>OY756223.1:4245000-5495000 GCA_963576875.1 Acrobasis repandana | reverse complement strand
ACAGTGGCACTCCGAGAGTGCCGACAGAAGTGAAAACTTTAACAAGGTGGTGTCGGTAACAGTATCGCGAGTTTAATGTTTTTTTACCATCTCAAAAAATGCCCAACGCGCCTGAAGAAGTTTTCAAAAATGCATTGGGATTTTTGTTTACATGTCTAAATTTTACGTGCTTCACCTTTAAAACAAAGTTCATTGAAGAAGTATCCTGGCATGACAAGAAGACCATCATTGATTTTATTAAGAAATGGCAAATCCAAAACTAGTTTATTTGCGAGGCAAATTGAAAAAACCCCTGACTGTCAAGAACGCCATCTAGGGATGAGTAGCGTAACTACCGATACAACTTGATATCCGTAGCCCCATCTATTATTTTCTAGAGAAAGCCCTGACCTTCAAGCGTTTACCCCCAATAACTTCTAAACGACTGAACCGATTTTCATCAAACATAGCTATGAACCACCGCAAGGGAACTTGCTTTTACGTAAAAAAACCGCATCGACATCGGTCCATCCGTTCGAACACTACGATGTCACAGACAAACAGACCGACAGACATTCGCGTCAAACTTTTAATATAACACCCCTTTTTTGAAGAGGTTTTAAAAAATGTGAATTAGAGAGAGAGAGGGAGAACATAGTCACCATCTGTATAGCATTGATGTACTGCTTTTGTTCGACGTAGATGTGCGCGATGTTCATCCACACGTCGGGGAAGTCGGCGGTGGCCTCCCGCACCTGGGCGAAGATGTCGCGGGCCTCGTTGACACAGCCCTGCACACAACCGTATGATATTCTAAATATATGTATACATTTTCTGAATATATACAGGGTCCAACCAATGTACTGGAACTATTTTAAGGGTGGATTCAGTCCATGATACTGAACAACTTTTCCCAAGGAACATATGTAAAAATATGAAAAATATTACGTCGTAGCGTCCGCTACGTTAAACCAATTCAATTCAATTCAAAATATCTTTATTATCATAGGATATTTATAATATCTCTTAATAATAGTCACTTTGTTTTGTTTTGCACAAATGTTGACGTCAAATCGTTACTTAAAGCTAAGTTTACGCCGCTTCCTAGGCGCAAGTGCAGAAGAAGCGGCAACAAACTGCACTGCACGTTTTCTCCAAAGACGTCAACTAACAAACTAAAAACTTAAAATTAGTTATATAGATAGACAGAGATTTCATTGTTTATTATGTCATAATTAAATTGAATTATAAGAATTACGAAATTTAAAATAATGTCAATTTGTAAATTTAGTATGTACCAATGTACCTAAATTATGACATGTCTAAGTATACAAACCTTTAAGAGGGACCCGCGCCAAGCTCAAGCCAGACCTTTTTGTCTTTAAGATAGTCATCGGTCCTATAATAAGCCTTCTCACCATTTAAACCATTTAAACCTACCATACGCGGGACACAAGCCGTCTTATTATAAAAAACATCTAGTGATATCACACTATATTACCAGTCAATGTCAACTTGATTTGGGCGGATAATGGTTTAAATCTGGTAACAAAGTTAGTCCTGTTTTTATAATAAGACAGATTGTGTTCAGTCTACCTCTTTCACAAACTCTACAGAGACACAGGAAGTCGCGACGGATTCTGCTATCTCTTTTGCACGTATTGTGACAGAGATAGACGGAACACGTCGCGTGCGCCCGCTTAACGTAGCACGGTAGCACGCGCCGACGCCTTCAAAAGGACTTTGTAACAGACGTTTTATTTAATAATCTTCCTCAAGGCTCAGACGAGCAGGTACTGAAAAGAGTAGGAGAGAAAAGGTGCATTCTGAATATAATAGAGAATAGACGAGGAAAGATGTTGGGTCATCTGCTACGACATGACGACTTCATAAAGACCATCATGGAAGGAAAGATAGAAGGGAAAAGTGGACCAGGAAGACCGAGGCATAGCTACATGAAACAGATAAAGGAAAAGGTGAACGTCGTGTCGTACAGCGAAGTAAAACAGCTGGCAGATGAGAGAGACAAATAGAAGAGAATTCATACTTCACCGACAAGAGCATAGCTCTTAAAAATAGATAGATAAGGCTCAGATGCCTCTCCGCCTGTTACCTTATGAGCTAGAACACATCCGATGCCGTTGGCCGCCCAGATACTTTTCGGGTCTGTCTTCAACACCTGCCTGTACATGGTCAGGGCTCTGTCTTGATGCCGCTTCTCACGTTCTTTGTCCCGGCATGGTTGATGCAGCGTTTGGAGCCAAACATTTCCTAAACAATCAAATAAAAAAGTCAAAAGGAGGAAATTATGTCGTAGAAGGCAACTTAGGAAATACAAGCTAAACAAAGCTTGTAAACATCAATGAGACCTCTCCATCCTGCGGCCAGCGTGGAGAGTTTAGGCCAAATCCTTTGACTGCTTTGGCCAAGTATGGTATGTGGTAGTACAGAGGGTCGTGCCCCTGCAGTGGAGACTAAAAAGTCCTAATGATGAATAAATTATGCAATGGGGGTGGTATAAGAAATGTCAGATCACAACATTAGAATTGGTTTTTAAACTATCGCGCTTTAAACACATGATTTATACGGGATTATAACAGGACTTAGTACGAAACTTTCAACGAACGAACGATGAGTCAGTCTGCGACCAAGATGTAACTCTTATTCGAAACGTTAGAAAAAGAATAGAAAAGGTTTGTGCCACTTCGTGCTAAGTCCCGTTATACATACAGGTGACTTTTTAAACACCAGCCAATTTTTTGAGTAAGTTCAGTCCATGATACTGAACTACTTTCTATGAAAAAAGTTGTTAAAAATCATAACATTTTTTCGTCCTCCCATACAAAACCCGTTTGGCTGAGCGCTGATTTGTATGGGAAGGACAATTTTTATTTTAGTTTTTCGTTAATTGTTTTTATGAAAAGTAGTTCAGTATCATGGACTGAACTTGCTGCATAAATTTGGCTGATGGATAAAAAGTCAGCCTGTATATATAAATCATTAATTAGAATTGGGTAAGTTCTTGACTGTTTGATTTTGTACAATTTTTTTTACGAAATACAATTTACACTAATAATTGGTTATTAAATGAAGCAGTAATGAGTTAATGAGGTAGCAATAAAAATATTAGTATGAAGAAAAGTGGGAGCGTGATGGGGACATCTCGCTATCTCTTTCTATACGTGCATCCCTTTTTCGGTTACAGATTATGTTACTTTTTGATATGAAAAATAAAAAAAAGTCGTCCCTCTAAGTCGAGTACTGAATTAGAGGGTGAGATTTATGTCATTTGAGGCTGATGTAGATTTATTTTGCAAATCTTCTCAATTAGATCGAGTTTCTTGCAAGGCAAGATGTTCAAGTAAACAGTTACTTTAAAACGACTCATTTTTTTTTTATCTGACACTGTTGGCCACTTACACACACGAAAAACTAAACAAACAAACAATTTTGAATTTAATGGATCGAGTTTTTTGCAAGGAAAGATGTTCAAGTAAACAGTTACTTTAAAACGACTCATTTTTTTTTAATCTGACACCAGTTTTGGACTTACACACACGAAAAACAAAACAAACAAACAATTTTAAAAAAAATATTTTTAAACATTGTTTTATTAATTTTTTTGTTGCAAAATCCTCAACAATTTAAACTAAAGCTAGTCAATCTTACCAAGAGCAATCAAGGAGTATGCATCATCAGCGGTCGATGAATTTTGCAAGATTCTTTCAAACTTCTTCTGGCCAGGCCCCCACTCTTGCTGGGCAAGGTGGAGGTTGCCCAGCAGTGACCAAGTATCGGGGTGCTCTGTGTTCACCTTCAGAGCCTCTTTGAACCAATCAGACGCTTCATAGATTTGACCCTTGTCGCGGGCCATACATCCTAATCTGTTGGAAAAAATTACATTATAAAAACAGACAATTCTAGTTTAAAGCAATACATGAATTTTTCGGGGTCCAGTGCTGCCCTGACCTGTAAATGTTGTTTAGCAGAAAATTGTGCATTATAGACACAGTAACAGAGTTTAAATTACCTTAAATAGCAGTCGATATAGTTGGGATGCTCCTTCAGAATGTCTTTGTAAAGTTTCTCAGCCTTATTGTAAATGCATAGGGCTTCGTTGAGCCTAGCCAAGTTGTACATTGTGGTGACAGCAATCGAGTTATAATACTGTGCGTCCAAAGTTTCAGCATCTGCTTTCTCCCTAAAGGAATTATCATCATATTAATATTATACTTGAATCAAGAACTATAGTGCGTCATATTAATTAAAGAATGGTAACACAAGTGTCATAGATGTAGCCAATTAGTAGGAATTTTAGACTGTATAAAGTTGGGCTTTACCCTTAATCAAACCATTGCAGCATAGCTCCCACATTAAATTAAACCTTATGTGTTTGACATAAAGTTCAAAACTAATCAAAAATTATACACCTGCAAAGCCCCGTTAAGGCTTAAAACTACGTCAAGCGGACGCCCTGGACGGGTTCATTCCGTCTCTGTCACAAACTCTACGTGCGAAAGAAACACGTGACCCGCGACGGTTTCAGCTATCTCTATCGTACGTAGGGAGTGTGACAGAGACGGACTGACCCCGACCGGGGCATCCCCGCTAAACATAGTTTCAAGCCTAATGGTTAAATCAAAGCTTAGCTCTGCCCAGCTCCAGCGAAGCCTGGTTAAAAAGACTTTATCTTTATACCGTTCCAAAGCTTCTTCCAGATATTTCTTAGCATCGTGAAGATTCCCCAGCCTGTAGTGCAGCGCGGCCACATTGTTCAATATTTCCGCCGGAATGTCAGCGTTCACCTTCTCTTTGAGTATTTTCATTGCTGTACTATATGCGTTTAGCGAACCCTGAAAAAACTAACTTCAGTTGTAGAACTAGATATAAAAACTATAAAATACCCAACAAAAATTTTCTAATTGTAGCTAAAACACTCGCGATCAAGACACAAGGATTTGGTACTTGACTGTGTTTGATTTTGTACAATTTTTTTACGAAATACAATTTACACTAAAAATAAAAAAATAAATTGGTTATCAAATGAAGCAGTAATTAGCACTTATAAATATAAATAAATATATAAGGACAAGCTAATTGAGCTAGCCCCAAATTAAGTTTTAAACTTGTGTTATGCTATGGGATACTAAAACTTTATTTTAATAAATACATATATAGATAAACACCCAAGTCACCTTTTAAATAAAAATAAAAAACTTTTTGACGCGTTTGGGAGCTACTATAATGTCGCTGGTACACAAACTCCTCTGACAGTATAGATCCCTTCTCTTTGCGAGTTGAATTAAGGGATATTGATATTTACTCTTATCAGATAGGTGGTTGTATCAACGCTGTGTTATGTACCCGCGTGAAGTTTAGGCAAATAAGCGCCCGATTATCCGACCACTAGTGATAAGCCTGCCTTTGTACCTACTTATATTTTAAGTTTACTTATATGTTGAGACATTATGAACTTTATGCCATAAGAATTAAAAACGCTTGATAGAATTAACGGGGCGCGACTGCTCGAACCGGCGCGAGCCGCAGCCACGTCGCGTGTCTTATTACATTGTACATAAAGTTCATAATATCTTGTTATTAATCTGCTCGTCGCGTCGCTGCCAATTCAGTGTAGCGCGAGCCTTATAGTTGGTGCAACAAATCAGTTTTATCCTCATCGTAAATAAGTACCTTTTCATCAAAAAGCAGCTTATTTTCTATAACCAGTCACCTGCATATCATTTTGCTCCAAGATCTGCGCCAGTTCGATCCAGGCCTCCACATCGTCCGGGAATTGCTCGGTAACCTTTTTGAGATGTTGCCGGGCAATGTCCCGTTTGGACTGTGAGGCAGAGTTCGCGTACAGAGACCCCAATATCTTCATGGTCTCGTAGTTCCCTGGCTGGGCTTTAAGGACCTTCTCGAAGCATTGAGCTGCCTAAAACGTTAAACTGATTTTAATTAACTATACATGGTTAGATTCGTCCTAACTACTAGTGACATAGGCTATTATTAAAATTATTGGAAACCAAAATGGCGGATTTTTTTTTAATTTGAGGTAAAAATAGACGTTCGGTGCTTGAAAAATAATAATAATAATTGTATTTTATTTAGTCGTCAGTTAGATTATCCAAATATAAAGGACCCATATTTTTCGGCTTATCAAAGTAGCTAAAATTCACGAAGATACACGCGTGTCGAAGTTTCGGAGTGGGGGTGATTGACGTCACCGTCAAGTTAAAATCGTACTTGATCATGACGTCCTGCGGAATTTAAATGCGCTGTATCTTTGTAACTATTTGCTAATTAAAAAAATGAAAAATACGTCAGTATTTTTTGATAATCTACCTGATGAGCTACAAATACTTTTTTAGTTTACATCCGTATTGTGATGATAATGATTACAAAATAAGTAGCAACGAAAGCCGCCAGAACCAAAAATCACCTACCTATATCTTGTGTCAAAAATGCGAACCAAAAGCAATATTTTGTTTATTTGTATCAAAGAAAACTTACATTTTCTGTATCGCCTCTGTAAATGTACATCTGCCCCAGTCCGTAATGCGGCAACACAAAGTTGGAGGGCGCAAACTGGGTAGCTTGGTAGTAATACTGGAAGGCCTGGTCACAGTCGCCCTGGGCGTGGAATGCCCGCGCCAGGTGGTGACAACTTTCTGCCCGCATCGCCTCATTTTCTGTGTTGTGGAATGCGTGCAGAGCTAGATGTTGGACCTTGCTGTAGTCCTTGTTGGAAAAAGATAGAATCAAGACTTTTTTAATATATAGAGACAAATCATACTGATTGAGCTAGCCCCAAAGCACAGAATACAGTAAGAGTAAACAGAAGGGAAGCTCCTAAGGTACGCCCAATATGCGTCCCCGTTCCCCGCACCCGCACCTCTCCCCCGGTTCTTGACGGCCAACGTGAGTCATCAAGGCGAAAACGGGGGAGGTGCGGGGACGGGGAACGGGGACGCATATTGCGCGTACCTTAGGAGATTCCGGCCTGTGCCCAATGTAAGCTTTAAACTTGTGTTATGGGACACCAACTCAATAATAGTATATTCTATAATAAATACATTATAAAAACTCAAGAGCCAGGATCGGTTCTCTATTTTGTCTCATAAAAATTTTATCTATAATTTAAGGTCTCATATTTTTTTTCCATAATCATCATGTGTCCGAATGATTTCTAGCCCTAACATAATATCGCATGCCCTAAAGTTGAAATCCCTAAATACAAAATGCCGTAATTTTTTTTTGCTATAAATATATCATTCCATAATACTTAAAATATTTAATTTTATTTTCCATAATTATCATGTGTCCGAATGATGACTAGCCCTAAGTTAATGTCAAATATAATATAATGTGCCGAAAAGTGGGAATGCAAGTAAGCATGTAGCATGCAAGCGGGTGTCTATTAGAACAGTGTTCCGCAAAGTGTGTACCGCGGCACACTGGTGTACCGTGGCCATTAGTTGGTGTGCCTAGGAAAAATAAGATTATCTTAAAAATTTATAAACGAGCTAAATGCAATCGCCTCGTCAAACCCCATTCAGGGACCCGGGACGCTTTTGTCTTAGACCCTTGGCCCTTTTTTGCCGCACTGCATAACGGTCATAGGAAAAAGCAATGCAAGGGTGAAAAGGACAGCTAGCCAGCCCCACGCAATGTAAATCACGGGAGCGCACGAGCAAGCGATGCGTTTTGTTCAATGAAATGTTCCCAAATGTCATGGCAGCTAATCCAGAAAAAAGAGTGCAATCTTGGATTGTCAAGCACTTAAGGTTTTTGCACAGAAAGTAAATTTCTATTTCCCTAAGCGTGATCTGCAATCTATGGACTGGGTTCGAAATCCATTCTCCGAGAGCATCCCTTTTGGACACTTACCAATAAATGAGCAGGAAGAACTGATGGAAATAAAAACGGATCGCATATTAAAATTAAAGTTTTCAGAAACAGATTTAGAACATTTTTGGCTATGTGTGAAAAATGAATATCCTCTTCTTTCTAAGCATGCTATTACAATACTTTTACCATGTGAGTTAGGATTTTTGACTCTTACAACAATAAAAACTAAAAAAAGAAAACTGGAAGGGGACGATCGACGAAGAGATGAGAGCAGCCCTGTCAATGATTACCTACTCCAAATTTTGACCATTTATGCTCAATTAAACAGGCTCATGTTTCGCATTATATAGGTACCTTTTCTGCAATTTAAAGTTTAGGTTTGTTGATTAATAATAAATATTGTTTCGTTCATAATAAATGTTGATTAATATTACTTAAAAACTGATTTTTAATTTGTGGTGTACCTCCAAAAATTTTCGTTTTCCTAGATGTACCTTGAACACAAAAAGTTTGCGGAACACTGTATTAGAATACAGATTTTTTTGACATCCAATTTCATTTCCCTGAAAACTATTTAACAATTTATAATATATATTTTTCTTATGAAATCGAATAGTATATCATCGCAGTTTCATATTGTCTAATAAAATTTCATAAAAACAATATTTTAAAATTGTTTTTGTTACTAGAAAAACGGTATATCGAACTAACATTTCATATAAACTATTAAGTTATCGATAAAACTGTTCATAAAAATATGTTTCAATATGTAACCTAGTAAAATGGATAGAACTATCCTAGTTGGTCGCAGTTCTCTCCTAACCTAACCGATAGGTTTGCCTTAAACTGTCCTAGCACTTGTTTCAAATGCTTCAAATATTTTGCAAACTGAAACTTACGTGGAAACAAAATTATGGTCAAAAAAACTTTAATGTTACATTATTTCGTTACATTATTACAAGACTACGAGGAGTCGGTTTTACAGCAATTCGATCACTGAAACCTAATTAAAACCTTTTGTTTTTAGGAATTAATTTTGAGGTTAACTCGACCTAATATCATGAATAAATTATATCAGCCTAGATGCCATAAGGATATGTATAAAAAAACAACATGTGTATTTACTTATTCAATTACTTACCAGCTAACATTAAATCATTAAAAGGAAGAGCGTTTAAAAAAGGACTGACAAAATGGTTACTAGAGCATTGCTTTTACTCTATATCGGAGTATATAGACTTCAGTAAGCGGAAAAAATAATATTGGAACTTATGAAATTGCATTAATTAAAATTTATTGTGTTTTCAATTGTACCCATGTAAATTATATTTTAATAAATTATTAATTTGACTACCTACATAAAATTTTGCATGCCTTAGTTTAGGTTGGATACATGATACTAATTATGCAATTCACATCTTATGTACTGTATTTGAGCAAATAAATTATTCTTATTCTTATAGGACTAAAATTTTACTATAAATTAACATTCGGACTAACACACATTATACAATACAACACTTAGGACACGTGCTTTATGGCATGGAAAATTAGAATATCCAATTCTTATAGCACCTGATATTATGATACAAACCTTTTATGACTGAAGATTATTATGTAAAACAAAATTTCAGATATTCGAACATTATTGCTAATGAAGCTTCAAGCACTAAAAAGTAAGGCAGAGAACCGAGAAGTTTGGCGCATACTCCACCGACAAAAGCCACTAAGCTCTTAAATAAGAAGAAGAAGAAGAAGAATTGCTAATGAAGTTTATAAAAAAAATGTTATGGATGATGAAATTCGGACAAAAATTTTTAGGAAAAGTACCGCCAGGATCATTTGAAACAGGCCATTTTCAAACTTACCCTGGATCGATCCAGAACCTCCGCATTGGCGGACTAGCGTTTTAACCATTACAGGTAGTAAAATTTTTGGTGTAAAAGTTAACTTTACACAAAGTTCGTCTCAGACTACAATTTCACCAAGTGTCATTTTACACCCAAGGTTGTAAATACGCCGTGGGCGGTGATTATGGACACTTCAGATAGCGTATTTATTACCCTTGAATTTAGTTTGGGTGATGGGCAGTTAACGACTTGGTATTAGACTTTCTTTATACCACGAAATAATTAGGTATCTACTTACTATATTTCAAGAACTAGAACATTTAAAATCTTGGAAAACTTACCTTTTTGAAAAAGAAATGATTCGCCAAATGGTTCAACACCATAGGGTTCTTTGGGTCTATTGCATATGCCTTCGACAGCATGATGACCGCCATTTTGTTTGACTCGTTCTCCTGAAGATTGAGCTTCAAGATGGACAAGCCAACAAGAGCTCCAACACATTGGGGATCCAACTGTAGTGCTCTTTCAAAGGCCATCCTTAAATAAAAGACTTAGTGTTGATTAAGAACACAATATCATGATCATTTCAACAAAATAAAAATGACACATTTTCTTCTATTTTTAGCTTAGAGCTTGGTAGATAAACTTATATTCATTATTATTATTACTTAAAATTATTTTTTTAATCCATAAACTATAATTATTTTTATCCTTATTATATTAATCCGTACCAGCAGCGTCGGTGGTCAGACGACCTGAGCAAGGTTGTAGGAAATCGCTGGATGCAAGCCGCTTCCGATCAGTCATTTTAGAAATCCTTGGGGGACGCCTATGCCCCGCAGTGGATTTCCTGTGGCTGATGATGATATTAATCCTTATAAATATTTTTTTTGGTTAAATTTACCTTGCTTTTTCCTGATTATTCAACTTCATGAAACAATGTCCCATGCCCAAACGTAAAGCCGCTGGGCTGTCCGGGTTTGTTCTGAGGGCCTTCTTATAAAAGGCAAGGGCGCCTCTATAGTCCTTGCGGTTGAAGGCTATGCAGGCTTTGCCAAGTAAAGAGGGCACATTGTTAGGTGACTGGTTCAGGACGAAGTTGAATTGAGTGTCGGCTTGCTCCATCTTATCACCTTCCAGGAGGCAGAAGTAAGCACGGCCGAGAAGATGGTTCTAAAATTAATAAATAATGTGCTAGTTTCCGACAAGTCAAATCACTTTCCAGCAAGCAGAAGTGAGCTCGGCGGAGAAGATGGTTCTAAAATTAATAAATAGTCTGCTAGTTTCCGACAAGTCAAATCACTTTCCAGCAAGCAGAAGTAAGCTCGGCGGAGAAGATGGTTCTAAAATTAGTAAACAATGTGCTAGTTTCTGACAAGTCAAATCACTTTCCAGCAAGCAGAAGTGAGCTCGGCGGAGAAAATGGTTCTAAAATTAGTAAATAATGTGCTAGTTTCCGACAAGTCAAATCACTTTCCAGCAAGCAGAAGTAAGCTCAGCGGAGAAGATGGTTCTAAAATTAGTAAATAATGTGCTAGTTTCCGACAAGTCAAATCACTTTCCAGCACGCAGAAGTAAGCTCAGCGGAGAAGATGGTTCTAAAATTAGTAAATAATGTGCTAGTTTCTGACAAGTCAAATCACTTTCCAGCAAGCAGAAGTGAGCTCGGCGGAGAAGATGGTTCTAAAATGAATAAATAATCTGCTAGTTTCCGACAAGTCAAATCACTTTCCAGCAAGCAGAAGTGAGCTCGGCAGAGAAGATGGTTCTAGAATTAATAAATAATCTGCTAGTTTCCGACAAGTCAAATCACTTTCTAGCAAGTAGAAGTAAGCTCGGCCGAGATGGTTCTAAAATTAATTTAATTTAAAAGATAGCAGCATAGGAAAGTGCTGTTCCGTGCTGATAAGTGAGATCCAACCCTTATTGTCTAGCATGGATTTACCATAACTGACCCCATCTCATAAGTACCAAAGATTTTAAGAATTTTGTTCTTTTGTTTGTTGTGATTACATGCACGTGATTACGTCGGCCACTAGACTGTTGTTAGGTTGTTTTGGCAGGCAACAAAAAGCCATGGATATAGGAAAAAGACTTTCTTATATGTCGATGGACTGCAGCAATATGCATTGTTATTAATAGAAATATTAATGTTTGCAGCTTCTAAACTTGATACTTTATTAGTAAAAACGTATTATAATAGTATACCTAATTATATTGATTTTTTTCTTCCCTTCATATTGCGACCACTCTCTATAACGTCGTAAAATGTGCAGTCCCTTCAGTGACGCTAAGAGTTTACACTGTATTTAAATGTTCATTTCTACATAATTTTTATTGTGTTTTCCCTAAAGTACAAAAAATTATCACTAGCTTCAAAAACCAAAATCTTGTTCATGGAAAATCATGGATAGAAATCAAAATGAGAAAGTAAAAGAATATTTTTCTTAAAAAGTAGGAATACTTCACTGACAAGAACTTCTAAGTATCCCCTTATCCTAGACTTTTAATACAAACAGTCTAGCTTCTATTTTGAAATGACATGTCAGATTTCGGCAGTATTTTGTAATTTTAAAGAAATTGCATACATATATCTAGTTTTCTGCAGTCAAAATATGTGTACTTGCAAGTAAATATATGCTATTTCTTTTAAAATTAAAAATAAAACAGTCCATTGGCACTCCGGGAGTGCCAAGAGTGCCAACAGAAGTGAAAACTTGAAAAATTACGTGTTGTGTCGGTTATGGTAACATTGTCGCAAGTTCAATGCTTTTGCCCATCTCAAAAAATGCCCAATGCGCCTAAAGAAGTTTTTACTTCAAAAATGTGGAAAGTTTGACTCTGTCTAGGATAACACTCTTAGGTTTAGATTAAGAAACGTCACTTACCTGATCATACATAATGATTTTATCTGCCATTGTGTACAAGAGGGTTGCTTTAGTGAACAATTCCTTCTTCTTGTCTTTGGACTTCTCTTTATTAGCCTCCTGCACATAGTACGCAGCCAACATGTCGAGGGCTCGCATTTGGTCCCGTTCAAAGTCTCTGTAGTCAATGTTGGCGTCCACTCGGGACGCCTCCAGTATCTTGAGGAAGTCATCGATCTTCTTTTGTTTATAGTAGGCCAACTGAAATGTTTCATCAAATTAAATCAATCTGTTAATTTATTGATTCTCAAGTTTACATTTCAACACTGTGTAAAGTAGACATTTACACAAATATTTGTTGGCAATGCAACATAAAATTAAGAAAAATAATGTTAACTTGACGTTTTTTAATCAAAAGTAGTTTTAACCAAATTTTCTTCTAGCTTGGTGTCTATGTATGGTTGTGTATTTGTATGTGTCGCAATAAAATCCAAGTTTGTCTAAAGAACCAAGTTTTATTTCCCATATACAGTCCAAACTCTTCACAATTCGTGCACCTATATAAAGCAATAGGGCCAATAGGTATAATTTTCGTAACAAAATCTTTTGTGATTAATAAATTATGTATTTTTCTATAATAAAGCACTGCAAGTGAAATGTGCCCTTGTATATTTTTCTATTATACTGGGTATTGAATCTAAATTAGAAGCATAATGGCCGATGGCCATAATGGCATTGATGGCCAATATTAGACTGGCTAGGCTAGGGTCTGTGCGGAGAGCCAAGAGCCCTAACAACTCTGCCACCAAGGCCTTTTAGGCCCAGTCTGATGCTGGTTAGCCATATGCAGGAAATTTATCATCAGAATAGCTTATAGATGTATAAGCGCATATATTTTTTAACATGATTAAACACATCAGTCACAATCTGCACTACATAGTACTGAAATATACTTAAAAATATTTGACCGAGTTATCACAAAATGGATAGTCATAACTGTTACAGCGATGGGAAAAGGTGAGTTTTAACAAAACTAGAAATTATGTGATGGTATTTTTACATAAATTTACAGTTAGGTACCCAATTCAATATCAAATACAAATAGGTTAGATTCACTTACGGCAACATTGATCCAAACGTTAAGTTGGGATCTTTCCTGCTGTAATATCCCCAGCACTTCTTCTCCAGAGGGTAGTTGCTCAGGATCAAGCTCAATCACCTTAAAAATGCATAAAACACGTTTACAAATTAAATATAACAGCTATGACGCGCGACGTGTAAGAAATTATAATCACCTCATCAGTGCTCATCAACGGAATTTCCAGCGACATGGTGAAGCTGTTGGTGCTACTTTCTACATCACAAACACTATTAACCAGCAGGCCACTTTATCGAAACCATTTATTATTAGAAATGAAATATTTTAATATTTTTCACTCGACTCTCCACTTTTCAACACACGCTAACCACAGATTACGCTAACTTTATTAATAATTTGACATTGACACTTGAGTTGACAGAAAAACCATTTGACCGCATGACAGTTGTCTATGAAAGAAGCATAGCATAGCGGAGTTTTTGGCGGGAAGTCAAGGGGTTCGGTTGGGGTTTGCTTTAAATTATTTTACAAATTCATTTTAGTGGACTTTACAATATGAAATTGGTGTTGTTTGGTGTTATAAATGCTCATAACATGAACAATGTGTGAAATAGTTAAAGTGGACAGTCATAGTACGGCTGTAGTGATATTTATTTTGCAGACCGTGAGGGCGTCGTCGTCCGCCACTCAATCGTCTATGTAAACCAGTGGACTCGTATAGATTTGTCGCCAGAAGCTCCTTTGCAGCAGTCAAAGGCCTACACCACCCTTTGATTGTCTAGTTAGGTTCAGGTTAGGCTAGGATTAGGAATAAAGAACAAAATTAAAGATAGGCTCTAAAGGACTTGTATCCAGAGCCGTAAAATTACTTAACAAAAAAAAAACTCATTGTGTCAACAACAAAACAAGAGTTTTTGGCGGGAAGTCAAGGAGTTTGGTTGGGATTTGCTTGAAATTATTTTACACATTGATTTTAGTGGACTTTATAATATGAAATTGGTGTTGTTTGGTGTTATAAATGCTCATGACATGAACAATGTGTGAAATAGTTAAAGTGGACAGTCATAGTACGGCTGTAGTGATATTTATTTTGCGGATTGTGTGGGTGTCTTCGGGCGTCGTCCGCCACTCAATCGTCTATGTAAACCAGTGGACTCGTATAGATTTGTCGCCAGAAGCTCCCTTGCAGCAGTCAAAGGCCTACACCACCCTTTGATTGTTTTGTTAGGTTAGGATTAGGAATAAAGAACAAAATTAAAGGTAGGCTCTTAAGGACTTGTATCCAGAGCCGTAAAATTATTTAATAAAAAAAAAAACAACAAAACAAATGTCATTGTTTTGATTTCATCGACGTTTGTTTGCCGGCAAGAAATGAGAATTTTATTACGGTTTAGTAGTAAAATACACTGATAACCAGAATAAAATATGTAAATAAAGATGTGTAGCACAGGATCCAGTAAAAGAATAACTTTTAAGCGCATTCGACCAAATCCATTGTTTCAGGAATGGCTCGAAGAACTTCACGAAGAAGCTCAAGCGAAAAAGAGTAAATTAGAACCAATGCTAAAGGAAGCGCTGGATTCTATTTCTAAATACCCTCTCCCGTTACAAACCGGCTCCGAATGTGCTGTACTAAAAGGATTTGAGAAGAAACTTTGTATGTTTTTGGATAAGAGGTTGGAAGTTTATAACTTTAATAAAAGTTTAAACGATGAGGCCGAAACTGAAGACGAAGTCAAACCTATTAGTACTCCACAAACCAAGGAAAATGATAGACCTCTAGATTCAAAAATAACATTAGAAAGAATTATTCCTGAAGAAACAACAACAGTTTTGAAAAAGATAAATTCTATGTCAAATAAACCTAATAAAAAAATAACTAAAACTTACAAACCATCTTTTAGATCTGGAGGCTATGCTATTCTTCTAGCTTTATTGGAACAATTTAGAGATAATCCGAACGAACCATTATCAAAGGAAGAGTTGATTAAGAAAGCACAGCCACACAGTGAAGAGTTATTCATTCGGGCCAAACCGGACACTTTTTACACAGCTTGGTCAAGCATGAGTAAACTTGTCACTAAGGGTTTGGTTCAGAAAAGTAGGAATAATAAGAAAATCAAATATATGCTTAGTGACGCTGGCACAGCATTAGCTATTGAGTTATCAGAAGAATCTGCTAATATTCCTACTGCAAATGATATTATTTTTAATAATATTGGTACAGATACAGTAAGAGTCGAGAAGCCAGTAGAACTAAGAGTTAGGCCACCAAAAATGCCTGTGGTTACTTATAGTAAAGATGCAAAAAGGCCAGAATGGCCAGCTAAAAGTAACAGAAATGAAGAAACAACAAGGACACAAGAAAGCACTATGAATAATGAAAATGATAAAGTAGAAGATTGTATCATAAATAGTTCTAATGAAAGGTGTATAGAACTGAATGCTGGTACCTTTGATATTGTATTATTGATTGATAAAAATGAAACCTCAGGGTAGGTTATCATTTAATTTAATCATTTTAGTCAACAACTAATTTATTGGACCCAGTACCAGATCTACTTCTTTTTAGGAGGGACAAAATGTAAATATGCTGCCCCATGTCCAGTTATTGCTGGCAGTGGGTTGTTGAAAGTAGGATACTTTAAATTTGCTGCCTTTAACCATTGAGAAATTTTATTACCATTATAAAAAATGTCTGGCAGCAGGGGTGGGAAGAAGTAAGGGTGCAAATATTCCATTTTGCCGCCCCGCTGACCTTACCGCCCGGGGCATGGGCCCCGGCTTGCCCCCACCTAGATCCAGGGCTTGGATATTTAAAAATGTTGGTCACAAACACATTCTTATTTGGTTCTGGAGGAGCTCAGTGGCCCAATAGGACTATGCTTTATTACAGCTTTCACAAATGACACGGCGTGGTCTGCACTTGGATGTGTGACCATAAGTGGCATAAAAAATTCTCAAGCTCTGTGCTTCAGAAGGCTGGTTAAACCGTTGGTCTCGGCTGTACTCATTTTATGGCAGTTGTTAAGCTATGTCAGATGTCTTTAGGCGGCAAGTTTATGCAATTATTCTTTTCTTTTCTCAGGGTAACCAAAACTGATCCAACTGTAGCTCAATTCAACAAATACCCAGCACTGAAACATGAGTATCGAAGCTTGAAAGTAGGTGATTTCACATGGGTTGCTCAAGACAGTGAAAACAAGGACATTGAACTGGTACTCCCATATGTGATAGAACGAAAAAGGATGGATGATCTCGGACACAGTATTAAAGATGGAAGATTCCATGAACAGAAGTTTAGGCTAAGAAAGTGTGGATTGAAGAATGTTATTTATTTGGTGGAGAATTTTGGGAAGAATAAGCATGTTGGGCTTCCTATGCAATCCTTGATGCAGGCTTTGTCCAATACGAGGGTACATGATGGATTTAAAGTGCATATCACCAATTCTTTGAGTAACACTGTTAGATTTTTAGCAATGATGAGTAAGAGACTGACTCTAGAATATAAGGTTAGCATTACATACTCATCACAACATTACACCTTGAGGGGTAGTCAGGGCCAGGCATCATTAAACACAAGGCCATGTTTAATAAATCAGGAATCAAAAATAAAGTTTCGAAGGCCCGCACTACTACACTAAATTGGCAACGACACGACAAGCAGTTTAACGAAAAGAAATTATAAACTTTATGTCATAAATGTCATAAGACACGCGGCGCGGCGGCGGCTCGCGCCAGATAGAGCAGTCGCGCCCCGTTCAAGCGTTCTATATCCTATTACATTATACATAAAGTTAATAATGTCTTGTTATTAAACTGCTCATCGCGTCGCTGCCAATAGGGAGGGATGAACATTTTGAAAATATTTGAATATTTTTCTGCTGTTAGAAATAACATTCCTCTTTACCATTAAAAATATCAGATTTTTTTGTTTAGTTGATTAAATGTGAAAAATAATTCATTTTAAGTTTATCGTAAAATTAACTCTCATACAGCTGTTGTCGCCATTTCTTTTGCCCTGCCTAACCCACAAATTAGATAGTATGTCCTTGCCTGTCCGTCTGAACTAAGATCTGCTACATATAGATTTGATAAAAAAATATTGTATTGTTTTCCTTTACAGGATAAGAATTTAAAAGGTCGTAATAGAGAACCGCAAGTGGATGAGCTGATGACCTTCAAATATTTCAACACGTCTTCCATGAAGTCAAAGCCTCTAACAGTAACAGAAACATTTATCAAACTCATTCTACAATTAAAGGGAGTATCAGTAGAGAAAGCTTTAGCAATAACTAAGGTATATAGTACGCCAAGTTTGCTGATTCAGAAATACAAAGAATGTGAACAGAAAGAGGGGGAATTTTTACTAGCAAACTTGAAATATGGCGAGCTGAACAGAAGCGTAGGGCCAGTAGTGAGCAAATCAATGTATCAGCTGTTTTCAAGTTTATTCTAGTCCAGTTTATTAAGAACGTACCTAAATTTTCCGGGGTCCACTGCTGCCCCCATTTAAAATAAATCAATTCAAAGAAAACTGAGACATTATTTAAAATTTTGCTACTACCAAATCCTAGATAACGATAACCCTTCAAAGTATTTTATGAACTACTGTTTACAGTTTATAATGAGAATGTTAAGCTTTGCCACGCACATTTGCCAAAATTGGCCGTTTTTCGCAAATTTGCGTAGTAAAGCTTAACGTTCTCACTTTAATTAAACTGTAAACAGTAGTTCATAAAATACTTTAAAGGGTTATCTAGGACTTTGTTGTAGTAAAATTTTAAATGATGTCTCCGTTTTCTTTAAAATGATTTATTTTAAATGGGGGCAGCACTGGACCCCGGAAAATTCAGGTACGGCCTCAATAGATGGATAATGTTTTTTATTTTTCTTTTGTGATTAAAGTGATCAATAAATATTAGTATGGGGTTGTTTTGTTTAGGAGTAGAAGACTTAGGGTTGGGACACATCTATCAGCACGGAACAGCACTTTCCTATGCTGCTATCCTTTTCTGGCGCTCAGAAGCCTCATTTGCTAGAGCGAGAGAGAGCGACAGAACGCTTCAGCACCCATCATGCTGAAGCGTTCCGTCGCTCTCCGTACTGACACATAGCAAAAACCATACCTACTCCTGAATATGGCGGGAGCAGAACCGTGGCGTAGACGTCTGTCGATTCTATTCAAATTTCAAACAAAAAGCATAGAAATAAAGTTGCAATTTAAACACACGCATCATACGGCGTCCATACCGCCATTCAGTGTGTTCAAATTTCGATTTTTTTTTCATGATTTTTGTATGAAAAGACCATGAGGGATTTTGTATGAACCCCGTCCCTACCCTACAACAGTCAAGGGGATATATGTGTCAATTTCTTCATTGGGTAGGGACCCAAAAGTCAAAATTACTTGTGTTAGTTGCAAAAACTATTAAATAAATAAATATATTGTTTATCTATATGAAAAAATTACTTTTCGGCAAAAAATTTTTTTTTTCCAAACTAAAATTATAAATTAAAAAAACAATATGTTATAAACCCCAAGTATTTGAAGTACGTCGCCATAATAAAAAAATATCTATCCTACTACGCGTCAAATGACACTTGTTTCAAATCTGTTGGACGGTGGGGTGTTTAAATAATATCAAACATTAAAAGTAAAGCTTAACGTTCTTAATTTAAACAGTAGTTCATAAAATACTTTAAAGGGTTATCTAGGGCTTGGTAGTAGCAAAATTTTAAATGTCACCGTTTTTTTTAAATGATTTAGTTTAAATGGGGGCAGCACTGGACCCCGGAAAATTCAGGTACGGCCAAAATACTTTGAAGGGTTATCTAGGACTTGATAGTTTCAAAATTTTAAATGATGTCTCCGTTTTCTTTGAAATGATTTATTTTAAATGGGGGCAGCACTGGACCCCGGAAAATTTAGGTACGGCCTTAACGCTCATAACACTAGTTTTTCCATATAAAAAAAACGTAGGTACCCATCCTATTTAGTTGCAGCAGTACATACTCCGGTTGAACCGAACAAATGCCAACTT
The DNA here is from genome assembly GCA_963576875.1 of Acrobasis repandana. NCBI lineage: Eukaryota > Metazoa > Arthropoda > Insecta > Lepidoptera > Pyralidae > Acrobasis > Acrobasis repandana. Next base: position 5,475,307 of record OY756223.1, on the reverse strand, counting down.
CAAATAAAACTTTAGCTATTTAGGTCCCATAGTTGGCCTTCCCTTTCTGTTTACTACGGCTTCGATCTTTTAGCCACAGGAGATTTCCCTTTGGTCGTTGCCCGTCTCTAGGAATCAACTTTAGCTTGTGTCGTTTGACGGTATTATCAATCACCACAATCGTCCGATAGTGTCGTCATATTTATATGACAACCAAACCTGTGGTCAAGCCAAATAAGACTATCATCATTATGTAACGCTCAAAGTAACTTGACACTATAGCGCGAAACACGTAGCTACGTACGTCTGTCGTGCCGCTTTTGAAGTAAAGGTCCTGTCCAACAGTGGCGCATAATGCATGATACAAAATAAAACAATACTTTTGGTATATACCTTTATTAACATAACCATTGACTGTGACATGAGAGTAGCACTGATACGGGACAATCTCATAGTTGTTATACCTTCTTCAATATCTATCCATAAATAGTTCAGATTTAAGAGCACTTAAGGATGGAATCATCTTTCTTCCAGTTTACAAATAGCGTGCTAAACTACGAAAATAAAACAAAATATACAGAATTGTTGTGGCATAAAAAAGTTGACAATCATGCTTCTATCTTGAGATTCAAGACGATGAACAAAAATCGCGAGTATAAAGATTCAAGAAAGGAGATAAGGTTAAGGTAGAATTAGAATGTTAAGTATAGTATAATTTCCTAACATGAGATTCAATAAACTTTATTATGCCAAAACAATATAGGTACTAACTTTAGACCCTTATTTTCATCATCACATTGCGTTGCCTTAGAATAAACACTTTTTTAACAGTTATAATATACTTACAGCTAGGTACCTACATGTTTTAAAGATCAGTGCGGATAAGCTATCCAGTGTAATAAAATTTTGAATCCAGATACAACATTGTAATTAGGAAAATGGCACAGTTAAAACCTGTTACTCGCTTAAATTAAATTGCACACACCATTAAAAATAAAATAAATTCTTACGTTAAATAATTGTCATTGTGTAATTCTCGATTGGTTTAGTACCTCGCTACACTTATATTCAAATACGTAATATAAAATGAGATAACGATAAGAGCAAGTATACACAAATAAATTACATCAATAAAACAATCTCATTTTGCAAATTATTTCATTGATGCAAACTCAGATATCTAATAATTACAGTTATTGACTACACTAAAACACACCAGTGATATAAATGCCAAGATAAAAGAGTTAAAACACAAAAGAGATTAATTACTACATATTTTTTTAAACCAAACTTTATCAAATAAAAAAATAGGAGCTACTAAATGTAAAACATCTTCTAGTAGGTAGTAACTTAATTCCTATACCCAGCCACCACATCAATGTAGCTAAGTTTATTAAGACTAAAAAGACTTCATAACCCTGTATGGATAACAGGAATCGAGTGCACTGAACTTTAGAATAAAAAAATATATATCCCAGTATAAAATTAACAAAGCATAGTAATATGTAAGGTAAGTATAAATATTTCTAATAGTAAGTCAACTAAGCTACCAGAGGATCGGAAGGGTCCTCGGTGTTCCTAAGTAGACCAAAGAGATTTATTATTTGTTACGAAAAAGTTGATTTTCCGTAACTGTCGCGCATTGTCGGCGCAAGGCGGATTTTGAACGGCGTTTTAGAATTTGACACACTATTAGTAATATGTACTGTACACACATATAGTAAAGTGCACTTACTAAAGATGAAAGAGAAGAGAAATTAACTTTACAGAGTGTGATAGTTTCTTTCGGTCTGGTTTTTGTAGTATTTGAAGCCCATGAAGCCGATCGCTAGCAGACCGAGGGTGAGAATGATTCCTCCGACGAAACTGCCGCCGTCGAAACTGAAAGTAAGAATGTCATATTTTATTTGCCGCCGCGGAATCGGCGATGCTGCCGCATTCCGTGGCTCTCTCGAAAAGGATAGCAGCATAGGAAAGTGCTGTTAGATGTGTCCCAACCCTTAAAACAATTTTATATCTGGCTGATCGCACTTGATAGGGATTAATGGAGGGAGATCTGCTCAGCTGTGGAACAATGAACGTTTATAAAAGGTTATTACCCTACACCATAATCGAAACTTTTCATAATGATCATTTATTTTTGTAGTTGACAGTACGACTAATATTCAAATCACCAGGCCTCATAATAGTAGGTAGTGTGCCATAATTTGGTCAGACCATATAACAAGTAGAAGCGTTGCTAGAGCTAAGGATCTGTATCCATACTACGTGACACATTTTTACCCCTTCCTTCGGTGACCGTCCATAGTATTAGGTCCTTACATATGAAATTGCCGATTTTCAATACTGGCAACTTTAAAATCAAATATCTTGCGTTTCATTAGGAATTACAAATTAAAATTTATTTCGAAATAAAGCCAGAAAAATATTGTTTTAAAATTCGTATTTCATTTGTTTTAACATCATTTGTTTGAGTTTCAACATTGCTATAACAACAACTATGGACAAATTGAAAATTCGCGGTATTTACGAATACGAGTTCCACCATGGCACCAGTGCTGCAGAAACGACTCGAAGAATTAACGTGTATGGACCAGGCACCGCTAACGAACGAACGGGGCGTTTTTGGTTCCAACGTTTCCGTTCTGGAAATTTCGATTTACACAATGAGCCTTGTGGACGACCTGATACTCAAGTGAATAACGAAGAATTGAAGGCGATAGTGGAAGCGGATCCATCTCAAACCACTACTGAATTGCAGCAGCCTTCGGCGTAAGTGACAAAACGATACTTATCCACTTGCGCCAAATCGGAAAAATTAAAAAACTCGAAAAGTGGGTACCGCACGAATTGACTGAAGCAAACCAACAAACACGCGTTGCTTGCTGCGTTTCTTTGCTTAATCGCCACAATAATGAGGGGATTTTGAACCGTATCGTGACTTGTGATGAGAAATGGATCCTGTACGACAATCGGAAGCGATCATCACAATGGCTTGACTCTGGAGAACCGGCAAAACCTTGCCCTAAGCGAAAACTGACCAAAAAGAAGATTCTGGTTAGTGTTTGGTGGACCAGTGCTGGTGTTATCCACTACAGCTTCTTGAGATCAGGCCAGACGATTACTGCAGACTTGTATTGCCAACAATTGCAAACAATGATGGAAAAGCTCGCCATTAAACAACTGAGACTGATGAATTGCTCTAGCCCACTGCTCCTTCAGGATAACGCTAGACCACACACTGCACATCAAACGATCGCCAAGTTAGAGGAGCTGCGACTGGAACCTCTGCGTCACCCACCATACTCTCCAGATCTTGCCCCAACCGATTACCACTTTTTAAAAAATTTGGATAACTTTTTAAAAGGAAAAAAATTTAAATCTGATGAGGCAGTTAAAACCGCTTTTAAACAGTTCATAGACTCTCGCTCCCAGGATTTTTTTTCCAAAGGTATCAATGATCTGCCTATTAAATGGCGGAAGTGTATCGATCACAACGGCGCATACTTCGATTGATTAAATAATAATTTCATTAAAAAAAAAATTTCATATGTAAGGACCTAATATATGCCAAGCCTCTCCCCTCTAGCTTTAACGTAGTACTTCTATTTTTCCAAACAGAAAGTTAAAATAAATATTTGGCTCATAATATCATTATTTATTTATTATTTATGTCTTTTGTTAGATTAGTCTTATGTGTGAACGCTTATTTTTTTTGTATACTAAAATTACATTATAAATTGAACCACGGGCTACACTAGATCACTAAAGTATAATGAAATTAAAATTACAGTAAAAAAAAAAATCGACATTCCCATACAAATCGCCCGGGCGGCTACCGGCTACACACTTTTGTATGGAAATGCCGAATTTTTTTGTTCTTTGGCTGTTATTTTATTTCATTATACTAAAATGATCTAGTATAGACCATGTTCGATTGATTACGGGTATGTCTCTTCCACGTTGTATAACATTCTATCTATCTATAATTTAAGAACTACGTTCTTGTCGGTGGAGTAGTTTCCATGTCTCCCTCTCTTGAGCCATCCTTTTGACCCCCCTATACGACACGTATAACATTAACGACCTTTAAATAAAACTGTTAAGCTTCATTAGATAGCGCGCTGACGCAGTACATCAAACTCACTGAATGTCATTATTGTTGTTTCATATAAGTCTTTGCTATATGAAACAACAATAATGACTAATGTTGAGTTATTAGAGACATAATAATGTTGAGTATTTGCTAACATTTCACTAATTATAATGTCATTATCATTAATCATTATACTTCTGTTACAAATTGCAACCAATCACTCAAAGGGGGTATACGCCCTTACTGCAATTTTTTATTACAATTGCATAATTTAACTTGATTCGCCTCTTCCCAAGTAAAGTTAGCGAAACATGTTTACTATTTTATTTTCAGCAAACTACATTAGTATCTTAAGGACTTTCTACAGACACCCACAATATCCAAAACACGATTAATCATTTTTGGCTCGATAGAAAAAAATTACAAACATACCTCTAAATATGCCTTAATTTATCTATACAGGGTTATTTTTAATTATCTTGCAACCTTTTTGGAGCAAGTTCAGTCCGTGATACTGAACCACTTTCCATAAAAACAATTATCGAAAAACGAAAACAAAATTTTGTCCTTCCATACAAAATCCATTTGGTTGAGCGCCGATTTGTATGGAAAGTCAAAAATTTTTTTTTCTGTTTTTTATAATTATTTTTATGGAAAGTGGTTCAGTATCACGAACTGAAGCGAAACATGTTTACTATTTTATTTTCAGCAAACTTTACATTGGTATCTTAAGGACTTTCTACAGACACCCACAATATCCAAAACACGATTAATCATTTTTGGCTCGATAGAAAAAAATCACAACATACCTCTAAATATGCCTTAATTTATCTATACAGGGTTATTTTTAATTAACTTGCAACCTTTTTGGAGCAAGTTCAGTCCGTGATACTGAACCACTTTCCATAAAAACAATTATCGAAAAACGAAAACAAAATTTTGTCCTTCCATACAAAATCCATTTGGTTGAGCGCCGATTTGTATGGAAAGTCAAAAATTTTTTTTTCTGTTTTTTATAATTATTTTTATGGAAAGTGGTTCAGTATCACGAACTGAAGCGAAACATGTTTACTATTTTATTTTCAGCAAACTTTACATTGGTATCTTAAGGACTTTCTACAGACACCCACAATATCCAAAACACGATTAATCATTTTTGGCTCGATAGAAAAAAATCACAAACATACCTCTAAATATGCCTTAATTTATCTATACAGGGTTTTTTTTTAATTAACTTGCAACCTTTTTGGAGCAAGTTCAGTCCGTGATACTGCACCACTTTCCATAAAAACAATTATCGAAAAACGAAAACAAAATTTTGTCCTTCCATACAAAATCTATTTGGTTGAGCGCCGATTTGTATGGAAAGTCAAAAATTATTTTTTCTGTTTTTTATAATTATTTTTATGGAAAGTGGTTAAGTATCACGGACTGAACATGTTCCAAAAAGGTTGCAAGTTAATTAAAAATAACCCTGTATAAGACATATAACTAATGATTTAGACTAAGGATGAGCCCATAGGAACATTTTGGATAAAATATCTGGTTATCTGTAATATATTTATTGTAAAATGACTGTTTGTGCAGTGAAATCGTGCAAAAATTACACTAAAATAAAAGACCAGGAGACGGACATCACTTTTATAAGTAAGTAAGCAAATTTTTGCCTAATTCCTACGTATTATTCGTAAAATTATTACGTAAAAATATTGTCAACAAACCAACACCATGACATTTAGTGTTGCCAGAGCGTGGAATATTTTTACCATCTCTTATTATTGAGTCGACAAATCGTATGATTTGGAGAACAGTTGTATGTATGTATTTTTACTTGTACGTTTTGCTATGTATGTTTGTGTGAGATATTAACGTTAACATTTTCATATTGCGCTATGAAAAAATTATAATATACTGGTAAGTAGTAGTAAGGCCGTATTAAGTGAGTTAGTTATTAAAGATAAAAAGTTAGTCGTTATGTTATTTACAAATAACATTTATTTTTACCCGACTGCGCCAGAAGGAAGGTTATGTTTATCGAGTGTATGTATATGTATTTATTTGGCACGCTCTACAGCCTAAACGGCTTGGAGGAGTTTAGCTTAAGAGGTGTCATTACATTTGTCTTAATTCTGAGAGTGACATTAGATATTTTAAAAATACAAAATGGCGGATTTTTGGCCCTAAATGACATATATTTTTTCATTTCAAATATTTTTTCGTGGAAAGCCAATCAAGTGGTTTATCAAAAGAAACGATTTTATATAAGGATTACAAAAATATTTATCTTATACGTTTTGATGTAATTTGTAATGAAAAATACTAAAAACAACATATGTTTAATCACGCTGATGCTGTATCAAGCAATAGGGTTTTTAAAAAAATAATTACTTGTTTCTGTAAATTTCCTACTGATCCAGTCATTGGACTGAAATAATAAGACGAAAAATGAATTCTGGTGGAAGTGGCAGCCTAAGGAAAGGACGTTTTCAGCTAACTTTCGTATCCAGGACACATACACAACAAAGAGTGGTCGTCGAATAATCACTCAGGGGCTGTGCCTACAAAGGTATTTTATGGATTTTTAAAGACTCAAATAAATAATGTTGATTTGATACGTGTTTTTTTCTTTTACCTTTTTTAATATAATTTTTGTTCACCTACATACACAATAAAGCTTAGGGGATAAGGGTCGTCCACATACTACGTCACGCAAAATTTATGGACGTATCACGCTTTTTCCGATCCCTATAACACGTACCGACACGTTTGGCATGACTCCCCCTCCCCCTATCACTGTAACGTAATATGTGAATGGCCCTTACGAGGTTTAATTTTATACACTTATTTATAATTTGTCAATATGAATAAAAACAACACGTACAAAAATCTCCCACATTCTGGGGTAATTTTCTTGCGCTGGGAACAATTTACTTTACACACACAAGAACAGTAATGACAGTAATACACGCGTAGTGGGCGGTGCTCACGCACACGCATATCACAAAATAGCTTCACTTTGAACGTAGCATTTTGTTTGAAACGCTCAATCTAGATTAATCTAAGCCTATATCGTTGTTTTTGCAGCCTTTAAATGCGCAACCAGGCATTTTTATGGCATTTACATCTTTAGTGACTTCTTTTTTTAATAAGTATGGATAGATAGTGTACCTAATAGTGTCTTCTCACCACCCCTTTTTTCTAGTCCAGGTGTCGTAAGAGGCGACTATGAAATGAAATGAAATGTAGTTTATTGCTTAAAATGTAGTACAATTTTGGTGGTACAAGAGTCATGTAGAGTCTTACACATTTAGTCATCACTGACATGCAACAGATATAGGAGATGTAGGTAACAGAGAAGGGGCAACAGGCAGCATCCTCTGTGCTACGCCCTAATGACATCTAATGCGATCACCAATCACCAACCATTATCACAAAAGACAGTAAGAGTATTTAATATACCAGTATGGTGATTATATGTCACCATCAGGCCTATTTTTTAGTATCTACAGCAGGATCAGGACCCTCTGTACCGCCAGAGCAGCCAGAGAACTTAGCCTACACTCTCCACGCTGGCCAGACAGGTTGGAGAGGTATCTCGATGTTTATAAGCTTTGTTTAGCTTTTGTTTCCTAAGTCGCCTTCTACGACATCCACGGGAGGACTTGGAGTGCTCCTGTTCTACTCTGCCAGGTACCACAAGAGATTTGATTAGGTATTTGTAAATCCTACCTATAGGCTGCCTATCCACTGAAGCGGAGCTAGTATATGTATGAATTTTAAAATTAAAACTAGTTCTCGAATACCTGTCCATTGAAGCGAAGCAGATATTTTTTGGAATTTGATTGGTTAATTTTGGCACAATTCCGCTCCTCTTTTCTCCTCTCCGCTTAAGTGGACAGGCAGCCTTATTGGGAAAGAGACCTTTAGCATAGGCCGGAATCTCCTAAGGTACGCGCAATATGCGTCCCCGTTCCCCGTCCCCGCACCTCCCGTTTTCGCCTCGATGTTGGCCGTCAAGAACCGGGGGAGAGGTGCGGGTGCGGGGAACGGGGACACCTATTGCGCGTACCTTAGGAGATTCCGTTCTGTTTACTCTTACTGTGCCTTTAGTCCAGTGGGGTTACTCCATAATTTACCGACGGCAGTCAGTCGAACGTGAGACGTAAACTTAAAGGTAATCCATAACACCTTTCTGCCGTCAGAAGTAGTGATTGAAAAAGGCTATAAGAGAACGAAGGAAGAAAGATAGTGTATCTTACCCTCTTGCTGTTTGAACTGGAGCGGGCTCAGATGGCTTCGGGGGAACATCACCTTTGTGGTCAGGTACAGGCTCAGGCTTGGGCTTTGGCGAAGGCGGAGGCGCTAAAGTAGTGGTGCTGGTGGTTGCTGCCATGGTAGTAGAAATTGTTCCATTTGGAGTGGTCAAAGTAGGAGCTGCAGTGCTGTTAGTAGATGGACTCGTTGTTAGACCTTTCTCTGATGTGGATACTACGGTTTCTGTTGTTGGGGCAGGTTTATTATTGTTGCTTGGATCGGAATTATTTGAAACATTTGCATTTGTTGCTTTTGTTGGTTGCCCTGCAGGTGGCAACGTAGGAACGATACTAGGGATCACTGCAGGGCCAGGATCTGTAAATAATATAACAAACATCTGTAAATAATACTCATATATAAATCCAAAACCACGAGAAGCTCGTTGTTTACTAGCGGTTTTCGCTGGAGTACGCATTATTAGCGCTTTCGCAAGTTAAGCGAGATCAGGTGTGTGGTCCGCACTTGGATGGTTGAACACAAGAGGTTTAAAAACTTCTTGAGCTTCGGAGGGCAGGTTATGCAGTTTGTCCCGGCTTTACTCATTTTATAGCAGTTGTCTAGCTGAAAAGCTTGGTGAACCATATACTCGAAGAAAGAGAACTAGTGACAAATACTCATAGCATTACTATGGTCAGAACAATGCAATTATATTTTATTCTATATAAATTAAGAATCGTGATGTGAAAAAAAAACCAGCTAAGTGCGAGTCAGACTTGCACACCGAGGGTTCCGTACAAACCTGTTTATGTAAGTTTAAAATTACACTGGTCAACAAGATTTTGCCACAAGCATACTTGCAGCGGTTTCTAATAGAATTTAGTACACAAAACATGAATCTTGTAATAAAAAATGTGTAGGACGTCTAAGTTTTCAAATATATCACGTCAAAAATATATATTTTTTTAATTTTTGTTAATTTTAAAATTATACCATTCATTCAATTAGCTCCTTTTCAATTTTCAAATACCAGTTTAACACTGTGCAAACCCTACTTTTTACAATACTTTTTACATCATTTGTGAATTATTGAATAAAATGGACTTATTAAAGATTTTGTGCGAGTCGGTATAACGGTATACAATACGCGCAGTACACAATGTATGAGAAATATTATAGTAACTTAAATTTTGTATAACTCCTTAAATAAAAATGGTATAATGGTAAACCAAATTTTTGTTTGTGTTTTTTTGGGGTTCCCTACCCCCAAAAAAAATCGTAAAACCAATCCTTCTACACTTTAATCGACTTTCAATTCATCTTATATGAATTATGTTAAATACCACACAGATTACATATATGTATAAGCGTCCACACTAATAAATAGTGGGTTGTAATGAAGACTTAGGCGATTCACCCACTGGCAACGCGACCCGCTGCGGTGCGCGGAATCTGCCGCGTTTTTAGTGGATTAGACTAGGCGTGTTTTCTATACAAACTGAGATACTAGCATACAATGCTAAAATCTGCCGCCCCGCGCTCCACGACGGTGGGTGGTGCAGTGGGATCACCGCTTTACGCGTGCTTCAATTGTGTGAACCCCGTGTAGGGTAATATGTGAGAGGAAATTCTTCATGGTTGTTCAAAGTCACGACAGCAAGTTTGTTGTGCATTCATGGTACAGTCTTAAGGATATGGGTGATAAAAAATTTTGGGATTTGATCCCAGTCATGGTAAAACAAATTTCATAACACACTTTTAATTTAGATAGTTAATTGCCTACTTTAATGTTTTTTTTATAGAACTAAGCAGGCAATGAGGTGTACAGCCCATCTGAGGGTAAGTATGTAGTTACCATAGCCTATGGAGGCTTGCAACACCAGAAGTACCACAGAAATCTTATCATGTCCGTTTAGGAGAGTAGCATGTTGCAGTTTCTGGAGAAAACCATGGCAATACTGCCAGAAATATACCCATCAGCTTTATGTTTTGTGGAGAAGGCTGCTAAAGGTGGCGTAACAAGAGGTTCTTTTTATCTGAGAGGTGAAGGGTTATCCGGTGGCACCTACTTATTTGAAATTTTCTGAGTTTCCTCAATACATGATTGGGCTGAGTTTTAAACAAAATTAAACAGTCTGTAAAACGGTCCTTATCAAATTTACCGTATCTACACAAAATAATTTTTATGAAACAACTATCATATTTTCCACAAAAATAAAATGGTAGCAAAATAAACTTGTACCTATACCTCCAAGATGCCCACTATGTTTAAAGGAGAAAAAAGTTTTTTATTGATATACTGAGAAGCTGAACACAGACAGATCTTACTATGGTACCAGATATAGGTTTTACTCAGAGGCTTTTATGTTGCACTAGCTGCACTGCCATATTTAACATCTATGGTGGAACTAACCAATTACATGTCAACAAATTATAATATATATATAAATATAAATATACTTGTTGTAACATATTAGAGCATGGTTACACCATCATTCTGGCACCATCAGTCTGATCAGAATGATCGTCTAACCCGCTGAATGACAGACTGATGGTTCCGACTGATGAAAATTAAAATTGTTTTGAATGATAAAAGACTGATGGGAGACTGATCGCGTAACTTCTCGCGTCAGTCATCGTACTTTAGTTACTTTACTACACACCATACACCAATGTAAATAAGGTTCATTATAGCTCTTTGTCGAACACATACTTTTCATCAGTCTGCTGTCATTCTGGATTGACAGTGTAACCGTGAAAAACATTCTTCATTCTGGCGTCAGTCATGTAATTCCTGACTGATGCCTGAATGATAGTGTAACCTACCTCTTATGGGGCTAGCTCTATCTGAGTGATTTGTTCTTATTTATTGAGTTTTATAAATAACATTTTATATCAACAGGGAAAATGTACAAGCTGTAATGACAAAAAAGCTTGTAAAAAAAGGCATCTACCTATTCTAGGAATTTTAGGCACATACATTAACACAAACCAGTTTATCTTGAATATTGGTCTGTGAAATGAGATAAATAGGCACCACGTAGGCACTATGATGACCCCAGTCTTCACATAATTAGCATATCTGCCAATGAGATTATAGTGGACAAAGAGTCCAATGAAAGAAAAAAATAGGCATGCTCACAAATAACGTCATACTATCTAGATATGTAGGGTACCTACCTAATCATATTTATTTAATATCACTGTTATAAAGGTAAACAGATAATATAGAATCAGATCAGAAAATAAATTGTAAAATCAGACGCAATAAGATGTAAGATGCGTTTCAGATTTTGTAATAGGGTATAGATTACTCACTGCCTGCTAAAGTTGGATTTCCCTGCGGAACATCACTGAGACATAGCGAAATGGCCATGAAACAAATAACTATTACTTGCTTCATCCTGAATATAATAAAATAGATTTACTAAAATATTGAATTAGCTAAGCTACACTTCCGCAATCGACACGCAATAAAAAATTAACTTAACTTTTTTTGTGGTGGTGACCAATGTTACCATTACCAGCATCAGTGTGACCATCTCAAAAATAGCGAATCTGCCACCGACTGGACCAAAAATCTGCCATTCTTGGTGCCAAAAATGCCAGTAATATGCCTTCATGGAAAAGAAAAAAATACAACGAACGCAATTAAATTTCTTTATTTAAAAATATATATTTAAACATTCTCATATATTAGACATCAATATTTGCCTCCAAGTTTTCATTTTCCGTGTACATTTTAGTAGACATCATTTTGATCATTTCTTTCGTAGGTTTGAATGAAATATAGTCTTCTTTTTTTTATTCCCTCTTTTGTGGTAATAATTGCGGACACATGTTGGTTCATGATCACAAATCTATTCCTTATTTTTGTTTTATTAAGATTTACTTGAGAGAATATTCTCTCGCAGGAGGCATTCGACATGGGTAAACATATATAATCTTGTAATTAATTTACAGTTGCAAGCTTTACAGAACGCAGCGTCCTCGTCATCCTTAGCCCTCGACAACCAGGAAGAAAGCAAAGGATCTTGCTCCCACTCAGGTCGATATGAACGCTCGTATCTTCTCTTCATAATGAATGATTCGTTATACAGAACAGAACCGCACGCGATACACACCAAACGAGAATGAAGTAAAATCAAAAGTTGTTTGGAAACCAACCAAATCATTAAAGAAGATAATATGAACACTATTAAAGTTCATAATCAAATGACACACTTGTTTAAAAACAGATGAAGCGGGAAATCCCCGCGCAAAAGTTTCCAGTTCGATAAAATAATGTGTATTAAATTAGTACAAAAGATTTTATTGAACTGGCAACTTCTGTTTCATGGCCACTATACGGGGATTCCTCGCTTAATCTGTTTTTAAACAAGTTTATTAGCAGTTTAATATAAAAAATCGCAAAAAAAAATATCTGCTGACTTCTGCCAGTTTTGTAAATCGTCAGCATCATCTGCCACAAGCAAAATTTAGGAGAGAAATCTGCCAAAATGGCAGAAATTTGCCACAATTGGTCACACTGACCAGCATGCATAAAGAATAATAAATATACTGAGAGTTACCATGTCATTTTAGTAAAAAATACTAATATAGTATAGCTTATAGTCCACGTACGGAATATTCAGATTATGATTTTTTTGAACCTTACTGCTTGGCCACGACCACGACACGAATATACGCAACTGCGATGGCAACGGCCTGCCATTGCAGTGGCAAAAATTACATGTGAACCCCCGGCTTGTCGAAAAACAAAACTTAGGGAATTCACAAGTACTTAAGTCTCCATTAATGAGTGGCAGTAAAAAAGGGGCGCCCCTAGCGCCCTCCAGGCGCCCCTTTGTATCTCGCGCCCTGGGCGGTCGCCCAACCGCGCCCTACCCTAACGCCGCTACTGTATACTGGGTTACTTTTTTGTACAAGTTCAGTCCATGATACTGAACTACTTTCCATGAAAACCATTATTTAAAACGAAAAAGAAATTTCGTCTTCAATCCATTTCGCTGAGTGCTGATATGTATGGAAAGCCAAAATTGACAATAGTTTAATGAAAGGTAAAACTATCGATAGTCCTATCGATATTATTACAGTTTTTCAAGAGCCACGATAGACTATCGATATTTTGCGAGCGAAGCGTCTGTTTCGAGATTAGTCAAAAATGCTTTCCGTCAGTAATCAGTCCACAGATCTGTATACAGGCTGACTTTTAAACCACCAGCCAAATTTCTGGAGTAAGTTCAGTCCATGATACCGAACTACTTTGCATAAAAACAATTAACGAAAAACTAAAATAAAAATTAGCCTTTTCATACATATCAGCGCTCAGTCAAACGGATTTTCTATGGGAGGACAAAAAATTTTCATCGATTTTTAATAACTTTTTTTATAGAAAGTAGTTCAGTATCATGGACTGAACTTGCTCCAAAAAATTGGCTGGTGGTTTAAAAGTCAGCCTGTATATCTACTAGATAAATAAAACCTTTCAATTTGTATGAGAACCGCTCGTGCCTATTTTGAACTGTCAAATGTAATGTCAGTGATGACATTTAGTGATGCGAACATTCTGTTCGCGCTAAATCGATTCAAAGACACCGACCAAATGAATGAAAATGAATGCAAATCCGATTTTCAATCGATTATCACGATTTCGAATCACGATAACAAGTAGCTTCTCGCCGTTTGCCCCTCTGTATGTATGTGCACTTAGAACTACGCAATGGATTTTAATGCGATTCCTAGCGTACTAATACCAAATGAAAAAATTAGCGCTGAAGAACATGTTACCAAAGAAATTGTATACAATCTAGAATGCTTACGAAGTGGCAAACCCGTTCCCAAAAATTATACCTAAAGTTATAGCTCTCTCCTTCTACTTTATTGCACTGACAGTTTGCGGAAAAGGGACGCCTATAACTTTAGGTACATTTTTTGGGAACGTTAGGTATTTAAAAATAAGCATTATGAAAATATGAGCTATATGTGCGTGGCATTAAGTTTAATTTTCAATGTGTTTTTTGAGATTATTACTCGTACTTATTCTAGATTGTATTATAAATTCTTTGCATGTTACCAATATATTAGGTTATTTGATATCCGAGTAACATGATACCGAGTAACCGTCAAATAACAGATAAGTATCTCAAAACGTGCCTATGCTCGCGGAACGTGGAGTTCTGACGTTTCTCCACGTTATCCGTTACCTACTAGATACGATACGTTATTAAGTTATCCTAACGAATACGTATCTAAAGTCCGAGCGCTGCACCGGCCATTGTTCGACAGACACGATTGAAGCCGAACGAACCATTCTATCTCTTTCTGTACCCAGCACAAACGTGTAATTCGTTTAATTAGTGGTGTAAATATAGTTGCGTTTAAGACAATTTTTTGTAAATATGAAGCGTTTGAAATGTCTTGTTGATAGATGTAAGTAAGTACTTAATTGATTTGCTTGGATGAATCACTAGTTTACAGTACATCTGTTGCCAAAGAAATTTTAGCTGTTGCTGACTACATATGATATGCTATTTTCAAAAATATAAGTAAAAGATTTTTATCAGCTCTAGTTTCTGAGTTTCAGCTATGTAGGTATAAAACAGAAAAAAACATGTATTTACTAAGAAAAACTTTATTAAAAAAAAAATTAATCATTGAGTTCTAAAAAACTTTGTTTTAAAGCTCTTCTCTGATGTGTAGACTTTGGAAAATGACGTATTAGCGACCAACAATAGTCAGACATCATATTTGTATCCCAGAAACCCTGATAGCGCTCTTCCATGACACGTAAGTCCTGATGCATACGCTCTCCCTGCTCTTTGCTCATATCTCCTAAATTTTTACCTCCATACCTCCTAAAGCCGTAATTCTTTATCTCTTTCACGATAAAAACTTATTTTAGTATCTGAGGAAAGCAATTTTTTGACGTGACAACGTCTTAAATTAGGTTGCGGCTGGGAGTCACTTATGAAAAAGTGTAACGCTCGGTAACGTTACGATGAGTCACCGAACGAGAGAGAGGCCCGCCGAATGCCTTGCGTCTCTCTCCCACTCAACTATGATCGGTCTGCCGCCGTTGTCACGTAAAATCTTCGCCCGTAAAACCGACTTTACAGGCAACCATTTTTTTTCTTTCAGTCTTGATGCTAACAATTCTGAAGCTTGTTTAGAAAGATTTAAATCTCTTACAAGATCATCTAACTCATTTTGGGAAAAGCATTTTGGCTCATTTGACATACCTTCAAAATCAGCATCATTTTGTGATGAGCTTGGTCCTTCGATGTCTTGTTCCATGGGTTCAGATATATTTTTAGGCACTGAAGAGTCAGTTGAACGCTGCACTGGACGCTGAACACAACTAGTACTTGGGTACTGCCATTTAGCTCGATTTTTAGTATTTAAACCGTTTACGTTTACGCTACAAAAATAACAGTCTTCGAGATGATTTCGTGGTTCTCGCCAAATAGTCGGTGTTCCAAATTTAAAGGCACTTCTTTTACCATTTTTCCACAATCTTAAATATTCCACACACGATTTACAAACACAATTGGGAGCCCAAGACTTCTCATTTTTATCCAAGAGCATTCCAAAATACTCAAAATAGGTATTTTTCACCAACTCTGATATAACTTTTCTACAATCTTTAAACACATATTCCCCGCATATATAACAAAAATTATCTGGATTGTTTAAACAACGTCTCCTTGAACTACTCATGACGCAAAAACTTTGGATACTAATCTTAACACAGTAAAATATGCCTGTTATCGCTTAATATATACGCTTAAATGACAAAAATCAAAAACAAAGTAACTCGAGCTGCTCAAAAAATTTTGAGGGTAGATTTGACGAAAACAAGTCATAAGTGAACATTATCAACCACAAAATTCGCGGCAACAGACAAAAAGTTAAATTTTGTAAACTAGTGAGGTAGTGTGGTAGGTATCATATAATTCGCATAAAAATACTTGTAGTCTCCCCAGTCCCCGAATATTTAGTCTATTCGATCAAATGGATGGCATGCTAATTTTTGAAGAATCGAAATCCACCCATGTATAGCGCTAAAGCTACTTTTCCCAGTTTTCCCTCCTCCACTCTCCGTTTTTTGCAAAATTTTGTCTAGAATTAAGTCCTTACCGCTCGACCACAAATATACGCGACAGCGACGTCGCTGTAGCGTATTTCGTGGCCGAGTGGTTAGTTAGTATGCCTCTCAAGACTGAAATGCGTCGATAAATAATGCTATTGCAAACTTCCCTCACTTCTTCCCCTTATTTTCCCCCCAATCAAAAAGCGCGATTGACTTAATAATTTAAATAAATCACAAAACTTACCCATTTTCGTCAAAATCGGTTGAAAAATGCAATCTGTAGACGAGAACAGACAGACAAAATAATTTTTAGACTAATCTCGAAACTGAAACGCCTCGCTCGCTCGGTCAATAAATGTTAGTTTCTACAAATATATTACAAACACACTTATGCCACAAAATATCTCAAAGCAAACATTAGGTACCTCTCAAACCAATGTTTCCCTAATCGATTTAGAGTCACAGCATAACACTACTGTACAACACTATCGTTAAAATAACGCTTCATTTGAACGATGATTGACAACTGTATGACAACGAATGAATGTGAAAGTATCTAATCGTTTTATTTTCATTGCGTGTTATAAATACTAGGCCATCAAAATTTTGTTACTAATGTAAGCAATGGATTTTGAATATGCGATTTTCACTCAGTCAGCAGTTTTCAGTATAAAAGTTAAACAAAACACGAAATAATTGATTTTAAAATAAATTGAATACTATTTAATAAGAAATTTACTTACCGATGAAATAAAACTTATTCTTTACATCCTCCAACATTTGTTGACGTGTTTCTGCAGTTCAAAACTGCTCAAACAGGCATTTTTCTGCAGAGCGGCCTAGGTTAGGTGCAGT
The DNA here is from genome assembly GCA_963576875.1 of Acrobasis repandana. Lineage (NCBI taxonomy): Eukaryota > Metazoa > Arthropoda > Insecta > Lepidoptera > Pyralidae > Acrobasis > Acrobasis repandana. The sequence continues at coordinate 5,458,034 of OY756223.1, read as the reverse complement.
AAGCTGTCATACGCGGACTAAAGAAGACAATTTTGAATGAAGTGAATTTTACTTCAGTTGGACACGCGAAGTACATTCATAGGCTGTGTCTATCTTGATCCATGGTCTGTGGATCAGTCTGTCTGTCGGTTTGTTCTCGCCTACAGATCGCATTTGTCAACCGATTCTCGTAATCTATACTAATATTATAAAGCGGAAGAGTTTGTTTGTTTGTTTAAACGCGCTAATCTCAGGAAGAGGTCCGATTTGAAAAATTCTTTTTTTGTTGGGTAGTCCATTTATAGAGGAAGGCTTTAGGCTATATAACATTCCGACAACCACGCGAACGAAGTCGCGGGCACAGCTAGTATTTTATAAGCAGGTACGATAATTAAGTACTTATATAGATTTTTTTGTCGATTCAGTTTTTGGTAATTTTTTAAAATGGCAGAGATATAGTGGTTTAAAACTTTAAGAAAATCATATTTTAGCCATTTTGAAAAGTTTTCAAAGAAGTAATGTCATAAAACTTTTTTATTACCCTTACCTATTTAGACGCAACTTTTTTATCCGATCAACTTCAACTGGCTGGGTTGAAGGTAAGTCGCGTGCGAGGTTTACAGCTCACAGAGCCACTAGTTAGGTATTAATTTGTCGGATTAACAGGTAACATTTTTACTTTGGACGTTTGGCGAAGTCTACCTTATTCTTAGAGCGGTTTCCGAATCCGTGAAGTAGTGCGAAACCGCTCTTTTGTGATGTGTGAGGGAGGGAACGAAACGTGACACAAAGTGGGTTTTTCAGATCTATTCCAAGGAAAGGTACATTAGCTCTTATAAAAAATGGATAGGAGAGATTGTTAACATAATCATCACATCTCATCCACAGAAAAATGGAGTGGTCCTATTCAAGACCGGAAACCACACGGCACTCTTCTGCAGTGGCCTGGTGGGAGTACATTGCTAGCGCTTTCGTAAGTTAAGCAACATGGGCGTGGTCCGCACCTGGATGGGTGACCACACAGATCTGTATATACTACTAGATAATGATCTACTTACAAACGGAAGGAATCTTTTTTAAGTCAGTTTGACGTCATATCGACACGCAAATTCATACAGAGGCTGTGTCTATCTTGATCCATGGTCCTCCGTGCTTCGGAAGACACGCAAAGCAGTTGGTCCAGGCTGTCATCATTGTATGGCAGTCGTCCGTCAAGCTATGTAAGATACACTGGCACTAGTGTTGGCCACTTACACACACGAAAAACAAACAGTTCTGCAACTAACTGTCTAGAACTAGAACAATCTGTCTGAAACAACCTATCTAAATCTAGCTAACTAGCGTTGTTAGAACTTAGATTAGAACCGAATGCCTATAATGGAAATGATAGTAAATTAATTCGGCGGGAACTGCGACGTGAGAGAAACGTTAATTTGCAATTCCTCTATGGTGGCGCCATGCCGGTGCTATTTACTAGGGTTGCTTACAAATTATTTATTTTAGACTACAAAACAAAACCTACATAGTTTGTTTGTTTGAATAACTTAAATGTACCAAAAATTTAAGTATAAAAGACAACATAATACGAAAGAGCAAATATACTTAAAAGGGACTTATCCCATGTAGGGATCTCTTCCAGTCAACCTGCTATAGATTGAGAGGATATTTACTCTGTTATAAGGTAGAAGCCGGTACGTATAAATTTAACTACAAGATACTTACATATCTACACACATAAATATGTACGAACATACTTACATAAATACTTATAGCAATACACATAAACAAACTATACATAAAATATATATCTTACATACATAGGTAGGTATATATTTAATAACATAATATATTACAGATAAGTGCCTTATTCAGTCCAAGTGTGAAGCAACCAGAGAGGACTTCGATAATCTAGTTTTAAAAGAATCCAGTGAAGGTGGAAAAATTCATCCTAACATCAGCTGGAAGTGAGTTGCAAAGCCTTGCCGCCAAGACTGTAAACGATTTGGAGTAAGACTGTGACGAATACAACTATCCACGTTCCGAAAATTAAATTTGCAATGGAGGTAATCAGCGGAAGAAGGATTAAAAAGGGCGTTGAAGAGGAGGCAGAGAATGTGGATGTTGCGACGTATCCTAACAGGTAACCAATTTAGCTTCTTGCGAGACTAGTTACTTGATTGACTTTTTGATAAAAATATTTCGACGTTTTTCTTGTTGGAAGTTTCTATGTTTGGACGTTTTTATAATTGGCCGGTTCTCTAGTTGGACAATTTTCACATTTTTCTTTTTGGACATTACTCGTGCAAATCAATTTTAGTACATACATCATTAGTTGAGTGCCTAAAAAAAATCTATGTAAGTGATGTTGTTTTGTTAAACATTTCTTACTGTCCAAAGAATGATTTTTACGAATAATACCTAAATACTTTATAAAAATATCAATATGTCTTTTTTATAATCGAAATTGATATTTAAGATATAAAAATACTGAATTAAAATGTAAAATATTAATGGGTATACTTCTCGACCCCACGCGTGACGGAACGTTGCCATAAATAACGCGTGAATTGTATGGTGATTATAGGCAGAATTTTCGAGCTGCCTAAAAGTATTTGACGTAGCTCAATAACTGTCATTTATTGACAACTGTTATAATTACACACTAGTGAATAAGTGTGCAGGTTTCCTCACGATATTTTCCTTCACCGAAGCAAGTGGTAGTTTAAAATAGCCGTATCTACAAGCACAATTCTAACTAAAGTTGAGGTATAAACCCTAAAACTCGCGTCATACACTACTAAGCCGCGCAGGTATTATGGCCTGTGTTCGCAAGATCAGCACAACAGGCTAGATTTTGATTAATTAAACCACACCGCCGTGGCTGTGGGCTTACCTGGGAGATAATCCTACCCTTTGATTTGATACAAATATAATGTTACCGGAAAATTATACATTAGGTAAGTTTCTCATTTATCTATTACGTACTTACTTCCCGGGCGCTACTATACCCCATGTGGGACTTGCATGACCTCATCTACGATCTTCTCCTCCGTTATCTAAGAATCTATTTGTGTCTCTGCCTATTTTCTTTAGATCTTCCTCGACGCTGTCGTTTCCCCGTTTTCTGCGTCAGTCTCTGGGCCTCTTCTGTAGGTAGGTCACTACAGAGGAGGCCCAGACTCAGCCTTCACTCACTCATTTATCAGCAATCTCAATTCGTCATAATTTTGAAAAAAACATTTTGATGAAGTGTGGGATTTATTTATTTTACTAACACTGGGTAGGCTAAAGTTTGTACACTGGTACAAACAAATCCGTGCATCTGATTGAAATTAAATGCAATGTGTCTGTGCAGATCTTTGCATTCATATACGAGTACGTAGGTATACACACTGTTTTGTTGTGACTTATGATCCTGCAAACCTCTCCAAAACGGACATGGAACACATCCCCAGGGCCTCGCGCCATAAAACTGATGTATTTGAGGGCACTACCTCGACGCGACACGATATTCATTGTAACTGCTAGGTTGACTATGCGTTCTCCGTTGTAATTGTCTTTTACATTTCATTCCATTATATCTCGCTCTTGTCGCTGATGTTTAAAGTTTCATTCATTTGTCTCTTATCCGCTAGTATTTTTAATTTGTTTTATAATAACACAACATTCACATTCTCCTTTATCTGTTTTATGTAGCTATGTCTTAGGTCTTCCAGGTCCTCTTTCCTTCAATCACAGTCTTTATGAAATCGTCGTGTCGTATTAGGTGACCTAACATATTTCCTCTTCTATTCTCTATTACGTCTAGAATGCACCTATTGTGTTTTACTCTTTTCAAGACATAATCATATTTTTTTTTCAACCTAGCTTATCCTTTCCATGGTCACCCTACGACTTTCTGTGCCATGGGAAATAGATCACACTTCTATTTCGCGCGATTACATAAGTTTTCCGCAAGCACCCGCAAGGCTGTTTCGTGTTTTTTTCAAATAAATAATGCATGTAGACAGGCACTTCACACACTTAAGGTGAAGATATAGGCAAATGACCTTGAAGTGGCGCCCTCATTTTAAATAAATTGTTAACTCGTAAATATGGAGATAATTTCCATATTACTCTTCGTCATGCACTAGATAGCCCTTAAAATTATATTATAAACCACCGTTGAAAGTATTTACATTAGTCCGTCTAGCTTTAAAACTTGCCTCCGCCAAAAGTGGCCACGGCAAGTTTTAAAGCTAGACGGATCACCAATAATAGTGTAGCCACTACAGAATACGTCGCGCTGAAAATTCATCACCATATTTGGTCATCAACTTACATCGCACGCGCTATTCGTCTACAACTCCAAATTAGGAAACATATCGGGACACGGGAGCAGTGTCGCACCGCGCCAGCCAATCAAAACACAGGAACGAGAACATTACCTTATTTGGCTATCTGTTTGTCCCTAACCACTGTATATAAACCCGAATTTTGTAAATAAATTATTCATTCGACTATCGACTCAGGAGCATAGAACACGCATTATTATTTACCTCCAGCTAGGTACACGTACCCTACTACACACACCATCGTTAGCATCCATAAGCTACAGTGGTGACCCCGACGTGATACAGTGGTGACCGCCGACGACTCCGCGTGTCACGCGAGACGTGGACCACCAGCTCCAGCGTCAACCAACGCGACGTCCTAAGCAAGTGATGTAGAAACACTCACCGAGCCCACATCCTCCGCACCCACGTCCAGCTGCCACCGGAAGAAAATTCTGCCCAGCTGCGCGCCGTGCACCAGGAACTCCAGCTCATCTCTACGCAACCAGCGTTACTTTTATCGTGCACCTTATTTCACTGGCACTGTATGTACCAAGCACTACGATGTCCACGACCGTTCAAGAATATCAAGAGCTCGTCCAGAGTCTTCGAAAACTATCACAAGAAATCGCGCACCTCAAGAAAGTCAGATCCGCCACTTTGTCAAACACCGGGTACAGCCATCAACATCGTCAGTCGAGTCATCACCGTCCGGCACATTTTCATCACCGCTCACGAATCCCACTACCGCGTCCCACGTCACCTGCCCGTTCTACGACGACCTGCCACAAGGAAGCTAGAACTCTCGCATCGACAGACAACAGCGACGCCGCCGGAACATACCGCCTATTCGTCACTGATAAGAAGACAGGCTTATCATTCCTCGTCGATACCGGTGCAAATATTTCCGTCCTACCACGCAGAGCAGGCCAGCAATCGATGCCTCTACCTTTCAAGCTGTACGCCGCGAACAACACTACGATAAATACCTACGGAGAAAAAACGCTCGAACTCGACCTCAGCCTACGCCGTCCATACAAATGGAAATTCATAGTCGCCGACGTCTCGAAGCCTATCATCGGAGCCGACTTCCTCAAACACCACCAGCTCGTTGTAGACCTTACAAATCGAAGACTTGTTGATGGAATCACGAATCTCCAAATTCACGCTCCAGTCTGCGCCTCAAGCACTCCGACTATACGAAGTATCGACGTTCAACAGTCATACCACGACATACTAGCTGAATTTCCCGGCATCACTCGCCTAACACCGACAAAAGTTAACCCGAAAACAGCTGTTGAACACTACATCGAAACTCAAGGCCCACCAGTCTTCTGCCGCGCTCGCCCGATCGCGCCTCATCGCTATGAACAAGTACGAAAACTATTCGAAGATATGATGCAACAAGGAATATGCCGCCCAAGCAAAAGCCCTTGGTCATCACCACTCCACATCGTACCTAAGAAGAATGGTGACATCCGTATCTGTGGCGACTACCGACGACTAAACGCCATCACGAAACCAGACCGATATCCCGTACCACGTGTTAAAGATTTCACATACCAACTCTCCGGCAAGAAAATATTCTCTACCATCGACCTAAATCGTGCCTACCACCAACTATCAGTTCGTGAAGAAGATGTTCAGAAAACTGCGATAATAACACCGATGGGATTATGGGAATTCCCAAAAATGGTTCCAGGTTTGAAGAATGCCGGTCAAACTTTTCAACGGTACATCCACGAAGTACTCAGAGGACTCGATTTCGTCTTCCCATTCCTCGACGACCTACTGGTAGCTTCCTCGTCAGAAACTCAACATCGCGACCATCTACGACAAGTTCTCCGACGACTTGAAGAAAATGGCCTCACTATAAATCCCGCCAAATGCAACCTCGGCAAGACAGAAGTTAAATTCCTTGGCTACACAGTTTCACAAAACGGCATCAAACCACCCGAAGAAAAGGTCAAGGTCATCACAGAATATCCACGTCCAAAAACAATAGAAGAACTTAGAAGATTTCTCGGTATGGTCAACTTCTACCGTGAGCACATACCGAACGCCGCCGTCATACAAGCACCGCTTAATTCATTTCTACACAATTCGAAGAAACGTGACAAAACACCAATCACTTGGAACGACGAAGCTACGAAAGCATTCGAGGCATGCAAAGCAAGCATCACCAACGCTGCTCTGCTCGCCCACCCATCGCACGAAGCCACTCTCGCTATTTTCACCGACGCGTCGGACACCGCCGCCGGCGCAGTACTTCAACAAAACATAAACAACACATGGCAACCACTTGGCTACTTTTCGAAAAAATTCAGCGACGCACAGAAGAAATATTCGACGTACGACCGAGAACTACTCGCAATCTACATGTCTATGAAACATTTCCGAAAAACATTCGAAGGACGACAACTTATTATTTTCACTGATCACAAGCCACTGACATACGCAATGGGCAAGGTACAATCCGCGACCGAGACACCACGGCGAACGCGACAATTAGCCTTCATTAGCGAATTCACTTCAGACATACGACACATCCATGGAGAAGAAAATACCGTTGCCGACGCACTTAGCCGAATTGAAACAATTACCTATCCGTCTACCATCAACTTTGAAGAACTGTCACGCGCACAAGATCAAGATAGCACTATTCCATCATTACTACAACAGCCAAATCTCGCGATCAAGAAACTCACGATTCCCGGTACAAACATCGCTACCTACTGCGAAACGTCGACATCGCAAATTCGCCCTTATGTACCAGCGAACTTTCGCCGAAAAGTCTTCGACGCAATTCACAACGTAAGCCATCCCGGAATTCGCAGTACGAGAAAAATAATAGCACAGAAGTACTTTTGGCCGTCAATGAACACGGACATTGGATTATGGGCGAAAACTTGTATTCCCTGCCAGAAAAGCAAGATACATCGACATACTCAAAGCAAACTAGCCGAATTCCCGCCTACGGACAGATTCGAGCATTTGCACGTCGACATAGTCGGACCTCTCGAAACCACCGCTCAAGGACATCGCTATCTCATCACCATGATCGACCGAACTACGAAATGGATAGAATGTGTACCAACAGACCATATAACAGCCGAAAACGTCGCAAAAGCAGTGTACGACCACTGGATCACAAGATTTGGATGTCCGATCACCGTAACTACCGATCAAGGCCGCCAGTTCGAAAGTGAACTTTTCACCAAACTTATGAACCTCATGGGCTGTCAACGGAATCGAACTTCGTCCTATCATGCTTAATCGAACGGGATCCTGGAACGTTTCCACCGTTGTCTGAAAGCTGCACTCCGTGCCAAGCTCACCAGCGCAAGTACCAATTGGGTCAACGAACTCGGAACAGTACTACTGGGACTTAGAACCGCCCTACGCGAAAATGGAGTTACGCCCGCGCAACTGACCTATGGCTGCAACCTACGACTTCCTGGAGACTTCTTCATCACCTCACCATCACCAGAAAACACCCTGGACTACAACTTCGTCGAAAAACTACGAAAAATAATAGACGACAACAAGCCACGAAACGCAACGACGTCACATCGAAACAGCAGGCGTATTTTCGTTCACAAGGATTTGAAAACATGTAGTCACGCCTTCATCAGGACTGATGCAGTTCGAAAACCACTCCAAACTCCATATGAAGGCCCATACAAAATACTTTCACGAACCGACAAGCTATTCAAACTTCAATTACCGAACCGACAATCTACTATTTCGATCGACCGACTGAAGCCCGCCTACATTATAGAAGATTTTCAAGATAGTTCACATCAAGACACTTTACTCCCGGATTCGTCATCACAAATCATCATCACACAGCACTGCAATCCCATTCCAACCGCAATCGCCCGCGCGTTAAATAACGTCAATGACCCGCCGCCGCGTGCCAGCAGCGAACCGCCCGCATCGCACACACCGCCCGCGCGATCCAGTTTACGCATCCTGGCCGCGCCTGATACAGCGCTACTTCCCGCCACAAGACAAACTCGCTCCGGAAGGAACATCAAGTTACCGGTACGCTTTCGCTAAGGAGGGAGTACTGTAGCCACTACAGAATACGTCGCGCTGAAAATTCATCACCATATTTGGTCATCAACTTACATCGCACGCGCTATTCGTCTACAACTCCAAATTAGGAAACATATCGGGACACGGGAGCAGTGTCGCACCGCGCCAGCCAATCAAAACACAGGAACGAGAACATTACCTTATTTGGCTATCTGTTTGTCCCTAACCACTGTATATAAACCCGAATTTTGTAAATAAATTATTCATTCGACTATCGACTCAGGAGCATAGAACACGCATTATTATTTACCTCCAGCTAGGTACACGTACCCTACTACACACACCATCGTTAGCATCCATAAGCTACAATAGTTTTAACGGCAGTTCATAAAATAATTTAAAGGGCTATCTAGTGCATGACGTAGAGAAATATGGAAATTATCACCATATTTACGAGTTAACAATTTATTTCACACTTCAAGGCCATTTGCCTATATCTTCGCCTTAAGCCATTCTCTGTGAAACATTTCTTGTATTATACATTATTTTTGATTCAGTACAAATATTATTCAGTCCATCATTTTAAACAACTTTTCCTAATAAAAGTATATCGAAATAAAATAAAAAAAAATCACATCCCATAGTAACTGGATCACGTGACTACTTCGATTTATGCGAACCAATTTTTTTTCCTTCTTTGATATAAGTACATTCATTGGAAAAAGTTTTTCAAAATAATGGACTGAATCACCTCTTAAAATATTTGTATTGGATTAAAAATAGCTTTACTTGTATAGTATGGTCAGTCCGGAAACCAAACTGATGTATAGGTACTTAGAGCTTACCTCTTGTTAGTAGGTACCAGGCGTGGTCTAATCCAATTTGTTAAGCCTGGAACCATTTTTAGGACAAAGTCAGTTCATGATACTGAACGACTTTCTCCAAGGAGCACATATCGACATACTAGCATTCGGCCCCGGCTTTGAACACATATCACTCTATCTATTACCGATGGAAAGTTATTTCTTTACACTTTGCTGTGTTCCTTCAAGTAACACATTTTTAATTATGTTTCCTATGTCTTCGTATGGTTTTCACTTAGAAACTGTCGAAAGTAGGCAATAGGCGTATAAAAGCTATATAGCAAGCGACTAGATGTGATAAACAGTGATATGTGGTGTCTTCTCTAGTTTTAAATAAATAATAGCTTTTTAGATTAAATCCGCATTAAAATCCCTTGCGTAGTGTCAGGGTTGGGACACATCTGTCAGCACGTAACAGCACTTTCCAATGCTTTTCTGTCGTTCAGAACAGTTATTTGCCAGAGCGAGAGAGAGCGACGGAACGCTTCAGCATGGTCGGTACTGAAGCGTTCCGTCGCTCTCTCTCGCTCTTGCAAATAATGCTTCTGAGCGACAGAAAAGGATAGCAGCATAGGAAAGTGCTGTTCCGTGCTGACAGATGTGTCCCAACCCTAATACATAGAGCAAAAATGTACCTGCCTACAACTCTAATATCTCTGGTTTAAAAGATCTAAGTGTTACGGAGAGAGACAGTTGGAAGTGAGTTTGTTTTATACTATTTAATAATATTGATGACGAAAAAGTCTTTGCCTCCCACATCAACTTGTATGGGAGGTAAAGGCTTTTTCGTCATGTCAGCTTATGTTAGTTAAGTTTTTATGATAAATTAATATTTATCAGGCCGATTGGGTCGGCACCATGTAAACTGGGTTTACGCGGGCAACAAGTTTGTACAGAAAGCGTTTGATTTAAGTCAAATAATGTATACACATAGATAGAGGAAGAGTTGGGACAGTAGACGAAAAAAAGGATTTTTTAATATATTTTGTATTTTTCCTAAAAACAAGCATTGAATTTACCCAAAAACATGCAAAACGCACTTTGCGCGGGCAATAGTTATGGCTTAAGTTGAAAAGACCACTAAGAAAATTATATACCTAGCTATAGGTAAATAGACTAGCCAGTAGACGAAAACCGTATTTTTTTTAATTTCATTCAGAAAAAGTAAGATAATTGTAAAGAAACCTGAAAGAAATATTTGAGAAAATCTTGCTACAAACTGGCTTGTTTTTCTGCGTAAAAAAATATTCTAGCAAGGGATTGCATATATTTTATAAAAATAAAGGCTATTTTGAAACATTATTCTTAATATTTGCTTACAATGCAATCACGCAATAATAAAAAAAATAATTTTAAAAATTGGATGTTTTGCAACGTTTTTGACAGAATTCTCTGAAATGGCGGCCATGATTCTTCCATACAAATTCAGTTGCCCGCCGGGCGTTCAGGAAGGAGGCCGTGTCGAATTTTTCAAAAAAATCCATTTTCGAATTACGTAAATTGCATTACAGTCTAAAATATTTCAATAAAAAACTAAGTACAAACTGCCAAATTATGTCATACTTTTGCTACACTATGGTACAGTTTTGACATTTTGTTGACATTCAAGCAAAGATGTAATGCTATCGCAGATACGGCATCGCACATTTTTTTTTTATTGAAAATTAAGTCAATGAAAAAAATAATTTGGTTTGATTTATTACTTATATTTTTTAATTGGCGATTAGGGTGAAAATCCGATTGGAACTTTCTCGGGTCGCGGAATCATATTAACTGTTTTTGTAATAAAAGGTGCTGTTTAATTAGGGTTTTACAATTATTTTGAGGGGTGATTCAGTCTGAAATTTTGAACAACTTTTCCCATGAATGTATATCAAAATACGAATTGACATTATGCGTAATATATGGAACCACAGGCTATACTAGATCTATACTTGGGTAGGCAGGCAGGCTATAGTAGGCTATTTATCTATACTAATATTATAAAAAGGAAAGATTTGGTTGTTTGTTTGTTTGCATTACATGGCTCCGAAACTACTGGACCGTTTTAAAAAAAACTTTCACCGTTGGAAAGGTACACTATCCCCGAGTGACATAGGCTTTGTGTGTACCAAGGGCGAAGTCGGGGTGGACTGCTTGTATAGTATAATGATATTAAAATAACAGTCAAAAAACAAAAAAAAAACTGCATTTTCATACAAAAGTGTGCAGCCGCCCGGGAAATTTGTATAGGAACTGATTTTTTTTGGTGTTTTTACTGTTTTTAGGGTTTCGCTTGTCTGTCTGTCCGTAAGTCACAGCCAATTTGCTACGAAACTATTAGAATGATTAAGTTGAGATTTAGTACCTACATTTATGTAACTTAGTGACCCAAAGATAGACGTATAACGTAAATAAATTAAATTTAAAAAAGGGGGCCACTTATGGTGGGTAAATTAGACATAAAAAAAAAGTTTTGATAACAAAATCGTGTGACATATCAAATGAAAGAACTTTTTATGACAATTTTAAATATATATATATTTTATTATTTTTTAGATCGGTATTTTTAAGTTATTTAAGAAAATGGGCGAAAATTGACCCCCCTTACTAAACTACTGGACAGATTCAGTTGAAATGTGGTGCACATAATGTAAATTTGTGACCCAAAGACGGAAGTAAAATGTAGGTAAATGAATAAATTAAAAAAAAATTGGGGCCACTTATGGGAGATAAATGAGACATTAAAAAAAAGGTTTCGTGAACTATATCGCGTAAAATATCAAATGAAAGAACATTTTATGATAATATTAAATATATTTTCTATATTTTTTAAGTTGGTGTTTTTGAAGTTATTTTTGAAAATAAATAATAAAAATATCCTTATCTCCGAAACCACTGAACCCAAACTTTTGAAAAAGATACAGTTAATAGTTCTTTACCTTATTACAGGAAAACCTATTAGAAGATAAAAAATAAAAGGGTGCAATAATGCTAATTACTGCTTCATTAATCAACCAATTTTTTAGCCGTTTTCAGGAAAAGATTTCTTTTTAGTGCTCTTTGTTGATTCGTTAAAAATATTGTACAAAATCAAACAGTCAAGTCATTGATTGAGGACATACAGCTGCTAAGCCAAGACGTTGATCTGTTCAACGTGCAATCCTTTTTTACTCTCCGAACTTACATAATAAGGTGAATAGAAGTGAAAGGTGTTACGATTGCAGATGGTCGCTAAACGTATTGTTTCACAAAGAAAATTCAAATGTAAATATTTTCTGTCAGTGGAACACAAAACGTGTAGTTTTCCAAGTCACCGCTCACGTAAAATACTATTTGATTGTATTTTTGAGAACGTCCTGTCAGCGATAAGTAATATTGATTTACGCAGAAATATCATAAATTTGTCTATGGTTCCCTAAAATTTCAACATAACCAAAATAAACCGGCCACGTGCCGTGACGGGCCACGTGCAGTGTAGGGTTCCGTAGTCAGTACCTACTTGTTTTATGTAACTAACAACTGCCTAACTTTAGGTCTGAATTCAGTCCATGATACTGAACAACTTTCACCAAGGAACAAAAGAAATACAAAAAATATTTTTGATCTCTTACACACAAGATTTGGCAAAATGTTATATTTATGTAATATATGTATGGAATATGTAAGGACAAATCACACATAAATTAGCTAGCCCCAAAGTAAGTTTTAAACTTGTATTATGGGATACTAACTCAATGATACTATATTTTATGATAAATACATACATAGATAAACACCCAAGAGCCAGGACAATTTGAAAAAGACCATTTTCTAACTTGCCCTGGCTGGGGCTCGAACCCAGAATGTCCGGATTAGCGGTCTAGCGTGTTAACAATTAAACCACGGAGGTCGAATGGAAAGCAAACATTTTCTTTTCATATTTAATAATGTGTTCCTTAGGAAAAGTTGTTCAGTATCATAAACTGAATCCACCTTAAATTAGTTTTAGTACAGGGAGACGTTATATACTACTGCCTTGATTTTTTTTTAAGTGTCCATATACAACCGTTTAACTGACAAAGAGGGGAGACACATGATTCTAACAAAAATTTGCAATCAAAAACCAAATATTTCACAAACGGATTGCTTAAACGAAAAAGGGTGTTCATAATCTTACAATATTTTTGAAAGATCTATTCAACGACGTCTCACACCACACATTTTTTTTTTCAAGTTTTTATTACCACATATCCATGCCCGCCCATGCCCAATTACAGCTTTCTAGTACTAATAGTCTATGAGTAAAACTGGGGACAGACAGACAGACAGACATGACGAAGCTATAAGGGTTTCTTGTTTACTACGGAACCCTAAAAAGTTGCGTGAAACGAAACAGATTCCCTATTCTAAGGGTTCTTTATCATTTGCGCTTTAACAAATTTCAAAATACGAGTAATCAAAACCACTTGTGCAAATATTTCGCTCCACTTCGCATACGATAAATTCAAAAATTGATGGATAAATGACCGTACTTTTACAGGTTAAGCAACTACTAGCTTGGTCACAGTTAGGATGGGTGACCGTGCTTTCAATCTTAATGCTTAATCTTAATTTGAACTTGGCATTTTTACATTTATGTTTTTGATGGGATAAAATAAACACCCAAGAACCAGGACAAATTAAAAAAGGCCATTTACCAACTTGCCCTGGCTGGGAATCGAACCCAGAACCTCCGAGTGACGGACTAGCGTGTTAAGGAATCGCCACGGAGGTCGACTAATAAATTGAAAAAGTAATAAATATTACGCAAGATTCGAATAACTATAACTTGGATTTTTTAGAAAGTGCTATATGAATTTCACATATATTTAAACTCGCTTTTTAAATAAACGTCTTGCATTCACGCACACTACTGTATTTTCGACTTTACTTTTTCTACTGATAGTCTGTCTACTAAAGTGTTAAGTACATTATAATGACGCCTGGCAAGGCCTTAATTCAGAAATAATAATTCAAACAAAATAATTCTTTGATTTGATTGATTTAAAAATGTTAATAAGTATCGCGGACTGGAAGTCTTGACGAAAAGAAACAAGTAAGCTGTATACTAATTCTACGTTACAATTTATGATTACCTACATCTATTGTCCCGTTTACACATTATTAACTCTATGTAACTTCATCTTGACATTTTTATCCCCTAGCGGGAAAATTTTGCATATTTCAGAGCCAAATCCGACCACGTGGCTTTACGCATACGGTCCTTAATCACTCTGTGCTCCACAAACTATTTTAAGGGTGAATTCATATAGGTACTAAACAACGTTCCCCAAGAAAAAAAATTTTGAATGAGAGTGACCTCATTAGTAACTCTGATCACGTATCAAACAATGGACGTTCCCCTGGAGTTGACAATAAGGAATAGTTCTGTCCATTCCGTAATAGAGGGCGTGCAGACATTCACTGTTACTCCATTATCCTCACCTTGCTCGTGACGGAATTTCTATAACCCGCCGCCGGTGCAAAAATTGTTCATCCAAGTTCCACCCTATTTATAGGTACCATATGCGTCGATTATCAAAAAAGATGCCATTTCAATTAACTTAATTAATTTTTCAGTACCATGATCATTAGTATCATGATGTAGTGTATTCGCAGTGTTGTGTTCACTATAAAATTAATGTACAATAGGTATAATCTTAACGCTAAGCGCTGTCTAGCAGAAAATACCTTTGGGACGTATAAGAGAAGGCGATAAATGGGGTGCAAGCGCATACAAAACAGGAATGAGAAAAAAAAATCTGTTTACTAGCTAAGATACATAAACTACGCCTACATATTAAATTAAATAACATACAATAAGTTATATTTAAAACATAGGTATAATATCTCCAAATATATACGTACATAAATATTTAAAATAAATAAACATACATAGACTACTACAGCATAGCTTGCTCATGGAAGTGTCGAAATACAAGTGATTTAAAATGATCCCGCGATTGTGCTCTCATCTATCTATACTAATATGATAAAGCGGAAGAGTTTGTTTGTTTGTTTGTTTGTTTGTTTGTTTGTTTGTTTGTTTGTTTGTTTGTTTGTTTGTTTGTTTGTTTGTTTGTTTGTTTGTTTGTTTGTTTGTTTGTTTGTTTGTTTGTTTGTTTGTTTGTTTGTTTGTTTGTTTGTTTGTTTGTTTGTTTGTTTGTTTGTTTGTTTGTTTGTTTGTTTGTTTGTTTGTTTGTTTGTTTGTTTGTTTGTTTGTTTGTTTGTTTGTTTGTTTAAACGCGCTAATCTCAGGAACTAATGGTCCGATTTGAAAAATTCTTTTTTTGTTGGGTAGTCCATTTATAGAGGAGGGCTTTAGGCTATATAACATTACGTTCCGACAACCACGCGAACGAAGTCGCGGGCACAGCTAGTGTTTAATATTATACATTTTTTTTTCATTGCTCTGTACGTACTTCTGCCTTCCTACTTAATTTGTAACTGTGCTCTGCCCTACTGGTCGACTGGAAGATATCTCTTCTGGTATAAGTCCACCATTTGTAAAATTACCTTTGCTATTTTATTTTGTGTAACTATCTGATGTACAATAAAGCTTTTTAAATAAATAAATCATCATCATCAGGTCATTTTGAAAAAAAATATTAATTAATCAAGATAGGTAGGTATTTTATTAGAAAATTGCTGCTTGAGAGTTAAGATGCCACAGAAATACAAACAGATGTCTTTTGTCTCTACTGCAGGAGCACTAACCTCTCTGTACTACCAGAGCCATAAGTTAGCCAGAGCCATTGATGTTTATAAGCTTTGTTTAGCTTGTGTATCCTAAGTCGCCTTCTACAACATCCACGGGAAGACTTGGAGTGGTCCTATTGGTCCTAGTCTGCCGGGAACCACACCGCGTAGTGCCATGATAAACAGCGGATAAAATAAAGGAGTGGTCGGCCATTCTGACATAATGACACATTCTGGCTGGACCACACGTGTTTCACATAACTCAGACAAAGAAGGTAAGTTAAGTAGGTATGTAATATAAATAACTATACGGCTGTACCAGTCTAGATAATATGCCAGACCATTGGAATGTCAGGTGGATTAATTCTCATTGCAAGATAAAATAAACATGTAAAATTAAATGAAACTCTTGACGGTGCAAAGTTGTAAATTGTCCAAGTTTTATTATTGGAACATTATGAAAAGGACAGCCGCAATTTTTCAGAAGTGCAAAGAAAAATAAACTTGTATTTTCAAACTTCTGCGTGTGACAGAAACTTTTAGATTTGGGGTGTAATTAAAGGTGAAAATTCAATTTCGTCTAATGCAGGTGCGACTGGCAGGGCTTTGTTTCGATTAGAAATATAACACCTAAGTAATAAATAAGTATTTTTCAAACAATGTTTATTGTCTTATGTGATGAAGAAAATGCGTTATTTTAGAATATATGATCGAAGGTTATTTTAGTATTTTTTGGATCTGAAATTATTGAAAACTTTCTAAGTATTAAAAATCTCTTAGGTAAAACTAAATTATTATTATTATTTCTCTTTATTGTGATACAAACAGTCATTACAGAAATATTTATGTAACTAAAATGATACAACGTGGAAGGGACATACCCGTAATAAATCGAACCACGGGCTAGACTAGATTATTCTAGTATAATGAAATTAAAATAACACAAAAGAAAAAAAAAAATTCGGCATTTCTATACAAAAGTGTGCACCCGACCAGGCGATTTGTATGGGAATGTCGAAATACTTTTTGGTTCTTTGACTTGTATTTTAAGTCCATTATACTTTAGTGGTCTAGTTTAGCCCGTGGTTCGATTTATTACGTGTATAGTGGCCGGTGCCGGATGCCGGTTAGGTTAAAGGGACAGGTCTACAAATCCATCATTAGACCTGTCCTTTTATATGGCAGTGAAGCGTGGCCATTGCTTGAGCGACACAAGCAGGGACTGCGTGTCACGGAGATGCAAATGTTGCGCTGGTTATGCGGAGTATCACGGAGAGATCGCGTGAGAAACACCCGCATCCGCGGCAGCCTTTATGTCCGTGACATAGCAGACAAACTGCAAGAAGGCCGCCTACGCTAGTATGGTCATGTCTTGTGGAAACCGGCAAGTTACGTGGGAAACAAATGTATAGCCATGCCGCCTCCGCCGGGGCCCGGCAGGGATGATATGCGTGCCAATGGTCTAACAATGAAAGATGTTCAAGACCGTGCGTAGTGGAGAAGAAAAAGCCGGAAAGCGGACCCCGGGTTTCACAGCATTACAGCTGTGGATGCAACTGGGAACACGCTGAGATGAGAGAGATTGAGTGCCGAAGCTTAACTACTTATAAAGAAAGCATTTTTCAGCTTCAAATAGTGGATCGCTAATAATATCGTTAAATATATATATATATATATATTTTAAATAGATAATCTAATATATTAGTAGACAATTATACCCATATGTGAAATTACTAACACAACAATATTAGGAAAAATAAAGTCTGCTGTTAATTATTGTTTTGAAACAATTTCAGGAACAATGATTTCTTAAAACCCAATAAGGAGTAACTAACTAAATAGATCAAGTAGATAATTCTTTGTTATAAGATTTATGTATTTTTATTTCTTAATTCATTCATCAAAGTTAAAAACATTATTAAATCTTACTTATGTACCTATATTTTATATTACATACGTAATTGATCATTTTTGAACGGCGCGAAAAGTGCGGGACGCGCGGGCGGCCCCCCACATTAACTCACGTTGAAATACTTCGCCATGGCATCATTTCACACATCGTGCGTATCGTTAAAAAATGTTAGAAAGTAGGTACCTTCTAGGTACGTAGAAAAAAGGTAAATTTTCTTTAATAAAATAAATGCGCTGATCGAAATCCTACTTTCGTATAACACGTTCCAATGTATATTGTAGTGGCATCTGTTTACCATACGACTCGCGAAGAAATGCGTACAATAACATATTCGTACAAAAAGGAATATCGTTCAATCCTTTTCACGCAGCGGAACATCCGAATCTCAGGAGAGCTTAGCTGAGAGCGTTCAATTTTACATGCTTTTTATTAGCTTAAGGCCGTACTTGAATTTTCCGAGGTCCAGTGCTGCCCCCATTTAAAATAAATCATTTCAAAGAAAACGGAGACATTATTTAAAATTTTGCAACTACCAAGTCCTAGATAACCCTTCAAAGTATTTTATGAACTACTGTTTACAGTTTATAATGAGAACGTTAAGTTTTACTACGCACATTAGCCAAAAGTGGCCGTTTTTCGCAATTGTGCGTAGTAAAGCTTAACGTTCTCACTTTAAATTGTAAACAGTAGTTCATAGAATACTTTGAAGGGTTATCTAGGACTTGGTAGTTGCAAAATTTTAAATAATGTATCCGTTTTCTTTTAAATGATTTATTTTAAATGGGGGCAGCACTGGACCCCGGAAAATTCAGGTACGGCCTTAATCCGAAGTTCGCGGTTAAAGGGTAATAGATAAACTTACGTTTTAATCGCTATTGCTGCGTCTACAAATAATACGGATAATACGGATGTGGACTAAAACAATATTTTTAGCTCATCACTTCAGATAGATTATTAAAAAATATTGTACGCGTGTTTTTTCTTTTTTTGATAAGCAAATAATTACAAAGATACAGCGCATTTAAATTTCGCATTACGTCACGATCAAGTACGATTTTGACTTGATCGGTGACGTCAATCAACCCCATTCCGAAAACTCGATGCGCAGTATCTTTGTGTTTTTTTTTTAAGCGCATGGACCTCTTCGGATCAGCATATCCTGAGCTAGAGGACTACAGGTGATATTCTGAAGCTTATGCAGTCCTTTTTCAGAAATCCCGAGGCGGGTGAGTAAGGCAAGGGGGTAAGCACAATATAACCCACAGGTTCGACGTGCTTCCCATTGTGGACGCCATGCAAGATAAGATAAGATCTTTGTGAATTTTTACTACTTTGATAAACCTAAAAATATGAATTTTTCATATAATCTAACTGACGGACTACATAAAATACAATTTTTCGGACCCAATCACATCCCTATTATTTATTTCTTTTAGAACAAAAAATGAAAACACTTTCACCATCACAGATTACCTACTGAAACAAAGAAAAATCATCTTGTATTTGTATCATTTTAGCGTTGGGACAAACCATAGCATGGCCGGTGCTGAGGCGTTTCGCTCTAGCAAATGCTGCTATCCTTTTCTGAGTGACAAAAAGGATAGCAGCATAGAAATGTTTTGACCTGAGGTTCTGACAGATGTGTCCCAAGGTCCAACCCTTACATTTGTAGGCAGAATGGAGTGCTCGCAAACAGTAAATGCACTCGAATGTAGAGAGCACTCGACAGTGCATTACATACAGAACGAAACTCCTAAGGTACGCGCATATGCGTCCCCGTTCCCCGACTCCGCACCTCTGCCCCACTCTTGTGCCGCCGTGTGCCGCCACACACGTCAATGGATGTGTGTTCGCCTGCTCTCACCCCTCGACAAGGCGAGAACGGGGAAGAGGTGCGGGGACGGGGAACGGGATGTATATTGCGCGGGACCTTAGGAGATTCCGTTCTGTATGTAAAGTGTGACCACGACCGCAGTACCACGCCGGCGGTATGCGAGCTGCGAGACGGGGGCTGACTATGTCAGACGCACATGAGATAGAATATCCAAAGATGGTTAGTACTTTATCTCTAGATGTCAAGGCTGTCGTTTTCAATCAAAGTGGCCGAATATTTTAGGAATAATTACACATTAATTTCACATAAATAGTTTTTTTTTCATTTGTGCTTAAAAAATCGTATTGAACTATAACAAGAATTGGATATAATATGTATACAGCATCAAAATATTGTACTTCGATATCTTAAGATCTATCCGACAGTATGAATATCTTGTGAGTCCATGATCATCCCCCTCTGCCTCCCCGCGCAACCTCAGGCGCGGTACAGAGCGGTCATGGTCATACTATACCTAATACTCTTACAGTCTTCTGTGGCGCTGGTGCGAAATCTACACATTTTTTATCAAAGCCTTTAGCACATAAAATACAAAGTTTATATAGGCTGAAGTCTCCGGGGCAGGGTAGGGCGGCAACGCACGATGTTATATTTGCTTTTCATTTAATGGCTTATGCAAATAAATGGCCCTTTTAATGCGAGGCCAAATAAATTATATTCATTTAGGGGCCCGTATCCCGGAAAATATGTGATCACAGTCTTATTCTTATGGGACCTTTCATCCTTATTACTTATACTTACATATTTATGTTTTTTTGAACAATATACTCGTATCATCGAGTAATCCTACTGTGAAACTTTGTTTGAGTGTATGTATGGACGAGGCACCGGCTGAAAGTGTTTTGCTAGAAAATTTGTTAAGGGTTCCGTACCCGAAGGGTGCAAACGGGACCCTATTACTGAGTCTCCGCTGTCTGTCCGACTGTCCGTCTGTCTGTCAATCTTTCACAGGGCTTTATCTCTTAAATCGTTATTACGCTAGACACCTGAAATATTCACCGATTATGTATTATTGTGGCCGCTATAACAACAAATACTAAAAATAAAAAAAAGTTTAAAATTAAAGGGGGTCGTCACACGTCACACGAGTTATATTGGAAAGGGCGTTGTGAAAACAACGCTTGTCTTCTATTTATCCCAGGCACGGTCCAAGAAAGAATATAGACTCTTCGCGCGAGGGCTTAAAACTACTTCACGAAAGTCACAATAAATAGTACCATGCTCTATTGTTATTTTCGGTACCTAAATTAAAGGAATTTATGGACATTCGCAAGTTTTTTTTATTTTTCAAAAAATTCTACGCACCGCCTCAGCAATGATCCTCAGTAATTAATTCTACAAAATATACTTATTACATGTACATTTATTATATACATTTATGAAGCATTGCATACTGGGCGCCTCTACTTAAACAATTAGATAGGACAAAGTAATGTTCATTGACTTGGAAATCTAATAAGAATTTAAGCAGGGCAACAAATCAATTAAAAGGGTAAAAGGGTCCGCTAAAAGCCGGAAATGTTTTACCTGATAATAAGCAAGTTTAAATTTATTAGGGAGATACAGTGATGAGATCAACGGCCTGGACGCGCCCTTAATTAATGGTACTTAGTAACTGTTTCTAAAAATGTTAGCAACTTTAATTTATCACTGAAGTAGCCGACCCTTGTCTTACAAGCGAGTTTGGAAGTGCGAAAAAATTCAAGGACGATGAAGAAAAAGAGGTACTTAGTGTTATCCTTTTATAGGGCTCCGTAAACAAGGAACCTTATAGTCTCGCCATGTATGTCTGTCTGTCCGCGGTTTCACTAAGAGACTATTAGTACTAGAAAGCTGTAACTGATACTTAGTGATACTTAGTGTTTCTTCTTTTTAGGGTTCCGTAGTAAACAATGAACCTTATAGTTTCGACATGTATGTCTGTCTGTCCGCAGTTTCACTAAGAGACTATAGTACTAGAAAGCTGTAATTGCATGGGCATGGGTAAAGTAATTACGCCGACAAAGTAGTAAAAAAAAAATATTGCAGCTCAATCTGAATCAATATGACTTAGATACATGTACATGTCAGACTGGCGGGCTGTAGCTCTGAATAGTGATGAGTGGAAGGAAAAAGGTGAGGCCATTGCTTAGCAGTGGGACAACAATATAGGCTAAAAAAATTTGAATCAAAATCAAAATGGGAACTTTTTTTTTCTCGATTAGTCCATGGCGTGGGGTATCGTTG
The DNA here is from genome assembly GCA_963576875.1 of Acrobasis repandana. Classification (NCBI taxonomy): domain Eukaryota; kingdom Metazoa; phylum Arthropoda; class Insecta; order Lepidoptera; family Pyralidae; genus Acrobasis; species Acrobasis repandana. The sequence continues at coordinate 5,436,107 of OY756223.1, read as the reverse complement.
AATATGTCTTTTAAAAATATTGTGAGTTTGTGATATTTCGTGAAATATTTATTTTAAAAATGAAATTTTTTGTTAGAGTCAAGAGTTTCTAATTCCCCTTTTTATAACTCTTTCTTCAGTTACACCGGCCCTATATGGGCTCGTTTTGAGACTTTTTAGTCCGTGAACTCTAAGCCAGCATTCGCATACGATAACCCTTCAAACTATTTACGTGAAGCTTTTCTTCGCACATTTGCCAAAAGTGGCCGATTTTAGGGTTCCGTACCCAAAGGGTGCAAACGGGACCCTATTACTGAGACTCCGGTGTCTGTCCGTCAGTCCGTCTGTCCGTCAGTCCGTCTGTCTGTCTGTCCGACTGTCACGGGGTTCTATCTCTTGAACCGTAATAGCTAGACACTTGAAATTTTCACCGATTATGTATTACTGTGGCCGCTATAACAACAAATACTGAAAATAAAAAAAAAGTTAAAAATTAAAGGGGTTCGCCATACAAAAAACGTGTTTTTTCAGCGTTTTTAACTAGATATTTATAATGGCTCGTAACTAGATACTTGAAATTTTCACAGATTATGTATTACTATGGCCGCTATAACAACAAATACTAAAAATAAAAAAAAGTTAAAAATTAAAGGGGGTCGTCATACAAGAAACGTGTTTCTTCGGCGTTTTAAAACATTGTACGGTGGTACGGAACCCTTCTTGTACGAGTCCGACTCGCACTTGCCCGTTTATTTGCAAATTTGCGCAAACGCAAACTATTATTATTGACACCGGCCCTTGATATGTGTGCAAATTTTAAATTAATCTGACGTTTTTAAGTGGGTGAAAATCGCATTAGAAGATTCCGTTACAAACATGTATATATGTATGTACATACATCCAAGTAAAGGCCGTACCTGAATTTTCCGGGGTCCAGTGCTGCCCCCATTTAAAATAAATCATTTAAAAGAAAACGGATACATTATTTAAAATTTTGCATGAAATTTTCACAGATTATGTATTACTATGGTGTATTACTACTATACCCTTCAAAGTATTCTATGAACTACTGTTTACAATTTAAAGTGAGAACGTTAAGCTTTACTACGCACAATTGCGAAAAACGGCCACTTTTGGCTAATGTGCGTAGTAAAACTTAACGTTCTCATTATAAACTGTAAACAGTAGTTCATAAAATACTTTGAAGGGTTATCTAGGACTTGGTAGTTGCAAAATTTTAAATAATGTCTCCGTTTTCTTTGAAATGATTTATTTTAAATGGGGGCAGCACTGGACCTCGGAAAATTCAAGTACGACCTTAATCCGACAAACATTTTCGTGCCCATTTCGCGAGCGTCGGGTTTATCCGACGAAAAACTATGGATATTCACAATTCCTCGCGCTAGGAGCACGACAATTGATATAAAGTCTCGCGGTGGAAGGGTTAAAAAGTGGCTAGGCTAAGATACTACAGCGCAAGTCTTTGAATCACAAGTAGGTCTAACGCTAAATACTGGTACCTATTTAGCATCAGACGCTCTTAATTTACTAATTTTAAAAAAGTAATGCGGCATCTTGAAAATGTGACATCACCGAATTACATTTTATGTTACCTAAAGACTATGTTTTCCCTAAAATCATAAATGTTTTACCTTATTCCAGTACCGTCAATGGTATATAATTTAATCCTCATTTTTCTGGTATCAGTATAATAAGTACATCAAATAATACTTAAGTATTTTTTTTATCGTAATTTTCTTTACCCTTGAATAAATTAAATCAAAGTAGCTTAAAGCAAAATTTGCCTCTAACGACAAAAGGATTCTAAGTGATCCTCAATTCGAAGTTTGTAGACAAGACATATTTATACTGATATGATAAAATACGCAGACAACATTGACTTATATATTACTAGTGAAAGGACTAGGCCAACCGCGCGAAGATATGGCACCAACTCGTTGACCCGATAAAGTCGGTTAGCGGACCAACGCAACTTAGTCGTCCTCAGTCCGCGGAAGAGTTCATTCGTTTTTGTTTCATACTTGTAAATGCCATAAAAATGCCTGGTTGCGCATTTAAAGGCTGCAAAAACTACGATATAGGTTAAACAAGTAAATGGAATATCGTATCATCGGTAAGAACATAACTGTTTGTTAATTAACAGTTTGATAATTAAAATATGAAATGAACAAATGGCAGCCATGCTCGCAGCGTTGCGCCCGGAGTGACAACAGCACATGCGCTGCTGTAATAGCGCATGCGCTGTGGTCGCTCCGGGCGCGACGTTGATTGTATGAAGATATTTTATGCAAAATGTTCCTATGGGCTCATCCTTAGTTGAAATCATTGGCAGACAACAAAAATAGACAAAACATCGTAATATCAGATATATATTACAAAATACTATAACAAAAAGCCGTGTGGTTCCCAGCAAAGTAGAATCCGAGAAGCACTCCAATCTTCCTGTGAATGTCAAGCTACACAAAGCTTATAAACATCAATGAGACCTCTCCAACCCGTCTGGCCAGCGTAGAGAGTTTGGGCCAAATCCTCTGGCTGCTCTGGCCGAGTATGGCTCTGATAGTACAGAGAGGGTCGTGCTCCGTGCGCAGTGGAGACTTAAAAGAGCTGTTAATGATGATGATGACGACTATTACAAAATGTCAACCGCCTATACTAAAGAACAGCTGAATGCGCCTTTTAATGGGACGCAGATTTATTTTCTATTTTATAGTATATTTCTTGTGGAATGTAATGTTGGCTTTACGTATTTATAAGTGGCTAACACTAGTCTCAGTTTTAAGTTATTATTAAGCTGCCTAAAGACATCTAACAACATTTGACGACTGCCATCTAATGATGACAGTAGGGACCAACAATTTAATGTCCCATACGAAGCATGGAGGAGCTCGATATACATATTTTATGCAATTTGTGGTCACCAATCGAATTAGCGACCACGCCCAAGGTTGCTTAAAATGCAGAAGCGATAACAATGCGTACTTAGCCGGACCACCGAGCTCCTCCTCCTTTCGGGTAAGTAATAAGTACATGATTCTGAACGTGTTGTGAAAATTCGTAAAAAATAAATGTTCCGCTATCTATTAGCATCAGTAATGGGTACCTAATGAAAATATCAAAAAGATATAGTAATTTTTTTGGTTAAAACTAACGTGAGACACAGTCATGAGCGATAAGACCGCCCATTGTTCTAATGTTATTTTAAGTTATCTGTTTATATTGTTTTTTTCTGTTTGGTGTACAATAAAGAGTTTTTCTATTCTATTAATTATTGATATGCGAAGACGTCCCAAGCAGCACTCAACAATCAGTTAGTGTGGCTTGGGACGTCATCGGGTATGCGTCGCTAGTCACATTCGCCCTGAGGACGACCTCCGGATAAGGTCAGCATGTCACCCTCTAGCTGACTTTTTACGTGAGTCATCCGTTTATCGTATATTAATAACATCGTAAATGATGAGATTTTAGGTCACTTCAAACATCATGAGGAAACTTACACCCTATTTAGTGAACTAGTGTGTAATAATGACTCTTGAAACTCTTGAAGTTTTTGTAACAAAAAATCTGACCAATAAACTATAAACTCAGTCTATTACTAGTTGGTCGTAGGTCAGGTTTGAATAGAGATCCTTAAATGTCAATAGTTCATACACGTGGGCGATACAAACAAAGCTAAGGTACCAAAATTGATAAGTAGTTACTTATTATAATTCATTTTTTTAAGTTAATTTCTCAGTTTTTACTAAAGAAATACTTTTTTGCGTATGTATTGTCCTATTGATAGGCAAAGGCCTCCCCTTCTTTCTTCAAGATCCAAAGCAGCTTGCTGCCATGCATTCATATAACTTTCAATGTCGTATCTAAAAGGAAATACTAAGAAAACTTTTTCGAGGAGCACCGAGCACCGACTTCTATTTATTAACTTACTGAAATCGTTTCATGACATTTTCGTGTGTGTGGTTTTGCACATCTTATATTTTTATACGTAAACTAGGTATCGGCCACTTTAAAGAAATATTTCACGTAGAGGCTCTACGTAGTTTTCGTAAAGCATCTACGATCAAACGGCTCTGCGTAAAAGCTACAACTACAACGCTAAGGCGATTCCCAACTGGAAACGCGCCCCGACGCGGCGCAGATCTGCCTCGACGGCCCCGCGCCAAATATTCACTTTACAGTCGATCTTCGTGAAGAATGGATACCGAACTCATTTAAGAAAGCATATTGAATGAGTACCGTAGAGTTCTTTTTCCTTTTTACATAAAAACAAGGGAGGTACTGCGGAGCAATGTACTCTTATGTATTCTGTGGCAATGTGTTGCCGTGAGGCTAGCACCGCGTCCCCGCGCAGACTGGCAGAAACAGCGCGCGGGACGCGCTTCCGCGCGTTGACGCGTTTTCAGTGGGTTGGACTAGGCGTGTTTTCTATACAAACTGAGATACTTGCATTAAAATCTGCCGTCCCCTACTCCGCGACGGTGCGCGGTGCAGTGGGATCACCGCCTAAGATCATTTGCTTTTAATCACTTTTAACATTTAAATAGGACGAAACTGTCTGTTGTGTTATTTTATAGAGTAAAGATCCACCATGGGAAGTTACATTTTATCCCCTCTTTTATCATTAATATGGGTGCTTTCGGTGTGGTATACCCGTGTGGTTCCGGGTTAGAATAGGACCGCTCCATCTCTTCCTGTGGATGTCGTAAGAGGCGACTAAAGGACTAAGCACAAACATCTTGTGCTACAATTGCATTCCCAAGGAGGGTAAACGTCGGGCGGCGGCCGATTGTAAAACTTTTCGCACAAATACATTCCCAAAGAGGGTTGACGTCAGGCAGGCGGCCGGTTGTAAAACTATAGCCAAATCATTAAAAGTGTTCCGGCTATTTCTTGTCCATTTTACAGGGTCTTTGGCATCCTTGGGATATAATATTTGGAGAAAAAAAGCGGGAAAGCGCACCCCGCGCTCCGAAGCAGCACAACTGAGGATGCAACCGGGAATGCGCTCAGACGAAGATGGGTGCTATTGGTATTATAATTTTGCTTCTGCCTCTGTGTTTGTTATACTCGTAGTTTCGACAAGACACACAAAAAAAAAAGTGCCGATGGACACATTCTTATAAAATAAGTACTTTATAAAACTAAGTTAATGTAAATTACTCATTAGTCTGAGTTTAGGCTAGGTCGTAACAATTTAGCGTATTAGTTTGGAATACGTTACAATATGGAAAAAAACTCATAGTCTAAGTACAATTCAATTTTTTTTTATAGATGTACGATAAATGATCACTTATAATTTCAACTAGCGTTTCGGAATTATAGACATAGAAAGATTTAAAACTACTAGCGTTTCGGAATGATAGACATAGAAACATTTAAGAGATTGATATAACAATAACCAGTATATCTCTATGTTTAAATATAAATACAGCGTGGAAGAAGTCATGCGTAGCTAAACATTGTTGAAATTAGTTTTGTACGTTTATAATATTAATATAGTCGCTATAAACCCTGAGTCTAGCGTAGCTCCATTGAACTTTAGTAATTTGCTCAATGCGCTGAAAGGGGGTGTGATCACTCGAGCCGTATGATTCTTTATATTTAGTACAAACGAATTTGTACTAAATATGAATAAGGTGTAATAGAAAATAATATGATTCTTTCTAGTAATTTCTAGACTTTAAAAAAGGTGAGGGTTATCTATTCAGTTATATATATATATATTTTTTAAATAAAATTTTTGTTGATGTTAACTTTATCTTCGGATTCATAATTCTTCAAATTTTCGTATGAACTGAATCCCATATTTACTGATTTCCATGTCTACAGATTCTCTCTACCTCAAAACTCCGCAGATTTGAAAAATTATTTTCGGTCCGATCGGGCCGCTCTAATACAGACGAATCTCAACCTTTTTATTATTAACAAAAGATGTATGTATGTCCTTAATGAGAAAATTGGTCAATAATGGAACTTTTATCAAAATTAGTTTAGTAGTTTGGTTTTATAACCAAAAAATAACTGAAAAAAAGCTTCTCTGTGACTGTCACTGGTATTGAAGTTGGTTTTTTGTTTTGAAGAATATGCATAATTATGATCCCTTTCCTTCAACAAATAATTTCCAGCGGACCAACCCGCTTGGAACAATATTATGCATATTGTTTTCGCTTCAATGAACAAAGACAATGCTTAACTTAATTTTAACCGCCTGCAGTCATCTTGATACGATTTGATCCCTTCAGGCACCAGGGATTTTGAACTTATTCTCTAGACTAATATTACTTTTCGTATAAATTCATATTTATATGTAAATATTTAGGGCTTTTGATTTCGTTCTCATTAGGAAATTCTTTGAATAGAGAGACGCTTTATCATCATACTCCAAGTGTATCAATTGTCCATGGACAGTGGTGATCACTTACCATCAGGTGACCCGCTTGTTCGTTTGCCGCCCTAAAACATAAAAAAAAGTACCCAAACAGCAATTTTTTTTCTTAATTTATAAAAAGATATCGAGAAATTAGTTTCGGCTTAGTTCCCCAAGTTAAAAAATTGCCTTTTTCAAATTGTACTATTTAGGTCTTGAGTATGTATCTATACCGTACTGTATACGTATTATCATTGGGTTAGTATCCCATAGCACAAGTTTATAATTACTTTGAAGCTAGCTCAATCTGTGTGATTCGTCCCTATGTATTTATTTATTATTATTAATATATGTAGATAAATATTGAAGCTTGAAAATAAAAGTAATCGTAAGAAGCATTTTCGTGTGCAAATTTAAGAAGAGAAATGCTGATTATGACATTCTAATTTACTTTTAAAACAGAATTGAATTATAGCTGTTCTTGCAATTTTATGAACGAAAAGAATGAGTTCGCGATAACATCTTCATTCAAAATTCTAATTTGCCACTGTCATCTTTAATGTCATGGAGCTATTTTGCATAACGCGATCACATAAATTATTACCTGGAAGTTGCAGTGAGTTTGTTTGTGAACTTATTGAATTAAGGGTTAACTGGAGGGACGAAATCCCATACATACGTACTTTCGTTTTAATTTCGAAACCATAAAACTCATCGTATTCAAATTTTTTACAAGCATTAAGATGATAAATATCTAGTTTTGGTTCGAAAATAATAAACAAAAAAAAAGTTATAGCAACTTAAAATTTGCCTTTTTTATCGACGAAATCGAGTAATATTTAGACGCCTATTACACTTATAATTATATTTTCGATCCTTATGGAAACTAATTATACGACTAGAGTGAAGACTCTAAATTCCAAATAATTTAGTTTTATTTGGGTATGTATCGTATTTATCGAAATAAACGAAAACTACGAAAACTACGATTCATGGCCTATAACGGCCCGTTTCGCTGGCGTTCAGTGCACTCTCTTTGTCGTACGCGGGGGTGTATGCGGGGGTCGGCGGAGCTACATTTTTTAGCGCCCTTTCTCTTTCTCGACGAAATAGCAACACGACGAAGCGCGTCGGTAGGCAACTCGCTGTGGAGTTCGCCCGCGCCTCCAGTACCACCTTAAGTGGTGCTGGTGACACCAAAGAGCATAAGATTTACGTTTAAAAAATTAATACCCGACTACGGGAACATTCTTACTGAAAAGTATAATTATTTGATAATGTAATTTGGTGCAATAATATTTTTGTATTGTCTTGTATCCTTCGGCAGCCATTTACGGCTAACAATGTATATATTTTTCATCATTAAGACCTTTCATTTGATACCCCACTCGATATCGAAACAAATTTTTTTTTGACTCGCCCTTTTTTGTATGTAACATTATTTACCTATGTCACCCAGACAATAATGACGAATCGATTGACATCTCTTTTGTGAAAATTGGATAAGTAGTTTCACCTTCGTATAGAGATAATCTGATTAAGGCCGTACCTGATTTTTCCGGGGTCCAGTGCTGCCCTCATTTAAAATAAATCATTTTAAAGAAAACGGAGGCATCATTTAAAATTTTGCTACTAACAAGTCCTAGATAACCCTTCAAAGTATTTAATGAACTACTGTTTACAGTTCATAATGAGAACGTTAATACTTTACTACGCACATTAGCCAAAAGTGGCCGTTTTTCGCAAATGTGCGTAGTAAAGATTATTTCTCGTTCCGTTAAGATTATGTCTCCGTTTTCTTTGAAATGATTTATCTAAAATGGGGGCAGCACTGGACCCCGGAAAATTTAGGTACGGCCTTAAATTAAAACACATCTTTTGTCTCTTTCCCTTTTATTAAAACGACAAAATTTAAATGACATTGTATAATGACATTGACTTTTGTTTATGTGGCTTTTCTATTTAGTAGCGTCATACAAAAACTACGCGACTAGTTCTTTGCCACTAGGCCACTACGTTTCAAAGCGGGGTACACTTTTGACAATTCATCGCGGTATCTATATACCTCCAATATCTCTGGGTCCAATATCTTCTAAAGTTGCATATATTATTAATGCAAAAAAAAGAAAAGCAGTATATTAATACTGCTTTTCTTCTCTTTCAGACCAGTATCTGGAAGAAAAGAAAAAAACTTAGAATGTACCAGCTAAAAGCCGATCGACGGAATGGGCAAAAATAAGTATAATTTGAATAGACGATGTGGCTAGCCCATCACTGTTTTGATTTCCTTTTAAGGGTTCTGTACCCAAAGGGTTTCAACGGGACCCTATTACTGAGACTCCGCTATCTGTCCGTCTGTCCGTCCGTTTATCACAGGGCTCTATCTCATAAACCGTAATAGCCAGACACTTGAAATTTTCACTAACTGCCGAACCGATGGTCCGATTTTGATCAAATTTGATAGGCATGTAGGAAATATCAATAGAATTTTGAAGTTCGTTGGGCATCAAAATCGGATCAGTAGTTTTTGAAATATTGTTGGGAGCTGGATCTACTGTAATGACTCATCCGCGGAATCAAAATAGAAGAATAAGTAACTTATAATTCATTTATAATTATTAGTTGAGAGAATTCATCAATGTAAATAATTAATGGAAATGTATTTGCTAAACATAATTTGATACTGAACTGTCAATTGAGTATTTTACTAGGCTAACAAATATGGTTACAATTGTAATAATAGTTATAAATCAATGTAATTATTATTATTAATTATAGTTATGAATTGTAAAATATAAAAGGTACCCTTTATTAGATATTAACTAATTATCGTACTTTATTTTGATTAGTGAGTAATGTTGTGAAGTTGTTGCGAGCCCCCCCCCTCCCATTACGAGTGTTCTTACATTTACAAAATCAGTTCTTCAGTCAGTCTGCTTTGAGGCTTCGAACGAGAAAGTATTGTGCATGTAGTAATAGTAGTTAACAAGTGGTGTGAGGTGTCACGTGGGCAGTTTAAATAATAAAACTCGTGAATATTCGTAGTTATGTATCTGTGACTAGGCGTAGCCATTACTCATTCCAATACGATTATTATAAGGAATGCGGTTCACCTGACCCATTTGTTATAATGATGCTCTACTTCATCTGGACGGTAAGCCCTGTGAGCACAGGATAACTGTGCGGGCTAGAGAGTTAGTTTAAGCTGTGATATGGTTTCGCAAGGAAGCTTCTCATAGTTCAGCGCGTGGAGGGGCGCTGACCTTACCGACTTATTTTTAATTAATGTCTATCCATTTACCCTCATTGCGACATATATTTGTCAATGTATAAAGCAATTTAAATGTTCGGTGCTAGTAAATTGAAATAAATCTGTGTTAAATGTTGACTTTGTGTTTTAAATTATATGAACCTAATCAGTATGTTGCAACAATATTAATAAAATTGTCCGCGAGGTCTAAGTTCGCGGCGAACTACTAGTATTACTATGGCCGCTATAACAACAAATACTAAAAATAATTGACCAAGCGAGCGGAGCGAGCAAGTTGGGGCGAAAACACATTGTTTGTATGTACGAGTATGTATGTATGTATGTTTGTTCTGCGATAACTGCCGAATCAATTTTCCGATTTTGATGAAATTTGGTAGGCATGTAGGAAATATCAATAGAATTTTCAAGTTCGTTGGGCATCAAAATCGGTTCAGTAGTTTTTGAAATATTAATAAAAAATTGCGAGATCTATGTTCGCGGCGAGCGTCATCGAGCACGGCTCCGGGTCTTTCTTCGCTCTCGGCGAATATTTTACTGTGTTTTATTTATTATTTTTTTCTACTACCAAGTCCTGAAACTGTAAACAGTAGTTCATAAAATACTTGGCAGGGTTATCTAGGACTTGGTAGTAGCAAAATTTTAAATAATGTCTCCGTTTTCTTTGAAATAATTTACTTTTAATGGGGGCAGCACTGGACCCCGGAAAATTCAGGTACAGCCTTAAATTATTTTATGAATTTTATTAAAACTATTATTGGTGATTTGTCTAGCTTTAAAACCCGCTAAAAAGTGGCCACTTTTGGCGGAAGCGGGTTTTACAGCTAGACGGACTAATGTAATATTTTTAACATTTAGAAATATGGAAATTTTCACCATATTTACGAGTTAGCAATTTATTTTAAATGAGGGCGCCACTTCTGTTTGGTATTCTCCTTAAAACAAAACCTTTAGATAAGTAGGTGCAATAAAAATTCAGACTTTTGCACTTTAATATATATTATATAATATTAATTAGGCATATTCAAGTCCAGTTTTTGACCCTGAGTTATACAGATTAAATGGACACGGATTAAGCCCCCATTCGACTTAGGGTATTAGTTGGTCCAGCATCTTTTAGTTTCTTGAAAGTACTCTGTCTAGACGGAAGTTGTAATGGGCGGGATAGACTCGTCTGATTAAAGTTTTTAACTTAAGTTAGTCCCTGGATTAAGAGACTAATAGCAGTCGTCAGATTTATCTGGAAGGATTGTCTGCGTTAGGTACTCTTAACTCTAAGGTCAGTTATCTAATTTCTTATTACAAGCTTTTAATTAACTTGCAATGTATCTTGTATGTTTGTTTTGGGTTAAATCTTGAAAGTTAAATTTGACCCACTTCCCGGTTTTCGATTGAGATGAAATTTTGTATGATAATCAGATGACAATACAATATTATTGTGACAAGAAGCTGATCTGCTGATGGAGCCGCAAAGTGGCCATAGAAACGAAATCCTATTGATTTTTATTTCATTTGTCGTAATAAGTATCTTTGGCCACAGAATAGGATACTAGTACTCACGTACAGAAGTCTCGCTCAGCAAATAAATTCAAAGAAATATCTACTCAATGAGGTCAGCGATATGGTGTAATTTAGCTCACGTCAAAACTTAGCACCTTTTCGTTTAGATACCTAGACATCCATTTCAGGGCAATTTCATTCTTATTACTGACAAACGATTTATATTATAACTGAATTTACGCCGCCACGCTCTTAATAAAAATGTAAGTATATTTTCGATACCTAAACGGGGACTGGCACAGGCCTGATTTGGCCTCACAATAAAAGCTGGTACAACAATTTGTTTTCAAAAAAACTTATTTATCTAGGTTATCTTTTGATATATTACAAATCAATGTTTATAAAACCTCAATCAGACTCAGAATTTGAATCAATGCGAGGCTGGCTTTAGGCTAGACTTACACACACTGAAATTTATTGTCTGTAATCTATACTAATATTATAAAGCGGAAGAGTTTGTTTGTTTGTTTAAACGCGCTTATCTCAGGAACTAATGGTCCGATTTGAAAAATTCTTTTTTTGTTGGGTAGTCCATTTATAGAGTAAGGCTTTAGGCTATATAACATTACGTTCCGACAATCACGCGAACGAAGTCGCGGGCACAGCTAGTGTAACATAAACGTCTGTAAATATTCTGAAGTTCATTGTCTGTAACGTAATGAAAAGAACATATTGATCGTTATTTTTTATCATTAAATTACAGGCAATGTTTGAAATGTATGCATTATCTTATCAGTCACTTACAGTATACATAGTTTAAGGAGGTATATTTAGCTCATAAAGGGTGCCACTGTAGGTATTTTCACATAAGATGAGTAGATCCTGTTTTAGATCCACGAGAGTGCTCACTCATTTCCATATATTTTTTAAGTTTGTCCAATTTTTAAATTATAGTTTTAAATCGTAGCTAGTATGGAAAGCCAGAAGACCCAGTCTGGTCTGAAGTGTGCGACAGTCGAAAGCTTTTACTAACTCTTACTTAATCTTATTAGGGTAAGTCTTGTTTACCAATCCGCTCAGATTTTATTTGCCGTTTGGTTTTGTCGAAGTTTGCAATCATATACAATAATTATGTATAGCCTACTTCAGTAGCGGCGTTAGGGTAGGGCGCGGTTGGGCAGCAAATTTGAAGAATCTTATATCGTACTTGCACCCCCCCCCCCCCCCGTCGGCAGAAATCAATCCTATAAGATTGAAGCCTAAGTCAGAGCCTGAATTGAACAGTTTAGGGGGGGGGGGATCTCGCCCGGGGCGCTGGTAGAGCTAAAACCGGCACTGGCCTACTTACAGATACTATAAAGGGTGCATTGTCCAGCACACTGAAACACTCAAAAATGAAATGAAATGTGTTAACATGATAATAAAAATTTGAATCTAAAAATAGCTTCATTACATCTTATCGTCGCGTTTGCATTTGTCAATTAATTAGACTTTTTATTATTATTATATTATAATCATAACAAGCAGTTTAGATATGAATGATTATGAATACATAAAAACACTAGTCTGATTTAGTTTATGTTGACGATATGTCATTTAGTCGCACCGCACAGTTACCATGTTGTATGTTCTGATAATATACGTGGGCGTACTGTTGAGCGCTGGCTGTATAGCGGCGACATTGGCGACCTGGATTCTGCTCCCGCGCTGGCGCACGTTGCAAAACTACATCAGCGCTATGCAGATCCTCATGAACGCCCTCCAAGTCTGCTTGATACCACTCGTTTTATATCTCTCCACGCAATTCTACGCAGAAATGTTGATCTTGGGACTGTTCGAGTTGGGTACTTGCTGGTCCCTTTGTGCCTCTATATTGGCCTACATCAAGTTGGTGATCGTGTACAGTGGAAACATATCTCGTGGAAAGCGGTACGCTACGATGTTCTGCTTCGGGACGGTCACACTTATCAACGTCTTCTTGAGGATTACCGCCACCAGAGCGTTAGATATCTCTCTTGAACATACTTTTCACATCGATGCTTTGATAGTATTTTACTTATTGGTTTTAAATTTGTCTATATTTATCAAGATTGTTATCAAAGTGTTGTGCTGTGGTAATAGAGAGTTCTTCCAAAATAAGGTGAAGCGTGTGGTATCAATAATTTGTGTTGGCCTCATTTGCGACTCGGCTATTTTCGTGTACATGTTCTTGTTGACACTTACATCGATAGAACTAGTCGCCATATTATTTTTTGGCGGGAGACTGTTGCCGCAGTTTGTGATTGTTTTATATCGAAAATCGACGAGAGATATGTGGAAAGAATACTTGCAAAAGAGGAGAAATCGCCACTTAGATGCACGAAGTATGGGAAATAGAATTAATTTGTAGAAAATATAGTGGTATCTAAATGTTATAGTTAAAAACACTGTAAATGTTGGTTAATATCATGGACTAAGAGATAATTTTGCCTTTTAATAATACCCTGTATCTAATAAAACTATTGATGGCTCTGAATGTTGGCCAACAAAAGTGCAGTAAGGCTTCATTTCGGAAATTTGCATTGCGGAAATGAGGATGTTGCGATGGATGTGTGGGGTAACACGGATGGATAGGGTTAGAAATATGTATGTGAGGCGAAGTTTAAAGGTGGCGCCAATACCTAAACGAGAAAGTAATAAGCAATCGTTTGTCATGGTTTGGACATGTGATGAGAAGAGAAGAACACCACGTAACAAAAAGAACTGTAAATTTGTCTGTTAATGGAAATAGGGGGAGGGGAAGACCAAAGAAGAGGTGAATGGAATGCGTAAGGCAGGATATGGGAATAGTAGGAATAGGCGTTGGTAAAACGGGAAATGAAGGAATGTGGAAGAAGAAGACATACTGCGCCGACCCCAGATGGTGGGATAAGGTAAGGCAGATGATGACGATCTAATAAAACTATTGATATAAATTAAACCATCAATTTGCATACGTACTTAATACAGCCAGGAATCCAGTAGGTAACTTAGAAAGCATCAAATTATTTACAGTTCCAAAATTCGGGTAATTAATTCCGTCGGATTGGGCATAAAATAAACGCAGTAAACTGGAGGTTTCTTTGAACAGAATAAAAAAAATCCCTTTAGGCAAGAGCATGTTGATCAACGTAGGGTCCCGCAGCCATAGTTGCATAAAACATACCGCAGTATTTTACTTTGTTTGTAGTCATCAAGCTACGTCAGATGTCTTTAGGCAGCTTGAAAAAGTTGCTTGCTTTATACAATGTTTAACAAATACATATTGGCAAGATAGGTATTTAATTTTGTATGGAGCTGCAGTTTTTTTTGTCATTTCCAGGATGGTCCCATAGTAAAAGTTGTTCATATTGATTAGTACGTTTACTTCCTTTCGGGTTAATACCCCCTTTGGTTACACGTTGTATATACCTACTACTATAATCTTACTATATATACTTACCTGTAAGTAACGATTGACATCAACATTTGTGCAAAACAAAACAAAGTGACTATTAATATGAAATATTTTAAATATCATTAATAAAGATATTTTTGAATTTAGAATTTAAAGACTTACTAAAAAACTACAAGTTTTATAAGCTGCCTAAAGGTATCTGACATTGCTTGACGATACACAAGCTAAACAAAGCTCATGAACATCAATGAGACCTCTCCAGCCTGGAGAGTGTAGGGCAAATCCTCTGGCTGCTGTGACATAATAATATTATATATGATTCTGGTAGTACAGAGAGGGTCGTGCTCCTGCAGTGGAGACTAAAAAAGACCTGATGATGATGATGATGATGATGATAGCTTGACGACTACCATACAAGTCAAGCGTGCCTTTCAAAACACAGGAAATAAATGTTTATGCCTCTTGTTGACAACGCCCGGGGTGGCTTATCTTGCTAAAGCGCTGGTAAGGTGTACATCAATTGGGTCACCGAACTCCTTCTCCCACCCAACTGGATAAAGTACCTCTATAATAGGCACACATGGTGATATTAATTCCTTTCTAGCCATTTTTGTGCAGAACCCTAAAGAAAGTCCTTACGAGCGAACTCGGCGGCAGTAAGGCAAAGAAAAACCTTCTTAGAAACTCTTATTGAATAAAGAGCATCCACTGAATACCATTTGAGTAGGTATACAGATTATAGGTTACTTTTTGAAGGCAATATTATCAAATGGAAGGCTCTTTTATGTTTATGTTACTGCTGTTACAGATATTGGAAAGTTTTTCGTATTGTCCGTTAATTCTTTTTTTAATGTACTTTTAAATATTGTGGTAATTTTTACCTTACAACCGCATCACCTAATAATATGATTCAGATTTTCGCTCATTCCATCGATTGGCTTCTACGATCTGCGCGGGAAGAGAAGCAGCTGGTAAATTCTTAGTTTTTTCTCTCAGATCAGCATAAGAAGAACCAAAATAACACAAACAAATATTAGATTTGTCGTTCAATTCTCAGCTAAACGACTTCTATTTACTTTAAAATATTTATTTCCGCGGCTGTTGGCGTGAAACGGAATATAGATTTGTGCTCATCCTTGGAATCGATTTACGCAAACAAAGTTTCGTTCAGGCGTCGCAAATAACATATATTGAATATGACTAACTCAAAATATTGTGATTACAGGAATAAATCTGAACGCTAGCTTCTTATAATTTTACTCAAAATTAAAACAACACATGCAAATAATAAATTTATTACAGTGAATAGAAAAATTATAAAAAATATAAATTTTCGTTAGAATTAACAAAGAAAGAATCACTTGGAAGTGAAAAACGCGATTTTAGCTCAAAAAATCGCTGTTAGTTTGTCATTAAAAAAATCGAAAAAAATGAAGAAAAAATAATCTTTCTGATTATCTCGAGAAATACATCACTTTTGAAATCCATATAATTTTTTTTGTTTCAGATGATCCGGTAACGAGTTATGTTCACCGCAAAACAACTTTTATTCAAGGCGCCTCTGGAGATTTACCGTCACCGGCTTATTTATCAATATTTTTCATTTAAATTTTTTTCTGATATACTTCAAAACTTGTACAAATAATATGTAATTAAATTTAATAAAATTATATTCCTAATGTCACTACAAAAAAATCACAAAAATATGCTTATTTTTCGCCTTTAAAACCTTACCTCCCCCTTAATTATCATATCACAAACTTAAAATTCGAAATTAAAAAAAGCGGCCAAGTGCGGGTCGGACTTACTTCTAAAGGTAAATTGCGGTTTACGATTTATGAAGTATTAAAAAAAAAACTACTGTAACAACCGGCTAACCTACCCACCGAAATTCTATTTTTTTTTCTGCTTACTTAGTTAAACCTAACCTAAAAGACCTAAGTACTAGAGTCTAGGACAAAACTTATAATTACCTATTACCTATATGTCCTAATAAGCAAATGATTTAAGTCTTTTTAAAACCTATTATGCTATAATTTTTATCTAGAACTTAACTAAAAATAACTATCTGGATACTAACAAACCTATTATTTTAAAATCTTGTTATCTGTATCATCTGTATCATCCTGAACATAGCTGTGACTGATTAGTATATTGGCTGTAATTATCTAATGGAGGACCCAAGTTGTTAAGAATAGCAACCTAAATTCTGCTGTAACACGTTTAATTTATCTACTTATTATATATTTTTATATACTATAAAATTAACTTAATTTTATTTGGTTTAAGATTATTTACTGACAAACTATTATGAACACCCTTAAATTATATTTAGTAAATTTATTGTTTATTTGTGTTTGAGATAGGTAGTTGATGCTAGTATAAAATTTGAGGAAAACTGTTGTTATATAGTTTTCAGAGTTCCTAGTGTTTTATAAAAGTCCTAAGAAAGTCGATAGCGTAATTGACTTTAGCTTTAAGTATTAAATAACGGGAAACTGTGGTTTAAGTTCTTGGAGTAAATAATTTATTTAGTATGATTAATTTTAGTGATTACGGAATAGTGTTTATTTTATTATGTATTAAATAATATAAGTATTATAGAGATTTATATAATCAAAATTTACATTATATTTAAAGTTTGTATCTTAGTTAGATTTGACCTGAAGTATGTTTCGCCTTATAAATTTGTAGATATATTTATGTCTATAGAAATATATATATATATATATATATATATATATTTATAATGATTAGAAGCTCAGCATTATTTTTATATGGCTAAAAGAGGCAGCTCCGCCAGCCGCTACCTCAGTAGGATTCATCCAAATGACTGGGGCATCCTCCCTGCCTTGGGACAACAAATATAGTGCTCAGATATTTGTTATACAAATATATTTAAGTTTAATGAGCCTTTACTGGCTAGAGACATAGAAGAGGACGCAAGTAAAGTCTTGCCAAGCGATATCAACCGCATCAGAACCTGTAATTTTTACATAGTTCCGGACTGAGCTATGATTTTAATCATTACTTCAAATCGGTTGGTATCTTAAATACTTTAAGAGTATACTACTCAACAATATAAGGAGTCTGTCTTGTCAGTAGTAGTAGTAGTAGTAGGTCCAATCATACAACGTACCTACGATCCGCTACTATTGGTGTGTTAGATTTAAACACTATTTACCTAAGTTAGTACTTCATTCAATTTCTATTTAATATTCAAATAAATAGAAATTATTATAGTTGGTAAAATATTCGAATTGATCGTAAAATGTATTTTAGTTTGACGAATGGTAAATATAGTATTTATAAAACCTTAGGCTTTATAAATAAGTATAATTAGAAGGTATTCCAGATTATAAGTAAATATTACAGAGTAGAATTTTGTCAATACGATTCAATTCAATAAATAAATAGACCAATAATTTAGCTTCCAAATAAACCAAATATTCGCAACCAATATTTTCTTAAATTAGAAGTATTACCTTCTAGGTATTTTGTATGTAGAATTTATCAGTTCCACATGCCTTTTCCATGTATGAAAGAACTGTTTAATATCATTGATATTAAAATAAATATAGAAGATGATCAAAGCAAGATATATAATCTGCTATCTTTACAATAATTAAATAGGTAAATGGTTAAGTATACTTTTCTAAAACCATAGATTAGTCTCCGAAGAAACTAAAAATATAAATATATAATTGTTTCGAACAACTAAGTTCCTCTGAAGAAATAGTATCAACATGAATTTTCCATGTTTGAAAGATCAAATTATAATAGGTAGGGCACTCTTATTCAGAATGCTAAGTTATAAGTCGTAAGACTTAGTTCATTCAGCGGACATAAATCAAACATGTCATGGATTTGCCTTGACTCTAAAGCAGTTCGGATAATTCC
This sequence comes from Acrobasis repandana, assembly GCA_963576875.1. Taxonomy (NCBI): domain Eukaryota; kingdom Metazoa; phylum Arthropoda; class Insecta; order Lepidoptera; family Pyralidae; genus Acrobasis; species Acrobasis repandana. Next base: position 5,417,657 of record OY756223.1, on the reverse strand, counting down.
AAAATTGTTGGTTTTCTCATATAAATCCTTTTAACCAAGGACACATTCCAAACATGATTTCTACATGTGCTAAGGAACGTATTGATAAATAAATCTAGATTTTCCCGAACAGGTCTGCATCTCCACAAACGAAGTATGGCCTTATTCTCGTGAATCAACATTGAGATAAAAAGCCAGGGCTTGCTTTGCATCACCCAATATGTGAGACTACATTTCCCATCCAGTCAAATCCAAATAAATGATAAAATAATTCAGACTTTTCCGACTTGATTTGCACCATCACAAACGAAGAATATGGCCTTTCTCTTGTGCTTTTGCATAAAGATAATTAGCCAGGGCTTGCTTTGCATCACCCAAAAATTATGACAGTACATTTCTCATCCAGATAAGTCCAAACAAATAATTGAAGAAGTAATTCAGATTTATCCGAATTCATGTCTCAGCATTTCCAAGACAAATCAAATTGTTCCACTGAACAAACTAGAAATTGTTCATAGTTTATGAACATAAATTGGTTAAAGTTATTTAACAATAATTGAAGTTTCGTTCTATTGAACAAATCAATCATATTTCATAGTTAATGAAGATATTTTTGTTAAAGTTATTTTACACTAACTGTTGGCATAGTTAATGTAATTCCTAGTCTAACCTAACGGTCCCTAAATTCCCTAAAGCTAAAGCTACTTGTGTAAAAGACTACCCCAACCCCAATAAATATGTGTGTGTGTTGGAATTGATTCCGGTGTAAGAATCAATTCTAGTGTACCTAGGTATCGAACAGACTCCGGTGTAAGAGAAAGTTCCCTAAAGCTAAAGCTAAAAGTTTTGAGAGAGTTTCTCTCGCCCTGAGCTAAAATTTACCTGCCTACAAATCCTAATTTGAGAATCCTACTCTGTTGTGTGGTGGAATTAGAACTAAACTGTCCTTTTTCCCCTAGCTGCTAACGACTTCGCGGAGTGGCCTGGGTCAGCCGACCTACCTATCGCCCGTCGGTTCCAATCTACAACTCCATAGGGAAGGGGGAGTCTAGACTGGTCTAATACTAACCAAGCTAATTGGATAATTCTAGCAACTAATTCTTGCAGCACTAAAACGGATTCACAACCCTGCGACTTTCGGAACGTCGTCTAATTAGGACTGCCAGTTCAGATTGCTAGAACCAGTAGCTAACACAGAATTGTTTTTGAAATAAACCAATCCTGCCAGACCCACTACAAATCTGGAAATTTTACCTAGAATTTCTATTTCTTTAGAGAGCCCTCAGGTTAGCGAGACCAAAGGAAATAGAAATTAACGATGAGTTTGACCATTAAGCCCCAAATAGAAACAAAATTCAAAATATTAAAATTCTAATATTATTTACACCAAAATCCTTGACATCAAAAGACGAAATTAAACGACAAAATCTCTGAAAATTCAATGTCGAACACTTCACCTCTTGAAATCAACACGATTGGCACTGATTTTAAACCAAAACTATTAATTAAACTTATTAAAATTTACTAGGGACAAACTAAATTATTTATTAATAACAAAAATTCAAACAATCTAAGATTTTAATTTCGGAATACATTTTACCATTATATTCCTAATTAAAACCAATCAAGGGACACCGCGAGAAAGATAAAGCGACCTATTTTGTCAAACTCTCGTTTCCCCACACTTTTCTTCAGGACTTCTTCTTTTCTTGAGTTAAAAATATTACATCGACGTAAACATCTCCATCTCCCTACAGAACGTTTGCACGCCCCGGCCGCCCGATGATGAATACCCCTTCGTCTCCCGTCTACCAGTCCCGTTGAAAGGAACCTTACCCCGAAATGAGAATGCCATCATAAACTGCATTCAAACTTAGTTGTATACATACATTGCCTGTTCTAAAGTGAACAAACGAAACTATGTTCTTACAAAACTAGCAATGCATACAAAACCGGAACTCGAACCCAACAAGCTCGCTATCCGCTTAGTCCCGCCTCAAACCAATTCCAGGTAGTTTGTAAAAACAATGACGTAACCAGTCCTAGGCAACATCAGTTTGGGTGATCGAATGTAGATTTTTAATAAATTTATTATGTTTTTTTGTAAATTGATAAATCAAATCTAGATATGTCTAGATAAAAGTTTTTAAATTTATTTTCACTTCATATAAAATTATATGAATAGTGAAACATTATGATTAATGAATAAAATAAATATATTTACCCATCAATTTTGACAAAGTAAAGATATATTAAAATATATCTAAATAATAGTTTATTAGAAAGTATATAAATGTAGAAATTAAAGGAGTTTATATATGATTTCACATACAAAACCATACACAGATTATAGTGCAACAAATGTTACTTTGATAAATAATAATAAAATATCTATCTTTATTCTATTTCTGTAAACAGAAATACTTTCTTCTCCATCTAATCATGTTCCCAGTCGCATCCTCAGCTATGCTGTTTCGGAGCTCGTGTTAGTTTCGTCCTAGCGATAACAAACCACGTCATGTACGCCGGAGTTCGACTTTCACGTTCTTAACCCAACGACTTGACAGAGCCCTGTCCAATTTCTTTTAACTAATGAAGTTAGATGCCAACCTTGTATGTAATATTTATGTAATAGATTTATAGAAGACCATACAAAGTGTTGTATGAAAATAAATAGAATAATTGATTACAATATAGCATAATTTCCTTCTTTTATTTTGGCAAAGGAAAAATACTAAGAAACTCAGTGTAAACTGACCATTACAAACAAATTATGTATAAACTTTATAGTTATTTCAAAACATAACGAAAGTTTGTTTTGTTTTGATTTTTATTTGCTGAGGATCGAACTCAGACAATCTAGAATTTTTATCTGTGACCTAGATTTAATTAACATAATCTTGTACAAAATTCTTTGTACTTTATTTATTTATTTTGATTTCTCTCTTCATCCTAGCGTCCATCATTACATCAAACGTGATCCTTGGGTCCCACGGCTATGGACTCAGTCCATCCCATCAAGGATAAAGACGTGATAATGATTTTTTATCATTTTACATACAAAATTGAACTCAGATGATTTTTGATAGTATGTATGACCATACATACATACATCATAAATATTGCAATTTAATATAAAATATAGTGAAATTATATAAACAAACGGATAGACTCAAAATTGTGAACGATTACAAATTCTTTTCACATAGTAATAATTTACTCTGCGCCCACTAAACTTGCAATCTGGCGAATTGTTTGTTTAAGTTTTTTTTTGTGCTTCGCCGCCTCCATTAAAAACAATGTTTATGACTTTGAAAGGGACAGCCCAAACGTTATAGAATAGGACGGAGCTACGGTCAATTTTTTGCTTATTCGATAAACAGTTCCTGGGAACGAGTGAACAATGAATCTTTGACTATGAGGAAGTACAAGGAGTTATTGAATCGAATTCCAGCTTTATATGTGATAAAAATTATTTGAGAATGAAATTAACGAATGCTAATTTGCGAATCGTTACACTACTTACTAGATCTCGTTCAAACCAATTTTCGGTGGATGTTTGCATAGTAATGTACATCATATATTTTTTTTAGTTTTATCATTCTCTTATTTTAGAAGTTACAGGGGACACTTCGAAAGTGGTAAAATGTATGTGTGTGTACATACATTTTACCACTTTCGAAGTGTCTCTCGCGTAAACTATTCAGTTTAGAAAAAAATGATATTAAAAACTTCAATATAATTTTTGAAGACCCATCCATAGATCCCAAACGTACGGTTTAATGAAAAAAAAAAAATTTTTGAGTTTCAGTTCTAAGTACGGGGAACCCCCAAAATTTATTGTTTTTTTTCTATTTTTGTGTAAAAATCTTAATGCGGTTCACAGAATACATCTACTTACCAAGTTTCAACTGTATAGTTTTTATAGTTTCGGAAAAAAGTGGCTGTGACATACGGACGGACAGACAGACATGATGAATCCATAAGGGTTCCGTTTTTTGCCCTTGGCTACGGAACTCTTAAAAAGGCTTCTTTTAACGCACCACATTCAGGCAATGTTTATATAATACTGGCAACTTCTTTCATGTTGTAGGTAGAGTAGTAGAGTGCCTCGCTAATATCAGCGAAAATCACACTTCAAATCGAAGTGTAGGCGCTTTCAACGCACTTTATATATTTCAATTAAAATTACTAAAACTATTAAACTTTTGTTGACATATTGAATTTGTTTATGACAGTGTCCCCCCAAGCGTCCCCTAAAGCGTTTTCAACGTTTGGAAACTATCCGCCACAAGAGGCAACTTTCCCTTGTTTAAGAGGTCAACAAAAACTGAATTTACTCAAAAACAATATCAAATATGTTCCTAAAAATAGGATACAGTAAAAGATCAAAGACCAATGTTTTAACGTATATGGAGCATATTGAAATTAGATACTTATTTTTTAAGGAATACAGCTTTTTCAAAAAGTGTAGCAACTATCCGGATTTACTCTAAAGCAATCATACAACCTAATTTACTTACATTTCTCGCACAAGGCCATTCTATGACTTATTTAGATATTCGCTATTCACTTCTAGACACTTTATGATTTGTTTTAGCACTTAAGATGAAGCACTTATTTCGAGATATTGAGAAATTTCATGCGAATTAGGGCCACCGATTTTGGAACGAATTTATTTACTGATGTGAAAAATTCAATGTGTATACTGAAATATACTGGAAGAGAATCATTCGTCAATATAAACAACTTTCAACATGGGACCATGCTAGCATCTATCTGATCACTAGGAACCGAATAGATTTTCGGTTTATAAAGAAATGTGTGTACTTAATCACAACGCTGATCATGACGTCATGTTCCAAGATTTAACGTTAAGTATTTTTGTTGAATTAATATCTTTCTGAAAAATTTCAAAATTTAAAAATATAAAAAAAAAAATTATAATAAAAAAAAAAATCGTGAAAATATAAAATACGAAGTGCGAAGTAATTCACTTAGCTAATTCAGTATTTCTATTTTGTATTCTGCGGGGTGTATAAAAATTACGGTTAGCAAAATGGGATCACAGTCATATCGATGGTTCGCAATTCGCAAGCTCAAAATGTAGCAATCAAGCGCTTGATTTTAATCCAGAATGGCCGAACACCGGCCATCGTTCATCTTTTAATTAAATTCGTCTGATCCGGCAATGAATTTTAGTTCAGCGGATACAGATACTATCTATACTATTGATACTAGTGGCTCTGCAATGTGAGCTGTAAACCTCGCGACTCACCCCCAACCCATTGAAGTTTATCGGATAAAAAAGTTGTTTTATTTAGACAAAAAAGTTGCGTCATAATAAGAGTATTAAAAAAGTTTTATGACATGTTTGAAATATGATATTTTTACGTTTCCACACCCCATATTTCCGCCATTTTTTTTAAAAAACTTAACAAAAAAATTCTCTACAATTATAATACTCCTTACTCACTCACTGATTGACATAGTTGTTTGCCCTGTTCCGGGTTAATGATTGATATACGGTTGTGTAGAGGGTGCTCCAGTGAGTACCAGAAAAATCTGACATCTTGAAGATCATCAGATCCTGATGTGGAAGATGTACTGTACTGCTGAAAAACCGAGGGCTGCGAGCAGCCCGCGCAACGCCCGAAAAGCTAGTTACTTATTGAACCTGCCTGCTCACAAAATTTCAAGAGAAATGCGACCTGTAGGCGAGAACAACCGGAAAACTACACACGAAAGAATTTTTGCCGAAGCTGAAACGGAGACCTTCGTTGTCTTCGCTCACTTGGTCAGCTTGGCATGCAGATTTTGTAGCTACATATTTTTTTTAAAGGGTAGTATTTAAACGCAAATCAAAATTACTGATTACACACAGCAAAATACTCAACTGAAAATATTACTATACAAACTGCAATTTATATTTGTGGCGTAGTAAAATGGATAGAACTTTCCTAGCACTCGCCCGCTCGGCTCGTGCGTGTGTTGGTCGCAGTTCTAACCTAACCTAGTAAATTTTATGTGCAGTCAGTATTTATGATGAGATTGTTGATTTCATCATCATCATCATCATCATCAACAGCTTTCAGGTACTTACTGCTGGGCATAAGCCTCCCTTTGTTTGATTATTGATTTATTTTATGTAAAAAAATATACAACGTGGACAAAAACATACCCGTAATAAATCGAATCACGGGCTATAATAGATCACTAAAGTATTATGAAAAATTAAAATAACAGTCAAGAAATCAAAAAAAAATTCGACATTCCCATACAAATCGCCCGGACGGCCGTACACTTTCGTATGGAAATGAATGAATGAATGAATAACTCTTTATTGCACCTAAAAAAAAAATAAAAAAAAAATTAACAAAACACAAATTGTAAACATATACCTATACATAGGTACAATGGGCGGTCTTATCGCTGACAGCGATCTCTTCCAGACAACCAGTGGATGGAGAGAAATGTAGGCACGTGAAAAAGAAACGGTGGCGCGAAGAAAACGACAAAATGAGATAAATAGTTACATAAATAAGGCTACTTTTAAATTAGCATATATCAATACACTACACGTATAGGTATTCTATAATATACATACACATAAAAACTACATATTTATAATACAATATATCTACTTATATAGGTATAATTAATGCCGAATTTATTTTTGTTTTTCGGCTTTTATTTTAATTTCATTATACTATAATGTAGGTTGACTGGTAGAAAAGTAGGGTCTTAAGTCCGCCTGTTACATTTTTTGTAATAAAGATAAATAAATAAATATAATGATCTAGTATAGACCATAGTTCGATTTATTACTGGTATGTCCCTTCCACGTTGTATAAATGATGAGATTAAATTGATGGGTGATTATTTATTTGATGTGCTATTAATAATATCCCTTTTAGGGTTCCATAGCCAAATGGCAAAAAACGGTACCCTTTTGGATTCATCATGTCTGTCTGACCGTCCGTATGTCACAGCCACTTTTTTCCGAAACTATAAGAACTATACTGTTGAAACTTGGTAAGTAGGTAGATGTATTTTGTGAACCGCAGATAAGATTTTTACACAAAAATGTGTGTGTGCCCCTGTAACTTCTAAAATAAGAGAATGATAAAACTAAAAAAAATAATATATGATGTACATTACCATGCAAACATTCACCGAAAATTAGTTTGAACGAGATGTAGTAAGTAGTTTTTTTTAATACGTCATAAATCGTAAACCGCAATTTACCTTTCATTCAATTAACTCAAATATATACTCGTATATTATGTTACTTGCTGCTACGGAACCCTTCATGGGCGAGTTCGATTCGCACTTGGTCGCTTTTTATTTCAAATAGATTTCTGAGTAACCCTTTTTGAACATTGTTACAAGTAGAAACATTTTTTAACATCAAAATTGAGGGAAGGATTCGACTTATGACTTCAGGATAATAATTTGAAAAGACGACTCGTCTTGTCCTGTTACTGTCAAATATAATAAAACTTGGGAAATCCTGATAACTTCGCAGATCTAATGAATTAACTATGCTTAGTACCTTACTCTGAAGTAAGATCGGTCCTCCTATTCCTTTAAACGATGTTTATTCAGATTTTAGCAAAAGAGATTGTTTATATTTTTTTATTTTTATTTTTTATTTATAAGAAACACAAACAGATTACAATCAATACATGTCTCAGATAACATTTACCCGCGTGGTTCCGGGTTAGAATAGGACCACTCCATCTCTTCCTGTGGATGTCGTAAGAGGCGACTAAAGGACTAAGCACAAACATTTCGTGCTACAATTGCATTCCCAAGGAGGGATAACGTCAGGCGGCGGCCGGTTGTAAAGCTTTTCGCACAAATACATTCCCAAAGAGGGTTGACGTCAGGCAGGCGGCCGGTCGTAAAACTATAGCCAAATCATTTAAACTGTTCCGGCTCTTTCTTCTCCATTTTGCAAGATATTTGGCATCCTTGGGTGACCATTGACATGCATGTTATATTTGGAGACAAAAAAAGCAGGAAAGCGCACCCCGGGCTCCGAAGCAGCACAGCTGAGGAAGCAACCAGGAACGCGTTAAGACGAAGAAGACATGTTTCAGATTACAATCAATACATGTTTAACACAGTTTTACATATTTGTTCTAGATTGTATTCCAATCAGCTAGTTTCCAACAAGTCAAATCAGACACTTTTTTCTAAACGTCAAAACAAACATTTTCTATGTGATTTGTATGGAATATCGGACTGTGACGTCATAGTTTTTTGGAGTCCAATAGCGCTCTTAATATCTATTTTTCTGCATTAATAAATGTAAATTCACGTTCAAAATGGATGTGATCAATGACAAGTGACATTATTTTGTGAGGTTCTATTCTCTTAACAGTACCACATCATTTTTTTTTTACCTAGGAAACTACCCAATTATATGTGTCTACAGTTGCATTATTTATAACATCTACTATTTATAAAAAATGATTGTTCAAATATTACTCGTATGTAATGTTTTATTATCGTCTGCTTGCTTGCAATAGTTCGGTTTCTCCATTGAATGTATTAGCAGAAAACACTGTTTGAAGTTTTGGCTAACCGAGATTGGTTAGCATCATGGTTTCTAAAACAAGGTATTCTCTTCCCGTGACAGCTGAGTCACGTGATTGGCCCAAGAAAACGTCATCAGTTGGAAGTATTGTCACTGTGTGTGATTGAAATACCCGAGCAAAATGCATTTTTAGGGTTCCGTACAAAAAATGAAAAAACGGAACCCTTATAGGATCACTCGTGCGTCTGTATGTCCGTCCGTCTGTCACAGCCAATCTGCTTCGAATCTACTGGACCGAATGAGGTGAAATTTGGTAGGATGGTGTAATCCAACAAACACACACACATGTGCAAAGTAAATAAATATTCTTTTAAATAAGGGTCATTTTCGGGAGATAAATAAGGAAATTGAAAAAAAAAGTTTTGCAAGCCTTACTGTGTCATAAATCAAATTAAAGGGCTAGTTATAAGGATCTCAAATATATTTTTGTTATAGAAATAAAATATAAAGTTTTGATTTTATTCATGAAAGAAGACGAAAATTGACCATTCCCCCCCCCTGATCTCCGAAACTATTCAGCCTAAAATTTTGAAAAAAATACGAAATATTGTTCATTGCTTGTAGATTACAGGAAAACCTATAAGAATTCAATCAATTATACGGAACCCTCTCCACGCGAGTTTGACTCGCACTTGGCCGGTTTTATTTACTTATCAGACCAATTATGAACTAATAATTCAATATATAAATTTTGTTAAAAATTAAACAGATTTATCACACGATATATACGAAATAGTTAAGTAAGGTAGTATTTTATTTTATATTCATTAACTAATTAAAAAAATCCTTAAAAATTAAAAGAACAATCAGTGGTAACACTTTATCGTCACATTTAAGACGTAGTCCTGGGCCATTGCGGGAAGAGAATACCATGTTCTATTTTTATTACTATACCATTAGCACTAAATGCTTAGCTTCATATTTTAGTTTGTAGCTTAAAAAACCGGCCAAGTGCGAGTCGGACTCGCACACCGAGGGTTCCGTACAAACCTGCAAGGTTTAGTATTTGGTATGAATTTCAATTTAATACCTCTACGCGTTTATGAGGAAATGGGTAGTAAGTTTAAAATTATTAAAAAAATATATATTATGTGATGTAACTAAAAATTTATGGTTTTCGTAATTTTTCCTTTATCTATGCTATAAGACGTTGCTTCGTACCAAATTTCAAGATTCTGAGTTCACAGGAAGCACCCTGTAGGTTTTGATTCCCTTGCAAGTGTCGAAAATTTGCGGCATAAACGGCTGTATCTTTTGATTGCGTTGGCTTAGAAGTTTGATTTTTTCACAGCTTCAAGGGACAGTAGACCTGAGTAATTGATATAAATTTCAGCTTCATACCTCCACGCGTTCCTGAGAAAAAGGGTCTTGACAGACGGACGGACGGACGGACAGACGGACAACAAAGTGATCCTATAAGGGTTCCGTTTTTTCCTTTTGAGGTACGGAACCCTAAAAATGGCTGATGTAAGTAACTTATAGTCAGTTTTCGTCCTAGGCACATTTATATTTTTTAATTAACAAGTGTTAGGTGCAGGATCTTATGGCATGACTTCCTCGGAATAAAAATAGAGGAATAAACTCATTTGTAATTTTATGATAATTCGAGTTAAAACCAACATAGTGTTTAAAAACGTTGAGCCTTATCTTATCAAGTGTGAAGTGAAGTAAAATTTTATTTGCAAATAATTAAATTTAATTGGTTTAATTATAACTAGATAAAAATAATTAAAACTAACTAAAAACTAGAGCTTAAAACTAAATATATTAGTATTTCAAATAAAAATTTAAAATTATTTTTATAAATAAAAAATATCGTTGAGTTCAATGCCCTGCGATAGGGTGCCCAAAACGCTGGCTGCATTGCCACGTTGGATGGCAATGCTTACTCGTTGAGCGAAGTAATTGCCAGCCCTTTGGTCACCCGACACCTCGACCAGCATTTTATTTAAAATCTTAAAAAAATTATGGGCTGATGGCCCCCACGGACCTATCGTCTCGACCCCAAACGGCTCAAATATGAAGCCGTTCCCTAGGCGTATATTTGCGCCGTTTTAGGGTTTCAGCAGTGGCTGCAGCAGCGCCACCCTTCGGGCTTGTACCGCGAAGATGGGTTGCCGCCAGTGTGTCGACACACGTAGCATCCCACACCAACGGCCTTCCCAACTTCCACGGCACAAGTGTCATACCATCCGGTCTCTTGCCATCATCGCGGGCCAAACCATTTGTTCTAAAATGTTTGGGAACCCAATGGTGACAAGAGCACGGTGTATGATGTTATTCAAATTGGCATGACGGGCCATCCGGCCGGCGCTTCTGGTACATGAGAGTCCGTGGTGGCCGAACTGGTCGACGGTATCACCGCAGAGGCAATGATGGGAAACGTTTGTCTTAGCTAGTGTTGTTATATAACAATTAAATTTATTGTGCTAGTAAATTCAAATAAATCTTAATTACTAACTTTGCGTTTTGAATTATATGAACCTGTGTTGCAACACCAGTACTATCCTGCTGGGCAAATGTCTCTTCAATTTCCACCCATTTGTCTCTGTCTAGACCTGCTTTTGCCCAACAACGCTGGAAACTTTATTACGTTGCGAAATGTAATTACACCCTGAAATCTGAAAGGGGATAATGATCTAACTTTATAAATCATCACACAATTCAAAAGCATTTTGCGTAAATTTTTCGCTCGGCAACGTTATGCTGTATTATTGTATAAATAAATCATGACGAGCACTAGGAACAACGGGCTTTTGATCGTGAAACTAATAAGTTGCTATAGAATTTTTAATATGCATCCTACCAGGCCGTTTTAGTAAGTATTTTTATTACCGTGGGGAAATACCAATACGGTCTTTTTCTTACACCTAATAAATGTTTTTCCTCAATTAGAAAAGGTCGTGGGGAAATATATTTGTAACTAGGTACCTACGTATTTAGTTTAGATTTTACTGTGTGATTTATTTTAATATAAAGATGAAAAATTATAACAAATAGGTATAATTTAGGTGGAGCAGGTAGGTATAACCTCGAGGAATTAAGTATATACAGGATGATTTTGAACCTTGTAGCTATATTCAGGGAAAGGACTTTTTAAGCGAAATAAAAAATACTTAGGGTCAGTTCACACCAAGACGCGACGCGACGCGAATAAGCGCGCACTTTGGAAGAAATATAGAACTTGTTTACTAGGCAGAAAGATACTAATTTCAGCGACAGCCCGCTGACTCTAGGCGCCGCCTGCGAAAAAACCGCTGCCATGTCGGCGTATCAAATACTATTGGAGATTTTTGGTATGCATTTGTCGACTGATTACATTAGTTTTTATTATGAAACAAGGGACATATGACAGAATAAGGGTCAGTTCACACCGAGACGTGACGCGACGCGACGTAGCGCGCACGTGACAAAAATATAGAACTTGTTTACTAGATAAAAAGAGTGAGAGCCCGCTGCGCCTTGTTATGCATCGCTACGCAGCGCGGTAAAGCGGGTTGTCACTGAATTAGTATCTTTTTGCCTAGTAAACAAGTTCTATATTTCTTCAAAAGTGCGCGCTACGTCGCGTCGCGGTGCGTCTCGGTGTGAACTGACCCTAAACGGCATCGGGTATATGGGTCAGTACAAACCGAATGCAGAGAAGCGTCATTTGCTAGAGCGACAGAAAAGGATAGCAGCATAGGAAAGTGCTGTTCCGTGTTGACAGATGTGTCCCAACCGTAAATGGCACGACACACAACTCAAAAATCTTCCATCGTTTGCCTGTGCTCTAAAGCGGTGTGGTACAACCTGATTTCGTAGAAAGTATTGGACTCAAAACTACGAAAAACTATGCATTGTTCCCAAATACGGGACGATACCCGGGAGTATTGTTCGCAGTTATTGTGACGAAAACGGGAAACGACTGTTTTGTGGAGGAAATTAGGTACATAGCTCATGCATGCATAGTTGTACGACTTTTTAGATGGTTGAATTTAAAATTTGTTTATTCATGTGAGAGTATAAAGCTGCTTGAATTAGAACAATCCTAAAAATGCACGAAAACGAAGTACTTACAGAAAGTACTTTATATTTCTTATTTAAATAGAGCCCTCTATTTTAACCAACATAGAACGTAGGTACGTCACTACTCTTAAACTAATGCAATTGCATACAGAAACATCTAGAAGAAGTACCTTCTGCGAAATTAAGGTAAAAAGTCACATTGCCAATGCGAATGAAAGAAAATTATAAATAATCAAAATCCAGAACAATCTCTGTAGAAAATGCCAAATCAAATGTCTCTAAGACAGCGCAACCCGAAAGCCGAGAAGCAGGGTTCGTTTTTAAGTAAACCAGGGAAGCGTTCGTCTATGTACGAATTTGTATCTCTCGGACTGACATCTCTGAGCTTAGGACCTAATTTAATTCTTATCGCTCTTTGTTTTTACAGTTCGTCTTCTTTTATTTGTGTCAATGACAATTATTTTTGTCTAAATCGTATTGGCCCAGAATTTCACCATATCTATAGCGCTTTGTTTGGCCACTATTAGATCGTCTCTTGTCTCTTGACTTGGGGCATGACAGTAGACTGATGTTCCATGGACTGGATGCATCCACAGGCACATCTGTCGTCGTCAGAGTACTTCTACTTCTTTAGCTCCTGACATCTTCCAACGCCCACCAGGAGTCTATTTAGCGATTTCTAAGTATAACAGGTCTACCCTGGCGCATGGTGAGAGAAATGGTGGAAAAGGAATCAAAATAGTGCCATGTTGATAGCCGCATTTGTTTTTTTTTATTCCCTCGAAAGGCTTTTACGATCTGCGCGAGAAGAGAAGCAGCTGGTATATTCAAAGTTTTTTCTTTTCTTCCAGACCAACATGGAAGAATACTTAAATAAATCAAACTCGAAAAAAAATATTTACAAAAAGTACATATATAAAATTTACATTTAAATTGAGAAGCTCCTTGTTTATTGAAGTCGGTTTAAAATAAAGCGTCATGTCATGCATAAATTCAGTTTGTAGATTGTATCAAAGTTCTAAGAAAGTTCAGACAAGCGAGTCAGAGCTAAGCTTATTATCACTGAACAATTTGCGGAAATTTGTATCGAAACGTACGCAATGTGACATTTACCGAGAATTAGAGCAGCACAACATAAGGACATTATAGAAGTTAGACACTTAGGTATTTTCTGGTTTTGAGAAAGGAGAACTGAAATCGTTCACGATCCTCTTTGTATTATCTGAGCCACATATTAGCCAGAGCAGTCAGAGGATTTGGCCTACACTCTCCACGATGACCAGACGGGTTAGAGAGGTCTCATTGATGTTTATAAGCTTTGTTTAGCTTGTTTCCTAAGTCGCCTTCTACGACGTCCTCTGAAAGAATTGGAGTGGTCCTATTCTACTATGCCGGGAACCATACGGCAATTTATATAAGTGCGTTACGTATAGGTATTATAAATCGATATCTGTCATATACACAGATTCTCAAAGGATCTTAAGAAGGACAGAATCCGAGTCCTAATAATATTTATTACCAGGTATAGTACGAGTACAGAGATATATAAGTATTTATTATAAAATATAGTATCGTTAAGTTATTTATTTAAGTTTATTGCACACAATCTCATATTTGATTGATTACAATGGGTCAAACTTAACACTATGCATTATCTACCAGTTTGCCTTTGGGACACATCCCATAATACAAGTTTAAACTTACTTTGGTGCTAGTTCAATCAGTGTGATTTGTCCCTATATATATTTATATACTTAGTGTACCCTTACATAAGTTACCTTTTGATAATTTCCTTATTTGTGTTCCGAGTGATAAATATTTCAAACAAAGTTGGCGTTAGCAGCCAAAGCCAAGTCAAGCACAAACATGTTTGAATGGTGGGTATCCAGTAGCAGAACTATCCTTATTATGGTTGTGGCACCAGTGATAAATATTTCGAACAAAGTTGGCGTTACCAGTCCTGAGAATGTAACAGCTGTTCGAGAACAACTCCTGTTGCTGCACATTCCTAAGCTTCATTCCTTATTCACAAATCTCTGAACATGTCTCAAAGGTTATCTACGTGAATGGTGGGCTATCCTGTTGTAAAATTATCTTTACTGTCTTTATTTGTGGCACCAGTAAAAAATATTTGAACAAAGTTGGCGTTAGCGTTAAGGCGAAGTGGGTTCACAATTTGCAATACTTTGCGTGTTTTTGAAAAATCACTGTTATTAAACTACTACAGTTTATTCCTCAAAAAATTTACATAAAAATCTTGAGGATTTTCTTCAGACACCCACAATAGCCAAAACACGATTGAGCATTTTTGGCTTGATAGAAAAAAAATCACAAACATACCTCTAAATTTGCCTAAATTTGCCTTTATAATACGTCTTACTATTTTATACAATCACCTTTTTATACGAAAATTATACCAAAAAATGTATTATCTAAATGTCTATCCGTTTTGGCTACAGAAAAAATTATAAATATAAAACAAAATAAAATAAATAAAACACAGTGAAATATTCGTCGAGAGCGAAGGAAGGGCCGGAGCCGTGCTCGACGATATTTCGCAGTGTTTTATTTATTTTGTATTATATTTATAATTTTTTCTATAGCCAAAACGGATAGACATTTAGATAATACATTTTTTGGCATAATTTTCGTATAAATAGGTGATTGTATAAAATATAAATACGTATTATTAAGGCAAATTTAGGCAAATTTAGTGGTATGTTTGTGATTTTTTTCTAATAATATTTGAATTTTCATACAAACTGACCAGCTGATCGAGTCAATTTGTATGAAAATCCGAAATTTTTTTTTTGGTTTTCGTTGTTGTTGAACAAAAGTTGTTCAGTTACATGGGCTGAGGTACCATCTGAGAGGTTTTGCGTTCTTTCATTAACATGATGTATATAAATATAAAACTTTTTTTCTGTATAAAAATATGTATGTCTTGGATTTTATACATATAAATTTCAGTAAAACACCTGAAAAAGAGTAATTTCAAAGATAAATCCTACATAACATTTAATGTTTTCTCGTACGAGATTGTACTTACAGTACTAGGTAATAGTAGTAGAGCTATAGTTAATCGGTCCTAACTCCAAACTTCTATTTCCATCCAAACGCATTCTTTACGTTATAACGCCATTTGTTTCAACTCCCAGGGCCTAGCTAGGGTAAGAGCCTCGGAATGCGGAGGCTCGTAAAATATGTCAGTGTCGTGCGTCTTAAATAAGACGGATTTTACGGGACTATACTGCACCTTTTTCACACAAAAGTCGAAACGAAAAAAAGGGTTTCTTTGAGGCTTTTTTATGTTATAGGGCGGCTAACGAACAAGCAGGTCACCTGATGGTAAGCGATCACCGCTGCCCATGGACAACTGCAACACCATGGACAACAACAAGCGCGTTACCGGCCTTTCAGGAAGATATAGATTCGTTTTTTGAAAGTTTCAATGTCGTATCGGTTCGGGAACACCGCTGCAGGAAGTTGATTCCACAGTTCGGTCGTACTTGGCAGAAAGTTCCTTCTAAAACGTACGGTGGTTGATTGCCAACTATCCAGCGGACGCGACGTACTCGTGGCGAACGATTCTTGAAGGTATTTTTTTATTTCTTGTAAAAAAATACACTTAATTTTGTTTCTTTTTGTTTATGGTTAATAAAATGAATTGAAAGTGGATAGAATAGGTAAGAAATTTTTTATAAAGAAATTGTAGCTGATCATAATCGATTGTAATGATGACAGCCGGCTGAACGTTTCTTCAACAGCACGGAGGAGCTCAATTAATTTGTACATATGCCACTTGTCACCCAGCCAAGTGCGGACCACTCCCAAGTTTACTTAACTTGCGATAACTCTAGCAATGTGTAATTGCGTACTCACAACGAGCCACCGAGCTCCTCGAATAATAAACTGATAGGTATTCTGATGCCCTGCAATCCCCCTGGTATCCATAACTATACAGAAGCTGTTTAAATTTAAAAAATATGTGATAAAAATTTTTCGCCACGATACGACTTCGAACTCAGGCCCCTCAAGTCTGTACCATGAGTATACTCATGGTACAGACTTGAGGCGCCTGAGTTGTAAATATGCAGCTTCAGTCTTAAAAGACTGAAGCTTGATATTTAGTCGGAGTTATTCACCTCCCTTACTATTTAGGTGGTCGAAAGACCTGAGCAAGAGTGCTGGATGCAGGCCGCTTCCGATCGGTCGTTTTGGAAATCCTTGGGAGGGAGGCCTATGTCCAGCAGTGGACTACCTGTGGCTGATATAATGATGATGATGATGATTCACCCCCCGTATAACTACATACTGAAACTGTTGATTTTAATATGATAGAAGGTTAGCAATTAGTGATAAACAAACAAGTTAAATCTCAAAATTTGTATATTCGGAATTAGGAAGCGCAACAGTTGTTGGCAAACAGCTGTTACCTTCTCAGGGCTGCTAAAGCCAACTTTGTTCAGAATATTTACCATTAATGCTACAAATAACGATAGTAAGGATAATTCTACTACTGGATACCCCACTAAACAGAGAACCTTGGAGACATGTTCAGAGATGTGTAAATTGGGATTATTTATATTAAGGATTATTTAAAAGATAAAAAAGCGTGGATAAGCGTTGGATCTCGTCTATCAGCACGGAACAGCACTTTCCTATACTCTGTCCTTTTCTGTCGTTCAGAAGCGTCATTTGCTAGAGTGCTGCAGCGTTCCGTCGCTATCTCTCCCTCTAGCAAATTACTGTTCTGAGCGACAGGAAAGGATAGTAGCATAGGAAAGTGCTGTTCCGTGCTGATAGATGAGATTCAACCCTAATTAAAAAAAAATCCACTACACTTCACACACAAAATATAACTGCCTAAAATTATTCTGATTATAAATTTATATTTACTTGACAGCTGTTTTTTATCTACTGTAAAACATGTTAATGCTCTGATCAATAGGTGACCAACTTATAACTATACTCTAATATGGTTGAGTTCAACGATAGCTGAACTCATGGACGAGTGGTGTGGATGTAAGGTGCCTGCAAAATCCGAATTACTGAATACTTGTTTAGAGATTTTTGAATTCGGAATGAAACTTAGAAATTTCAGCAACAGGGGTTAAGGTGACGTGGGTTCACAATTTGCTAAACTGTGCGTGTTTTTGAAAAATCACTGTTATTAAACTAGTACAGTTTATTCCTCAAAAAATTTACATAAAAATCTTAAGGATTTTCTACAGACACCCACAATAGCCAAAACACGATTGAGCATTTTTAGCTCGATAGAAAAAAATCACAAACATACCACTAAATTTGCCTAAATTTGCCTTTTTATACAATCACCTTTTTGTATGAAAATTATACCAAAAAATGTATTATCTAAATATCTATCCGTTTTGGCTACAGAAAAAATATAAATATAATACAAAAAAAATAATAAATAAAACACCGTGAAATATTCGTCGAGAGCGGAGGATGGGTCGGAGCCGTGCTCGACGATATTTCTTAGTGTTTTATTTATTTTGTTTTATATTTATAATTTTTTCTGTAGCCAAAACGGATAGACATTTAGATAATACATTTTTTGGTATAATTTTCGTATAAATAGGTGATTGTATAAAATATAAATACATATTATAAAGGCAAATTTAGGCAAATTTAGTGGTATGTTTGTGATTTTTTTCTATCGAGCCAAAAATGCTTAATCGTGTTTTGGCTATTGTGGGTGTCTGTAGAAAATCCTTAAGATTTTTATGTAAATTTTTTGAGGAATAAACTGTAGTAGTTTAATAACAGTGATTTTTCAAAAACACGCACAGTTTAGCAAATTGTGAACCCACGTCACCTTAACCCCTGTTGCTGAAATTTCTAAGTTTCATTCCGAATTCAAAAATCTCTGAACAAGTATTCAGTAATTCGGATTTTGCAGGCACCTTACATCCGCACCACTCGTCCATAAGTTCAGCTATCGTTGAACTCAACCATATTAGAGTATAGTTATAAGTTGGTCACCTATTGATCAGAGCATTAACATGTTTTACAGTAGATAAAATACAGCTGTCAAGTAAATATAAATTTATAATCAGAATAATTTTAGGCAGTTATATTTTGTGTGTGAAGTGTAGTAGAATTTTTTTTTGAATTAGGGTTGAATCTCATCTATCAGCACGGAACAGCACTTTCCTATGCTACTATCCTTTCCTGTCGCTCAGAACAGTAATTTGCTAGAGGGAGAGATAGCGACGGAACGCTGCAGCACTCTAGCAAATGACGCTTCTGAACGACAGAAAAGGACAGAGTATAGGAAAGTGCTGTTCCGTGCTGATAGACGAGATCCAACGCTTATCCACGCTTTTTTATCTTTTAAATAATCCTTAATATAAATAATCCCAATTTACACATCTCTGAACATGTCTCCAAGGTTCTCTGTTCAGTGGGGTATCCAGTAGTAGAATTATCCTTACTATCGTTATTTGTAGCATTAATGGTAAATATTCCGAACAAAGTTGGCTTTAGCAGCCCTGGGAAGGTAACAGCTGTTTGCCAACAACTGTTGCGCTTCCTAATTCCGAATATACAAATTTTGAGATTTAACTTGTTTGTTTATCACTAATTGCTAACCTTCTATCATATTAAAATCAACAGTTTCAGTATGTAGTTATACGGGGGGTGAATCATCATCATCATCATTATATCAGCCACAGGTAGTCCACTGCTGGACATAGGCCTCCCTCCCAAGGATTTCCAAAACGACCGATCGGAAGCGGCCTGCATCCAGCATTCTTGCTCAGGTCTTTCGACCACCTAAATAGTAAGGGAGGTGAATAACTCCGACTAAATATGCAGCTTTAGTCTTAAAAGACTGAAGCTGCATATTTAGAACTCAGACCCCTCAAGTCTGTACCATGAGTATACTTATGGTACAGACTTGAGGGGCTGAGTTCGAAGTCGTGTCGTGGCGAAAAAATTTTATCACATATTTTTTAAATTTAAACAGCTTCTGTATAGTTATGGATACCAGGGGGATTGCAGGGCATCAGAATACCTATCAGTTTATTATTCGAGGAGCTCGGTGGCTCGTTGTGAGTACGCAATTACACATTGCTAGAGTTATCGCAAGTTAAGTAAACTTGGGAGTGGTCCGCACTTGGCTGGGTGACAAGTGGCATATGTACAAATTAATTGAGCTCCTCCGTGCTGTTGAAGAAACGTTCAGCCGGCTGTCACCATTACAATCGATTATGATCAGCTACAATTTCTTTATAAAAAATTTCTTACCTATTCTATCCACTTTCAATTCATTTTATTAACCATAAACAAAAAGAAACAAAATTAAGTTTATTTTTATTACAAGAAATAAAAAAAATACCTTCAAGAATCGTTCGCCACGGGTACGTCGCACCCGCTGGATAGTTGGCAATCAACCATACGTATTAGAAGGATTTTTCTGCCAAGTACGACCGAACTGTGGAATCAACTTCCTGCAGCGGTGTTCCCGAACCGATACGACATTGAAACTTTCAAAAACGAATCTATATCTTCCTGAAAGGCCGGTAACGCGCTTGTTGTTGTCCATGGGCAGAGGTGACCCGCTTGTTCGTTAGCCGCCCTATAACATAAAAAAGCCTCAAAGAAACCCTTTTTTTCGTTTCGACTTTTGTGTGAAAAAGGTGCAGTATAGTCCCGTAAAACCCGTCTTATTTAAGACGCACGACACTGAATTATTTTACGAGTCTCCACATTCCGAGGCTCTTACCCTAGCTAGGCCCTGGGAGTTGAAATGGCGTTATAACGTAAAGAATGCGTTTGGATGGAAATAGAAGTTTGGAGTTAGGACCGATTAACTATACCTCTACTACTATTATCTAGTACTGTAAGTACAATCACGTACGAGAAAACATTAAATGTTAAGTAGGATTTATCTTTGGAATTACTCTTTTTTCAGGTGTTTTACTGAAATTTATATGTATAAAATCCAAGACATACATATTTTTATACAAAAAAAATGTTTTATACTTAAAGTTTTATACATCGTGTTAAGAAAACGCAAAACCTCTCAGATGGTACCTCAGCCCATGTAACTGAACAACTTTTGTTCAACAACTTTCACAAAAACCAAAAAAAAAATTCGGATTTTCATTCAAATTGACTCGATCAGCTGGTCAGTTTGTATGAAAATTCAAATATTAACTTATAATTAATAGAAGATATTTGTTCTAACCTAAGTTCTAATCTAACTTTCCTGTTGATTATCGAATTGATAGCTTGCAGCAGTGCTTGATTCAGTGTTACTCCCTTTTTTTACGGAAAAAGCCAATGTTTCACAATATTATCTTTAGGTAGAAGACCAGCATTATGCGTTTTCCCTCAATAGAATTCCGGCTATAGGCCGATGAGTAATGCATACTAATAAGTCGCGTGACCTGTCTACGTAAAAGGACGATTGAATTGAAGAGGGCAATTTTGAGTGATGTCGAATTTTGCGGAGAATAATCTAGTCAATTTATTATATATTTGTTTATGCATTTATTATAAATAAAAAAGTCATGGATGAACAAATACAAGAGGTCTGACAGCCCCATACTAACAAGTGTATATGCTAGGCAAATTAAAAAAAACCGCGACTGTCAAGAACGCTATCTAGTGATGTAAACCGGAACTATTGATCCTACTTGACACGTACGTAAATCAAGTCGCGCTACATGCGCGCTAGAGAAAAACTGATTTTCAAGCGTTTATCCTCAGTAACTTTTAAACAGCTGGACCGATTTTTATAAAACATAGCTAAGAACCACCGCAAGGGATCTTGCTATCACGTAAAAAATACCGCTGCTAAATCAGTCCATCTGTTCGCGCGCTACGATGCCACAAACAGACAGACAGACCGACCGACATTAGCGGTAAACTTATAACTCCCCTCTTTTTTGTCGGAGGTTAAAAAGCGTACACTGCTTAAAATCCAAAAATCCTGTAGGTATTATTTTTAGATGTCACTACTATCTTGCCCGCTAGCCATACAAAGGATGCTGGGTACGTAGGCTGACGGTATCCACGTCAAACCAGAGATGGCGCTTGTTTGTCCGTAGAAAAAGAACGCTTATACCGCCATCTTTTCGAAATTAAGTGGCACCACTACTAAACTACCTCCTTTTAAACTAGTGACTCCATCTAGCTACAACATTTAAGGCGAGGTGGGTTCACAATTTTCAATACTGTGCGTGTTTTTGAAAAATCACTGTTATTAAAATACTACAGTTTATTCCTTAAAAAAAATGACATAAAAATCTTAAGGATTCTCTACAGACACCCACAATAGCCAAAACACGATTGAGTATTTTTGGCTCGATAGAAAAAAATCACAAACATACCTCTAAATTTGAACTCAAAAAACATAATAAATAAAACACTGCGAAATATCGTCGAGCACGGCTCCGGGCCTTTCTTCGCTCTCTACGAATATTTCACTTTTTGTTTTTGTATTATATTTAGAATTTTTTTTGTAGCCAAAACGGATAGATATTTAGATACTAAATACATTTTTTGGTATAATTTTCATATAAAAAGGTGATTGTATAAAATAGTAAATGCAAAATAAAGGCAAAATGTGTGTGATTTTTTTCTATCAAACCAAAAATGCTCAATCGTGTTTTGGATATTGTGGGTATTGTGGGTAAAATGTTTGAGGAATAAACTGTAGTAGTTTAATTACAGTGATTTTTTAAAAACACTCACAGTTTTCTTGGCTCTGAACTGGCGGGGACTTAAACTAAAAATCAAATCTTCAAAGTATGAAGGTCCTCATGTTGTCGTACATGCACGAATCGAACGTTTATTAAATCAGAATCAGGGAGGGAATAATAATTGATTATGTCTGCCCAAAAGAAAATAAGACGCGTATTCAATCTGCCGTGTCATGTCTATTTATGTACTCGGCACAAAATAAGGATAATACATAAAGAGACGAAAGTGTCTAGTAGGCAGGCTAATGATATAGGTACCTAATAAAATACTTATTGGTAAATAATCACACAAAATGCCAGAAAATAGTTGTGATAAATACTTTTAATAACTAATTGTGATTTGTGTGAACTTAGATATTTTCGCTTTCAAAATATTTTATTTCGAAAAAAGACAAATTCAGTGCTCTCTTGCTTTGGCAGCAGAAGAGTAGAGCCAAATTATGCAAAGAAAGGAAATTATCCAGGAATCAATTTGTTTATAATTAAGTTCCTGACACACGTAATAATTTTAGAACGTAATTATTATTTATTTTTATTTAGGTAATTTGCGAAAAAGTGGTTGAGACGACCACTGCTGGGAAGGTACGCCGAAAGAAAGTAAGTGCAATATTCAGGGTCTAACAAAATATACTGAAACTATTTGAAGGGTTAATTCAGTCCATGATACTGAACAACTTTCCCCCCATCATACACAAAGAACATTTATCGAAATATGAAAAATAATTTTCGGCCTCCCATACATGGAAAGCAAAAATATTTTTCATATTTCGATATATGTTCCTTGGGAAAAATAAAACCCGGGCCGCTGGTTCAGTTTGTTTGTTTTTTGTGTATGTAAGTGGCCAACACTGGTGTCAGATTTTTAAAGCTGCCAAAAGGCATCTGACATAGCTTGACGACTGCTATACAATGACAGCCGGGACCAACGGCTTTTACGTGCCTTCCGAAGCACGAAAACTGGTTCAGTATAAAAGTAAATTAAGTTCCTTGAGTGTTCATCTTCTGTATTTTTGATTCCTTTTAGACCGGGAGATACTTCGAGATACCTTATTGCCTTTGTTATGTAACACAATTAACGTTGTTCATCAAGGTTATATCGCTGGCTCATAAGTATCTATTTGCTGAAGGATAACATGCGCATTTGATGGTCAACGTTTGTTTTAGTACGGTATTCTAGCAAATATTTATTTATTTATTTTTAAACTTTATTGCTTAACAATGAAATTGTCTTACAATTGGCGGACTTAACGCTAAAAGCGTTCTCTTCCAGTCAACCATAAGGATAAACAGATAATTCGTTGCGGCGCAAAATAATTAAATAATTACATACTTATAACATACCAAATAATACACATACATGCATATATACTCATAATAAAGATATATATATACGCATGCATATAATATATATATACATATATATATATAAATAATTAAATAAATACAAATACATACATACCTAC
Source organism: Acrobasis repandana (assembly GCA_963576875.1). Classification (NCBI taxonomy): domain Eukaryota; kingdom Metazoa; phylum Arthropoda; class Insecta; order Lepidoptera; family Pyralidae; genus Acrobasis; species Acrobasis repandana. The sequence goes on along the minus strand of OY756223.1, from coordinate 5,393,868 downwards.
AATGAATGATGATGTAGATAAGAAAATGAGACTAATTTAGAAATTTTGTGGAAATTTCTTTGATGTCAATGGGCAAAGCATTCCAGAGTCGTGAAGCTTGAAGAGTAAAAGAGTTTGCCATAAAATTTGTGCGATGAAGAGGAATACTAAGGAGACGGGTAGAACGAAGCTGCCGATCATGAGTGTCGGAAAGAAATTGAAATTTGCATTTAAGATATTCAGGAGATTTTGGATTAGAAAAAATAGAAAAGAGAGTGCAAAGAATTCGCATTTGTCTGTGTTCACGGATGGGAAGCCATTTAAGCTCCGAGCGAAATGGAGTTATATGATCATATTTGCGAAGACAGAAAATAAATCGAATGCAATTATTAACTAGACGATCAAGCTTATTGAGAAGATCTGCATTGAGATCAGGGTAACACACATCAGCGTAATCAATAATGGGTAATATTAATGTTTGGACTAACAGTATCTTCGTTTTAATTGGCAGGAAGTTCCGAAGGCGGTTAAGCTGTTGAAGTAATAGTGTCTGTGGTAATTATTGTATACGATGTAGAACACAAACCTTGCTCTATATCTGTGATGTATCGAACTAAGTCCCGCTCTCTCTCACTCATCTCAGCGTATTCTTCCCAGTTGCATCCTCAACTGCAACGCTGCGAAACCCGGTCCGCTTTCCAGTATTTCCTTCTCCACTTCGCACGTTCCTGAGCATCCTTGGTTGTAAGACTATTGGACCATTGAACTAAATCCCGCTAAGAGTTAAAAATTGATCTCATTTGAAGACTTTGAACAAGTGTTCATACTTATATTTTTTGAGCCATTTGGCAATTATTTAGGTGCATTATCGTCTATGTCCTTTACGGAGCAGGTTTTTTTTATTGGGGCTAAACTTTTTTTACTGAGCTAACACCAAAGTAAGTTTAAACTTGTATTATGGGATACTTACTTACTCAACGATATTATAGTTAATAATAAATACATATATAGATAAACAATAAAGACCCAGAAAAATTTGAAAAAGGCCATATTCCAACTTGCCCTGGCTGGGGATTGAACACAGAACCTCCCGGATTAGCGGACTAGCATATTGACCATTACGCCACGGAGGTTGGTGCAATCGTCGAAAGTCAAAACTAAAGATCACAAAATCCAAAGGTCCAAGAAAAAGAGGAATCAGAACCGGAATGTAAAGTGACCCATTGTCTATTTTTACATAAATTAAAAATAATAACCAAGGAAATACAGGGCTCTAGGCTCCGAAAATGATTTTGTCCCATTCAGTGTCGAGAACCTTGTTCCGTGGGATCCTAGCGCTATAAGGCTTTTTAAGGAAATAGCAAAAAGGTAAGTCGACATCACAGGAGACCGAAGAGCTGGCAGCTACCTCTGACAAAGAATCAGTCTAGCTATTCAAACAGTTGCTTGCCGCCTGAGGCCTGCCAGTATCTTCGGAACCTTGCCTAAAGGGGACTCCTTTTAATAATATATTTTAGTTATTATATTATATTTTTATTTATTTTTATATTTTTTATTATATTTTAGTTTTAGGTTTTATCTAGTTTTAGCTAACTTTAGGTATTTATATACTATGAGATTTTCTATGACATAAAAGTACTTTATAACCAAGTATTCATCGGCATCTCCCATTGAGCTGATTATTCAATATTTCGACGTTAATTTATCGTAGTAAACTGGACACAGTTAACTGAAGAGTAATCCGTTCAGTTGGTTTGCGTTTAGCTCAAAACGTAATTGGGAAAGCAATTTAAATCACCAAGAGTGAAATACTAACAACTAACAGCATCACGAATGTATGTCCCCACTATTTTGTCTTATTCCAAATTCATACTCCAGTCAATATACCAGTATTACCAGTTCATTTACAGATAAAAAAAAGTTAAATACCTACTTACTACAAATTTAATCTAAAAAATCGTGTCCATGTGGCATAGTGCCAAGAACGGTGGCTGCATTTCCGCGTTGAATCGCAATACGCTGTGCGAAAAAACAGCCAGCCCTCTTGTCACCGGCGGCGGAGGTCAGTCTTGGAGAGATCTCTTTAAGGAGACCCCTAGCACCGGGGCCCCACGGCCCGAAAGTCTCCACGCCAAATGGCACAAAAATATAGTCATCATTTACAGAACTATATTTGCGCCGTTTGGCGATCTCAGCGTTTTCTGCAGCTGAACCGGCTCTCGAGACTGATCCTCTGAGATGGGAAGGTGCAAGCGTATCAACGCATGTGGCGTCCAGCACTAAAGCCCTGCCGCGTTCCCAGAGGATCAGCGACATTCCATCAGGCCTCTTGCCATCATCACGCACTACCCCCCGAGGTTCGAGGGTGCAAGGTACGTGGATGGTGGATAGAGCGCTTCGGATAATGTCATTAAGAGAGCTGTGGCGTGAAATTCTACCAGCGCTGAGATGGCAGTAGAGACCGTGAAGAAGTTCATTTTGTACCCCCTAGCTATATTGAAATTACGACTCAGAATCATTAATACAACACAGGTATTAATAGAACACATAGGTAATCGTAAGAAAAAAATGATTTTGTCAATTTTTCTGTTCGTCCGTCTGTCACAGTCGTTCGTCGTCTGCTACAAAACTATTGGACCGAATGAGTTGTGGTACACATATATAATTACTTGTACTTTTATTTATTCTGTGATATAACGTAAGTAAATGAATTTAAAATAAAGGGGCATTGGGGCCGACTTGTAGGGGGTAAAATAGTCATTTAGAAAAAAGTTTTGTAAACTATATCGTGTTACATATCAAATGAAAGATTTGTATGAGAATTTTAAATATGTTTATTTTTATAATTTTTTAGATCGGTATTTTTAAAGTTATTTAATAAAATATGCGAAATTTTACCTCCCTTATCTTCTAAATCACTGACGTTTTATTAGTCTTAAATTACTTTGTAACATGGGTAAATATATATAAAAGTAAGCCAAAAGAGGTTTAGTGAATTAGCGGTTTTTACCATCCAACTGCGACATATATACAGGGTCTAACAAAATAAACTGAAACTATTTTAAGGGTGGATTCAGTTCATGACACTGAACAACTTTTCCCAGGGAACATATATTGAAATATGAAAAAAAATTTTGGTCTCCCATGCAAGTTGACCGCAGCAACAGCTGATCCGAGTTTGTATGAAAAGCCAAAAAATACATATGTACCCTGGGAAAAGTTGGGTTGGGTTGGGGAGATAAAATAGCAGCCCACGCAGGAAAAAACTGGATGAAAGTAGCGGAAAACAGGGACGAATGGTTAGCTTTGGAGGAGGCTTTTACCCGAGAGGGGTCCATACAATAGTTTTTTAATATCAATAATTATCTGGACATTGCAATACATTGACATTTTCATTAAATCTAGTGTAATCAACATTTCTATATTTTATTTTATTATTAATCATTGTTTGACTTAAAAATAACTAATGCTTATAAATTATTAAAATTCTTTTAAATAAATTTGAAGGCTAACAGTGTAAATATAAATGTAAAAATTGTATGGAATAAATAAAGCTTTATTATTATTTATAGTTTTCTTTTATTTTCTCGGTTTTTATTAAGACGATACACAGTGTCCAGTGCTGCCCCCATTTGAAATAAATAATTTGTAAGGAAACGGAGATATCATTTGAAATTTTGAGCTAGTAAAACCTAGATAACCCTTCAAACTATTTCATGAACTACTGTTTACAGTTTAAAGTAAAAACATTAAGCTTTAGTTTGCATTTAGTTTGCGAAAAACGGCCACTTTTGGCAAAAATGCAAACTAAAGCTCAAAATCTTTTAATGATATCTCCGTTTCCTTACAAATTATTTATTTCAAATGGGGGCAGCACTGGACACCGTGCATCATCTTAACCGGTTTATTGATGTACACGGGCCTAAGCCAAGTGAACATCAGGGCAGGGGTCAGTTAAACTACTAGTAGGATTCATATTGTCTAGTATTGTGTGTGCTACGGGTGCTGTATGAATATTTAGTTGATTTTGTGATTGTTGTTGTTATTGTTATTATTATTATTTTCTGGGAAAATTTGTTCAGTATCATGGACTGAATCCACCCTTAAAATAGTTTTAGTATATTTTGTTAGACGTTATATATATAATATAAAATTTTTCAATCAAATAAAGGAAAAATTAAACGCGAAAACATATAAGGAGGTAGGAACTTAGCGAAAGAGAGAGAGACATGGAGAGCACTCCACCGACAAGCCCAGCTCTTAAATATAAGAAGATATAATACTGAAAACTTTATACAGAAAAAATATTTTAAAACGAACCATTTCATATCTGAATTGAATTGTTGAGCGTTGTTATACCCTCATCGAGAAATTTATTACACTGGAATCGAAATAAAAAGCACACGGGTTAAATCTGCTAATAAATTTAATGCCGCACGTTTCATTCGTGCACAGTAGGCTATAATTTTGCCTGAATGAATATACGAGTAAGTACATTTATATAAGGTATTTGACAATCCTACGGGAACTTCAAATTTTTCCGGGATTAAAAGTATCCTACATATATGTCAATCCAGATAATTATCGATCTACATTCCAAGTTTCATTCCATACTGGAATTTGAAATTCTGTCGTTTTCAACAAACAGCTATATACATACAAACTTTATAATAATTTGAGTAGGATATACAACGTGAAAGGGACATACCCGTAATAAATCGAACCACGGTCTCTACATCTGTATAGTATAATTAAATTAAAATAACAGTAAAAAAAAAATCGCCATGTCCATACAAAAGTGTGCAGTCGCGCGGGCAATTTGTGTAGGAATGTCGATTTTATTTTTATTTTTGGCTGTTATTTTAATTTCATTATACTATAATGATCTAGTATAAAGCTTGGTTCGATTTATTACGAGTATATCCTTCCACGTTGTATACAGGAATATTTTTCTATCGTGCAAGTTTTAAGCGTCATAAATAATGATTGATGGTGGAAAGAAAAATAAATATGGGAGGTATTCTTGGGGAGATGGGTATTGAAATATTACTAAGTATAAGTATGTACCTACACTGATAGTTGCGGTCAAGTGCGCGTCACGCACTCGTAAATGAAGGGTTCCGTACCATGTTTTAAAACGCTGCAAAAAACATGTTGCTTGTATGACGACCCCCTTTAATTTTTAACTTTAACTTATTATTAGTATTTCTTGTTATAGCGGCTACAATAAAACATATCGGTGAAAATTTCAAGTGTCTAGCTATTACGCTTCAAGAAATAGAGCCCTGTGACAGACGGACAGACAGCGGAGTCTCAGTAATAGAGTCCCGTTAGCACCCTTTGGGTACGGAATCCTAAAATCTCAGTTCAGTATTTTTCTCAACCCATTTAACAAGAAGAAAATGAATTTTTAAATTACTATTTTCGCCAACGGCTCCGACGGCTGAACTTTGCAGTACATCAACATAAAAGTCATCGTTCATAACAAATTGTACGACTATATTGCGGTCCGTCTCGTCTCTATAAAATTATGCACCAAACCCACAGAGCTCTTAAATTTAACTAGAGAGAGCGTATTAGACTCTGCATATGTGTTGTAAGTTAAAAGCCTAACTTTCTTTCAAAAACGAAACCGAAGATCTATAAAAAAAATCGTCCTCCAATACGAAATCCATTTGGCTGACCGCTGATTTGTATGGGAAGCCACTTTTATTTTTTCGTTTTTCGACAAGTTTTTTATGGAAAGTTCTTCAGTCATTCAGTCAGTTATCATGGACTGAACTTGCTCCAAAAGTATTGCCGGTGTTTTAAAAGTAACCCTGCATATAGTAAATGATTTACAGTCTCCTGTGTTATTTTGATTGACAGAGAAATATGTATCAACTATTTTATATGAGAACGTTTTGAACGTATTTTATATGGACCTTGGTCTACACATCGACTCTACCCTGAGCTAGACTACCCAAGTAGCTGAGGTTAGTCGAAAAGTAACTGCCACCTTGCGCTCTCTCTATCGTCTCAAGAACTTTTTTCCATTTAAAACAAAAGTAACATAGCTCAAACCTTCTGTATTTATATATATATTTATCAGTATTTATATATATCTATTGTATTTTATGCATGTTAGTATATATGTATAGCTATTATATGTTTAAAAGTATATTTGTGTATAAGTATATGTGTTTTTGATTATATATATTATATTTATATTAAGTTTGCTTATTTTTGTGAATTTTATTACGCCAGCCACGCATATTTTCTGCTTGGTCTAATGGTTGACCGAGAGGTGAATGCCATATGGCATTAGGTCCGCCACTTGTACGTTTATTTTATTGTGCAATAAACATTAAATAAATATATAAACGTTTTGTAATGCCGATTGCTTGTCTACGTTTTTTATATACAGACGAAGACCGAACTGTTCTTTTAAAAGCATCGCGCTTGATGCGATTTTTCAACTCCTACACTCCACTGCTTTTAGTAATATACTCAATAAAATATTCTGAGATGGAAGGGTATTTTTCTACAAAAGATAATTTTTGTTTGCTGGTTCTTTGTCTTCTCCTCATCTAAGCGTGTTCCTGATTCTATCCTTGGCTGTAGTAAAGGTTTTCTATGGTGCTGCTTCGGGTTTTCTTCAAAGATGCATGTCAACGTCATTTTTTTTTGTACAATGTAACGCAAACTTAAGCATTGTAACGTAGCATTTTTAGGGTTCTGTAGCCAAATGGCAAAAAAACGAAACCCTTATGGATTCGTCATGTCTGTCTGTCCATCCGTATGTCACAGCCACTTTTTTCCGAAACTATAAGGACTATACTATTGAAACTTGGTAAGTAGATGTATTCTGTGAACCGCATTAAGATTTTTACACAAAAATAGAAAAAAAAACAATAAATTTTGGGGGCTCCCTATACTTAAAACTAAAACTCAAAAAAATATTGTTTTATCAAACCCACACGTGTGGGGTGGGGTATCTATGGATAGGTCTTCAAAAATGATATTGAGGTTTCTAATATAATTTTTTTCTAAACTTAATAGTTTGCGCGAGAGACACTTCCTAAGTGGTAAAATGTTGCCCCCCCCCTGTAACTTCTAAATTAAGAGAATGATAAAACTAAAAAAAATATATCATGTACATTACCATGCAAACTTCCACCGAAAATTGGTTTGAACGAGATCTAGTAAGTAGTTTTTTTTTAATACGTCTTAAATCGTAATATGTTACTTGCTGCGTCGGAACCCTTCATGGGCGAGTCCGACTCGCACTTGGCCGCTTTTTGTTTATTCTTTTAGTCGAAATCCTGCACAGGAAGTGCTAAAGTGGAAAAAACTACGAACTTGCTAAATTTGTGTCTATAATTATATAAATACGGGTAAAACAAACAATACGAGTAAACAAGTTATCATATTAAAAGTTTACATTGAAGTAAAGTTATTTATTAACAGGCACCTAATACTTAGTTAATTGGAAAGTAAGACATTTATCCAAGTTCTGAGATAAAGGAGAATGCCAGTTTATATTTAGCATCAACTTTATTAATCAAGGTTGGGTAATGGAGCACAGTAATTATATTAAGCAGGTGTGGCATTTCTGTTTCCGTCGGGACCGGGTTGAAAACAGATATTGGGGTTTCATCTATCGAAAGGACATAATTGTCAAGGATCATATAATATTAAAGGTTTCTTATTGATTGACGTGGTGTCTCCAAACTTTGTTATTTGATAATATCTATCCAGGATCAACTGTGACGGACGGAGCCTACATAAAGCTTTCTCGTAGTTATAAACTCCCAGGGGTACTTAGTAGAGCCTTAATCATCTCCGATCTAAGGAAGATTGATGCAGACTTTACCTAGCTTAATGTAACTATTCTAGCGGCAACAATACAAAAATGTGGTCATGACGACACTACACCTTTTATTGTGCCCATCGTGACCCTAGCTGCACAAAACAGTATATAGGGTTTGACAAAACCCAGCTTGTTAGGTGAGCCCTATATAACATTTGCTGTGTTTGAGTTGTGATTTTTCTTTGTACTTTCGAGTTTTCTTAATCTCAAGCTGTAGCCAGTAATAAGTAAAGTAATAAACTACACTAGTGTTTGGCTCACCGCCGGCTGAGGTTGGAGCTAGTGTTGTGAAATAATTCTCTATACGAGTAACTTGTCGAGTCCGGGAGTTGTCATTTTAAACTCTACTCAAATATTCATAAAAAATCTGCTCTTCTAAATTAGTTATATAGTGAATACGTGCGGGTTTGAACCGAAGTTCTGATCAAATGAAAGTCACCCATAAACTGATAAAAATTTAGTATATATTTTTGATAATTGAGTATAAAATAACTTGATGAAAAAGGACATAAGAGTCGCGTGGCGCGCTGGCTGGCCGTAGGTAGCGAACTGACAATTTTATAATAATGAGGCGAAATTGTGCAAATGCTGACTTATCAAATACTGTACGGTGCTATGCTCGTACAAAATCATCATCAACCGAGCGTATTTCCGCTTGCATCCTCAGCGGCCGGTAACGCTTCAGAGCCCAGGGTCCGCTACCTAAACCTAGGTGATTTGACGAGGTTACTGGTTTTACCACAGAGCGACTGCCGTTTAAGGCCGTACCTAATTTTTCCAGGGTCCAGTGCCAGTTAAAATTTTGCTACTACCAAGTCCTACATAACCCTTCAAAGTATTTTGTGAACTACTGTTTACAGTTTATAATGAGAACGTTAAGCATTGCTACGCACATTTGCCAAAAGTGGCTGTTTTTTGCAAATGTGCGTGGTAAAGCTTAACGTTCTCACTTTAAACTGTAAACAGTAGTTCATAAAACACTTTGAAGGGATACCCTAGGCTTTGGTAGTAGCAAAATTTTAAATAATGGGTCCGTTTTCTTTGAAATGATTTATTTTAAATGGGGGCAGCACTGGACCCCGGAAAATTCAGGTACGGCCTTAACCTCGGCAACCCTAAAATTAGACCAGAATCAATCCTAGGATAGGTTTAAACAAACGATAAATGGCAATCGGGACATAGCTTTGCGTGTCTTCCGAAGCATGGAATCATCCTTTTCGGATAATCAGGTGACTCAAGCCTGCAATATCCTAACCAGACTGGTAACAAATTTTCACAAAACTTGACTTGTGTTCGACCCCTATCTGAACTCATGAATGTAAAACATATAAAACCAGGAAAAAAAATTAGGTACTAATACCTAAGGTAAATTGTAGTAGACCAAGTACGCAAAATTAAGCCGAGTTTACATATGTTGACACTTAGATGATCTTTACAACACTAGTTGGAGCCGATCCAAAGTGTCCGCAGTTACCTCGTGTAAACTGTGATTCAGTATTTATTGGATACCCTAACTTGGCATCTTTATATACTACTTCTTAATATCATTATATCCTCTGTTGATAATACCTACCTACTTATTTTTGTTTTTATTATTTACTTTCATATCCGCAGTACAGTGCGCAAATTTTTACCGCAAGATCAGTCCGTAATATTATTTTAATCAAGAAAGATGTCATAAAATACTTAACACCTTTTGGGAAATTTACGACCATAGACGTCTTAAACAGCTAAAAACAAGGAAAAAATTTTATTTTATTTTATTGAAACACAATAAAAATATCAATTGATTTAATTGTTTTTTATTCTATCTAGCTGCATTTCCTGTAATATATTAAGAAAAAATATTTAAATCTCTTATACTAAATTTGATTAACCGACAGCAAGATTGTATGAGACTTGAGACCTAGAATTTTTTTCGTGTTTCATCGTTAGGGAATTTAATCAGAATGACATAAGCAATGGTTAACAATCTTAATTTATAAATGGTTTGAAGTTAAGAAAATCAAAGATGAGAGAATCTTTTCAACATTTTTTTTTGTCACATCCGCGTTCCAGTGAAATATGGAGTTCGCTGAAAATGATACGTGACCGGACGGGGCTTCGCGTCGACTACATAATTTTGCAACGACAGATTTTATGAGAGTGGAAAAACTTTAACAATGACCAAAGAAAAAACATGATTTATTGCATACAATAGTCATTGTGTGCATCTCTTTCCATACAATGACACCGACAAGAGCCTGGCTCTTAAATGTTAGAGAGATAGATTGCTTAAGAGTCTCGTTACCCTAGACATAGTCTATAATTGATTTTCACTGTCAAAATATAACTTGAAAGAGAATATAGTGTCAAAGGAATTGTTGGCGCTGGACGGGAGGTGGCAAACGAAGATTAAGAAATGATAAAATCACAAAATAAACTTGAAAAAATATATTTTACTAAAAGACATTTTTCTGTGTCACAATATTAGAAAAACAATAAAAAAATATAAAACAGATCGAAGGAGGCGCGTCGCCAACATTCATCGTTTTTGACCATCAGTATGGAAAACTTTTACACTCTTATACTTTTTTACCCTTCTTTCAAGTTCATATTTTGACTGTGAAAACCAATTTCCCTAGATATATGCAATTTATTTAAAGTTACAATTTTTCCCTAAATCGGACATGTCGTTTCAAAATTAAACGTAGACTACGTTTATTAGGGAAAGTCTAGGGTAAGGGGATTCTTAATAAGTACCTATCATCACATCACAGATCTGTATTTATCTCTACTAGGTAATCCAAATAATGAATTATATGTGTAATGTAGTGAAAGTCATTCAGCTACGAGTACTCTTTGAATTTTTTATTAAGTAACTTCTTATGTAATTAAATATTATAAAAAGGCATATTTAGCCATTGGCTGTGTATTTGCTGCTCCCGTTTTTTCTTATGTTCAAATATCCAACAAATAAAAGATCATAAAATTAGTCCAGCCGTTCTTGACTTCGTTTTATGGCAAAAATGAAAAAGAGTGTATATTATATACATATATTATATATATCTGCCCCAGGACCTTGTCCACCCATAGTCTTCTTCATTTTTGCCTCTTTTAATTACCAATATTCAAATAACTACACAACATACATCTCAACTCAATGTTAATTAATTAAGCATGTTAATGATTTCAGAGTTTATTTTCATAAAACATAATTACCTAGTACTCGTTGAAATAACTATAATTCATACTCCACCGACAAGAGCATAGCTCTTAAATATAGATAGATAGATAGAAATAACTAAAAATGCTTCGTTTCTAACCATAAATTGTTACCAAAATTAATAACTTATTTTGTTTATGTTTATACAGATGTTAGATTTTAGTTTCAAAATCTAATTATATTTAATAAAGACGTTGAGAAGTAAATGTTGGATGTTCAATATCTTACAGTAACCAGATCCTTACGGTCTTAAAGGCAATATTAAACACATGAAGAATCAAAGAATCATATATTTATTCAGTAATTAGGCCTTTGCAGGCACTTTTACACGTCAATAATTTTAGTGAACATTACCTACGTGTAATATTTATTTATATTATATTTTTTTTAAAAAGCTACCGAAAGAAACTCGAATCATTTAAGTAATATATATATATATATATATATAATAATATATATGTCGCAGTACGATAGATAAAGCTGTTATATAGTTATATCCCTAGGGATATAATTATGTACCGTAACATAGTTATACGAAAGCGATTCATTACTATCTTACTAGGAATATAATTATAATACGTTTAGTGAATTTTCGATCAGGACACGAGTCCTGACGCGAGTTTAACATTTTTTACCCATTACAAAAAAAGTGCACAACGCCGCTAAAGAAGTTTTCACTTCAAAAACATTACTTTGAATGATCCTATACCAAATGAAGAGTAATAAAAAATCATTTAGTCGGTTATTTTATCATATTACTAGTTCTATTCATTTTACTAGGTTAGGAAAAACCTATAGGTTAGGTTAGGTTAGAACTGCGACCAACACACGCACGAGCCGAGCGAGCGAAGCGAGCGTGCCGCCGCCACCGTAGCGGCCGGCGAGTGCTAGGTCGGTTTTACCGACCCCCGCACAACACTCCTACAATTATTTTACTAAACTTAATCCAGTAATATAACTATATCACTAAACTAGAACCGTATTATAATTATGTTACTAGTAAGATAGTCATGAATCACTTTCGTATATCTATGTTACGGCATATAATTATATCCCTAGGGTTATATTACAGCTTTGTCTATTTTACTGCGACATATATAACGTCTAACAAAATATACTGAAACTATTTTAAGAGTGAATTCAGTCCGTGATATTGAACAACTTTCCCCAAGGAACATTTGTCGAAATATGAAAAATAATTTTTGGCTTTCCATACAAACTCAACTTGTATGGGAGGCCAAAAATTATTTTTCATATTTCGATATATGTTTCTTGGGGAAAGTTGTTCAGTATCTCGGACTGAATCTACCCTTAAAATAGTTTCAGTATATTCTGTTAGACCCTGTATAATACCGCCTACGCGCCAGAAAGGCTGATCAGTCGCTACTGGCGGCACCCATTCACGAGTTGTTCGCAAATTCTGCTACGAAGTTTGGTTCAGAACACTCGCTGAAAAAAAACAAAGACATTATAGAGGGGGCTAACTATCTCAACCACTGTGAGCTTGCCTGTCAGGATTGTGGTAGAGTCAAAAATTCAGAATTCAAAATATCTTTGTTATAATAATAAATTTTTATTTTAGACGGATAGATCCATATTATGTTAGTAACACTAAATTTATTCTAGGTTTAGTAATTATAAAATTTTAAATTATTGCGCATTTAGATTAGCTGCCGATGAAACTCCCGTGCTACAGATATTGTTAGCTAGCAACAGGAGCGTGAAGCTGTATCCAGCGACTGAACAGAGGGGAGTCCCACCCCACCGTTCAGCCAACGCGTTCAGGATTGCGTTCGATGAGCCACGCATTATCATAGGATATTTATAATATCTTTCTTTTGTTTTGCACAAATGTTGAAGTCAAATCGTTACTTACGGCTAAGTTTAGTGCCGCTTCCTAGGCGCTAGTGCAGAAGAAGCGGCAACAAACTGCACTGCAGCATTTTCTCCAAAGACGTCAACTAACAAACTTACAACTAAAAATTAGATATATGGATGGACTAAGAATGATAATACATTGTTTGTTATGTCATAATTGAAATTGAATTGTAAGAATTACGAAATTTTAAATAATGTCGAAGGCACGACATCTCTAGAGTCTGGTAACCTACTCTATCACCGAGAAGGAGACAAAAAGAAGTCCCAGCATGGTGTCGGGTTTCTCGTCCACAGGTCCCTCATAAACAACGTCATAACCACCGAGAGTTTTTTTTAGCAGGGTAATATACCTGATACTCAGAGTATCGAAAAGATACTCGCTGAAGGTCATCCAGGTATATATGCCAACTGAGGATCACTCCGATGAAGAGGTGGATGAGATGTATGAGGACATTAGTAGGGCCATACATTCTTCTAAAACCTATTTTACGGTTGTTATGGGGGACTTCAACGCAAAACTGGGCAAGCGAGGCATGGGAAGTTTAGGCTGGGAAACTTCGGATACGGAGTGCGAAATGACAGGGGACGTGGGCTGGCTGATTTTCTGGAGAAAGAGGGACTCTTTGCGATGAACTCTTTCTTACAAAAGCCACCGCAAAGAAAATGGACCTGGATGGGTCCAGGAAAGAAGAACCAGCCCCCTGTTAAAAACGAAATCGACTTCATCCTAACGACTAAGAGACGAATATTCAACGATGTTTCAGTGATCAATCGGATTAAAACCGGGAGCGATCACCGAATATTAAGAGGCATCGTGAATATTTGTCTCAAAGTCGAAAGGTCGCGACTGCTAAAGTCGACGCTCCGACCGTCACAGGTCCAAATTGAGAACTCCGAAAGCTTCCGGCTTGAACTATCCAATCGCTTTGAAGGCCTTCAGGATTGCGTTACAGTGGACGAGATAAACCAAGGGTTTGTAGAAGCTGTCCAAGCGGTGGGATCGAAGGTGTTTAAGTCCCACCCCAAACGCAAACCTCAAAAAATCACTGCACAGACCCTAGACTTGATGGCAGAACGACGATCCAGGCCGCTGCAGAACTCCGAAGACGCTGAATCATATCGGCAGCTCAACGGACGTATACAAAAGTCCTTGCGACACGACATCCGCTCCTTTAATACCAAATGAATTAAGGAGACGATAGAGCAAAACAAAGTGTTCGCAAGAGCTATGTCGGTTGGGCAAAGCCGATTGATGAAGCTGAAGACGGAGGCCGGTAGCATGGTGTCGATAAAGGAAGGGGTTCTGGGAGAGATCGAGAGGTTTTATGGACAGTTATACACCTCAGTTGCACAACCCAGTGGACAATTGGCTAAAGACCTAAGAGCCAAGCTGACCCGACACTATACTGAAGATATCCCGGACATCAGCCTGTACGAGATTAGAATGGCCCTCAAACAGCTCAAAAACAACAAGGCGCCGGGCGAGGATGGAATCACAGCAGAGCTTCTGAAAGCGGGCGGAACGCTGGTACTGAAAGTCCTTCAGAGGCTCTTTAATTCCGTTCTGCTCGAGGGCGTAACGCCCGAAGCGTGGCACAGGGGCGTGGTGGTCCTGTTCTTCAAAAACGGAGATAACGCCCTTTTGAAGAACTATAGGCCTATCACGCTTCTGAGTCATATATATAAGTTGTTTTCGAGGGTCATCACGAATCGTCTCGCAAACAGGTTTGATACCTTCCAGCCTCCCGAACAAGCCGGTTTCCGTAAAGGCTTTAGTACCATGGACCACATCCGCACGCTACGGCAGGTTATAGAGAAGTCGAGGGAGTATAACCGGCCTTTATGCTTGGGGTTTGTGGACTATGAAAAAGCCTTCGATTCGATCGAAACATGGGCCGTGCTTCAGTCTCTTCAGCGATGCCGTATTGACTATCGGTATATCGTAGTGTTGAAGTGTTTGTACAGTAACGCCACTATGTCAGTCCGAGTACAGGAGCAGTGCACGAGGGCTATTCCACTGCAAAGAGGTGTGAGACAGGGAGACGTGATATCTCCGAAACTGTTCACCGCTCCACTGGAAGATGCCTTCAAGCTTCTGGAATGGGAAGGACTTGGCATCAACATCAATGGCGAGTATATCACTCACCTTCGATTTGCCGACGATATCGTTGACATGGCAGAATCCATGGAAGACTTAAGTACCATGCTCGGAGACCTTAATCGAGTTTCCCAACAGGTGGGCCTCAAAATGAACATGGACAAAACGAAAGTAATGTTGAATGTCCATGTCGTGCCCCTACCTGTTTGTGTTGGGAGCTTCACCCTCGAAGTTGTAGACCAATATATCTACCTGGGTCAATTGATCCAGGCAGGAAGTTCCAGCTTCGAGGAAGAGGTCTTTCGTCGAATCCGACTTGGTTGGGCAGCGTTCGGGAAGCTAAGAAGCGTCTTCTCGTCCAAAATACCTCAGTGCCTCAAGACTAAAGTGTATAATCAATGTGTGTTACCAGTGATGACTTATAGCTCTGAAACGTGGTCCCTTACTATGGGTCTCATAAGAAGGCTCAAGGTCGCTCAACGCGCTATGGAGAGGGCTATGCTCGGTGTTTCTCTAAGTGATCGAATCAGAAATGAGGAAATTCGTAGGAGAACAAAAGCCACTGATATAGCCCAGCGGATTAGCTCGTTGAAGTGGCAGTGGGCGGGACACATAGCGCGACGAACCGATGGCCGATGGGGTAGAAAGGTTCTCGAATGGCGACCACGTACTGGCAAGCGAAGCGTTGGACACCCACCCACAAGGTGGTCAGACGATCTGACTAAGGTCTCTGGAAAGCGCTGGACGCAGGCCGCTCTAGATCGGTCATTTTGGAAATCCCTGGGAGAGGCCTATATCCAGCAGTGGACGTCATGCGGCTGAAATGATGATGATGATGAAATAATGTCAATATGTACCTAAATGAAGTATGTAATGTACCAATGTATCTAAATTATGGCATGTCTAAGTATACAAACCTTTACGAGGGACCCGCGCCAAGCTCAAGCTAGAAAGTCAGGGAAAACATACTTCTTACCACTTCGATTCACTCATGATTTCAGATGAAGTCCACTGTTCAATTTCCGAAGAATTGTTCGCTAGGAAAGGAATTCTAACGAATAAAGATTGAACGAAACGAGCAAAAAATTTACTGAGATTAGTTTAACAGGTCGAGGGGATGTTCATGGCAAAGCGAAAATTGATGAATAGTCAGAAGAATTCCAGTTTTAGTAGTTTTGTATGGAAATAAAAGGAATTCACTCCGTTTGAGATTTATTGAAAACGATAACTAAATATGTCAGATGCCTTGCCTTGCTTGAAAAATTTATGCAATACCAGTGTTGAGCATTTCAACACGTTTAGAATTTGTAATTCCTTTAATAGGGTTACGTAGCCAAATGGCAAAAAACGGAACCCTTATGGATTCGTCATGTCTGTCTGTCTGTCTGTCTGTCCGTCCGTATGTCACAGCCACTTTTTTTTCCTTTGTGTAAGTGGCCAACATTGGTGTCAGATTATATAAAATATTAGAACATGAGATGTGCTTTGTTGAATTGAACCTATATAAAATGATTATTTAAGTTTTAAGTGTACTTTTTGAATTTTGACCTTCTTTACTTCATTAGAGCTATTAGAAAATAATAGGGTGCGTTTTCCCGCTTTTTCTTCTCCGAATATAACATGCATGTCAATGGTCACCCAAGGATGCCAAAGACCTTGCAAAATGAAGAAGAAATAGCCGAAACAGATTTGGCTATAGTTTTACGACCACCCGCCTGCCTGACGTTAACCCTCCTTGGGAATGCAATTGTAGCATGAGATGTTTGTGCTTAGTCCTTAAGTCACCTCTTACGACATCCACAGGAAGAGATGGAGTGGTCTTATTCTAACCCGGAACCACACGGGTGGTAATTGATTCTAAAATATTTTATGGAAATTCAAAAAAATACATCATTATTAATCAATTCTTTAAACATATAATTGTTTTCGGTCGATATAGATCAAGGAATGGGCGAAAATGCGAATTGTGTTAATAAGCGATACAGCTAGCAACCCATCACTATTTTCATTCCGTTTTCCACTTTGTGTTTTGATTTGTTTTTGATTATTATGGCCATCATTGTAAATACAATTTGTAATGTCAATTTATGAAGTTTCCATAGATTTAAAAAACCGGATCACTAAAAATGCCGCCATTATTTCTAAACGTGTCAGGTATTCGGTTTTCCCAGCGCGAAAAGCGACGAAGCTACCAGCTGCACAGTTCGGCGACATGCTTCAGTAAAATCAACGCTCTTTTCGATATTGTGAATTCGCCGAAGTGTACAATTTCGTGGCAAAGCCCCGCTTCGGAATTCAAAATTTAACGGTGGTAAAAGAAGATAAGGACTTTTCTAAAGGTGAAAAACGGAAGAACAAATTCGAACATTCTATTCAATATTCAAATTTTATCGGTTGTCTCAGTTGTCTGATTTTTACTTTTATTCGGTTCTTATTTCTTTTCATATCGGTAATTATAATATTTGTAATAAACCTGGCCAGTATTTAAAAGCAACTATCAACCTACGAATATTTAATAATAATAAAGCTTATCTGCTATAGATGTTTTATAATTAAACAAATTAAAAAAAAATATTGTTATTTAAAGGGCGTTTAACTACGATTAAACAATTATTCTGAACAAAAGCTGTTTTACAAACTTCAATCAATTTCCAACTTGTCATCGGAGGCCTTTATTTGAATGTAAATAGCAGTCCGCCGTTCATACCGTCGAGTGTTTTATTGTCAATGGATTAACTATTGTCGTTTTCACAGATTATTTCAATGTTTTCCATTTTAGTTAAGCTCTCGCTTTGTACACATCCCGCTGCTATTGATGACAATGGCGCTAAAACTAACCAATAGGTATACACACCCAATCCTTTTCTTGAGAATTATTTTACAGCCGTGAATAAGTCTTTTAGATCTTTCGTTTTTTTGCTTCTTTATTCTTAACAAGTTACAATCAAAGGTTGGTGTAGGCCTTTGATCGCTTCAAGGGAGCTTCTGGCGACATAGGCATTACATATCATATACTAAACTACATCAATTTGTGAAATATATTAAAGCAAACCCCAATTGGGATTAATCATTTTTTTAACCCCTAATTTTTATTTTTTTATATCAAAATATAGCGTATTTCAAGAAACTAATTTGAATATTTTGTCATATTACGGCTTAGTTATTTTTTAATAAATTATTATAAAAATCATGTCAAAGACAAAGCCGCGTCTTAACAAAACAAACGGCCAAGTCCAATACATATTTTAAAAAAAATAACGATAGTGTCATAATAGTCTTTGTCAGTGTCAGTGTCATTCAGTGAATTTTGTCGCCCATGATTGGCGGAAAGTTCTTTTCTTAGACGTTATTGTCAGTGACGGATAAATAAATATTACAAAGGCGACTCCTATTTTTTAATGAAAGGACTCAGAGCTTAAACCGATACAGCCGCGGAGTAAGGTCAAACAAAGGTCATACGTTTGTTTGTAGAAATATCCAAAAACATTGTTTATTTTGACAAAAAAATTACCTACAACTGTTCATTAACTCTGTATCTCGAAACAGATTTCAAAATAACGCTTTCCAAAAAAAAATAACAATGCTCATTGAACCCCTTGACTTCCCGCCAAAAACTCACCCTAAAATGAAGTTTTATTTTAAAATACAGTTTTATTTTTAATTTTGATAAATGTGACAAACAAAAAAACAAAACGAACCTGCATGCAAAAGTAGTGTAACTAGTAACTCTAAAAGGTTTATAAAACTCATATTCTATAGGACTCATGGTGTACTATAGTACCTATGGTATTTTAATGAAGTAGAGTAGACATATCCCAAGAATTTACTGGCAGGCGTGATGCGACCAGATTCCACTGTTCCGAAACGTCGCATTCTTGTGTGGGGGTGGATGGAATGGACGAGGGTCCGTCATGATTGACAGCGGACTGCGACCAGGCGGCTGAGATATTGCAGCAGCATGTCTGAAATTTGGAAAAGTCCGATCACACACTATCTATTTTAAACAGTCACCTATAAATTGTTTTTTTGTTTAGTATTCAGCTAAGCAAGCATTGTTTAGTACAAGGGGACAGTTCACACCGAGATACTACACAAAAGATACTAATTTCAGTAAGAGGTCGCTGCGCCGCGCTGCGTAGCACGACGAACTGAGCAGTAACTGAAATTAGTATCTTTTATGTAATAAACAAGTTCCATATTTCTTCAAAAGTGCTTGCTATGTCGCTTCGCGTCTTAGTGTGAGCTGACTTTTACTGACTGACTTTTAGGGTAAAATGGGGTAATGGAGTTACTTAAGCGAAAATGCAAATGAAAAAATATTACAAAATAAAATCTTTATTGTATATATATATATATATATATTTATTATATAAGTAAATGATTTCAAAATGGAATGAAAGGGAATTTGAAATGAAATGAAGAATGAAAAACGGACAGGATGAGATTCAGAAAGGAGGTTTGAACATGATGCATGCAGCATTACAAAGGAATGGCAACAAGCTGCTTTGGAGACAGAGATCAGTGGAAGAAAGAAGGGGATAGGCCTTTGCCGAAATAAACTGGTTTTCTTAACTAGAAGATGTTATAGGGAAAATTCGCTTGTGGTTCCACCACTCCAAGTCATCCCGTGGATGTCGTAGAAGGCGACTTAGGAAACACAAGCTAAACAAAGCTTATAAACATCAATGAGACTTCTCCAACCCGTCTGGCCAGCGTGGAGTCTGTAGGCTAAATCTTCTGACTGCTCTAGCTTATTTATCGCTCTGGTACTACAGAGAGGGTTGTGCTACTGCAGTGCAGACTAAAAAAACCTGACGATGATAGTAAAATTAATAAGACTTTTATGATTCTAATAAATGTCGAGAAAACTCTAAACGGATTAGATAGATTGCCCCCTTAGGACAAAGGTCACGGTAAGGTCACCTCACCACGATGAGTAATGTTGCAAAAGATACGGATACTGTGCAGGCATGTTTTGTTAACCCTTTCATTGTAGCGTATACCAGTCGGTGACTATTCAACATGAGCACTGGACTGTTAACTACCGGCTGAAATCTTATGGGGCTAACATTGCTGTTAAAAATGTTATCAAACGTTTTGTAACAAAATAAAAATGCAAACTTAATAACTTAAAAATAAAATACGGTAATAAATATTAATTATTATAAATATAAGTAATAACATATACTACAATAAAAGTTATTATATTTGAATTTGAAAAATGTTAACTAATGTTTGTAAACATTTTTAACAGTAGTGTTGGAGCACCGTTAGAAATAATTGGGTTTTGGGTGTTTATCTATCTTCTTCTTCTTCCTCGACATATCTCACTTTACGTGGGGTCGGGACACCATGTGAGTCTTTTCCATTCTCCTCTATCTTTTGTCAAGGCACTTGTTACATTCTTTTTATCCATATCGTCCTTAACGCACTCCATCCATCTTTTCTTAGGCCTTGCTCTGTTCCTATTTCCTGTAACCTTCAAATTCAGCACCTTTCTGGTAACGTGGCTCTCCTCCCTTTATTTTTGGGTGTTTATCTATATATGTATTTATCATAAAATATAGTATCGTTGAGTTAGTATCTCATAATACAAGTTCAAAACTTATTTCGGGGCTAGCTCGATCTGTGAGATTTGTCCCCTATATATTTATTTTTTCATTTATTTGGCTTTTTCAAAAAAAAATTGTGACAACGAAATCTTTGACAGAAATTCAATGAGTTATTGATTTAAACAGCATAACACTGCTCGGTACAATATCATAGAAGTCAGTAAGAGCATGTGAAAATACGAGAAACAGAGATTCTTGGAAAGAGATGTGGGGAAAAAGGTCTCATGGCACCTATATGGTGAGAAGGTCTTACCTTTATTTTTTATTTATACATATTATCTACACATTTATCTATCTTCTATCTATATATATAAAAGCGAAAATCACTCGCTCATCACGAAATCTCGAAAACTACTTAGCCAATGAAGATGAAATTTGGCAGGTTTGGCAGTTTGTATGAAACTTCGTAATTTTTAAAGTGAGACACGTGAAATTTTTAATGTATTTTAGTAGTTAGTAGAAAAGAATAATAATGCATTTATTAGATTTTGAAAATTACATCCCTTAAGGATAGGGGGTGAAATAGGGGTTGCAAGTTTGTATGAATCTTCGTAATTTTTGAAGCGAGGCACATTTCATTGGATTTTAATACATTGCTACCCCAGTTAAAAAAAACGGGCGAAGCCGCGGGCATACTCGTAAGCTAGTTTAGTATATTATCTGCCTACCCCTGTGGGAAACAGGCGTGATAATATGTATGTATGTTTGTATTATTATTTAGTAGACATATAGTATAGTTGAGTTAGTATCCTTTAATTCAAGTTTAAAACTTACTTTGTGGCTAACTCTATTAGTGCGATTTGTATCTAAAAAAAAATTTTGTACTGCTGGGTAAAGGCGTAGTAGCTGTAGGACAATATTTTTTTTTACAATACCTATAGGTTAAACAAAAAAAAAATGTTTAGGTCCTGGATAGAAGATAAAATGACAGCTGTTGCGAAATGAATTTCGGTTTATGCAATATTTAAAAAAAAGTTAATCAAAAAGTCCCGGAGGTCAAAATGTAATTTAACCCGATGTTATTGAAATTATAAATTGAGAAAAGTAATTTCCTACAATGTGATGAGTGGATGATGAAAAAATACCGTCTTTATCCCTAATGGGGTAGACAGAGCCCAGGGCTGCAAGACTCAAAGGCCACTTTTAGCGTGATGTTGGGCGAGACGCTGGATCTAAATAGTGATGAAAAAAGAACTTGCTTCAAAAATGTTGCCGGTGTTTTAAAAGTAACCCTGTATACTAACATACATACATGTAACATCTTACAAAACATAATGAAATTATTAAATTTACAGGTGAATTCAGTCCATGTATATTCTCCAAGAAACATACATCAAAATAATTATGTTAAATATTTTTTGGCTTTCCATACAAAATTCGGATTAGCTGATCGGTCAACTTGTACGGGAGGCCGAAAAATATTTTTCATATTTTCATATTTTTTTATTATATATATTTTGATAAGTTCCTTGGGAAAAGTTGTTCATCGTGGACTTAATCCACTCTTAAAATAGTTTCACTATATTTTGTTAGACGTTATATACTCGTATACTTAACATTTTTAGGGTTCCGTATCCGAAGGGTGCAAACAGGACCCTATTACTGAGACTCCGCTGTCTGTCTGTCTGTCTGTCCGTCTGTCCGTCTGTCACAGGGCTCTATCTCTTGAACCGTAATAGCTAGATACCTGAAATTTTCACCGATTATGTATTACTATGACCACTATAATAACAAATACTAAAAATAAGATAAAGTTAATAATTAAAGGGGGTCGTCATACAAGAAACGTGTTTCTTCAGCGTTTTAAAACATTGTACGGTGGCACGGAACACTTCATGTACGAGTCTGACTCGTACTTGCCCGTGTATTAGGGTTCCGTACCCGAAGGGTGCAAACGGGACCCTTTTACTGAGACTCCGCTGTCTGTCTGTCCGTCTGACACAGGGCTCTATCTCTTGAACCGTAATAGCTAGACACCTGCAATTTTCACCGATTATGTATTACTATGACTACTATAAGAACAAATGCTAAAAATAAGATAAAGTTAATAATTAAAGGGGGTCGTCATACAAGAAACGTGTTTCTTCAGCGTTTTAAAACATTGTACGGTAGTACGGAACCCTTCATGTACGAGTCCGACTCGCACTTGCCCGTTTATTAGGGTTCCGTACCCGAAGGGTGCAAACGGGACCCTATTACTGAGACTCCGCTGTCTGTCTGTCCGTCTGTCCGTCTGTCACAGGGCTCTATCTCTTCAACCGTAATAGCTAGACACCTGAAATTTTCACCGATTATGTATTGCTATGACCACTATAAGAACAAATACTAAAAATTAGATAAAGTTAATAATTAAAGGGGTCGTCATACAAGAAACGTGTTTCTTCAGCGTTTTAAAACATATATTGTACGGTACTACCGTACAATATATGTTTTAAAACGGAACCCTTCATGTACGAGTCCGACTTGCACTTGCTCGTTTATTATTCTATGTTTAATTTATTTCATATTAAATGCTCAAATTAATAATAAAAATTTAATCACTTATGTTGTCTAGACATAGGTATATCTAATTAAAACGTTATTAACCTTTAGTTACCGACCCTAATTTCTAGTACTTAATTGCCGAGGTTAGGTCATGGTGACACCGTTATTCAAGCGTTGTTTTTTATAAAATCTGTTAAAATTATATCTTACTTGAATGATTACTTATCAAACATTGGAATAAAATAATAAAAACAACAAACATAAATTAAATATTATTTTATTAACAAAATTACAAAAATGCCACATTTTAAGGAACGTTGTTTTTAATCCAAATGAGATAATGACGAAATAAGCATATATTATGGTTTTCACAAAAAATATAAAATTATAAAATAGTAACATTAACACCGACCTTACGTCACGATGACACCAGAGGTCCGATTGCGGGCACACCTGTGAACGTGCCGCGTGTGCATAACCGACTAACGAAATATCAAGTCCATGGTATAATAAGAAATCAAGTCAAAACAAGCAGCTACTGAAAGAGACAGATCTATAACCCTATTGGTTGTTGAACAATTCCTGTTTCAAGTTGCGCGGTGTCACGGTGACACCACCTCGGCAATTAAAGGTTAATTAATACTGTCATTAATCAAACAGGTCTGATTTATAGTTGCTAATTTAACTTACACTACCAAAAATAATAATTTAATACTTTTAGAATGTCGATGAAAAAAGCAGCCATATCAAAAGAGAAAGTAATCTCAGCCGTTATATCTTTTTAGCGACATTTCGACAACAATGTTGATATGAGGAATAGAATATAGACTTTTATGAAATCATATTATCTCTGTTCTTAGTTATTGTTCATGACCATGTAAAAGACAGATAAAAGTTTAGAAGTAAAAAAGAAATTGAAATTGATTCCCATACCTTATAGTTGATCGACAAAGTAACATTTTGTTCATTCAAATATAGGTACTTTTCTCCCAAATTTTAGAATTTTCTTGAAATTTTTTAATATATTTTAACTCTTAACAATAACGACCTCCGTGGCGTAATGGTTAACACACTAGATCGCTAATCCGGAGGTTCTGGGTTCGATCCCCAGCCAGGGCAAGTTGGAAAATGGACTTTTTCAAATTGTCCTGGGTCTTGGGTGTTTATCTATATATGTATTTATCATAAAATATCGTTAAGTTAGTATCCCATAACACAAGTTTGAAACTTACTTTGGGGCTAGCTTAATCAGTGTGATTTTTCCGTATATATTTATATTTATATACTTTGTTTAACAAAAGGGTCGAGTCCAATTATCTAATAATAGATACCATATCAATGCCACGTTACCACAAGCCATCACCCTGACGACGGCAGGGGGCGGATAGTTGACACAAGCACGAGGGACACCAAGATTGCTTCCTGGCAACCGACACCCCATTAAAATCATATTACTTACACTTTCGCTGTTGCTATCCACACGTTCTCATATTTTACCTTAGCAACGTATTTTAAGATATTTATAGCTTTTGCAATTATTGTTATTAAAACATTGAGTCTTGGAGAAAACCACACAGAAGAAAATAAATAAAAGCTCAATTCTTGCATATCATAAAAAACTTATTAGCTAATTTTCACTCAAAATAAATAGCTATTAATTATTTTTCATCGAGTCAATTTTAATTGTATTTTGAACTTTATAATTATGATCTGTATAATAAAGTTATAACAAACAAAAAAGATAATGTAAATAACAAAGAAAATCTCTTCCGTCCTTAAAAAACATGTACCTACCTAATAGCCTCATATACAGAAATCTATTGAGCCCCAAAATCAAAGTTTAAGAAAAGAGTTCATATAAAAATAAAGCAGATTTTCCTCGGCAAATTCATAGGGGATATAAGTAGTTAGGTAACATTTTCTTAAGGGTTTATGAGGGTTAATCCGAATTCGCTGTCCAGTCCGTTCGATATTTGTATTTCACACGATACTAGTACGTCCAAGCAATAATACGAAACACACGTTTTATCTATTTTACGTTTCCTTAAAAAGCCACATTCAGATATAAGCAAGTTGCTAAAAAAATCATCGTGATTTCGATGTTACAATATTTGGTGATAAGAATCACAGAAAAAAAAATAGAACGTGATCGTACCGAGGCTAGCGCGGAATTTAGAAGAATAATCATCAAAATTTCGGAAACAGGACCCTGGGCTCCGAAGTAACACACAGCCAATGATGCAAACACCCTACGATGAGAGCGATTGTACCCTGTTGTATCTCTATTTAATACTTCTCCTTATAAAGTTTCTCATTACCTATATACCTCCTGCAAAATAAGACAAAAACAAGATACTTTTCAGGAAGTTTTTGGCGGGAAGTCAAGGGGTTCGGTTGGGGTTTGTTTAGTGGTGTTATAGGTAAATGCTCATGCTTATGAATAATATATGAAATTGTCAAAGTGGATACTCATAGTACGGCTGTAGTGATATTTGTTTAGCGGACTGTGGGGGTCTTCAGGCGACGTCCGCCACGTAGTCGACTATGACCAGTGGACTCGTATAGATTTGTCACCAGAAGCTCCCTTGAATCAAAAGCCTGTACCAACCTTTAATTGAACTTGTTAAATTAAAGAAGCAACAAAACTAAAGATACTCGTAGGCTCTGAATAACTTGTATCTCTCTCTAGGGCCGTAAAATTATTCTCAGATAGGTAAGGTACCTATTTTGCCCAAAAATGTCTTAAATGTTTTTATTTTATCAATCAAAATTAACAGTACTTACGAAAAATAATATCGCCAATAGTTATGTGAACGAGCCTTTATAGCGTATTGTTATTGTAACACGATCTAGCTATATATACAAAATATCGGATAAATTTCTGTTTTTACCCTAACAATATGTTCTTTTAGCAATTACGAACAAATACATATTTGTACGAGAAGGGTTGATACTCATATTTAAGTAAAATCAGATCTGAGTACCGGTATAAATACTAAAATAGGGCGCTTTTTGTAATTTAGTATCGAATCGAATTTAGATTTTTAGATACCTATTTCACATTTCTATTCTTATATACTGCGTTCTCATGATTTTCTTATTTTTATTTAGATTATGCTTTCTTTATAAGAATTGGGAATGGTAGGAATGTTGTTAGACGTAGCCTTAAAGTAACACATTTCATAATAAAAGTGTAAGGAGGTAGGTATCTGCACATACGTAAAGAATCAAACACAAATGATAAAATATTGTTTGAAAATACTATCAGAATAAAATAAAAAAATATAAATTCGTGCAATTCTTATCGAAACGACGTCAATTTATATTACTGCTGGTAACTATACATCTAGCGACAAAATTTCACATTTATTAATTTGAGAAACATACATTGCTGGTTATGAAGTTCAATGAAAATAAGAAGCGACTGCCTTCGTGGTCCAGTGGTCAAGGCGTTTGCCTTGTGATCCAGGGGTCGCGGGTCCAAATCCAATTGGATAGCATACTTTGTGAAAAGTTGTTTCCAGTCTGGTTAAGATATTGCAGGCTTGAATCACCTGATTATCCGAAAAGAAAGATGATTCCGTGTTTCGGAAGGTACGTGAAGCTGTGGGTCCCGAACGCCATCTAGCGTTTGTTTAAACCTATCCTAGGATTGGTTCTGGTCTACCCTTTGGGTTACAGAGGTCAGGCGGCAGTTGCTCTGTGTAAAAACCAGAAACCTCGTCAAATCACCTAGGTTAAATAAGGTAGCGAACCCGGGGCTCTAAAACGTTACCGCTGAGGATGCAACCGGGAATACGCTCGGATAATGATGATTGAAAATAAGAAGCAAAAGGAAAACGGTAATGTATAAAGTTGACTGGCATATTTCCATTTCGGATATTCAAAGCTTTGGTTCGTGATAAATGAGGAATTTGCCTCCCCTACAATCCTATTTGGGATTTGGAAAACTTACTTCCCGCTTCGAGGTATACGACCCAAAGCTTAACAAGAAAGGAAACATTATGAAGATTTTAAGATATCTATTTTAGCTTCACATGTAAATTTTTAATTTTTTTGGTAAGTAGGTACTTGGTATATCTCACCTCTTTAACACATTTGCAAGTTTAAGTATACGTATTTAATATACTTACCCAACGAAATAAGCTGTGTGTAAAGCACGCTGCTTTAGAACGAAAGTGACTTAATTCAAAATCTTAACTTTTTGGGAAATCGCAAAATAAGATTTCATTTTTAGTCATTTTTGCATTAGTTTAAGTATATCTCCAAAACTAAGTAAGTTAATTGCCCTTTGATTATTGATATGTTTTAATTAACTATTAGACTTGATAATCATTGTCAATTTTTATTATTATTTTGATAAATAATATTGTAAAATAACGATTTTCAAAAACTAGTTACTATTAGGTCACTTTTTGACCGAAATTCTATAATCATCGTTTGACTTAATATAAATTAGGTCAGTTTCGTTTTAATAATTTGAAATTGATGTATGGCTTTTTGAGTATTATGTCATTTTCGTATTAAAGTTAGAGTAAATTGTGTTTACTAATAAGTCATTTTGATAAAACTGTTTAATAATAAAAGCCAAGTTTGTGTTAAAGTTCTTTATTGTATTCAGAGAATATCATACATTTTCTAGTTTCTTTCAGAGATCTGCCTGCATTGGCATATATTTCTACAAAAAATAAAATTATTTTCTTCTAACCTTACTATAGCAGTAACAATTTGTATCAAAATAAACTTTTAAAAACATACAAACTCTTCTGAAAAAAAGTAGTAATTTCTACCTAGAAAATATACTTAAGATTGGTAATCTTTAATGGTCCTACCAAAACATTAAAAAGATGGCAAAGAGAAGAGAGGAATGGAAGCATCTCCACTTAACTCCACCAACAAAAGCAAGCTCATAAGTTAAAAGAAGAATCTTTAACACCTACCATATAAAATATTTAGAAATATGAGATCTCTATCGGGTGCCCCTTGTTTCACAGACTGAAATTTCAAAGAATTTCGATTTACAGAAAATTTTTAATAGAATATTTAATTCTTATATTTTTATTTCAAATATTATTGTTTCAAAGACTATTTACTTGAATGAAACACAATTTATAGAAACACAGTTCAATGAATTTTAGAATCTCATATTTTCATTTAACAAACTAATCAAACAGTAGAATATTTCTTTAAAGAATATTGTTTGTTCGGTATAATCTTACATGGAATTTTATTTTACAGAAAATTATTATTTAATGAAGTATTAAGTGAAAACATTGTTCAATCAAATTAAATACCACATAATAAGTTAGAATACATTATAAATGGCTACCACAATATAGGTTAGGTCAGAACTGCGACTTGCTGGGCAAGTTTTATCCATTTTACTAGAATAGGGCAAACTTATAGGTTAGGTTAGAACTGTGACCAAAGTGCTGGGAAAGTTTTATCCATTTTACTAGAATAGGGCAAACTTATAGGTTATAATTATTATATTAACTGAACTTATTAAAAATAATAATATTTAATTTGATATTCTGATATTAGAAACATCGCAAAAGTAAATGTTATTTGTAATAAAATTCTATGATTTCAAATTATTCATGACAAACATTCTAATTATTGATTTTCTAAATAACGAAAATCTGTTAAACTTTTGTCTGTATAAGAAAGTACACCCGATCTCTATCCAACGTTAACAACGTGGAAGGGACATACCCGTAATAAATCGAACCACAGGCTATACTGGATATTGTAATAAAATTAAAATAACAGTCAAAACAGTTAGTAACAGTTTTTTAGGTCTTCTATTAGCAACATTAGATTTATTAATGCCGCTGCCTAAGGGTTGTGGTTCTGGATCAGCTGATAATTGAGAATGGGAACTAAAACCACTTCCTGAAGTCTGATATTCTTGTTGAACTAAATATTGAGGTTCTTGGTAAGTTAAGGAGTTAACTGAGGAATGAAGTGGTGGTTCATCTGTAGGAGAGTCGACAGAGTTCAAGAAAGATAAACTTCGAAAAGTGTTACTTTTCTGTACCTCAAATGTAGGGTCATCATCGCTAAGATCTGGGTCGCTTTCAAGCTCATTGATAGGTGATACACGATAAGAAGTCACTATTGTCTTTGCCAGTCTATTACAGGATAATGTTTCCTCGTTAGTTGTAGATGGTGCCATAGTGTCTTCATTATTATTTTGTATATCTGAACCACTCCCCGAGGTGCTAGAGCTGGATGATGATGAACTGCTGCTTGATGAACTAGAAGATGATGAAGAAACGCTACTGCTCCTGACTCTTACTTGTGGTTGAAATGAATAATTGCATTCAGTCTCAGATTCTTCAACTAAAATGTTTGTAGGGGAGGATATTGATTTTCGGTTCTAGAAAAAAAAACAGTTATAATTAGTATTATGAGACATAATATTATTATTGCCTATTATGCTATACAAATTGTATTTTGTACAATAAAGTTAAAATAAAATAAAATAATATTTTAGGCAACGCTTTGTGAAAAATTAATATTTTACTTACAGCCTCAATTAGATTCAAATGGTAAGGTTCTTCATGATTTTTACGATCTGGCGTGTTTTAAATAAATGACGCATTCGGGGAAATGTTTTCACTATTGAATTGTCTTTCCTGAAAAAAATAAAGCTCGTTCACCAAAAGCAGCAAAGCAAATCTCAAAAATATGTGCTAATAAACTGTATGCTACTTATATGATTAGTAAATATATTCCCCGTTCAATTCGTGCTTTTATGCTTAGACTCTACATGCAGCCTTAGGGCGACTACCTATATGTATAATTTGTGATGCAGCCTCCACCAGCCTCAATCCCACGCTAACATTGACATTTCATATAATGAAATTTTTCCCTCTCTTAAGCTATGTCAGCGAAACTGACAAAAGTATAATTTTCGATAAATAATTCATACACATACATGCTCAACATCAGCAAAGGAACACATAAAATACTTTTCGGAAAGGAGTTTGACTGGGAATTAAAAATATCCGTATTTTAATGATGAACTGGTCAAAAACGGAACAAAGTATTTTCACAACACAAAACGAAATATGCTTACCTGCTGCTTTTGGTTATTCTCGTCTTCGTCCACATTTTTTCTTTTTTTAGCATTTTCTAAAATCATGATCGTTTTCCTTTTCATTTTTCACGAATTAAAAAAAACCCAATGACCTAAAATAAAAAGCGTATGGTAGTATTAGAATAAAATCGACTGAAAACCTATAAGGACGGTATTAACAATAACCGTTTTAAAATAAAAGAGATCTAATCCGTAATGGGACATAGAACATGACAAAAAGTTTTATAGAAAAGTGACTTATTTGTTGTTAAGTCATGACGTAC
This sequence comes from Acrobasis repandana, assembly GCA_963576875.1. Classification (NCBI taxonomy): domain Eukaryota; kingdom Metazoa; phylum Arthropoda; class Insecta; order Lepidoptera; family Pyralidae; genus Acrobasis; species Acrobasis repandana. The sequence continues at coordinate 5,363,392 of OY756223.1, read as the reverse complement.
AAAACAGTTTTTAGTAATAAAGTGGCGTAAGCACGAATAAGTCATAAATATTATGACAATATTCGGAAGAGTATCGAGTTAAAACCTATTGGGTCATTTTAATTACAGCATTGAAAATGTATTTCTTACCTTTTTTCGGAATGAAAACGACTCAAACACTAATTGGTCACTTTATTTGCGTTCAGTCAACGTGTTGCGCTCGCGGCTGCGGGAATATCACTAAAAGGGGCGTTGACGTTCCGACCCGGGACCCCTACGCGCCCAGTAAGAAAGCGACCAGAAGATTGCGTTCGTACTCTTCTAACACAGTTAGGACAGTTTCTGATTAACAAAGCGAAAGAATACGACGTGTAGAGTCGTTCGGTGACATTAACTCAATTATTTAAGAATTATTAAGATTTTTTGAGTTAAGTCACTTTCGTTCTAAAGCAACGTAGTGATCAAGTTTGTGGCATAACTTGTTCTCCATTAGCACTTAGAAAGCGGTTGGTACTTAGTTTACGCTTTGAGTTAAGTAATACAATCGAATATTATGTGCAGGGGACATATCTTTAAGAGAACGCATCTGTGGCACTCATAATAGGTACACTAAGTAATATCAAACATTTATACAGTTTTATTCCATATCTATATGCAAAATTTTATTCCAATCCGTTCAGCCGTTTTGAACTCCATAAAAATATCCATATCCAAATTATAATCCATCAAAAAACAAGACAGAACCACACAATCCAAACTTTCGCATTTATTACACTTCTATTGATTCTGTGACAATTGTAGACGTTGCGAGCTCTTATAACCATGCAATAACCGCCACTTTCTTCTTTCCCCTGGCTTAGGAAAGCCATTTCAGAGAAAACCGTCCATATATAACGCTACAGCACACTTTCGTTCTTTTCCCTCTCCACTCTCCCTCTTGGATTTTTTTGCAACATCTTGTGTAGAATAAAGTCCTTAGTGCTTCTCAAATTTGATTAAAATCTGTGAATAAATAACGCTACAGCAAAGATCCCCTCCTTTTCCCCCCTATTTCTAACTCAATCAAAAATCGCAATCGACCAAAAATTTTAATAAATCAAGGAACTTGTGTCCAAATTTTTATCAAAATCGGTTGAAAAATGCAACCTGTAGGCTAAAACAGACAGACGGACAAAACACAGAGTAATAAAATATACTACGTATGCTCTAAGTTATTTCGTAAATTAAAGTCGAACAGGATTCATCCAGAAACGTTCTGTAAAGGCCTATTTACTTAAGGAAACTCGTCTGTGTCAATCATAATAAGTATCAGTAGGTAAGTACTTCACTAATTTCGTAGTTATATCTAGTCTGTTCTTTTCAACGTGGGTGGGAGTAATTGTTCAAACAACGACTTTTGAATTACTACGCTAGACTTGCTTTATGCTTCTAACTTTCGAACTAATGGTTAAATTGATAGTTAATAAATCTATAAATATCTTTAAATGTCTAGTCTATGCTCCCGTCTCCTATATACCTTTATAAATAAAAAATATTTTTAACCGACTTCAAAAAAGGAGGAGGTTATCAATTCGTCGGAAACTTTTGTTTTTTTTTAAATGTATGTTCCAGATTACTCGCAGACGCCTAAACCGATTTAGAAAATTCTTTTTTTGATTTAAAGGTATACTTTCCAGGTGGTCCCATAGATATTTAATTAAAATAACTAGAAAAAATATGGTATCTAAGTATGAAATTGTTTGAATATTTAGTTTTTCTGTTATTTAAGTCAGTTTTTAATATCAATAATAACTAAATAAATCCTCATATTTTCTGCTGGGTCCGCACTTTATTACTTGTTCATAAGCCGCCATTATTAATTAGTGATAATTTGGGCAGATAAATACAGGCATTATTTTAATGTCTTTTCTGATTGGGTCAATTGAAAAATGTTGCGAAGAACAAATTTAAATACTTAACATATTTTTTTTTAATAAGCGGTATTAAGATGTAAAGTTGTTATTCAGTCTAGTGTACTTCTAAGTTAATAGTCAGCGCATCTAACCGACGAATAAAGGCCTTCCATTAATTGAACAAAACAAGAGACAAAAGCAAGGAAATGGAAAACCGTAATTTTTACGAAGTGATCTGTCCCAGTGCTTACTCAGCTTTAGTCATAATAAATATGGCGTTTTTCGGCTGTAGTCTGGTTAAGCTTACTTAATTGAATAAAAGCTCTCCCGCTTACGTTTCTGAATGAAATAATATACTTCGTTATAAACTCGCTTTATTTTTTATAGCAGACATATATTTATAACGCCTAACAAAATATACTGAAACTTTTTTAAGGGTGAATTCAGTTCATGCTACTGAACAACTTTTTCTAAAAAACATATAACTAAATATGAAAAATATTTTTTTGCTTTCCATACAAAGTCTTATCAGCTGATCGGTCAACTGTATGGGAGGCCAAAAATTATTTTTCATATTTTGATATATGTTCCTAGGGGAAAGTTGTTCAGTATCATAGACTGAATTCACCCTTAAATAAGTTGTCAATAAAGGGAAGTCCGTCTGGGAGGTAAGTCCATCTAGCAGCAATAACTTCCATTTTTGAACGACTAGTTTCTTATGACCTGGTCGGTAAAACAGTGCTATGACGCTAGTTCGAACTGAGATTCATAGATGTCGCTATCATCATTATGTTGAAAGAAATCGGTCGGCCATTTTTTTTCGCGTTTTGTACTTGAAGCTGCGGTGTAACGTCTGTTAAAAAAAATAAAAATTAAGTGTATAAACGAGGAGTTTTTGGAGTTTCTGTGATTAAGTAAGTCATTCAGTGATCCAATATACATACTTCTGGTAATGAATTCATTAATATCGCTTGAATTTCGTAATTATTACTTGCAACGAGTTTCTAACCTCAAAATTTAATAGTTGGGAAGTCCGTCTAGCGCGCTTAAGGAAAGTCCGTCATATGCCGGTCTTGCCTTGATTGCAGTGATTGTCAACCTTTTCAGCTGCACGTATTTTATGTAGGTGTTGTATTATTATTACTACACGATTATTTGTATTTGCTAGCTACTACTTAAAAGTAGTCGTCCATTAAAAACTATCATTAGGTACCTATTTATATTGAAGCTATTCAATATAAATATATAAAAATTTGGACTTCCCATAGTAAAGTGTATCACGTAATCAGTAGTTTTGTATGGGGAGTGTTTTTTTTTTTAATTATGACCTGTTTCTTGGGAAACGTTGTTTAGTTTGATGGATACATACACCCCTCAAGTTATCAGAGGTGATAAAAATGTAACTTTGCATAGAAAGAATTTCATAACTTTGATTGTCATACAAATTTTGAATCAATTTGCTAATTGCTAAGAAAGTTTTTCCCGGGATTCGCATATCGCTGAATTTTGGTTTTTGATTTTATTTACTTAGCACTTTGAAATCTTTTCCCTTTCTAAGTCAGCCACGCATATTTAAAAAAAATACTCCATTTGGAAAAAGCACAAAACCATCGAACCCGTAACTTTTTTGTTTCAGATTTATATTATCACAAACACGTCATGAAGAAAGATGCCAGATTTTCTAGATATCGCTCGTTTTCTGTTATTGAATACATATATTTTTTTAATGGGTACAAATTTTCAATTAGAATTAAAGATTTTATGTTTCTACTTAGCATTTTATTTTCCCAAAAAAAAAACGCTATAATTTTATTTTTAGGCAAGTCCGGCCGGCATATCTTCAGTTACAGTGGTTGAATGTTTACAACCACTGTCACTGGAGATATATATATATATATATAGACTTGCCTTAAAATGAAAAGAAAATATATATCTTTGAAATGTAAACCTTATTCTCAAAGACATAAAACACATATTTAAATGAAAGTTTTGCATCACTGCTAGAAACTGTTTTCATACATATTACCTCACAAGTTATGGTTATATTGCTACTAGACGGACTTACCTCAAACTGCACGGGAAGTCCGTCTACACGCCGAGTTTTAAAAAATATCATATAAATCTAAAGATTATCGCAATTAATGTTATTTTCAGAGCAATGTAAGTAAATTAATATATTACCTATAATTCTGACGAAACAAGTTACTTTAAAAAGCGTATCTCGATTCAAAAAGTTCAGGTAAACTTAAGTTTTAGAAAAGTATGCCGCCGGACTTTCCTACATTGACCTTAAGTATATTTTTTGAGACCCTGTATATTAATCCATAATATGGCACCGACTGAAGTCTTCACCATTAATAAATAAATAAACCATTAGCAAATTGAAGAACTAAGTTTTTTCTCAGTGGAGTATTTTCCATGTCTCTATTTACGGATTAAGTATACTGAAGCCGAGTTTAACCTTACTTGAATCAGTTTAGGATATTTCTTCATTGACCAGAAAAACCAAATTTTTTGATGATTACGATTGTGATGTTCCGTATTGCAACCATGTTTTTGAATTTAAAAAAAAGAATCGGATGCCCATCTATATCATTTCATGGATATTTTATTTTCTTGAAATTCTTAATAGGTACATACATTAATGCATATTATTCACCAACAGAATTTGCTCTAGTTAGAATTCTATTTACAAACATAGTTTCAAAGGTAAATCTCTGGGTGACAACTAATCTCGGCCCGAACTAGTTCATACTCAAACTTGGACAGTTCACGTTGGAGCTGTGACTTGGGTAACGATCTAGATTTCAACACTCATAACTAAAACATTCTCAATGTAGATTTAAATTGAAAGCCAGTTACATTGCGATTTGGCTAATTGTATTCTTTTATTATATTCTTCTTTTATTATATTCTGGATGTGGACTCTTAGTAAAATAATAACAATAAAAAAAACAATTTTTCAACACCCTTATACGCTCATAAAATCGATCTAATTTCACCGGTTTTAGATATATAAAGCAGCCTTTAAAACACGCGTGTGTTAGAAACGCAAATAGTGAAGTTATATTTCTATAACTCACGATTTGCTATTGCGAAAAAAAGGTACAGAATTAATGTTAAATCCAGTATGAATGAGAGAGTAAGAAAGTTTGACAGTTGTGTGTGAGCGAGATAGTTAGATAACATAAGGTGAAGGTTAGACAAAGAGAAAGAATAAATCAGACATCGAACGTTATCGTTGTTTCAATATTTATCTTTGTATCTTACATACGCTTCAAATTGTTTTTTTTTTTCAACGAATTCGCATGCTGCGTGGCGCCGTCCAGTAGGCCGCGCGCCCCGCTGATTTAAAAAAATAAAATGACGAGAAAGCAACAGTGTTCATCAAAGTTTTATGGTTGAGTTTATTTAAAATAAAAAATATAAGTTTATTAGGTATTTTCCCTCGCAAGTATGTTAAAAAACGTCGTACGATATACGTGCGTATATTGGTTAAACACACTCAGCTCCTTACGCCCTCGCATTCGATCGGGCTGAAATTCCGCTTTGTGTGTTATAACCACCATAACGCACTTATATCGTAATGTACTATAAAAATATGGTTCACATCTTGATTAGAGACTTTATAACCATGGGAGTTCATAAAAAGTTTTGAATCGAGATCTTGTTTATATAGATTACTCTAGTGAGACGATAGCTAATTATCTATTATTTATTTAGATTAGTGTCTTCACTTCATTGTTTACAAATAGATATATATTCAATAAGAAAACGATTAATACAAAAGACACTAAACTAAACTAAGTATAAAATAAAACTAATAATTAAACTAAATAAATAAAAGTCATCTTCGTCAAGAATGCTTGCTGCGTTTTCTCGCTTGATAGCAATCCTTATCCATATACATATAAAATCCAAATAACTTCGATAACAAAAAACCTCTCAGTGACAGTTTTCTGACGTTCTGAATTGGCCACACAATCCTGAAAAATGGGAAAAGTGTGTGAGATCTCACCTTCCCAGCTTAGTGTGACGGACCTCACATAGCATGAAGAGAGTTGTAGGCAGCAGAATATGCTCAGGGACTCAGGGAGCAATCAAATAAGGACACTATTTAACACTGACTCAGTATTTTAATTAAACTTGTATTGTATATTTACATTATTGGATATAAAATTATAATTTGACAGTATACAAATATATTTTACTATATAACTCTATATCCAGTAAAATATATATTTTTATAGTGAATTCTTCTGAAGAATTTGAAGAATCGAATGAGGCGTTTTTTATTGAAAAAAAAGAGGTTAAAAATTCTCAATAGATGGCGGGTAATAGTTTGAAACCGTTCTGTCAAAATAAATACCTTCTAGGACTAGGCCATTCCGTTCAATCCTTTTGCCTTTCTGTCTTATCATAGTCATAATCGCGTTCGTCACATCAGTTTTGTGTTGAATCAGTAGGAAAAGGCCCGCATTTTTAACCAACTTCAAAAAAGGAGAAGGTTATCAATTTAACTGTATGTTTTTTTTTAATTTTTTTTTATGTATGTTTGTTACGCGATATCTTCGCCAATTGTGAACCGATTTTGATAATTCTTTATTTCATTCCATTTTAATTTGGTGAAGATATGATAAAGAACTTTGGAGATATGGAAGAAACTCCTAAAAAAACTTGATGTCGATTGTTTTCTAACCGACTTCAAAAAAGGAAGAGGTTATCAATTCGACTGTATGTTTTTTTTAATTTTTTTTATGTATGTTTGTTACGCGATATCTTCGCCAATTGTGAACCGATTTTGATGATTCTTTTTTTATTTGAAAGCCAAGTTGGTCTCATTTTAGTTTGGTGAAGATATGATGAAGAACTTTGGAGATATGAAAGAAACTCCTAAAAAAAAAATTAAGTCAGTTGTTTTTTTTGTTAAAAATTTTATTATTATTTAAACTAAAGCTAGAATACAAAAGACAGTAGGAGTATTACATAGCTAGAGTAGAGTCTTACACGTGTTCTATTAAATTTTGCTATAATTTAATTAAATATATACATAATGAACACTATAGTATGTTTTAAACTAAATATTAAAAAATTAAATACCTATTCCAAAAACAAACACACCATGAGTATTTTAATTAAATTTGACATTGATATTGCTGCGCTTATCTTATGTTACTGTGCTATTTTTTTTTAAATAAATCGTCCCATTTCGTAAAGATATGAATTACCTATGCAATGTGTAAAACAAAAATTTAATGAAATGAAGTTTTGAATAGCGAACAGAATGACATGAAGAAATGTATCTACAATTCTTCATGTCATTCTGTCTGCTGCTATCTAGCAGCATGCAGCTAAGGTGACATGCAGCATCGTTACAAGTGTATAAAAACAACGCTGACTAAAATAAGAACATACACACGCTCCTCGCAACAGGATCTAGCAATTTCATCCCAGAATGAATAATGGAAAATGTTATACAAAGCTTCATAAAATATTGTTAGTATTCTTTACAAAGGAGAGTGAAAAAGTGGAGGACTATAAATTAAAAGAGATATTATTGTATGAAACATTCGGTGCTTCGGGTCATGTTCAATTAAAATTATGGAACAATTTTTGAAGTGAAAACTTCTTTAGCGGCGTTGTGCACTTTTTTTGTAATGGGTAAAAAACGTTAAACTCGCGTCAGGACACGTGTCCTGATCGAAAATTCGTAAGACGGATGGAGAGTAGATAGCCGGCGCGGCGTAGGAGAGGAAGTATCCCCTTCTCTTTCTACGGCGCGGCGAAAATGTATGCCTGCGCCTGCTGTTTCGTTTAGCTGAGAGATAAACTTTTTAATGTAATATAAATTGTCATGTTTGTGTACGATAGCGCAATAAATAAATATTGTATTCTACCACATAAATGATAGTACTTTTATACTGATAATTAAAGCAATTCGTCCTAAATTATTCCCTAACCATTCCAAAATATCAAAAATGCACAACGTTAATATTCAAGTTTTCACTTCTGCCGGCACTCCCGGAGTGCAACCCGTCGTTTTTTTTAATAGGACATATTACGCAAAACTCGGCGCAGATGGCGGCACTAGCACATACAGTAAAGAATCTGCTGTCATTTTAGGTGCAAGGACGGGGAACGGGGACGCATATTGCGCGTACCTTAGGAGATTCCGTTCTATATACTCTTACTGTATTCAAGGTCAAAGTCAACAGTTTTTATTCAATGTAGGATAAATATATCACTTATTGAAGTTTATTATTTTAATTATTTTTAGTGCAAAAGCTACTGATACTAGCGTTTCGCAACGACCACTGCTGAGAAGAAACGCCAAAAGAAACTCATTTACACAGTATTGGTCGCCTAAGCGCCAGAAGGGCTTTGTCAGTTTACAAAGATATTATGCCTAATACAATGTCATCACAATGTAACATGTAAAGCTTGCGAACGAGTGCCAAATCCAATTTACAGAAATAAGTAACACTGAGTAGTCCGAGCTGACCAGTCCCTACTGGCGGCACCCGTTCACGAGTTGACGCGTGGATCAGCCATCGCTGAACTCAACCATATTAGAGGGAATCCAGTGACCCGAATTCTGTGACTAGATGACAGTGATTGAGCTACGTCAGATGCCTTTGGACAGCTCGAAAAATCTGAGACCAGTGTTAGCTATTATTACACACTCGATAATAAAGCTCTATCAACGTTTAGGTGATGTAATATTCATAATATATAAAATAACTGTTTCGGTATAATGAAATTCTTATTTTGTCAGGTGCGAATAATCAACACATATTTTACTGTTACCTATTAAAATTTCAAAATTGGGTGTTTAATATACAGCGTAAGTATGTAAATTTAAGAATAAAATTCAGTGTGTTAAAGATTAATGAATGCGAATTAAGCTCTCACGTGTCAGTTGTAAAAAATATTAAGTACTCGTATGCTTAATAAGTAGAATAACGTCATAATCCGTCCCTTTTTATCGCTTTTTTGTGACGCATTACTTTTTGTTTTGCTTAGAGCGTTTTTTTCACGTGCAGCAGTGCAGCTTGAGTTTAAAGGGTCTAACAAAATATATTAAAACTATTTAAAGGGTGGATTCAGTCCATGATACTGATCAACTTTCCCGTTATATATTTTTTGGTCCTAGAATAAATAGGAAAAGAGATAAATGTGTAAAATCTCTAAACTGTTTTATCTCATTACCATAACGTAAAAAGCATTTTCATTTTGCGCCGCCGAAAGCTCGATTTCTGACTTAACAGGTTTACATTTATCCCCATTACCACCCGGTTCGATACTTATAGCTGCTAAGACATCCTAATTTTGCAGATGAGAGATTATGCTTACTTGAAAAATCATAGAAAATAGAAGAGGGAAAATGTTGCCATGCATTTTCAGTCCGGAAATATGTAATAAAATACTAAAGAAAATTCCGACTTCCGATTATTCTTTTCGTCTGTAGCTACTTATCTCTCTTATCTCAGCGTATTCCCAGTTGCATCCTCAGCTTCAACGCTGCGAAGCCCGGGGTCCACTCGGTCCGGGTCTGTAGCTACTTATATGCTTCCTGAATGTACTAACATCGTATCATGCATTAAACATTCCCAAAAATTCGTGAACTGGAAAATGTCTTCCTATATTTCTCTCGGTTCACTTTAGGTATAAAATACGCTTACTGCCTTCTGTGCTTTAGGGCTCTTTTTGCGCTTCTGGCACTGAATACAGTAAGAGTAAACTGAACGGAATCTCCTAAGGTACGCGCAATATGCGTCCCCGTTCCCTGCACCCGCACCTCTCCCCCGGTTTTTTTGGGCCAACTTGTGCCATTCAGTGTATGTTCGCCCGCTCTCGCCCGTCATCAAGGTGAAAACGGGGGAGAGGTGCGGGGACGGGGAACGGGGACGCATATTGCGCGTACCTTAGGAGATTCCGTTCTGTTTACTCGTACTGTATTCTGAGCTTCTGGTGTACGACATCTTACCACACTAGCCCGCATGGTCGAGTTTTTGACAATCCCAAGGAAACGTCTCATTTTACCGGGATAAAAAGTAGTCTATTTCTATCTAGGTAATAAGCTATCTACATGCCAAATTCCAATTCGTTTGCCCGATTTGGAACAACTATGTTACTATAAACTTTCGCATTTATAAATTTAATAATAGGATTAAGGATCTAGCGAAGTTGCCGCAAATTTGAAGCAGCATTAACGTAATACTTTTGCAGTTATAAGCCCCTTCGCCCTTTCCATTTCCCGGAAGGGATTTTAATTGCAAGAAGATAAGCGACTTAATTTTTTTGATGAAAATACGAGGAAACGTTAGTCCAAGGATTTTACCTTGATTTTTAGGGTTCCGTGGTAAACAAAGAATTTAATTTCAATTTTATTGATTCAAGTACACTTGAAAATTTACAAACAACAAATTTACAGGAAAACATAGTATTTACTCGTAGGTGCTACTTATTTCTAAAGAAATTTTGTCTTTCTGTCTGGCCGCTGACTTTTAGTACTAGAAAGCTGTAATTTGGCATGGGTATGTATATTAATAATGCCAAAAAAAGTGGTAAAATAAAATCTTTTTAATGTATTTTAAACTTAACTAACCTGGTAACGATGATCCACATGGTGTGGTGTGTCGTTGAAAAGGTCTTTCAAAAATATTGTGAGTTTGTGAACAACATTTTTTGTTTTGGGGTAAAAAATTTTGTAAGGGTCAAAGTGTCCCCGCTCTGTCAGCCAAACGGTTGTATATGGACACGTAAAAAAATTGGCGGTAGTAGTATAACGAAACTAATAGAAAAACTATCAGAGCTAAGTAGGGTTAAATTAAAAAGTTATAGTCGATCAACTTATTAGACGTTTTTAGTCGTTCGCAACTACGGAACCCTACAATGCGCGTGGCCCGACTCGCACTTTATTATTTTTCTTTTTTCCCAGAGCCACGTGGAAGCAAAATAAATTTATTGATAAAAATAACAAATTCCAAGTAAAAATAAGAATGCAAAATAAAATACGCTGGAGATATTCTTCAGTAAAATAGGACAGTACTTAATATTCACGTCGCGATCGGTAACTGATCCGGGGATCGGGCGAGCCTCAAATCAATTACAGCCCTAAATGAGTTATGTTCATACAGTTTTGAGGACGTTTGGCTTATTGGGTATCTACATATCTACATTTTCATAAAAACCACGCTGATTATACGCACGTTTTATTCTAAGAAAAGACACCGACCAAACAAAAAGTATCCGTACATTAAATAAGCTTTCCCCACGGGAAAGAGCCATGATTTTGTCGATGAATTGCTTTCCATTAGGGATAAAGACGTGATAGTCTCTCATTCTTTATGTATACGAAAGAATACCTAATGGTCTTTATCTCTAATGGGGCAGAAAGAGCATTTTGGGTCTTGCGGATCCAAGCATATAGTGCGCAGGACCGCAAGACTCAAAGGTTGGGTCTTGCAGATCTAAGCAGATAGTGCGCAGGGCCGCAAGACTCAAAGGTTTGGTCTTGCAGATCTAAGCAGATAGTGCGCAGGGTCGCAAGACTTAAAGGATGGGTCTTGCGGATCTAAGCAGATAGTGCGCAGGGCCGCAGACTAAAAGGTTGGGTCTTGCAGATCTAAGCAGATAGTGCGCAGGGCCGCAAGACTCAAAGGTTGGGTCTTACAGATCTTAGCAGATATTGCGCAGGGCCGCAAGACTCAAAGGTTTGGTCTTGCAGATCTAAGCAGATAGTGCGCAGGGTCGCAAGACTTAAAGGATGGGTCTTGCGGATCTAAGCAGATAGTGCGCAGGGCCGCAGACTAAAAGGTTGGGTCTTGCAGATCTAAGCAGATAGTGCGCAGGGCCGCAAGACTCAAAGGTTGGGTCTTGCAGATCTAAGCAGATATTGCGCAGGGCCGCAGACAAAAAGGTTGGGTCTTGCGGATCTAAGCAGATAGTGCGCAGGGCCGCAGACTAAAAGGTTGGGTCTTGCGGATCTAAGCAGATAGAGCGCAGGGCCGCAGACTAAAAGGTTGGGTCTTGCAGAACTAAGCAGATAGTGCGCAGGGCCGCAGACTAAAAGGTTGGGTCTTGCAGATCTAAGCAGATAGTGCGCAGGGCCGCAGACTAAAAGGTTGGGTCTTGCGGATTTAAGCAGATAGTGCGCAGGGCCGCAGACTAAAAGGTTGAGTCTTGCGGATCTAAACAGATAGTGCGCAGGGCCGCAAGACTCAAAGGCTACTTTTAGCGTGATGGTGGACGAGAAGATGGATAAGGAAACAAAATAGTGATGGGCCACAAATAACTTATTCAAATTCAAATATACAAATTCTTCTGCACTCGTGCTTAGGAAGCGGCACTAAACTTAGCTGTAAGTAAAGGATCTAACGTCAACAACTTTTATGAAATCGAAAGAAAAAATTGACAATTATCAGTGATACAAACATCCAAAGATAAATAAATGATTTTGACTTTGAGTTGATCAAATATAGGAATGTTAAACTATAGTTTTTCGAAACTAACACCAAACTACACAACCAATTTTTATAAAATTCCAATGGGACCAATTGACAAATATTCCTTTTTAAACAAAAAAAAAAAGAATTTTTTAAATTGGTCTTTTTGAATAATAGTGTGCGCTAGTAAAAGTACTAGCGCACACATGCAAAACTTCCCCCTGTCCATGGCCCCTGTCAAGGCTAGGTATTGTCTGTTGTCCCGGGCTGTTGCCCGGGGCTTCTATCTTATCATACATGAGAGTGTTCCTAGAAAATTATCTCATAATAGTTACTTTGTTGTTGTTTGGGTGGCCCAGTTTCTGAGGCATGCTTTTAAGAGGAGGCAGGCGAAACTACTGGCTTTAGGTTATTTTCTTTACATTATTACGTAGTGTTGTTACTAAACTAAGAATACGAAATGTCTTTTCGTTTTAGTGTACCTGTATTTATAGTATCTGTAAAGAACTTACCCACTTCCTATTTTATATGGTGTAGCTTGCATTACTCATTGGTACAAACTTCGATAATTTTCATTAGAACTTATAGACTGTAGGTAACATACCTACCTACTTCGATAAAGCGTTCATTATGGCTCAATTTAAATTGCCGCGGAATCGAGGCATATTTAATATAAGAAATTCACGGAGGATGATGACTTCTATAATATAGGAGAATTCAGTACAAATTAGCATGAAGTAAAAAACTTCGCGGGAATTCCCGCGTATTCGACGGAAGTTCTTTTTGTTGACACAATTTTATAGATGCATTACCACATGGTCAATGTGGTTCAATTTGCTTTGTAGAGTTTATAAATTCGCTTCTCTCCGTTTTGCGTTTTATACATCAAATAAACTTGCGAACGTTATTAGCCTATGTCTCCGTGTTTTTTTTCCACCATTCCCAATATTATATTTGAGAATATTATAAGTATGCTAAAGCTCTACTCTAATACCAACTTATATTTTCTGTAGAAGGAAATAGCGCCTAATTGGCTTACGTCAAATCTAAGAATGAGGAATATATTTCAAGCTAACGTTCCCCGATGTTCAGCAATCCTCAAGAGACTTTTTCAAATAGGAATCTTTTTCCGGTATCGTATATTTATCAACAGGTCCAATCATGGTATTATCACGTTAAATTACGGTAAAAATATGATTTCCAAAAATTTTATTTTACACGATTTTTGAATCAATGAAATCTTTATGTACCTACTTATAGCAATGTTTTTTATAGCTTGTATAAAAAATATTGCTATACCTACATTGCATTTATTTGCATTTGTGTGTTTGTAATTTATTCTATCCTTCCAACATTTTCTTTTTGCTTTTTAAGTAAGCTTTTTAGTAAGTTTGAATTTATTCATAATTATCATTTAAGTAGTTATTTGTAGGTGGATGAGGATCCATCTACAAATAACTACTTAAATAATAAATAACTCTTTACAAGACATTACTACTAGAATAACTCTTTAAACCAAATGGGGTAGACAATGCCTAGGACTAGGCATTGGCTACCCCATTTGCTTTAAAGACGTAATTAAGATCAATGTATGTATTTGTAGTAGAATCAGTTAGTATAGTGTTATAAATAATCAACTTAATGTATTGAACTAATTACTACTTCGACTATACACCTACTAGACTCCGCATGCAGGGCGAACAATTTCAGACAACACGTCAGACTAATACGTCTGACTTAAGACGCCGAGCGGGATATCTACCTTAGTACCGACCACTTCTGTAACCCGTACACATTGCGTGCGATTATAAAAAAAAATACTTTAAATTGAAACAAACTATTGAAGTAAAATGGCTCCATGTACTGTTAAGTGGTGCGGAAAATGTAGCCAAAAAAAATAGTTTAAAAAAAGATGGCATAACATTCCACAGGTAAGCCACTTTTAATATTTTATGTTTTAGGATAAATTTGTTTAGAGCTCAAACTATGCTGGTTATTTTTGAATTTTCAGTGGTAGGAAAGCAGGTTATTATAATAATTGATAAAAATAAATATATATAATAAGAAATAATACATAATTGTTTTATTTCTATTAAATATGATTCATAGAAATGCTTTGTGTTTTATGCGATCCGATGAGTATAATATAAACTATTATCTATGAGTTCCCATCACTAGTTATGATTTAGTAGTCCCCCCGACCTTGAACTAACCAATCAGCGCTTTATTTCTTGGCATTCCCCCGACCCACATCCCTCAACGTTTTGTCTAAATTGTTTGGTTGTAGAAATTAAAACATTAGGCGTCTAGTCGGTTGTATAGTCGATGTGATTTCATAATGCTATACATTAACCAACATATTGTATTGAAATAATTACTGAAACCATATATCTCATTTTGTGAAACAATCAAGGAAGGTAATAACATAATCCAACTTTGCGCAGCTCCACTCGAACAAAAAGTAGTTTCAGCAAACAACACGCAACGACGCAATACCTCAGAGACCTCTATACTTAATACTTATACTTTATTATATAAATCACCTCAGAGGATCTATAGTGTTGTGAAAGATGCTAAAGGATACGAACAACAATTTTTTCTCTCTGAGCAGCACTAAGCACTGAGCTATGACCTTTTTGGATTGCTGTAGCACACAGATACAAATATATAATATTAGGTCCTTACATATGAAATTGCCGATTTTCAATACTGGCAACTTTAAAATCAAATATCTTGCGTTTCATTAGGAATTCCAAATTCAAATTTATTTCGAAATAAAGCCAGAAAAATATTGTTTTAAAATTCGTATTTCATTTGTTTTAACATCATTTGTTTGAGTTACAACATTGCTATAACAACAACTATGGACAAATTGAAAATTCGCGGTATTTACGAATACGAGTTCCACCGTGGCACCAGTGCTGCAGAAACGACTCGAAGAATTAACGACGTGTATGGACCAGGCACCGCTAACTAACGAACGGTGCGTTTTTGGTTTCAACGTTTCCGTTCTGGAAATTTCGATTTACACAATGAGCCTCGTGGACGACCTGATACTCAAGTGAATAACGAAGAATTGAAGGCGATAGTGGAAGCAGATCCATCTCAAACCACTTCTGAATTAGTAGCAGCCTTCGGCGTAAGTGACAAGACGATATTTATCCACTTGCGCCAAATCGGAAAAATTAAAAAACTCGAAAAGTGGGTACCGCACGAATTGACTGAAGCAAACCAACAAACACGCGTTGCTTGCTGCGTTTCTTTGCTTAATCGCCACAATAATGAGGGGATTTTGAACCGTATCGTGACTTGTGATGAGAAATGGATCCTATACGACAATCGGAAGCGATCATCACAATGGCTTGACCCTGGAGAGCCGGCAAAACCTTGCCCTAAGCGAAAACTGACCAAAAAGAAGATTCTGGTTAGTGTTTGGTGGACCAGTGCTGGTGTTATCCACTACAGCTTCTTGAGATCAGGCCAGACGATTACTGCAGACTTGTATTGCCGACAATTGCAAACAATGATGGAAAAGCTGGCCATTACACAAACGAGACTGATGAATTGCTCTAGCCCACTGCTCCTTCAGGATAACGCTAGACCACACACTGCACATCAAACGATCGCCAAGTTAGAGGAGCTGCGACTGGAACCTCTGCGTCACCCACCATACTCTCCAGATCTTGCCCCAACCGATTACCACTTTTTTCAAAATTTGGATAACTTATTACAAGGAAAAAATTTCAAATCTGATGAGGCAGTCAAAACCGCCTTCAAACAGTTCATAGACTCTCGCTCTCAGGATTTTTTTTTCCAAAGGTATCAATGATCTGCCTATAAAATGGCGGAAGTGTATCGATAACAACGGCGCATACTTCGATTGATTAAATAATAATTTCATTAAAAAAAACTTGTTTCACTTTTTTGATACTGAACGGCAATTTCATATGTAAGGACCTAATATTATATTATATTGTTATATGCTTCCGTGTTTTCTTGTGTTTTTTTATTATGTTCTTATGTTGTGTATTTTCTGTATGTGTGTTAGATGTTCAATGTCTGACTATAGCTACAAATAGACATCTTAACTATCTATCTAAATTTTGAAAAAGATTTAGTCATTAGAAGTTGGATTTCTTTAAAATGACATCTAAGTATTCTTCATTAAAGGAAGAAATTAGCGATAAAACGGATCAAAAAAATATAATATATATATTATATATACGAGTATTTACTGTTTCAGTTAAGTTATTGAAAATTTTATTTGGTGCAATCATCTAGGAAGTCTTATCCTTCTTTACTCAGATCCACCATCTTGAAACAAAAAGTAGTTTTAGCAGACAGCACGTAACGACGCGATACCCCACGGACCTATACACCTAAAAATTTATGTAAGTCACCTCAGAGGATCTAGTATTGTAAAAGATCCGAGTCTGAAAATTAGATTGATTAGATCTAGTGTTTTTAGGGTTCCGTAGCCAAAGGGCAAAAAACGGAACCCTTATGGTTTCGTCATGTCTGTCTGTCCGTTCGTATGTCACAGCCACTTATTTTCCGAAAGTACATGTATACTGTAAACCGCATTAAGGTTTTCACACAAAAATAGAAAAAAAAAACAATAAATTTTGGGGGTTCCCCATACTTAGAACTGAAACTCAAATTTTTTTTTCATTAAACCCATACGTTTGGGGTATCTATGTTTAGGTCTTCAAAAATGATATTGAGGTTTCTAATATCATTTTAAAGTGAAAACTTCTTTAGCGGCGTTGTGCACTGTTTTTGGAATGTTTATAAAATGTTAAACTCGCGTCAGGACACGTGCCCTGATCGAAAATTCGTAAGACGAAATGACAGCCGGCGCGGCGTAGGAGAGGAAGTATTTATACTATTGTTAGCGGTCAGTGGCTTGACTGGAGGGGACAGCGACGACCGCCATATATAAAGGCGCTACCACTCGGCGCGCGCTCTTTTTCGTTTGGGTCGTCGTATCGTTCGGACGTGTCGTAGCTTACGTACTTGTGTGCCAATCAATTTATTTACGCCATTTTGTAATTAATTGATTTGATTATTAAAATTATTTCTTTGTAGTTAACGTCAGTTCTTTTTTTTAAATAAACCCGCTTCTGGTCGCTAAAATCAGAAGTGGGATAGTCTCACTCCCACTATTTAAATTTGTTTTGCTTATTTTTGGTTTAAATTGTTTGGCATTTTAATTACCACGTGGTATCCTTATTACGTTATTTTTCTTTCGTAATGGAAAGAGAGGGTAGAGCGCAAATTCCTAAACACGGGCGTGTTTTGCGTGAAAGGCGTTCGCGCTCGCGTAGTTGTGATTCTCATGAACGTAATTTGCGAAATGCGTTGCGAAGATCGGTGGATTCAAGGCGCAGGCGTAGTGAACGTAGTCGCTCGCGTCAACACTCGTTTGATAAAAATGCGGATCGCTCGCGAAGTCGTAGTCGTGTTCGGTCGCGGTGGCGTTCTCCCGAACGACATTCTGGTGATCGCGGTAAACATTCGCGTAGGCGCGGTCGATCTCGAGGTCGCGCCCGCGAGTCTTGTAGTGTGCGTACCCCGTCTCTCCCAAGGAGTCACTTCGAATCGTTGAGTACTATCGCGGCTCGACTAGACGCGCTGGAGGACCGGTCGCGTGTCGCTGAGCCGTCTGTGCAGTCCGCGGGTCGAGCCACGGAGCAAATCGTTGAGGCAATACATTCGTTAAGGTCGGTAAGTGCTCATAATTATTTTATCTCTAATTTTGATCCCAACCTTCACGACGTGGAGGCATGGTTTAATGAAGTTGATAGGGCTAAAATTGCCAACAGATGGGATGATTATGAGTGCATGTCTCGCATCGGAAACTGTCTGAAAGGAGATGCCAAAGTGTGGCTTAACGAGTGGGTCTCGAATGACCGCTCATGGACTAATTTTAAAAGTGATTTCAGGCCGTTATGTGCTAAGAAAATTGATGTGGCTAATATTTTATATGAAGTTATGTCTACCGACTCGGACAGTTTCCGTACCTACGCTGAATATGCGCGTAGATCATTGCTGCGTTTACGAATTGTAAGGGGCCTCAGCGACGAGCTCATATCGGCAATCATTGTTCGGGGAATTAGGGACCCGCATGTGAAAGCATCCGCAACTAACGCCAACTTAGGACCTAACGATGTTGTTGGTTTTCTGTCTACTTTTGTGAAACCTACTAAGGATTTAGTGACGGATGCGCGTACGCAGCGAAACACTACGTTTCGTAACGATGGACCAAAAGCGCCGGGTTTTAAACGCCCTAGTGTTCCTAGTAAGTGTTATTTGTGCGGCAAAATGGGACACAGACAGGCGGGTTGTCCTAATAAACCGAAACCTATCGATACCTCACAGAAGTCAAAGCCAGAACATTCGAATAAATCCGAGGGTACTTTGACTTGTGTGTACTGTAAAAAGCCGGGTCATGACGTTAGTAAATGTTTTGCGAAACAGCGTTCACAACAGCGCGGTCAGATTAACGTTAGTTTTTGTTCCTCTCTTTCCGCTAAACGCAGTGATATCGTTGTAGGCGTGATTCAAGGGATTCCTGTAGACATTTTGATAGATAGTGGTGCTATTGGCGTTTCACTTATTTCCTCATCAGTTGCAAATCATCTTTCTTGCCAGCGTAAGCCCATTAACTGTCAAATAAAAGGGGTAGGCGCATCTTTAACAAATATAAATGCTTACGTTACTCTCACTATAGAACTGGAAGGTATTTCTTTACAAGTAGACTTACTTGTAGTGCCTGACGAATGCATGAACGCGCCTGTCATAATAGGGACAGACGTATTGGACAGGGATGGCGTGACCTATATACGTACAAAAGATTCGCAGCGTATCATTCGAGGACCGGTTTCTAGAAGTGTGTTATCTGTGGAGTCTGATAGGGAGTTTCTGCTTAAAACTACGCTAACAGGTAATGACCTGGAGCAGTTGAAAACTATCGTTAGTGAATATTCAGCATTTATGATTTCTGGTACCGCCACCACTACCGTCACTACCGGTAGCATGCATATCAGACTGAATAGTAACACCCCTGTTTACTACCGGCCGTACAAGATGTCCCACGATGAAAAATTAAAGGTGCGTGCGATTATTGACGATCTGTTGGCTAAGGGCATCATACGCGAGTCGGAGTCCCCCTACTCCAGCCCAATTTTGTTGGTAAAGAAGAAGGATGGCTCCGACCGCATGTGCGTGGATTTTCGCGCGTTAAATAGAATTACGGTGAAGGATAGATTTCCGTTACCCCTCATCGATGACCACATCGATCGTTTGGGTAAGAGTAAGTACTTTACGACATTAGATATGGCTACTGGCTTCCACCAGATCCGTTTGGATGATGAATCTATCCCTCTCACTGGGTTCGTTACGTGCGAGGGGCACTATGAGTATAAAAAAATGCCTTATGGTTTGGCCAACGCACCTATCGTTTTTCAGCGCATAATAAGTCAAACGTTGCGTGAATTCATAAATGTAGGAAAGGTTTTGGTGTATATTGATGACTGTTTGATCCTTCACTCATCAGTAGAAGAAGGTTTACAGACTTTGAAAGAGGTGTTGACCACCCTTACGCAAGCGGGCTTCTCAATCAATTTACGGAAATGCTCATTTCTATGCACTGAGATTGAGTACTTAGGTCGTGTCGTGTCTAATGGGGAGGTACGCCCATCTATGAGCAAAATACAGGCTCTCTCTAACTCTCCCGTTCCGCAGAATGTTAAGCAGGTTAGGCAGTTTTTAGGCTTGGCGGGATATTTCAGGAAGTACATAGCCGGATATTCCACGAAAACTGCATGTATCGCGAGATTGACCCGTAAGGACGTAGATTTTTGTTGGGGAGTCGAACAGGAGAAAGTAAGGCAAGAAATTATTTCGTGTCTTACTAATGAGCCTGTGCTCGCTATATTTGACCCAGATTTACCGACCGAGGTCCACGCCGATGCGAGCAGCCTCGGTTATGGTGCCATTTTGCAGCAAATTCATGCGGATGGTTCCCGTCGTGTAGTGGCGTATTACAGTCAACTTACAAAGGGGGCTGAAGGGAAATACCATTCGTATGAACTAGAGACGCTCGCGGTGGTGAGGGCCTTGCGTCATTTTAGACATTATTTGATCGGGATACAATTCACCGTGTTTACGGACTGTAACGCCCTTAAGGCAACACAAAATAAGAGAGATTTACTGCCGCGAGTGGCGCGATGGTGGATCTATTTACAGGATTTTAATTTTACCATTTGTTACCGTAAAGGGGTCATGATGCCACACGCAGACTATCTTAGTCGAAATCCCGTCAGTAACATTGAAAAACCACGAAATTGGGCTCAGATTGCTCAGTCAGGCGATGAGGAGACTCAAACGTTGATACAGTCATTGGAACAAGGGCACTTAGATTCCACTCGTTACGTTAAACGTAATGACATTTTGTACTATCGATACTTTCCCCTAGGAGAAGAGCCCCGACTGCTTTGTTTTATACCAAAGGGTCATCGTTTAAGCCTCCTCAGAATATTCCATGATGAGCATAGCCATATCAATATAGAGAAAACTCTCGACTTAATCTTGAGACATTTCTGGTTTCCAGGCCTTAGGGCCTTTGTCAAAAAGTATATTGCCCACTGTCTCACGTGCATTGCTCATAAGAGAGTTCCTCGAGCTCCTTTACAGCCTATATCTTCTTGGGATAAGCCAAATGTCCCATTTGATACAATACATGCCGATGTGTTGGGGCCATTGCCGGTGTCCAACGGTTTTAAACATGTAATGTTGGTTGTTGATGCCTTCAGCAAATTTTGTTTACTTATACCAATTTATCGCCAAGATTTAGATGAATTAAAACGGGTTTTAAAAATTGTAATCTCATTGTTTGGCACACCAAAGCTAATAGTATGCGATAGGGGACGTATGTTTGAGGCATCAGGCTTCACTTCATGGATGCAAGTACTAGGGGTGCAGATCCATCACATCACTCCGGAGATGCACCATGCTAATGGCCAGGTGGAGCGCTATGTCCGAACAGTGCTCAACATGCTCCGGATAGAGGCGAACCACAGAAAAAGCGAGTGGGCTGATCAACTCTGGCAATTACAGCTCATCCTAAATGTGACGAAACAAAAAACGACCCAGACCTCTGCTTTAAACCTATTGGTGGGCCATGAAAATGCCACTCCAGCTATTCGTGTTCTTATAAGAGATGTTTCAGACGAGTCTTCAGTACCTAATCGAGAAGCACGGCGGGAATTGGCCCGGCAGAGGACGGCCGAACGGCTGTCGCAGAACCAAGCTCAGCAGGATGCTTCAGTGAATGAAGACAGGCAACTTCCCCCGGTCTTTCAAGAGAATGACATGGTGTTCGTCATCAAGTATGCGCAATCCAAGGGCAAGTTGGATCCTGGAATGCGGGGGCCATATCGAGTCATCAGGCCCATGCCGAATGATCGGTACGAGCTACGGTTGATGGCAGGAGCATACGGAAAGACTACGTATGCCGCCGCCCAATATCTGGTACCGTGGAAGGGCGAATGGACACCCGAGACATGCGCTGCCTTTTTTGGAGGTGAGTGTAAAAGTCTGTGCAGTATGCGAACTTAGTGCCTATGCTGACAGCCACCGGGAGGTATGCAAACTTAGTGCCTATGCCTACGGTGTGGAAATCTTGGGCGGTATGCAAACTTAGTGCCTATGCCGACGAGTCACTGGGTGGTATGCGAACTTGGTGCCTATGCCAACAGTGTTTTGTTTTGTACGTACAATGGATTTTAGAGTCGACTTTATTCCATGTTGCATTTGATCAGTATTTTTGTTTGGGATTTTTTTAAATGAATAAATCTCAAATAACTTTTACTAGGTCATTAGTATTAGGTAAATAGTTTTTTTTAACAATAAGTTTACAACATGTTGTTAACTTTTCAGGAAATGATGACGAACACGAGGACCAGTCGAGATCCAATGATGACGAAATTGAGCCTGGTCCATCCACGAGGTCAGACCAGCCTATTGAAAGTACGGAGGATGTTTCAGGACTCATCCAGGCTGACTCAGATCCTGACGAGGACGTCAGGGTGTCAGGAGAGGCCGTGTTAGCGGTCAGTGGCTTGACTGGAGGGGACAGCGACGACCGCCATATATAAAGGCGCTACCACTCGGCGCGCGCTCTTTTTCGTTTGGGTCGTCGTATCGTTCGGACGTGTCGTAGCTTACGTACTTGTGTGCCAATCAATTTATTTACGCCATTTTGTAATTAATTGATTTGATTATTAAAATTATTTCTTTGTAGTTAACGTCAGTTCTTTTTTTTAAATAAACCCGCTTCTGGTCGCTAAAACTATAATTTCGACTAAGCTGTCAGCTGGCTTGTTAGTCTAGGGGTATGATTTTCGCTTAGGGTGCGAGATGCCCGGGTTCAAATCCCGGACAAGCGCAAACCTTTTTGAAGTGAAAACTTCTTTAGCGGCGTTGTGCACTTTTTTTGTAATGGCTAAAAAATTTTAAACTCACGTCAGGACACTTTTTAATGTAATATAAATTGTCATGTTTGTTTACGATAGCGCAATAAATAAATATTGTATTCTACCACATAAATGATATTACTTTTATACTGATAATTAAAGCAATTCGTGCAAAATTATTCCCTAACCATTCTAAAATATCAAAAATGCACAACGTTAATATTCAAGTTTTCACTTCTGCCGGCACTCCCGGAGTGCAATCCGTTGTTTTTTTTCTAAACTGAATAGTTTGCGCGAGAGACACTTCCAAAGTAGTAAAATGTATGCCCCCCTGTAACTTCTAAAATAAGAGAATGATAAAACTAAAAAAAATATATGATGTACATGCAAACTTCCACCGAAAATTGGTTTGAACGAGATCTAGTTAGTAGTTTTTTTTAAATACGTCATAAATCGTAAACCGCTATTTACCTTTATAACTTTTATATTATGTTACTTGCTGCTACGGAACCCTTTATGGGCGAGTCCGACTCGTACTTGGCCGCTTTGATTTTTTAATTTATTATTGGTTCTGGCCTACCCATTGGATTGCGGAGGTCAAACAGCAGTCGCTCTGTGTAAAAACTAGTAACTCATCAAATCACCTAGGTTATGTAGCGGATCCCGGGTTCTGAAACGTTCCCGCTGAGAATGCAACCGGGAAACTACGGATGTTGATGATGTAGTTCTAATTGAGGATACTTTGATGGAAATCGAGAGTGGCAAGAAGCGTTGGAAGAAAGGAATCTAAAAGCAAGCAGACAGAAAACTGTATACATGCACTGCACAAAAATTTGGCTAACAACGTTCACAACCAACAAGTGCCAAACATTGAAGGAACCCTTTAAATAAGGTAGCTGAATATAAAAACCTGGGATCCATAATAATTGATATTATAGTAAGCACTGAAAAAGTTATATAGAGCAGAATATAAGCAGGCTGGTTAAAATGGATGTCTCTATCTGAGATTTTCTGTGATGCAAACATGCCTGCCTGTAAGAACCAAGGGCACAGTACATAAGCGAGCAGTTAGACCCTTACTCTATATGTTCAAGTTTTAGGCAGTTAGAAAGAGCGAAGAACAAAAAATGCACGTTGCAGAAATGAAAAGTTTTGCATTGGTCTGGAGGAGTTACCAGACTTGATAAAATCTGGAACCAGTACATATGGGGAACATTACCACTAGCTCCCCTACTAATCCTTTCCTTTAAGATGGTGATTGATTTATCCGCAAATGTGTAGGATAAATAGTAGTAGAGAAGAGTCCAGTCGTAGAACTGAAATAACTAAAATAACCTGAAAGGCACAAAAACTTGAAACAGTGACGTAACTGCAGGGCGGCAAGTCGGCAAAATGCCACGGGCCCCCAGCCGGAAGGGTCCCCCGGGCCGGGGGGCTGTTTAATTTTTTTATTCCTTATATTAAAAACAAAAAACTCGAGATAGGCTAGGACAGGATAGGACTCGTATCCAGGCCTGTAAAATAAATCTCAAAAAAAAATGTGTCTCAGTTAAATATGTACTTTTAGGTACCTCTAATTTAAACCTTTAATTATTAGAAAATCAAATAAATTTATTTGGGGGGGGGGGGGGGGGGGGGAGTGCACCCGATGAATTTGCCACGGGCCTCGAACGGTATAGTTACGCCACTGACTTGAAAGGTCTCGGCTTTTGAGTCCCATCTTTCCTAATTCGACAAGTCTACAAAATGAGTCCAAATGGCTCAAGCCTTTTATAACGCCACGTTCATTGATACCGTTGTATTGATCCCTCGGCATATTACGACCGGCTCCCCGACTAATCCCTTCCTATAAGATGGTGATTGATTTATCCGCAAATGTATGGGCAGGAGATTAATGATGATTTATTGATAGCATTTGACGACGTTTTCATGAAGACAAAATGATAGTCGATGGGGATTTGTGCCCGATTAAACTATACATCGCAGAAGCTTAATAACATTTTAAGAGATACAGATTCTTTTAAAATGTAGGTATCTCGTTCTTTTTAAGATTTAAGTAGTTATTTTGTAATGTATTTAGGTAATATAATTATTTATTAAACATTTCATGTTGTTTTTAAATCCGATCAATAATAAGTAAGTTATAAGCTTTAAAATCTGGTAGAAAGGGAAACTGTCAAACAGGACTTGGACTACCGTTAAAATCTGGTAACGTTAATTCTGTCAAACGGCGTTAACGTTATCAGCAAAGATAACGTTATGCTAGGTAACGGTATTTTTCCAACCATTTACCGATAAAATTAGATAACGTTACCAATGATATTAACGGTAAAAGGTATTGTTAACACTGTATTTCTTTTCGATAGTTGACAGAATAAATTGATGAGAGATTGTCTAGTAGGCTACTAGAGCTACGCGGATGTCGTGATAGTCTGTTCTACCTTGGCTTCGATTCCCAGCGCGATGTAATACACTTGTATAATATTTATATAATATTTTACAAGTATTGAAAAAAGTATCGTTACTTATATCGTTAATTGATAACATTATTATAACGTTTTATAACTGTATTATCGATACCCCTTATAACAAACGTGACCAGTAATACCTGTATAAAATAACGTTATTTAACGTAACTGTTAGTGTGAATTTGGTATCGTTAACAAGCCCTGCTGTCAAGTAGTTTTTCTGATGAAGTTTAATTATACAATTATTTACTTTGGCAGTGAACTCGGTATTAGACAATTTTTTTTTATTATTCATATCAAAAAGTAACATAATTTGAAATCGAAAACAAAACGATTTCGTTGTAGCTGACAATGTTTCGTTTCCT
Source organism: Acrobasis repandana (assembly GCA_963576875.1). NCBI lineage: Eukaryota > Metazoa > Arthropoda > Insecta > Lepidoptera > Pyralidae > Acrobasis > Acrobasis repandana. The sequence goes on along the minus strand of OY756223.1, from coordinate 5,337,762 downwards.
ACAATGTCGAATGTGATAAAGAGTCCAGTGAACATTATGGCAAGTGGACCTTTTGACACTGGACGTTTTAGGATACTTGACATTATGGGACAGGACGTAATGGGACACTGAACTCTTCAGCACATTGGACATTGTAGGAGACTAGACATTGTTAGCCGCAACGAAAGATTTTTTTAATCTGATTAAGAATGTGTAAGTTATGAGCCTTTAAATTATGGTGGAAAAGGAAACTGTTAAGTGACAGTAAAATGATGTACCTATAGAAATGTGACGTCACTAACATTAGGTTTCACGTGTACGAAAGAGATAGCACGATGTCCCCACCATGCTCCCACTTTTCTTCACACTAATATTTGAAATGCTAATTACCGTACTGCTTCATTTAAAAACCAATTTTCTCGTTGTCTACAAAACACGTCTTGATTTGATACAAAATAAACCGGCCAAGTGCGAGTTAAACTCGCATGGAGAGGGTACCGTACAATTGATTGAATTCTTATAGGTTTTCCTGTAATCTACAAGCAATTAACTATATTCTGTATTTTTTTTTTAATTTTAGGCTCAGTAGTTTCGGAGATCAGGAGGGGGAATGGTCAATTTTCGTCTTCTTTCATGAAAAAAATCAAAACTATTCATTTTACAATAATAACAAAAATATATTTGAGATTTTCATAACAAGCCCTTTCATTTGATGTATGACACAGTAAGGTTTGCAAAACTTTTTTTTTAATTTACTAATTTTTACCCCGAAAATGACCCTTACTATGAAAAAAAATTATTTTCTTTGGACATATGTGTTTGGGTTATAGGATTACAACATTCTTTCAAATTTCACCAGATTCGGTTCAGTAGATTCGGAGCAAATTGGCTGTGACAGACGGACGGACAGACAGACGCACGAGTGATCCTATAAGGGTTCCGTTTTTTAATTTTTTGTACGGAACCCTAAAATAATATGAAATTGGAATATGAATAGAAATGAAAACATCTAGAAAACAACAACATTTTAAAAACAAATACAACAAAATTCTCAAATGTCAACATCAACAAATCACCAAGTATTGGAGGTCTACATCTTCTTCGTCTAAGGGTGTTCCCGGTTGCATCCTTAGCTGTGCTGCTTCGGAGTCTAGGGTGCGCTTTTCCGCTTTTTCTTCTCCAAATATAAAATGCATGTCAATGGTCACCCAAGGATGCCAAAGAATACCTTTCAAAATCGAGAAGAAATAGCCGGAACAGTGTAAATGATTTAGCTATAGTTTTACGACCGGCCGCCTGCCTGACGTCAACCCTTTTGGGAATGTATTTGTGCGAAAAGTTTTACAACCGGCCGCCGCCGCCCGACGTTAACCCTCCTTGGGAATGCAATTGTAGCACGAGATGTTTGTGCTGAGTCCTTTTGTCGCCTCTTACGACATCCACAGGAAGAGATGGAGTGGTATTCTAACCCGGAACCACACGGCTGATTGAAGGTACATTATTGCTCCTTGACAAATCAATACAATAATATAATAATAATAATAAAATTTAATTCAGACCATGTCCATATCGGGTTAGTAACATTGATTACTTAAAAACTATTGTTAGTAACAAGGATTATGGAGATGTATCCATCTGCCCCACATCGGAGTGTCCCATCTATCTATAAACACCTTCAAGAGGCTGTTAGAGCTGCAGCGTAGGCGCGTCATTATGGAAGCACATCTCTTCCTCATAATGGCTGAGAAACCATCAGTGTGCGCTTCCGCAAACATTCTAGACGCACTACACCGCCACAACATCCCTAACAGCGCGCTGTTAGGGATGTCCCTTCCACTTTGTATAATAATCAATTTTTTTGTTAAAAATAAGACTGCGAGTGCCTCTGATGTGTCCAATTACAGGCCTATTTCTTTGGCTACCATAGCTGCCAAAATACTGGATAATATGCTTGATAAACACTTAGCTAAGCACATAAAACTACATGACGCCCAGTTTGGGTTCCGTCCAGGGCTGTCCACCGAAAGTGCTATTCTCTGTCTCAAGCAGACTGTACACTATTACACGTCTAGAAATACGCCTGTATTTGCCTGTTTTTTGGACTTATCAAAGGCATTTGACCGTGTAATATATGACATACTATGGAAGAAATTGGAATGTAGAACGAGTGTACCCTCTGATGTTGTGACCATTTTCAAATATTGGTATAACAATCAAACAAATACTGTAAAGTGGGCGGGTGCTCACTCGGAAGTGTATCGGTTGGAATGCAGGGTGCGGCAAGGTGGGTTGAGTTCACCCCGGCTTTTCAACTTATATATTAATGAGCTGATAGGTGAACTCTGCAGGACTGGTGTTGGTTGTCATGTCGATGGTGTGTGTATTAATAACATCTCGCATGCAGACGACATGTGCCTGCTTTGTCCATCTATTGGTGCGCTGAGACGGCTCCTGTCCATTTGTGAGTCTTATGCGGTGGCTAACGGGCTCAGGTATAACGTTGAAAAGTCTCAACTTATGATTTTCAAAGCCGAAACGTTGACATACGGTGATATACCCAACATAAGCTTGTTATACGGCTCGGGCATACAGCGACTTGCGAGTCCAATGCAACAAGTTGTTGTATTGGACTCGCAAGTCGCTGTATGCCCGAGCCGTATAACTGGCCCATAGACTGCACGTGTAAAAAGACTGGCAGTACGCTTTGAAAAGCGTTATTTGATATATAATTGATTATTATACAAAGTGGAAGGGACATACCCGTCATAAATCGAACCACGGGCTATACTATGTAGATCATTATAGTATAATGAAATTAAAATAACATTTGAAAAACCAAAAAAAAATTTGACAAATTGCCCGAGCGGCTGCACATTTTTGTATGAAAATGTAATTTTTTTTGTTTCCCTATTATTTCAATTTCATTTTACTAAAATGATCTAGTATAGCCCGTGGTTCGATTTATTACGGGCTTGTCCCTTCTATGCTGTATATTATAGTTTTAATTTAAATTAAACATTATCACGTCTTTATCCCTAACGGGGTAGACAAAGCCTAGAGCCTTAAGACACAACAATTAGCGTGATGGTGGGCGTGAAGATAAAAAAGCGGCCAAGTGCGAGTCAGAATCGCCCATGAAGGGTTCCGTAGCAGCAAGTAACATAATATAAAGTTCTAGAGGTAAATTGCGGTTTACGATTTATGACGTATTAAAAAAACGACTTACTAGATCTCTTTCAAACCAATTTTAGGTGGAAGTTTGCATGTACATCATATATGTTTTTTAGTTTTATCATTCTCGTATTTTAGAAGTTACAGGGTGGGGATACAAATTATACCACTTTGGAAGTGTCTCTTGCGCAAACTGTTCAGTTTAGAAAAAAATTATATTAGAAACCTCAATATCATTTTTGAACACCTATCCATAGATACCCACAAGTATGGGTTTGACGAAAAAAAATTTTTGAGTTTCAGTTCTAATATGGGGAACCCTCAAAATTTATTGGTTTTTTTTTTGTGTGCAAATCTTTATGCGGTTTACAGAATACATCTACTTACCAAGTTTCAACAGTATAGTTCTTAACGTTTAGGAAAAAAGTGGCTGTGACATACGGACGGACAGACATGACAAATCCATAAGGGTTCAATTTTTTGCCATTTGGCTACGGAAACCTGAAAAGGGAATGAAAATTAGTGATAGGTTGCTAGCTGCATCGCGCAGACATGATTCAGATTCCCGCCCATTCCCTCGATCGGATTTTACGATCTGCGCAGGAGGATTAGCAGCTGGTACGTTCGACGTTTTTTTTTCTCCCAGGCTAGTCTGGAAGTCTGGAAGGTTTATTATTAGGTTTTAATTTAAAATTAAGTTTTCCATATCAAATACACATTTTAATTTGAAATATATGAAAGAAAAATGATTTTATTATCGGATAAAGAGCCGATTCAGACAATGGAAAAACAATTTGAGGATATTCAGTCATGTCCTCGACTGTCGCCGAATTAGTGGACGCTGACATAATGACGAGGGTCTACATTTTATGGCGTCAGATGCGTCAACTTGTCACATGAAAATCTAGCGCATTGACATATTAACAAAGTATTATTTCACTAGACTTTTTTCATCTTTGTAATTATGCTTTGGATATGGACAGTTTTTATTATATTTGATTAGTTTGTAGGTACATAGTCACGTTGTGATTTTTTTCAAAAAATGTCATCGCAGGATACTCCGAACGTTCGGAGTATCCTGCGATAACATTTTTATTAGTTTATGGCTGAGATAAGGGATATATATTCAGAGATATGAGATATTGTTCTTTGGTTCACGGTCAGTCAAACAGTTGTTTTTTTTCACGTATAAAGGCAGAAGAACAAAATTTCACAAAGCTACTGACGATTATATAAAACGAGTGCGTTCAGCGCATCTTACTAACGTATTCTGCAATTAAAAATAATTACAATGTGTTAACATTGTACTTGTATCTATCAAGTATTTACTTATAGCCCCTTATAGCCAGAGTTTTTATTTCATGTTATATTTACAAAAAATATGATACTGTCTAATTTCGATTTAATACATTCAAGACACTGCGGGATTAGAAGATGATATCTAAGGCTACTTAGACGTGATCCCCTACGAGTAGGATGCACTGGTCTGAACAAGTTATAAAATCTAAAACCAGGTCACAATTCTATCTAGGAGTCATATTTTCTGTTGTTGTGATTCCACAATTTTAAGTGTCAATCAGGTCCTGCTTTCATAATCTTAAGTTATTTAAAATTGACGAAAATAAAAAGAAAGTAAGTATTTCATAATTTACAACGTCCTACACTATCCTTCTTTCCCCTCCTATCTACGTAAGCGCTTTTCCTTTTTATATTCTCCAAATTCCCTTTGCAGATCCCACCTAAAAACTGTCCTTAAATACCCTTCACACAGCACCACTACCTTTTCCTACTCCTTCTCGGTACATGCGGTCAGACTATGGAACTCATTACCACCTTCAATACGCGAATCTAAATCGATCTCTGTGTTTAAAAGACGAGTAAAAGATTATTATTTATCGGAATCATTATAGTTGTAGTTTATCTATACTAATATTATAAAGCGGAAGAGTTTGTTTGTTTGTTTGTTTGTTTGTTTGTTTGTTTGTTTGTTTGTTTAAACGCGCTAATCTCAGGAACTAATGGTCCGATTTGAAAAATTCTTTTTTTGTTGGGTAGTCCATTTATAGAGGAAGGCTTTAGGCTATATAACATTACGTTCCGACTACCACGCGAACGAAGTCGCGGGCACAGCTAGTATATTATATATTAAGTATATTCATTTCTAAATAGACATATGTATTTATATAAGTATGTATGTAACATATGTATATGTATGTTTATCTGTAGTTTCATAGTATGTTAATTTCTTCTTCCTTTATTTAACGAACACGCCTGTATGCCTTTCATATATGAACATCTCCTCTCACGGGCCTACTGGAAGAGATCTCTTTTGGGATAAGTAGTGCCTTTGTACAACTTTTTGTTTATGTATTCTCTGTATATATTGTCCGTGTACATAAATTGGTAAATAAATAAATAAATAAATAAATTATCAAATTATACAACAACCCTGTTCATGTTAAGAGTTCGCTTAGTCTAGCATTTATATAGTAAAGTTGTCGTCAGTGCCACGGAGTCTGTCAGATATTTCCATCTACACAAATCTATTTAACTTTTGACCAACTTTGCATCAACCAGAAATAGATTCAATTAAGTTTCAATAAGATCTATTTTAGAGTAATATATGGTTTCTCGTAAGGGTATTGTCGTAATTTCACTATTATGTGCAGCAGTAAACTAAGTAATCTCTTCACAAAGCAATAGTTTGGCGTAGTTATGGTCTGCTCCATATTTATTAACTCTGAATTATATTTACTCCGTAACTTGTCCCATAAATGAAACCCTCGATAATTAATTTCGGAACTAGTTTGGTGAGAGTCAATGCTAATCAAATTACATGATTGTTTTCGGTTTATGTGGTCGCTGTTTAGGTCAGTCGGTAGTTCGGGTGTGGATATATCGTTAACAGGTTTTCTATTTATTCTCATAACATAATTTGGCATAATACAGCTTCACATTTATTAAACATAAATTAGAAAAAAAAAATTAAGTACATTATTTTATTGAACATATCACACCTCAGTCATAATTTCATTCAAATAGAAACGTAACTTCAGAATAATTTAAAAATAAACATATTCGTGGCTTAACGGTGGCTCATTGAAGGAAAGATAGAAAGAAAATGAGGAAGAGGAAGACCGAAGCATAGCTACATGTAACAGATAAAGGAGAAGGAACGTCGTGTCGTACAGCGAAGTAAAACAACAGGCAAATGAGAGAGATAAATGGAAGAGAATTCATACTCCACCGACAAGAGCATAGCTCTAAATATAGAAAGACTACCTAGTATCAAACTAACTCAACAAATGTGTCTATATTCTCTACGTACCTTGGATCTGGTAGAAAGCATTTCTTTGTACGACTGTTTCTGCCATCAGTCGTAATTCCCTAAAGACCATTATTAATGTCTTAAAGCCCCTATAGGATATTATGGCAATTTAGTTAATAACAGGGTATCAAATAAAGACATAACTCATGAGGAATTCTTACAGACGTAGCTTATAGTCTCAATAAATAAAGTAGACATCTTGTATTGGAAAAATATGAAAAACACGTACCTACATACTTTTGGCTTGTTTTTTTTGACAAGCTATTTTTTATTTTTTGGGTCATATTTTGCAAGTTCACTTTCCGGTTTCTGATTGAGATGAAATTTTGTAAATTATTATTTTATTTTGTAATTGTATTTTTAAATTATTATGACAAGAAGCAGATCTGATGATGGAGTAGGAACCCTGTAATAAAACGACGGAACCCTAACGAGTTTGTTTTATTACCTTTGTCTTATAAAGTTCTTAGGCCTCACAATAAAAGTTTGTACAAAAAAAATTGATTTATTTAAAAAAATCACATATATTTTAGTCTAGATAAGTAAGGATTTGCAGATATATTTTAACTAAATTTAAGCTCACTTTCATGATACCAAAATAGGAACAATGATAAACATTTTTTAATTTGAGTCTATACAACTTGTGAATAAACTAACGCAAAACCTTTCAGATGGTACCTCAGCCCATGAAACTGAACAACTTTTGTTCAACACCATTCCCAAAATTCCAAAAATAAATTGACTCGATCAGCTGATTAGTTTGTATGAAAATTCAATTTATTTTTGGGTTTCGTAGTTCATTAACACGTTGTATAGTCTGTCATACAATGCGCAGAGTTAAATTATGATAAGTAAAGTTATTTGGTTCTTCTTCTTCTTATTTGGTTACCGCTTTTCGAACAAAATATTTTAAAGTTTCACCAAAAATACTGAATTGCACACTAAATAAATCAAATTTAGTGTATACTGTTTATTGGTATTTGCAGAACTGTTTTACTAGACGAATAACTGTTATCAAAAAACGCAAATCAAAATTACTGATTGCACAGAAAAATATTACTAAACAAACTGCAATTTATATTTGTGGCGTAGTAAAATGGATAGAATTGTCCTAGCACTGTGCCATATCGCGTAACAAACATACATAAAAAAATTAAAAAAAAAACATACAGTCGAATTGATAACCTCCTTCTTTTATGAAGTCGGTTAAAAAAGGCTTAGGCTGCTCGAAAAGTGACACTAGTGTTATTATAACTCTCGATTAGAGAAGGAAGAGCTGACTGTGAAATAATGTTCGTACTAAATCTTGTGATGAATGCAACAGAAAGCATCCCTAAAATCCTAAAGTGAACGCTCATAAGTCAGCAGTTGATCCTTTCTACCAACAGTGATGGATCAAATGGCGTTTCCGGATTGGATGGGATATCGATAGCTCTCGGAGGTAGGGTAACTGATTGGGAAAATCTGTTATGTATAGTGACGGGTGGGTCCCGGCAATAATAGGAATTTATTATTATTATTTATTATATATTGAAAGAATGCAATATTTTTTTTAGGAATATTCATCTGTTTAAACGAGGTTGCCTGGTACAAATTGCTTAGCTTTGCGCATTTCCTAGTTTTTAAGATAATTAATTAGGTCCTGTATTTTTTGCAATAAAGGGTTGTGTAAAACATTGTTTAAATGATTATCTGAAATGAATGAACTACTTATAATGGTTTGTCGGTTATAGGGTCTTGGGCTACAAGACCCAAAATGCCATGTTTAATCTATCCTTTTTCTTATATATGATTTCTGGTATACTCAATGCCGAGTAGAGTTAAATGAAATTATTCTTAAAGAGCATGCACAGTCCGTGATATTAAACCGCTTGCGCAGGAACAAAGTTCGATATATATGTACTTTTAAGTTATCATGTATTTATTTAAACTTTATTGTGGCAACAAGTGGCGGACCTAATGTCATATGGATTTCTCTCCCAGTTAATCATTAGACCAAGTTTTTCACGTCTACTTTATCATCATCATATCAGCCACAGGAAGTCCACTGCTGGACATAGGCCTCCCCCAAGGATTTCCAAAACGACCGATCGGAAGCGGCCTGCATCCACGTACCGGCAAGCGGACGACCTGAGCAAGAAAAACGTCTACTTACTTCATACAAATCGGTGAGCCCATTGCTCTATAGCATCATGCTTATACCTTGACTTTCCCTCTCTTGCCATTTACCTCGGCGCAAGCAACTTATAGAATAATAATTCCACGACTGAAATAGTCAACAATTTCTGTTTGCGGTCCTGAAATCGGTGCGGGAAAGCATTCCGATTGAATTCGGATTTCCGGGCTTTCCTTAGCTGTTGCGAATAGTTAGAACAACTTGCTAGAGTTGCTCGTTTTTCACCTTGCTTTCGGACTAGCGTGCTGGGATCAAGTAAATACACCTTAAATATTTTGGAAGTTAGATTGACGTATGTTAACTCCTGACTAGTCAAAACAATCCAATAGGCCTCTGTATTTGAGGTAAAGATAGCATTACTACAGTGAACAGCAAACGTCTGGGGTGTAATTGCTTTTGAGCCTATGTTTGTTTACACAGCCTTTGCCCCCTTGAAATAAACAGCGACGAAGTGGATGATATAGGCATTTGAATATACGGGTTGACTGTGCACTCCTAGCTTTATTGAAATCTTGGAATTAGAATCAAAAATAGATATAGAACTTTTTTTTTAAATCTCGATTTATTATAGAGGGTTTTATCTACAAAGACTATGCCACCCTCATAGATGCATCGAAAGAAAAAAATAATATCATCTCCGGCTAATTAATGTATTAATGGTTTTATAAATTGCCCTTGCTGCCTCTGACGAGGGAGTAGCAAGTATGCTATTAAAAACTCCTACATCTATGAGGTTTACATTAAACTTAGTTATAAGATCTTCTCTTTCATTTCCGATTCGGAAGCACTCAATCAAGGCGTGGTACACGTCTTCTATTTGACCACATTCTTCACAGTAAGGGGTTTCGGTTTTACCCATCAGATAGGCAAAACTGTTAGATATAGAACTTAAAACCGTAAGAATAAGGTCAATTCACATCAGACGGGAAAATGCTCGAGCACTTTTTAAGTGGTAATTAAATCTCAAACTTATTCCATTCAGAAAATAGTATGCTACATCAAAAATTGATAAGATATACAACATGTTAAGGTGAAGAGGTAAGCAAATGGCCTTGAAGTGTGAAATAAATTGTTAACTCGTAAATATGGTGATAATTTCCATATTGCTCTTCGTCATGCACTAGATAGATATCCTTTTAAATTATTTTATGAACTGCCGTTGAAACTATTATTGGTGATCCGTCTAGCTTTAAAACTTGCCGTGGTCACTTTTGGCGGAGGCAAGTTTTAAAGCTAAACGGACTAATGTAAATACTTTCAACGGTGGTTCATAAAATAATTTAAAGGGCTATCTAGTGCATGACGAAGAGCAATATGGAAATATGTATATATATATCACCATATTTACAAGTTAACAATTTATTTCACACTTCAAGGCCATTTGCTTATCTCTTCACCTTAATGAAATAACGCAAAACCTCTCAGATGGCACCTAAGCTCATGAAACTTTTGTTCTACAACTTTCAAGAAACCCAAAAAAAAATTTGAATTTTCACATAAACTGATCAGCTGATCGAGTCAATTTGTATAAAAATCCGAATTTTATTTTTGTTGTATAACAAAAGTTGTTCAGTTTCATGGACTGAGTTACAACCTGAGAGGTTTTGCTTTAGTTCATGAACACGTTGTAGGTATATTTGCTAGGGAAAGCCCCGATTTTCAAGCGTTTATCCTCAAATAACTTTTAAAAGGCTGGACCGATTGTGTCTTCTATTAACTCGTTGTATAATTAAGATATTGTTCCGAGCTTTGTAATGCTATGGAAATCAAAAATTAGACCCGCGATGTTAGTTTTTTGGTAGTGTGCTGATAACTGTTGTAGAATGAACGGGTAGATTTATGGGTAGATATAAATCTACCCGAGATTTATATCTACCCATAAATCTACCCGTCTCTATCTTACTAAGTTCAAAGTTGATGCTCCTAGTAGGCCATTTTAATTTCTAACCTCCAAGACTGTAGCGCAGTCCTTCATCTAAATATATTTTTTAAAAGAAACGACGAGATACGTATTAAAAGCATTCCGATGATGATAGATCACTCGTCCTACTCAACGAATATGAATAGGTATTCTCAAAAAGAATATAAATCTGCGATAGTTTCCTGCTCCGCGGAAAACAACTTTCCATACAAATGGGTACCGATGGAGAGAAATGACTTTCTGTGTCACTTCGCTCATATTTATTATACTTTTTATGGGGGAGATATTGAAACGAATCGAAAAGGTACGGCTGTTAGCCTAGTTGTAAATAACTTTTTGGTATTGAGTTGGCCGGATGTTGCTTTAGATATATTATGGCACAGAGTAATAATATACTACGTACAATAGATATATAACTTCAGTATATACTGTTTTCAAAGCTAGGCAATGAAAATCTGGTCAAAAAAACTAGTAAAATATATAAAAATCGGGTTCATTGTTCGTTTGTATTTATTGAAAACGCTCTATCTTCTTATTTATATGTTGAAGTTTTATACCTGTTTGCCATAATGTTAGTAAATGGCCTACTATCACAGCAGCAAAAGTGAACTCACGAACCGATATTTAAATGGCACTGCGACGTCTTGTGCTTTCACCGATGCATTATTCAACAAACCGGAGGTAATACCTCAATTCAGAATTTATTTCACCTTAGAGAAAATCCTAACTGCTTCCAAGTGTTCACGAATTTCTATTGCAGGAAAGCCTTCCAATATATTTTCTTTAAAGTTTTGTTAAAGAGGGCGTAAAATGGTTTTATTCCAGATTTAGCAACGCTCGCTGCCTCTTGAGTTGCAGCTGACATCTTCGTATGATTGCTTTGAATTTTACTTTCATTCCAGACAATACTTTCATCAGGATTTTGTCAGCATTTCTATTGATCCTTACACACGGCCACGTTCACGAAACTTAAAAACGAAAAGCGCAGTATCATTAATGCCTACTCTATTACAAACGAAACTATACATCCGTGCACCGTCAATGCTGTGTGTTCGCCCGCTCTCAACAAGGCGAGAACGGGGGGAGAGGTGCGAGAGATTTCATTCTGTATGAAATACTCTTATTCATTTATGTGACAAGACACTGCCACGGCAGCGGCAAGTGGCGAGCAGTGGCATGTGTATGAGCGTTCTTACATGCGCCGCAGCAGCTACTGCGTCACTTTTGATGACCTCCGTGGCCCAGTGATAACATGCCAGTCCGCCACTTCAAAGGTTCTGGGTTCGATGCCCAGCCAAGGCAAGTTGGAAAATGGCCTTTTTCAATTTGTCCTGGTTCTTGGGTGTTTATCTATGTGCCTATGTAGTTATTATAAAATATAGTAGTTTAAACTTAGTTTGGGACTAGCTCAATGGGTGTGATTTGTTCTTCATCATCATCAACATCAGGTCTTTTTAGTAAACAATGCCTAATGAAGCAAGATAGTATAGAGGAGCTCTATCGGATTCTCAGCTTACGATTTACATGAAGTCAAAGTTTGCAATTCAGACACAAAGTCGTCAACCCTCCGGGGGCACGGAGCTCAGAGTAAAGTCTACATTGCACTCGATTCTAGAATCGTCTATTTGAGCACCCTACCTCACAACGTGCACTAAACGTGAGAGTATTTAAAGAAGAGATGGCTCAAATTCAACATAAAATAAACGGGCAAGTGCGAGTCGGACTCGTACATGAAGGGTTTCGTACCACCGTACAATGTTTTAAAACGCAGAAGAAACACTTTTCTTGTATGACGACCTTCTTTAATTTTTAACTTTATTTTATTTTTAGAGTTCCGTACCCGAAGGGTGCAAACGGCACCCTATTACTGAGACTCCGCTGTCAGTCCGTCTGTCCGTCTGTCACAGGGCTCTATCTCTTGAACCGTAATAGCTAGACACTTGAAATTTTCGCCGATTATGTATTACTGTGGCCGCTATAACAACAAATACTAAGAATAAAAAAAACGGGGTCGTCATACAAAAAAAATAAAAAGTAAAGGGGGTCGTCATACAAAAAAACATTGTACTACGTACTTGGTACGTATAGGTACGGAACCCTTCATTTTCGAGTCCGACTCGCACTTGCCAGTTTATCTAAAACTTTTGATAACATGAAATGATCATTAATTCGGTTAATTTTATTATATTTTTTTTGTAGGATAAGAAGAAGTAGGAGTATGTAAATGAAACACATTTTTCTTTAAGTTTCAATTACATGGTAATGATATACAGCGTGACGACTTTCCTTTAATTAAATGAGCCTAAAATTGAATTTTGAAACTAAAATAAGTTTGAAAACATCTGCCTCCCACAGACAAATTAGCTATCCAAATTAATGGGCGTATATAAGGCAGTTTTCGAACTAGTGTGGGTAAATATATGTTTTTCCATATTTCAAATATTCAAGTCATTATTTGCCATATTTCAAATATTAAAACTTTTACTTTAAAAATTAAACATGAAAAAGATAAAAAAAAACCTTTTTACCTGACTACGGCAAGAGGAAGGGTAATGATTTTAGCAGTCTACGTATGTATGTATGTATCTATGTGTGTTCCACCGTAGCATCCAAACCACTCATCTAATTTTTACAAAAGAGATGTCAATCGATTCGTCATTATCGTCTGGGTGACATAGGCTACATTTTGTGTGCAAACATATTATATAACGAAAGTTAAATAAGAAAGGTGAGAGTAAAAAAAAAATTTTTTTTGTTCCTATATCAAGTGGGGTGTCAAATGAAAGAGGAGCAAATGCTGAGCTTAAAAGAAAAAACTTAGTCCAAAATAAATAAAAACAAAGCCCCTAAAACTCAACTATAAATATCCAAACGTTAAAATTATACTACTAGCGACATCTATTAGAACGAAGAAATGTCAAAGAAAAGATGTTTGTTACGCGACTTGTTTATAAGCCATACATGAATTTCCTGGGTTCCAGTTCTGCCCCCATTTTAAATAAATCATTTCAAAGGAATCGGAGATGAGATATCATTGAAAATTTTGTCTTTGTGAAGAGAGCATTTATAGATCAAGTAAAGGAGAAAGTTGACGTCGTGTCGTATAGGGAGGTCAAAAGGATGGCTCAAGGAGAGGGAGACATGAAAACTACTCCACCGACAAGAACGTAGTTCTTAAATTATACTCGTATACGAAGACCTATTAATACCTTTGATAACCCTTCGAATTTATGAACTACCTGTTCACAGTTTCTGTTTACAGTTTTAAGTGAGACATGGATAAGGTAAGGTTAGTATAAGAAAAAAAGAAAAGGGGTTAAGAGGGTGGAGCCACCCGCTATTTAAAAACTTTTAGTAAGACATGAATAAGGTTAAGTTAGGACAAGAAAGAAAGAGAACGGGGGGTTCGGTGGTTCTAACTACTTGAGCTATACTTCAATTTTTTTTTGGTCAAGTTTAACGTTATCACGGAAAAGTTAAAAATAAAAAATAAGATTAAAAAACTGCAACCTGACTACGGATAGCAAACTCAAAAGAAAAAACCAAGTTTTATCTAGTGTTTCATCTTTTGGCATTTTACATCAACAACATTTGAACCCTTTAATTTATTTATTCATAACGCACGACCACGGCCTTTTATAAATATTACAGCGTTGTTGATGTAAAATGCCAATAAAACTTGGTTTTTTCTTTTGAGTTTGCTATCCGTAGTCGGGTTGCAGTTTTTTAATCTTATTTTTCTGCGTAAATTTTTTTTGAAGAACTAAAAATCAAGTAGTAATGAATAAGCTGGCTAAGGAAACGTAGTACCTGAAAACGATACGACCACTGGCAACACCAGGCGATGGGGCGCAGTGCGGTGCGGGCTAGAAACGACATCACTCATTTTTACCTTCGACCATATTGCGTCAGACACTGTTAATTTTTGCAATTTTGTAAATTCATTCCAATAAATAATATATATCTATATTGGACGACTCTTCGACATGAATGTGTATCTTGCCTATCCTAACCTACGGTGCGCAAACTTGGTCACTTACCAAAGAGCAAAAGCTTAAACTGCAGGTTTGTCAAAGAGCAACGGAGCTCAGTATGTTAGGTATAAAAAGGACAGACCGTGTCAGAAACATTACACTGTGCTCCATTACACAAGTGGTTGACGTTGGTACGAATCTGCTAGATGATGTGGGACTGGGCGGGCCACGTTTGCCGCATGACCGAAAGATGGGCCCACACAACAACATGGGTTTCTACAGACGGAAAATAAGATGGAGACGAATTATCCGCTTTTAAAAAGAATGGAGGGAAACAGCCGAAGATGGAGTAATTTTAAACAAAAAGGGGACGCTTTTGCCCAACTATGGGACTTAAATGGCAAAAAAAAAATATACAATGTGTTAATGAACTAACGCAAAACCTCTCAGATGGTACCTCAGCCCATGGAACTGAACAACTTTTGTATGTTCTTAAATTTTCACGTAACCAAAAAAAAAATTGATTTTTTATACAAACTGATTAGCTGAACGATCTTTTCTTTCCTCTGCTCACATTGTCGAGACAATGTGAGCAGAGGAAAGAAAAGATCGTATCGTATTTTTTTACAAGGCCGAGGCCTTGTGTAAAAAATACTTAAAGATAACGCTTTGGCCATTGACCTGTTAGCGGAGGCAAGAGATGCCTGAGCAGCTCTCTGCCCCGAAAGTGATATCCCAGGGGAATCAAACCTTCAAAAACTCTGGGATACTCCCTTGGTGCAGAGAACTGTTAAAAATCTGGCTCAAAATCTTATCAGTGGTATTGACCGCGCTCAACTCCTCGCAGTCTCTTCCAAGGAGTCCAGCCACTGGCTCCATGTTATTTCATCTTACAACATTGGTACATCGCTGGATGACAATAGTTTCCATACCGCTATCGGACTTCGGCTGGGAGCATCTGTACACACACAATTGCCCGTGCGGCAGCGATGTTGATCAGTTCGGGCGCTATGGCCTATTCTGTCAACTCAGCGCTGGTAGGATTTCGCGACACGGCTCTTTGAATGACATCATCAGAAGGGCTCTTGCCACTGTCAATGTCCCTAACACCCTCGAACATCGAGGTGTTGCGCGTGATGATGGCAAGAGGCCTGATGGTATGTCATTGATCCCCTGGGAACGTAGGAGAGCGCTGGTGTGGGACGCTACATGCGTTGACACACTAGCGCCTTCCCACCTCAGGGGATCACTCTCGAGAGCCGGATCGGCTGCCGAAGGTGCTGAGCTTGCCAAGCGACGCAAATATCTGTCCTTCAATATTTGTACCGTTTGGTGTGGAAACGTTTGGACCATGGGGCCCCAGCGCGAGGAAAGAAAGCTGGCTGCTTCTTTTCTCAACGCTTTAGCATCCAGAGAGGAAAAGCAGTCAGCGTTCTTGGCACCATGCCGCACGGTCGTAATCTTTCAGACTTTTAAATCAATAATTTAGATTAGGTTTAGTTTGTAGTTTAATCTCATTTGTATTTATTTATTTATTTCTTAATAAACATTTGTGAATGGTTTGCTGATTGTTCAGTTTAATGGGCTGAGGTACCATCTGAGAGGTTTTGCATTAGTTCATTAACACGTTGTATATATATATATATATATCTATCCAGAGCGCCTTTTATGTAGTCCACACACATAACCCAGGGCATAAATGGGCCCTCCCCCTGCCAAAGTGAAGCTATATCAACGTCCGTGTCCAAGTTAAATAACATTCAATTCCAGTTTTACCCTAATATCGTCTGGAGGATAGTTTAGCTGTGTTATATCGATCAAATGGTTAGTCGAATCCTCAAGGCGGTTGTAGGTACAGTCGGACTGTACCTAAATATCGGTAAGCAATAAGTGCGAACTTTAATGTTATAATGTGGTACTCGTAAGCATTTAACAATATTATACAATAAGATTCGTTACTGAACAATTAGGTATATTTCCCAATAAAAATGACACTAATTTAAGATGAGCACTTTTGTGTGAGGATTCGAATGTACATTGTGTTTCTTAGAAAAAGTTATTGGCATGGTCAGATGCCTTTATATTTAACCAGCTTGAAAAATCTGACACCAGTGTGTTGGCCATTTACAAACACAAAAAAAAGAAAGTTCCAGTTCACATTCTTGAGCTAATATTTGGCGGGAAAAGTAATTCAATATCACGATATAAACTTGCTTCAGACAATTGTGCGCTGTAAAATATCTCTAATTATGATCATAATTTTTGTTATTCAGATAGTACAGATAAAAGTTTCAGAAGGAAACTAGGAGACTTATTACGTATTTTTTGACTTGTACTTAATTCGGTTTTGATGTGGTTTGTATTTTTTACTATTTGCATAATTATACATGTAGTTATCTAATATCAAAATAAAACCTTTTAGCTTTTAAATAAAACCGCAGACAACGGGTCCAAATAGGAAACAACTACAATGACTATTCCGATATTGATTTTGGCGTACCACAGGGTAGCATTTTGGGGCCAACTCTTTTCCTCGTCTATATAAACGACCTGTGTTCAATTTCAATTACCAATTCTCGTATTTTAACTTTTGCAGATGACACTTCAGTAATTTTTTACACTTAATCTTGGAATGAAGTAATTTAATTATGTGCTTAGTTGTAAGGGCTCTGCGTTTAAGTTACAAAATTATCAATTATTTTTTATACAGTACGAAAGAGAGTGTAGTACGAAATAGGTGTGAGTAGCCTCACGTTGCTTTGTACTTGGCCTTGTAGACGTATACCTAATAATAGCTAGCTAACAGTATAAATATTTCGCCACCTTGTCACTGTCAATTTAAATATTTTTGTACGGACTGCATTACGAGATAATATCTAGTTATCATGCAAGCAAGCAATCACCCCGTCTGCCCTTTCAGACCAAGTTTAATGTTTTAAATATAAATAAAAAAGGCATTAATTTGACTGAAGCAGCGATTAAGTGACTGAAGTCTTTCTGTATTGAAGAAGACATTGTTTGAATCAAAATTAAAGTGGAAAATCGTAGTTGCCAATTTATTAAAAAAAAGATTTCATTTAAAAATTATAGGCATCCCTACCAAATATACAAATTAAAAGAAATCTTAGCAATATTTTCAAGAAATTTGAGTTTAAATTCCACGTGTCTTTATTAATTTAATTACGAAAGCAATTTTTTGTTTTTAAAATATTGAGAAGTAAAATTTACAACAAAAATGCTATAAATACCTAAAGGACCGTTATAAGCAGAGCAGGGCTCAAATCACCGGTGGATAAACGCAAATCACCGAGTCTCAGAGAAAGAAACCTCCTAACTAGTGATGTGCCGTTCCCGGGAACGTGCCCAAATTCCCCGGGAACGTTCCCAAATTCCCGGTAATTTGGGAACGTTCCCAGGGAACGTTCCCGTATTTCTAGGGAATGCTACGGAATATTGGATATATGTATTTGTATTATAACCATATCAAGTGATGCATTTACGTTAGTAAAATATATTTACAGTGATAAAAAATATGTCTGATAAATAAAATTACAACTTTCCCTGACATTTCCATTTTTTGGGAACATTCCCGGGAACGTTCCCGGAAATCTGGGGAACGGAACGGAACATCACTACTCCTAACTGAATAGATAAAAATACTTGTAAATAACACAATCACAAATTAACATCTTAAAAATTTATCAAAAAGTTGTACTCGTAAATTCAGTTTCTTGTCGAGTCCCGTGATTGTCAGAGAGTTCTCACAAAGTGCTGAAATCGTTGAACAGGATGTTCAAAGGCCATTGTCATTAGCACCAAATTAAAATGCCCTAAGTAGAGTCTTACTTGGCACTCAAAGACTTCTTTGAGCTTTTGTTGCAAAGCGGGTTGCTTGCGTTCTGTAACTGAAATGACTCACTTCTAAAAACTAAGAAATATTATTAATTAATAAAAAAGTAAGTATATATAATTTATTAAATTTCATAGAACAGTATACATAAATAAAACCGGCCAAGTGCGAGTTAAACTCGCGTGTAGAGGGTTCCGTACAATTGATCTCTCTACTTAGGGCATTTGATTGAATTCTTATAGGTTTTCCTGTAGTCTACAAGCAATAAACTATATTTAGTACTAGCTGTGCCCGCGACTTCGTTCGCGTGGTTGTCGGAACGTAATGTTATATAGCCTAAAGCCTTCCTCTGTAAATGGACTACCTAACAAAAAAAGAATTTTTCAAATCGGACCATTAGTTCCTGAGATTAGCGCGTTTAAACAAACAAACAAACAAACTTTTCCGCTTTATAATATTAGTATAGATTTTTTGAAAATTTTAGGCTCAGTAGTTTTGGAGATCAGGGGGTTGGTCAATTTTCGTCTTCTTTCATGAATAAAATCAAAACAATTTATTTTACAATTATAACAAAAAAGTTTGCAAAACTTTTTTTTTTCATTTGCTACTTTGTCCCCCGAATATGACCATTATTTAAAAAAAAAAATTACTTTGCACACATGTGTTTGGGTCATAATATAGGTCCTAATTTTAATTTATTGTGTTTTGGAGAAACAAAAATAAGTATTTTTACTATCCAGCAAAAATCTTTTAAGTTGGTAAAATTGGAAATTAAAAACAAAATAAAGATTTTTTCATGTGTTGTGAATATTACAGATGAAGTATTATAAAAAATACCTTAGTGTTTTACTTAATTCATAATTATATTATTAAAATGTTGAGCAATGATCATCATCATCCTCACGTATTCCCGGTTGCATCGTCAGCGGTTACGCTTCAGAGCCCGGGGTCCGCTACCTAACCTAGGCGATTTGACGAGGTTACTGATTTTTTACACAGAGCGACTGCCGTCTGACCTCCGCAACCCAAAGGGTAGACCAGAACCAATCCTAGGATAGGTACAAACGCTAGATGGCGTTCGGGACCCACAGCTTTACGTGCCTTCCGAAGCACGGAATCATCTTTCTTTTCGGATAATCAGGTGATTCAAGCCTGCAATATCCTAACCAGACTGGAAACAACTTTTCACAAAGTATGCTTCCCAGTAGGGTTTGAACCCACAACCTCCGGATCACAAGGCAAACGCCTTGACCACAGGACCACGGAGGCAGTCAAAATCTTGAGCAATGATCTCAAGAAATAATTAAATTATTTAGCAAATTTTCCTTTGACAATATAAATGTCTGATTCGGCTATCTCAAGTAGAATTTTATTAAAATTCGTCTGCGAGAAATAACAAACTTATCTTGTTTGTGTTGTTCATAAACGTTATTTAAATAAATATCACTCTGCATCAATTATTCAAGAGATTTCTATTAGCAGCACGAAATAATTCAAGATTTAAATTGTTTGCCGAGTAAATTAGCTCATTATTTTTATTGCAAAAAACATAATGGCCGTCCCAGCTAGACAGAGTACTGCAATCTGACTGAAATATCTGTGTTCTCATTTAGACTATTTGTTTGCTGCTTCAAATTGAAATAACAAGTTATTATTTAAGAAATATTTTGACGTGACAACGTCTTATAAATTGGTTAGCCGGGTGACACTTCAAGTAACTGCGTTACGCTCCGCTTACGTTATGCGCTCACAATGAGAGCGAGTGAGAGGCACGCGTGCCTTTCACTTTTTATGTCTGTCTCTCTCGCTCTTAGGCGGGCTAACCATGCCCGAGTTTTCATCCTTCTTCCTACTATACGAATGAATATTCACATTAAAATTATTTTACCACTCAAAGTCGTTGTCACGTAAAACTTTCGCCCGTATACCGACTTTACAGGCAACCAATTTTTTACTAAAACAAAAAACTATGTGACGAATCATGAGCTCTCGGTGGGGTTATGTTGTTTTCTTACAGAGATGCCATGGCCACCGGCTTTATCATGATATCAGGACATTGGTACCATAATATTGAATTCTCACTGAACTTACATAAGTATGTAAAGTTTCAACTTAATTGAATAATGTGAAGAGGGTCTTATTTACCTTGCAAGATTTGGTTACACACAGACAACGGACAGATGAAATGAAACAATATCAAAGCTTGTTTAGGATTTCTGGGAATAATTACAAAAAAATATATAAACTAAGACTCGCCAAGTGCGAGTCGGACTCGCCCATGAAGGGTTCCGTAGCAGCAAGTAACATACTTAATATAAAAGTTCTAAAGGTAAGTTGCGGTTTATGATTTTGATTGACGTATTAAAAAAAACTACTTACTAGATCTTGTTCAAACCAATTTTCGATGGAAATTTGCATGGTAGTACATCATATATTTTTTTTAGTTTTATCATTCTCTTATTTTAGAAGTAACAGGAGGGGGGGACACATTTTCCTCAATATCATTGTTTAAGACCTATCTATAGATACCCCCTACACGTATGGGTTTAATGAAAAAAAATGTTTGAGTTACAGTTCTAAGTATGGGGAACCCCCAAAATTTGTTTTTTTTTTCTATTTTTGTGTGAAAACCTTAATGTGGTTCACATAATACATCTACTTACCAAGTTTCAACAGTATAGTTCTTAAGTTTCGGAAAAAAGTGGCTGTGACATACGAGTCAAGATTTTGGAAACTCCAAAATTGTTAAAAAAGCTTTATTTATCAAAATCACTTTTTTTTTACAAAAAAGGCTTATTGCCATACTGGTAGCTAGTGGAAAAATAACATGGAGTTAACAGTTTACATGGTTTATATAGTCCGCTGTTGCCACTGCTCCTCCTTGGTTGGTGGTCCAATGGACAATACGTCGATTATATAAACGATCTATTGTACTGGACTCTGCTTCTCAGATGCCGTTGTCCAAGGTTTTAATATAAGTGTTGAATGGGATATCCGTTACTTGACTAACGGACGGACAGACAGACCGACATGAAAAATCCATAAGGGTTCCGTTTTTTGCCATTTGCCTACGGAACCCTAAAAATTAATCAGAGCAAAAATAAAAATAGAAAAGCTTCCAAAATTTAAAAATTCTCGAAAAATTCACGAGGCATATCGAATACTTAATTAAAACGTCCGATAATCGTATCTGGATATATCGGACATTTTTAAAGTGATTGCATTGCATCGCTTTTGTATTTTAACGCATTCACAACTGCATGAATGTGAGAATTGACCAGATTTTGAATATTGTGATTGGTCAAATAATTGGTTGCTGAGTGCCGCTCTGCCCAGTTCCGCTTCAACCGAAATCCGATTTTCTTTTCAAACGCGACGCGACAGATTACTCTGCATTGTAATAAAGGGTGTCTAACTAAAATGCTATATTTTTAATCGACTTCAAAAAAGGAGGAGGTTATCAATTCGACTGTATGTTTTTTTTAAATGTATGTTTGTTACGCGATATCTTCGCCAATTGTGAACCGATTTTGATGATTCTTATTTTATTTGAAAGAAAAAGTCTTTACTACCAAGTTGGTTCCATTTTAATTTGGTGAAGATATGATGAAGAACTTTGAAGACATGGAAGAAACTCCTTAAAAAAATTGAAATCGGTTGTTTTTTTTTTTAATTCAATTATGATCTTAAGATCCCTTAGATGCAATATTATAGTATATTAAGAGTATGTTTAAACTTGTATTACGGGATACTAAGTCAACGATACATTATTTTATAAATAAAGATAAAAACCCAATACCCAGGAAAATTTAAAAATGGCAATTTTTCAACTTGTCCTGCACCTGGCATCAAACTCACAGCCTCCGGAGTGGCGGAGTAGCGCGTTGACCATTACGCCACGGAGGTCGTCAATTGTATGGCATGCGATATTTTATCTAAG
This sequence comes from Acrobasis repandana, assembly GCA_963576875.1. NCBI lineage: Eukaryota > Metazoa > Arthropoda > Insecta > Lepidoptera > Pyralidae > Acrobasis > Acrobasis repandana. The sequence goes on along the minus strand of OY756223.1, from coordinate 5,315,423 downwards.
ATACAAATATATCGTATCTTCGTCGTCTATAATGCCTTTAAATAGTCTCGTGTGCACGCATCTTAAATAAAATCACGAACTTATGGTGCACTGCAAATGTGAAAAATTATGACGCAAACTACCTTAATTTGTGGAGTAAAAACTGTGGTTACCTAGCAAAGGCTTTAATACACACACTACTTGCCCGTATATTTGCGTTAAAAGTGTTTCCAACTTAATTAAGGCCCTTGAAGTTAAATACTGGTTCTAAGAACTATGCTTGGACAGCGGCTTTACGTGAGGCGATTCTCACATTTCTAAAATGTGAACTTGAAGCTAGGTTTCGAGTTGTTTAGAAATTTAAGAAAAAAGGGCAGTCAGAGCATTTTGGGTCTTCCGGCTCTAAACAAACAGTACCCAGGGCCGCAAGACTCAAAGGCTACTTTTAGCGTAATGACAGGCGAGAAAGTGGAAAAAGCAATAAAAGCCGCATCGCTTATTAACATGATTTGCGTTTTCGCCCATTCCCTCGGTCGGCTTCGAAAATCTACGCGGGAAGAGAAGCAGCTGGTACATTCTACGTTTTTTTTTTCTCCCAGACCACCATGGAACGATCAAGAGAATAAGTTTCAAAACATGGTCCACCTACGGTTAAGCCCCTAACACCTTGTACATGACAATAGATGACAGAGAAAATGTGGCCAAGCACTGGTCTACAACTGTATGAAAAAGCCATTTCAACGATCGAGAGGAAGACCTAGACGATGACCTAAAAAAGGAACATACAGGAAGAAAGAACGGGCACATTTTTAAAGATTATACACCACCGTGATCTATGTACTTTTATGTCAATGTTATACACAACTAGCTTCCGCCTGCAGCTTCGTCCGCGTGGAACGTGGATGTGGTTATCGCAACCAAAGCCTATTTTTATCCTCATGGTTCAAAGTAGGTATCTCCATGCCAAATTTTAGTCCAGCCGTTTTACAGATACTACGAGTAGTTATTTTGATATTAGACTATCTGTCTAATCGCCCACAGTACCTACCTACGTCGAACATATATGATCGATATCGGCACGTCACACGCAGGTTTCTCCTTGCATTTTATTATTCCTGTGAATCAAACTGTAGAGAGGCTCTCTACAGTTTGATAGAGGGTTGACGTCAGGCACACGGCCGGTCCTAAAACTATAGCACTAACTATTGTAACTATTTGTAAATAGATATATGACGCCCTTCTGACGAGTAGGCGACCAAAACTACAAAATGAGTTTCTGTAGGCGTTACTTTAGCAGTAGTCGTTGCGAAACGCTTGTAGTCGCTGGTAGTAGTAGTAGCTTGATAGCTTTTCTAAAACACAAACAATAAAATGAGCAGGTATCTAATCTTCGTCATGTCAATAAATTAAAAGTAGAGTCATATGTTCCTCGCCCAGTGTCTGGCCACAACCAATGCATTATCCGTGACCGGCATAAAGTCATCCAGTGTGCGTATCAGGACAGGATGGACACTCCTATAGATGGGGCATTCATCACAAGGTATTTTTAGTCTCCACTACAGGAGCACGACCAGAGGATTTGGCCTACACTCTCGACGCTGGCCAGACGGGTTGGAAAGGTCTCACTGATGTTTATAAGCTTTATTTAGCTTATGTTTCCTAAGTCGCCTTCTACGACATCCACAGGAAGACTTGGGGTGGTCCTATTCTGCTCTGCCGGAAACCACACGGCTAATGCGGCATTAATTGTTTATTATGTCCACATGTGCACTAGTCATCCCTTCCTTAGTAGCCTAGGTATTTTTGAGAGTCATTAAAAATAAAGGCAAACGGACAAACAGACATTTTTAGCACTATAGGAGCAGTTTGGTAGCCAGTAGTAATATAACGTCTAACTTTAAAATTATAAAAGCACTTACCATTGCTGTCCAAAGTTGGTGAAAAATGACTTCAAGTAATTTTAACGGCACTTTATTCTTTCAAACAATTTTTCATTTGCATGTGTTACTGAATCTTAACTTTGCCGTGTGGTGACGGCAGAGTTGAATGAATACGATTTGTCGCCACTAGTGATGTGCCGCTGGAAATATTCCACTTTACAGGAAATTTACAGGAATATTCCTAATATTTCCGTAAATGTTTCCCTAAATTTTAATTTTTTAGGAATATTGCCAGGAATGTTCACGGGAATATTCTGAAAGCTTTCAGGGACGACACATCACTATTCACCACCCCTTTGCTCTACCATGGGTGAAGTAATTGTCAAAAAGAAGGTGAATTTGTAGAACAATCTGATTATGTACGATCATTTTTATCAACCACTACTTACTTGCTTTACTTCCATTGAAGGAAAATATCACGAGGAAACCTGCACACTAGTATCTAGATGTCAGTCACTGAGAATTTCTAGCTATTAGCCCCTAAAGGAATGATTTTTGATTGGTTTGGTTTTGAATTTAATGTCTAAGACATAAGGTACATACGAGTATAAACAAAAAAAGAATTTCCCAAATCTGTCCAGGTGTCTCCGAGTAATCGGGAAACATACATAAATAAAAGATTCCGACAAATTCAGAATTTTTTAAAGTTGGTTACATAAATAAATATTACTATTATTAGTAATATATACGGACCAATCACACAGATTGAGCTAGCCCCAAAGCTACGAATAATAATCTCTAGAAGCGTAACTAATCCCGAAAAATCGACCCGGATGCTCGACCGACGCGGCGATGATGCGTGCGTGACCTTGTCGCGACCAATCGCATGCATCTTTGTCTATGTGTGTGTTTGAGTGTTTTGTTGTAAATACTGTTAGTTTGTTTGCGTAAATGGAATCAGAATCGAAGCGGTGAATGTTGGAGCATAACAAATACATATATAGATAAACATCCAAGACCCAGGTCAATCTGAAAAAGATCATTTTCCATCTTGACCTAATCGGGGATCGAACCCGGGACCTCCGGTGTGACAGATTGGCATGATGATCACTAGGTCACAGAGGTCGTCATAAAAACTACATAAATAAGAGGTTAAACATAAACATAGGTTTGTTGTATATAAGTGTAATGCTTTCGGGCGTTGTAAAAATAAAAATAATATAATTTATCGTATTTACATTCTTTATTTCCACTAAAAATATCAGCTTTACGAATATTGGCGTTGAGCCCGGATTTGGGGATTTATTTAGGTTTCTGCTAAATTGAATCCTTAATATATTACGCTACATAGAATCTATTTCTTTTAGATAATGTCTTTTTAAAATAAATGTAATTTTATGTATTTTTAACTGACTTCAAAAGGAGGAGGGTATCAATTCGTCGGAATCTTTTTATTTTATTTTTATGTACGTTCCCTGATTACTCAAATACGCCTGGACCGATTTGGACAATTGTTTTTTCGTTTGAAAGGGGTATACCTAGTACTTTCCAGGAGGTCCCATAGCAATTTTATTAAAATCGGTTGTATGGTTTGTTTTTTAAACGAAAATATTTAACTTTTCTGGAATCGAAGTCGGTTTTTTTGTTTTGTAAAAAATATCAATAATTATTGTATCATTTATATGTACATACATAGTTTTCATGCATTTCTTTGATGTCTAGGAACTTGTTCTATCATTTTCGTCTGGCTTGTCTAAGGTGAATCGTTTTGCACAAGTAGTCAATGTATTTTATGACTTTCAATCGAGAGTCTGTTCGGGTGTTAGTCTAATTACAATAGGTACAGACGATTAATCAGATACCTGTGCCACCGCGCGCTTCGCGCACTACGTGAGGTGGCACAGGTATCTTATCATTCCTCTGTACCTACTAAGATAAGTATTGTAACACAGAAACATATAGGTAATTGTTTGTCTGTTGTTCGAGCAAAACAACAAATTAAAAAATAGTTTGAGATTTAATTAATTTTCTATTATAATTGCAAATTTAAATATAAGTGACCACTGTTATCGTATTGGGCAATAAACAAAACGACCTTTTTTATCCTAAATCTCATTTCATTGAGTCCCTAAAGGCCTCCTTAGCTTTTTCAAACTTAATTTGTAACGTGAGGAGGGCGAAAAAATCTCTTTCACCTTTTATTTATGGACCCGTGGGATTTGAAAGGTGGCCTGGACCCGAATCTCATTAGGGACACCCAATCAGACAATACACACCATCGTTTTGTTGTAACTGGTATTTAATCTATTTGTTTCGTTCGGTGTATTTACTGATTGGCTTTGCTAAAAGGCAAATTACTTATTAGTATTTATTGACCGAGTGCCTGTCCCGTCTGTCTGTTCTCGCCTGCAGGCGCTTTTTCAACCGATTTCGACGAAAACTGGAACACAAGTTTCTTGATTTATTAAGTTGTCAAATTAAATAATGAAATAAGAAATAGTGAAAAAATACCACGTGAGAACTTGAACCTGCGACCTTAGTCTCAATACGACTATGCTCTTACGAACTGAGCCATCACGTGTTCAACGCCGCACGCTGAATTTCGCCACCATTTGATATTCCTACACGCATTAGGCTTGCGTCCTGCTCACGTTGTATTTTTTCACTATTTCTTATTTCATTATTTAACTTGAGTACTTTAGTACTGCATCTTGAATGCCTAAAAAAACCTAAAAAAATATTTATTAAGTTGATCGAGATTTTTGACTGGGAGGAAAATAGAGGGAAACCTTTGCTAGAATTTATTGAAGAATTTCAATAAAATTTGAGAGGCACACTAAGGACTTCATTCTATACAAGATGTTGAAAAAAAATCTAAAAGAAGGAAAGGAGGGAGGAAAAGGGGGAAGTTTGCTTGGACAAATTTCACTGAAATGGCTTTGCTAAGCCAGGAAAAAGTGTCGGTTATTGAATGGTTATAAGAGCTCGTGAGATCTACTTTTCTTACAGAACCATTAGTTTTAAAGTGTAGGTATTAAAATGTTTAAGTAAAACTTTTTTGATGATGATGATGCAAATATTTTTTTTTGTTGCCTATACATATTCGGAGTTAAGTTTATTTTTAACCGACTTCAAAAAAGGAGGAGGTTATCAATTCGACAGTATTTTATTTTTTATGCATGTTTGTTACGCGATATCTTCGCCAATTTTGATGATTCTTTTTTTATTAAAAAGCCTTCACTACAAGTTGGTCCCATTTTATTTTGGTGAAGATATGATGAAGAACTCTGGAGATATGGAAAAAACTCCTAAAAAAATGAAGTCAGTTTTTTTTTTTTTGTAAAAAATTTTATTATATAGAACATTATTTTAAATAACTTTTCCTTATAAATATCTAAAAACAAAATATGTATTTACGCATCGCAACAAAAAATTACTGCTGTTTTATGATCTAAACAATGCCACGTATCGGTGTACGTTCTCCATCCACCCAGTAATCATTGTACAGGGTTTAACAAAATATACTTAAATGTTTTAAGAGTGGATTCAGTCCATGACACTGAACAACTTTCTCTAAGGAATATGTATCGAAATGTGAAAAATATTTTTTGGCCTTCCATATAAGTCGACCGATTAGCTGATCCGAATTTCATATTATGTACCAATACGAGTAAGTACCTATTTCTCATAAAAATTGGTATGCTCCTACATAATAACAGGCTTTAAATTTTTGGCGAAGCCCAGCCGCAACATAACGCATCGGGTTTTGCGCCCTATTACGTACGTCTGCCGAACATAACTTTGCCATTAGGCATAAGGGTCACCTCTTTCACATTTTTAATCTCACCGGCATTAATTCTGACGGGTCTCAAAATGTTGGGTCGCAGTCATAATTCGTCACAAATGGTTTCCGCTTCGGAGGTTTTGGTGCAGAGTAGACCCGATTCTAATCATTACTAGTTCCGTGAGAATAGTAGACCTCGCAAGCTCTTCTAACCATGCTATAACAAACATTTTCAAGGCTTCAAAACAAGAGGAGCTCCTCATTATAATAACTATAGTGGGCTAAAATAGAAACCAGATATATTTATAGGGATTTTACAAGCTTCTAGTTAGCTGTTTGTTGTTGTTTATTTATTTGAGTCAAATATTTCAAGTTAAAGGGGATGTTGGACTTCAGGCTACGTCATGAACACTTCCCCAAAAATCAGAAAAAATATCAAAAAACCGATTAAGACCAGCATGTAGGTATTTGTTTTTTCGTGATCTTTGTAGTGTACAAAAATACATTAAAAACGATTATTATCGTATAATGGCGATACTGATATTGCGCTCCCATACGTACGCAACCTGATTTAAACGTCACTCGCAGTAACTGTCAATGTCAGGTCAGTTGACATAATGGGTGGAGGCCATTTTGATGAAACTCACCTAACCTTAATTATGATATTTTGATTCAAATGTACCATAGAAAGGCTACGAAAATATCGGATTTACTTATTAGGCATTGATACCGACCCAAAAATGAAATTTCAGGTAGGTGTTCAGTGACCTAGCCGGCTCCCCATACATTTGTGCAACAAACCCTTTGAGCCACTTCCCGGTTTCCGATTGAGGTGAGATTTTGTAGGCTAATGTAAATTAGATGACAATGCAATATTATTATAACAAGAAGCTGATCTGAAGTTGGAGCCGCAAGGAACCCTGTAATAAAACGACGAAATCCCATCGAGTTTGGGTTTATTACAGTAAATGTCTGTACGATAAAATGATTAAGCATTCAGGATGCAGTACTAAAGTACTCAAACTAAATATATAAGGTGGTATTATTTCACCATTTCTTATTTAATTATTTAGTCAGTAACAGATATAATATTACGTCTTTACCAAGTGAGGTAGACTGAGTCCAGTGCCGTAAGACTTAAAGGCCTCATTTAGCGTGAAGGTGTGCGTGAAGATGGAAAAAGAGAATCAAAATAGTGTCGGATTGCTAGCCGCATCTACTATTAACATGACTTATTATCAACAACTGATATGTTTTTGTAGGAAGCCGAGTCTCTACATGATCTGTGCTCTGTTCCTGTAACAGTAAGCGAATATCGTGAATACCTCCAATGATTGTGCAGTCAGCGTTGTGTTATGATTCGGAAATTGAGATAGCTCGAATCACCACGAACAATTTCGATATAAATGTTGGTCGAGAGCTAGGAGATACTTTTTACACACTTGTTTAGCCGACCGGACAATTTGTATGGGAAAGGTAAAAAAAAAAAGTTAATAGTTTTTTTAGATCTCGGCATTGCGCGTATAGTACCGCCACTGAAATAATGATGTCATAAATGTATTAAAAAAACCCTACCGCGTAAATAATCTAACTTAAAAATAAACTGAAAGTAGAATAAAACAGTGGGATATTACTAAGATATTACCTATGTTGTTTTTAGCATTATTCACGTTATATTTTTTTGTAATTCTTTTATAAAATCCTTTATTTTGATACACCGACATTTTGTATTTTTTTAAATTATGATATTTATAATGATGCCAGTGACACTAACAATGTGAATTAAAACACCTCTTAACTTATACCCAGAAACCCATCAAACCGTTAAGAATGCAGAGCGTGCCAAAGAAAAAGTTGCATAATTACATACATACATTTAAAAAAACATAACCCCTTCTGGCGCAGTCGGGTAATAAATACAAGTAATATTGCTTCATTCATACGTGGGTGAAATAAAAAAAAAATAATATTTCGGAGATTTATTTTAAAACTTTTTAACCAAAGCTAACTGTTAAGGCCATACCTAAATTTTCCGGGGTCCAGTGCTGCCCCCATTTAAAATAAATCATTTTAAAGAAAACGGAGACCTTATTCAAAATTTTGCTTCTACCAAGTCCTAGACAACCCTTCAAAGTATTTTATGAATTACGGTTTACAGTTTAAAGTGAGAACGTTAAGCTTTACTACGCACATTTGCGAAAAACGGCCACTTTTAGCTAATGTGCATAGTAAAGCTTAACGTTCTCATTATAAACTGTAAACAGTAGTTCATAAAATACTTTGAAGGGTTATCTACTCGTAGGACTTGGTAGTAGCAAAATTTCGAATTATGTCTCCGTTTTCTTTGAAATGATACCGGAAAATTCAGGTACGGCCTTAAATGACTGATCAAAAACAAAAACTTCATCACGAGGATAAATAAATTAGTTTCCATTAGCCAACTTATACTTCTTAAGCACTTCGAAAACTCAATAACGATTATCATCGAAAGCTGGGCCTAATTGAGTTTTGGAGTAATAAACGCTTTAAATGAATATAAATAACTGTTTTATCTCAACAACGAAATTCGATTGGATCTTGGTGTAAACTGGCAATATTTTTTTGGCAGGGCAAGTTGGAAAATGGCCTTTTTCAAAGTGTCCTCGGTCTTGGGTGTTTATCTATATATGTATTTATCATAAAATATAGTATCGTTAAGTTAGTATCCCATAACACAAGTTAAAAAAAAACTTACTTTGGGGCTAGCTTAATCAGTGTGATTTGTCCCTATATATTTATTTATTTATTTTCATGACTTTGATGAGAACAAATAAAGAATTAAGAGGAAATCGATGGGCCGTATTTCTATACAAGCGTGGTCCCCTAATTCCTCACCGGATAGTGATCCTGGAGCAATGATATTTTCCAAAAAATCTGCGATTATAATGGCATGTCCCTATGTTTTCTTTTTTTTCATGATACGAACGAAAACGAAACGAAAAGAGATAAGAACTCTCGTTCAATTCAAAAATTGGTAAGATTTTCCACCCTTTTCAAACATCCACACAAATTTGAAAAGATTTTATTATAAAAAGAAAAGAGAAGTACATAAAAAAAATACAACACTTCAAAGGCTCTCTCCAATACATACTACTTATGGTTACTCATAATTATGTAATTAAAGTCATTTCATTTCTTTACTTATTATATCAGTTTGTTATCATACTTTGGGCGATGTCCAATGACCAGTAAACCCCTTTTTCCACGATAGAACTACAAAGAACTAGGATTGTAATATCCACTCGCTACTCAATTTACCCATTTGTATAAGCGCTATACCAATGTGAAATATATTTTAGATTGTATTTCATTATAATTTATTCTCTCCTTGAAATGAGAAACCTGAACACATTAATTACATTTATAATGACCTCACAATTGAAATGATAAAATTACTTTATTACTAAGTTTTTAGTGGAACATCGATAAAATAAAAATTAATTACAAACGAACTAAGAATGAATATTTTACTCGTTTTTCATTCATTCTTTTTTATTCGTTTAAACACTTTGCTCACTATGAATGCACATTAGAGATATATACTGCTAAAACGAGGGTACCGCTGGAATGCAGATGTGGTATCGCAAACAGTACATTCATATTTATTCCTCGTAATGTGCGAGATCATTTGGTTCGCCGGCTGCAGCGAACGCGCATACCGAATGCAACTTATTGCATATTATCTAATGTGGACGGATAACAATGGCTACACAGTGCATTTTTATGATTTTTTTTTTATCAGGGTCAGCGGCCAAATTACTCTTATAGCTAATTTTATCAACTGCTTTTAGTATCAACAACATAATATTATCACGCCTGTTTCCCACAGGGGTAGGCAGAGACTATGGACCTCTACTTGCTACGATCCAATTCAATTTCTATATTGCTTTTCACATTGTACCTACATAGTCACTGCTTAAAATAAGGGAGTAGGTACAACATATGAACAAACGCTAGATGGCGTTCGAGGCCCACAGCTTTACGTGACTTCCGACGGAATTATCTTTTCTTTCTGATAATCAGCTAATTCAAGTCTGCAATATCCTAACCAAACTGGAAACAACTTTTCACAAAGTATGCTTCCGGATCACAAGGCAAACGCCTAGACCACGACCACGGGGGCAGTTAGCACATAGACACCTCGTGCAGTGCACTAAACGAAGCCACGATGGTTATATCAAAGATTGAAATATATCATAAATCCCTATCTTTCCACGTTCAAATGTCACCCAGAGGCGTCATTATGTAAATGCACCTGCATCTGCTGGAAATATTTCAGCATTTTATAAAAATATCTTTTAAATGTACGTGATATCCACGGATGCACGGAGTTTTAGCAATTCAATTCCGAATTTTGGGAATTAGTTTACGTTCTGAAATCGTGTTTGAGAAATGCCGAAAAGTTAAATTAGCTTACGGTCCTGAGTACACAGTTCATAATTGTTTAATACGAATATATAATTATTTTATGATATTCGTTATGATTGTAATTTAGTGTGGGAGGAAATAAGGCACATTGTCATTGAAGTTGACTTAGAAAACACGGCATTGCCACACGGCGTGTTTTCTAAGTCAACTTATTACTCTTAGAAATGTCAATGTATTTAGTAGGTACACAAAGTATGATTTTGTGAATTAGGGCTTAAGAGGCCAGCATCTAAATTTTACTAAAAATCATACCCTAGCCGTGACTAGTGATGTGCCGTTCCCGGGAACGTGCCCAATTTCTCCTGGAACGTTCCCGTATTTCTAGGGAATGTTACGGAATATTGGATATATGTCTTTGTATTACAACCAAATCAAGTGATGCATTTACGTTAGTAAAATTTATTTACAGTGATAAAAATATGTCTGATAAATAAAATTACAACTTTCCCTGACATTTCCATTTTTTGGGATCATTCCCAGGAACGTTCCTGTAAATCTGGGGAACGGGAATGGCACATCACTAGCACGTCATGTGAAAAGATACATGTGAAGAGACTTTGTCAATTTTTGTTTCTCTGAGAAAATAAAAGATACGTGTACAATATTTTTAAACAGACGGGCGATAGTATGCCCGTGACACCTGTCGGCGACGGTCGCCGACTGTGGCGCAACAGTAGGTGTAGGTCACAGATCTGTATATACGGTAGAATCTTCCACTGTTGAACCAAGGCTTCTAATCTTTCCACACATTTCTTCAGCCATCTCCTGTCATTCGTACAAAAAATTATCCAGGTCGCCCCGCCATCTTGTCCTCAGCCTATCCCTACTTCTGTGACCGTCCAGAAGCCAGCATTATTTAAAACAAAAATACAAAACTGTAAATCACAGCACACATTGTAGATATTCGATTAACGTTTTAATTAGTTTCACTCTGCATTCCATTGAGCTTGAAAAGCTTTTAGTGCATAAATTAATACTGACGTATTGGTTAAATTTTCATTGGAATTCAGATATGAATGCGAAGTGATTGATTGAATAGTAAGCTCTGTGTTAAAGGCAAATAACAGTTTTTATGACAAAGCAATTATCTAGATTTTGGTCAAGATTTACAGATAAATTATCCCTAACGAGGGAGACAGAACCTAGGGTCGTAAAACCCAAAGGCCTCGTGATGGTGGGCGTGAAGATGAAAAAAGTGAATTAAAATAGTGAAGAGTTGATAGCTTAATAATCACCTATGAACATGATCCAGATATACCATACCCTCAATCGGCTTTTAGAATCTCCGCGGGAAGAGAAGCAGCTGGTACATTCAAAGTTTTTTCTTTTCTCCCAGAGCAGCATGGACGAAACATTAGTCAGGACATACCTAATACAAGACTAATAGATATATTCTCCAGTGTGATATTTTATCACTGTTGCAGAAAATAATAGGTAAGTACATACATACACCTGCTGTTTTAATTAAATTGTCATTGCAATATTTTCAGCTATAAATGTAAAATTAACAATTAAATTGTAAGCTTTAAGAGACAAGGGAGAATGGCCGGCGTGCTGAATTTAATTGTCACTTTCTCGTGATTTTCTTCGTTCTTTGAAAGTCACATTAATCCGTTGACTAGCTTTAATAAATAAATATTAGGGACAAATCACACAGAGCTAGCTCCAAAGTTAGGTATTTTAAATTGGCATTATGTGATACTATATTTTATGATAAATAATTAAATAGATAAACACCCAAGACCCAGGATAATTTGAAAAAGGCGATTTTCTAACTGGACCTGGCTGGTAATCGAACCCAGAACCTCCAGAGTGGCGGAATAGCGTGTTAACTAGTACAAAACGGTAGTTGTCTACGTGACCCATTTTTTACAATATTTTACCCCCCTCCCCCGTTCCTTTTTCATCTTCATGCCCACAATCACGCAAACGTGGCCTTTGAGTCTTACGGCACTGTGCCTTGTCTACCCCCTTAGGGATAAAGACGTGACAACGCATCTGTAATCTAAAAATAAACAGGCAGTGCGAGTCGAACTCGTACATGAAGGGTTCCGTACCTCCATACAATGTTATAAAACGCTGAAGAAACACGTTTCTTGTATGACGACCCCCTTTAATTTTTAACTTTATCTTATTTTTAATATTTATTGATAACAATATTATATGTATTACAATGGCAATACAAATAATATTTAACTTTGATGGATGATTCACACGAATACCTTTTAACTCGTTAACAACCTAAATTGATAGATAGCGTGGCAATAGAAATATTTTCATTTATTGTGTTTGCTAACCATTAAGTAGAATTTCGTTTTATGGCACTATACATTTCACAGTAAAAGTGGTAAAAGCAGTTATTACGCTGAGCACTGAGTACTTAGCAAAATAGTAATTAAGGTAATGAAAACATGTTTTTTGTGTCAATAAGGATTAAAAAATATTTTTAAATTGTAAAGAAAGAAATTTGTCTATCTGTGTTCCTCTTGAGCATTCCAATAGTAATGTAATGTTACAGATTCGAGTACGAGTATGACATATTATCTATATATATTATAGTACACAACCTGTAATGCCTCCAGTTCACTATCGGCGATGATCGTTCATTGTATGATCGTCTATAATCGGCACGATCACCTTCATCAACCTTTGATAGTATTTGTAAGGAAAAAAAAACATATTAAAAAAAAAATTGGTGCAGGCGAATGCTCGCAGTGAAGGGGCACCTTTCGGTAAACCTTAGCTGTTAGCTTATTATTAACCCCCCTCTCACGGGTCAAAACACATTGTAGATTACTTTACGAGTAGGGAAATATCCCACCGAATTCCACATAACTTTAAAATTTAATCAATCATGCCTTCAGAACAAGCTCGGGATGTAGTGTGGGTTTCAGCCGCTCGAGGGCAATTGATTTCAAGTCTGTCTCAAACTCTATTATAGTCTATACCATATATAAATCTATACCAGGGACCAAATTCAGTGTTGTGTTGTAAGTCGGTTAAGGTTGGTACCTAAGTTGGCTCTCAGTTAAGGTTTCCAATCTTCATTTCAATAAATACCAAAAAAATACAATTATTACCATGATAATGTAACCTAAACCCATTCGTTGAAATATCAGCGACCAGTCCGTCGCTGATATTTCAATGAATGGGTGAACTGATTTTAAATAAAACAAAAAAAACGTTTATGTTCTCTTGAAGGAATTGTCAAGTTAAGATGCCTTTAGGCAGCTTGAAAAATCTGACACCAGTATTAACCACTTACACTTAAAAAATAAAAACAAATTACTTAATATGATTATTTCTTTACTTTTATTTGATTCTAGAAAATAAAGACAAACTCACAAGTATTTTATTTTACAACTCAGAGGGAAATACTTTTTTACTTTACAGTCTTATACAGATAAGTAACATGTTTTTAATGAGATATAAAACATATACCTACCTACTGAGATATAACAATATAATACTCAAGTTTGATTTCACTCATAACACAATCAATTACTGTGTATCATTAAGAATCAACGGATCGCAAACATTCGAAAGCCACTCAAAGCTCGGTTATTGAAAAAGTTTATGAAATACAAAATGTGGTGCGCGAAATTTCACCGCAGTATTGCCTTCCATGGATGTAAATAAGGCAATCTCACTTCAAAAGAAACGCGATAATATGAAATAACTTCAGCGTTATTATTTTTCGGGTGTTCTTTTCTGTGATCAAGCGATATGGTATTTCTAAGTACGCTGTAGAAAAAAAAAGGATTGTTAGATTTAAGAATAGACGATAAAAAGAGTATAGTGCAGAAGAAATAGTAGGTTTTGAAAAATAAAAAATAATATGAAAACATTACAAACGGGAGAGAACTGAGAAATCGTATAGAAAATGTTATGTAGAGATCGGATAATCGGATGCATATTTATCAAAAGTTAATTTTTGGCTAGCAAATTATGGAAGCGGCTTCTTAGGATAGTTATATTAAAAATAAAATCACGGAATTCCGGGCAACCACTTTACGTTGTAACAAGACAACTGTAATTTCTGTCGTTTGTGTCAAATTAAGTTAAATTAATTAAATTAATTAATTCAACTTAAATTTGAATTTCCCGGTATCGCGAGACTTTTTGTTAAAAAAATGCTTTCCATAATAGCCTACATCTCAACTTTAGGCACAGCTTTAGGTAAATATGCATCCGAATATCCAATCTGTAGTTATGACATGAGTAATTATTTGTATTTCCTTGCGGAACACAGGACTTTTTACTCTGGTCTCTTGGGAGGCTTGCGTGGGAATACAGATCCAACTTGTAGAGGTACATACCTTAAACATGATTACTGATTATTTGTATGACAGGTTGTTAACCTAGGCTGCCGCTTTCCTATACCTATTATATAAGGTGTACTCGTAATAGGTGAGAAATTCAAATTCTCAGAAAATCTATACTAATATTATAAAGCGGAAGAGTTTGTTTGTTTGTTTGTTTAAACGCTAATCTCAGGAACTAATGGTCCGATTTGAAAAATTCTTTTTTTGTTGGGTAGTTCATTTATAGAGGAAGGCTTTAGGCTATATAACATTACGTTCCGACCACGCGAACGAAGTCGCGGGCACAGCTAGTTATTAATAAATCTAGAAATACAGACACAAAAAAAAGCTTGTATCCTAATCTATTGTATTCTGGTCTGGAAGAAAAGAAAAACTAAGAATGTACCAGCTGTTTCTCTTTTCACGCAGATCTTAAAAGCCGATCAATGGAATGGGTGAAAACACGAACCATGTTAATAGGCGATGCGGCTAGTAACCCATCAGTATTGTATATATGTATCTATGTATATTTATCTAAATTGAAAATTTATGAAATAAGTTCGCCAGTATTCCTTTTTATTTTATTAGAGCGATTTGCTATCGATTCATGCAAATAAAAGGTATTATCGCTTTCCATACCCAACACGCCTTTTACTATATTGCGCGAGATATTTATTTAGAATTCTAATGGCATGCTCTGAATATATTAGACGTGTCTTTCAAAGATTGTAATTGACGCTGTTTTGCCGCTTCGAAATTACTGTGACTTTGACGTGTTAATAATACGAATGATATGAGGAGAGTTGCAAGAAATATGAAGTGCTATTTTTCAACGAAGAAGTCAGCAAAACACAAAATGTGTAGTTTTCCAAGTCACCGCTTGCGTTCTGACGCAGTGCATCGTATTTTTGAAACTCAAAATGTCAGCGATAAGTAGTGTCGTTTTACGCAGAAAATATCGTAAATTTGTCAATGGTTTTCTTAATATTTCAATAAGTAAATAAAAAAAGTAGCGTACAACTTAACAGATTCTTCATGACAGGTTTCTTTGATATAAAATTACGAGTGGTCAAGACCACTCGTGCAAATCCTTCGCATACAATCAATTTAAAAATGCGTTTGGAAACACTCTCGCACAATCCGCAATCACTCGTTGTGTTACTCCCGATTTAAAAATAGCACCCCTGAGAAAGTTAAGATTGAAAAATAATAGAGATTTAACTGAAGCCTGAAGCCTTAATTACACATGTCAGTGACATATGTAATTATGGCTTCTCTTTGAAGATGAATTAATCTAATATGTGCCGCTGGAGGATGAGTGTCGCATAGAGGTAGTATAGCAAAAAAAATATATTCAAGTGGCAGACTAAAAGAAGAAGAATAGTATCGTGACTGACATCCATTATCGGGTCTTATGAGCACGACCCCCTTTGTACCACCGGAGCCATACTTGACCAGAGCAGTCAGAGGATTTGGCCTACACTCTCCACGCTGGCCAGACGGGTTGGAGAGGTCTCATTGATGTTTATGCTCAGTTTAGCTTGTGTCTCCTAAGTCGCCTTCTACGACATCCACGAGAAGACTTGGAGTGGTCCTATTCTACTCTGCCGGAAACCACACTGCTAAATTAACCAAGTTAAACCTCTGAATTAGTAGTAAGCACGTATTTAGTCCATCCAAGAGGTTCGGCTAATCTTATAGCCGAAACGATGTGGTCTTACCCTTAAACTCAGTATCTACCATAGAGAAAATGTTAATTGTTCCCTTAAGACGGGGCCTAATTGAATATGCTAGGTTAATATCGCCGTAATATCCTTCCGAGGAACCTTTCAACTTTCAGGGTAATGTATGGCATCACTAGGCAGAATGGCAACCCTGGGATAAGGCGGTATCTAACTAATTAAATTGTGAGCGGATTATGCGATTTGTGGCCTCATGAATCATAGTATTATCGTATATTCATAATTTAGGTAAGTACCTATTAATACCTCACATTATACGACACTTCAAATCCTTTTCTGTTTTTAGGAATAGAGTAAAAGAGTAACCTTAGTAATCTTTCCTTAACGTAATGAATCGTATAGATAGATATATGTATATACTTAGGTATACTCGTATAACTATTACTTTATATTTATTTCGTATAAATGTAATGGATATTAATGTTTTAAATTTTAGTTAAGTACTTATTTATAAATAAATAAAAAATATTTATACAGACAAATCACACAGATTGAGCTAGCCCCAAAGTAAGTTCGAGACTTGTGTAACGGAATACTAACTCAACGATACTATATTTTACAAATACATATAAATATAAAAATCTAAGACCCAGGTCAATCCGAAAAGATCATTTACCATCTTGACCTGACCGGGGATTGAACCCGGGACCTCCAGCGTGACAGCCTGGCATTTGTATTTGTACTTATTTGTCTATTCTGTACACGCCTACTATCTGTTTTCATCTCTTTTCTGGAAAAGTATTTTAGTTTGTAAACCCTTAGTGTAAACCCATATATCATTTAATTTATTAAGACTTTAGATATAATTATAGATTTTATTATTGTTGGATACCCAAATAAATGAAAAAAAAATACCACTTGGTGATCAATGGAGATCTAAAGTTTCGAAAATAATCGAAGCCCTCGCAGATATAATATAAGAAATAGTAAAGGTATTTTATTTGGTATTTCTTGGTCTGGGTAATCGCAATAGTTGCTATTTCATATTAGGTTCATGAGTCAACTATTCGATATTGCTCAATTTTTTTTAGAAATTTCTCGAGGGACCTAGGGAACGCGTCCCCAAGTGGCGGATAGGGGAATGCTCGGCTAATATGCAAGGTAGGAGGGAAACAAACGACCAAACAGGCCGGAGATGGATGGATACTCCGTTGCTAAATCCGTGCGGCGAGCTATATCAACATATTTGGGGTTAAGGTGGCGGATTGGTGCCTTTAGGCAGACACCTCCCGCAAAATATATGAAGACTGTTTCGGCAAAAAAGGCAAGTCACAGCTGATAAGCAGAAGATTTTGGCGTAAGCGGTGATACAGCAAGGCATTGTTAAAGGCCAAGAGCGACAACAGAGATCGGAGGAAGTTGTCGGTCAGATACTGCATCCTATCCTGTCTCTAATCGTAGCGCTCTTCCGTTCCATTGGATCAAGAGAGGAAAGGACGAGAGGGTGCACCTGTAAATGCGCTATCACTTGAGCACTAAAATATCACGCGAACTTGACTGTTTAAGCTTACTGAAAACCTGACAAAACAGTCGCCGAGGCTGAAACCGGCCAGGATATCATCATCATTGCTCAACAAAAAAACATTAATACGTATGGCAAGATAGTATTAAGATAAAGCATTCTTACACTAGACGGACACCATATTGAATTACTTTAAAAGCTATGTCTTTATTTATGAACGGCAGAGGACTTTTAGACGAATCTCTTCAAAATATTACGTAGAATTAGAAAAAGTTTAAATAATTGATACAGTTAATTTGGAGTCAACGAGTTACGAAATCGAATTATGCATTAGCGCATTGTAGTAATTTCATATGGAAACTATTAGTAAGCAGAGTTGGCTCCACTTATTACATTATTATTCAAGGCTTCACTCGATTATTATTTTTGCACAATTAGATTTTTATATTTTATGGAATATTAAAATATTATTTATTCGCATTTTTGTACATTAATTAGGTTAAATTTATTCTGAATAATGTACTCCTTTGCCCCCTTCAAAGATATCAAAAGATTTTTAACATAGAATTTTTCAATATTAGTAAATATCAAAATAAAAGGTTGCCCGGGTCTCTGAACATGTATTAGGTGTTTATTTAAGATATTTACGGAACCAACCTATTCATTTGGTGTTTCGCAATTTAAAGTACCTAACGTAATTTCCTTCAGCGTAAACGGCACCTGCCAAAATAATAATGAGTACAGATGTGACAACTTTTACCAGGTGCTGAGTTCTATCAATCAGAATCACTAATAGAACACGAAACCGTAAGAAAAAAGACTTATTTTTAGGGTTCCGTACCCGATGGGTGCAAATGGGACCCTATTACTGAGACTTCCCTGTCTGTCTGTCTGTCCATCTGTCCGTCTGTCACAGGGCTCTATCTCTTGAACCGTAATAGCTAGACACCTGAAATTTTCACGGATTATGTATAACTATGGCCGCTATAACAATAAACACTAAAAATAAAAAAAGTTGAAAATTAAACGGGGTCGTCATACAAAAAACGTGTTTAATTTCAGCGTTTTTAACTAGATCTTTATAATGGCATTAACTGTAATACAAGACAAGGGGTCGTCATACAAGAAACGTGTTTCTTCAGCGTTTTAAAACATTGTACGGAGGTACGGAACCCTCCATGTACGAGTCCGACTCGCACTTGCCCATTTATTTTGAATATTTTTCTCCCAAATTTCTAATAAAGGCTAACCTTCTGACTGTACCAAACTGTACTATACACGCGGCCGTTCCTCTCCCCGCTCGCCAGCCGCCCCCCACGAGCCCAATAGCGGGCGGTGACATTCAAATGGGAGATGTTTGGTTATGCATTTATCGACTGATATCTTTAGTTTTTATTACGAAACATGGTACAAAGTATAGACTATGTATTTTTTATTTTGCTTAAAGAGTACTTTTACAGCGTTGAGACGTTGGAAAAAGCATGTCAACTATGCAGTTGACATGCTTTTTCCAGGTCTACACACTGCCGTCCGGCAGCGTCAGGTAAAAAAGTACTTATTCATTTGTTTTTAATTTTTTTAGTCACTCACTAAATATTAGCCGCATGACGTCCAAGACAAGACCTTCCCAAAGGATTTTAAAATTGCCCTTCGAAAGTGGTTTGCACGCACAGGCCTAGTAATCTGATCACCTTCTAACGATGCTGCATGCCACCTGCATGCTGCATCTCTTCCAACCTCATTTCTTTCTCATCCTGTCCACTTTTCATTCCTCATTTCATTTCAAATTTCATTTCATTCCATTTTAAAATCATCTCTCTCTCGGTCATCTCACATTCTACTATCATCTCTCTTACTGTTCACTTCTGTTCCTACGTTCTGTCTGATCTGTTATACCTTATTGTAATATAATATATATGGAAGTTATAAGTCATAAGTTATGTGACAAATAAATTTAATCTAACTGTTGTGTCGAGTCTCTGTTCTCCACTCCATCTACTTCTTTATATTTGGGAACTCGACTAAAAGCGCCGGGACAGGTCGAGGTCCCACAACCTAGCTAGTGGTCGCCAAATTAGATTGCTTATACTGAGAATCTCAGCGGCCTGATTGGAGTACGTATTACTAGAGTTTTCGCAAGTTAAGCAACTCTGGGCGTGGTCCGCACTTGGATGGGTGACCACAATTATAAATTTTCTTGAGCTCCTCCGTATTTCGGAAGGCAGGTTTAGCCGTTGGTCCCGGCTGTGCACATCATAAGGTAGTCGAAAACTACAAACTATCATATATAATAATGCATACGACCATCGAGCTATCAAGCTCCTATACTACGAGTAGTAAGGTTATCCTTCCTTACTTTCTTTACAGTATGCCAAGCGGGGTAAATGCGAATCATATTTACAGGCGCCTGGAGAAACATAAAGCACGCAACAATCGTGACTCAAATTAATAGGTTTCGCCGGAATTAGAGAGTCATCGCGGAGCTTTCATAAATTAATTGGAAGGATATGGTATAATTAATAAAATAATTGTAAAAAGAGAAAAATATAAGCCTTTTATGCTGATTTGGGAGAAAATGAATAATGAAACAGCTGATTCTTATTCGCGCAGATCGGTAAAAACATCGGGGGAATGGGTGAGAGTCGGAATCATGTCTCACGCCCACAGTACTCTAAGGGTGGCCTTTGGGGTCTTCAGCCCTGGGTTCTGTCTACGTCAAGGTTAAACACATGATATTGTTTTAGATATAGTGTTAGGGATGTAACGGAGGTAATTTTATCGGAACCGAAATCGGAGTCGGAGTTTTCAAATTTGATTTATCGGAGTCGGAACCGGAGTCGAAGTCGGAGGCAGGGTCAATAAACGGGCAAGTGCGAGTCGGACTCGTACATGAAGGGTTCCGTACAATGTTTTAAAACGCTGAAGAAACACGTTTCTTGTATGACGACCCCTTTTAATTTTTAACTTTATTTTATTTTTAGTATTTGTTGTTATTGTGGTCATAGTATTTCACCGATTATGTAAATAATCGGTGAAAATTTCTGGTGTCTAGCTATTACGGTTCAAGAGATAGAGCCCTGTGACAGATCGAGTTAAAAACGCTGAAAAAAACACGTTTTTAGGGTTCCGTACCTCAAAAGGAAAAAACGGAACCCTTATAGGATCACTTTGTTGTCCGTCTGTCCGTCCGTCCGTCCGTCTGTCAAGACCCTTTTTCTCAGGAACGCGTGGAGGTATGAAGCTGAAATTTATATCAATTACTCAGGTCTACTGTCCCTTGAAGCTGTGAAAAAATCAAACTTCTAAGCCAACGCAATCAAAAGATACAGCCGTTTATGCCGCAAATTTTCGACACTTGCAAGGGAATCAAAACCTACAGGGTGCTTCCCGTGAACTCAGAATCTTGAAATTTGGTACGGAGCAATGTCTTATAGCATAGATAAAGGAAAAATTACGAAAACCATAAATTTTTAGTTACATCACATAATATATTTTTTTTTAATATTTTTAAACTTACTACCCATTTCCTCATAAACGCGTAGAGGTATTAAATTGAAATTCATACCAAATACTAAACCTTGCAGGTTTGTACGGAACCCTCGGTGCGCGAGTCCGACTCGCACTTGGCCGGTTTTTTTGTATGACGACCCCCTTTAATTTTCATTTTTTATTTTATTTTTAGTATTTGTTGTTATAGCGGTCACAGTAATACATAATCGGTGAAAATTTCAGGTGTCTAGCTATTACGGTTTAAGAGATAGAGCCCTGTGACAGACGGACAGACGGACAGACTGGCAGACAGCGGAGTCTCAGTAATAGGGTCTCGTTTGCACCCTTCGGGTACGGAACCCTAAAAATGGCGGCAGAAGATATTTTTTTTTAAGATAAACGTTATTCAGTCATCCTTTTCTGGTTTTTAATTATGAAATATAAATTTACACAGACAATGAAAACTAAAATAATATAACATGTTTCTCATAAACAACAAATTAAATCAAAATATTTGAATCCCAAAGTAGGATATTATATTTAATGAACAAAAGCTCTAAAACAAATTAGTCGATGCCAAAAGTAGTGTACTTCACGAATAAAAGCTTTGAAGCTTTATCTCCGTCCAGTCTATTTCTTAACGAATCACTTTTATCATTGACATTAATATATAGACTCGGCGTCTTCAAACACGGCCATGTCCTTTTTGGTAATATAGACTAAACACGAGAGTAGTACAGAAAGGTCAATATATTTTTACATAACTACGAGTACGTGGTTCAAATTAAATCCTACATATATTATAATAAATGCGAATGTTGGTAAGTATGACTGGATGTATGGATGGTTGTATAGATTTTTAGATTGTAGACTCACGACTATCATATTTAAAAAGGTAAAAGTTAAACTGCACATATCTGTTTCTTTGGTAACCTTTTATTATTCTTACTTAATTTCTTTACATAATGATTTGCACTAGAAGAAAGTGAGGCTTTTTGTACTTGTATAACTTTTTGTTTTTTTTTCTTTGTTAGCTATCTCTGTATTTAATGTTTTATATAATCATATACGTAGGTATTGGGTCTAAATTACATATGTTTATTAAGATTACATATATGAAGATTTGTAATCGGCTTATAGTTATATAATAATTTATCAAAATCGATTTAGCCGTGTAGTAGTTACGAGGAAACAGAATTATAGGGACAAACCATCGAGATATAATTCTCTAGAGATCTAACGCTCCTACATTCACCGCTTCGATTCTGATTCCATTTACGCAAACAAACGAACAGTAATTACAACGAAACACTCGAACGCAACGAGCGGTGGTACCTAATGCAGTACGCTACGCTAAAATAAATAACCTTGTTTACATGTAACTTTTTTTTTAATAACAAATTTTCATGTCTGTATGGCTTCTACACCACTTCACGGCACATGACGGCATTTTTAATGAGTCGATTATCGCAAAAACACAGCAATATTTTCAAAGAAAACTTTTTGCGACGCAACTGCACGACTCGAGTGTCACGGTGAACTGTCGCGCCGCGCTGTTCATATTTTAAGCCCCGCCCGCCGCGGTACATATCAAGTGGAATGATTTTTCGGGATTATTTACGATTCTAGAGAATTATTATTTTGATGGGACAAACATAATAAAACATCAAAAATGTGTAAGCGGCCATCTTGGATCCAAAATCTGATAGCAGTTTCAAGTTGCGCGGGGCACTTGTAGGGGTACATCCCCCATATAGAAAATTTTTGAGCCCTCGGAGGTCCTAGTGAGACGTTACGAGATATGACTTAATTTTATAAAGGATTTATAGGATTTTAGGAAACTTTTATAAAGCATTTATAGCATATGTAGATAAAAATTATAAAACTTAAACATTTTTAAACGTTTTACAAACATTAATAACTGAGTAGCATACAAATAGTTTTTCGATGCTTCCATGATGATAGTGAAATGTAGGCATATTTATGATGTCTACATTTCACTTCTGTTTTGTTAGTCTATGACGAATCATTCCACCGGTTGACAGATCATTCATTTATTTCATTCATTATGGCAGCCGAAATTTTACAATCCGTATTTAATATTCAATCAATGAAACTTACTTACCAATGGAAAGTTATTCCTTAATATTTTGCTTTGTTCTTTGAATTACTAATGCAGTATCTCAACACACACCAAGGCATTTTTGACTAAGTTGACAGTGTTTTCTTTAATGAATTGTGGAGTGTTTTATGCGCGTATTGCTAGCGAGTGACTAATGTGAGGTTAACAGTGATAGCATATGATGAACAGAACACAACTGTGGTATGTGGCGTCTTCTCTAGTACGTAAGTACATAGATCTCGTTGAATTTTATTGACTAAGCTGCAAAAATCAAAACAAATTACCGTAACCTTTAAATAAACGTTTATGTCATGTGCGTAAACAAATAACATTGAAACACACACAATTGAAAAAATTAATCAACGAATTTGACTTTTAAATGCACGTAGCGGGAGGCGGGGAGGTCGATGGTCAAGGTCATATTTTGACTGTGAAAACCAATTATAACGAGTATGTGCAATTTCTTTAAAGTTACAAATTTTTACCGAAATCTGACATGTCGTTTCAGAATAAAACGTAGACTACCTACGTTTGTATGGGAAACTCTGATATTGTCTTGGGTAAGGGGACTCTTAATAACTGTAAATACTTTTAAAAATTATTAGAATATATTAGAAACTAGCTGTTGCCCGCGACTTCGTCCGCGTGGAATTTAGTTTGTAAACTCCGTCATTTTGGTATTTTCAATAACGATCACACACATTAATTACTCTCTGTGCGGTTGAAGTCGATCAGAAGCTGATAATAACTGAATGCTGCGGCGCTGCTAGTAGTTCATTCACCGTCATTTTTTGGCGGACTTTCTTTCTCTTTTTTCTCGAGCTCTTCCGTGCTTCGGGAGGCAGAGGCACGTCAAGCCGTTGGTCCCAGTTGAAATCTGTCACCAGTGTTGGCCACATACACGGAAAACGAAACGAAAGATTGTAATTTGTATTGATGACGATGATGATGATGATTGATGATTTTGATTGATGATGATGATTGATGATGATGAGTAATGATTGATGATGATTGATTTTGGTCATATATCTTCCATACATAGACAGAAATTGGTTTTATTTTTAATACCTATATGTAAGTATTGATGATGATGATTGATGATGATTTTTTTTTTATAAATCTTCGATCATCATTATTTTATATAGAACATAAAAAGTTACTACAGTTTTACACAATGCAACTGGAAAGTTTATATCGAACTTTCAGCGACAAAATTCTAAAAACTATTGTTTTGGCTCAGTGTTTTGGGTTCTATTGCGTTAATAAAAGCCCCCAACAGTATTTTTTTTCATATATCTTCCCTGTACAGACAGCGATCGGTTACGATTTTATTATATGTATTGATTGATGATTGATGATGATTATTTTATATAGAACATATAAAAAGATTACTATAGTTTCACACAATGCAACTGAAAAGTTTATATCGAACTTTGTGCGACAAAATTCTTTAAAATGATGTAACTTTTTTATTTATAAACCGATTGAAATAAAACAACACTACATTTTAAGTGAAGCTTACCACAATACATTAATGAAAATCGCAATCGAATCGGTTTAGCCGTTTCTGAGATTAGCGCGCACAAACACATAGACAAACAGACAAAAATTCTAAAGACTTTTGTTTTGGGTTCTATTGCGTTAATACACACCCCGACACTATTTTTTCTCTTATTTTATCTTATCTTGCATGTACAGACAGCGATCGGTTACGATTTTGTTATATGTATTGATGTATTGATGATGATTGATGTATTGATATTGATTAATTGATAAACCGGCCAAGTGTAAGTTAAACCCGCGTGGAGAGTGTCCCGTACAATTGATTAAATTCTTATAGGTTTTTCTGTAATCTACAAGAAATGAGCTATATATTGTATTTTTTTCAAAATTTTAGGCTCAGTAGTTTCGGTAATCAATGGTCAATTTTCGTCTTCTTTCATGAATAAAATCAAAACTATTTATTTCACAATAATAACAAAAATATATTTGAAATGCTCATAACGAGCCCTTTTATTTGATATATGACACAGTAACGTTTGCAAAACTTTTTATTTTTAATTTTAATTCAAAATAAAATGTAATTTGTCCCCCGAAAATGACCCTTATTTAAAATAAATATTTATTTACTTTGCACATATGTTTTTGGGTTATAGAATTACAACATTTTACCAAATTTCACCTGATTCGGTCCAGTAGATTCGGAGCAAATTGGCTGTGACAGACGGACGGACAGACTGACAGACGCATGAGTGATCCTATATGGGTTCCGTTTTTTCATTTTTTGTACGGAACCCTAAAAAATCACTAACCAAGCAAGGCTGCCTATTTATATAACGCCGGCTTTTGTATACTTACATATATCTCCATCAAATTGATTCGCATTTGTTTAGTTGTGTGCAATATAGTGAAATAAATAAATAAACATATAGGTATTTAAATGACAATCTGATTTTAATTGCAAATGGCTCAGAAAACCAACAAATACTACTCAATAAGTCTCAGTCTCACTGAACTCAGAAAATCTGTTTTAATTCAAATCAAAAGGTCTCTAATTTCTGTGAATAATTTAATTTAGTTGATTCGATATAAGTATTCGAAACTCAAACGTTTTCAAATAAACTTAATACCATTTTACTTTGTTACATCAACATTATTTATGTTAAATTTAACAGTATTCTATTCGTATTTTTCGTCAAGGTTTATATAAGTAAACACAAACTCAATTGAAAAATGACAGAAACAAATAAAACATTTAATTGTACTCGTATTTTCTACATAAAAAGGGAAAAGTCTGTTTCGACGAATAACTCTAAATGAGATTTATGTACAAACTTAATTGAAAAATTACAGAAATAAATAAAATCTTTAATTATATTTTCTAAAAATCTCTTTCTAAGAATTAGGATTATTACTAGACTCGATTTACATATTAATAGCTTTAGAAAAAGTATTTTTTAAAATACTTACAACTTCTCTTCTTTATCTTAGCGCATTCCCAACCCGGAAACCGGGTTGCGCTTTCCCGCTTATTTAACTGGAGATGAAAAACATCCCATTTGAAACTTTTTAATAAAAGGTTTTATTTGAATAAGAAAAAAAACTTTAATTTTTACCACAAATTTATTCAAAAATATCGTGCCCATGACAAAAATGACATGGTGCTATAAATAGTATTTATATTTTCTTTGTGTAGTCGCTATTGATATCTGATTTATTGATTGTATTCATCACGATTCGCATTAAATTTTTACAAATCTAAATCTTAAAATAGACATATGAGTACCAAGGCGTCAATTTATCAGATGTAGAGTCGGAAAAGCAAATTAAAGCCTGCTATTCACGCCCGCCTCAAGGACTGATTGGTTTCGGATTCATTGAATCGGCATTTCATTTCGTTTCACTATGGTGTATGGGTGTTACATTCTAATCGAATCCCTCATTTTCAGACATCAATATTATACTTACGAGGGTACAAAATATTAAACAGTTTTATTATTATATCAATTTGATGCTTTCGTTGTTAAGACGATAAACGGAGTCCAGTGCTTTCCCCGTTTAGGCACGTAAAGCCATTGGTCATAACTGTTATCATTGTTTGGCAGTCGTCAAGCTATATCAGAAAATTAAGACGATACACGGAGTCCAGTGCTGCCCCCGTTTAAAATAAATTATTTGTAAGGAAACGGAGATATTATTTAAAATTTTAAGCTACTAAAACCTAGATAACCCTTCAAACTATTTTACCACCACTGTTTACAGTTTAAAGTGAGAATGTTAAGCTTTAGTTTGCATTTTTGCGAAAAACGGCCACTATTGGCAAAAACGCAAACTAAAGCTTAAAGTTCTCACTTTAATCTGTAAACAGTGGTTCATAAAATAGTTTGAAGTGTTATCTAGGTTTTAGTAGCTTAACATTTTAAATAATATCTCCGTTTCTCTATAAATAATTTATTTTAAATGGGGGCAGCACTGGACTTCGTGTATCGTCTTAATTTTCTGATATAGCTTGACGACTGCCATACAATGATAACAGTTATGACCAATGGCTTTACGTGCCTTCCGAAGCATGGTGGATATTTTTTTTATGCCACTTGTGGACACCCATCCAAAGGTGTATCACAACCCGGGGTTGCGTTACTAGCAATGCGTACTCCCACCGGACCAACGAGCTCTGATGATGCTTTATTATATTCTTCTTCTTATTTAAGAGCTTAGGGGCTCCTGTCGGTGGAATATGCGCCAAACTTCTCGGTTCCCTGCCTTACTTTTTAGTGCTTGATACGACATAACCCCTGCTTTTTCTTTCAGTTGGTCTACATAGCTCTTTCTTGGTCGTCCTGGACCTCTTCTACCTTTTATCTTTCCTTCTAGTATGTTTTTATTTATTATATTATATGAGCAAAACAGATTAAGAATATGTTTATATATTGTATAAGAATATAGTATTCAACTATTATTATTATTATTTGGGTGAATATTAATATTCACTCAAATGAGTTGATTAATCATGATAACTGTAAAAAAAAAAAAACATGTTGCGTAACTATCTCGACGCATGTTGCGGTCATGTGTCCCTAAAGTGATGGTATACCCAAAATCCACTAATTATTAAAAAAATATTTCCAAAATCAAACAAACTTTTACCTAAAACAATGAACTAAAAAGTTTAAAAAGCTCCTCAAGATGAATCAATCGAGCCCAATTAAAACTATGATTGATACATAATACAAAAATGATTTTCGAAAATAATTTTTGCTACTTTTTAGGGTTCCGTACCCAAAGGGTGCCAACGGGACCCTATTACTGAGACTCTGCTGTCTGTCCGTCTGTCTGTCTGTCCGTCAGTCACAGGGCTCTATCTCTTGAACCGTAATAGCTAGACACTTGAAATTTTCACCGATTATGTATTACTGTGGCCGCTATAACAACAAATACTGAAAATAAAAAAAGTTAAAAATTAAAGGGGGTAGCTATACAAAAAACGTGTTTTTTAGCGTTTTAAAACATTGTACGGCGGTACGGAACCCTTCATGTACGAGTCCGACTCGCACTTGCCCGTTTATTTATCTTATGTAGTACACAAAGATTACGTATATGGATAGAGGAACTATTTACTATACGACATTTTAAATGCCCAACCGTAACCAATAAAAATTCAGCGTGTATAACATTTTAGTGACCGCTATTAGAGGAAACCAAAGCTTAACCGCGGTATTCTAAGACACATATTATTTTTGGAAACGGATCTTTTGAAACAGGACGTTTTAGGATACTTGACATTGTGAGACTGAACGTAATAGGACACTGGACTCTTTAGCAATTTTAGGAAACTAGACATTGTCAACCTCAATGAACCAAAATGATAATGCAAGTTGCGGATAGTGTAGTTATTTGACGGAGCGTGTTGCTGATAATATTTTAATAGATATTCATTTAATTAACTGTCAGAAACAATGTTTTTTACTAGTCTGTATGTATATGTTGTGATTCCCCCTTATCATTCTACACGGCCCTATCTGACAAATCTGCCATTCAATTAAAAACTATTAGGAAGTTTCCACAACATAACTCAACATCGCAATACCGCGTGAACTTTGGTCATATTTCATTTGTTGTTTTAGGTATATTTCATGCCATTCAAGATGATGCCGTGTATTTAATCACCGGCACCTGCCAATAGCAGCGACCTGTCAATCCAACAGTAATTAGCATGACATCAGGTGATTTAATTAATTAAACAAATCACTGTACGAGGTCGGCTCCTCTTGGAGGTTTTGACTTAAGACCGAGTATGACCTTGATAGTACTTAGAGCGATCTTAAATATTATCAATATTAACGAAATACTCACTTTTAAATAAAAACACAGCAAAGTTCAGGTCTAACTCTCTAACAACTCTTAAATATTCTTTGGAAAACGAAAAATCCCCAAAAACTAGAAACGTAACCAGGCTCATTGACACGCCGATTTCTTCCGCCCTCACATGGCTCGTCTCGCTTCGGCTATAGTAAATTTGTGTGCGTGGAAGCGGGAGCAAAATTTAGATGCGCACTCCTTCTCTTTAGGCTTGCCTGTAAGAGATTGCTTCGGCGATAAGGCCGCCTCTTGTACCTATTATTGTCCTTTATACTTTGTATAAATGTTTTTGGTGCAATAAAGATTTTTGCATTGTATTGTATTATCAGCATCAGGCGCCCTCTTAAGCCCGCCTGCGCCTGACGCGACGCAACTAGGGTTGCCTGCCATCTGGACAAAATGTTTGTGTATGCGGCTTATTCGGCTTTTTGGCAAAGCGGATGCCTCGCCAGATCTTCCAAAAAAGCCGTATTGCGTGCGGCTAGTAATTAAACCCTGGTTTGGAGCCGTCAAAGCTCACAAAGTGCGGGGGAGAGGTGCGGGGACGCCAATTTGCGGGAGACGCTGTGAGAGACCATTCTGTTTGACTCTTATGTATTCTGTGACTATATTTTATAATAAATACATATATAGATAAACATCCAAGACCCAAGACAATTTGAAAAAGGCCATTTTCGAACTTGCCCTGGCTGGGGATCGAACCCAGAACCTCTAGATTGGCGGACTAGCGTGTTGACCATTACATCACGAAGGTCATAGCTGCTTCTCTCCCCGCGCAAAATGTAGAAGCCGATCGAAGGAATAGGCGAAAATGCAAATCATGTTAATAGGCGATGCGGCTAGCAACCCATCACTATTTTGAGTCTTTTTCCACCTTCTCGCCCACCATCACGTTAAAAGATGCCTTTGGGTATTGCAGCCCTGGGCTCTGGTTGCTTAGAGCCGCAACACTTAAAATGCTCTGTCTGCCCTATTAGGGATAAAGACGTGATATTATGTATGTATCATCGTTTGGTAGTAAACTATAATTAATGAAATATAATATACATGAGCGACACCAGCTAAAACAAAGTCTTTAAAGTAGATACCGAATACGCACATTTGCGAAAAACGGCCACTTTTGGCAAATGTGCGTAGTAAAGCTTAACGTTCTCATTATAAACTGTAAACAGTAGTTCATAAAATACTTTGAAGGGTTATCTAGGACTTGATAGTTGCACAATTTTAAATGATGTCTCCGTTTTCTTTGAAATGATTTATTTTAAATGGAGGCAGCACTGAACCTCGGAAAATTCAGGTACGCCCTTAACTAACGAACAGAAAAGTTCCTAAGTATGTGAGTTACTACTAATACTAGCGAACAGAAAAGTTCCTAAGTAGTTGACTTATAACGAAACAGATTGTCAATCTCAAACCAAACATCAGAAATTTGAAAGAATATGTATACTTATACCTACGTTCCTACTTATTTTCGTAACCTAAGAAGGTACCTAGGTCCTAGGTATTAAACCTACTTAGTGTACCTATCATGAATGACAACATAATAATAATAACTACTTTAAAGTAGATCTTACCTTTCAGCGTCCTTAGGAAGTCTAAAAAAAGTTAAATTTGGATCGCAATCCTTGTTTAAACAGTTAAAAACTGCGCAGTATTTTTTAGCCTTCTTTTTATGTTTTTCCATTTTTGGCCAAATGGCCTTGAAGTGTGAAATAAATTGTTAACTCGTAAATATAGTGATAATTTCCATATTGCTCTTCGTCATGCACTAGATATCCTTTTAAATTATTTTATGAACTGCCGTTGAAACTATTATTGGTGATCCGTCTAGCTTTAAAACTTGCCGTGGCCACTTTTGGCGGAGGCAAGTTTTAAAGCTAGACGGACTAATGTAAATACTTTCAACGGTGGTTCATAAAATAATTTAAAGGGCTACCTAGTGCATGACGAAGAGCAATATGGAAATATGTATATATATATATCACCATATTTACAAGTTAACAATTTATTTCACACTTCAAGGCCATTTGCTAATCCCTTCAATTTAAAACGGCCGGATCGGTGAAGTACCTAGGCGACGAACAAAGCTCGCGCGTGCGTCACTGCTCGCACGCGAGCCCCGACTGAATTAGCCATAGCCACCCGAGAAGGCCGCTGCGCGTAGGTATATTTTTGATACCTACACGAGTGACACAGGCCTGGCCGTACGCTCAAGCATACAAGTGGCAGAGAGGCCGCACGCCCGCCTGTGTAAACGTGCGCGTGGAGTGGAACCTTCCTTACTGCGTATTGTTTCTTTACGACATTAACAAGCGTTTTAACAATGACGAATTCACGACATTATTTTGCGGTATACGAATGTTAAACTCAAAGAACTAATAAACAATTTTCGTTTTTAACATTGGTAAAAGACGAGGAAAGGTGTTTCTTTTTCGGTATAATTTTCACTAGAATTCACACACAAGTGGTGTGAT
Organism: Acrobasis repandana; assembly: GCA_963576875.1. NCBI lineage: Eukaryota > Metazoa > Arthropoda > Insecta > Lepidoptera > Pyralidae > Acrobasis > Acrobasis repandana. The sequence goes on along the minus strand of OY756223.1, from coordinate 5,283,861 downwards.
AAAAGAGAACGGGCACCAGAAATAGTGTCAGGTTTTTAGCCCGTCGCCTATTAGATAAGTAAAATAGGTTGGTTCATATTACCTTAGTCACATACCAATGTAAGAAGCGTGACAATACACAATCTAAAGCATAACATTTTTCTCTCTGGTTCCGTCTTAACGTAAACATTACTGTCACTGGCTATCACATAATTAAAATTATAAATAATTAGTAATTGCAATTTTATCACGTAAATATTGATACTACCTGTTAACATAACCTTCAAGACATACAGTGAAACATCCTTATTTATTGTTCCTGGACACAACCTAAGTGAAATCTGCATTGGTGAGAAATCAATTCACTGTTAATTTTGCTGTTATTATTTAAATTTGATATTCAATCGTAAACAAAGAACGTAATTCGCTATTTGATAAAACATAATGCACAGCTGATTGGACGTGAGGCGAATTAAACGTCATCCTGACATATGACATGCGCTGTCATCGCAATTATTAGCATAGACAACATTGGCTGCGTTCAGAATTTGAAATTCAATATATCGTACGGCAATACGTTGCGACGTCCGACACCGTACTGACCGGAAACATGAATGCTGAGGAATTACATTTTAAATGCCAGGCCTGTACGGGCGAGGTTCACCAGAAGGATTCAATGATTTGCTGCGCTTGCAAAAAATCTTACCACTTTCAATGCCTTAATATTTCACAGAAACAATTTGCTGGTTTGACTATCGGATTTTTGTCATCATGGATCTGTCCAGCCTGTAAGAATGTCACTCGCCGTGCCAAAACTAACATTAATACGCCTGTAAAGGACGCACAACTTCCTATTTCAGATGATAGTATGAACATGTCATGTGACATACTAAACGTATCAGTGGCCAACACTGTTTCTTCTCCACTACCTGACACGTCTATGAGGACCGAGGTAACAATGGTGAACATAAGTGCTCTGTTAGACCAAAAGCTTAATAGCAGCCTGTCACAACTGGTTGAAACCCTGCAGGTGTCTTTGAGGGAAGAGATTCGGAACGCTGTCAGAACTGAAGTTGAGATAGAATTCAAGAAGTTGAAAAATGAACTAACGGATACGACAGACTTTTTTCCTGAGGAACAAACAGATATAAAGGAAAAGATAAAGGCTAATATCGGTCATGTAAAAAGTCTTGAGTCACAAAATGAACACCTTCGTACTGATCTTAGGAGTTTGGAAGGCCGCCTGGAATCAATTGAAAGACTATCACGGAGCTTCAACATAGAGATTCAAGCCGTTCCTGAGGGTCGCAATGAGAATGTCAACGCGTTATTAAAGAAACTAATAGAAACTGTTAATGCGCCCATCTCGGAGGCAGACATCCGTGCATGTCGCAGAGTGGCCAAAATGAATGACAAATCTAGCCGACCCCGTAATATTTTGGTAACGCTCTCATCACCGTTCAACCGTGACAAACTTCTATCTGCGGCTCATCGTTTTAATAAGGCGCACCCAAAGGACCCCCTGTGTTCAAGACATTTAGGCATCCCAGGTGCCTCCATAAGGATCTACGTGGTTGAGCATGTTTCTCCAGAGTGTAAGCAGCTTCATGCTGCTGCACGGAAGACAGCCAGGGATAAGGGTTATAAGTATGTGTGGCTGAAGTATGGGCGCGTTTACTTACGTAAGGATGACAACTCCAGCTGCATTCATGTCAAAAACCAGGACGTCTTGGAAAGGCTTTAGTGCCTGACATATTTATGTTTAGGGTAGTTTAGTTTTTCTTTTCATATTTTGATTTATTTATTTAGTAATAATAATTATTTTTTATGTATTTTTATTATCAGAATGTAAATAGAATTAGATCAAAAACTAAAAATTTGTATTCATTAAATGTTAATTACGATTTAATTTGTCTAACCGAAACCAATTTAAATAGTGGTGTACATGATAGTGAACTGTTTGATAGTCGCTACAGTGTATTTAGAAGGGATCGTGTTGATAGCTCTGTGAAAAAGATTGACGGCGGAGGTGTGCTAGTCGCAGCCAAAAAAGATTTAAACGCAGTTTGCCAAACAGCTTGGACCAGTGAGTTTGAGGATATCTGGATTAGCATTTACCCTAGTAAAGGGTATGGACCAGCGATACATCTGTGTGTTTGTTACATACCTCCAGATCTTCCTACGTGCAAGCGTAAGATATTTTACGATAATTGTCAAAAGATTATTTTAAATGGTCCAGCTAATGATATTTATTTACTGCTTGGTGACTTCAATACTCCTGAAATTACCTAGTCTCAGTCTGATTCTTCTCTCATGGACATTACTGCTCACAAAGGTGTTGACGCCGAGCTTCTTATTGATACTCTATCACTTTGCAATCTATTCCAATTCAACAATATTCCTAACTCCAATGGACGTCTACTTGATCTTGTTATTTCATCGTGGAAAGACGTTGGGGTCTGTGAGGTTGAGCCTATCAGTAAACTAGATAAAAAGCACCATCCTGCTTTCGTCGTAGAACTAAATGTCACTTATAGCAAGAGAGTCCCCAATAATACCAGAAAGAGACATCTTAATTTTAGGAAATGCAAGGTTGAGTTAATTAGGGCTGAATTGCGTGGCATTGATTGGTCTGGTATCTTGAATAATCCAAATGTTGATGAGGATGTCTCCGTTTTTTATGATGTACTTTTTGAAATAATAAAAAAATATACACCCCTTACAAGGGACTCTTCCCGCAATTATTCCGTCTGGTTTACTCATTCTTTGATAAAATGTCTTTATTGTGTCTTATGAAGTCGCGCGCACGCACCCCCAAGCATCGGGCGTGTTTGTATTTTACTATCGTTGCGTTAATTCGCGAGTTGTAAAAATGACGGACGTTGTAAAGTGTAATATTTGTAATATCGTCATTGACGAGATGCTGTCATATATCCAAAATAAAGTGTCGATAGTGGATGAAGAAACCCTTGTGCGTATCTGTGCCTCGACCTTTTCAAGTGAGGATATAAAGACGTCGAAATCACTTCTGTTCGAGTCCGTCCCAACAGACGTTAAAAAAGTATTGAGAAAAAACAAGGGCAAGGAACAACGTGATGTTTCGGACATTATAAATTTATTTAAAGCGACAGAGCCTGACTTAATTCCTGTTTTTGTGGCGAGAAGATTAGATAAACTTCCACCGTTATTATTTGATCACTTGGACTGTTCTAAATTGCTGAAGGATATGGTACTGATGAAGTCCCAAATTGATGAAATTAAAGCAACGTACGCTACGCAGAACCAAGTGGATGAATTAAAAGCCGAAGTTCTTCGCATAAAAACTGATTCCTTGCCACCAGTATCGGTATTCCAAGTCAATACGAAACGAGGATGCTTGGCTTGATAGTGGTCCAATGGGTCTATCAAATGAAGAATTTAATAAAGAAAGTGATGTGTCATATGTAAGTAAGCCCGATGAATCATTAAATACGAGATCACCGTTTTTGCAATACCGAAATGTGAGGGTGGTTGAAGATGATTTAAACAAGCGAGAAATCCCGTTAGTTTGTGCACAGATGAGCGCGGGCACCGGTAAAGGTGCGGGGGGAGTAACTCAGCCTGTGAGTGGGGCGGCGAGAGCGCAGACCGGTTCTACGGTAACGTCAGATATGCCAAGCTTGATTATGCAAACAAACGATCAGCTGACTGACAAGACGAACTGTAAAAACAAGACAACGATAAATGAATTAGAGGGCTCATCGCCGGTGCATGATACGTTGTGTAATAATGCCAAAGTCTGGCAAGAGGTAAAAAATCGGAAAAAACAAAAGAAATATCGTTTTGCGGGTAAATCTGGTACAGCAAGAGATTTAGAATGTACTTTCAAAGCAGCGGATATAAAAATACCAATGTTTATCACAAACGTACATATGTCTACAAGAGAAAAAGACATAGTGGACTATATTTTTAAGAAGACGAAAGAATCCGTTTATTTAGAAAAAATTAATATGAAAGTGGAAAGAGGCCATAAAGCTTATAAGTTTTTAATATCGGAAGCAAATTTACATATATATATGGATGAAACTTTATGGCCTGCTGGAGTTATTTTCCGTCGCTTTGTTAATTATAAACAAAGGACAACGCATGTAAACGGCTCAAACAAACCAAATAATGGATAATGCCCCATGTCGATTTGCATCTTTTAATTGTAAAAATATAAAGCGATCTATTGATGAGGTTAGAAATCTATGCCGAACGTGTCATATTGTTTGCCTACAGGAGACATGGTTAATGCCACACGATATTCCTTTCCTAAGCACGATCGACAAGGACTTTGGTTACACTGCGACGACAGCGGTCGACACGTCTGCGGGCATCCTAAGAGGGCGCCCTTACGGAGGAACGGCGTTATTGTGGCGATATAGTGCGTTTGAAAAGGTGTCAGTGATACAGTGCAATAATGACCGTTTGTGCGCTATAAAAATTATAACGGATGACAGACCAGTGATAGTGGTTAATGTCTATATGCCAACTAATTGCCCAGAAAATTTACCGGAATTTATAGATTGTTTATGTGCAGTGAACGCAATAATTGACGAATATGGAATAGATGCGGTTTTCATTATGGGAGATTTTAATGCGGATCCGGGTGAGTTGTTTTACAGGGAACTTTTTAATATTTGTAATGACCAACTATGGTCATGTATAGATGTAGACATGTTGGGGCTGGAATCCGGTACCTTTACTTTTATTAGTGAGGCTCACGGGACCACGAGCTGGCTAGATCACTGTATTGCAACTCACTCGGCGAAGCGATCGGTAACAAATGTAGAGGTTGCATACAGTGCCCAGTGGTCTGACCACTTCCCACTTATATTACATTGTAACTTACATTTACTAACCCCTAAAATCTTGCCTAAAATTAATGATGCAAATAATTATGTTCTGTGGGGAGTTAAAAGTGAGAAAGAAATTAAAAGATATACGAAAGAGTGTAATAAGCGACTAAAATTGATCGACTTTCCTTCCGCCTGTGTAAGGTGTGCAACTTCATTTTGTGATGACCGTGGTCACATGCATACTCTAGACAAGCTTTATTCCGACATTGTGACTGTACTACGGAACGCTTCGGTGGTATGTCGGGGAAGTGATAAGAGGAGTGGAATGGGTCCGCGCGTGATGGGATGGAATAAGCACGTCGCCGGGGCTCACATGGAGGCCAGATCCAGATTTAAGGAATGGGTCATGTGTAGTAGGCCTAAGTCTGGTGTCGTCTACCAACAAATGTGTGAAAGCAGACGAATTTTTAAATCTAGATTAAAATGGTGCCAGGATAATCAGGAGCAAATAAAAATGGACTCCTTAGCGCATAAATATTCTAAAGGCAACTTTCGTGGGTTTTGGAAAGACACTGGTAAAATTAATGTTAGACCGAGCCTTCCTGTGAGCGTCGACGGTGTGAATGATCCTAAGGGTATTGCTAATATCTTTAAAGATCATTTTTCTGTGAGTTCACCATTGGGTCCGGGGGGTGAGGTCCTCAGCGCCAACTTGAACAATGCAGTCATGGGGGCCCCGTTCTTAGCCAAAGATGTAACTCAAACAATAAAGACTATATCCAGAGGTAAGTCACCAGGTCATGACGGCCTCAGCGTTGAGCACCTGCTACACGCCGGGCCCCATATGGCTAGGGTATTGGCTATGTTTTACTCTTTGTGCGTGAGTCATTCCTATTTACCGGCCGACTTTATGAAAACGGTGGTAGTGCCTGTAGTTAAGAATAAAACAGGTGATCTCACGGACAGAAGTAACTACAGGCCTATCTCTCTGGCCACTATTATAGCCAAGGTGTTTGACGGGCTGCTTAATACACAGCTAAACAAATTTATAACACTGCACAGTAACCAGTTTGGATTTCGACCCCGACTGTCCACGGAGAGTGCAATACTGTGTCTTAAGCAGACCGTCAAATACTATACCGATCGCAAGACACCGGTTTACGGTTGCTTCCTCGACCTATCACAGGCCTTTGATTTGGTTCGATATAACCTGATGTGGGAGGAACTGGAGAAGGTAGGTTTGCCAGAAGAATTAATTAACATGTTTAAGTACTGGTATGCGCATCAAACCAATAACGTTCGTTGGGCTGGAGCAATTTCGGATCCGTATCGGCTCGAGTGTGGGGTTAGGCAGGGCGGATTAACATCGCCAACCTTGTTCAACTTATACATAAATCAGCTGATCGTCGAGCTCAGTAGTGAGCATGTTGGCTGCCATGTTGACGGTGTGTGTGTCAACAATCTTTCATATGCAGACGATATGACATTGCTGAGTGCGTCAATTTGTGGTTTGCGGAGGCTGGTACGGATTTGCGAGGAGTATGCAAGTAGCCACGGTCTAAAATATAATGTAACAAAAAGTCAATGCATGGTCTTCAGGGCGGGAACCAAGTGTCCTCAGAATATACCACCAGTGACAATAAATAATGTAGCTTTGGAGTGGGTCAGCCAATTCAAATACCTGGGTCACATAATTACTACCGGCCTTGATGACAACGCTGATATCGCAAGGGAGCGGAGGGCATTGTCTATTAGAGCTAATATGATCGCCCGCAGGTTTGCACGATGTTCGCGGGAAGTTAAAATTACACTTTTCCGATCGTATTGTACATCATTATACACCTGCAGTCTGTGGGCGAATTATACCAAACGAGCTTACAATGACCTCCGCATCCTATATAATAATGCTTTTAGGGTGATTTTGGGGCTGCCACGATACTGTAGCGCCTCGGGCATGTTCGCGGAAGCCCGCACAGATTGTTTTCACACAACAATGCGTAAGCGGGGCGCCTCCTTGGTTCGTAGGGTGAGAGGCAGCTCCAACGTCATTCTGAAGATGATCGCTGACCGACTAGACTGTACTTACCTTCAGCACTGCTGCGACAGACATGTCGCAGTACATATGCCACAGAGAAGGTATTTATAGTTTTTTTTTTTTTTTTTTTTTTTTTAAGTTGTATTTAATTTAATGTAGTTAATGATTTGTGACATTTAAATATTCTAATTTTATTTTTTATTATGTGACATTTTATTGCTATTTTAAATTTTATTTGTGTGAATTTATTTTATATGTAATGTATGGATCTTAGATATCTGAAATAAATGAATTTGATTTGATTTGATTTGATTTGATTTATGAAAAAAACAAATATCACAAACGTTTTAAAAAATTCGGAAACCCACGTGATTACGATACATTTTCTTTGTTACGTGCTAGATGCAAAACTTTAATAGACAAGTGTTATTCTGACTTTATAGATTCTGTTGAGATTTCCCTAAAAGATAATGTAAAGCATTTCTGGTCGTATGTTAAAAATAGTAGGGGGGGGCACAACTGTACCGCATACAATGTATCATGACGATAGGTCTTCGTCTGACCCTGAGTCAATATGCGAGATGTTCTCCCAACACTTCAGTTCTGTTTTTAATACGCCTGCTTCGGCTGATGACTACGATTCCTCATTCTTTACGCCTAAATACTCAACCGCTTTAACCAACATTGAGATATCCCTAAAAGATGTACTAGACGGTATGAAACGTCTTGATGAGAACAAGGCTGCGGGTCCAGATGGGCTGCCGCCTTCCTTTATCAGGGCGTGTTGTGATGAGCTGAGTATTCCTGTTTATTTAATATTCTGCAAGTCTCTTAATACTGGTGTATTCCCTTCGCGGTGGAAGTTAGCGCATGTTGTGCCAATTTTTAAGTCTGGTGACAAATCGCAATGTCGTAACTACAGACAAGTTAGCATCTTGCCCTGGTTTGCAAAAATTTTGGAAGGCTTGGTATACATATCGCTCTACAACCATGTTAAACCATTTATATCGCCTAACCAACACGGTTTTGTCAGCAACAGATCTACAATTAGCAATTTGCTAGAATACAAGAACTATCTGTGTGGTGCTTTCGATAAACGTGAACAAACTGACTCGGCTTACACTGATTTTACTAGCGCATTTGACAGGGTACAGCACTCGATTTTACCGATTAAATTGTCGGGATATGGCGTACATGGTAATCTGCTCCGTTGGCTAGAGTCATACCTATCTAATAGAAGTCAACTGGTGGCTTTGAAGGGATGTACTTCGTCGACCGTTTCAGTTAACTCAGGGGTTCCGCAGGGATCAAACCTAGGGCCCTTACTGTTTATACTTTTCATTAATGACCTAGTGGATTCCTTATCATGCCCATGTCTTATGTACGCGGACGACCTCAAGGTGTATACTGTGGTTAAATCTATTAGTGACTGCGAACTGCTTCAGAAAGACCTCAATACCATTGCGCGTTGGTGCAAATGTAACTGTATGTCTCTGAATGTTTCAAAGTGCTTTATTATTACTTTCACGACCAAACAAAATATACTGTGTTATAACTACTCAATAGATGGCAAAACGTTGGAGAGGAAATCAGTTATAAAGGACCTAGGTATTCTATTCGACGAAAAGCTAACGTTCAGGGATCATTATGATTACATAGCTAAAAGAGCAAATTCACTCCTTGGATTTGTAACTAGAATCACAAAACCCTTCAAAAATCCCAAAAGCGCAGTTGCTCTTTGGTGTAGTTTAGTGCGTAGTATACTGGAATATGGCGCAGTTATTTGGTCCCCATTTTATCAAACACATTGCCAGCGCATTGAGCGGATACAGAAAAAGTTCTTGAGAATTCTCAGTTACAGGTTTGGTCTGGGTCGTACCTTGTCAACATACTCAGAAAGGTTGGAAAAATTCAATTTGAAGTCTCTTGAAACTCGTCGTAAGCATATGGATTTGTTTAATTTATACAAAATCATTCATTCTGTTATGGATTCACCTTCATTACTATTCACGCTCAGCTTTAACACTCGTTTTGTCACTCGTAATCCCACAACCTTCCGTCTGGCGGTGCACAAGAACAATGTATCGTTTTATAATCCCATCACTCGTATGTGTAGGCTTTATAATGGCCTTGCTAATAATGACGAACTCTACATCTTTGGTTCAAGCTTTGGCAGTTTCAGGCTGTCAGTTGTCAATCTGGTTCGCTAGTATGGTACCTTAATTGTTTTTAATTTTATAAGTTTTATTTTATTAGTTTTGTAAGTAGTTAGTGTAGTTTCATTCGTATTTTATATTTAGTATATGTATATAGTAATAATTTTACTATTTCATGTAATTTTACTTAATTGTGTTTACGTTAGGTGATGTTTTTTGTGATCTTGTTGTGTGCGTAAGTTTTGGGCTACAGTCCAGTATTAGAATATGGTACCTATGTATTTATTGTGTTGCACTGTAATGACTGTATCCTGTTTTACGTACCTGAATAAATAAAATAAAATAAAATAAAAATAACGAACCAAGAAATGAGAATATGGGCTTACTTATAAACTCAATTTTGAAAATACTAGAGAATTATTTACCTAGTGAATTTCCGTAACCTTCAAAATGGGTCTAAAGGGACTCCATCGCAGGTACCCGTGGATGATAAAATTAATTATCTCTCATTTCGAATTAATGTCGTTGTTTGTGTAGCAGGCGTAGCAGTTCCTTATCTATTTACAAAGTTATTCGCTATTCCGGCGGGCGCGCATTTTTAGAACGTTATAAGCTTTTCTTAGTATTTTTTGCACCACTTTTGGCAAAAATGCTTAGAAAAGCTTATCGTTCTCACTTTAAACTGTAAGTAGTTCCTAAAATAGTTTGAAGGGTTATCTAGGGCTTCACAAAGACAAAAATTTTAAATGATACTCGTATCTCTGTTTCCTTTGAAATATTTTATTTCAAATGGGGGTTGTACTGGACCCCAAAAAATTTACGTATCCCCTTAACTATACTCCCCTTAGGAGACAGAAGGGGATGGTGACAAAACGTATTCTACTCTGCGAAAACATAAAAAAAAAATTACTGTTATAAAATCGGAATAGGCACTTATCTAAATTAAAAAAAAAAACGACAAAATAAACTTTTTGGCACTTTTTTACTTTATTTTACAAAATATAACAAATTTGTTTACACAAGGACCTTTTAAACCAATAAATCGCAGTGTTATCATTTAGTCTGGAGTAGCCTAACTCACTCGCGCAGGTGGTAATTCATTTATCGAAAAACAATTTGCGACTAGCGGAGACGATCTGGAGATTGCACAGCTTGTAGAAAAGAATGCTGCTTAGTACGGGAGGTGATGTCTTAAAACGTCATTTGATAGAAGAAGGTATGTTTTTTGGTGTTATTTCACGATTTCAATGCCATTGAATAACTAGTATTGATGAGTACTTTGACCTCTTTGCGATTTCGTGTAGCCTTTTTGAGGTCAAAAATAAGTACATAGGTATGTTATTAAACTCATCATCATCCGAGCGCAGTCTCGGTTGCATCGTCAGCGGTTACGCTTCAGAGCCCGGGGTCCGCTACCTAATCTAGGCGATTTGACGAGGTTACTGGTTTTTACACAGAGCGACTGCCGTCTGACCTCCGCAACCCAAAGGGTAGACCAGAAACAGTCCTAGGATAGGTACAAACGCTAGATGGCGTTCGGGACCAACGGCTTTACGTGCCTTCCGAAGCACGGAATCATCTTTCTTTTCGGATAATCAGGTGATTCAAGCCTTCAATATCCTAAACAGACTGGAAACAACTTTTCACAAAGTATGCTTCCCTAATCTTCCCAAAATTACCACGTGAGCAAGACTTGAACCCACGACCTTAGTCTCAATATGGCTTGTATGGCTTTCCTACACTTTAATTGATTTTCAACTTCATTGTAACATGGGTTAAATCAGATACCTTACTTGTAATAGTGGGTAGTAGTTTTAGGTGACGCAAGTCTAATACGTGTAGAAATATCAAATGGTGGCGAAATTTGACGTGCGGGGTTGAACACGTGATGGCTCAGTTGGTAAGAGCAAGTCGTATTGAGACTTAGGTTGCGGGTTCAATTCCTGCTTACGTGGTATTTTTTACCATTTTTTATTTCATTATTTAATTTGAGTACTTTAGTACTGCATCTTGAATGCCTAAAAACCCTATAAAAATATAGGTAGGTATGTTATGTTGTAAATATATATATATTTTTTTTAATGCATGCGGTATTTACGAGTACTTGTTGGATATGCTAATTTAAATGTTTACAGTAATTATGAATCTGTAACGTTATATAATTGTACAAGTAAAACCGCTTAGAATTATTTTTTTATCAAAAAATAAGAATAAAAAAGTAACGTAACGTAGCTCTTGTACTTATTAACAAAATGAGTACTTTCACCTTGCAATGTGATTCGAAACAAAATCCAAATTGAGTTTGTGGATATGAAAATTTTACAAGCGTCACATATGGTACCGTTCATACAACCTTTTTTATTTGACAAGCGACCCGCCCTGACTACGCGCGGTCACATATCACGAAAAGCAAGGTTCATCTGATTCGCACTAAAAATGTAAGTTAATCCCAAAAGTGTAAACGGATAGAATGTGTAAAAGAGAATATATAGGTATGGGTAGGAAGACCGGCGATAGAACAAGGGAGGAAAACTGCGTACTGCAACGTGCTGTACCGACCCCACGTAGTTGTGGTGGGAGAGAATTATCCTTTAGAGTGAATAGGAGAACGTTTTCTGTCTTATAAAGCAGAAGAAAGGGAAATAGCAGACTAACATACCTTTGAAGAGTTCGGTGGCATAGTGGAAGTACGTCGTGCGTGGTCCGCACGTTTGATAAATAACTAGAAGTTGCATAAAAAATCTTGATTTCCACCGTGCTTAAAAAGGCAAAACTGCAGATTATAATGTGTGAAGACGTATTTTGGGCTACAACCACAAGTTACATAATCTGCTGTACTATGTGTAGACATGAGGTGTAGCACCAGATTATTATGCAGATTTTATGCTAAATGGTGTAGTGTGTAGCCACCTTAAGTTATGAATTATAAATATCGACCGGTATTAATTAATAATGTTACGTAAGTACTAGTGTGGTACTAGTGTGATAATGTGTGCGGATCGGTAACTTGCCAGTGTATTGACGGTGGTATTGACACTTGTGTGTCTAGGAATGTGTCGACTTCTTGTGGTTTTATCGGATATCAATGGATTTTATCACTAGTTGTTTGTCTATAAGGCAAGTGTGAAAGAAAGAGCGGGCAGGGTCGACCTCGGCGAACGTTCTGCGATCAGATTGCAGACGTTCTGAAAAAGGGAGAGGTAAGAAGTACCCTTAACCGAAAGGCATGTATAATGAGGTTGATGAGTGTAGATGAAGCGAAAGAGGTCTATCAGGATCGTAGCAAGTGGAGGTCTATAGTCTCTGCCTACCCCTGTGGGAAACAGGCGTGATAGTATGTATGTATGTATGCTGTTTGTCTACTTGTTTAGTCGCCTTTTATGACATTTACAGAAAAATATAGAGTGGTCCTTTTCTGGGCTGGAAACCAGATGGCATATTGTATTTTTATACTTATACCTGCTTATTAAATTTCATTTAATCATAAATAAGGAAACAACAAAAAAATATATATCTTAAAAATTCATGAAATATATAATTTCCTTTCAGCATTCCTGACTGAAAATAAGAAGCCAAGCTAATACCTTAATGGAAGTTCGAGACATTCAGACGAGGGAATTTCAAATTAATTGAGTAATTAATTATGGATTATGTTATTTGTCCCCTGAGGCACTTTAATCCTGCATGACGGCACTTCCAAATTAAAGAGGGTTTAACATTTAATTGAGAAAACGATTTTATTCCCGAGGCCAAGTTTTCCTGATTTACTGCCTTTATTAACATGGAATAATGGACAAGATTCGTTTGTTCATGATTTCACGCCAGAGGGGATTTTCTTTCACATCTCATTGGCGTTTTTTGTTTGAAATTATGGGAACATAAATAATTTTTCAATTTGTATAGGGAAACACAGTCTTTCCTTAAATGAAAATACTTTTGGCTGTAATATAAAATGGCTTTTAACATATATGAAAAATAATAAATATACTTACTAAATTAAATAATATGGTTATAAATTACAAAAGTTTGACAAATATGTTTTTTTTACAGTTTCATGGGCATCATAGTAAGCAGTATGGTTTTATATAAATTTAGGTGATATAGTTACATCCAAAAATAATATTTCTTTAATTCAAATACATTGACGACTATAGTTACTTTTGAGACTAAAACTAAACCTTTTCATAGAATAAAAAAATTAAAAAAAATATAATCTTTCATTCTTATTTTATGCGATACCACGTATCATCTTTATTTGATCAATCACAATGTTTAAGCTTTTATCTTTAATACGTGTGATGTATAGACACAAGAAAAATGGATGAAACAAGAGAGCGTCTGAGGCATGAGTAATACAGGGTGACTTTTTAATACTCGTAAGGCCCCGTCAGTTCAGAGTCATGAAAACTGTGAGTGTTTTAAAAAAACCATTGTAATTAAACTACTTCAGTTTATTTCTCAAAAAATTTACATAAGAATCTTAAGGCTTTTCTACAGACACCCACAATATCCAAAACGATTATCGATCATTTTTTGCTCGATAGATAATACACTTATAAAGGAAATTTAGGCAAATTTAGAAGTATGTTTGTGATTTTTTTCTACCAAGCCAAAAATGCTTAATCGTGTTTTGGCTATTGTGGGTGTCTGCAGAAAATCCTTAAGATTCTTATGTAAATTTTCGAGGAATAAACTGTAGTAGTTCAATAACAGTGATTTTTCAAAAACACGCACAGTATTGCAAATTGTGAACCCATCTCGCTTAAACACCAGCCAAATTTTTGGAGCAAGTTGAGTCCATGATACTAAACTACTTTCTATGAAAAAAGTTATTAAAAATCGATAAAAACTCCATACAAAATCCGTTTGACTGAGAGCTGATTTGTATGGGAAGACGATTTTTTTTTTAGTTTTTCGGTAATTGTTTTTATGGAAAGTAGTTCAGTATCATGGACTAAACTTGCTCCAAAAATTGGGCTGGTGGTTAAAAAGTCAGCCTGTATAGGCATCTAATAATCTCTGCCCTTTAAACTCTATCTTTCTCAGATACCTTTAATCGAGCTTTCCTATTCTGTTTTTCGTATGTGTAAGTGGCCAACACTGGTGTCAGATTTTTGACGCTGCCATAAGGCATCTGACGTAGTTTGTTGACTATCATAAAATGATGACAGCCGGGACCAACGGCTTAAAGTGTCTTCAGAAGCACGGCTTAGCTCGAGAATTTTTTGCGTCGTTATCGTCCGGGCCATCGGGCTCCTCAGCTCTTAAGTACCTAAATAATTGTTTGTTTGTATACAAAACAAACCTGATTAATCGGAAGGAGTAATCAATATACTTATACTTTTTACAGTTTATCGCTTAAAGCAATCTTTTGTAATTTTTGTATTGTAAACATGTGTACGTATGTATGTATGTGTATGTGTAAACAAAACATCTATTATTTGAAACCCAAACTGCATTAAAAATGATGTTGACATTGAGATGTTATGAAATCTAAATTCTATCTATAGTCTATTCAAAAAGTTGCTCTATGGGTGTTCGCTAAACACTTTACAATTTAATTGTGTTTGATCGAGTAATGGAGACGGCATTTTAACTCTTTTTGAATGTAAAAATTGTTATTCAGTCCATTTACATTTTTAAGTGTTTATGTAGAATTTGCAAGAGTACCTCTTTTGTTAAAATCGAGAGTATAATACAAGACACGTGTACGCATGTATGGTTTTTAATAAGCTTTAGGTACTTATTATTATTTCTGACGTCAGCCAAACGTCATAAATGAATACGAATATATTAGATAAGTATATCCATTTACTGCGGTCCCCAATTGTCTGGCGCAAATGAAAGCGAAAGCCATACTAGATATGGCGGGGCAGCAGAGTGGCACGGATGTATTTAGATTCCTTCGAATTGCTTCGAACAAAATGCTTAGTAGAGCCTAATAAAGTTGCAATTTGAATACAAAGAATGTTAGAGCAACATGCCGCCACCCACCCGCAAGGTGGTCAGACGACCTGACCAAGGTCGCTGGAAAGCGCTGGGTGCAGCCGCTCTAGGACACCCACCCGTAAGGTGGTCAGACGACATGACCAAGGTCGCTGGAAAGCGCTGGGTGCAGCCGCTCTAGGACACCCACCCGCAAGGTGGTCAGACGACCTGACCAAGGTCGCTGGAAAGCGCTGGGTGCAGCCGCTCTAGATCGTTTTTTTTGGAAATCCTTGGGTGGGGCCTATATCCAGCAGTGGACGTTATTATTATTAAAACTATTGTTCCACAACAAAAATTGATAACAATTGGCGGATTTAACGCTAAAAGCATTTTCCTAGTCAACCATAGTTATGCGGCTGAAATGATGATGATGATGATAAATGGGGCATGGGCACGGGCACCGTATGGCGTATGGCATGATGTCATGTCTATAGTATTTCATTCAAATTGAGAAGCTCCAACTAAAATGATCTAGATTGAAGAGTCGGCAAGTGAGACCTATATAAACAAAGTTCCTCTATCAAATCTACTCAAATCCTATGCAAACAGAAAAACTAGTTAACTCTGAAGCTATTTGAATTTCTGCGCCTGTTGGGCAAAAACTGGTTAACAGTATTCGTGGAATACATACGATATGAAGCGTAAATTTCTTTGACGATTTCAGGGATATACCTACTACGAATTGGGCCGCGTGTTATCTGGCCTAGAATAGGACCACTCTATTTCTTCCTGTGGATGTCGTTAGATGCGACTAAAGCTTATTTTACATTGCTGTGGACCAGGATGGAACGGAACCTTAAATTTCACCTCATTACATGAGAAGGCGCATAAATTCGCTAGAATGCTCCAGAATTCTGGCGACTGCACCTTGAGGGACGTTTAGATGTTATAGTCTCAAGGGTCAATTTCGTAGACGCTTGACACTGAGCGACTTTTCACTTCGCGCCTACAAACTAAATACGAGCTAAAAAGCGGTCACACGTCTTCCGGGGAATCCTAGCACATTCTCGAGAATTCACCTAGTTGCTGTCGGTGCCATCTATGAAATCCGCAGGAAATGGCGCGAAGTGCACGGACTAAGCACAATCATCTCGTACAATAGCTGTATTTTCAAAGAGGGCTGACGTAGTCTGTGTCCGGTTGTAAAACTTTCTACTCAAATGCACTTCTAAGGAGGCTTGATATTAGGCAGGTGGTCACAATACTGCAGCTAAGTCATTAGGTTGGTTACGGTTTTTTATTTCACATGGTGTGACATGGTCTTTCGCATCCGTCGGTGACCATATAATTAGAAGAGTAACTTCAAAGTTGTAAGACTGAATCCACACTTAAAATAGGTTCAGTATATTTTGTCAGACGTTACATTTTCTCAATTTCTTAACGTTAGGTGCCATCAGTAGTGCAAAGCACTGTAAGATGTCGAGTGAACGTGTGAAGATTTGAACGATATTGCTGGTGAAACGAGGAGCTCAGAACAAATGGATTTATAATAAGTCTGAAAATAATAACGAGGAATAAATAAAACCGGCCAAGTGCGAGTTAAACTCGCGTGGAGAGGGTTCCGTACGATTGATTGAATTCTTATAGGTTTTCCTGTAATCTACAAGCAATGCACAACTACTATATTTCGTCTTTTTTTCAAAATTTTAGGCTCATTAGTTTCGGAGATCAAGGAATGGTCAATTTTCGCCTTCTTTCATGAATAAAATCAAAACTATTTATTTTTTTTTTCAATTTTCAAATTATACCCCGAAAATGACCCTTATTTTAAAAAGTATTTATTTACTTTGCACATATGTGTTTGGGTCATAGGATTACACCATCCTACCAAATTTCACCTGATTCGATTCGAATCGCGCTTAGATAGAGACACGGACAGAGAGAAAGGTCGGCCAGCTATTTTCACACGAGGTGTTATCATTATCATCATTTCAGCCGCATAACTATGGTTGTCTATGCAATCAATGCAAAAAAAATGCAATAAAAAAAAATTAAATAAACGTAAAGTTTTTTCACTTTAAATGGCTATGGATATCCTTTCAGCCAGGTACCACCAGGAGTGTTGGTCATACCATACCTTCAGTCTCGCAAGCGGCGCTCTATCTCACTGATTCTCTGCACTGACTGATTCACTGACTCAAAATGCAATGGAAACAACTGTCAATCATGTTTCCGGTTTTGTTAAACTTTTGTAAATAAAAAGAAGTTTTTATTTGTTATATGACTTGTTATCGTAGAGTTTGTAAGTACCAACTATTTCATTTTTTTTAAACAGAAGTTCTCTGGTCTTGTTAAACAATCCGGTGTTTGTATGTATGTACAGATTTATTTATTGTTTTTATTGTATAGTCTAGTAATTGATTGATAAGAAGGCGACTTAGGAAACACAAACTAAACAAAGCTTATAAACATTAATGAGACTCTCCAACCCGTCTGGCCATCGTGGAGAGTGTAGGCCAAATCCTCTGACTGCTCTGGCTAATATGTGGCTCTGGTAGTACAGAGAGGGTCGTGCTCCTGCAGTGGAGACTAAAAAAGACCTGATGATGATACGAGTATTCAAATATTGCGCTACATTGGTAGTTACTTGCCACATTATGTAAACGATTAAATAGAACCTCGTAATTCTCTTGCTAGCGTATAGTACTCGTATAACAAAAATACTACCAGTGAGCAGCAATTATTTTAAAACTTTTTAGAAATAAAACGCAAATAAAACATGCGCTGGCAGATGTCTCACTGAGAAATCCTATTTAGTTTTACTTTTACTACTTTTTAGAGCAGTTAGCACGAGTAGTTAATGTTTGACAGCTAGGTTCTTTTTCTTGTATTTAAGAGCTGGGCTCTTGTCGGTGAAGTGCTTTCCATGTCTCTTACTTCCGCTAAGTTCTTAACCTCCTTATATGTTTTTACATTTAATTTTTCTCATATTATATGAGAAAAAAGATCAGAAAAAAGCATACTACAATACAAACTACAACACCACAACAGTCAGACATTTTAAAAACGTTGCTCTAACGGTAATTAATTTACAACAGTAGGGTTGACTGGGAGAGAACGCTATTAGCGTTAAGTCCGCCAATTGTAAACAATTATTATTAAGTAGTTTTAATTAAATAGTTATAGTTAGTTTTTTCTTATTTTTTTTAAATTAATTTCAGAAATAAATATTAAATTGAAAAGGCAAAAAAAGAAAATATTATTGTGGATCACATATCCTTGCACTCATATCCTTTCTATACTATATAATGTATTATTCAACTTTATACAATTATATGTATATATTTAAAATTTGTATTTTGTTAATTTTCTTTTCTTTTAGGTGCAATAAAGAGTTTTTCATTCATTCATTCATTCATCAATAAAGTTTTAATAATAAATAAATAAATAATGAATAGTTGCTTCCAATCCCTTCAAAATTAGGGAAGGACGCAGTTACGAACATTTCTAATTGAAAACAAGTAACAATTAATTAGCTCATTAATTTTACATACAGTCATTATTTTTTACTTAATTGAAATTTTAGCGGGAAGATTTTTTTATAAAACTATATGGTGGACCAATTTAGTAGTGTTTGGAATTCTATTCCGGAGGAGATGATCTGGAGATGTAAGTAGATAAGTGTTTCTTTGCTACCTGCAGGTCTGAAAATAAAAAGAAAAAAACAATAAGTGGAAAGTGCTTTCCTTCCCCTGTAAATACTAATTGATGGAATGGAAGAGAATCTAAACATGTTATAGGCTATACGGCTAACAACTCCATTCATAAAAGATATACTCTATATAGAGACATAAAAATAGCTGAAAACCAATAATCAAAATAAGTTCGTTATTACAATAATTACGAAGGTAGAATACCAAACAAACATTGTATTTTTGCACTTGATCGTGTTAATAAATTTATTTAATATTTGCAATCAAGAGCACACGCCTACAGTTGCTGACTAATATTTTGTCCAAATTTTGATGGGTTTTGTATAAGGCAGTCAATTTAAGAGTATTTTTGTCTAATAGTTCAAATCTGCATAATAGTTTTAACTTTACAAATATGGCACACAGGTGGCGTTTTATTATGGGCGCTTCATATGACCGAATCATTGAAAATTACTGGCCAGCGGAATGGATGCCAATCGTGTGTTTGTGGAAGTGACGGCTTTACGTATGAAAATGAAGAGCATCTATTTGAAGCTCAAGAGGAACGTCCATTGCTGACAGAGAATCACTTAGGACCATGTGAGGCGGCATTTAAGGATTTAGAGGAATTGTCATATCAGCCTCTGTATCATGACTCGCTCGAAGTAAAAAAATCTTATAATACGAAACACAATTTACTAAGCATCTTGTTATCTTATGTAGTACTGCCTGAAGATTCCAATATTTATGAAGACATTGACATTTTAATACCTAATAAGTTTAGTAAACGTCATGCAAGACTAAGAGAACGCCGGTTCAGATTGCCTAACTTCAAAACTTTTAAATTTAAGAAAACTAAATCTAAAAAATCCTCCAAATCCAAAAAATCTAAATCGCATAAAGCTAACAAAAAAACAAAAATTCCGAAAGCTAAGACTGATGACGTAAATGGGGCTTCAGAAAAAAATCAAGATAATATTAATGATAATGAAAATGACAATGAAGATGATAATGAAAATAATACGGACAAAAATGATATCAACAGCGATGATGAAAAATTATCATCCGAAAAGAAACTTAGTAAAAAATCACGTAAACATAAGAAAAAGAACAGAATGACTAATGGTGACCGCATGGCGAGTTTAGTGAAATGGTGGATTAAGAGAAACATCGTGATGGATTCCAATCAAGTGAATAAAGGGTTAATCACCGACAAAAGTACACTAAGTAAATTGCAGGAATTGCTTCCTTGGTTACAAAGAACAATCAAGTCAGCTAATAAAATAGGCAAATTGATTTCTTGGTTTGGACTATAACTTTTCAGGGTACAAGTTATAAACTTTGATATATAATACTAATATTACAAATATATGTTGCGAATACTTTAAATTTAATTTTAATAAGGTACCTATCTCCTTATTCCCTTATACTTACTCAAAAGTGAAATGGTATACTTAAATAAGTTAAAAAAATCTTATGTAATGTCTACCTAATATCCTAGTTAGCTTTTAACACCCAAAAATTTATTGTAATGGAGAAGATGCAGATATAATGTTTATCAGTATTTTATGTCTAAAATGTTAAAAAAAAAACATAAAAGAAGAGCCTCTGCACGGTTTTATGAACTACTGTTTACAGTTTGAAGTAAGAATGTGAAGCTTTTCTACGCACATTTGCCAAAAGTGGCCGTTAGAAAAGCTTCACGTTCTCACTTTAAACTGTAAACAGTAGTTCATAAAATAGTTTGAAGGGTTATCCAGGGCTTGGTAGAAATGAAATTTTAAATGATATCTCCGTTTCCTTGGACATGATTTATTTCAAATGGGGGTAGCACTGGACCCCCAAGAAAATTCAAGTATGCCTAAACCGCATGACTCCCGTAACCGTCCAAATCGATCTAAACCTAGTCGGCCTTTTCTGACTATATCACGTGAGTCAACTGGTTTAAATTAATTAAAGTAAAATAATGGATAGATGTACTTGTAAGTATCGATCTTTACGCTTTTATGGCAAAACGGCCGGACGGATTAGGATTATTACTTAGGATAGTAAGATCTTCTTTTCAGCGAAATGATCAACCAATCTGCGTTATCGATTGTCCACGCAGATTGCCCAGGGTCTAGATGCATCAGACACAGAAAATTACAGCTTTAAACCTTCTATTATGCAGACAGAAGTACCCGTCTAACTAAAAACGTGTAACAAAAATTCTTTTCATTAATATTACATGCTGTCATAATTGTACATTTAATTGAAAATTATAAGCGGAGAGTTTTTCATAGCACTGTATCGTACCTAATTTATTATTTGTTTGAGTTCGGCGACACAGAAAATGATTTGGAGATGTGAGTCAAATAAATTTACAAAAAAAAAAATTAAAACTTTATGTACTCTTTATGTGCAATATAATTTATATCTTTCAATTAATATCATCGTCATCATATCGTAATCAGGTCTTTTAGTCTCCACTGCTAAAGCACTACCCTCTTTGTACTACCAGAGCCATATATTAACCAGAGCAGTCAGAGGATATGGCCTACTCTCCACGCTGGCCAAACGGGTTGAAGAGGTCTCATAGATGTTTATAAGCTTAGTTTAGCCTGTGTTTCATAAGTCGCCTTGTACGACATCCACGGGAAGACTTGGAGTGGTCCTATTCTACTCTGCCGGGAACTACACGGCCGGGAAACACAATAAATATAGGTAGATTTAATAATAAAAGAGTATTTGCATGAGTATTTACATTTAAAACATACATAGTTAACAAATAGGTATTTACCTTTTACTATAATAGTTATCTTGCTTCATATGCAGTTCGTCGACTATCGTTTTCAAGAAATAATTGAGATCCACTTATTTTCTTGAAAACGATTTTAGTCGACGAAGTGCATATTATGTAAGATTAATTAGGGTTGGATCTCATCTATTAGCACGGAACAGCACTTTTCTATGCTGCTATCCTTTTCTGTCGCTCAGAAGCGTGATTTGCTAGAGAGAGAGAGCGACGGAACGCTGCAGCAGCCGGCCGGTGCTTTTTTTTTTGGTGTTGTTTCTGACCGACAGAAAAGGATAGCAGCATAGGAAAGTGCTGTTTAGTGCTGATAGATGAGATGAAACCCTTAGTAAAAGATCGAATTTGAAATTTCCTTAGGTGCTGTTTTATGGCCGTTTCATATAGAAAATGATATAGCAGCAAATAGAATTCGCGACAATCTGAGAAAACGCAAATTTAAAAAACGTCGCAAACTAAAAAATCCTCCTAAAAAATGACGCGCAATTAGAGAAACAGAAATTTTGACTGACTCCTATTGAAGGCAAGCGTATGATGGATTTGACAAAATGGTGGTTCAATAAAAGCTTTTTTAAAAAGATCTCCAAGAATTAAATAATGTTTTAAAAATCAATAAAATTTTGCGGAAAAGGTTCAAAAGGCTGCTGCTGAAACAATAGCAAAAGTCCTTGGCTGAAAAAATCACATTATAAAAAGAAAGATAAATTGTCTAAGTCTATAGTTTCCTAAATAATTCTCTATACTTAATTCCAATTTTGTTTGTTTATAAATGTTACCTCCATCGGCAAAAGGTATGTAATGTTCGTGGCGTGAACACTGAATTTCATGGATATAAAAAAATATACATTATAGGTCATCTTTATTTTTTTATTATTAATTTGCAACAAAGACTGAATAGATACCCATTACCTTATATACTTCATTATTATGTATTAAAGTTTATTTGTTGAAATGGCGTGCATGCAGTTGGCGCGCCATAAAGACTTGTCTTTGAAAATGCTGACGCCACTTTGTCGGCACGCCGACTGCATGCCTACCAATACAACGAATGGACTATAGCTGTTATTGGTCTACTTACGGAACTTGTTTACTTGCATCATAGTTTTCCATCTTCTACGATCTACCTTTTTACGGTTCCATACAAAAAATGAAATAACGGAACCTTTACAGGATCACTTGTGCGTCTGTCCGTCCGTCCGTCTGTCACAGCCAATTTGCTCCGAACCAAATCAGGTGAAATTTGGTAGGATGGTGTGATCCCATGACCCAAACACAGATGTGCAATTACAAGACTTCGAAACTTCACTTTTAGGCTAAAATTGCCAGTATTAGAAAATATCGCTCTTCCATAGTTGTATTTTTGGTATATTTATAAGTAGTTTTCCACTACCTTCTGCATGAAATTACATTTGGCCATCCTTTGCACATAGCTAAACCTTTTCGCAACCTTAGTTGCCAACTAAGCATAGCCAAGAATTTCTCTGAAGCATTTAACAAGATTAAAACATCTGCACAGCAGCTACAGATGAAATACAGTACAGAAAATAAGCTCCGTAGAGCGGGAAGTAGAATCTGCGTGGTACAGGGGCGAGTAATCTGCTTGCAAGAAAGATAAAAGTAAAAAGCGTAAAGTACGTGCAAGAGAAATGAGCTGCTAGCCATGGGCGTCCGTGTATGGTATTTTTCGTATAACTTACTTGACTTAAGGTCTTCAGGCCCCTAGAAGCCTTCAACAATCTTTCTTCATTGCGATCAGTCCTTAGCCACGCGCATTAAATGTAGTACCAAATACTGAAAAATATAAAAATAATTCTTTTGTAATGTGCAAAAATATTTATATTAAATTACCATCTGCACTTAAAGAGCTCTTATTTAATAAATTTAAATCATCCCTGCGAAAATGGCTGCTAAAAAAAGATTTTATTCAATTGATTAGTTTTTAGAACATAAAGTTAACGACTGCAAATTCGATGCATGAATAATTTGATTTAATAATATTTTAACAATGTCTGAAAAATTTGCATGCTACTGACTATGGCTAAATAGGTTAAGCTACTGTATTTAATTGTATTTTCCCAACACCTGTATTGTACACCCCATTTATTGCAAATAAAAAAATATCTTATCTTTACTTCGAGCCAGGTTAGCTAGATTATCTTTATCTCAAATTGGGCTATCTCCTGAAGGTATGGCCTATCCATGTCCATTTGTGGCGCATGATTTACTTGTCTTGCTGTGTTGATGAAAATCTGGATCGGTTAAGTGATCTCATATTTTGTATATAATATAATAATAAATTTAAAATAAAGTTTCACTTTAGAGTGAGAAATGTGATTTCTGGGCTAGAAAATGACCATTCCATTTCAGTACTCAATACTCATCTATTCATAATTATTATTACTTTCTACGGATATCGTACTAACTACTAGTGCTACAACTACAACCCAAGGAAAAATAACGTCAGTTACCCTCGTTTTTCTAATAATGTTAATTGATTGTTCTCTCTGAGATTAGTTTGCTCTGACTCTGACTCTGAATTTGGGTTTGGGCTCTATATGCTGCTCCTCTGTTCCTTTGCTCTCAGCACATCAAATTACCGTCAGAATTATTATGAGAATTGTGCTCTGAGGCTCTGAACGACGCTTTAATTGGCGACCTTAATTTGTATGAGACGAACTAGTAAGAACATTCAAATGTCATCATCATCAGGTATTTTTTATTCTCCACTGCAGGAAGACGACCCTCTCTCTACTGCCAGAGCCATATATTAGCCAGAGCAGTCAGAGGATTTGGTCTATACTCTCCACGCTGGCCAGACGGGTTGAAGAGGTCTCACTGATGTTTATAAGCTTTGTTCAGCTTGTGTTTCCTAAGTCATCTTTTACGACATCCACGGGAAGAGTTGGAGTGGTCCTATTCTACTCTGCCGAGAACCACATCGGATATTCAAATGTACTAGGTAAGTATATGAACTAAGTTTCCTTTTCCATCTACACGTCCACCATTAACCAGAATCAGTCATGTTTCGGAGTAGACTAGACAGAGCCCAGGGACATAAGATCCATTGGGTTTCGAGCTCTCCACGGAGGTTGGCCTGCGGTCTCTCGGTACACACTTGGGAATTTGTCCTTGTATGGCGGGCATCTTGAATTTTGAAAAATAGCAGATTTTTTTACCATCATCCATCAGTGAGTTATTCAGTAAGTGGTCTTATAGTATAAAAAAATATATTTGAGATGCTAAAACCAGCTCTTTTATTTGATATGTCACACAATATAGTTTGTATTTTTTTTTCCACATTTTAATTCAATAGGTCCAGTTCCTTCGGAGCTAATTGGCTGTGACATACAGACCGACAGGCGAGTGATTCATGGGTTCTGTTTATTTCCTTTTGACGTTCGGAACCCTAAAAACGAATAAAGTAACCGACTATGTCTGACTACGCTACAACACTCATAAAAATAATAGCCTCGACTGCGTAATAAATTCAGTTTAATGAGATTTGTCGCTAAACAAAGCCTATTTAATGGTATGTTATCTTTGCTCTTACGATTTTGATAGTATGTGGTCGTTGGTTTTTTTTCGTGTGTGTATGTGGCTAAGTATGTGGTAATGAGAAGTTAAGAGTTAAACGTACTCAAATATGATGTTATAACTAGGCATAGGCTACTCGGATGCATATTCACCTAAAGTTACGATCTGAGGTTACGATATTGGCTATTATTGAAAGCACGAATTTTTATCGAATCAAAATCCCGCGATCCCGGGAAATTCAGTATATTCCGTGAGATGTAATAAGCCCAAATTTGACACAAATTACAGTTGCCCAGTTACAATATAATATGGTTGCCCGGAATCCCGGGATTTATTTGTAATAAAAATACCCTAAGGTGCCGCTTCCATAATTTGTTAGCCAAAAATTATTGCATCCGATTTTCCGATCTCTAGTTACGAGTATAAGTTAACCCATCATAAATAACAACACTCAAGTAAATAATTAATTTTTAAAAAAAGAATAACCAATTACAATTTTTTTTAGGAGTTTCTTCCATATCTCCAAAATTCTTCATCATATCTTCACCAAACTAAAATGGGACCAACTTGGTAGTAAAGGCTTTCAAACAAAAAAAGCGTTATCAAAATCGGTTCACAATTGGCAAAGATATCGCGTAACAAACATACATAAAAAATAAAAACATACTTACAGTCGAATTGATAACCTCCGCCTTTTTTGAAGTCGTTTAAAAAAAACAACTAAGTTCATTTCCTTTGAGGAGTTTCTTCCATATCTCCATTGTTCTTCATCATTTCTTCCCCAAATTAGTATGGGATCAACTTGGTAGCAAAGTATCATCAAGATCGGTTCACAACTAGCGAAAATATAGTGTAACATACATTTGAAAAAGCCATACGGGTCGAATTGATAACCTCCTCCTTTTTTGAAGTTGGTTTAGAAATGTCATGTAACGTTATGATATACGATATTGCGTAATTGACATACAGTATGCTTCTTTTGATATATCTTCCATGGATTAGCTCATTAGGTGGCAGTGGGCGGGGCACATAGCGCGAAGAACCGATAGCCAATGGGGCACAAAGGTTCTCGAATGTCGGCCACGTACCGGCAAGCGCAGCGTAGGACACCCACCTGCTAGGTGGTCGGACGACCTGAGCAAGGTTGCAGGAAAACGCTGGATGCAGGCCGCTTCCGATCGGTCGTTTTGGAAATCCTTGGGGGAGGCCTATGTCCAGCAGTGGACTTCCTGTGGCTGATATGATGATGATATATTTATGCGTAATAAATCGAACCACGGACCTAGATCACTATAGTATAATAAAATTGAAATAACAGTAAAAAACCAAAAAAGACAATTCGACATTCCCATATAAAATGCCCTGGCTTCCCACTATTGTATGAAAATGCTGATATTTTGTACCATACTTTAGTGATCTAGTATAGTATACTTAGCCCGTGGTTCGATTTACTACGCATGAATCAATTCCCGGTTGCATACTCATCTGTGCTGCTTCGGAGCTAGGGGTACGCTTTCCCGCTGTTTTCTTATAAAAAAAAGTAACGTGCATGTTCATCCTCTAATGGTGTCGGAGAAATGAAATTATTAGATTAACAATAGATTACGCGTATGCTAGACTAATCTAAAATGAAACTAGTAACGATATGAAAGGACGCACATATTTTACGAGATTTTAAACTTAAGTTGATAGTTATTTGTATTTTTTTTATTATCTTTCCTTTTTGACGCATCTCAATTTTTATTTTTATCGATGATTTATCAAAACTAAAATAACTTTAATTTTTTTTTATATTTTTTTTATATATACTATAAATATATACTGGTAATAACTCGTTTATTACATAATTTGTAATTTTTTTAGTTTTTGTTCTTAGAGGTATAAGTTTTAATTTATAAAAAAAAAATATTACTTAAAAGTTATATTATTTTCTGGAGATAAGTAAAGCAAAATCAACGTCACTGTATATTTAATTGTTTATTGTGAATAACATTATTATCACGATATCTATTTTATAGATAAGCTTATGTGCGTCTTATTGAAAATAAAGTGTATTAATACTCGTTTTACGCATCTACTTTATTTAGGTAGATGTTTGTTTACACGAGCGAAGTTTTTTCCGGCTTCAGGTGTGTTTTTATTTATCTCTGATGATAAAAAGAAGGACGTTATAAGTAACCCTGCATGAATAACAGTCTGCTCAAGCTTCTGAGGAAATAAAATACTGAGGTGGGTTTTGATGCTTATTTCATTCACGCGTAAAACGTTCCTAGAGGGAATTTAAAAAATGCTACGTTCATTTTTAAAATTATCTCAAGGAACGTTCTAGGCGTTAAATATGGTGCGTCCATTTTTAAAATTCCCTCTAGGAATGTTCTACGCGTTAATAATGGTACGTCCTTTTTAGGGTTCCGTGCCCAAATGGTGCAAACGGGACCCTATTACTGAGACTCCGCTGTCTGTCCGTCTGTATGTCTGTCCGTCGGTCACAGGGCTCTATCTCGTGAATCGTAATAGCTAAACACTTCAAATTTCACCGATTATGTATTACTGTGGCCGCTATAACAACAAATACTAAAAATAAAAAAAACTTAAAAATTAAAGGGGTCGTCATACAAGAAACGTGTTTTTTTTCAGCGTTTTTAACTCGATCTTTATAATGGCATTAACTAGATACTGAAAATTTTCACCGATTATGTATTACTATGACGACTATAACAAAAAATACTAAAAATAAGATAAAGTTAAAAATTAAAGGGGGTCGTCATACAAGAAACGTGTTTCTTCAGCGTTTTAAAACATTGTACGGTGGTACGGAACCTTTCATGTACGAGTCCGACTCGCACTTGCCCGTTTATTTAAAATTCTCTCTCGGAACGTTCGACGCGTTAACTATGGTACGTCCATTTTTAAAATTCCCTCTCGAAACGTTCAACGCGTTAACTATGGTACGTCCGTTTTTAAAATTCCCTCTAGGAACTATACGCACGATGCTGCTGTAACGCAACCCGCCTCAGTATTTTATTTCATTAGATAATCTTGAGTAGATTGTTATTCATACTACATAGTATGAATAACAGTCTACAGCAGCAGTCGAAAATAAAGAGACTCCTAATCTTCTACATTTGAGGGCCAAGCACTTGTGGATGTAATTTGTGTTGTAAAATGTTATTTTATAGTTTGCCCTTGCCATCTCCATTTTACTCACTACTAAACTTATTAGTGACTAGGTTTGCAGGTTTTCTCACCATGTTTTTCTTCATCGAAGGTTATAGCTGAAAACGTTATACATGAGTTAATGCCGTACCTGAATTTTCCGGGGTCCAGTGCTGCCCCCATTTAAAATAAATCATTTTAAAGAAAACGGAGACATCATTTAAAATTTTGCTACTACCAAGCCCTAGACAACCTTTCAAAGTATTTTATGAGCTACTGTTTACAGTTTAAAGTGAGAACGTTAAGCTTTACTACGCACATTTGCGAAAAACTGCCACTTTTGGAAAATGTGCGTAGTAAAGCTTAACGTTCTCATTATAAACTGTAAACAATTCACAAAATAGTTTGAAGGGTTATCTAGCACTTGGTAGTAGCAAAATTTTAAATTATGTCTCCGTTTTCTTTAAAATGATTTATTTTAAATTGGGGCAAGCACTGGACCCCGAAAAATTTAGGTACGGCGTTAAAACTCAGAGGTACAAGTCGCACCTGGTGAGGATTGACCTAGTCCTTTAACCCAGCCAGTGGGTTGCTGTTTGAAGCTGTTTGGCTACCACTGCTTCTCTTACCATAATTTGACAATTCTATCCTTTAATTTCGAGAGCATAAAATAGTTTCTACTACTCAGTGTCCTTGCAGAATATTCTGTGTTTATTACACAAGATACTGGAGTACCGGCCTATCAAGTTTCCCGTAATATTCCATTAACGGTACAGACTCAAATTAAAACGATTACAGATGCTACTCTTCATTTAGTTTTTGCATGGGCTCCAGTTATTTGCATAGGTATTATTTTTTTTTTTTATATAGAAAACCAATACAGTTCTTGCATACCTACATATCTATAATGTCAAAGAACAAAATTTGCAATTAACTTTTCGTATTCGTTTAGAATACTAGAATATGCATGTATATAATATATGCATAGGTTATTACATGGATTGACCCATAAATAAGTTACTTTTGTCTCGTAAAAACTGAAAATTTTATTGTTAAATAATGACCTACTCTTTGGCCACGCGGACAAGCTAGTACTTAATAAACCTAGATACATTAAATATTCTTCTGTTATCCTGTTTATTTGCACATTGACACAGATCTATGCCAATTGACAAGCAGATTATCCACCGTATCATCGGACATAGAAAAACTAGACTCTTAGAAAAGAGCCCACACATATCCTGATGCAAGCCCTGAAATGGATCCCCGAAAGCAAGCGAAATGTTGGCCGTCCCAAGCAGACGGTGCACTGTTGCGGCGGACATTTAGACAATCAGGCTAACGTGGCGCGTAGCCAATGACTAATCGCAATGGCGAAGCACTGATAAATCCTTATGCCCACTTGGAGGCCTTAGGCCTTAGGACCTTACCACGTGGAGTGCAGTTCAGGATAGTTGTATACACTTCTAAAAATTTTCCGCTTTTGACTTGGTATATCCTTTCTAAATTTGTTGTGTACTTTCATTGAATATCCTTCTGTAATCCTGTCTATTTGCAAGTACTCGTATATTGGACTGACTCGCAGCACACTCAGCGCGCGAGGTTATTGTCTTTGGCACGTTTGCTCACACTTTAGATAGAATATTGAATGTCCTTCTGTAATCTTAATTAATTGAAGGTAATCGTACAGTTGACTGACTCACAGCACACGCGCGTGATCTTTGTCTACGACAAGTTTGCATACACGTCCTACGCACGTGGACTTGTAGTTCAGTCTAGTTATAAGTACTCTTAAGAAAATATACCGCTTTCGACTTGGTACGAGTACCTATATCCTTTCAAATTCGGGGATTCGTTGTGTAGTTACATTGAATGTCCTTCTGTAATCCTGTTTATTTGAAAGTACTCATACAGTTGACTGACTCACAGTACACTCAGTGCGCGTGGTTATTGTCTGCGGCACGTTTGCTCACACGTTAACACGCATGTGGAGTTTAGTGCACTATAATAAGTAGGTACCTAGGTATAATAAGTAGGAGTAAAATAATTACTCCTAATAAAATATACCTACCGCTTTTGATTTGGTAGGTATATCCTTTCTAAATTCCGAGATTTGTTGTGTAGTTACCTACATTGAATGTCCTTCTGTAATACTGTTTATTTGAAAGTACTCATACAGTTGACTGACTCACAGCGTAGCACACTCAGCGCGCGTGGTCTTTGTTTACGACACGTTTGCATACACGTTAGAACGCACGTGGAGTGCAGTTCAGTCTAGTTGTGAGTACTAATTGTCGTTTGATATCGCGATCCCTTTGCTTTTGTTTTGATAAGCGTAAGACACGGGATCTTAAACGATCTAATAATATAACGTGAGACACAGACATAATTATGCTATAAACGAGTTACTCACGTAACGTGACTTTGTGTGCACGTCGCGAGTTACATTCGCCCTGAGGAAGGTCTGCGGTTGAAGTTGAAACATATACGAGGGTAGTTTGATAAATCAGTGACTGTTTAAATATTTTTTTTTTTTTTTCAAAAAAAAAAGGTATTATTCCGCATCTTAATCTACTGTTTACTCGATACATTTAGTCCAGAGTTTTTATTTTTTTTATTTCTTGCAAATAATAGGTTTTCTCAATGCTCTCAAAATAGGCGTTTATTTCAGTGATGACTTCTTCATTCTACCCAAATCTCTATATACCCAGCCATTTCTTCTGGTTTGGAAACAGAAAATAGTCACAGGGGGCTCATTCTGAAAAATATGCTGGATGGAACACTTGTTCGGATTACAGCTGAACATCGCCAAACAATCCTTTGAAGTGGTCACCCGGTTACGCTTAAGGTCAAATGTGAGCAATCGCGGCACCCATTGCGCGGAAAGCTTTTTCATATCCAAATATCCATGTAAAATATGATGTTTCTGCTCCATTGAGGTGCCTACAGCCTCAGTTACCTCACGCACTTTCACTCTTCTATCGTCCATTATCATTCCATGAATTTCTGATCCATACAAAACTGCAGGTCTTATAGCAGTTTTGTATATTTTGCCTTTGATCTTATGTGGCATCTTTTTATCGCAAATTACGGCTGTGATTTGTCGCCATTTTGACCAACCAGTTGTGGTTCTGCGAAAAACATCGTCATAAATTTCATCATCATCTCTGATTATCGAACCTAAATATTTAAAGTTGGTAACTCTAGGCAACTCTGCTGTTCCGATGCTGATCTTGATATCATTGGGGTCTGTAGTGCCATCAAATATACAGGACATATGCTCAGTTTTCTTCCTACTTACTCTTAACCTATTTGATTCTAGTGCCTCTACCCAAGAGTTAAAGTTTTGTTGAAGATCTTTGACATCTCCAGCAGCTAAAACAACGTCATCTGCGTATAAGATGTTCCAGGGTAGCTGTTTTTGGCAGTGTTTTGTCAGATGGTTTATAGTGACGTTAAACAGTAGCGGGCTGAGTGTGGAACCTTGATGTACTCCGGCTTCTGATTCAAAGCTTTTGCTGACGCCAGCTGGACTTATCACCTGGGTAGTAATTGAGGTGTAAATGTCTTGGATAAGGTGTATATAATATTCAGGTACTAATGGTTGTCTCAAGGCTACCCAGATTTTTTCAATTCAATTCTCTTATACATATTATATTTATCCTACATTGATTAAAAAATTTTGTCATTGACTTTGACTAAGGGGAGAAGCTAGTAATAAGTATATCACTAGTGTATGATATTGGACTTTATTAAAGGTTGTTCTATACGAGTGATTTGACCCCCTTCCGGCAACACCCTTTCCATTGTATAACAATGTGAAGTGCCCGCGATATCAGTTCGTAATTGTAGGTCAAGTGCAGGCGAGGCCGGCACAAAGCGATGGGAAGCGGCGTGCGATGAAACGGATAAAAGCCAGTAAATCAAACCAACTTTTAAAGGGAACTTAAATCCATACGCAAGAATTAAAAAAACATAATCCACTAGATGACAGCAAGACAAATCAGACACTTTTTTCTAAACGTCAAAACAAACATTTTCTATGGGATTTGTATGGAAATCACAACCGTGACGTCATATATCGTGAGTCTAATAGCGCTCTTCATATCAGTTATTCAGCATTAATAAATCTAAAATCATGTTTGAAATTGGATATGATCAATGAGTAGTAGTAGCTGAATTTTTAAGTAAGTTAAATACCCGTTTATTATTAATTTGGATGATGTTTACAAAGTCAGTCTGCACTTAATACGAGGGAAAATTTCCATTCCGTGACGATATAATAAGTTGGAAAAAAATATATTTACATCTAACTGCAATACCAAACAGTTATTTCAGTCAGTGACGTAGTAAAAACGTCAACAATAATATTTTATCAGAGAATTTGTTTCATTATCAACTCTACATACATATGGAGTCATAACAAACAATATTTGTTGTTTATTTCTATTATACGTTCCCATGCGTAGTTTGTAGTATAATGGAAGTTTAACATATTACCTGTTTTATGAATAAATATAAAATAGAAATAAATATTTATTGATTTATTCAGAATTACAATGCTAGAAACAATATGTAATTTGAAAAAAATAAAAATAAATTGTGCAGATATAAATACATAGGTACAAACCGCACAAATTGAGCTAGGCAAGAATTAACTATGTGCTATTAACGCCTGTGGACCTAAAATAAACTACAAAATTATTGCTAACTTCAAAAGACAAAATACATATTAAGAATAAGAAAATAAAGAAAATAACCCATCCCATCATAGTATATAACATTAAATTAGAACAGGTTGACACGTTTACATATTTAGGGAGTAAAATATACTCAAAATGTACACAATACATAATAACGAGAATAGCAATGGCTAAAACAGCATTTAATAAAAAGAAAAGGGCCTCTCACGGGCCTACTGGAAGAGATCTCTTTTGAGATAAGTTGTGCCTTTGTACAACTTTTTGTTTATGTATTCTCTGTATATATTGTCCGTGTACATAAATTGGTAAATAAATAAATAAATAAATAAATAAAAGTTTACTTATTTCACATATTGCAAAATCGATCCGAAAAAGAATAATTAAGGTGTACGTACATCTGGAGCATTGCTCTATACGGCTGTGAGACGTGGACACTAACGAAGAAGGAAACGAAAAGGTTGGAAGCATTTGAGATGTGGTGTTATGCGAATTATAATAGAAGGCAAAATAGAAGGAAGGAGGGAAAGAGGAAAGCCCAGGCACAGCAATATGAAGCAAGTCAAGGAAAAGGTGATAGCAGGTCAAGTGTCGTATCAAGATGTCAAGAGGTTGGCGGAAGGTAGAAAAGAATGGAAGAAATTTCACCGACAAGAGCGACGCTTTTAAAATGGGATACTAACTCAATGATATAAAATGTTTAGTATGTTTAATTAAAAAGACAATGTTACGGAAGTTTAAACTTTTCAGCCATTTAAATCTCTATGAAATTTAAAACATAAACTATCACGTATTTATCTCTAACGGAGCAGACAGAGCCTAGAACCGTAAGGCGATTCACCCACTGGAAACGCGCCCCACCGCGGTGCCCGAAATCTGCCGCGTTTTTACGGAATCCACCTCGTTTTTAGTGTGTTGGACTGTTGGACTAGGCGTGTTTTCTATACAAACTGAGATACTTGCATACAATATAAAATCTGCCGCCCCGCGTTCCGCGATGGTGATTGGGATCACCACTAAGACCCAAAGGCCATTCGGGGTGGTGTGATTATGGGAAGGTGGAAAAAGGGAAGAAAACTAGTGATGTGTGGCTATCAGCATCGCCTTTTTTCATTCGACCATTCCTTCTATTGGCTTTAACGATCTGAAAGTGAAGCATCTGGTACTAAGAAAATAAAACGTAGCAAGCATGCTACGTTTTATTTTCTTTTAGACTAGCATGGAATCTACAAACAGAATTTGCGGTGGCATTATTAAAACTGACGAGAAACTTGTGCCTTAAACAAGGCAAGCCAATATAAAATCAAGATTATGTGTAAGCAAACATTAGTTACTTTGGTAGAATGGTATAATACTGGCATCTCACAAATCTTCATTCATCTCCGATTTGCACATCTGCATTTTCAGTATCCTTGATTTGTGGGCTAATAATATGTACCTAGAGAAAGCGCTTTGTACGGAAAGATCATAGCTGAATCAACGACTGCCTCTGTGGTTCAGTCTTCAAAGCGTTTGCCTTGTGATCTAAGAAATCGTAAGTTCAAATCCCACTGAGGAGCATATTTTGTAAAAAGTTGTTTCTAGTCTGGTTTTGATCACCTGATTATCCGAAAAGAAAGATGATTCCATGCTTCGGAAGGCACGCAAAGCTGTGGGTCCCGTACGCCATCTAGGGTTTGTTTAAACCTATCCTAGGATTGTTTATGGTCTACCCTTTGGATTACGGAGGTCAGACGGCAGTCGCTTTATGTAAAAACCAGTAACCTCGTCGAATCACCTAGGTTACGTAGGGGTCCTCGGGCTGTGAAAGCGTTACCGCTGAGGACGCAACCCGTTATTATGCAGATGACCTGCAAATCTATATACAAACCAGCGCTGTAAACATTGATTCTGGTATTAGTCAGCTAAATGCGTCCTTGAACAACATTTCCTCTTGGTCAGATGATTTTGGAATTAAAATGAATGCGTCCAAGTGTCAGGCAATTATGATCGGTAGTTCTAGACAGCTAGAGAAGATCGATATGAGCTCTGTTGCCTCAATTTCTCTAAATAATACTAACATCTCACTTACTCAATCCGTCAAAAATCTTGGTATTCTGATGGACTCTACGTTTGACTGGAGAAATCAGGTCACTGAGATCAGCAGAAAAGTCACCTATTCCTTACAATACCTGAATCGCTATATAAATTTTCTTCCAATCAAAACTAAAATTACTTTAATATAATCTCTTGTTCTTCCTATTATTGATAATACTGATGTGTGTTATCCTGATCTTAATTCAGATCTTCTTGATAAGCTAGATCGTCTCATTAATAATTGCATTCGCTTTATCTTCTGCCTTCGTAAATATGACCACATATCTTCTTTCCGATCTAAGCTTACCTAGGCTGTTTGATAAGTACCCGTTTATGAAAAAAAAAACATTATTTTTTGTATATATGCATTTATTTTTCTACGTAGTCACCTTTTAACTCTATACATTTGTTCCACCTATACTCAAGCTTCAATAAACCATCCAAAAAGTATGATTTTGGAAAGTCATTAAAATAGGCCTCTGTGGCGGCAATGACTTCGTCATTTGATCCAAATCGCTTGCCACCGAGCCATTTTTTTAGGTTGGGAAACAAAAAGAAATCGCTTGGGGCCAAATCTGGAGAATACGGGGGGTGAGACAATAGTTCGTAGCGTAACTGTGCTAATTTAGCCGTCACAACTCTGGACGAATGAGCCGGGGCGTTGTCGTGATGAAACAGTACTTTTTTCTTTTTTAAATGGGGTCGTTTGTTCTTCAACACGGCGTCAAATTCATCCAATAAATTGGCATAGTACTGCCCTGTTATTGTTTTTCCCTTTTCTAAATAGTCAATATGTATAATACCCTTCGAATCCCAAAAAACGGTCGACATGACCTTTCCAGCCGATGGGACGGTTTTTGCTTTCTTTGGAGCAGGTTCACCCGGTAAAATCTACTGCTTCGACTGCTCTTTCATTTCCGGGGTGTAGTGGTGGACCCACATTTCGTCCACGGTCACGAAACGACGCAGAAACTCCTTCGGGTTACGTTTGAACACGGCCAAACACTGCTCCGAAGTAGTCAGTCGGTTCCGTTTTTGCTCCTCCGTGAGTAAACGCGGCACCCACCTCGCCGATACTTTCTTCATACCCAATTTTTTTTCTAATATGTGTTGTACCCTCTCGATTGAAACATTTACAGCATCAACGATTTCTCGAAGTTTAATGCGGCGGTCGGCTAAAACGATATTTTCAATTTTCTTAACCATATCGTCTGTAGTCACCACAACCGGCCGGCCTGGGCGATCCTCATCAAAGACGGTTGTTCTCCCCCGCTTAAACTCGTTATACCAATATCTGACGGTTGTCATAGAAGGAGCACATTCATGGTAAACCGCTTGCATTCTTACTTTTATTTCATCACATGTTTTTCCTTCCAAAAATAAGAATCTAATTACAGACCGATACTGTTCTTTCTCCATTTTAACAATTTTAAGTTCACGCCTTCACTGAATCGTTGTCAAATGAGAAAAAAAACAAAAGAATGCCATTTTTTTTTTAATTTTCCCGCCTCTGAAAAATGGCTTAAAAAGGTGGTATACTTATTTGCGGCCAGTGATATTAATATATTTAGAAAACGGATACTTATCAAACAGCCCTCGTAACTGGCTTCCTGTTCGTCAGCGCCGACAACAGAGAATGCTCTGTACTCTTTTCTCTATACTTAAGAACCCTCTTTCTCCCCAATATATGAAAACCAAATTTAAATATCAGTCTGAAAGCCATGACCGTGAGCTTCGCTCCAGGCATACTCTTCAAATTTATCTTCCGTTATTTCGGTCTGAATTGATGTCTAACTCTTTTACTCTTCAAGTTACGCGACTCTGGAATGCTTTACCTGAAGACATCAAAAGTATCTCAAACAGATACTTATTTAAGAAGATGGTTCACACGCATCTTTCTTTAAAATTTTCGCAGCAGAATTAGTCATTATCTTAAAACATTTGTAGTATATATATATATACTTAAATAATATACAATAATAGCAAGTATACTTAAATACATTCATATAATACACTTAATACATATAAATACTTATATATATATATATATATGTATGTATATTTATATAAGTATTTATATGTATTAAGTGTATTATATGAATGTATTTAAGTATACTTGTAAATAGTAAATTATTAAGTACATCTTTAAAGCGCCTATCGCAATTAAATCATTTATGTTTTTCCTATAGGCCATTTTGGTCAATAAAGATTTTTTAATAAATAATAATACGCTTGGATGATGATGATCATAGCTGAATCTATGAAAACTCTACTCTCCTTCTAATTATTTGCTTAGAAAAAATATAAACAAACTAGCTGTGCCCGCGACTTCGTTCGCGTGGTTGTCGGAATGTTATATAGCCTAAAGCCTTCCTCTATAAATGGACTACCCAACAAAAAAAGAATTTTTCACATTGGCCCATTAGTTCCTGAGATTAGTGCGTTTAAACAAACAAACTCTTCCGCTTTATAATATTAGTATAGATTATCTTCAATATATATGACGACAATCAAAGTTCAGTTCGCGCGTTGATAAACCATTGCTAATCAAAACATAAACCGGACAATGTTCGCTTAAAGTTGTTTGATTATATGTTATCTTATCGTATGTAACAACTGTTTATTGTCTCTTATATCATTTTTTATCTGTTATTAATTTTTTTTCCGTAAAACCTAATTAAACTGTTGCCTGTGGCTTTGCCTGCGTGGTTAAAGAGTATTAAAAATCCCACGGGAATCTCACATTTGTATTACTGTTAAGAATATGCTAAGGATACTCTTAAGACATTTGCCCAACAGTGGGACGATTATAGGTCGTCTTCTTCTTAGAGTGTCAATGTTCAAAAAAAAAAAACTCTGGGCCTAGTATCGAGCGACCTGTACTGCGTTAGGGCTTGCACTGTACAGGTCCTCCAGCGTGCAGGTATCGGGGCACGCTGGGCAGCTCAGTAGGTGTGCCATAGTCTGTGGAGATGCACCACAGCCACAGACGTTGTCGTCTCTGTGTATTGTTTCATTGTACTTATAGTAAAAAAAAAATATCCTGTTGCACAGCTAACATGGGATTGGGCGGCGGTATAGATTAATATTGTAAATACTGAAAGGGCGGGGCACGTCTGCCGCATGAGGCAGGATAGGTGGGCCTAACTGACCTGACCACATCGTGGGTACCAGATGGTCGTCGAAAGCGAGGCAGACCTAGGCGGAGATGGCGGGATGACTTAGATACATACATATCAGACTGGCGGCAGCCCGCTCTAGCTCTGAAGAGAGATGAGTGAAAGGAAAAAGGGGAGCCTTTGCCCAGCAGTGGGACACCGATATAAGCTAAAAAAATAAATAATGATACAGTTAATAGGCATGCGAAATTTCATTCCATTCAATTCATTTCCAAATATCTTTATTGTCATAGGATATTTATAATATCTCTTGATAATAGTCACTTTATTTTGTTTTGCACAAATGTTGACGTCAAATCGTTACTTACAGCTGAGTTTATAAATCTGATGTATTTGTAGCAAAATATACCTTTATAATCTGACCAAAGAACAAACTTTATCGATTTAAATCTCCAAAGCTAGACTTCCTTGTTTACTTTATTCGAGTGTTTTGCTAGTCGCATTAACAGATATCTACTCATTTTCAGAAATACTCATGGCAAGTAACATAAAACATGGTTTATACATGCTGTAATGAGCAATTTAAACAATATGTTCCAGCAGAAAAGTTTGCGGTAATGCCTAAACAAATATGGTTAAAAACCAACTCCGTCATCGTCATCATCATCATACGAGCGTATTGCCGGTTGCATCCTCAGCGGTAACGCTTCAGAACCGGGGTTCCGCTACGCGACATTCCATTACACAGGCTTTTGTCGTTTGGACTCCAAACCCCAGAGCGTTTCAGCCGGTCCGATGGCCGAACCCTACAGGCTATTGGAGTAAGTAAAGTGAGATTACAAATGTATGTTGATTATAAATTAGACTACGTTTGTGTGGAAAAGTCTAGGGTAAGGGGACACTCATGTACACATTGTTTTAGTGTTGTATCTGTGTCAAATAAAGCATTTTTCTTTCTTTCTTTCTTTACACTTCCATATTGCATAAATAATTAAATATTTATTAAATAAATTTGTCTAAATGACTTTTGATGTTACCTATGTAAAATATTTTTGTCTATATATTTTACTCGGAATTGAAGCTAGGAAAGCCTTTATTTATTTTTACCTGTGTTCTGTGTGTGTGTGTGTGTGTGTGTAATATATGTAGATCTGTGCCTCAGATATTTTCATTGTTTGATAATTATTATAGTCTTAACTGATGGTCCTCACTGTTTATTTAATGAACAGTTCGTGGATAGTGCGGATGGTTGTTATAATAACAAAATTGTACGACTATTTATTTATTACAACTGTGATTATTAAGATTTAAATTGTACCTACAACTATTTATTTTACAAAGCAGTTAACAAGTCTAGATTAAAAGCGTGGAATCAAATATGTAGTAAACAACGGCGGTATCGAAACCGATAGAAAATTCTCGAATCTTATTATAAGCATCGATCAACACGGCGAGCCGCCATCAACACTGCGTGCTGCCCACTACTTGTACTAATATGTATTCTGTGCTACGGTCCTGTAGGGTTACTCCAAAAGCGGTACGCAGGATGAACGTAACTGTGTAGGTATCAGGGACAGAAAAAGCCGTTCCTTTGCTTAATCCTTTCAAAGGCTTTCCTATATTGTTGTGGAACACTTAAAGATGCTTACCCAATACCTTAGTACAGTCTGTTCTTGGTTACTGTATTCCAGTTTGGGGAGGTGCCAGCAAAACCAAATATTTAGAATTGGAAAGGGCCCAGAGAGCTTTGCTAAAGGTGATTTACTTCAAACCTTATCGTTTTCCGACAGAGATCCTGTATTCCTTGAGTGACGTTTTGACTGTAAGGAAACTGTTTGTGCTAAACACTGTATTGAAGGTGCATAAATCATTGACTTTTAATCCCCATGTCCTAAATAGACGTAGAAATCAAGACGTAGCCTCAGTAAGTATAGTTAAAAAATCATCCTTTGCAGAAAGACAATTTATACATTTATCCCCACATCTATATAACCTAATAAATAGAAAATTAAATATATACCCTTTAACTAGTCGTAAGTGTAAAATACTTATAAGTAGCTGGCTAAAATCGCAAACATATGCAGATACTGAAACACTT
The DNA here is from genome assembly GCA_963576875.1 of Acrobasis repandana. Taxonomy (NCBI): domain Eukaryota; kingdom Metazoa; phylum Arthropoda; class Insecta; order Lepidoptera; family Pyralidae; genus Acrobasis; species Acrobasis repandana. Next base: position 5,243,777 of record OY756223.1, on the reverse strand, counting down.
CTAAAATGTTAAATTATTTAAATAAAATTAAGTAAAAAAAAATATAATAAATTACATTAATTTTAGTTGTATATGTATTAAACATATATTAATGTATATATTAATGTTTGGTATATGTATGTATATAGAAATGATAATTAGATTAATTAATTCACACATTTATACATATATTCGTACGCACACGTTATAAAATGCAAATAAAAGCTTTCATTGTCTGCATATAAACACGTGTTTTGTTAATTAAGGTGAAGATATAGGCAAATGACCTTGAAGTGGCGCCCTCATTTGAAATAAATTGTTAACTCGTAAATATGGAGATAATTTCCATATTACTCTTCGTCATGCACTAGATAGCCCTTTAAATTATTTTATAAACCACCGTTGAAAGTATTTACATTAGTCCGTCTAGCTTTAAAACTTGCCTCCGCCAAAAGTGGCCACGGCAAGTTTTAAAGCTAGTCGGATCACCAATAATAGTTTCAACGGCAGTTCATGAAATAATTTAAAGGGCTATCTAGTGCATGACGTAGAGCAATATGAAAATTATCACCATATTTACGAGTTAACAATTTATTTCACACTTCAAGGACATTTGCCTATATCTTTGCCTTAAGAGCGGGTCTTCCTAACACAGGTTTATATATTATATCTTAAAAGGAAGGCCCAACCTAATTACTAAAATTGTAATTTTTACGACAGTAAAGAATAATAATTATTATTATTAGTTTAAGAAAAAAGTTAAGTGTGTCATTTTGTCATGAAAATACATTTTTTGAGGTGGTAAAATAGAGGATGAAAGTTTTTATGTAAGTGAGGTACAAGTAGTAAGTAATTTAAAGAAAAAGTAATACAGTATACTTTTATTCCTTACCATGCATTAGATCTGCAGGAATCGACTAGCGGCAGGACTGTTTTCATTATTATCCAATGACTTTTTATTATCATTGAATTGAGACCTATTAGAAGTTGTGAAATAAATAAATTTTATACTCGTAAATAGAAAAAAATAACGAATTTAAGATGGAAATAAAAATAAATAGGTTATTTTTTCTTTAGTGATTTTTTTTAATTTCAATATTATTATTTTTTAAGTAGAGATCTTGACTGATTGGTTCACAACGATGTACGTCTGATCGACATCAGACATCGTAAAGAATACGTTCACGCGGACGAAGTCGCGGGCAAAAGCTAGTAATAAATAATAAGTAATATACATACAATGAAAGGAGGCGCGATGCGCTTCCGTACTTCCGATCATAACAAAAGCGGCAAGTTCAATCGTGTTAGACAATTCTTCGCACGCGCATAGTCAAGTATAGATATAGGTAATTAGTTACTAGTTACACAGAAAAACCTACCTTATTAAGTTATACACAAAGATTAAAGTTGCTTGAAACCTGAACGGCTAACCCCTTCGTAAGACTAACCGCTTTAAAGGGTTTTGGTAAGCTTTAAAATAGTTACACGTTGGTATCCCAATCAAGGGGTTATTGACTTAAAAAAGCAAACTGAAAGGCTTTTACGCCGAACGACTTTGGTAAAAAAAACCCATTCAAAAAACCCCTGCAAAACCCCTGAAGTATAGCGGTCTGGTCCCTGAGGTATCCTCGTTTCAGTGTCAAGCAACATTGAGCTATAAGAGGCTTCATGAATTTTTCGGGGTCCAGTGCTGCCCCCATTTGAAATAAATTATTTCAAAGGGAACGGAGACATCATTTATAATGTTTTTCTTGTAAGCCCTAGATAAGCCTTCATACTATTTTATGAACTACTGTCTACAGTTTAAAGTGAGAACATGAATCTTTTCTTTGCACATTTGCTAAAAGTGGCCGTTTTTCGCAAATGTGCGAAGAAAAGCTTCACTTTTTCTCTTAAAACTGTACCTAAACAGTAGTTCATAAAATAATATGAAGGGTTATCTAGGGCTTATAAGAACAAAATTTTAAATGATATCTTCGTTTCCTTTCAAATAATTTATTTCAAATGGAGGCAGTACTAGACCCCGGAAAATTCATGCAGCCCCCTTAATACATAATGGTTAAGTCTAATTTGGTTTGATATAGTAATAGAACATTACTATGGACGACTATCGTATTATTTTACGGAGTCACCCCCCTGGAGTGCTATTTTTCATTCGGGGTCTCACATCACATTACGAATGATTTGCGTGAGTGTTTCCGAACGGGCGCAGTTTTTAATTGATCGTATGCAAAGGATTTGCAACGAGTGGTCTGGACCACTCGTAATTTTGACATTTGTAGCGTACAAATGTCAAAGAAACTTTCCCTGGAGAATCAGTACCGATTCACGCTGCTTTTTATTTTTGTTGAAATGTTTAGAAAACCATTGACTTTATGATATTTTCTGCGTAGTAATATTATTATCGCTGACACGACGGCCGGTTTCAAAAATACGATTCAATGCGTCGGAACGCGAGTGGTGAGTTGGAAAACTACACGTTTTGTGTTTCGCTGAGTCCCTAAATGAAAAATAGCACTCCTGATCTGAAGAGCACGCGCTGACGCGGCCGCGCGCGTTGCTCTTTGCTTATCAGCATTCTTTTTATTGAGTCTGGCGATGACACTGTTGGTTTGATAACCTTGGTTGGTATGCGAGTTTATCATTCATACAGTAAGTGACACGTAAACAGAAATATTGCATCATCATTTTAGTGTTGACGTAAATATCTACCTACCCTATAGATTACACTATTACGTCTTTATTCCAAACGGAGTCGACAGAGCCTAGGGCCGCAAGACCCAAAGACACAAGTGTGATGGTGGGCGTGAAAGTGGAAAAAGGGAAAAGTGATGGGTTGCTAGCAACATATTGCCATAATTCAGATGGGATACAATTTATACAACTTTTTAAGGCCATACATCAATTTTCTGGGTCCAGTGCTGCCCCCATTTGAAATAATTTCAAAGGAAACGGAGATTTAAACTATTTTATGAACTACATTGTAAACTTTTTTACGCATTTTTGCGGAAAGTCTTGGCATGGGAATACAAATTGCCCGTGCGGCTGCACACTTTAGTATGGAAATGCAAAATTTTGTTTTATTTTTTGACTGTAATTTAAATTTCATAATACTATAGTGATCTAGTATAATAATAGCTCGTTGTTCCATTTATTACGCATATTATTGTGTTAATTACACGTTAATTAACATAATAATATCAATTCCATTTGGATCAATTACACGTTGTATACAAACGCGCCGTATAGTCCAAGTGGACTCAGAGTACTTCGCCCGTTCAAGAATCCTTTTATTCAACAATAATAAGATTTCAAAAGATATGATATGAGGAAAAATCCTATACAAACTTTCGAATCAATTTTGACAGATTTTAAAAAACAAAAACACAGTTGCAAGTAACAGTAATTTGAGAAATTCTTGTAAAATCAATACAAATTTAAAATTTCTAATTTGTATGCATGAATAATTTGCTTTATTATGATCAAAACTACAATAAAGTTACGTATACTTTTTCTGAAACATAATCTATGTAAATAACTTAATCAAATAATTAGAATGATATGACAGGAAAAAGATATTTGCTCAGTAAATATTATTATAATAAGGTATTTCTTCAATGAGTCAGCAAAAAAAATATGTCATAGGTAATTTCTTTAATACTGGATAATTTCTGAGGTCTGTGGCTTGTTGCATCATCATCATTATAATCATCCAAGCGTATTCCCGGTTGCATCGTCAGCGGTTACGCTTCAGAGCCCGGGGTCCGCTACCTAACCTAAGTGATTTGACGAGGTTACTGGTTTTTACACAGAGCGACTGCCGTCTGACCTCCGCAACCCAAAGGGTAGACCAGAACCAATCCTAGGAATAGGTACAAACGCTAGATAGCGTTCGCGACCAACAGCTTTACGTGCCTTCCGAAGCACAGAATCATCTTTCTTTTCAGATAATCAGGTGATTCAAGCCTGCAATATCCTAACCAGATTGAAAACAACTTTTTATAAAGTATGCTTCTCGGTGGGATTTGAACCCACAACCTCCGGATCACAAGGCAAACGCCTTGACCACTGGACCACGGAGGCAGTCAAAGAGATTTGTGATTTGTTGCATGTGCCCTAAAAGATGAGCATGTTTTAACCACAAAATGGGCGGTCAAAGAAAGACAGGAAGACCAAGGAAGAGATAGTTTGAAAAGAATGGCAAATCACATGGTCAAAGGATGGACGAAAAAAGGGAAGGAGTTTGCCCAACAATGGGACCAATATAACTAACAAAAAGTGGATATGACTACCGCTCCGGATGGTACTTGGTTCAAAGGCTATCCATAGCCATTCAAAGAGGAAACGCAGCAAGCTTAATGGGTACTTTTGAACCGGGTACAGTCCGGGGTGGCATTTTTGATTGATTTTATTTTAAGATTTTATTTTATTAACATTATTGTCGAGTTATATTGTAAATAATGTATGTATTATTGAATAAATAAAGTTGAGCATATTTAGGTAGAAAATTTAAAACTAAAAAAAAACAAAAAGTTGGTATTGTAACTTATCGAGTCAAGACGATACGCATCATGGCTGTACCATAGGCTATATAGTAAACTGTAGTGGGAACAAGGTGATATGCTCGACCGCCACAAATGGACCAGCTTCCCGCCAAGCCTGGTGATACGCCTGCGGAACCGCCAGACCGCGGCACCAGCAGCGGTGTATTATCGGAGTTGCTATATTATATGCAACCAATCGCAGGATCTTTGGTATGGAGATATAGGATGTTTTAGCGCCATCTTGCATACTTCTTGTGAACTATTTCCATGTCTTCATTATTGTCTTTAGTGGCGTAGAGATCGCTACATAACTATTGAAAAACTAGTGCGAACTAGTTTATTTGCTAGGCAAATTAAAAAACTACCGATTGTCAAGAACGCGATCTAGTGATGTGAAACGGAACTATTGATACGACTTGATACGGACATCAAGTCGCGCTACATGCGCGGTACCGATAGCGCCATCTATATATTTGCTAGAGAAAGCCCTGATTTTTAAGCGTTTATCCTTAATAACTTTTTAACGGCTGGACCGCTTTTCTTTAAACAAAGCTAAGAACCACGTCTGTACTTATGTGAAGCACTTGTTTTGTCGAAGCTTAATTATGCCGATGTAGTGATTGGAAACTGCTTATTGGCGCGCACTCAAAAACTTATTCAACGTGTACAAAATGCATGTGCCAGATTTTGCTTTCCCATTCCTCGTAGAGCACACATGACTCCTTATCTGAATAGGAACGAGCTCATGAACATGAATTCTAGGCGTACACTCCACTTTGCGGCACTTCTGTTCGGCGTAATTAAAAACAAAAGTCCGTCTTATTTGTACAATAAATTGAAGTTCACTAGTCGTGCAAGAGAACCAGATCGTCTTATGTGCCCCAGTCACAAGACTGCTGCTTTTAGAGGCAGCTTTAGATATGCTGCATCTAGATGCTGGAACAACATCCCTCCGCCGATTAGGAATTCGATCTCTGTTAATTATTTTAAGTATAAACTTAGAGAGCGAATTTTACGAACTCAAAAGGCTCAATAATTGCAGCATGATCTATTTATTGTGCAAGTAAGTCAATAATTGTTGTTAGGTATTAATGTTTCTAATTTAAGTTTTCTAAATTAATGTTTAAATATTGTATTGTAATAGGTATATATTATATATGTTTTAATGTTTAATAAGTAATTAATTCTAATTATGTAATTAATAAAAATAATTGTAGCAATTTTAATATAATGAATAATTTATTTACTCGGCATTCGCGGAAGACCAGCGTCGTGGCTCGTACAACGGTCCACGACACATGCTGAGCGAAGGCCGTTTTGGTGCATGCGTTTAATGTAGAGTTGCTGAATTGTTAATTTACCATATTGTTCAGTATGTAACCAAATAAACAATTTTTCTTTCTTTTTCTTTTAACCACCGCAAAGAAACTTGCTATCACGTAAAAGAAACCGCATCGAAACCAGTCCATCCGTTCGAGCGCTTCGATGCCACAGACAGACAGACCGAAATTAGCGTCAAACTTATATAACACCCCTCTTTTTTGTCGGAGGTTTAAAAAGAGCGAAAATTTACAACTAGTAGCTGACAAATATGAGAGAATGACTTTATTATTCCAAGAACATTATTATATGGACGCTACAGTGAATAACTTTTCAACCTGTTTGCTCAGATTTACGAGATCAGGGCAATTAAGACAAACACATTGGCAGAGGGGATGTCTAGAGTAAACGTTGGGGCAGATGATAAGAGTATTCTGAGAATATTTTTACTTCGTAAATTGTATCTTAATAATATTATAACCATTTATTTTTATATGAGCAATAATATGAGCTAAATATACAAGAAAGAAGATTTTATCGAGTCTAAACGAAACGGATCATGGCTGTCTATAATATACCATAGGCTATATAGTAAACGTCATGAACTCCTTGGTTCAGCATATTATATTAGGGATTTTTATTTTATAAACTAACAAAGTGTAAATATACAACGTGGAAGAGACATTTGCGAAATAAATCGAACCAAGGGCTATACTAGATCACTATTGTAGTATAAAATTAAGAAACCTTTAAAAAAACCAGAAAAGAAATCCACATTCCCATACAAATTTCCCGGGCGGCTACACACTTATGCATGGAAATTAAGATTTTTTTTTGTTATTTTCTGTTATTTTAATTTCATTATTGTATAATGATCTAGCATAGTCCGTGGTTCGATTTATTACGCTTTGTACGCACGCCCTTACACATTGTATAAAAGGAAACATAGTTCGTCTTGTGTGAACGAGTAAATTGCAGCAAATGGCATCTACCTACTCGTACAATTATAAATGACCAGAAGAAAGATCAGAAGAAGAATAAAGAACCAGAAGAATCGCCGTTTTGGTTTCTCTAGAAAATTCAATTGCTGGCTGCGGTAACTTTACTATTGGTAGGGCAAGCCTATTTGCGTTGTTGTTTGTGTGCAGTTAATGTACGCATGAGCTCAAGTCAGGTCCTAGTCATTTGACTGTTCAAACAGCTGTTGCTTGCTAAATCCCTTTTAACATCAGTGTTGTAATTTTGTGCATCATAAAGGTGGAATACTTTCCCCAATATTATTCTTATTTTTCATTGACGGTATCACGTCTTGTATTAAATCTTCTTTTCACTTGTATGCAGATGATCTGCAGATTTATACGGCCGCCCCTCTCGATAACTTCAGCGACGCAGTGAGCATTATCAATTCCGACCTTGCCGCTATTGCGACTTGGTCCCATAACTTCGGGCTTATGGTCAATGCAGATAAATCCCAAGCAATAGTAATTGGTAGTCCACATTTCATGGCAAAGTTTCATTCCACCGTTGTTCCCAATGTTATGCTAAATGGTATTATTATTCCTTTCTCTCCAACAGTTAAAAACTTGGGAATAGTTTTGGATGAAACTTTGTCATGGTCTACCCAAACTAATGAGGTGAGTCGCAAAATGTTTGTGGGCATGCATTCTCTGAGGCGATTGCAAAATTTTCTCCCAATAAGGACGAAAGTATTATTGACACGTTCTTTATTAATTCCTATTCTTGATTATGCTGACGTTGCATATTTGGATCCTACAGAGGAACTTCTAGATAAATTAGAGCGCCTCTAAAACAACTGTATTAGGTATGTCTTCAACCTTCGAAAATTTGATCACATTTCGGAGTCTCGCAAGAAGCTAAATGGGTTACCTGTTAGGATACGTCGCAACATCCACATTCTCTGCCTCCTCTTCAACGCCCTTTTTAATCCTTCTTCCCCTGATTACCTCCATTGCAAATTTAATTTTCGGGTTGTGGATAGTCGTTTGCGCACAGCCGGAAGCCTCGTTTTGGACATCCCACCGCATTCGTCACAGTCTTACTCCAAATCGTTTAAAGTCTTGGCGGCAAGGCTTTGGAACTCACTTCCAGATGATGTAAGGATGGCACCTTCACTGGATTCATTTAAAACTAGATTATCGAAGTCTTCTTTGGTTACGTCATGCTATGACTGAATGAAGTACTTATCTTTAATATTTATTAAATATATACCTATGTATGTAAGATATATACTTTATGTATAGTTTGTTTATGTGTATTGCTATAGGTATTTATGTAAGTATATTCGTATATATTTATGTGTGTAGATAAGTAATTTATACGTACTGGCTTCTACCTTATATATAATAGAGTAAATATCCTCTCAATCTATCGCAGGTTGACTGGAAGAGATCCCTACATGGGATAAGTCCGCCTTTGTATATTTGCTCTTTCGTATTATGTTGTGTCTTATACTTAAATTTTGGTACAATATTAAAGTTATTACAAACAAACAAACAAAGGGATGGTTAAGGTTTGCCAACGAGCGATGGAGCCTAGCATCCTCGGCGTACGCCGCATAGACCGCATTCGGAACACCATGCTTTGCTCCAAAACTCAAATAAAGGATGTAAAAAGGACTGGGTGGGGCACGTCTGCCGTATGCAAGAAGATAGGTGGGCTAGGATGGCTACTAAGTGGATCCCAACTGATCGCCGAAAGCGAGGCAGACCTCGAAAAAGATGGCGTGATGACTTGGACAAGTACATGGGCGAGTGGCAAACTACTGCCCTCGACAGAAATGATTGGAAACAGAAAGGGGAGGCCTTTGCCCAGCAGTGGGACACTGAAATAGGCTAGTAAAAAAAAAGGGATGGGTTTCCGTTAGTACACTACACATGTCCCAGTCATTCAACTATTGCTCACTACAAAGTAACGTCGTCAGTCTGTCTGGTTGTCACCCACTGCATGCAAGGTCACACGAGCCCATACAAACAGTACTTATCTCGGTTAGTGATTATAAATAAGTCGTATGTATGTGATTATAAAGTGTCGTAAGCAAATTGTAATCATAGGTAATCATTTTTCGAACAAGCTTGCGGCTGTGAAATAAAATAATAAATTCTTAGCGTTTAATGTGAATAAAAACGAGAAAAAAGAGTAAAAAAAGAGAGTTGGATTCGGGATATCAACCTTACTTATTTGCATCATTATTTTGTTGAGTTTCTATTTTACCGCGTTAATGGTGTTGCATGCTCAGCTATCCTGTTGTGATGATGATGTTTCGGAGTCCGTAGTCTGTTTTCACGGCATTTTCTTTTTTAAAAAGAAGGGTAGAATAAAAATTCGGAACCATTTAAATGTTTTACTACGGCCAGCTTGTCGCGGTAACCCTCTTTCAGTATGCATTTGAGCGAAACGATTCTAAACAACCACACAGGTTGTGGTTGTTTAGAATCTTTTCGCTCAAACCTCAACTCTTGTTGAGAATGAAGCGGTGATGGCCAATTGGTTTAAGCACTGTGGTCTGTGAGGCACGACTTCGATCCTCACTAGGCGCGCCTTGTATCTCTGAGTTTGTACTCATCTGCGGTCATTTTCAAACACCATCACTTGCATACTAGTTCACCAGTGTGTAATTTCATTATTACTCACTGGTGAACTAGTCACAACAGTAACAATAGTCGTCTGTTTTCTTGTCATTAGATGACAGTCATTAAGCTACGTCAGATGCCTAGCAGCTCGAAAAATCAGTGACACCAGTGTTATTACTAGTGGTATGAGAACAGTAAATCTCGTGTGCTCTTATACCCATGCAATAACCGACACTACACCAACAAATAACGCTACAGCAAAGTTTCCCTCCTTTTCCCCTATTTATCTCTGAATCAACATCGACTAAATTTTTAAATAAATCAAAGAACTTGTGTGCCAATTTTCGTCAAAGTCGGTTGAAAAATGCGACCTGTAGGCGAGAACAGACAGACAGACAAAACATTTTTTGACAATCTTCAAACTGAGATGCTTCACTCGGTATGTTGCTTAAGAATGCAGTTGTTGCACAGGATGTCTGTGGAGAAAAGACAGACGGACAAAACATTTTTTAAAAATCTCCAAAATGAGAAGCTTTACTCGGGATGTTGCCTAAGAATGCAGTTGTTGCACAAGATGACTGTGCAGAACAGACAGACAGACAAAACATTTTTTTAACAATCTCCAAACTGGGACGCTTCACTCGGGATGTTGCTTAAGAATGCAGTTGTTGCACAAGATGACTGTGCAGAACAGACAGACGGACAAAATTTTTTTTTAACAATCTCCAAACTGAGACGCTGCACTGGGTATGTTGCTTAAGAATGCAGTTGTTGCACAAGATGATTGTGCAAAACAGACAGACAGACAAAACATTTTTTTAACAATCTCCAAACTGAGACGCTGCACTGGGTATGTTGCTTAAGAATGCAGTTGTTGCACAAGATGATTGTGTAAAACAGACAGACAGACAAAACATTTTTTGACAATCTCCAAACTGAGACGCTTCACTCGGTACTCGATATGTTACTTAAGCATGCAGTTGTTGCACAAGATGACTGTGCAGAACAGACAGACGGACAAAACATTTTTTGACAATCTCCAAACTGAGACGCTTCACTCGGTACTAGGTATGTTACTTAAGAATGCAGTTGTTGCACAAGATGACTGTGCAGAACAGATAGTTGAATAAAACATTTTTTGACAATCACCAAACTAAGACGCTTCACTCAGTATGTTGCTTAAGAATGCAGTTATTGCACAAGATGACTGAATTTAAAATAATATGTTTAATGATTATTTGCATAAGATGTACGTGCAATGCAACTTGAACCACAACAGAACAACGGAAATTTCAATGAGTAACTCATTCAACAATCAAGCGGAGCCACGGGGAAACGGCAGGTGACATAATCCGCACGTACTCGGCGAGTGATACTATTTACGACAGGCGGTCACGCCATTTTTGTATGATACCTAGGTATATTCAAGGTATTGTACTGTCATTTAATTTTAAATTTCCTTATAAAATACTAGCTGTTACCCGCACTAACAGTGTGGTCAAATGGGAAAAAAGATTCAGTTGAAACGTCCCGTAGTTCGTAATTTGCCAAAATCCCATATATCTTCTTATTTTTCTATGAAAAAACATCATCTTTATGCCAAATTTTATTCCAATCCTTATAGAGGCTTAGAGTGATTAATAAAATTAAGCTAAGAGATAAGGGTGTCACACAGATAGCTAAGAAGCAATTTATGATCCCTAAGATGCTAAATTATACCCTTATTATATCAGACAGCTAGAGCTAAGATGCGATGTTCATACTTAATACGTATCAGATTAAAATATTCATATACTAAACTAAGCATCTGAAGATAGGATCGTAGGCATCTTAAAATCAAAATATATAATATAATATTGTATAGCGAGCAATATTTCATCTTAAAATTAAAATATATCGTATCATCACATCATCGTCTGTAAAGTTCTTCGTCGGATCTAGAATCCACGCAATAACAAGTTGGTTTTATTATAATATACTAATAGGAAAAAGTGTCAAGTTGAAATTAAGAAGATTCTTGGAGAACCTATTAAAATTAAAAATAAAAGAGACAAATCGAGATTTTACAAACAGCGTTTTTTTTTTCGAATTTACAAGTATATTGTTTTTTGTAACAGCAAATATACGTTTATAGGAAGTCTAGTAATATTCGTCATTGGAAAATAACGGAATCAGAGATAACAATACGAGGAAACCTACTGAAGTGGAACAGAACAAATAAGTACTTAATCTGGATTGGGCTGGGCTGGAATGACTACTTTATAATTGTGTATACACGTGTAACAAGTATGTACTTACCTACCTACATTATTCAATGACTAAATCACAAGGAAGCAATAAAAGAAGTCCAAAGGTTTGTTTGTTTGTAATCTCTTTATCATCTACACAAAAAAAAAAAAAACTTAGGTGGATACGGACAAACTTCCATCTTTCATTAAATTAATTTTCTTCTTAAACGAATGGGTGGAAGTTGTTTTTGTCCATTCGATGGATGTAATTTTCAGTATCTTTTGATTGTTTTTAGGTACAATAAGGAATAACATAAACATTATCTCGTTTGATAGTTTACATATAAATGATTCTCGTGAAATTTTGGGGACAGGTTCGATAATTATATGAATCTTTGATTAAGGTTTTGTAAGTTTTTTCAAAATGGTGTTAAAAACTTAAAAATATAATTTCAGTAAAAAAAGGTTTTTTTTTTTAACTACTTCAAGGATGTTCATCTTGGATCCAAAATCGAATTCTAGTTTAGAGTTCCGCGGCGAGGTGGACCCGCCCTTGCGGCTTTGTTTCGCTGGCTTCAGTTTTAGCCCAACTCCTTTACTAGAAGCGAAGCGCTGCTAATAGTGTACGGCTGGCCTTGTAGACTTCAAAAGCTAGGAATACACTATGCTGAATTTAAGATGCTGGTTTTGTATACATTGCCTGTTTAGCAACGATTGGTCGAAATTGCATTATAAAACCAGCAATGTAGAAAAAATTTGCATCCGCGGGTTGCTTTACCATAGATTATAATACCCATATGTGTATAAAAGTAGCCTAAATCTAAATAGTCCTACCTACCACCTGCAGTGTGTATCACCTATTAACCTTATTACAGACAGTTTGCTCAGCGCGAGATAAAGCCTTAGATTAACATGTTAATTGACTTATTTAATTAAACCGAGCCGAGGTACACTCATATATATAAAGTTATGTATATAAAGTGTTTTATAATGCTAGGTTATTTATTCAATTGGCATTTGGCCGTGTAGTTTTTGCGCAAAATAGGACCAATCTGTTTCTTTCTTAGGATGTCGCAAGAGGTAACTAAATGTTGCAGACTTAAAATATCGAAGCTTAGAATCACGAAATCAAACTGTGAATAGATCAATAATTATTGCGGACTGGTTCCGCAGTCTAGTGGTTAAGGCGTTCGCCTTGTGATCCGGAGGTCGTGGGTTCAAATCCGCCTGGGAAGCATACTTTATGAAAATTTCTTTCCAGTCTGGTTAGGATATAGCGGGCTTGAATCACTTGATTATTCAAAAAAAAAGAAGATTCCATGTTTCGGAAGGCACGTAAAGCTGTGGGTCCCGAACGCCATCTAGCATTTGTTTCAACCTATCCTGTATGTCTGGTCTATCCTTTGGGTTGCGAAGGCCAGGCGGCAGCCGCTCTATAAAACCAGTACCTAACCTACATTAGGTAGCGGACCCCGGGCTCTAAAGCATAACCGCTGAGGATGAAACCGGGAATACACTCGGATGATGATGATCAAAACATAATGCACTTGATTTATTATCGGTCATTACTGTCTTTTGACTTGGCATTTATACAATAGGTACCTATGTGATCGTTTTCTTTTCAAATCGAATAATGACTGCCGGATTACCGCCTCTATTTGCTCACTATATTAAGATATGACACTTTATTATAAGTATCACAGAATTGAATAGCCAATTTACTTTATGGTTGCTAGTATAAAATAATGAATACTTTTATATCTTTATAATTTTTTATCTATATAGGTACTTAGTCTGGTCATAAATACTGTTACAATTAAAAATAAACAAAATATTACATTTGAATTTGAAATCCGTTATTTCTGGAGCGTGTGTTCAAACCACAGATCTGTATATACTAGATAAATAAAATCTTTCAATTTGTATGGAAACCTACAGTGCCAATTTTGAACTGTCAAATGTAATGTCAGTGGTGACATTTAGTGAAGGGAACATTCTGTTCGCGCTAAATCGATTCAAAGACACCAAGTGAATGAAAATGAATTAAAATTCGATTTTCAGTCGATTAAACAATCACGATTATTAGAACCTTCTCGCCGTTTATCCCTCTGTATGTATGTGCACTTAGAACTACGAAATGGATTTTAATGCGATTTAAATTCAAAAATAGACAGACCGAGCGCACGAATACCAAATTAAAATAGTTCAGGGGCAGTTACATATTTTGTCGCTGTGCTGTGCCTTATACCGGTTGACTGGTAAATTACGTATCACGTATCATACTTATTGACATCATAAATCATGATTACTATGTAACGTCAAAAATATAACAGGTGCGCGGGCTTTTCCCTTTTCGGCACGCGCCAAAGGGTACCAAAGGTACCGCCGCCTTATTGGCTCGTTATTTGTAACCGCTCCACACTTCTTGTTTTTATTGGATAATTTGGTCAACTTTGAAGCACCTACTTTTTATTCAGGCTGACTTTTAAACCACCAGCCAAATTTTTGGAGCAAGTTCAGTCCATGATACTGAACTACTTTCCATAAAAACAAATAACGAAAAACTAAAATAAAAATTCGCCTTTTCATACAAATCAGCGCTCAGTGAAACGGATTTTCTATGGGAGGACGAAAAATTTTCATGGATTTTTAAAAACTTTTTTTATACAAAGTAGTTCAGTATCATGAACTGAACTTGCTCCAAAAATTTGGCTGATGGTTTCAAAGTCAGCCTGTATACATATATTTGGAACGAAAATCGAGTACTGAGTGCACTGAGTTACACTGAGTTGCACGATTGGTACAGTGCTCGATTTTTTCAATAGAGGTATAACTACGTGAGTACTGGTTCTTATTCTGTGGTATAACCTTAGACTTTTGAGCAAACTGGGGGTATAAGTTTCAGCAATTACTAGCTTTCCCTTCGTCCTAGGAGGTCTGGGAATCTGATGTCTACGTGTTCGTCTTGTGAAGGCGTAGTTTAATTGGTATAGTTAAGTTATGAAATACTATGTCTTCTGTGATTTTGTGAATTTTTAAGAATCTAAATTTATCCATGTATAACGCTAAAGCTAACTTTTCTCTGTTTTCCCTCCTCCACTCCCCCTTTTTTGCAACATTTTGTATAGAATTGAGTCCTTCCTTACGCTCGACCACGAATATACGCGACAACGACGTCGTTGTCGCGTATATTCGTGGCCGAGTGGTTAATACGGATTTCAATCTTGAGAAGCATACGCTTCTCAAGACTGAAATCCGTCGATAAATAATGCTATTGCAAACTTCCTCCACTTCTTCCCCTTATTTTCCCCTCAATCAAAAATCGCGATTGACTTAATAGTTTCAATAAATCAAGGAACTTGCGTGCCAATTTTCGTCAAAATCGGTTGAAAAATGCGATCTTTAGACGAGAACAGACAGACAAAATAATTTTTCGACTAATCTCGAAACTGAAACGCTTCGCTCGCTCGGTCAATAAATGTTATTTTCTACAAATATATTACAAATACACTTATGCCAAAATATCTCAAAGCAAACATTAGGTACCTCTCAAACCAATGTTTCCCTAATCGATTTAGAGTCATAACATAACACTGTACAACACTATCGTTAAAATAACGCTTCATTTGAACAACTAATGACAAGTGTATGACAACGAATGAATGAGAAAGTATCTAATCGTTTTATTTTCATTGCGAGTTATAAATACTAGGCCATCAAATTTTGTTAATAATGTAAGCAATGGATTATGAATATGCGATATTCACTCAGTCAGCAGTTTTCAGTATAAAAGTTAAACAAAACATGAAATAATTGATTTTAAAATAAATTGAATACAATTTAATAAGATATTTACTTACGGATGAAAGGAAACTTTTTCTTAACGTCCTCCAACATTTGTTGACGTGTTGACTGCAGCTCAAAACTGCACAAATATCTAGGCATTTTTCTGCAGAGCGTTTTAGGTTAGGTGCAATAAGCTGACATACACGGACTAAAGAAGACAATTTTGAATGAAGTCGATTTTACTTCAGTTGGACACGCAAGTACATTCATAGGCTGTCTATCTTGATCCATGGTCTGTGGTTCAAACCTTTGTCAAGTGAAGTATGAGTGAATGAATGATTCGTAATTAGTTACTGCTGGTTAAAACTGGCAGTGACGGTTTGATTAAAACAATTTCTAATAATTACGAAAAAATTAAAATGGATAACATAAAGGACAAACGGAAAGAAGTTTGATGTCAGGTGGCAGCTGGTTGTAAAACTTTTTGCACAAATGCATTCTCAAAGTGGGTTTGTCAGGCTAGCGGCCGGGCCCAAACACTAAAATGGTTCCTGCCTTTTCTTTTCTATTTCACAAGGTTTGCGGCATCCTTGGGTGACCATTGATTTTCTATTTTATTTGGAGAAGAAAATTCCGGAAAGCAAACCCTGATTTCCAAAGCACCACTGCTAAGGATGTAACCGGGAATGCACGTAGATGAGAAGAAGGGACAGGGATCTCAAACTGGCATCCAAAATATTTAAACTGTGAAATACCTAAAACTCGTTGGGAAGACGGTATTACAATAATGGCAGGCAAGTTGCGGAAAAGGGATAAAAAAGCGGTCAAATGCGAGTCGGACTCGCTCATTAAGGGTTCCGTAGCAGCAAGTAACATTTTACGAGAAGTTACGGGGGGGGGACCAACATTTTACCACTTTGGAAGTGTCTCTCGCGCAAACTATTCAGTTTAGAAAAAAATTATATTAGAAACCTCAAAAACATTTTTGAAGACCTATACATAGAGACCCTAAACGTATGGATATAATAAAAAAAAAATGAGTTTCAGTTCTAAGTATCGGGAAACCCCAAAATTTATTGTTCTTTTTTTGTGTGAAAATCTAAATGCGGTTCACAGAATACATCTTGTTACCAAGTTTCAACAGTATAGTTCTTATACTTTCGGAAAAAAGTGGCTGTAACATACGGACGGACAGACAGACAGACATGACGAATCCATAAGGGTTCCGTTTTTTGCCATTTGCTACGGAACCCTAAAAAGGACAGATAAAGAGACGAGAGGTGTGGTTCACTAGGCAACATTCAAATCTAAGACTAATCTGGCAGCTAGCAACTTATAAGGGTAAGGATAGGAAAAACAATATTATACCCAGTGCGTGCTCTTAGTAAATATTTTCGCTGATTTTATGTACATTTAGCAAATTATGTATATTATAAAATATTGTTATACCTATATGGTATGATAAAATACAGATACAGATACACTATCATGTCTTTATCCCTAACGGGGTAGACAGAGCCAAGGGCAGTAAAGCCCAGGCCACTTTTAGCGTAATGGTGGGCATGAAGGTGGAAAAGGGAAATCATAATAGTGATGGGTTGCTAACCGCATCGCCTATTCATATGATTCAGATTCTCGCCCATTCCCTCGATCGGCTTTTACGATCTGCAGGGGAAGAGAAGCAGCTGGTACATTCTACGTTTTTTTCTTTTCTCCCAGACCAGCAAAGAAGTATGATAAAATATTGTTATATTATATGATTAAATATTGTTATGTAAACAATAAATAAAATTTTCCATCAAATATTTACATACTCGAACACTAGCGAATACTAATGAACTCGTATCTTGCGGCACGCGCTCGGAAAGGCGGCGTCCATAAATTACGTGAGGTGTTTTTTTTTACCTCCCCCCCTCCCCCCTGTTGAGATGTCGTGAGATTTTATTCAACCCCCTCCTCCATCCCCCAATCTCACGTGAGATTTTTCAAAATGTGAGTTTTATTACGTAAACGCGTTGGATTGTTATTGTAAAAAGAAGAAAAAAAAAAATGGTTGCCTGTAAAGTCGGTTTTACGGGCGAAGATTTTACGTGACAACGGCGGCAGACCGATCATAGTTGAGTGGGAGAGAGACGCAAGGCATTCGGCGGGCCTCTCTCTCGTTCGGTGACTCATCGTAACGTTACCGAGCGTTACACTTTTTCATAAGTGACTCCCAGCCGCAACCTAATTTAAGACGTTGTCACGTCAAAATTGCTTCGTGCTTTTATTTACGACTAGTTAAGACTAGTAATCAATATTGCTGAGAGTTAAATTATAAGTGTAATAAAAATTTAACAATAGAATATTTAAATCGTAACTACTGTGATTAAAAAAAGAATATCTACTCTAATTTAGTCCATGGATAATCCAGCGCGGTCTCAAGAAAGACTATTGGAACCAACATGTCCATATGATTATTTAGTAAAATCATCTGTTCCTTCAACTTCGTTCTGATCTAGCCACTCTAAGCCGTTGGCGCTTGCGCACAGTAACACATTAGCTCGTCTTGTGACAATCCGTGAGGGTCGCACTTTGCGGAACATACGCGCTTGCTTAGCTGGTGCAATGTGGGCTGCTTGCCTGTGCTCTGCAGCTCTTGTGATAGATGCAAAGTAAATACCGCATGTACTGCAGCATCTTTTCTCTAAATCATCACGTACAATTGGGCAATAGAGATCATACGGGCTACACTGTACCGTGAATTCAGATTAAATTGAGCTATTTGGTATAGAAAAAATATGGTGGTTTAACAGTCAGTAGATGTATAACGTCGAAGTATGAATGAAATTATTTTCTTTCGAACGAATTAGTGAATGATCTTAATCGTGTTACGATTAAGCTTAAGATTAAATCTTAAGCATGTACAATCTGGATTAAATGGACCAAAATAGTATTTTTTTTTTGTTTCAATCAGAAAAAAAATTGCGTGATATTTGCTGAGACCCTCCCTCTTTCCAACGTAAGACTAGATGAGATTTGACTAGACCCCCACCCCCTTAAACAATTCACGTAATTTATGGACGCCCCCAAAGTGCAAAGTTTACATATAAACAACACATACAACCGCGGAAAACGTCACAGAACCGTGCGTGATCCTTTATCATGCACTTACGTCGCACGTGGCGCGATACATATAAAACAACGATACACCGGCTCTTCGTTCATTCACAACTGACTGTCGCGGAGCAAACATATTTTAAACTTTTCGCAACCGCGCATCATTCGAATTTCGAAAAATAAATAAAGTAAAAAACATGGACAAAAGACAACTCATCGGTTCAGCCACTCGCTACATTGCTGGCAGGCACGCAGTGCAAACTGTTTACTGGAGGAAGTCAGCTGATGCTGGAAAAGGACTCTTGAAGACTTCCAGAATGACCTTCTTTGGCAAAAACGAGGGAGCAAATAAAGTGGACACTGCAGAGATGTTCGCGAAAGTCCGCGACCGATACATGTAAGAAGAAAAATAAGAAAAGAAGAGAATTTCACTCGGAGTCTGTGATATATCGTTCTAAGTAACGTAAGCTATTTATAATAAACCAGTGATTGTGGCTGTGATCCTACTGAATGGCAGTCGCTTTAAGTGTAATATATTTATGTCTAGTGATGTTATTGCTATGTTTCGTAAAAAAGTAAAAATAATTGACAACTATATCTTCTTTTGTTTACTTACTTACTACAGAGTTTTTTGTGCCGACGGTCAAAATTAAAAATGTTTGTTTCTTTGTACTACTAAAACCAGTCTGACTTTATAATTTGCTATAGAAGAGATATTTTTTAACATTTCAACTATCATTTTAGCAAATCGGCACAAAAATCTTGTGACTCTACCTCTTCCAGAATAAGGCTTCTATGGGTCAATTATTATAGATTTTCATTGTTTACTTTAATAACTTACTACACACAACCGAGGAATCATTTATTTTGTAACGACTTCTAAGTATACCTTTGACATATTATTTTTAGGTTGGTACATAGCTATTGTTTTTATTTTATTAGTAAGAAAAGAAACAGAAAAAAAAAAATGAGTGGAACTTGACAAAATGGGCCAAAAAGGTAAAATTTTAAGCTTTTTTGCACTCTAAAAATAAGAACCGAATAATGAATCCGTTAATATGTTGTTTTTACATTAGTTACCTAAACTATCCAGTGACCCGACCCACGACGCCACCACCAGTCTGGACATTTTAGTGAGCTTACCAGGCTCGGGCTCACCGACCTTACCTTATTGGCCTCCCATACTAGTTGACCGATCAGCTGATCCGAGTTTGTATGCAAAGCCAAAAATTATTTTTTATTTGTTGGACGTTATTATATACTTATGCATATTATAGGTACCTATATATAATGCAGACAATTCAGCTGATATGAGTAAACTTTTGTTTTGGTAATTTTTGAATGATAAATGAAGACTAGAAGGCAACGAACGATTATAAACATTATCAGTGTAAAATATATTGTGGTAAACACTGATCAATGTCAAATGTCAATGCCGAATGTTGAGTATCAACAGAGCAGATCTACTGCTAAACAGTAGCTAAAATAAAATTGGCTGAAGTCAAGATGTCTCAAGACTGCGTATCTGTTAACAAATTGATCCTAAAGAGCAAGCAGAATTGCCCTGAAGAATCCCCTTACCCTAGACTTTCCAATACAAACGTAGTCTACGTTTTATATTGAAACGATATGTCAGACTTCGGTAAAAATTTGTAACTTTAAAGAAATTGCATATATCTAGGGTTATAATTGGTTTTCACAGTAAAAATATGAAGTTGAAAAAAAATATAAGGGTGTAAATGTTTTCCATACTGATGGTCAAAAATTATATAAGTTATACACTATATTCTTTTTCAGGTTCATATTTTGACTGTGAAAACCAATTAAATAATATATGCAATATCTTTAAAGTTACAATTTTTTTACTTACATCTGACATGTCATTTCAAAATAAAACGTAAACTACGTTTGTATGGGAAACTCTGATTCTGTCTCAGGTAAGACTCTTAAGACGCTGTTATGATGATAAAAAAAAATAATAGCAAGAGTTATTCACAGAACGAGGAGTGATTTTTCATATTTACATAACACCACTGGAAGAATTAACTAGGTGACTTTTGCACATGGTTACATTATATAGCTTGACACTGATAAGCTATGAATATTGCTCTGACTGTTGCTCTACTATGACTAAAACAGCATTGTTAATAAGTATTAGCAATGCTGTTTTAGTCACAGAGCAACCACAAGCACAGAATAAGTACTAGTCCTCACGTACTACAAGTGAGTAGAGTACATGATTGATGTTTTAATTCTATGACATTGAATAAAAACTACACTTCTTCTTCTTCGTCTAAGCGCATTCCCGGTTGCATCCTCAGCTGTGCTGCTTCGGAGCCCGGAGTGCGCTTTCCCGCTTTTCCTTCTCTAAATATAATATGCATGTCAATGGTCACCCAAGGATGCTAAAGACCTTGTAAAATTAAGAAGAAATAGCTGGAACACTTATAATGATTTGGCTATAGTTTGCAACCGGCCGCCTGCCTGACGTCAATCCTCTTTGGGATTGTATTTGTGCGAAAAGTTTAACAACCGGCTGCTGCCCGACGTTAACCCTCCTTGGGAATGCAATTGTAGCACGAGATGTTTGTGCTTAGTCCTTTAGTCGCCTTTTACGACATCTACAGGAAGAGATGGAGTGGTCC
Organism: Acrobasis repandana; assembly: GCA_963576875.1. Classification (NCBI taxonomy): domain Eukaryota; kingdom Metazoa; phylum Arthropoda; class Insecta; order Lepidoptera; family Pyralidae; genus Acrobasis; species Acrobasis repandana. The sequence continues at coordinate 5,222,586 of OY756223.1, read as the reverse complement.
TATTCCAACCCGGTACCACACGGGTAATAAAATAATAATAATAAAAACTATACTTATATTGATAAAAAGGTCAATATAAATACAAAATAATAGACTTAAAATTGAAACTGTAACTAGGTACATTATAGACAAATGTATATCATTTTTTTTTATAATGTTATATATTTTGTATAAGTATTTTAATATCTATTGTTTATTTATAATTTATATTTTAATTTTAACTGCGCCACCTGTTATCTTGCTCATATACTTCGCACTCCTTCTCTTTATGGTTGCCTGTGAAAGATTGCTTCGGCGATAAGGCAACCTCTTGTACCTTATTTATTTAAAAGTTCCGTAAACTCTGTAATTTTTAATGTTTTTTTTATTTGGTGCAATAAAGATTTTTGTATTGTATTGTATTGTATTAGGCCCAAATTCGATTTGGTTGCATCGTTTTATTAGGGTTAGGGTTCTTATGGCCACCTTCCGGCTCTATCATCAGATCAGCTTCTTGTTAAAATAATATTGCAAACAAACACAGTCAAATACCCTATTTTGCTATATCAGCTCTTAGCATCACTCACGTTTGAAAAAAAACGTGTTTATCTACTATGATTTGCTCTCTTATATTAGAGGTCACAGGATCAGGGTCCACGGCTGGTTTTAAAAAATTAAATAGATCCCTGAAGATAAGTGGGATAAAGTCAGTAACAAGATACTTACCTTATTTTCCTAAAACAACAAACGACCATGTTTTTAATTATCTGTTAAAATGAGTAAGAACCTTTAATTACAGGAGGCAAAAAAGCCAGTGGAAAATCCGGTCTGCTAAATTCCGTAATTTTTCACCTGCTGCTAAACTTCATGCAATGAATTTAAATTCGGGGTTTTTGCTCTTAAACTTTTCTTGTGAATGGCAAGTACAGTTATTACCAACATTCATACCTACATACTATCACGTTTTTAAATGGGACCGACAGAGCATTTTGGCTCTCCCGGCTCTAAGTAAGTAGCTCAGGGCCGCAAGACTTAAAGGCCACTTTTAGCGTAATGATCCTGTTTAATAATTAAAGACCGGTATGTATACATTAAGGAAGCAATAAATGATTGAGTATTGAGAATATGAGTATTTCACCCATTCCCTCGATCGGCTTCTACGATTTGCGCGGGAAGAGAAGCAGCTGGTGCATTCTAAGTCGCGTCACTGCTCGTCACGTCATTGCTAATTTAGTTTAGCAAGAGCCTTAGAGTTGCTACACACATCACCGGATCAGCATTGTCGGTTCGGCAGTGTTGGTCGAACAACAAAGCCGACCCGAAGCAATTACATAAGCTGCCGCGGCGGTGTAGTGCGTCAGGTATGTTCGCCGAAGCACGTATGGATGATTTTTATGCCATAATGCGTAAGCGGGCGGCCTCGGCGCTGCAGCGACTCCGTGGGGGTTCTAACAGCATCCTTAGTACCCTAGCAGCCAAAATTGATGGGCCATTTGTGGGGCACTGGGCAGATCTGCTCGTGCATAGAGGTGTACACCTCATAAATTAATTTTCTGTTTTTGTCTCGCAAATTACTAACACTAGGATAAGTACTTTGTTTTTTACTAACATTTTATGGACCATGGTCTGAAATAAAGAATTTATTTATTTATTTATTTATAAGCTTTTTTACCCAAACTTTCATCTAAATAACCGCCCTGCTGCCAATTAATGCCGGCCCGCTTATGTGTATAGCAACCCTTAGGTACTAAAATACTGATGCCTCATCCCACTATCTCGCTACATAAACACTCCTGTACATGTATGACAGATAAAGGAATCGTTTGATACATCATTGCAAATGAATGCAGTAAACTGATAAACCAGGAATTCTACTAGCAGAACGAACCATTCTTTCTTTCGTATGTGTTAGTGTAAAGATAACTGCTAATGGTTTTACGCGCCCTTCAAAGCATGGAAGAACTAAATAAATTATTCTCAATTAGACTGATATAGTGTAATTTTTATTTATTTATTTAACTTTATTTCAAAAAATGTAACAGGCGGACTTAAGGCCTAGGGCCTTTTCTACCAGTCAACCTACAGGTGGTGCGGATAAAAGCAAATTTTGGACGATTAGTACATTCAAATTAGCTATTTGACCATTATTAAACATTTACCTAAAACACATATTCATATATATACTTTCTGATACATTCATAGACCTACATATAAAAATACATAAATATTTTATAAATTCATAAACCCTACATAAACTACATAAATATTTATAATACTCTATGACAATTTGTGAAGATAATATTCATAACATAGTATGTTATGTAAGTATTTGTATGTCATCATCATCATCAGGTCTTTTTTAGTCTCCACTGCAGAAGCACGACCCTCTCTGTACTACCAGAGCCATATATTAGCTAGAGCAGTCAAATATTTGGCCGAGTTGGAGAGTGTACTCTTCACGCTGGCCAGACGGGTTGGTGAGGTCTCATTGATGTTTAATAGCTTTATTTGGCTTGTGTTTCCTAAGTCGCCTTCTACGACATCTACGGGAAGACTTGGACTGGTCTACTTTGCCGGGAACCACACGGCTTCATAATGATGTGATGGTGACACTTCGCCTGCTGAAAACGCACTGTATATGTTTTCCTTTTTTGCAAAACACACACGGTGCATTTTTCAGCAGTGGAAGTGTTAACACTTCCACTGCTGAAAAATGTATGGCGTAGACCGCTGGCCATTACTGAAATTTTATCACAAAATGAAAGCAAAATTACATGCTAATTAAATATTTTAGCTAGATTCCGTACAAGAATTTTCCTTCCAGTTTTTAGGAGTATCTGGCGGTGGTCCAAATGTGACCTGAATTTCGACAAACTTTTCCCGCTGCGAAATAACATTATTTTTTGTTTCCTGTTTCCCGTTTTGGTTGCACGTGCTAAATATTTTGTTATTTTGAGGTAGAAATAATATAATATTCGTTTTTGTTTAGGGAAAAAGTCAGGGCTTAACTCATACTCGTTTTCTTTTTTTAATTTATTTATCTTTATTATCAGTCGCGCGCGCGCATCCCCTCCGTGCGCCTGCGTTTGGTTAAGAATCGTAACAATGGCGAATGTTATAAAGTGTAACGTGTGCAATATAGTAATTAACGAATTGCTGTCTTATATTCAGAATAAAGTCTCCGTTATTGAAGAGGAAACGCTAGTGCGGATATGTACTTCTGCGTTCTCAAGTGAAGAAATCGAAAGAGCAAAATCGCTTTTGTTTGCCTCAATTCCTACAAATCAGGCTAAAATTAAGCGCAAAAATAGAGGAAAAGAAGAAAGGAACCTCAATGATATTATAAATGTTTTCAAATCAACAAAACCGGATTTGATTCCTACTTTTGGTGCTAGAGATCTGGAGAAACTTCCACCTGTGCTATTTGACCACCTAGACTGCACAAAACTGTTGAAGGATCTGCTGGTGCTGCAAAATGAACTGAAAGACATTAAATCTACGTATGTTACTCAAAACGAGTTAAGCGAAGTGAGATCAGAGCTGCTACAATTGAAAAATGATTCACTGCCACCTGCGACCGTTCATAATGTGAACCTACAGCGAGGTGCCTGGATGCTGGATAGCGGACCAATGGGTATATCTCATATACATGACTCCTCGTTAAACATGGAACACGATGTCGATGAGCAGTCAGGACATCGTTGTATTAGTAGTACTGTCCAAAAATCGACATACAGGGACATAGTGCGGGTAGACAAGAAACAAATAATATCTGACTCGGAGCGCCAACGGCCATCGCCGGCCTTATCACCACCAGTGAGCCGCGGCGCTCCCCCCGCCGCACCAAGTCCCGTTGCTCGCAGTCCATCGGCGCCCCCCACCTATGTAGCCGCAGCGGTTTGTTCGACTCAGGCTGAGATTACGTCACCCGCACAGCTGATGCAAACCGAACGTAGTTCACACGTACCGAGTAATAACACCGAGTCTAACGAATGTGCTGAACGAACTACTAATATTAATTCAAGTGTAGTCTCAGTTGCATCCTCGGCTATACCGCCCAGTAGCACAGATGTTGTACAAGATGAAGGCTGGCAAAAAGTACTGAAACCTAAACACAGATCAATCAAATATCGCTACACAGGTACTGCCGGTATAAATAGGGATAAAAATGAAAAATTCAAAGCCGTTGAGAAAAAGGTACCGATTTTTATTACTAAGGTGCACAAGGAGACGTTGGAGAAAGATATAACAGATTATGTATGCCGGAAAACTCAGGAAGTAATTAGTCTAGAGAAAATAAATTTTAAGCAAGAGAGAGACTATTATGCTTATAAATTTTTTGTACCGGAACAAAAATTATCCACATTCCTAGACGACAAGTTGTGGCCTGAAGGTATCATATTTAGGCGTTTTATAAATTTTCATAAAATGAGATCGAGCGGTGACTATATTCGTGCCACTGCCTCCGGCCCTAAAACTCATATGAATGCAAAGTAAACATAAGTTTGTAAGTTTTAATTGTAAGAGCGTTAAGCGCTCGGTAGACTATATAAGACAATTATGTCGGACATCAAGTATAATAGCTTTACAAGAAACGTGGCTGCTTCCTGAGGATATTCATTACCTGGCCTCCGTTGATAAAGACTTCGGATACGTAGGCACTTCAGCGGTGGATACCGGAGCCGGATTACTTAAGGGTCGTCCTTATGGAGGTACAGCGCTGTTGTGGAGAAAGAGTGTGTTTCCCAAAGTGTCGATAATTCCAAGTGATAACCCGCGAGTGTGTGCGTTAAAAATACATACACAACAAAGTGCATTCATTGTGTGCTCGATTTATATGCCTACGGATAATGCAGTGAACCTTGCGGAATTCACGGACTGCCTCGGTTTGGTGAGTGCAATTATTAATAATGACACTGTTGAAGCCGTCTTTTTATTAGGTGACTATAATGTGCATCCTCATGAACCCTTTTATAATGAGTTAAGTAGTTTTTGTTCCGAGTACGACTTAACGTGTGCTGATGTCGAGTTGTTAGGATTAACATCAGACGCATATACTTTTGTAAGTGAAGCGCATGGTTCCAGACGATGGCTGGATCATTGTGTAGTGACTAGAGCTGCCTTGCAGACTATTACAAGTGTAAATATTATGTATGACGTTCTGTGGTCCGATCACCTACCGCTTATTATACAATGTAAACTAGATACTATTAAGCCGAAAATTATGTGTGACCTTAAAGAAGTAGGTATTAATAAGAAATTATGGGGCGAAAGGACCCCTGATCAGGTGAAGTTGTATAATACGTTATGTCATCAAAAGTTGAGGCTAATTGATTTCCCAAGTGAATTAAGTGCATGTAGTGATTACAACTGTAGGCAGGTGGACCACAAATATATAATAGACAAAATGTATGATGAAATTGTAAGTGCGTTATCATGTGCGGCTTCGGAGAGCTACACAAGTAGACATAAGAGAAAACCAGTTGTAGGTTGGAACATGTATATCAGTGAGGCTCACAGGGCGGCCAGGTGTAAGTTTGAGTTATGGCAACGTTGTGGAAAACCAAGGTCGGGTTATGTCTGGAATGAGATGAAAGCAAGTCGTAATATATTTAAATCTCGCTTAAAATGGTGTCAGAATAATGCAGAGCAAATAAAATTGGACATACTTGCTAAACATCATGATAAGCACGACTTCCGTAAGTTTTGGAAGTCCACAAGTAACTTAAACTATAAGCCAGGTGTGCCTGCGAGCGTCAATGATATCAGTGATCCGAAGCAAATAGCGAATATGTTTAAGGAACACTTTTCCGTGAAATCTCCTTTGGGTCCATCACAGTCGCAGAGCGGTAGTGGGAGTGGGGGTCAGTGCACGCATGACCGGTGTGCTAGATTTACAGCCAAACAGGTCAGCGATGTCATAGGTTCGATGACACGTGGTAAATCGCCCGGTTATGATGGCCTTAGCATCGAGCACCTAAAGTATGCGGGCCCTCATTTGTCTAGAGTCCTAGCAATGTTTTACACGCTATGTATTGGGCACTCCTACATACCTTCTGCAATGATGAAAACTGTGGTGGTGCCAATCGTGAAGTCCAAAACCGGCGATATTGGTGATAAGCGTAACTACAGGCCGATTTCGTTGGCAACTATTATAGCCAAGGTACTGGACGGTTTGCTTAGTGCCCAGCTAGATAAATACCTAAATATCCATGATAACCAATTTGGCTTCAAATCTGGACAATCTACAGAGACTGCAATTCTGAGCCTGAAGCAAACCGTTAAGTATTATACGGATCGGAAAACACCAGTGTTTGCTGGTTTCCTGGACCTGTCAACAGCCTTTGACCTGGTATGTTATGATATTCTGTGGCGAGAATTAAGCAGTACTTCTATGCCAAATGAACTTATTAATTTGTTTAGGTATTGGTATGAAAACCAGGTTAATGTGGTTCGTTGGACAGGCACCTATTCGGATCCATATAGGATGGAGTGTGGGGTGAGGCAGGGGGGGTTGACTTCGCCCAAGCTCTTCAACCTATATATCAACGCACTGGTAGAGGAGCTCAGTAGCACCCATGTAGGTTGTCATATTGATGGAGTCTGTCTAAATAATATAGTATATGCTGACGATATCGTGCTGCTGAGCGCCTCTCCTTGTGGTTTATCCAAGCTACAAGCTATTTGTGAGAGCTTTGCACGTAAGCGTGGGCTAGTGTACAATGTGTCAAAATGTGAATGCATGGTCTTTCGGGCCGGCGGTAAGCGTGTGGATAATATACCAACTATTAAGTTGAATAATATACCATTAAAAAGGGTTGAACATTTTAAATATCTTGGACACATAGTTACTGCTGACCTGAAGGATGATGCGGATATAGAAAGGGAGCGCCGGGCGCTGTCTGTTAGGGCAAATATGATCGCACGCAGGTTTGCTCGATGTTCGGAGGGTGTCAAAATAACGCTTTTTAGGGCATTTTGTACATCCTTCTACACGAGCAGCCTGTGGGTGGACTATACCCAAAAACGGTACAGCGCTTTGCGAGTTCAATTTAATAATGCCTTTAGGATGCTGTTGGGGCTGCCTCGATTCTGCAGTGCGTCGGGGATGTTTGCCGAGTACCGCATGGATTGTTTTTACACAATAATGCGTAAACGGTGCACATCCTTGGTGCGCCGGGTTCGTGCCAGCCCTAGGTAGCCCTATCTTGAAGGTATTTTCAGACAGATTTGACTGTCAGTACATGAACCATGCAGCGATGGTTCATGTACTGGCTGCAAGTTAATTTGAATTGACTATTATATTTTATTTAATAATTTAAGAATGTGTATTTAATTGTAATTATGATCCGAAGTTGGTCGAAATAAATGATATTATTATTATTATTATTATTATTACAAAGAATGTGACAGGCAGACTTAAGGCCCTGGGCCTCAGCAGGCGAAGTGTCACCATCACATCATTATGAAGCCGTGTGGTTCCCGGCAAAGTAGACCAGTCCAAGTCTTCCCGTAGATGTCGTAGAAGGCGACTTAGGAAACACAAGCTAAATAAAGCTATTAAACATTAATGAGACCTCACCAACCCGTCTGGCCAGCGTGAAGAGTACACTCTCCAACTCGGCCAAATCTTTGACTGCTCTAGCTAATATATGGCTCTGGTAGTACAGAGAGGGTCGTGCTTCTGCAGTGGAGACTAAAAAAGACCTGATGATGATGATGACATACAAATACTTACATAACATAACTTTACTTATATAACTAAACTTTCTAATAGGCTTAGCTCTGCGGCTTACGCTGTTAGGAGAATAAGACAATTGACAGATGTAGCAACTGCTAGACAAGTGTACTTTAGTTACTTTCACAGTCTAATGTCTTACGGGATACTTCTATAGGGGAGTGCAGCCGACATTCAGACTATTTTTCTTTTACAAAAAAGAGCAATTCGTGCTATTTACGGTTTAGGATCAAGAGACTCACTGAGGGAATTATTCAAGGAAATAGGTATACTTACTTTTGCATCACAATTCATATTTGAAAATATAATGTATGTAAGGAAAAATATTTCCTTGTTCAATAAAGTAAGTGATTTTACAGATAGAAATTTACGTAATAAGAATGACTTAGTTAGCCCGTATTACAGGCTGAATACAGTCAGTAAGTCTTTTATGGGGAAGTGTATACTTTTTTATAATAAATTGTCAGAATCGGTCCTTGATATGCCAGACAGAAAATTCAAAGCTTATGTAAAGAAAGTACTTTGTGAGAAGGCTTATTATAGGACCGATGAATATCTTAAAGACAAAAAGGTCTGGCTTGAGCTTGGCGCGGGTCCCTCTTAAAGGTTTGTATACTTAGACATGTCATAATTTAGGGACATTGGTACATACTAAATTTACAAATTGACATTATTTTAAATTTCGTAATTCTTATAATTCAATTTTATTATGACATAATAAACAATGTAATCTCTGTCCATCTATATAACTAATTTTAAGTTTTTAGTTTGTTAGTTGACGTCTTTGGAGAAAACGTGCAGTGCAGTTTGTTGCCGCTTCTTCTGCACTTGCGCCTAGGAAGCGGCGTAAACTTAGCTGTAAGTAACGATTTGACGTCAACATTTGTGCAAAACAAAACAAAGTGACTATTATTAAGAGATATTATAAATATCCTATGATAATAAAGATATTTTGAATTGAATTGAATTGACATACTATGTTATGAATATTATCTTCACAAATTGTCATAGAGTATTATAAATATTTATGTAGTTTATGAAGGGTTTATGAATTTATAAAATATTTATGTATTTTTATATGTAGGTCTATGAAAGTATCAGAAAGTATATATATGAATATGTGTTTTAGGTAAATGTTTAATAATGGTCAAATAGCTAATTTGAATGTACTAATCGTCCAAAATTTGCTTTTATCCGCACCACCTGTAGGTTGACTGGTAGAAAAGGCCCTAGGCCTTAAGTCCGCCTGTTACATTTTTTGTAATAAAGTTAAATAAATAAATAAAAATTACACTATATCAGTCTAATTGAGAATAATTTATTTAGTTCTTCCATGCTTTGAAGGGCGCGTAAAACCATTAGCAGTTATCTTTACACTAACACATACGAAAGAAAGAATGGTTCGTTCTGCTAGTAGAATTCCTGGTTTATCAGTTTACTGCATTCATTTGCAATGATGTATCAAACGATTCCTATATCTGTCATACATGTACAGGAGTGTTTATGTAGCGAGATAGTGGGATGAGGCATCAGTATTTTAGTACCTAAGGGTTGCTATACACATAAGCGGGCCGGCATTAATTGGCAGCAGGGCGGTTATTTAGATGAAAGTTTGGGTAAAAAAGCTTATGTAATTGCTTCGGGTCGGCTTTGTTGTTCGACCAACACTGCCGAACCGACAATGCTGATCCGGTGATGTGTGTAGCAACTCTAAGGCTCTTGCTAAACTAAATTAGCAATGACGTGACGAGCAGTGACGCGACATAGAATGCACCAGCTGCTTCTCTTCCCGCGCAAATCGTAGAAGCCGATCGAGGGAATGGGTGAAATACTCATATTCTCAATACTCAATCATTTATTGCTTCCTTAATGTATACATACCGGTCTTTAATTATTAAACAGGATAATTACGCTAAAAGTGGCCTTTAAGTCTTGCGGCCCTGAGCTAAGTCGCCTTCTACGACATCTACGGGAAGACTTGGACTGGTCTACTTTGCCGGGAACCACACGGCTTCATAATGATGTGATGGTGACACTTCGCCTGCTGAAAACGCACTGTATATGTTTTCCTTTTTTGCAAAACACACACGGTGCATTTTTCAGCAGTGGAAGTGTTAACACTTCCACTGCTGAAAAATGTATGGCGTAGACCGCTGGCCATTACTGAAATTTTATCACAAAATGAAAGCAAAATTACATGCTAATTAAATATTTTAGCTAGATTCCGTACAAGAATTTTCCTTCCAGTTTTTAGGAGTATCTGGCGGTGGTCCAAATGTGACCTGAATTTCGACAAACTTTTCCCGCTGCGAAATAACATTATTTTTTGTTTCCTGTTTCCCGTTTTGGTTGCACGTGCTAAATATTTTGTTATTTTGAGGTAGAAATAATATAATATTCGTTTTTGTTTAGGGAAAAAGTCAGGGCTTAACTCATACTCGTTTTCTTTTTTTAATTTATTTATCTTTATTACAAAGAATGTGACACGCAGACTTAAGGCCCAGGGCCTTTTCTACCAGTCAACCTACAGGTGGTGCTGATAAAAGCAAATTTTAGACGATTAGCACATTCAAATTTTTTTGTTTGTTTATTATGGCATATACAACAGGCAAAGTCATTTCCATGCATAAGTCTAAAAAGTTACAGACACTGCTCTAGACTGAGACCCAAAAGCGTGTAAACACAGCATGACAGGCAATGTAAACATTCTTAAACTCGAGATAAATGTTTAAATTTAAATTGGCAGCAAAAAAAGGTAGGTATAATTAATTAAAACATATATTCAAATATACTCGTTCATATCTACCACTATGAAAACTCTTCAAAAGTATACAAATATAATAATATAATAATAATCATTTATTTCAGAATCCCATCCACATTACATTTTACACTCAAGAAAGTACACAGTGAGAATATAATGCAATAGGTATTGAGATACAAAGAGAAAAATCTTTGATCTGTTTTAAATTGTCAATAAACAAACCATAACTGAATCTGTGCCCGGAGTGCAACCCGTCGTTTTTTTCTTGACTACAAGACAAGACAATCGTCTTAAAAATTCGCATACACATAGTTAGGAGTACTGAGAAGGATATAGGGTACTTTTATCCCGAAAAAAGTAATGTTCCTCTGGGGTTAGAGATACATGAGCGAAGCCGCGGGCAAAAGCTAGTATTTAATAAGAAATTCACTTACAATCGGAAGGAATCTTTTTTAATACTTCCTCCAACGTTTTTCGACGAGAGAGAGCCCAACGTCCGATCTAATGAATTGACATACTTACACGGACTAAAAGTGACGATCCTAAATGAAGTTAATTTGACGCCAGATCGACACGCAAATTCATACAGAAGCTGTGTCTATCTTGATCTATGGTCTGTCGGCGATACTCTTCGAACAAGAGTGCTATTTTAAATCGGGAGTCACACAACGAATCATTTGCGCGAGTATTTCCAAACGGGTGCATTTTTGAGTTGATCGTATATCGTGCTAAAGATTTGCTCGAGTGGTCTTGACCATTCGTGATTTTGACATTAAAATGTAGCATACAAATGCCAAGAAACATTTCATGCAGAATCCGCTTTCTGCTAGAAACGCAAATTACCTGATACGCACATGACCAATTGACCATGCTTTTATTCGTGAAGTACCTTATAGGCAATATACAACAGATACGCAAATAACCTGAATCTCTGTTGCGAAATACCAGATACGCAATCAGTTCCGTTTCACACTACTTTTGTAGGGTTCTGTCCCCGAAGGGTGCAAACGGGATCCTATTACTGAGACTCCTCTGTCTGTCCGTCTGCCTGTCTATCTGTCACAGGGCTCAATCTCTTGAATCGTACACTTGAAATTTTCACTTTATCACTAAATTAAAAAAAGGAAAAAATTAAAGGGGATCGTCATATCAAAAACGTAATTTTTCAGCGTTTTAACAAGAGCTTTATAATGGCATTAACTACATAGGTACTTGAAATTTTTACTGAGTACGTATTACTATGGCCGCTATAACAACAGATACCAAAAATAAGAAAAAAAAATGGTTGCCTGTAAAGTCGGTTTTACGGGCGAAGATTTTACGTGACAACGGCGGCAGACCGATCATAGTTGAGTGGGAGAGAGACGCAAGGCATTCGGCGGGCCTCTCTCTCGTTCGGTGACTCATCGTAACGTTACCGAGCGTTACACTTTTTCATAAGTGACTCCCAGCCGCAACCTAATTTAAGACGTTGTCACGTCAAAAGTTAAAAATTATAGGTGGTCTTCATACAAGAAACGTGTTTTATGTTTTGCTGACTTCCTCGTTGAAAAATAGCGCTTCTGGTTACTAACAAAATGATCCAGAAATACGATTTCAATCACTCATGTCATTTGTTCACTAAGTTATCAAAAAAAATCCAACTTTTGTCATCACAAAAACTGTTAACACCGTATACACGGGGAAAATTGAAAAACTTCTTAAGTACTGCAGATTTTACGGAAAAGCTTTTTCAAAATAACACCTAGTACGGTGACAACGTGAAAATGAACAAATTGTTATATTATTTGAAAAGTTCGGGCTGGATAACTTTTTTTATAGAAATTACGGAAGATGAAGCAAAAAAGATCGTGTCCGCATGACATGGGTAGAATTTTTGAAGTGGCGCTTCTTTAGGCGCGTTGGGCATTTTTTGAGATGGGGAAAAAACCATTACACTCGCGACATTGTTACCGCTATCGTAACCGACACCACCTTGTTTAATTTTTCACTTGTGTTGGCACTCCCGGAGTGCCACTGTTTTACTGTTTTACGAATACGGTATTAAACTCAATTTTTTTATTATTCATATGAAAAAGGAACATAAATAATCGAATTAAAAAAAAATTTTCTATCTGTTTATAAGTTATGAGCCTTTTAAGTCTGGTGGAAGAGAAAACAGTCAAGTAACAGAAAAAGGATGCAAATACTGATACTAAATACTTTCGACGTCACTGCCATTAACTTAGATCATCTAAGGCCATTAAGTTCGGCGAGTACGAAAGAGATAGCGAGATATCCTCACCACGCTCCCACTTTTCTTCGTAAAAATATTTGAAATGCTAATTGCTGCTTTATAAAATAACCAAGTTTCATGCTGTTTTCGGCAAAATATTAGTTTTTAGTGTTATTTATTGTTTTGTATAAAATATTTTCCAAAATCAAACACAGTGAAATACCCTAGTCTATGTTAGTTCAAGTTAAAATTAACGCTTTTTAGTCGGCTAAAAAGCGTTATGTTTTTCTAGTAAGGAGGGTTATGTTTTTTAGTGTATGTCATCATCATCATCATCCCAGCCCTTCTTCCGCCCACTGCTGAGCATAGGCCTCTCTTCGTCGACGCCACCCATCTCGGTCCTGTGCTGCTCTCATACAGGTGCGACCCGCGACTTTCATTATATCGTCAACCCATCGCATAGGCGGACGCCCGACGCTTCTCTCACCCGTTCTGGGCCACCATTCGGTCAGAGCCTTGCTCCACCTGCCATCACTCCGTCGGGCCAGGTGTCCTGCCCAGTTCCACTTTAAGTTCATGACCGTTATACCACCGTCTTGTACTTTAGTACGTTGTCGGATTACGGTGTTAGGAACGCGATCCAGCAACCTGATGCCAAGCATAGCGCGCTCCATATTATGGCTTTAGTGTATGTATGTAGTATATTTCTTTAGCACCCTCTGCAGTCAATAATTACATCCATCACTATTTTGATTCATTTTCCACCCCTCGCCAACCATCACGCTATAAGTGGCCTTTGAGCACCGAATGCGGCCTAATTATATGTATATTTTTTTTATTCAAACCCTATGGAGTAGGATATCAAAATCAAGGATTAAGTACATAAAATAATTATAAAATATATAACTTAACTCTTAAAATATAGATCAGCCGTGTAGTTTCCGGCAGAGTAGAATAGGACCACTTTTTCCCGTGGATATCGTAGAAGGCGACTTAGAAACACAAGCTAAACAAAGCATATAAACATCAATGAGTCCTCTCCAACCCATCTGGCCTACACTCTCCACGCTGGCAACGGCCAGCGTGGAGAGTGTAGGCCAAATCCTCGGAATGCTAGGTCCTCTGGTAGTACAGAGAGGGCCGTGCTCCTCCTGTAGTGGAGACAAAAATAGACCTGATGATGATGATAAGCCATATCGGTCAAGGGGATCCAGAGTCATGGGTTCGCGATTTTACAGTTCAGGGCTAACTACTAGCTATTTTAGTCATCAGAGAAATACGAAGTATATTATTGCTTATAATGTACTTAAAACTTAAAATCTGCGTCACACCTACTGACGTGATCAAATTATGGTAATAGAAATTGCGACTGCGACAACAAGGTTACTTAATAAAAAAATCAAACATGACAAGCAATCACAACAGACCGAGGCGTGCTTTGAATGGAATATTATTAATGTTGATTTGATAAGTCGATTACTGAGAATAAGTCCTTTTGAATCCTAATATAGTGGGCATAATTGAGCATTCGGAATCAGCTCTGTGAAATTTTGGTAGGCCTTTGGTAGGTTTATTATATTAGGTACGCTGAGACAAAGAGGGCCGGGCCGAGCCACTTCCAGCAAGCGCAGAGCGTTTTTTTTTAAATTTTGATGGTCCGACTGCTTCCCATTTAACTGAAGTTCAGTATGATTCAAGGGTTTTTTGGACAGTGGCATTCAAAGCTGACAATTTTTTTGGGAATCTAAGATGGCGTCTCTAATTTAGAATTTTAACTTTGAATGCCACTATTTGAGCCTACTGGTATAAGTATTTTATTACTTAAAAGTAGGCTCCAACACCTGTTTATTATAAATGAACCACAATTTACCTAAATAAATTATTTTATTTTCTTATAACTTAAGTAATTCGTTCATAACGTCCTACTGGAACATTGAAGGGGTCTGCAATTTTGTATGCTGAGGTAAAGTACCCCGCGGAACTCGAAACTGGAATCAGATTTTAGATCCAACATGGCTGCCTACACATTTTTTAAGGTTTCCTTTACTGTCTCTACTTTTTTACCCATTTTTTCAACTAAACAAGGAATTTAGTCAACTTCAACAGCTGCATAAAAAACCGCCCTATAAACGCTGGTTATTTACTTAAGGGGATACATGAATTTTCCGGGTCCAGTGCTGCCCCCATTTGATAAAAATTATTTGATAGGAAACGGAGACATCATTTAAAATTTTGTCTTGATCAAGCGCTAGCTAACGCTTCAAACTATTTTATGAACTACTGTTTACAGTTTAAAGTGAGAACGTTAAGATTTTCTTAGCATTTTTTCGAAAAAAGTTTTGGCAATCGATCAAGACAACATTTTAAATGATTTCAAAAGGGGGCAGCTCTGGACTCTGGAAAATTCATTTATGGCCTAAACACATTAGTATGAAGTGCAAGTGGCCAACAGTCGATTCATCATGTGACGCGCCCAAATATGCCCGACCACCTCTTATTCTTGTCAATGTTGGTCTTGTTAAAACAAACATTGAACATATTTTCCACTCCAGTTGCTACAGAAAACATTGCAAGATTGGAAAGGGATTGAAAAAAATATTGAACTTTGGGAATTTCAGCGAGTGACTGTTTGACAATTTTTTTATGACTTTTTTGGTATTGTATACATTGCCATAATATTTTTAATTCATTTGTTAATATCTTCTTTCTGAATAAAAAACATGACCAGCCGTTTAAGTACTTAATATGTTATTTATATTATTACTCTGACAACGATTCGATTACAATACCTTTATCAATATATAAAATTATGAATAGATTATAAAGTATATATTTAAGTACGTTAGGAAAAATTTTTCATCACATATTTTTAATTTATGTATTGTTCCGAGCATTGCAATGTTGTATAATAATTAAGATATAGATTCTTTTAAATGAACAATTTCCATGTAATCATTACCATATCATTGTGACCAAGTTATAAAGAAAATAAAATGGCGACATGTAATTAAAATTTGATAAACATACGAAGTAAAACATCGAGTAAGTACCAGTGTCGCGATGGTAGTATTCTGACTAAGTATGCACAATATTGCTTTGTTTGCAAGGTTTTGAAACAAAAAAGACAGAAGAAGTTGTGTCTTGTTTGCTGCCAGTCTGAAAACCACCTTAAAACCATCGGCCTCAAATAGTGACAATTTTTTAATTGGCAAGAACTTAAACTAAGTAAATAAACTACTCTCATGGAAAGGACTTGGTATCAACATCAATGGCGAGTATATCACTCACCTTCGATTCGCCGACGATATAATTGTCATGGAAGAATCCATGGAGGACTTAAGTACTATGCTCGGAGACCTTAATAGAGTTTCCCAACAGGTGGGCCCTAAAATGAACATGGACAAAACGAAAGTAATGTCGAATGTCAATGTTGTGCCCATACCTGTTTCTGTTGGGAGCTCCACCCTCGAAGTTGTAGACCAGTATACCTACCTGGGTCAATCGATCCAGGCAGGAAGTTCCAGCTTCGAGGAAGAGGTCTTTCGACGAATCCGACTCGGCTGGGCAGCGTTCGGGAAGTTACGCAGTGTCTTCTCGTTCAAAATACCTCAGTGCCTCAAGACGAAAGTTTATAATCAATGTGTGTTACCATTGATGACTTATGGCTCCGAAACGTGGTCCCTTACTATGGGTCTCATAAGAAGGCTCAAGGTAGCTCAACGCGCTATGGAGAGGGCTATGCTTGGTGTTTCTCTACGTGATCGAATCAGAAATGAGGAAATTCGTAGGAGAACAAAAGTCACGGACATAGCCCAGCGGATTACCTCGTTGAAGTGGCAGTGGGCGGGACACATAGCGCGACGAACCGATGGCCGATGGGGCAAAAAGGTTCTCGAATGGCGACCACGTACTGGCAAGTGAAGCATAGGACACCCACCCACAAGGTGGTCAGACGACCTGACCAAGGTCGCTGGAAAGCACTGGATGCAGGCCGCTCTAGATCGGTCATTTTGGAAAACCTTGGGAGAGGCCTATGTCCAGCAGTGGACGTTATGCGGATGAAATTATGATGATGATGATAAACTAATCTATAACTATAACTCTACAACTATAAACTTTCACGAAACCAAAAAAAAAAATGAATTTTCTTACAAACTGATCAGTTGATCGAGTCAATTTGTATGAAAATCTGAATTTTTTTTGGGTTTAATGAAAGTTGTAGAACAGAAGTTGTTCAGTTTCATAGGCTAAGATAATCTAAGAGGTTTTGCGTATTGAGTTGCGGAGGATACTGAAGAAAGTTGTCTCGCAGGAGGGTCTTCCGTTTTGTATGTCATCATCATTATTATCCGAGCGTATTCCCGATTGCATCCTCAGCGGTAACACTTCAGAGCTTGGGGTCCGCTACCTAAACCTAGGTAATAGACGAGGCCACTGGTATTTCATTCTGTAAGTATAGTACTTGTATTAGTTCTTAGCTTTAAAATTTGTAACAAAATTAAAATTTGAAATACATGAGGTACAAATCCGCGAACGCGGAGAACGGAAATAAACGGGATTTGCTCGTCGCAGTCACCGTTTACATAATTTAATCGCACTAGTGTCGCGATGGTGGTAATTTGTTTGAGTCTGCACAATACTGTTCAGATTGCAAGGCTTTGTAAGGATTGTGGCAGTCAGAATGTTTAATGAACGTTAGAGTGAATTTTTGTTTGTTATACACAAAAAGATTTATCTTACTTTTTGATTGAGTTTGACTGCATGTTTTTTTGTTTTTAGTTTTTAGAAGCAAAATGACTTACTTTTGGTACCTACATTGAATCGAAATATTTTCATTTTGGATTATTAGTTGAACTTACTTTTTCTTTTTTTTTATCATTACTTACTAGATATCTAACGGCATGCAAATACATTTTTTTTTCAGTATTCATAGTCAATTTAAACAAAAAACGTAAGACTTTCTTCATCTTAGGCACTACAGCCTCGGGTGGGCCTTGGCCTGGTGAAGCAAATGTCTCCAGCCGGGTCTATCCTTGGCCTTTTTTCGCCAATTTCTCACTCCAAGCACTTTTAGGTCTTATTGTACTACATCCAGCTATCTGAGATTTGGTCTATTTACCATTTATTCAAGAATGGCTCTGAAGTTTCTGTCGGTACCTGTAAGACTTTCTTGTTTTATATAATTTACGTTATTTAAGTTTAATATCAGTACTTATTCTTATATTTCGGGAAAGCTTAGAATTAGAATTAATTCCTTATTTGATTGCGTAACTATTGAGCTGATGGTTTAAAATTATCAAACAAAATCGTACGTATATGTTCAGAAATAAGGTATCTACTTATATAATTTAATATGAACTATGTAAATTAAATATGAACTGATTCTCATATTAATAACGAAACACCATCTTCTGTTCCGGAACAAAATATTAATAACGAAACTTTCAGATTTACTAACTCATATAAGAGAAAACTAATTCCCCCTAATGATCTTCCTAGAATACATCACTAACGATCATGAAAGTAGGATGAATAGAACCATGTGAGGAAAGAAATGCTGATACATTAGGAGGGTAATGTCCACTTAGCCGCCTGAGAGTGTTTCTAAAGATAATTCGGCCAAATTAAATGTACTCGTAGTAACTTACGCGATTAAGCGGCAGAGTTACGCGCTGAGTAGTTTTGCTAATGCTATAATAATTATTATATGTAAGGAAATGCACACATATTGTTTCTAAGTAATAATTTTAGGAGGCTTTTCCGAATAATAGAAAACTGAACTAACAAAATAAGTATGCTGAATCAAACAGCTGTTTTTCTTCCTGCGCAGATCGTAGAAGCCGATCGAGGGAATGAGTAAAAATGCAAATCATGTTATAGGCTTGCTCCCTCACTAGGACAGAACCGCGGACGGTTCTGCTCCCCACCGCGGTGGTCCGCGTATGGGGACATGGGGGGGAGGCGGTTACTATACGAGCCATGTTAGATTCGGGGGCTCAGAAAAGTTTGGTTACCACTCGAGTGGCACATACATTAGGCTTAGCCGTGGAGGACTCGCCTGTGCCACTTCTTGGAGTTGGTGGTATAAAAGTGAAGTGTTTGACGGGACAGACACTTGTCACCTTTTCGTCGCTGAAATCCTCGACAATGAGGATCACGACTTCAGCTCTAGTAATGGATACCATTGCGGGTTGGCAGCCCACCACAGACATACCGCCAGACGCGTTGTCTATGGTTTCAGGCCTGGAATTGGCTGACCCATTTGTTCTTCACCCCGCCCCAGTAGACTTGCTCCTGGGTTCGGACGTATTGGGTTGGATTTTATTGGGCACCCAGAAGGCTCTGGGTTCTTCTTCACTGGTGGCAGTGTCTACAATTTTTGGTTACGCCCTGATGGGCCCTGTCTTTGAACATGACTCCATGGAGGAGCCGGCAGTTCTTGCGAATGCGTCTTTGGCCAAAACCATGCAAAGGTTTTGGGAGGTGGAAGAGCCACCTATGGTCTCAAGGATGGATCCGGACCACGCAGAATGTGAGGCCTTTTATCAGGCCAATACGGAAAGATTGTCTTCCGGTCGGTTGGTAACTAGGTTACCCTTTGTTGCTTCTCGTTTTGGCCTAGGGCATAGTAGGATGTTTGCGGAGAAACGACTGCTGTCCATGGAACGGCGCATGCAGCGTGATCCCGTACTTCGTGATAAATATATAGAATTTATGCGCGAGTACGAGGACTTGGGTCACATGTCTCCAGCTCGAGTTGATTGGAGCTCAACTGAGCATTACTTTCTGCCACACCATGCTGTTGTGAAGGCCTCGACAGGCAAATTGAGAACTGTCTTTGATGGGTCAGCACCCACTTCGAACGGGGTTTCGTATTTTGCGCGAGGGACGCGCTAGGTTGAAGAGCGCGGTCGCTCGTTTGAACCCTTTCATCGACTCAGATGGGCTTCTTCGGGTTGGTGGCCGGCTCCGGAAGGCGGACCTTCCGTTTGGGAGTCGCCATCCTTTGTTATTGCCCAAGGGCGGACCCTTGGTGCAACTTTTGGTGTCTGATCGACACATTCGGAACGCTCATGCAGGGTGCAGTGCGTTGCTGGCTATTTTGCAGCGGGAATTTTGGATTTTGTCAGCCCGAAGAGCAGTGAAAAGTGTTTTGTTTCGATGCATCTTTTATTTGTTTTATTGATTGTATTTGTTTGTTTGGCTACCAAGGCTGTCCACTTGGAGGTGGTGTCAGCTTTGACTACGGAGGCCTTTGTCGCTGCGTTAGATCGTTTCGTGTCGCGTAGAGGTCTACCTTCACTCATTCGCTCCGACAATGGCACAAATTACAAGGGCACTGTAAATTATATTAAGGATGTTTGTGAATTTATTGATAAGAATTGTAATAGTTTAAGTCAAATTGCTGCCCAAAGGGGGTAACATGGAGGTTCAGCCCCCCAAATTGCCCTCATTGGGGAGGGATTTTTGAAGCCGCTGTGAAATCGGTAAAGACCCACCTCCGCCGCATTTTAGGGGAAACAGCTCCAACGTTTAAAGAGCTGGCCACAGTATTTTGTAAAGTTGAGGCGGTCCTCAACTCTCGTCCTCTCTTTCCATTATCTCAGGACCCAAATGACTTGGAAGTCCTCACTCCTGGTCATTTTTTGGTGGGAGGGCCTTTGAATGCCCTACCCGAATACCCGTGGAGGGATGAACGTACATCGCGGTTGTCACGTTTTGAAATGTTACAGCAAATGAGCCAGAACTTTTGGGCTCGCTGGTCTCTTGAATATTTGCATTTGTTGCAACAAAGAGTGAAATGGACAGACAGGACTGAGCCACCCAGGGAGGGAGATTTGGTATTGTTAAAAGAGGCAAATCTGCCATCATTACTTTGGCGCCGAGGGCGCATTTTGCGTTTGATCTTTGGCGGAGACGGAACTCCGCGTGTGGCTGAGGTGTTGGTCGAGGGTTCGGTTCTGCGGAGAGCCGTATCCTCTCTCTCTCGCCTCCCCGTAGAGTAAGCTAGCGGTCTGCTTCTCAGACCGGGACGGGGGGATGTTTTGAATAAAAGTGCTTTGTTAGGAGACTAGCGCCATCTGCGTGTGATCTCCACAAACACGGGCAAGATTATCGATTCATCGATATCCCGTGCGCAGATTGTCTTTGCCCGACCAGAAAAATAATCATTGTCTTTACGTCAAAGTCTCAACTGACATTTGGGAATGACAAGTTGCGAGCGAGGCTTTTGATAAAATGTAAAAAATTGAAAAGAGAAATGACTTGGGTGTGGTCCTGTCGCGTGCCATGGCCGGCTAATTTTGTAATTTTTGATATATATAGCGAATGTTTCGTGGAGAATTGTCGTTAATTGTTTTATGCCCAATTTGTTTGGAATGGCGTGGAGCCGAAATTGTTTGTATTACGTAAAGAACAGTGATTTGTGTCAAATGTAAAACGCGTGCCATGCGGCCGTGTAAATTGTTAGTTTATCTATTTCCCGAGTGATACGGAAGCATTTGTAAATTGACTATAAAAATATCTAATTGTGGTGGCGTGAATGCCCATAAATATATAAACAGTGATAAACTTTTGAATCGGAGCGAGGGACATTCCATGTTACGTTCCGCTGTTAGATTATGTGAATAATCTTAAAGTGTCCAAAGAAGAACAAGAAACTTATTGTGCGGTTTTGAAGTGGTGTTATAAATACGACGTATTCATTTGGGGCGACATACATGAGCTCATGGGGAGGTTAGTGTAGGGACCCAATTCTCCTCACCACTGACCTTGGGACCCATAGTGGGATCTAAGGCCGTCGCCAGCCCTGAGGAGGACCTCAGGATCGACGCGAAGGCCAGGCGAGGCTGCCTGAAGACTGCGTGGACGCGGTAAGTTTTATAATTAGTGTAATTACTCTTAATTAGAATTAAGTTCAACTCATAATTAGGTTAAGTTAGGTTAGTAGGTTCCCTGTACCTTATAATACAGGGTGGTAGCAGACTGCGTATGTTGTTTGGGTGTTTGTTTATTGCCGGTGGGATTGCCGGACTCGTACCAAGAGCGTAGTTCCAAAAATATCTTGGTATCAGAACGTAATATAAGCTATCTGCGCCCACACACCTTCTCGCCCACCATCACACAGACAAAAAAACCAAAAAGAATTCGACACTCCTATACAAATCGACCGGGCAACCGCACACTTTTGTATGGAAATGCCAAAAATTGATTTTGTTTTTGGCTGTTATTTTAATTTTATTATACTGTAATGGTCTAGTATAGACCGTGGTTTGATTTATTGCGGGTGTGTCCCTTCCACGTTGTATATGTTTTATTATTTGTATATAACACTCTTCTTTCTTTATTGTAGTTAATCTTGCACCCCATTTACTACCTTTTCTGCTAGGTCCCTAAGGTGAACTGGTAGACAATGCTTTGCATTAAGTTTTACCTTTTGTATTATAATCGTTAGATTATTGTGCAATAAATATTAAATAAATAAAATCACGCTAAAAGTGGCCTGCGAGTCTTGCAGCCCTAGACTCTGTCTGCTTAGAGCCACAAGATATAGAACTTGTGTGCCAATTTTCGTCAAAATAGGTTGAACAGTGCGATCTGTAGGCGAGAACAGACAGACAGACAAAAGCATTTTCAGCCAATATTGAAACTGAGCCGTTTCGCTCGCTACGCTCGCTCAGTCAATTAAGGGTAATGTTTTACTGATAATGATGACTAAAACTTATTCTGATTTTAGTATGACACTTTCTCCCCTTGTGCAATAATTTAGGGAAATAAGGCAATTTTGGTTCAACACAATTTCACGGGCAATTTCACATTTTTTTACGTAACCAAAATGCTAATGTAGGTACTTACCGTTCTCCATATTCCTTTTACCACGATATTGTGTCATGTGTAATTGTAGTCATGTCGTCGGTACTTCAATAAATGAAATCATAAGAAAAGTGTAGGTATCGAAAATTGAGTTTTTTTTTTCTAGTCGACCGACATTTGGTCGGTCCTTATTTTTCGACTTTAGAAATGTTACATATGTTATATGTTGTTAAATGTTGTACAATATGAATCAGTATTTTTTTATTTTAATTTTTAGACCAAATTTAGAGATTGTACCAGTTGTCTAACTTTAAAAAACACTTTCTTCTTTTATTGATTTTAAATTAGTGATTATGTTACGTTTATAGCAAAATGCGCAGAAATTAACAAAGGCCTCCTTCCATTTTTACCCCCCTCCCCTTCTTTTTAGGGATCCGTACAAAAAATTAAAAAACGGAACCCTTATAGGATCACTCGTGCGTCTGTCTGTCCGTCCGTCTGTCACAGCCAATTTGCTCCGAATCTACTGGACCAAATCAGGTAAAATTTGGTACGATGGTGTAATCCTATGACCCAAATACAGATGTGCATTTTTTTTAAATAAAGGTCGTTTAAAAAAGGACGGGTCATTTTCGCGGGACAAATTAGGAAATAAAAAAAAAAGTTTTCCAAACCTTACTGTGTCATATATCAAATGAAAGGGCCCGTTATGAGGATCTCAAATATATTTTTGTTATTATTGTAAAATTAATAGTTTTGATTTTATTCATGAAAACAGACGAAAATTGACCATTCCCGCCCCCCCTGATCTCCGAAACTACTGAGCCTAAAATTTTGAAAAAAATACAAAATATAGTTCATTGCTTGTAGATTACAGGAAAACCTATGAGAAGTACGTATCTCTCTTCACGCAAGTTTACAAGCACTTGACCAGTTTTTTTTCCTAGAACACGTGCCTCAGTTGTCTATGATACACTAAATCCACGGATTTTCAGCTTTTTGTGAAATATTACTCACACGTAAAACATCAACGAACCTATTACAACTGTCTAAAACCTTTTATGAAGATCATAAAATTTTAACACACATGCTTTTTATTTTAAAACTTTAAATAAAGAAACAACCATTAAATTTAACATAAATAATAAAGCTACAACCAAATGATGGTGTTAAAAATCTCATGTGTGATTTTAGCTCGAGCAAATGACAAAGGTCGTTGCTATGAATCTGTTACGTGACTGGAAAAATCAAGTTAATCTTATGTGTTCTACTGACCCTTATTCCAATGACGCTGAGTTTAAAATTGCATTGAATATTTTGCCACAAGTAAGGAAACAAACGTACATAAGTTACACCGGTTACACGATGAAGTACGTACATATTTATGTAGGTAGGTGAACGCTTCCAATTGTGGTACAGGAACGAAATTGTTTGATACCAAAAACAATAGTCATGACTCATGACTGTCTGTTTCTGAAAATCATGCCCATATAAAGTATTTTTAATCGCAAGAAATTGTACACACTGCGACTAAAACGAAAGTGACAGATGGAAACACTGATCAGTTACGGAATTAATTCACACACACATTGAAATTATATCTAAGGTAACCAAGAGTGCTTCTGTGTCTAGCTAGACAGCGAAGGACAAAAAAATGTGGCAATGTGCGAACAGGCTTCATTCTTCTCCTACTTAAGAGTCCCCCTTACCCTAGACTTTTCCATATAAACGTAGTCTAGCTTACTTGAAACGACATGACAGGTTTCGGCTGTATTTTGTAATTTCAAAGAAATATAACTGGTTTTCGACGGTCAAAATATAAATATGAAACAAAATATAAGGGTACAAAATTTTGCCGGAATCTGACATGTCTTTTCAAAATAAAAGCTGGCCTTGTTTGTATAGGACTTTTAAGGTACCTTTTCAACTAATATGTTTGCTAAAGACCTAGTTAGCTATTGCATTAAAAGTCTTTCTTTGATGTGAGAGCCAGGCTCGTGTAGGTGGAGTGCCCTGCCATGTCTTTCTGTCTTCCCCCAAATCTTGTCCTCTCCGTATGACTTTGACTTTGCCTATATAATAAGAATTAATAATAATAATTTATTCATATCAATCAATGGTTCAGTTACATATTTTCAGCTAGGATCTCCTTTTAAGTAATAAATATCTGTGTTAGGAGACCCTGCCCCCTATCTATAATTTCTCTCTTCTAGCTATTTCTAACTTTCCTCTTCTAAGAACTAAACACCAACTCTCATTATGCTAATGCAAATATGTAACCGACAAATTACGTAAATTAATAAGTACACCTGTTTGATAACATTTGGTTACGGGGAAATTTAATATCGTTGCCAACAATAAGTCCGAACATCAAACAGAATATTTCGAAATTCTCGGTAAATTAATGATTGTGTTTGAAGTGTAATAAAAGGTTCCGTTGTGTCTATCCTCGGTTTCTGGGTTTTATTTTTCAATTCGATGTTGAAATGATAATATCCGAATGTACTTAAGGCCATACCCGAATTTTCCGGGGTCCAGTGCTGCCCCCATTTAAAATAAATCATTTCAAAGAAAACGGAGACATCATTTAAAATTGTGCTACTACCAAGTCCTAGATAACCCTTTAAAGTATTTTATGAACTATTGTTTACAGTTTAAAGTGAGGAAGTTAAGCTTTACTACGTACATTTGTGAAAAACGTCATAGAGAGGCACAAAATTATAATAGCAAATATGTTTTTGTAGGTATTTGAAGTAGGTATCTGTACGTACGTTTTACATACCCAGTACGTAGCATAGCAAATTACACATCTAAGCCAGGTACGTATCTGCTATCTCTTAAGATACCAACCGACATAGTCATAATAAAACTGGTCAAGTGCGAGTCGGACTCGTACATGAAGGATTCCATTCCGTACCTTCGTACAATGTTTTCAAAAGCTAATAAAACCCCTTTAATTTTTAACTTTATCTTATTTTTAGTATTTTTTGTTAAAGCGGCACAGTAATCGGTGAAAATTTCAAGTGACTAGCTATTACGATTCAAGAGATAGAGCCCTGGCTCTGTGACAGACGGACAGACGTACAGAAAACGGAGTCTTAGTAATAGAGTCCTGTTGGAACCCATTGGGTACGGAACTCAAAAAATCTGGCCTCTTAACAATAATGTGTGTACTCACATTATTGTTCAGAGTAATATAAATATAATCTGAAAAACGACCGAAGCCCCGGGCAACAGTTAGTCTATTTTAATACCATCTTAACATTCAATATCACGGCTTCCCTTTATTTTCACGACTGTATTTATAAGGCATTCGTCTCTAATATTACGATGTTGTGTAAACAGTTTCTTAATAAAGCAATATAATAAACATTGCTTATTTTGCTATAAATATTACTCCTTGATGAGCTTTGGTGGCAACATTTGTAAACTAAACACTGGTAGGTACAAATATCAATTACTATTTTTCAAAAAAGTAGGAGCTTCTGAATTCAAATGTATACAGGGTCACTTTTTACTAACTGGAAACATTTTTGGAGCAAGTTCGGTCCATGATACTGAACTACTTTCTATAAAAAAGGATCGTTTTCATCCTCCCATACAAATCAGCGCTCAGCCAAACGGATTTTGTATGGAAGGGCGAAATTTTTTTATCGATTTTTAATAACTTTTTTTATAGACAGTAGTTCAGTATCTTGGACTGAACTTGATCCGAACCAGTTAATAAAAAGTCACATCGTACCTATGTTTTTTATGTATGTTCCTCAATAATTTCTCCGTTTTTTAACCGATTTAAAAAATCCTTTTTTTATTTGAAAGGATTCACTCTCAAGATATTCTTTCGGTTTTAATTATCTTAAATAACATAAAAGTACAAATAAATTACAGTAAATTACGCTGAATGCAAAATTTTTCAAATTCAACATTCTAGACATCGATTTACATATTACTAAGGTACTTAAAAATTGTAAGCATTTTTCAAATCAATGTTATAACGTGGCTACTATACGTAGACGATTATACTACACCTCAAATTGATACAAATGACACGTAGGCATAAATAGAAATAAAAAATAACTGTATGTACACTGAGGTTCAGCATTATTTTATACGATAGGTCGGTAATATATCTACAAAATATTAACACGAAGTATCTACAAAATACCTTACTGCTCTAAAAGAATAAAAAGCGGCCAAGTGCGAGTCGGACTCGCCCATGAAGGGTTCCATAGCAGCAAGTAACATAATATAAAAGTTCTAAAGGTAAATTAAGGTTTACGATTTATGACGTATTAAAAATAACTATCTATGTATGATCCACCAATTTTCGTGACAATCGGTGCAGTAGCGGCGGAGTGCGAGCCCGGACGGACAGACAGACGGACGGACGGACGGACGGACGGACATGACATGATAAGGGTTCCTTGTAGACTACGGAACCCTAAAAAGTAATAAAATATACTATATTTGCTTTAAAAAATGTACAGTCCACATCAACCATTTCATCCAATATTCATAAGCAATCGGATCGTTCGCTAATTTATATATTCGTACGCCAAAAGTATATTTAAAATGGAGGCTTAAGTGGACCCATAGAATCCATTAAAAGCTTAAGTTTCAGTTTAATTTATATGCGAGCTCAGACTTAATACACACACATATTTGTTCAATTTAAGTGGTTCCCACATGCTTGCTTTCACGCGAAACCTTCCGCCGAAGTAGACTTGCTATTTTTGTGGACTAAAAGTACGTCGTCCCAAACTGTGGGCTCGCGACACTTATTACAGGTCGCGCCAAACTTCTAGATCGCTCTGAAGTTGAGGCGATTCGCGTCGCAGTAGTAAAATACAAATACCCATAGCAGATAGAATTTGCTTTATTTTTGTTTATTGTCTATTTATATCATATCTACATTCTTGCAATCATTCTGAAAAAAATATTACTGTGGTAAATATTCTGTCCCTGTTTGTAACCTGAGTGAGGCAACTTCAGAGCAATCTAGAAGTTTGGCGCGACCTGTACAAACCCATATCCCGTCAGGAAACAAGGAAAAAGAGGATTAGGAAAACCTGGAAGAAGATTTATTGATCAAACAAAAGAAAAACGTAATGTGTAAACATATAAGGAGGTTAAGGGCCCAGTCCTTATTTTTAGTGATTTTGACTGCTTTCTCGGAGCTGATTGCAGTCAAACTAACTTAGTAACAATATGTTAAATTGAAGTTTATTTAAGTTTAAATAAGTGAATGAGACAATAAATTGATTTTCATTGTAATAGTTTGTTTAATTCCAAATAACCTGAGACGTGTTTCAATTTTTTGCGGTGCGCGACGTTCATGTCTTTGTTGTTTACACGGAATTTAAATTATGAAGTTTTGTATAAATTACAGAGAAATAAAGACAATGGAAAATCCTAAAAAGAGAATGAGAAGATTTTAGTTTTTTTTTAAATTCATTCATAAACCTAGTTAAAAAGGTTAAACTTTGAAGAAAATATAAGCGAATACGTCGTCGGATTTCTTGCGCATACGACTGAGTTAAAAAATAAAAAATACACATATATGAAGATTAATTCATGCTTAAACACGTACGATAAATGAATAAAAATAATTTTGTCTTTTGTAAGAAGATAGAAAATTTTAAATTTCTCCGAAATTCTCAAATAAATATGAGGACGAAAACGCTGATAAAGCAGACCGTTCACTGCACTAAAAAATAAATTTAAATGAAATAATTCGTCTAAATTCATCTCCAGGGTGCATGTACAATACAGCGCAATGCGTATGTGTAAATAGAAAATATAGATTCGGGTGTTCAATCAAAAATTCCCACGGTCGAAGACTGCAGTGTTAAGAACTTAGCAGATAAAAAAGAGACATGGAAAGCACTCCACCGACAAGCTTGGCTAAATTGGCTGCTGTTCTAACTTAAACATTCTGTTAGTCCTCACTATCTTTCATGAAGTTTCGACCAAATAACTCGAGTTATCTGGATTTTCCAAGTAGACTCAATGAAATTCGCTCTGTACTCTGTCTCTCTTAAAACGACAATTACAGTTTTAGGTAATGGTATAAAATATACTTACTTAAATACACTCATCAGTTCCAATTTAACTACTTACGTGTGCACAATAGATTTTTGTTTGACTACCAGTCTTAACTTACAAATCTTATACTCACGCGTTTCCACATCAAAAAATGGACATACTGTTAACCTTGAATACATGCACAATAAAAGAGAGGCAACTTTTTTCTAAATATTACAAATCCTAGGCAATCCCCAAATCAATCAATTAACCAATCTATTCCCTAAAGTTTTCCTCACCTGAACTTCTAATAATAAATTTGTTTGAAGTTTTAACAAATCAAAGTCGCCAGTCTGTGCTACTCCACTTATTTTTAGACTCATTACCTACTTGTTGCTATACGAGATACGCGGGTGGTACACCGCAAATTCAACAATTAAATTGAGTTTTGTAATAATGAGGTTGCTGACTGTAAAGTTGCCTATTTAAATTGAAAATTTAACAATAGACTTTGACGTGATAAGTAAGAGGTACTGAAACTTAAAATACTCGTGAAGTTGTGAGTTGACATCGCGTGTGGTTTAAGTTTTAATAACTTGGAAACGAGCCATTTCAATTAATTTAGAATCAAACTACCTATGATTATGCGTAATACAGCAAACAGTAATCAGAAAGCCGACTACATGAATTTGAAAATAGATATTTGTAGATTATCATCATTTCAGCCGCAAAACGACCCCTACTGGACATAGACCTCTCCAATGAGTTTCCAAAATGACCAATCTAGAGCGGCCTGCATCCAGAGCTTTCCAGCGACTTTGATCAGGTCGTCTGGCAACCATGTGGGTGGGTGTCCTACGCTTCATCTGCCAATACCTGGTCGCCATTCGAGAACCTCTTTGCTCTATCGGTCAACGTTTCGTCGCGCTTTCACATCCACTGTCACTTCAACGACCAAATCCGCTAGGCTATGTTAGTGACTTTTGTTCTCCTATACGAATTTCCTCATTCGATCACTTCGAGATATACCTAGCTTGGCCTATGGAGAGCCATAGCGCGTTGAGTGACCTTAATAGTATCACCAGATACTTGTAGATATTTTATATACATATTTTGGTTTTAGTGAATAATGTTTGCTTTGTACAATTTTCCTTCATTATTTCAATATTACCACAGAATACAGTAAGAATAAACAGAACGGAATCTCCTAAGGTACGCGCAATATGCGTCGTCGTTCCCCGCACTCGCACCTCTCCCCCGGTTCTTGTGGGCGCCAACTTGTGTCATCAAGGCGAAAACGGAGGAGAGGTGCGGGGACGGGGAATGACGACGCATATTGCGCGTACCTTAGGAGATTACTGAGAGATATAAAAATTCCATAATGAGTGGAAATCCGAACCTAGCAAATATAACAAAGGGACTTCTTTCAATAGTTTGAGAAAAGAATAATAATGAGACTTGTTTGTATTGTTTTTTTGTAATAACTTTATTGTACCAAAAATTGAAGTATAAAAGACAACATAATACGAAAGAGCAAATATACAAAGGTGGACTTATCCCATGTAGGGATCTCTTCCAGTCAACCTGCGATAGATTGAGAGGATATTTACTATGTTATATATAAGGTAGAAGCCGGTACGTATAAATTTAACTACAAGATACTTACATATCACATTTATGTAAGTATGTTCGTATATATTTATCATTTGTATATTTCTATGTTTACTTTTTATGGTAACTATTAGCAAAGCAAATAAAATACGCGAAAATCTATAAAAACTGCGGTTTTTATAGTTTTGCAACAAGATGCGAAAATGCGATGTCGGACTTACACGAAGGGTACCATTATTTAGACAACATTAGACATTTTATTTAATGTCGAGCAAAAAACGGCAAAAAATTGTATGCAATTGCAATTGTTATTGTATTGTAACCCCCCTTAAATATATATTTTATTCTGTTATTATTGCTATCACGGTTCATAAATAAAGTACAGCTTGGTGACAGACAGAAAGACGGGCAATCAAGTCTTAGTAATAGGGCCCCGTTTTAACCCTTTGGGTACGGAACCCTAAAAAAGAACACAAAGTAAGTTCTTAATGGCCAGCGTAAAATAATTGTATACTCTTTCGTACGTCACCTACAGTAACAGAGTTTATTTCCAATCATTTGGTATAGTTTTGTTTTAAATTTTATTACGTAGGTATTCTTTCAGAAGATTAGGTACTGATAAGTATTATTTATTCCAAAATAAGGAGCCGATCAAACGAATGGGCGCAAATCCGAATCATGTTATCAGGCGATGCGGATAGCAACCCATCACTATTTTGTTTCCTTTTTAGGGTTCCGTACCCAAAGGATGCAAACGGAATCCTATTACTGAGACTCCGCTGTGTGTCCGTCTGTCCGTCTGTCACAGGGCTCTATCTCTTGAACCGTAATAGCTAGACCTCAGATTAAATATAGGTCCAGATACCATATACGCCACCCAAAAGTGACGCCAGTTAAAAGACACCAAAATTGGTGTCGTCGTTCTTAGCCCCGCCCACAGCTTGTCATTACGCTATGGAAGTTCACGGCGTCACTACGTATATAATTTGTGTTCACCTACATATACAATAAAGCTTAGGGGTCGTCCACATACTACGTCACGCATAATTTCTGGACATGTCACGCTTTTTCCGATCCCTATGACACGTACTGACACGATTGGCATGACTCCCCCTACTCCTATCACTGTAACGTAATATGTGAATGGCCCTTACGAGGTTTAATTTTATACACTTATTTATAATTTGTCAATATGAATAAGAACAACACGTCAAAAAATCTCCCACATTCTGGGGTAATTTTCTTGCGCTGGGAACAATTTACTGCACACACCCACTATAACAACAAATACTAAAAATAAAAAAATAAAAATTAAAGGGGGTCGTCATACAAGATACGTGTTTCTTCAGCGTTTTAAAACATTGTACGGAGGTACGGAACCCTTCATTTACGAGTCCGACTCGCACTTGCCCGTTTATTTCCAATCTTTTCGAACACCATTATGCTAATAATGACCTTTTGGCTCTTGAGGCCATGGCCTTAGTCTGCTTAGAGACGCAGAATCTAGAGATGTACCTATAATAGCCTATATTAAATTTTTCTAGAGTAACCTGTCACTTTGACTCTGATTCCCGTTTTCAATTTAATAGCCCATTCATTTAGTCCTTGCGACTCTCTGTATTTAATTAAATGCAGAAGGTAATTATTCTTTTACTTAAATCTGAGCGTACTTTCTCTGCTGCTTAGAACCTGGCTTTGGGCTTGCGGTTTTATGTATTTACTAGCTGTGCCCGCGACTTCGTTCGCGTGGTTGTCGGAACGTAATGTTATTTAGCCTAAAGCCTTCCTCTATAAATGGACTACCCAACAAAAAAAGAAATTTTCAAATCGGACTATTAGTTCCTGAGATTAGCGCATTTAAACAAACAAACAAACTCTTCCGCTTTATAATATTAGTATAGATTACGTTCATTCTCTACGATATTTTAAAATTAACAAGCAAAATGTAAAACTGTAACGGATTTATTCATGTATTCCGTGAGGGTTGTTATACACATAAGCTAATCAGCACAGTCAGGCCCAGGCGGTAAAATCGAATAAATGTTATTGAATGTTCGGAGAAAATGCCAATGTAATTGCTTCGAGTCGGCTTTGTTGTTTGAATACCGACGAACCGACAATGCCGGCCCGCTTATATGTGTAGCAACCCTTACAGTAGGGAGCTTTAGGTGGATACCAAGAAAAATTGGCGCCCTCGTTTGAAATAAATTGTTAACTTGTAAATATGGTTAAAATTTCCATATTGCTAAAAGTTAGGCACTAGATAGCCCTTTAAATTATTTTATGAACCACCATTGAAAGTATGACATTAGTCGATCTAGCTGTAAAACTCGAAAGAAAGCTATACGGATCACCTATAATTCATAAAATAATTTAAAGGGCTATCTACTAGATTATTTAGAATTTCCATATTTCTAAATGTTAGGCACTAGATAGTATCTAGTGCCTAACATTTAAATAGGTATATAGAAATTTTCACCATATTTACGAGTTAACAATTTATTTTAAATTAGTGCGCCACTTCTGCTTAGTATTCACCTTTATTCAATCTTTGCCTAATCCATCACCGAATATGCCAATGAGTTTGAGGTCCACCCTAATCTTAGTTAACGACTGATTTTGGGACTTGGGAGTTTACAACAACTTTGTAAACTAAGCGGTACAGTCTTCTTCTTCGTCTCGAGTGTGCTAACTTAAATATTCGAGCTGCCTAAAGGCATCTGACGTAGCTCAATGACTGTAATCTAGTGACGACAGTCATTAATACACACTAGTGAATTAGTGTGTAGGTTTCCTTGCGATGTTTTTCCTTCACTGGAAGCAGGCCTGTGTGACCTGTGTCACTCCCCGTTTAGGTATCGAAAATGTACCTACATTATTACTATGCGCGCAGGCGGCCCCTCCGGGTGGTAAATTCAGTTATACGAGTCGCTGCTTGTCCAGAGTAATAAGAATGAAATTAGCTTGTAATGGATGTCTAGGTTTTTATACGAAAAGGTGCTAAGTTCTGACGCGAGCTAAATTAAACCATATCGCTAGCAACATTGAGTAAATATTTCTTTGAATTTCTTTGCTGAGTGAGACTTACATACGTTAGTATTATTTATTCTATGCTGGAAGCAAGTGGTGATAGTTGAAAATGACCGAACTAATAAAATTTCTTAAACCTCTTTTAAAAAAAGATTCGGCGCGTCTCCTTAAAAGATGCCTAAGTAATTTCTCTCTCCAACACAGTTGCATGTTATGTTATCGGTGGATAATTTTATAGTTCATCATCATCAGGTCGTTTTTAGTCTCCAGTGCAGGAGTACGACCCTCTCTGTACTACCAGAGCTACCATTAGCTAAAGCAGTTAGAGGATTCGGCCTACACTCTCCACGCTGGCCAGACGGGTTGGAGCGGTCTCATTGATGTTTATAAGCTTTGTTTAGCTTGTGTTTCCTAAGTCGCCGTCTACGACATCCACGGGAAGACTTGGAGTGGTCCTATTCGACTCTGCCGGGAACCACACGGCTTACCTTAATTTTATAATTGTTAGTTTTACGCAAAAATAAACTTATGTTGAAAACATACGATATACAAACTCGTACATACAAATCACGTCTTTTTCATTTATGGGGAAGGTAGAGCCTAGGTCCAAAACACTACTCAACGTTTGTTTCAAAATTTGTACGAGTTAAGTTTAAATCTGAGATGAAGCTAAAGATCGAAGTAGCTGGAAACAGAATGGGGAGGATTTTACCTAACTATGGGGCCTTAATAGCTAAACAAAAAAGTTCATTCTTATCCTGAAAGTATCACGTCTTCTTTAGAAAAAAATAAATTTCTGGTGTTATAAATTTGGATAAGACCTTTCACCATAGTTGCTTTTATCTAATGTAAATTACCACGGAGGACCTCAACGCTTTGGTGACAGGACCCGCGTCACGCGTCATATTTATGTTGTCCAAAACATAATATGTTTGGACGTCTTTTGTCTTATCGCCTACGTAAATATTTTGTCCTAAATTGTTTTAAGGTAAAGTACGAGTACTATTTTCTGGAGCGATTGAAATAGAATTTGATGTTTATTTAGTTGGGTATTTCTGTCCTTCCGTCGGTTTGTTTGTTAGTCCTACTGTCAAAGGGCTGTTTCTTGTGAACCATGACACTTAATTGGTCTGTTTGTTAGTCCTACTGTCAAAGGGCTGTTTCTAGTGAACCATGACACTTAATTGGTCTGTTTGTTAGTCCTACTGTCAAAGGGCTGTTTCTTGTGAACCATGACACTTAATTGGTCTGTTTGTTAGTCCTACTGTCAAAGGGCTGTTTCTTGTGAACCATGACACTTAATTGGTCTGTTTGTTAGTCCTACTGTCAAAGGGCTGTTTCTTGTGAACCATGACACTTAATTGGTCTGTTTGTTAGTCCTACTGTCAAAGGGCTGTTTCTTGTGAACCATGACACTTAATTGGTCTGTTTGTTAGTCCTACTGTCAAAGGGCTGTTTCTTGTGAACCATGACACTTAATTGGTCTGTTTGTTAGTCCTACTGTCAAAGGGCTGTTTCTTGTGAACCATGACACTTTATTGGTCTGTTTGTCGTCCTACTGACAACGGGCTGTTTCTTGTAAACCGTGACACTTAATTGGTCTGTTTGTTATTCCTACTGACAAAGGGCTGTTTCTTGTGAATCCTGACACTTAATTGGTCTGTTTGTTAGTCCTACTTTCAAAGGGCTGTTTCTTGTGAATCCTGACACTTAATTGGTCTGTTTGTTAGTCCTACTGTCAAAGGGCTGTTTCCTGTGAACCGTGATACTTTATTGGTCTGTTCGTAGTCCTACTGACAAAGGGCTGTTTCCTGTTACCTAAAAGTTTATTGGCAGTACCACAAAATATGTTTGTGATACATTTCAGAAGTTCTTTCGTTTTGAGTTCCGCGTGAGTAGTTGGTGTCTAGTTTGTTTTTAACTTGTAATATTAGGCATCGATTTCACATTATTATTTAGTTTCAAGTTTCTAAACGGAATATTAGTTTTTAATGCCCACGGGTTATAAAGTTTAATGGAACCGCAATTTTTTGAGGCGCGTTGGTTTTATGTTTTGTGTCTCTGTCTATGCTATATATACATATAACGTCTACAAAATATATTAAAACTGTTTTAAGGATGAATTTAGTCCATGATACTGTACTGTACAAACTGGATCAGCAACTTAAATGGGAGGCTAAAAATTATTTTTCATATTTTGATATATGTTCATTGGGGAAAGTTGTTTAGAACCATGGACTGAATCCACACTTAAAATAGTTTCAGTATGTTTTGTTCAATCCTGTATATGACTTCGAGCTTCGAGAGTATTTTGATTTGCAAATAAAACTATGCTAGCTATAATAATAAGATAGTATGCCTATTCGTATACTCGAAATAAAGAAAACGGAAAATGTTAGGGGGCTAGGTCATCTAATTAGGCATGATGACATTTAAAAAAAAATTATTGGAGGAGAGTGTCAATAAAATTCAAACCATCGACACGCAAATAAAAATAATAAATGGAGGAAAATAAAAAGAAAGAGTAAGTGGGGTAGAAGAAAGCCGAGGGAAATAACATAACGGTAACGATTCTTGCGATGCCGTTGATGCTTCTTCAATTTGACCAGGAAAACCGGATAGTAAGGCAGATAACTGATGCTTGGATTATTTACTAGCCAATGTCAAAAAAGCCACGTCGTGTACACCTTACAGCTACATTTTATAAAAACCATTGTCTATTTTACTCTAAAGCAATTTTCTTCATAATAAAGATATTTTAAAATTGGGAAAATCTCCACCTTTCTGAGAGCCTACGGCGGCCCACTTTGCAATTCAAATAATGTAAAAAGCTTTGCGCACAGATTATATCTGGGGGTTATCCGCAATTTTTACGCTCAATCCGATGAAAAGAAGCGTAGACTCAATAGAATTTAGAACAAAAACAGTAATTTTTGAAAATGTTTTCAATATTCGTTAAAATTTGGCAAATTGATATAAATACTTTTAAACTATCACGTTGCATTATTATTAAATTAATGCATACATCTACAATTGAATTTCATCGTACGCAAGTCCTCGCTGGCGATTGCCACTATCGTACTAGGATGGTACGTGAGGCGATTGAAATTAAGAAACATCCTAACAATTTCAACCGAGAAGATGGTCTTAAATTGTCAGCAGTGTGTAATCCAGTGATTAATAAAACACAACCCCGGTTTGGTGCACAATCGGTTAACCACCAGAATACGGTTGCGTTACGGAATCCCTATTCCGTCATATTGTTCATTCTCCAAGTACTCGTAAGTCCAAGTACTTGGAGAATGAACAATATGACGGTGGACGAAGATCGCACCGGGCAGGGGGAGGCGTAGGCGTCATCGCTGCTTCAGTCAAGCTGGGACCACGTTCGGTGAAACCCGAACGAAACGTCAGCAAAATAAATAAAAAAAGGTACGTTTCGCGTTAATTCCCGTATGCATTCATTAAATTGATATAAATGTGAATATTATCATGGACGAACAACTGACTGCCTCCATGGTCCAGTGGTAAAGGCCTTGTGATCCGGAGGTTTTGGGTTAAAATTTCATCATTCATCATTTCATTGATTATGTGCTTCGGAAGGCACGTAAAGCTGTTGGTGCCGAACGCCATCTAGGGTTTGTACATATCCCTAGGATTGGTTCTGGTCTACCCTTTGGGTTGTGGAGGTCAGACGACAGGAGCTCTGTGTAAAAACCAGTAACCTCGTCAAATCACCTAAAGGGTAAGGAAGCGGATTCCGGGCACTGAAGCGTAACCACTGACGATGCAACCGGGAATACACGCTTGGATTTGGATTTTTATGGAGAAAGGTCTTGTAATAATAATAGCGTTAAACAAAAAAATAGCTATACCCAGGCGAATATTTAATTTTCTTTGCAATTTTACTCAGAATATTGCATATGCATTTAAGTTGCAAACTCTATCTAAGTTAAAGCTCCTTGTAGAAGACAAAAGTGATTTGAGAAACCTATTAAAATGATGCTAGTGGTTAATTTCAAACGGCCGCGATCAGGTTCATGTTCGCTTTGGGAAAATATCTTTGAAATTTAGCAGTTTCTACCCGAAGGTCTCTAGCAATATTTGGTTGTCCCAGTAGACCTATCAAGTCTCTAGTTCTAGCGGGAATTTTTGTCCCAAAAGAGCTACTTACCACAATTTCCACTAGGGATTTTATTAATAACACACACACATACACACAAAGAAATTTATTCCCTATAGTCATAATATTACAATGTGTTCTTACATTTAAGCGCGCCATTCGCGTTTTTTATTTACACATATTTTGTTTACACATTCTGTCG
The DNA here is from genome assembly GCA_963576875.1 of Acrobasis repandana. Taxonomy (NCBI): domain Eukaryota; kingdom Metazoa; phylum Arthropoda; class Insecta; order Lepidoptera; family Pyralidae; genus Acrobasis; species Acrobasis repandana. The sequence continues at coordinate 5,185,087 of OY756223.1, read as the reverse complement.
CACCACCCAAATTATTTTTCTACTTGGTCCATGGTTGACTGTCAGAGAACGCCATAAGAAATGTGCTACGGTGAAATTTAGAAGGATGGTGCAATCCTATGACCCAAACACATATGTGCAAAGTAAATAAATATTTTTTTAAAATAAGGGTCATTTTCAAGGGAAAAAATTAGGAAATTGAATAAAAAAAGGTTTTACAAGCCTTACTGTGTCATATCTATTATATTTTTGTTGAAATTGTAAAATAAATAGTTCTGATTTTATTCATGAAATAATACGAAAATTGACCATTCCCCCCCGTCTTATGTCCGAAACTAGTGAGTATAATTTTTTTTTAAAATACAAAATATAGTTCGATTGCTTGTAGATTACATGAAAATCAATAAGAATTTAATTAATTGTACGGAACCCTCTCCACGTGAGTTTAACTCGCACTTCGCCGGTTTATTTTCATTTATGAATTGATTTTAATCAAATTGAATTAAAATGAATTAATAAGTATTGAATGCATGATGTTTTTAAATGTAAGCACCATCGCATTAGGTAAATTATATAATCTGTAATGATAGTGCTCATTATTTCAATATTTTAAAAATATTGAAATAATGAGCGTTGGTATGACTTTACTGATTTGGATTGGTCCTGTTGTCAAAATTGGATGGCACTCGATAAGCTATTTCAGATGCCTCTAGGAAACTTAAAGAATCTAGCCCCAGTGCAGTATCGGCCACTAACACACACGAAAAACAAACGACGGATACTAATAGGATTTATGCTAATAAGTAAACACGCCACCTTATCTTAAGTGAATTAAAATAAACAGCAAGTATTGTGTTTTACAATCCTTAGATTAATGTAAGTACACAGGTGTGCTAGGACCTCGATAGATTTTAAAACAAGCATTTACACCCTAGGGCATAGGAAGCCACACATTCTCCTTGATTGCTTCAAAATTTATGGCGCGTGAAAATAAATGTCTTTCCACAGTGTGCGGCTCTATTCGCGTTTAGTATTTATGGAGGTGATACGAGTACACTACACTGGGAACATTCACTCTGAAAGTTTAGTAGTTGATTGTTAGTTATATGTAGGTAAAACTTCTATAAAACTATAATACCTACCTTATAACAAAGTAAATATCCTCTCAATCTATCGCAGGTTGACTCGAAGAGATCCCTACATGGGATAAGTCCGCCTTTGTATATTTGCTCTTTCGTATTATGTTGTCTTTTATACTTTAATTTATTTGGTACAATAAAGATATTACAAACAAACAAAAAAACCTATTAGCTACAGCTACTACCCGCAATCACATCCCTTGGGAACCTTATAATAGGAAAAAGTGTAGACTTTGCCTAGTCTCCGGTTTTTTAAATATTTGCATGTGAAAGATCTCAGTTCTTTTATTGCTAATCCTTGGGAATGCATTTGAGCGAAAATTAACCTTACCTTTAAAAAATATTGTTCTATTTTTTTTATTTTTTTATTTTTTTTTTGTTATGTAAGAAATTAAGCAAAAGAAGCATTGTTTAGGAAGAGATACACACAATGACGATTTTTGGCAGAGATAGAGTGAGAGAGGTATGGAGTGGTTTGTCATTGCCTTATCCAATTCACACACTAGTTAACTTAATAGTCACTAGTGTCCTAGGTTTCCACACTATTAACTTCACTAGGAAGCAAGTGGTGGCAGTTGAAAATGGCCGTACATATGAGTACCAAATCACGCAGTAGTCGATCCTAGTAAGGGAAGTGTTCGAACACGTAGGTACCGAAGTCGAACTTGTACTTAAGAGGGCGCCTGATGCTGATAATCTAAATTTTGCTCTCATTTCCACGCACACTAATTTAATCTAGCCGAAGCGAGACAGCGAGCCAAGCGGGGAGGGAAGAATCGCGGCGGGTCAATGAGGGTGGTTTACACGTTTCTGGTTTTTTAGGTTCATTCGTTTTGAAAAGAATATTTAAGAGTTATTTGAAAAATAAGACATATGATGACTTCCTTATGTTTAATACAATTGTAATCCAGTTACTAGAGCTAATTTATTGTATTTCTTGAGCCGTTTTAGTTATAATACGGAGGTGATTTGGAGGCAATGTCGCATTTTTTTTCTATGGAGAAAAGCAATCTTGGTTTTGAACATATAATGACTAGAGTAAGTCGTGAACTTCGCTGTTTTTATTTCAAAGTAAGTATTTCGTTAATATTGATAATATTTAAAATCGCTCTAAGTACTATCAGGGTCATACGCGCTCTTAAACAGCTCGGCAACCACTACTTCGAAAAAATACTTGTTTACGTTTCATTATAAAAAAAAGATTAAAAGTAATTAGTTACGTCAGAATTTAAATAAAGGAATTAATCATTTAAAAATATAGGCGGCATTATTTTGTTTTCTCTTATTCCAATTAAGAGAAATTTTAATTAGAATAACAGATTTTTACGGCCTGAATAAGCAAAAAGAGATTGGAACAAAATGATATTAAAATCTTTTGTTCTACATTTCTTATTAATTAAAGTTAAGTAAGATTATGTTTTTATAGAAAGTGATTTTTTAATATAACGTATATAAAGTTTTTTTTATTAAGATTAGATGCTAAAAGAAAAGAGAATTGGGTAGATGACTAGGTCAAAAATAAATTATTTGGTACTGTTAAGAGAATAAAACGTCACAAAATAGTATCACTTGTCATTGATCATATCCATTTTCAATGTAATTTTAGATTTTTTAATGCAGAAAAACTGATATTAAGAGTGCTAATTGACTCCAAATATCTATGACGTGACGGTTTTGTATTTCATACAAATCCCATAGAAAATGTTTGTTTTGACATTTAAATAATTACATTTTTAACAAAAAAAAACAACCGACTTCAATTTTTTAAGGAGTTTCTTCCATTTCTCCAAAGTTCTTTATTATATTTTCTCCAAATTAAAATGGGACCAACTTGGTAGTAAAGATTTTCAAAAAAAAAAGAATCATCAAAATCGGTCCACAATTGGCGAAGATATCGCGTAACAAACATACATAAAAAAAAACATACAGTCGAATTAATAACCTCCTCCTTTTTTGAAGTCGGTTAAAAAAGGGTCTGATTTGACTTGTTGTCATCTAGCGGATTAGTTAGTTAAAATCTTTATTGCACCAAAATATTATGATACTTCTTCTTCTTTAGGTGCCGCTTCATTCCCGAAGATTGGCCGTCAGCTCTTTAAATCTTGATTACTCGTATGATAAAGAACAATATAAAAAACATAAAACAGATGTCAAATGGCGGCCTTCTCCTAATTGCAATTTGTTCCTGGCAACCAAGGTACTTGGAGATGTTTAACGAAAACAGGTGAGGCGCAAAATTAAAGACAATTTAAAGATTAGGCCAATTATGCCTACTTTTCCCTTAGCATGGCATTTTTTATTGAAAGCCCGTCAAGGTTTAAGTATTATGTACTTATGTTTGATTTAAGGTTATCATCGCAAAAATAATATTTTTTTTTATAATAAACCCTTTATTTATAAGTTATATACGATATTTACAAATATCAAAAGGAAAAACCCGTCAAAGGGTATGAAGCACAATATCATTATAAAGGTGGAAAGAATATATTTTTGCGGGAATAAATAAGAGGAAATTATATAAGAGGCCGTAAAAAAGAAATACAGAACCTTTGTCCATTCTGTAATGAAAGGATAAAGTAATTTGTTGTCTCAGGTTTTCCGCCAATTACTTATTTTCCGACGGCTAAAGGAGTGCTGTAATTTTAAATGAAAGTGGACAAGTGTAAATTGCACTGGAATTATGGTTCTGTATAAAATTTCAAGTGAATAACGATATATAAACATAAAGTATTCTGGTCCATGCCGAATATGATGAGGTCGCCACCGGTCGCTGCGACGTCGACCTTCAATTCAGGTGAACGCTGATGCTCTGACCAGTTGCCACGTTGCCAGATAGGTAGAGCGTCAAGCAATTTTCAACTGAAACATGCTTGTTGATTATAGGGTTACTAAGTTATGCTACTTGGCAGCCAGATAAATGATTTACAATATTAAACAAACTCACAAGTAGAAAAACAACATTGTTTGTTTTTGTAGGTGTTAGTAGCTAACACCTGTGTGACATTGTTTTATCTGCTTTATGTCGCTCGCCGAGACCAACAGCTTAACATTTCTCACAAAGGACCGAGCTCATCGAAATATAATTCTCTAGAAACCTAACGCTCCTACATTCACCGCTTTGATTCTGATTCCATTTACGCAAATAAACGAACAGTAATTACAACAAAACACTCGAACGCACACATAGACAAAGATGCATGCGATTGGTCGCGACAAGGTCACGCGTCGTCTTCGGTCGGGTGGGGCAGTCAACGCAATGAGCGGTGAGATACAATGCGCGGATGATACCTATTATGCAGTACGCTACGCTAAAATAAATAACCTTGTTTACGTGTTACTTTTTTTTAATAACTAATTTTCATGTTTGTATGGCTTCTACACCACTTCACGGCACATGACGGCATTTTTAATGAATCGACTATCGCAAAAACACAGCAATATTCTCAAAGGTAACTTCTTGCGAAGCAACTGCACGCCTCGAGTGTCACGGCGAACTGTCGCGCCGCACTGTTCATATTTTAAGCCCCGCCCGCCGCGGCACATATCGCGTGAAATGAATTATTGTTCGTAGATCTAGCTTGAGATATTTAATTTCAGATTGCAAGGTGTGGATCATACCTGACGTTAATTTCCATTTGATCTTTACTGTTATCTATAGGAAGATACAACAAAAAACGTGTTTTGAAGTTTCTTATTTAGAGTTTTGCAAGTGTATTAATTCAAATCCAAATTCTCTTTTAAAAGAAAAGTCCACGCACCTTTTGAACTCTCTTTCTACACAAAGTCATCATCATTGAGTTCTTCATAAGCAATTTTTTTATTTAAATGTAACTGTACTTACTTATAATGTATATTATTATAATGGTATGCACTGTGGAAGTAGATATTGATTCTGTTATAGTAGGTATGTAATTGTATATTGTATAGTAATATTTTATGATATCAAAAATTGATTTTTCGCGCTGAGCCGCATATTTTTTTTTTCTTATATCGTTGATTGTGAGAAAATGCTCCGCCATTTGCTAAAAGTATACTTTTATTTTAGAACAATAAAATGTGATAAAGGAGTGTTTTGAATTGCACATGAAATAAATAATCACTCATCAATTTAATCTCATCATTTATATACTTTTTTACATCAAATAAATCAACAATCTCATCATAAATACTGACTGCACATCAAATAACTATCCCTAACCTAGTAATTAGGGCAAACCTATAGGTTAGGTTATGTTAGAACTGCGAGCAGCGGCCGGCGAGGGCTAGGAAAGTTCTATCCATTTCACTACGCTACAAATATAAATTGCAGTTTGTTTAGTAATAATTTTTAGTTGAGTATTTTGCTGTGCAATTATAATAGTAATTTTGATTTGCGTTTAAATACTACATTTATTCGTTCAGTAAAACAGTTCTGCAAATACATTAAACAGTATAGGTACTAAATTTGATTTATGTAGTGTGCATAATTAGTGTGCAATTCAGTATTTTTGGTGGAACTTTAATATATTTTATCTCTGATACCTAAATAGTGCAGGAGCAGTACGGAACCTTTGTCCATTCTAGATTAGAAGGATAAAGTAATTTGTTGTCTCAGGTTTTCCGCCAATTAATTATTTATCCAACGGCTAAAGAAGTACTGTATTTTAAAATAAAACGGACAAGGGTAAATTGTAGTGTATCAATGGTTTTTTAAAGAATTGTATCCTACATTGAATAAAAAAAATGACTTTGACTTTGTAAGTGTATTACTACTTGGACACAAAATTGAAAAAAATAACAAACAAGGCACTTTCCTTCTAGAGATTGCCATCTAAGTGACAATCGGGAACAACTAAATATATCTTACAAAACACGAATGAGTTCAAGTCAACTTTGATTAACCAAAGCACACTTAACACAGAATTAATCTGCTGTATAACATGCTCTTGTTTTGCATTCTGTAGGGATATTCTTAGTTTTTTTATGAAAAAGTTTCACAATTTAGACGAGGATCCCTAAAAAAGAAATACTGCCCTGAAGATTTGTAACTGTCGTGTAATTTGCATCTCTTCCTCGTTACAGTTTAGAAGATAGATTCCTAGCCTGAATCCGCTTTGCTTTGAATCCTCACAATATATCTCGAACAGAATAAATGGCTCACTTTGAAAAGGCAATATAATGTACGTCAAATACTTGTTTACAGATTGCTTTAAGGAATGTGATGTTTTTGTGTGACTTTAATCCCTCCGGCCGCTTTGGAAATTATGTTGTATTTGTACCTACTACACGAGCAATCGGTAATGCAGCACGATACCATCTTTCCAAGGTAAGATATCTTATACTAATTTGAAAATACTATTTTCGAATAAGGCCCAGCGCACACAAGCGGAGGCGCGGCGAAGCGCGGTTCTTGGTCGCACGCCACACCAGCTGAGGCGCGGCGAAGCGCGGTTCAGTTGCAAGCCGCGGAGTCTGAGCGACTTTGAGTGCTGTCAAAAGCCATCGAGAATCACGTTCGGAGCGGCGGCGCTCTCACGCATTCGTTTTTATTGATATATCACTATAATAGCGTGAAAATACGTCATACAAACATGCATACATTTGCACTTAGTTTATCCTCATCCATCGCTATTACGATCAAAATGGATGTCTTTACTATTTAAAACTTTCCGGACGTCTAGGAAACTCCCGCCGCTCGCGCCGGTCGCCAAGCGCCATGAAGAGGTGCGCCGAGCCGCTCGTCTCATCGCTGGCAGTTTTCAACCGCATGTGATAGTAGTAAGGTTTATTTTAAATTGATTTATTCTCAGTATCTTCGCCGCGCTTCGCCTGGTGTGCGCTGGGCCTAAGGCAGACACGTCTTGTACCAAGACGTGTCACATATAACTTTGTTCGCCATTTCGTTTGCTCTTATTAGGGTGACCGTTATCGTATTGTTTGTCACAATCGTCTATAGTGGTCTTTTTATACAGTAAAAAGCTAGGTTTTTGCTTAAGTTACTATAAGTTGTAGGGGCGCCTTCCAGCTTGTAAAATGGGCCCTACATATAAGTATTTGTTTAGTAGGCAAATGTTTTTACAACTATTACAAAAATACACAGAAAAAAACATAAAATAATAAATACAAGAGGAGAATCTTACAATCCAAAAGAAAACAAGTATAACTATTAAATATATAAAATCTTACGTATTAAAAATTCTCTAGAAAGGTCTGTGGTACTGAATTCCCTTTAGTGTTTTAACGTATGAGACAATTTTAGGATCAAATATATCAAATTTAGGGTTAGTTTTCCGCAATCTCGTTACACTAACGGGCCATCGTCACAATGGGGTTATAAAATTAGGTACGTATTATTTTTAAGATGTGCTCTGGGAGCAGCTAAAGACTTGATACAACACTGATTTAAATACTTAAATTCACTTGACTGTTACAGCACTTTTATAAAAAAATAGAATAACTTTTATCTATACTTCTATATCTATATATATATACTATATACTTATACTAATATTATAAAGAGGAAAGATTTGTACCTATTTTTGTATGTTTGTATGTTTGTAATGAATAGGCTCAAAAAGTACTGGGCCGATTTAAAAAATTCTTTCACCGTTGGAAAGCTTCACTATTCCCGAGTGACATAGGCTATGTGTATACCACGGGCGAAGCCGGGGTGGACTGCTAGTTATGTATATAAGTAAATAATCATCATCAGGTATTTTCTAGTCTCCACTGCAGGAGCACGAACCTCTCTGTGTAGTACACATTCTCCATGCTGGCCAGACGGGTTAAAGAGGTATCATCAAGGTATCATAGATGTTTATAAGCATTTTTAAGCTTGTGTTTCCTAAGTCGCCATCTATGACATCCACGGAAAGACTTGGAGTGGTCCTATTCGACTTGGCCGGGAACCACACGGCTTAGTAGAAAATAGCTCCAGCCAGATAATTAAGTAGCTCTCATAATTGTGTGATCAGGATAAAAGATGGAATTGAAATCATTCAGATAATGAAGATAAGAGGAAACCTCAAGGGCTAGAGAAATGAAAAATAGGTATTTGTAAAATCTATTGCTGTCGCGCTGTGCCCGAACTACAACCGAGCAAGTGCGATAGAGACATACTGCAGGTTGGACTGAAAATACCTATTAAAAGAACAGAAAATCAACGATTCGTAGTCCCTGGATTTCTTCTCCAAAACTTAACCAATATAGGTAGTTAAGTACTTTTTTCATTACGAATTAACAAAGACTTGAGCGGTGTTCCTGTTTTAATTTTTTTATATTATCTAGTCAAATTTGTTTTCTGGATGTTTGAACACAGCGGAAAATCTGGCCATTTTTTTAGGTTTTTGAACGTTAACACTAAAAACAAAAATAAGACAGAACAACAAGACAAATGAGTGCGATGAAAAATGCATTATTATTACAAAGTTACATGTATATAAATATTTTTTAGGTTCTAAACAGTAAAATGTTCCAAATGCTTCTCTGTCATGTTTATAGACGATGCGATTAGCAATTATGATTTTGATTCCCATTTTTCATCTTCCACCTTTTCGCATTTCCCTCGTAACGCAATTAATAATAATAATAAACTCATTGTAAGCTAGGTCAAATAAAATTCTAAACCTTGATAAAATTCTTAACACGTCCCAGCCTTCCAAATTACTGTAACTTGGCTTTAGTGCTTAGAAGATCCCTTTAATTTTAACAGACAATCAATGGAACGGACCTTTAATTAAAAACCCAACTTTAATTAAAAACTTTTTGAAAATTATACTCTTCAAGTTGTAAGAAATAACTTTTACTTCTTTGCGCAGAACCTTTGTTGCTTTTTTACTTTCAGTCTTAAGATAGTTTTAATTAGGTATTTCATATTTTATATTCTACTATGCAAGCTCTGCAATATTATTGCCAACATTATATCTAATTGACAGAGTGAGCGAAGCGAAAGAAGGTCTCCGTTTCAGCTTCGGAATAAATTCTTTCGTGTGTCCGAATTCCAGTTTTCCGGTAGTTCTTGCCCACAGGTCGCATTTCTCAACCGAATCTCGTGAAATTTTGTGAGCAGTTTCGATAATAATTTAGAATTTTTTAGTTGTCAAGCCAGTATTTCGAAATTTATCAAAACGGCAGAAATAGAAAACGTAAAAATCACATTTCAGCCATTTATTCAAAAATATCATACAACTTTTTGTTAGGTACCCTTATTGAGACAATTTTTTTGTCCAAATAACTTTTTAATTCGTGACGTAGGCTTTGACCATCGCAGTAAGAGTTGCTCTTTATTCTTGTACCATAAAGATTTTATATTTGATTTTTAAACGTTCTGTGCTCGGCTCATCACTTACTAAAGGGGTGATACGCTTTTTTCAAAAATCGGAGATAGCTCTTCAATTTATACAGACATGTTTGTTTCTCAGAGGCGGCTTTATTTTTCTTTTCTTTTCACTTCATTAGACTACAAAAACCCAAGTTTTTTTAGTTTATACCTCTATAGTATTATACTCGTAATTTACTTACTACATCTATGTAGTAAGTAAATTACGAGTATAATAGATTTGCAAATTAACAAGTGCCTCTATTACTAGACCGCATGTGGAGCCCAGATTTCGACAATTCAGATCGGATCTGTTTTGCATATAACATAGACATGTGTGTATTCAGACATGATTGTATGCAAATACGATGTAGGGAATCCCGATGGTTTGTCATCGTGTTTGATACTATTTATATATGTTCGTTGTATCCTGGTTAAATTGAATCCAGAATCCTTCGCTGGGCTCGCTGCGCATTTATGGAACGCATTACATCATCATGATCATTCAAGCGTATGTTCCCGGTTGCATCGTCAGCGGTTACGCTTCAAAACCCGGGGTCCGCCATACCTTACCAAGGTGATTTGACGAGGTTACTGGTTTTTACACAGAGCGACTGCCGTCTGACCTCCACAACCCAAAGGGTAGACCAGAACCAATCCTAGGGATAGGTAAAAACGCTAGATGACGTTCAGGACCAACAGCTTTACGTGCCTCCTAAAGCACGGAATCATCTTTCTTTTCGGATAATCAGGTGATTCAAGCCTGTAATATCCTAACCAGACTGGATACCACTTTTCACAAAGTTTGCTTTCCATTGGGATTTGAACCCAAAATCTCCGGATCAAAAGGCAAACGCCTTGACCACTGGACCACGGAGGCAGTCATATGGAACGCATTGCCAGTGGAGATAAAAATGTCACAATCTCTAGGCTCCTATAAATTTAGATTCAAGAAACTCTATGCAGAGTCATAAATTGAGTTATATTACATATATGTATAATACTTATATATATATTGGGCACATACATCAATGTTAATTTAGTTTATATGTGTACTAGCAGTCCACCCCGGCTTCGCCCGTGGTACACACATAGCCTATGTAACTCGGGGATAGTGTAGCTTTCCAACGGTGAAAGAATTTTTTACATCGGCCCAGTACTTTTTGAGCCTATTCATTACAAACATACAAAAATAGGTACAAATCTTTCCTCTTTATAATATTAGTGTAGATTTATTGCATAATGTTTATTATACTCGTAGTGTACAAGCCTTAATTTTCTTTTTTTTTCACCCTTAAAATAGATTCATTATAATATTTTGTTAGATCCATAATATTTTGTATGTAAATGATAAATATACTTTTTAATTTTTAATAAATGAAACAATAAAAAATCAACATACTTGAACACAATTAAGTATCCTCCAAATCACTTTGTTATTAATTTAAAAAAAAATGCTGTTAAGAAGTACAAACAGTGAACGCGACGCATGCACTAACATCTTACCAATCAATGTACCTACAGCATCAGCGGCGTCTTTGATGGAGCTGGGGCCGCCTTTGTCGGGCCGCCGACAAAATGTGCAATTGTGCAAACCATTTGGGCAAATTGACTACAATGTATCTACCTCATATACTTAATCCGCAAGAAAGATACGCGTAAACATTTGGTGCTATGTATTATTTTAGAAATATTAAAAATAAGATAATCGTGATTTAAAGAAAAGGTGAAATATTTTTTTAAATATTTACTAAAAAGCCTTTTAGTATAAGTAAATAAGATTTCCAAAGAAACCTGACTTATTTACAAATCAAATAAAAGCACATTTAAGTAATCTTTTTTTTGCGATTTTTTTAAAGATATAATACAATATCACCCCGCTGATTGAATATAAAACTAGACACGTTGCCATCTACTGTTACTGAAATATTCAATTCTGTTAACACAATTCGTTAGTTATTCATGAGCTTGATTCACTCAACAAATATGTGCCTAAATTGACATTTCCAAATAAATCCCGTGTCACAGGAACTATGCAAACCCTGTAACTGCCAATAAAGCGTAGGAAACTGAGAATTTTCCCGCTTTTTTACAAGCTTTTATATTTTACATACTCGTGATTTATTTACATTAATTGAGGTACAAAATTATTTGAAGTCTCTGGTTTTCGATTTAGTTTCCACTGTGTTTCGAAAACAATATGAAAGTATGTACGGTCAAGTAGGTATTATATTCGGGTCAAGCAATTGAATTATAGAGCAGTTACCTTCAACCAATTGGTTGAAATTTGAAATACATTTATGTGGGATAGACTACATACATCCCTAAATTATCTAATATATTAATTAATTACATTACGTCTTTATCCCTAATGGAACAGACAAAGCATTTTTGGTCTTGCGGCTCAAAGCAGATGCTTGGAGGCGAGCCGAGGAGAGCCCAGGGCCGCAAGACTCAAAGGCCACTTTTAGCGTGATGGGGGCGAGAACATAGAAAAAAGAATAAAAATAGTGATGGGTTCCTAGTTGGTAGCCGCATCACGTAATAAAATGATTTTGCATTTTCGCCCATTCCCTCAATTGGCGGGAAGAGAAGCAGCTGGTACATTCTGAGTTTTTTTCTTTTCTCCCAGACGAGCATGGAATGAATGTGATAGGATGATGGGACGGGAGTAGGATAGAATGACAATGCAATATGATGTTAAAGAGTTGGCTTGATGATGTAGCTAAGAGGTAGCCATTGGAACTCCATAATGGAACAATCTGTCAGTCCAGCTGTTAAATGTTATATATGTCTAGTATATGACATCTGCGATACGATTTCCTTCGGCGTATAATTATGGGAAAAGTCGCAGGAAAAAGAAAGGTTGGGAGGAGAAAGAAATCCTGGCTACGCAACATCCGAGCGTAGACCGAGTTAGCGAGTTCTACTGAGTTGTTCCACCGAGCTAAGAACAAAGAGGAGCTGATTGCCAACCTTCACAGAAGTTGGCAACTTCCATGGCATAATGGTCAACACTCTAGTCCCCTAATCAGGAGGTTTTGGATTTGATCCCCAGCCAATGAAGTTGGAAAATGGCCTTTTTAAAATTATCTGGACCATGGGTATCATGTATTTATCATAAAATATAATATCGTAAGTTAGTATCACTTAACATAAGTTTAAAAACTTATTTTGGGACTAGCTCAATTAGTATGATTTGTCCCTATAAGTATATTTTATTTTTATATACAATAAGGAATATGCATGGAATACCAATCCGGCTCATATTTTTATTTTACAATTTCTTTTAATACGTTACCACGCCTAGTTAATTATTTTTCTTACTGACTCTTATTTGGATTAGAAATAAATTATTGAAAATATGCAAATATTGCGCGGAAACTTTTGACAAACAAAAGGGAAATGACGACAAAGTTCATAAAAAGGAAATGACAAGTTCGGGTGCGTTCGGTAGGACTGTCCGTCCATGTAGTTTGACTATCGATGACATTCGAAATGTATGTACTTTTATATAGAAGTTTAACAAACATCACTGGCTGATAACATCGAAAGTACCCAAAAAAGAAAAACATGCGTTGACAGCTTCTGTCTCTAGCGGATATTGCAGACATTGACGTCATATTTTAAAATGGCGTGTTTTAGTTGTTATAATCTACTTGCTATTTTTAATATTTATTTTCTACATCATATACATGTTTTTCGGCACTGATTTATTTTTTGCGGCTATTTCTCGACGAGGACTATCGATTAAAAATATAAAAAAAAATCATGCATACTCTCTATAAACGGAAAAAATAATGTAACAAAGAAAACCTATCAAATTTATTTTCGAGATTCCTGCATTAGTCCCATAGGAAAAGTTGTTGATATTGACTAACGAAGTCACCCTTTCAAGTGTTTGTCAGCCGTAAATAGACACTCTTTATTGTCCTGAACAGGTCCTGAATATCGCAGAGCTTGCAAAGCAAAATATAAAAAAAATAATCTCAATACTTTCAAAGTTTTGAGACAGTTTGACTTTAAAAAGCAACAAAGGCGCAAAGTCAAAAGGTGAGTATACGTATCATATTCAAAAAGTTTTCATAAAAGTTGGGCCAAGTTAATTTCTATTGATTGTCTATTAAAAATTAAAGGGCTTTTAAAAACTAAAGCCAAGTTCCAATAATTTGGAAGAATTTTATTATGGTTTCTTATTTTCTTTGACTTTTCTTTTAAATAGTTTCATTAATCACGAAGAAAATGTAGAAAGGCAGAAGGTAAAAAATTAGAATGAAAATAGAGATGGTTTGCTAGAATCGCATAAATATGATTCAGATTCCCTCACATTCTCACGATCGGTACGATCTACGCGGGAAGATGACCCCTGGTACAGTGTTTTATCTTTTCTCCCAGACCAGCATGGCAGCATGAAGAAGGAAATGGCGAAGGCTTCCGCCTTATTCGCATCCTTATTTAAGTAAGAAATAAATTAAGTATTTTTGACAATGGTTGGAAGTGGCTCGTTCGACATAACGTCGTTATTAGTACCGAGTTCAAAGGCCTACAAGGTACTTAAGGTACATTATTGCTCTTTGGGCCTACATCAACCCTTGATTGTAACTTGTAAGGAATAAAGAAGCAACAAAAATAAGAGAGGCTCAAAGAAAGTACATAAAAGGTAAAATTATTCTAAAAAAAAACCCTTTTTTGTCTATAACTCTCAGTGACGTATCAATCAAAATCAAAATGTAAACATACTATATTTCTATTTAAATAAAAGTATTTTCTAAAAAACTAAGAAAAATTCAATCTAATGTCGTTGACGTGTATCCAACCGTGTTCCAGCCTTACAAAAAGCTACTTCCTATATTCTGCTGTACTGGCTCTAAAACTTTTGGCTCTGGGTCCTTTAGCGAATATCGTATGCAATCCGATCAAAGTCCAGGTCGCGAACTTAAGTGACCTGAAGAATTTAACTCCCTTTTGGCTGGTCGCAGGGCTGTATATGACGACAATGCCAAATGAAAAGACCGCTATAGCCCTACTAAGAATTTACGTGCTAGCAAGATTCGTGGCAGCCCTTAGCTACGTATACCCGATACCAAGGATGGCCTCGAAAATTGCGTTCTTCGCGTCGTTTGCTATAACATGTTATATGGGGCTTTGCGTCGTATTTACTTACAAAGATGCATTTTAGGACAATCTATGGCATTTATAAAGTTATTTGGTCAGTGTTTTGACTACTCTCCAAATCATGTTCGGAAATAGTTTATACCTTAACTTTTGTAAATAAAAAGATTTTATTGTATGGCTAAAATTATCAAGTATTTAGTATGTTATGTCTAAGCATTAAACATATACTGTAAACACCTTATACTAACATTGAGATATAGGTCTTGAAAAGCTAATAGATAATAATACTATGTTTCTTTACATTGGTTAAAATTTTGAGTGTTGTTTTAGTATTTACCAGTAATAGTCCACTGCTGGACTACAGACCTATCCCAATGAAGGAGGGATTTGCCTATGATCTGGCTAGATCATAGCTGGGAGAAGTGGGTTGATGATCGCAGTAAATGGAAAAAGGCGTTACATAGAGGACGCTGCTGCCCGTTTCCTGTTACCTATATCTCTATTAGTCGCTCCTTACGACACACGTGACTTATTGCATTCTACTCGTACCGTCACCGAATGGTGACAAATTGTATTCAAGTCTGCCGTCACCACACGGCACATGCTCGTGTGTTTTTGAGTGAAAGGTGAACAAACTTGGAGTAGTTCCAGTACTCATTTACTTCTGGTGTTAAGGGAGTAACACAAAAGGGTGTTTCTCCCATAACTCTCTTGTGGTGTAAGGTAAGCAAACGCGTAAAGTAATAATTAAAAACCTTTTATTTATAAATGTTTTTAGTTTAGTTACCTTTCATTAGCTTGTTTGTGTGCATAGATGGACCAGAGACCTCCTTTACAAGGTGACTTAGCACTTGCACACTACACTTAGTACACCCAAGGTCATAAAATTTCCAATCATGTGGACCGATTCAGTGGTTCTCTGAATGAATTCTTACATATACTGAACCTCGTTGCTATATTCAAGGAAAGTACTCTTCAAGTAGGTACCTAATAAGCCTTTTTTTCTCAGATAAACTGCAAGTTATAGAGGATTGTTTAAGAAGACCAGAGGATTTCAGCTAAAAAAAAAATTAAATAGTTGGTACCTACAAGCTGTACGATAACAAATCATATAAAAATAAAAACTTATTTTTGTTTACAAATGTTTAACATAACCAGAAACATGATTAACAAAATTTCAAAGGTAAAAATACAGTGACTAAATAATATCAAATTGCGTTCCTGTAAGTGTACACAACGCAAGCTCCCATATAACAAGTTATACCAAACGACATAAAAAACGCAGTTTCGGAGACTTTTCTTGGTATCTGGTAAACATAGCCGAGAGCCGCCACAAATCTTGCTAGCACATAAAGCCTTAGTAGGGCTAAAGCGGTCTTTTCATTTGGCATTGTCGTCATGTACAGCCCTGCGACCAGCCAAAAGGGAGTCAAGTTCTTCAGGTCACTTATGTTAGCGCGCTGGACTTTTATTGGATTGCATACAACATTGGCTAAAGGACCCAGTGCCAATAGTTTCAGAGCCAGTAAAGCGGAATAAAGGAAATAGCTTTGTGTTAGCTTGGAACAAAATCCAGACATTACGAAGTACTTTTTTAGTGTTTTTTATAAAAATACTTTAATTTTTTTAGAAGCACCATAATTTGTAGATATTATTATATTATGATTTTGATTGATAGCTAGGTATTTATTAGTAAAAATATTCTATGATGATTATGATAGCTATAGACAAAAAGATGTCAAAGATTCTATAGTTGGAGATACACATGCCGAAATGCCCTAGTTGAAACTCAGATCCTGATTTTTATACAGCCCTGCGACTAGCCAGAAAGGAGTCAAGTTCTTCAGGTCACTTATGTATGCGCGCTGGACTTTTAGTGAATTGCATAAGACATTGGCTAAAGGACCCAGTGACAAAAGCTTTAAAACCTTTTTTTTATTATATTATTTCCTTATTGCTTATATTAGGAAATAGCTTTGAACAAAATCCAGACATTACGAAGTACATTTTTAGTGTTTTTTTTAATAAAAATACTTGAATTTTTTTAGGAGCACCATAATTTATAGCTATTTTTAGGGTTTCGTAGCCAAATGGCAAAAAACAGAACCCTTATGGATTCGTCATGTCTGTTTGTCCGTCCGTATGTCACAGCCACTTTTTTCCGAAATTATTCTTTATTCTTTTAAAAATACTCCGTGCACTTACAGTTACCCAACGCGTGCACGTGAGTCAGGTACAGGCTAAAGTTAACTAAATAGACCAATAAAAAATACATATATCAATTTTTTTTTAAATTGTCCTAAAAGATGTCTTAGGCATCCGAGCAATCAAGGCGTTGAGTAATGTAGTGGCTTGGCTAGTGGGCGCATACTTGGCGGGGGCAGAATTTACCGCGGCCGGCGCGAGCAGCGGCCTGTTACGCAACTGCCTGAACACAACTATAAGAACTATACTGTTGAAACTTGGTAAGTTGATGTATTCTGTAAACTGCATTAAAATTTTCACACAAAAATAGAAAAAAGAACAATAAATTTGGGGGTTCCCCATACATAGAACTAAAACTCAAAAGTTTTTTTCATCAAACCCATACGTGTGGGGTATCTATGGATAGGTCTTCAAAAATGATATTGAGGTTTCTAATATAATTATTTTCTTAACTGAATAGTTTGCGCAAGAGACACTTCCAAAGTGGTAAAATGTATAATACACTATCACGTCTTTATCCCTAACGGGGTAGGCAGAGCCAAAGGCGGTAAAGCCCAGGCCACTTTTAGCGTAATGGTGGGCATGAAGGTGGAAAAGAGAATCATAATAGTGATGGGTTGCTAACCGCATCGCCTATTCATATGATTCAGATTCTCGCCCATTCCCTCGATCGGCTTTTACGATCTGCACGGGAAGAGAAGCAGCTGGTACATTCTATGTTTTTTCTTTTCTCCCAGACCAGCAAAGAAGAACTGAAGAACCCCCCTGTAACTTCTAAAATAAGATAATGATAAAACTAAAAAGAAATATATGATGTACATTACTATGCAAACTTCCACCGAAAATTGGTTTGAACGAGATCTAGTAAGTAGTTTTTAGGGTTCCGTACCCGAAAGGTGCAAACGGGACCCTATTACTGAGACTCCGCTGTCTGTCCGTCTGTCACAGGGCTCTATATCTTGAACCCTAATAGCTAGACACCTGAAATTTTGACCGATTATGTACTACTGTGGCCGCTATAACAACAAATACTGAAAATAAAAAAAAGTTAAAAATTAAAGGGGGTCGCCATCCAAAAAACGTGTTTTTTCAGCGTTTTTAACTAGATCTTTATAAAGGCATTAACCAGATAGTTTAATTTTTCACAGATTATGAATTACTATGGCCGCTATAACAACAAATACTAGAAATAAAAAAAAAGTTTAAAGTTAAAGGGGGTCGTCATACAAAAAACGTGTTTTTTTAGCGTTTTAAAACATTGTACGGAGTTACGGAACCCTTCATGTACGAGTCCGACTCGCACTTGCCCGTTTATTGTTTTTAATAAGTCATAAATCGTAAGCCGCAATTTACCTTTAGAACTTTTATATAATGTTACTTGTTGCTACAGAACCCTTCATGGGCTAGTCTGACTCGCACTTAGCCGCTTTTTATGATTTTGATTGATAGTTATTATGATCTTTTTTCTGTGATGATTATTCAGATGATTATGATAGTAAGATACACATGCTGAAATGCCCTTAGTGAAATTCAGAAGCCAGAACGCGTTCCACAGACCTATATTTTTTTTAAATTTATATAGATGCCGTGTCCCAAAGAGTTATAATATACCTTATTCCAATATCTTTGCCGTGTCCCGTATATATGAATAAAATAAGAGCCCAAACAAACGAGCGTACAGTCATTGTAATTTTAATTTTTGAATTGTGAGTCGCAGAAAATGAGTTGCGTAATTTCCGCTGCGTTTGGTTTCATACAAAAGCCCTTTTTACGCCACACGGCAACAGAAAATGAGTTGTGAATTTCTACAGAACAGAAATTGTGTGACTTATTTTTTACGACTCAAAACTGAAAAAATTACGCTTGGTTGCCAGGGCCCAAAGTTTATTAAAAAGTTCATAATTCATCAATACATACTCGTAGTATAAAACAAAGTCGCTTTCCGCCGCCTTTTCCTCTGTCTGTATGTATGTACGCTTAGATCGTTTAAACTTCGCAACTTCATCTTCATCTAAGCGCATTCCCGGTTGCATCCTCAGCTGTGCTGCTTCGGAACCCGAGGTGCGCTTTCCCGCTTTTTCTTCTCCAAATAAACCATGCATGTCAATAGTCACCCAAAGATACCAAAGACCTTGCGAAGTGTAGAAGAAACAGCCGGAACAGTTCAAACGATTTGGCTATAGTTTTACAAGCGGCCGCCTGCCTGAGGTCAACCCTCTTTGGAAATGTATTTGTAGCAGGATATGTTTTGCTTAGTCTTTTAGTCGCTTCTTACGACATGCACAGGTAAAGGTGGAGTGGTCTTATTCTAACCACACGGGAGAAAATTTTAATGTTCACAACTGTATTATTAAATGTGGTCATCATCAATAGGTAGATAAAGTGGCTAACTTGGCTCCAACGGTAGACCAGCGCTGGTGCTTCGCTTAAGTAACACCAGCTATGCTGAGTTGGAGGCTAATTTGGAGGGTCGATGGCACATAGCTATTGTTAAGTAATTAATAAATGTAAGTGTCGAAAATTAAAAAAAAAAATCTTATCTTAAAGTGTTTTAGGAGGAATGCTTATTGTATACCTATTATATATATACCCATGCTAAGCCAGGGTGGGCCGCTCGCTAGTTGTGTATAAATCACAAATTCACTTTTAAGTCGTTGTTAAAGTTGGATTACCTTTAACAAAGTTTTATCTTAGCTTATCTTAAGTACACAAGTAAGTTTATTTCTAATAATAAATATCAGTTTAAAGTTGACGTAACGAAAAACATATTTAGCCATGTTTGTTCACTCAAATCTGATTTTACAATGTATTCAAGTCTAAATCCGTCTTTGAAGTGAATAAAGTTGTTGACTTTCCCTTTGGGGGTTCATTGAAGAGAAAAGGTCTCAGTGAAAAGTTTATACAAAAGAGTATATTGTAAAATTTTATAAAGACTTTTATAGACATTTTAAGAATTAGGTATATTTTTAACCGACTTCTAAAAAGGAGGAGGTTATCAATTGGACTGTATGTTTTTTTTATTTTTTATGTATGTTTGTTACGCGATATCTTCGCCAATTGTGAACCGATTTTAATGATTCTTTTTTTATTTGAAAGCCTTAACTACCAAGTTGGTCCCATTTTGGAGAAGATATGATGAAGAACTTTGGAGATATGGAAGAAAATCATTAAAAAAATTTAAGCCGGTTGTTTTTTTTGTTAAAAATTTTATTATTTTTTACGGACAAATCACACAGATTGAGCTAGCCCGAAAGTAAGTTCGAGACTTGTGTTATGGGATACTAACTCAACGATACTATATTTAATAACAAATACATATATAAATAAACATCCAAGACCCAGGCCAATCTGAAAAAGATCATTTTCCATCTCGACCTGACTGGGGATCGAACCCGGGACCTCCGGCATGACAGCCTGGCATGATGACCTGACTAGGCCACAGAGGTCCTTAAATAATTACTAACAATATGTATTATATGTATAATCGCAAATTAACATGGCAATTTTCGATGCACGGTAAATCTCAAAAGAGATTATGATGGCATTGTAAATGGACTAAACATTAATGTATTAAATGTATTGTGTAAATAAATAAATAAATAAATAAAATAAATTTCTGCCAATTTTTATGCAAGTGGTAGGAAATCGCAGAAGACAGGGACGTGTGGAAAGATAAGGGGGGGGTCTTTGTTCAGCAGTGGGTTACAAGACCTATGGCTAGTAAAAAAAATGTATTTTCGATGTGGCATTTTGTTCGCTCTCTCCCAAAATAGACTCGTTACTAAAAAAAATCTCTCGTTAAACACATATTTATACATATTTGGGGTACCAAAACTAATCTAAACATTATCCAAAGAGCGCAAAATTTTATCAAACTGTTATTTCATTATTCATTTTTTACTTCTAATTCGGACATAGAACATAGAACACATACGAGTATTATTGTCAGTCATGTCAAAGACTGCAGGCATTTAAATATCCTTGCCTGTATTTTATTATTACCGGCACCGAAATATTCTGTCAAAATAAAGAGAATTTTCAGGAGTCACAATGACAAAGTCATAAATATCCACAAATATTATCAAATATATTATTCAAATAAAAAAGAAAATAATACGGGAATTAGACCGTAAATCAGTTCTAGTGATTTAAATAATGTGCGAGTTTCTGAAATGTACGAAAAATCTATAGGTATTACTGTTACCAGATTGGTGAAACTTGCGAATTTACATGAATCCAGTGGTTGTTTTTATAGAGGATCCTCTAGCTCAGACGTATATGGCTCACGCTGCATTATTAGCCATCAAACTTCTAGCCCTCAGTCCATTAGCAGCCATGACATGGGTAAGGAAAGGAATTTTCGCTAACGTAGACATCGTCAGAAGAGCGTACTTCTCCGAACTGAAGAACTTAGCGCCTTTCTGGATAGTAGGAGCGTTATATATAACAACAAATCCGCCAACGGATCTGGGGATCAGTTTATTCCGGTTGTACACCATTTCAAGGATCGTCGTGATACTTGGCTACATGAATCGGCCGGCCCCGGCTGTTTTGGCAGATTTGGCCCTCATAACTTCTTTTCTGATAAACTGCTTTATGTGTATGTGGGTCGTGTATTATTATAGAAAAGCGTTATAATTATATATGCGATGTAAATGCCATAAATGTAAAGCGATGTAAATACAATAAATTGTTGCAAGTTTTTGTTTAAATGTGTAAAGAAGGTTGTAACATTCAAGACTACTTTTTACCCGACTGCGCCAGACATAACCCTCCTTCCTTATGTTTTTTGAGTGTATGATGTACCTCTATATTTCTTTGGAACTCTGCAGCTTAAACGGCTAACGGCTAACTAAATGGATAGAATTTAGGAATTGTTAGAGTTACACTAGGTATTTCAAAAATAAAATAAAAAAACAAAATGGCGGATTTTTGGTTCCAAATTATGTCTTAACATTTTTTTATTTAAAACATATCAAGTGGAGTATCAAAATAAAGGATTTTGTGGGAACATATATATAATATCTCAGTAAGTATTGCGCTACATGTTTTTCATTTTGAAAAAGCATATTGTGAAATGTTGATTATTAAACATTCTTTATCAACAATGTTCATTAAAATAACACCGTCATTAATTTAAAAAGTATTTGTCGTTAATTAGAATAATGATGTCTACTTACTAAAAGTTTATATTTACATTACTTATCTAGTTGTTTCTATGCTGTTCTAGGATAAAAGAAAAAACTTAGAATGTACCAGCTGCTTCACTTCCCTCAGATCGTAAAAACCGATCGAGGGAATGTGAGAAAATTCGAATCATGTTAAAAGGCGATGCGGCTAACAACCCGTCACTATTTCGATTCCTTTTTCCACCTTTTTGCCCACCATCACACTAAAAGTGGCCTTTGGGACTTGAGGCCTTGGTCTCTGCCTGCTTAAAGCCGCAAAACCAAGACGTGATTGTGCAATTTTAGTTTTTTAAAGTTTCCTTTCAATCTTGTATTTAATTTTTTAATTTAAAAAGTACAACAGACGGACTATACCTCAATAACAGCTGAGTAAATCATAAAATATAATTATACACATACGTCATATTACTCATGTCTTTTCCCTTAACCTACATTTTATAATATTAGACAAACAGTATACCTACATTATCGGTTATTTGTAAGTGCAGTCGCGGGGCTTGCTCAGTATAAGTCATGTAACATTACCGTTTTAACTAGGTATATGTATTTATCTGTCCAATTATTTTTATCTGTTCCTATAAATAAACGCAAAAACAACATTTTAGTCACTGCCATAGTGACCCACTGCAGTCAGGAAAGCTGCATAATTTGTGTTAAAGTATATATTATATTACTATAATAGCTGTGGAAATATGTATCTGGAGATGGAGATTAAGGAATGGTGCCTTAACATTGCAGCCATGGCGTCCTCAATTTGCTCGATTATATTATTGTGTACATGGTGTTTGATACCAAACTGGCGAACTTTACAGCATTACATTAGTTTGAGCCAAATTACGATCGGATCAGTACACCTCTGTTGTGTAGCCATCATAAATCTGTGGCCGGATATATCTGAGATAATTTCTTTTATCAACGGAATTTTATTTGGACTGACTTTATGTTGCTCCTTGTGTGCTTCAATTGTGGCTTATGTGAAATTGGTGATCGTGCACCTCGGTAAACCTAAAGCAGAAAAACTTAAGGCTACAGCATTTACCCTCGGGACATTTCTTTTAGTTATAATTATTGAAAAAGTTATAGTAACACCAATCATTGGTCTAGATTTAGATGGTAATGTGACTGTTAGATGTTTTTTGTTTGGTTATGTCATGATGATTAATTTAGCTCTTTATGTAACTATTATTATAAAAGTTATACGCAATTCGGGTACTTTCAAAAAGGAAAGACATGTTCGGCACATTATGTCCATGATTGGAGTCGGTATCATTTGTGATTCTGGATTGTTATTTTACATTGCAATGTTTATTTTCAACACAGATAGCTGGGTAGCTGAAGTAGGCTTTTTTATTTTCATATTTAGATTAGTGCCACAAGCTACATTTATAATGTGCAAGAAAACCACAAGGGATCATTTAAGAGCTCATTTCAGAAAGAGGAAGGTTCTGAAAAGAATGAATACTTTTTAATTTTGGTTAATTTAATTAAAAAGATGGTAAAGTTCATATGTATTATTTTAAATTTTAAAATGATATAAGCTTACCTTATTCTAAATCAAGTAAAATGTAATATATGGTATTATTATATCAGATAATGTGTATTAAATAAATAGTGACCTGATGTGTTAATAAATAGTTTATTCCTGCCCCCGATTCGGATTAAAAAGAAGCACAAGCGCACAGCAAGAAACAAGATATCAAAAAAAAAGGAAGAAAAACCAAATGTGCCGCCAGGTTTCGCGAAGGTACATAAGGTACATTATTGCTCTTTGTTAAGCACCTTCTATACAGATGATAAAAATTCACACTAAAATGACATGAGAAAATGTACTGCTCAATTCAATTCAATTCAATTCAAAATATCTTTATTATCATAGGATATTTATAATATCTCTTAATAATAGTCACTTTGTTTTGTTTTGCACAAATGTTGACGTCAAATCGTTACTTACAGCTAAGTTTACGCCGCTTCCTAGGCGCAAGTGCAGAAGAAGCGGCAACAAACTGCACTGCACGTTTTCTCCAAAGACGTCAACTAACAAACTAAAAACTTAAAATTAGTTATATAGATGGACAGAGATTACATTGTTTATTATGTCATAATTAAATTGAATTATAAGAATTACGAAATTTAAAATAATGTCAATTTGTAAATTTAGTATGTACCAATGTACCTAAATTATGACATGTCTAAGTATACAAACCTTTAAGAGGGACCCGCGCCAAGCTCAAGCCAGACCTTTTTGTCTTTAAGATAGTCATCGGTCCTATAATAAGCCTTCTCACAAAGTACTTTCTTTACATAAGCTTTGAATTTTCTGTCTGGCATATCAAGGACCGATTCTGACAATTTATTATAAAAAAGTATACACTTCCCCATAAAAGACTTACTGACTGTACTCAGCCTGTAATACGGGCTAACTAAGTCATTCTTATTACGTAAATTTCTATCTGTAAAATCACTTACTTTATTGAACAAGGAAATATTTTTCCTTACATACATTATATTTTCAAATATGAATTGTGATGCAAAAGTAAGTATACCTATTTCCTTGAATAATTCCCTCAGTGAGTCTCTTGATCCTAAACCGTAAATAGCACGAATTGCTCTTTTTTGTAAAAGAAAAATAGTCTGAATGTCGGCTGCACTCCCCCATAGAAGTATCCCGTAAGACATTAGACTGTGAAAGTAACTAAAGTACACTTGTCTAGCAGTTGCTACATCTGTCAATTGTCTTATTCTCCTAACAGCGTAAGCCGCAGAGCTAAGCCTATTAGAAAGTTTAGTTATATGAGCGCCCCATTGAAGTTTCGAATCAATTGTGATTCCTAAAAAGGTAGTACTTTCAACCAGATCGAGTTTCTGACCATTAATTAGTATGTCAACGCAGGCTTGATTCACATTAGGAAGAGAGAATCGAATGCATTGGGTCTTGTTCGCATTTAACATTAGGTTATTGGCCGAAAACCAATCAGAAATTAAAGATAAGGTGCTGTTCACCGCGCTAGCATCACTGTTATGTCGATCTATTTTAAATATTAGCGAGGTATCATCAGCAAACAGCACCATGTCAGCCTCTTTCTCAACCATGTAAGGCAAGTCATTGACATAAACTAAGAAAAGGAACGGTCCTAGAATTGAACCTTGGGGAACGCCCATTTTCACATTAGACCCGTGTGATTTTACGCCGTTTATATCAACAGTTTGAAGCCTATCTGTTAAGTAAGATTCTATTAATTTAATTGACTTATCATCAAAACCGTATTGACGAAATTTGAGCAAAAGTGTTGGATGATCAACGCAATCAAATGCTTTAGAAAGATCGCAAAATGATCCAATTGCATCATTTCTGTTTTCCCACGCGTCGTAGATATTAGTAATAAGTGCTACTCCTGCATCGGTGGTCGATTTTCCAGCAGTAAAGCCGTATTGTTGGCTATGGAAAAGATTATTGGTCTTAAAGTGAAGTAGCATTTGATTGAGCATTATCTTTTCGAACACCTTACTCAAAACTGGCAGAATAGAGATAGGTCTGTAGTTGCCAGGGTCTGTTTTTTCTCCTTTTTTGAATAAGGGGATTAGTTTACTACATTTCATTAAGTTAGGAAATATGCCTTCATCAATACATTCGTTAAATATGAAAGCTAAATCGGCAGCAATTATGTGTATAATATGACTTACTACGGCTACTGACATGCCCCAGTGATCTTCTGATTTTTTAAAATTTAACTGTTTAAAAGCATCTATTATATCGCTAGGGCTAACATGCTTAAAATTAAATTTAGAATCACAAGGGCTAACATTACTCTTAAGCAAAGCCTCAGCACGCTGGGCGCTAGAACTCACATTAGAAATGAGTTCCAAAGGAATGTTAGTAAAATAATCATCAAACATATTTACTATTTCTTCAGTTTTTGAAGTATTTTTACCACTACATTTGATTCGGCAAATATTTTCTTTGGTTTTATTTTTACCTGTTTCCTTATTTATGACACTCCATGTTTCTTTAATTTTATTAGGAGCATTATTTATTTTTTTGCTAATACTATTCGACTTGGCTCGTCTACAAACTTTTTTAAATATTTTAGAATAATTTCTAACATATTCTATAAAAGAAGGATTAAAGTTATATTGTTTTTGGGCATATAGATCATATAACCTGTTTCTACTTATGTAGATGCCGGTAGTAGCCCATTCACTAAACTGTGATTTACTATGAACTACTACTCTTTTTTGTTTCAATGTTTTAGAATACTCAGAGGAAACAGTACTAAATAGTTTATTATAATGGTCGTCAGGATTATTTCCTGTATATACCACTGATAATAATTTGTTATCTAAATTATTTTTAAGTTTTTTTATGTTTTTAGAAGTAATCGGTCTACACAAGATCTTATCTTTTCTCAAATTACTGGTGGACTCTTTGACAAAAGCTACATATACACCAGAATGATCTGAAGGCAATTTGTTGATAACAGATTTATCACAATATTGAATATTACTAAAAAAATTATCAAGACATGTGCCAGATGTAGCTGTAATTCTGGTTGGCTCAAAAAATAAGTTTTCTAATCCATAACACTTAAAAAGATTTAGGAATTGTGTGCTCTTTGGATTATGTACTAAAATATCAACATTAAAATCATCGCAAATAATTAAATTCTTTTTACTAGTTGAACAGGACTTAAGAACCTGTTCCATTGCTTTTAAAAAA
Organism: Acrobasis repandana; assembly: GCA_963576875.1. Taxonomy (NCBI): domain Eukaryota; kingdom Metazoa; phylum Arthropoda; class Insecta; order Lepidoptera; family Pyralidae; genus Acrobasis; species Acrobasis repandana. Next base: position 5,158,450 of record OY756223.1, on the reverse strand, counting down.
CTTTTGAAATTACTATCTGGTGGACTGTATACACAAACAATTATATGATGATCAAGCTCGGCACAGGCCACCTCACAACAGCGCTCAACAGAATGTCTGACAATATCCTTCCGCTCTTTGCTACGGAAAGAATCTTTTATAAAAATTATAGAACCCCCTCGTTGAGCAGACTTTCTGTTAAAGCAGCTAACAATATTATAGTTGTTTAGGCTGAACATCATCTGACTCTCATGTAGCCAATGTTCAGTCAAACATAAAATGTCCACATCCATTTCTTTTAAAACTAATTCTACTAATAATTCTTTGCCGGAAAGACCTTCTAAATTTTGATGAAGTATTCTTAATTCATGAGGCCTTCCCGTTGTCTGAATGGTCAGTTTAAATCTGTCGTCAAGTCTACAGAATTACCGTTACATAAACTTGGTAAGTCTGTAGGTGTCTTAAAACTAGAATCTTGTTTACAATGTAAACTCGTCCAAAAATTAATATTATTTGCTATCAATGTAGCAATCTTATGTCTAAAATATTTTGAAAGATAAATATTATCTTTTGTCACATGACATTCACTTATAAAATTGTTAGTGTCAAAAAACACTAATTTATCACTATAACGACATGTCATATTATGTATCAAAGTATTGAGATAGTGAATGATTTTGTTAGTTTTTGGAGACTGGCAATGTAGATATGGGAACGCACATAATATTATTTTGCTTACTTCTAGTTCAGATAAATAATCCATACAGCTGATTATTTCTTTCTTTCCTACTTTGTTACTATTGCCTATTAATAATACAACAGTAGATTTACAATTCAGTTTGGTTGATTTCATTTTATCTAAAATTTGAGTATAGGTTGCATCCGGGAAGCAGTAATTTATACAAGTTTTATCTAGAATTTTGTTTAACATGCAACCCATATTGCGACCTATACTGTCAGAAAATACTATTGTATTACATGGAGGGTCAATAAAGTCAACACAATCAGACACATTACTACACAAACTACCGTCACAAGGAGAGAGCTCTGGTGTGGAGACACTGATGGTGGGCTGGGTGAATTGCCCGCAGGTACATTGCTTAGTTAATAAATCAAGAGTTTCTTGATTGTACCTGCTGTTGTTAATCAATTTCTCCACAGTCAGCATGTGTTCGGTATTTTGTTTTTGTTGGAGGTCATACTTAGAGAATAATTTGGAATAGTCCTCCTGCAACTTAATATTATGAGATTCAAGTCTAATCCTGTTGTCCTCATATGACTCCTGACTTTCCGCCAATTGTTTATTACATAACTCTAACTCTGACTGCAATTTACAATTTAATGAACTGGATTTTAATAAACATGATTTCCTGAGATTAATTTTTAATTTATTATTAGTTTTCTTAATTTTTTTGGATAGTTTTACATATTTTTTAACTTGGTTATGACTAATCATTGATTTTGAGATATCTAAATCAATACTACTCGATGATGTCTCACTAGTGAGATCAATAACTGGAGAATTAGTTGAGGGAGACATAGCGACACTATCAATGAGCTGGTCATATAGGCTGGACACCTCTGCTGACTGACGCATCTGGGCATCTTGCTCATAGCTATTAATTTGTCTGTATGCCTCGCCCAACTCCTTTTCTAATTCAGTGGTACGTCTGAGGGTCTGCTCATACGTATCACCACATTGGCGGAAAGAATCTATTTCTAACTTTGATCGGTTCAGCTGCTCACTCAAATCATCACATAACTGAAGACTCTCAGAGAGTTTTTGTTCAAGTCTAATGTTGTTATTTCGCATCAATACATATTCGCGTTCATTATCTTCCCTTTCCAGTAATAATTTCTCGTTGTCTTCTTTTTCTGCCTTGAGCTCGAGTAAGACTTGCTTCAGCTGGATTTCCAGTTGTCGGGCAGTCTCAGCACGGGTTGAGGAGGACATATTTTACAAAAAGGGACAGATGTAATGTCTAGGGAAGATAATAAAGGCTAGAATTGCACGATAAAGCTAGCAAAACCGATCACCTAACTAAAAAATAACAATAACATAACCTAATCTACTTTGTCAATTTACATCAAAATTAGATGTGTTTATGTACGATAATTTTCGAAAATATGAAAAATTGTGCACAAAGGACGCTGTGTTTTAGTGAAATATATAAACGGGATTAAATATTGTACCGTTCTTACCTTGTAAAAGTTGTAAAAAGCCGGTAACAATTTATACCCACTGAACGTCAACTTGGAACACCATTATTTCACAAAATACACTAAATTTACACAAACAAATTATGAATTATGTAAGCACCTATCTTATTTTACGATTAAATAATATTATTTAATGAATTAAACTATAAAAATATTTAAATTTACAATATTAAATACGGAGCAATAAAATTGACATATAAGCTCCTGGGTTGCCAGCCGCCAAAAAAAAAGAATGATGCCTCAGAAGAATGATGGTTTCGGCCAAAGATGTTGGAAGTATAATCCTTTCTTGCTCTTTGGTTGCGGCTGTCATCATAAGATTTTTTTTTTAATAATTTTACTGCCCTGGATAAGTCTTTTATTTCTTTAGTTTGGTTGTTCATTTATTCCCAAGTTACAATCAGAAGCTGGTGTAGACCTTATAAGATATATTATTATGTCAGTCGTGAAGCTATGTCAGATACCATTTGATAGATGAACGCTAAACAATGTAGCGGTGGGTAATCGATCAAGCGTCTTTAGAGACCTAAATAACCCAGCTTACATATCCAGGACAAAACAATGCTTTGTAATATAAATCTTAAAGAAATACTGTGTTAATGAGTTTCTTTCGGTGTTTCTTTTCAGCAAGAAATCTAGCGTTGCGAAGGCTAGCTTTTCTTTAAATTTATCAATAATTTAAATATAAATAAAAATTACACGTAATGACGTGTAAATGAGCCTGCAAAGGACTAATTTCTAAATAAATAATTGATTCTCGGTTATGTTCACATAAGAATACTAAACAATGCGCGAAATAAGGCAGATAAAGCCAGAAACATTGAAAAGACTGGGCACAAGCCTAAATTTTTTTAGGGACTAATTACTTAGTTTGTGCTAGCCCCAAAGTAAGTTCGAGACTTGTGTTATGGGATACTAACTAGAAATCTAACGCTTCTACATTCACCGCTTCGATTCTGATTCCATTTACGCAAACAAACTAACAGTAATTACAACGAAACACTCAAACACACACATAGACTAAACTGTTTGCGACGCAACCGCACGACTCGAGTGTCACGGCGAACTGTCGCGCCACGCGGTTCATATTTTAAGCCCCACCCGCCGCGGTACATATCGCGTGGAATGTTTTTCGGGATTAGTTAGGCTTCTAGAGAATTATATTTCGATGTCAACGATTCAATATTTTATAACAAATACATAGGCATAGATAAACATCCAAGACCAATTTCAATCCTCCTTGGGAATATATTTATGCAAGTTTATAAGTTGTATTCAGGTGCCGCCCAACGTCAATCCTCATGGGAAAGCAGTTGTCGAGATTTTGTTCTTAGTTCTTTAGTTAGCTGTTTTAGGTGCCGACAATAGTCACCGCGCATTTGATGGATGAATGAATTGCGGGTCATCAATCAAGCGTCTCTAGAGAGAATCGAGACCTAAATAGCCTGTTTATTCCACATCCTTAGTACATACAAAACATGATTTGTAATATCTTACCATGTTCTATCCCTTGCTGGTTTAGGAGAATAGAAAAACTTAGAATGCACCAGCTGCTTCTCTTTCTCCGCAGATCGTAAAAGCCAATCGAGTGAATGGGCGAAAATGCGAATTAAACAGGGTGACTTTTTAACTACCGGGCAAATTGGAGAAAGTTCAGTTCGTTATTCTTAACTACATTTCACAAAGTAACGAAAAACGTAAAAAAAAATCTCAAATACAAATCAGCACTCAGCGTTTGGCTAATTAAGTTTTTTTTTTAAATCGTGTTTTAATATTGTTTTTCATAGAAAGTAGTTCAGTACCATGCTTGCTGCAAAAATTTGGTTGGTGATTAAAAAGTCACCCTGTATGTTTATAGGTAATGCGGCTAGCAAACCATCACTATTTTGATTTCTTTTTTCCATTTTCTCCCCGAGAGTGGTCTTTGGGTTTTGCGGCCTTGGGCTGTGTCTGCTTAGAGCCGCAAGACCCAAAACGCGCTCTCTCTCCCGTTAGGGAGTAAGGCGTAATGGTTAACACGCTAGACCGCTAATCCGGAGGTTCTGGGTTCGATCCCCAGCCAGGGCAAGTTGAAAAATGGCCTTTTTGAAATTGTCCTGGGTCTTGGATGTTTATATATATATATATATATATATATATATATATATATATATATATATATATATATATATATATATATCATAAAATATAGTATCGTTGAGTTAGTATTTCATAACACAAGTTTGAAAAACTTACTTTGGGGCTAGCTTAATCAGTGTGATTTGTCCCTATATATTTATTTATTTAAGGCATGATAGTGTACCTCCCCTTGCTGGCTAAACCAGTCTTATGGTCTTAAGCTAAGACCATAAGACCTAAAAACCACGTTCTACGACCTAAATAACCCAGCTCACATATCCAGGACAAAACAATGCTTTGTTATATAAATCTTAAAGAAATACTGTGTTAATAAGTTCCTTTCGGTGTTTCTTTTCAGCAAGAAAATCTAGCGTTGCGAAGGCTAGCTTTTTTTAACCATAAGACCCAAAAACCACGTTTTACGAGATGGTAAGCGTGTAATTTTTTCCCTTCTTGGTTAGTTACACCGCTGTCATTGTCTTTCTCACATTGAAGAGCGCCTATTGTACTTACTTTATACACAATTGTTTTATGTTATATTTCTTTGGTGTAAAATAAGGAGTTGTGTATCTTTAGTGGAAAAGAAAATTAAAACTTGTACCTACTTCATATTAAATTTACTTTTGATGATTGTTATACTCAGTTGGTGCAATAAAGAAGTTTTATGTTATCTATATTTTCACGAAAGAGGTCTGTCAGGATCGTGGCAAGTTGAAGTCCATAGTCTCTGCTTACCCCTGTGGGAAACAGGCGTGTTAGTATATATGTATGTATACTAAAAAATGAGAACGTTAAGCTTTACTACGCACATTTGCCAAAAGAGGCCGTTTTTCGCAAATGTGCGTAGTAAAGCTTAACGTTCTCACTTTAAACTGTAAACAGTAGTTCATAAAATACTTTGAAGGGTTATCTAGGACTTGGTAGTAGCAAAATTTTAAATTATGTCTCCGTTTTCTTTGAAATATTTATTTTAAATGGGGGCAGCACTGGACCCCGGAAAAACCAGGTACGGCCTTAAAGCGACATCTTTTTTTTTGGTGTTTGATTTTTTATTCTAATTAAGGTCCAACTTTAATGCCTCTGGCAACCTCTTATCATGCCTTTGTCTACGGAAGGGAAAATAATATGCGGGCTTAAGGAAAAGGGTGCATATCTCCGAGAATGAAATTGAAGTGGCCGAGTCAAAGCCGTCCTGTACTCCTGTGATATGTAGATTTACGCAATTATACTCAGGGGCTCCTGCATATAGATTTTTAGAAGTTTTTTCTCTGTTCTATAATTACAGATAAAGGCTAGAAATGTGTGGCTCATGAATTATGTACCAACAAGATATAAGTAAGTTTAAAAAAATACCCGTCAACCGGAAAATTCCTACTAAAAAGTATGAATTATCCAATTAATCCAAGCTCGGCAGCCATTAAGGGCTAACCATCTAAATATTTTTGAAATTTGCTAATTAAAGCAAAAATATAAAAAAAGGCCTTAGCCTTTTTTTAATTTCGCACTCATTATCACACCAAAAAGACTTAAAAGACTTTCTCTCCGACGCCTCTCCGAATAAGAGAGCACTTTCGGCGGTGAGTTCTTATTTTGTTTGTTGCGGCGGTACGGGGTCAGCGGGGAAGTGCGCAGACGCATTGACCCATTACTATATCGGCAGTACTTCGAAACGCTTAAAAAATCATCGTAATACAAACTGTCCTATTGTTTCTACGATTTGGTATTTTGGAAATTGGAATAAACCTATTTATAACAGCAAGGAGTTGGCCTTCATTACGTCTCTGTTAAAAATAATAATAACTATAATTTAAATAATAGTTATAAATAAGTATTCATAATATATTAATAACAATACTACAATAATAAGAAATTTTTTTGAATCTTGAAAATGTTTAGGTACTATGTTTGTAGTCATTTTTAACAGCAGTGTAGCGCCATTACTCTACAAAACACAAATTCTGCCGAATAAATCAACAAGTGAGTGAGCCATAATACGTCTTGTGAACACAAAATTAGTTTCTCGAGATGTACCCAGCATCTTGTAGTCCTGACAAGGGTGCATAATATACCCTTTTGCACCCAAACAGCTGTAATATATTATAGGTTTTCAACACTGATTTATCTTGGGCGGTCAAAGACTTAGGTCGGACAAAAAGATCGTTAGCTAGTATAGTATCCCCATTTACATCTATATATCTTATATTCGTATATAAAATATATGTACTTGTTTGATATTTAACTAGAGACCTTTAGGTAGGTCAAGTTATATAGATATTTATTAATACAGTGCCTAATCAATTTTAATGGGCTCAGTACCTAAAAAAAACCAAAATGTTAAAAAATCTAAGTGATGAAACATTATGTGTACATTACATTATAACAACATTATATGTAATTTATTTATTATATTTTATTATTTATTGGGACAAAATTAGATAAAATTCATTAAAAAATCCGTCAAATACTCACAAAATTTTATTTTATTGCTTTTAAAAAATTTTGCTTGCAAAATTTTATTTTTATTTACGATAAGTATATTCATTTTAAATAAGATTCAAAACTATAAAATACACGAAACCGCAGAGTTAGCAGAATATTTAACACAAATCTTAACCAATCCTTAGATTGCAAATGACTTTGTTCAAATAATTGTAGACGAATTAGTTTAAATATTCTTGTACTTAGAAGTCGGCACACGTCAGCTTTGATTTAAAATTTAAATTTTGTCTTTGCGCGGTCGGTAATCCAGACTTGAGCTTTATCTCACATATGTTCGTTGGTCAGCTTAAAAGTATCTTACGTCCACCAATACGTCTTTGGTTGAAATATTTAGATGACTACCCCACAAAAGGAGTGTAATGTTTTTATACAATAGAATAGAATAGAATCATAATTTAGTGTTCATGTATGTGAGTTTCTTTATTTCACCATAAATTCGTATTGCCTAACAGATTTGGATGTAAGGGGTATTTGTAAGATTATCCATATGATTTTAACGCTTCGCCTGCTGAAAAATGCACCGTGTGAGTTTTGCGAAAATGAAAACACATACGGTTCCTTTTTAGCAGGCGAAGTGGTGACAAAGTTATAATTTTATTTTTATCATTGTACGGCAAGTCTGTTTTTTAATATAAATTACTATGTGATCTAAAGATAGTATACTATGCATGTTAATTGTCACATTGGTCACCCAAGGAAACAAAGAACGAGCACGGTGGACATTAAATAGCCGAAAAAATATAAAGGATTTGTCTGTGAGAGCGTTTATATATTACGTCGCCATTACTTACGTCATACCATACCACCTACCGCATTGTACTCGTATTTTGTATGGATTTATCAGAACAAATCCGGAAAAAGGGTCAGACCCTATTCATACGATGCCGCGGCTGTAGCGCCGTCATGGCAGGGGCGACAACCGCTATTGCGGTAGCGTGATAAATACATACAAAATTATTTTTTAAGTAAAGTAAAAGTGTAAAAAGTATATTTATTTTCTCCAAATAATCTAAAACAGGAATAAAAAGTAGTAGAATACAAATTGGTCTAAGTTGTACTATAGATTAAAGGAGACTGGAGCCTGAAGAAGGCAGAGCCTGTGTCACAGTACTCCAGTGCTCCCTCAGGCCTCGTGTCCACATATCCGGTTTCCGCCGTACGGCGCGGCGCCGTCGCCGGCTATGCGTGTCCACGTGCATGGCGCCCGGCACGGTTAGTTAGCGGCTGCGGTGTGTGTGGGTCAGCTAAGTGCCCGCTTAGTTTAAAACTTATTTCGTAAATTTCTCGCAAACTATTTACTTCTTAATTATAGAAATATATAATTTGATAGGTAGATATAAAATGCTCCACGAAAATGTATTTTATTAGTCTGTAAACCTTATATTTTTATTTATTCACGAAGGACCCCGTTGGAAGTACCGTACTGGTTTTTAGGGAATTTTAGGGAAATCTGTTGAGGTAGCAATATAATAATATATATAATATTTCTGAATTGATTTCCAACGTATAAAGACGGCAAGCGCCGTGCGTACGTCCGGCTACGTGAACAAGCTCTCATAGATCGCCATACTAGACTGTGCGCCGGAGGCAAGTGCGGCCCGAGCCGTGCCCGGCTGCAAACCGCGCCGTCGTCGCCGGTGCTGGCGACGTGGACATACCTCCTAGAGGCTTCATGCATTACTGATCGACCGTACGGTGCGCCGCGGCGGCGGTCCGGAGCGCCGTACGGCCGCAAACCGGATACGTGGACACGAGGCCTCACCCGTACACTTGATGTGTTTTAAAGTATATAAACACATCTATGTATATCACAATATAAATAACTTAACAATCTACAGCTTACCCACTTTCCAGCTTATTTTATGATAAATAAATAAATAAATTTATAGGGACATCACACAGATTGAGTATGTTTTAAACTGTACCGTATATTATTTCTGTAAATTGGATTTGGCACTCGTTCGCAAGCTTTACAACATCTTTGTAAACTGACAATGCCCTTGTTTCTTCCGGCGTTTTTTCTCAGCAGTGATCGTTGCGAAACGCTAGTAGCTTTTAGAGGTACTTAGCTTTTTTAAACAATACAAATTTTCATATAAATAAACATTACACGTAATGTACACTAAAATTAATGAAGTGCCTGAAAAGGCCTTATTACTGAATAAATTATTTCATTCTTAATTCTATATTTCGTGATAGATACATAATACCTAGATACATAAACTTCCAAGACCCAGGATAATTTGAAAAAACCGGCCAAGTGCGAGTTAAACTCGCGTGGAGAGGGTTCCGTACCATTGATTGAATTCTTATAGGATTTCCTGTAATGTACAAGCAATAAAGTATATTTTGTATTTTTTCAAAATTTTAGGCTCATTAGTTTCGGAGATTAAGGGGGGAATGGTCAATTTTCGTCTTCTTTCATAAATAAAATCGAAACTATTCATTTTACAATAATAACAAAAATATATTTGAGATCCTCATAACGAGCCCAAATCTTTTAGAAGTTTTTTCTCCTCTCAAATCTTTTAGAGCATATTTGAAAAAGGCAAAGCCTCTTCTTCAGACACTTACAGTTCAGAAAGCTTGAAGGAAACAAATAGATATTCTTACATTCATAATGTTTAACATAAAAGGTTCTTTGATATTCCGAAGTAATAAAGGTCAATGTGGAAATGAGAATGTTTTATCCGAAAGCATTCAGTTCTCTTCGTGTTTTCTGGCGAAGTGTTTAAAAATATTAATCATTACCTTTTACCCGCGACTTTTGTCGCCCCTATCTAGCAGGAGCCTTATTTCAGGACCAAATGTTATATATGTTACTCTCTGGTGTTTGAAGACTTCTGCCGTGTAATTGTCAACATGCTCGTCCGCCAATCATTTCTGGGTTCGATTCTAAGCCAGGGCAAGTTGGAAAATGGCCTTTTCAAAAGTCCTCAGCCTTGGGTGTTTATCTACATATATTGTATTTATTAAAAAAATTGTATCGTTGAGTTAGTATCTCATAATACAAGTTTAAACCTACTTTGAGGGTAGCTCAATCAGTGTAAATGGGCCTTATCTATTGATTTATTTAAGTAAGTATCTACCCACAAAAAGGCCAAACGTTTTGACTGGTTTTACAATCATTCGCCTAGGCGGCCAATCAGTTGCGCCTTTGGGAATATAGGCCTTTGTTGGTTATATGGTTTGAAATCTATTGAAAAGATATCCGAGTTATCGTTGAGATATGAGAACATACAAACGACTCTCTGTCAAAAAGAATTTGAGATAGGAATAGAATACACTTTGAAAATTTTGTTCATTTCGCTTTATTTATTTAAAAATAATTACATATTTATAAAAAAATAACTGTCTAGTTTTAAAACAAAGTCAAACGCCCATGGCAAACGCCGAAAACACCAACTTTTTGAACTCTGCCATCAACATTTTGAAATATTAGATTCTGAGAATTTTCCCTGAAAATTTCATTATAACTTTATGAAATAATATGGGTAAATTAAATTGGCAAACTGTAAAAGGAAAACATATAGGACTAGATCAAGGCTTTCATTTGAAATGTTGTAAAACAGCTTCAAACAAAGTATGAAAATTAAATAATTTTTGTGTGATCAAAATTAACTTATAATGATTATAAAAAAAACTAACCCACATAATATAGGACGATGGTTACTGAAGAAAGAGCAATTAAACCCCATTTCACAAGGTAAATAAGAAAAAATATTATATTATCTATTACTAGCTTTTGCCCGCGGCTTCGCTCGCGTATCCCACGGAAACATTACTTTTTCCGAGATGAAAGGTAACCTATGTCCTTCTTGGTACTCGTAACTATGTGTATGCGAATTTTCAAGAAGATTGGTTCAGTAGATAAAGCGTGAAGAGGTAACAAACAAACACATATACAAACTCACTTTCGCATTTATAATATTAGTTGGGATTGGGATAGTACTTACTAGTTTTACGTAATTAAGATTTGTTTTACTAATTTTCAATTGATTTTATAAGAAATTTTCTTTTTTCGAGTACATTTTGTTTGTCGACTACAACTCTTTATGTGTGAACGCTGCTTAGTTCTGATAGCTTTCTTTAAAACTCCGTTATATATATATTACTGCCGTGAATTGACATGTCCATATACAACTGTTTAGCGACAAAGGGAAAAATAAAATTTTAATTTAAAACTTTATTTTTACAAACGGATCCCTAAATCTAAAAATTGATTGTTTAAACCCACAATATTTTAGAAAGACCTATTTATTCAAAAACACTTTTCACTAAGGGTTAGTCGAGAAAATCCTAATGCCTAATCCTAATCCCTTTTTCCTTATGATACTTGCAGTTTTAACAATCGATGGCATTTCGATTATGACACATAGATACAAAATTGCTGTTATTTATAACAAGGACTACACATTTGAATGGAATTTAATATGTGAAGGGAACTTCAAAGAGAAATAAAAGCAAATTGGATGTAATAAAAAACATGTAACATTAGACTGGATATTTTTTACCCAAGCGTAATTTTGTACAATAAGGTCAGTCCACTGATGCTGATTACATTCCTAAAGAAATATATGGCCAAATACGACGAACGTGTGTGTTATTATCTTCGAAAAACTATACAACTAGATAACGTTTTACCTACAAAATCAAAGCAAAATTCTGTCCGCTTGAATATCAAATATTATTCACTGTGAAGTCAACCTTGTTACACTACGTATTAAGTGTTTTTCTCCATTTTTTCATTTATTAAATTGGACCACAAACAAGTTTACAGTAAAATATATAGATATAAGTAAAATAGTGAACTCGGCCATGCTGGCTATGATTTAAATCATAAATTTTTAACAAATTGTAGAGCAATACATCAAAGTAGAATGAACAGAATTAAAGTGCAATATAAAAGTGATAAGTTCGCTCATTTGATTATTACATACATATAGTTTTTTTGGTGAGAATAAATGAGAAAACTCCTGAAAGTCAACCTTATAAGACTACGTATAAAGTGTATTCTCCTTTTTTTTCATTAATTAAATTGGAACACAAACAAGTTCACAGTATGTGAACTATGTAGATCAAACCCCCCAGTCTTGAGATAATCTAATACAAAGTTAAAATTTGAAATATTACTAAAATAGTTCTGAAAAAAATGTGTGATATTATACCTCAAAGTATGTACTTTCAATTAAAAATATAGCGGTATCGGTATCATAGATAGTTATTTTTTAATACATCATAAATCGTAAACCGCAATTTACCTTTAAAACTTTTATGTTATGTTACTTGCTGCTACGGAACCTTTCATGGGCGAGTCCGACTCGCACTTAGCCGTTTTTTTGACGTGACAACGTCTTAAATTAGGTTGCGGCTGGGAGTCACTTATGAAAAAGTGTAACGCTCGGTAACGTTACGATGAGTCACCGAACGAGAGAGAGGCCCGCCGAATGCCTTGCGTCTCTCTCCCACTCAACTATGATCGGTCTGCCGCCGTTGTCACGTAAAATCTTCGCCCGTAAAACCGACTTTACAGGCAACCATTTTTTTTTTAATGTATATTTACATAATACATAACATAACATAAACGTTTTAAAGGTAAATTGCGGTTTACGATTTATGATGTATTAAAAAATAACTATCTATGATACCGCATTTTAAAAGAACTTTTCAATGATACCCCACACGTTGAGGTTAGTCCAATAATTTTTTTTAAATTCACTTTTCGTTGAAAAAAAAAAATTTTTTCATAATTTTAAAAACCAACTTTTGGAACTTCAATATCTATTTTCATGACAATCGATGCAGTAGCGGCGGAGTACGAGCCCGGACGGATAGACAGACGGACGGACGGACGGACGGACGGACATGACGAAACTATAAGGGTTCCTTGTGGACTACGGAACCCTAAAAAAGAACTAAAATATAAGTATAACAGTGAACTCAGCCATGCTGGCTACGAGTTGTGGAGCAATACATCAAAGTAAATTTACAGACTGAAAGTGTAAAATCGTTAAAAAACTGATAAGTTCGCTTATTACATACATATAGTTTTTTGGTGAAATTAAATGAGATAACTACTTATCTCAGCTAAATAAAATAAGATCTCACCGCCGGGAGTGCTGAGCCGTATTTTTTGCGCCGAACTGATATCTAGTTATATTTTTGATCGAAGGTTATTATTGAAAATAAATTTAGGTATCCACTTGATCATCCGAATAGGAAAGATTAATAATTTATTTATCAAATCACCGAGTCCGTAATTCGATAAGCGATACTTCGATGCGGAAAATAAATTAGTTTTTTTGTCCGCAATGCTCATTGTCTTTCTCATATTTTTGTTTATCTCGTTATTTATCCGTTTGAACAAAATTTGAGATTTTTAAATTGCGGTTGATAACGGTCCTATTCAAATTGTGGCCGATTTTTATTTATTTTTGCGACTGTCTCGTAAAATAGATGTTATCTATTGTTTGGTTTTTACACCCTTTCTTTAGCTTCACTTGTGTATGTTTGTATGTTTGTTTGTAACGAAATCTTTGAATGCGATTTTCATCCACTTAAAAACGTTAGATTAATTTGAAATTCTGCACACATATCGGGCCGGTGATAAGTTTGTCCCATTATCTTGACCAGGATCATCAGGAAAAGTAAATTATAGTTTGTTACACCAGACTCTCATTAGATGGCGTTGTCTAAAGTTAAAAGTCTTGCTAAAACTCGCTTTGTTAATTACTACGAATGCCACTAGATGGTGATGTACAAAATTACTAAAAAAATAAAATTAAATTATAGTTTAAAAATCAAAAAAACACGCTTTATTGGTAAACCGAACTAAAAAGTAAAAAATAAATTTCAATATAAAGAAATTTTAATTTTCAATTGATCAACAACAATAAATTAAATCTAAAACTAAATCTAAATTTAAAAACTAAACTAAAACCTAAATTTAAAAAATAAAAAGTAAAGTAAAGTAAATATAAAGTAAAGTGATTAAAGGAAAAAAATAATTTCTTTGTAAAAAAGCATGGGGTGTCATGTACAACGTTTTTAAGTTTTTTAAACTATAATTTATTTATATAGATACTCTATTAGATCTATCTTGATTAATTTTATCTCTCGCTCTCTCTCGAATTCGGGGTTCGGTTTTCTAGGTTTCCTTCTTTACTTCGTACGGTATCATCATGGTTTTTCTTGGTAATAACCAATGAGTATCCTTCTTCACTTCATAACACGAAAGCAGTTTGTCAGCTCTCCTTTTTTTAGTGGGAATAATTTTAATGGGCTACATGAATTTTCTGGGGTCCAGTGCTGCCCCCATTTGAAATAAATTATTTGAAAAGAAACGGAGATATCATTTAAAATTTTGTCTTTAGTAATAACCCTACAAACTATTTTATGAACTACTGTTGACAGTTTAAAGTGAGAACTTGAAGCTTTTCTTCGCGAATTTGCCTAAAGTGGCCATGTTTCTCAAATGTGCGAAGAAAATGGATATGCTCCTGTTAATGATGCCCCCCCCCCCCCGCTCTCTATACAAAAGTTTTAACTATTAATAAAACTGTATTACATTACATTACTTACATCCATTAGTTTCAATATAAACATTGTTTTAAATATGTTTGTGTTATATATCATTACTAGCTTTTGCCCACGGCTTCGCCCGCGTAGACTACACAAATTAGATTTTTTTTTAACTCGGGTTGCAATTTATTAAAATCCAATTAATGGATAATTATTTTTTACTTACCACTAATTCAAAAATGTCATATGTGTCTCGCTTCAAAAATGACGAAGATTCATACAAACTTTCACCCATATAGGGATTTAATTTTCAAACTCTAATAAATGCATTATTATTTTCTACTAACTACTAAAATACATAATAAAATAAATAAATGTCATGTGTCTCACTTTAAAAATTATGAAGTTTCATACAAACTGCCAACCCCAATTTTACCCCCTTAGGAATGGAATTTCCCAAAATCCTTTCATAACGGACGTCTCTTAGCCACATTCTATCTTCCTGACAAATTTCATCTTCATTGGCTAAGTAGTTCTCGAGATTTCGTGTTGAGTGAGTGATTATCGCTTTTACACAGGCTGACTTTTTATCCACCTGCTAAATTTTTGGAGCAAGTTCAGTCCTTGATACTGAAACAACTTGCTATAAAAAAAGTTATTAAAAATCGATAAAAAAATTTCGACCTCCCATACGAATAAACGCTCAGCCAAACGGATTTTGTATTAGTGGACGAAAAATTTTTATCGATTTTTAATAACTTTTTTATAGAAAGTAGTTCAGTATCATAGACTGAACTTGCACCAAAAATTTAGCAGGTGGATAAAAAGCCAGCCTGTATATACCTATTAGAAGATAAAGATTAAATTATTAAACAAATCAAGATATTTTATAATTATTAGGTTTATAGACTCAAATAAGTATTTTAAAAGTATTGTATAAACCTGTTGCACATCATTGTTCAATTACACTGGTCAACAAGATTTTGCCACAAGCATACTTGTACTTCTTATAGAATTTAGTACACAAAACATGAATGTTGTTATAAAAAATGTGTAGGACGTCTAAGTTTTCAAATATATCACGTCAAAAATATATGTTTTTCTAATTTTTGTTAATTTTAAAATTATACCATTCATTCAATAAGCTCCTTTTCAATTTTCAAATACCAGTTTAACACTGTGCAAACCCTACTTTTTACAATACTTTTTACATCATTTCTAAATTATTTAATAAAATAGACTTATTAAAGATTTTGTGCGAGTCGGTATAACGGTATACAATACGCGCAGTACACAATGTATGGGAAATATTATAGTAACTTAAATTTTGTATAACTCCTTAAATAAAAATGGTATAATGGTAAACCAAATTTTGTTTTGATTTCGATGAGTGATTACATTATTTAATGTGGCAGAATTAAATAACCTGCACAGAAGCTATTTAATATAAATAATTGAAAATATCAGAAAATCGGGAAAATCGGATCTTTGATATAACATTATTCAAAATTCTGATGTCCTAGGAATAAAAGTAAATTATGTCCATATACACTTTACAAAAATCTATAAGAGACAATAAGGCTTATTCCAGAAAAAATTACAAATGTTGTCGATCAGTGTTATCTTCGGAACAGTGTCAAACATTTCGCAATATAAAGTATGAATACTTGCGATGGTATAATTTCATAATATTATAAACTGTGGTCACATCCTTCCTTCCCTCAGTTATGATTCATTTAGGTATAAGTTATCCAAATTACTCAAATGACTGTTATCAAGGAAAACGTTGTGTATAATTTATCATACTTTATTTATTTACGCTTTTATACGTCCATTGCCTACACTTGCAGAGTGGTTTAATCATTATCAACCTAAAGTTGACTATAACGGTACGTGGTAATAGTAATGTGCCGTTTCCGTTACCTAGATTTCTTGGAACGTTCGCGGGAATGTTCCCAAAATATGGAATATGGAAATGTCAGGGAAAGTCGTAATTTTATTTATCAGAATTTTTTTTTTATCAGTGTAAATATATTTTACTAACGTAAATGCATCACTTGATTAGGTTATAATACAAATACATATATTATCCAATATTCCGTAACATTCCCTAGAAATACGGGAACGTTCCCAAATTCCCGGGAATTTGGGAACGTTCCCGGGAACGGCACATCATTAGCGGTGAAGAGTATAAATAAAACACCCGTTTAGAGTAGATGCTGGTATAATACTGATTTATTGTTGATTAAATAGCCGTGTGGTTCCCGGCAGAGTAGAATAGGACCAGTCCAAGTCTTCCCGTGGATGTCGTAGAAGGCGACTTAGGAAAGCTGACAAATATCAATGAGTCCTCTCCAACCCGTCTGGCCAGCGTGGAGAGTATAGGCCAAATCCTCTGACTGCTCTGGCTAATATATGGCTCTGGTAGTACAGAGAGGGTCGTGCTCTTGCAATGGAGACTTAAAAAGACCTGATGATGATTATTGATTAAATGAGAAGACCTTGGTGCCTTGGAGATTGGGGCGGCCTTAAGTATGGGATGCTACTTGTATAGACCTTGCCCCCTCCCATCTTCAGGTCATCAAGTCATATACTGATTTTCAATAGGTAGGTACACGTCAGTGACATTTAGCTTACCTCGGAATAACAATAGGATATCAGGTTACAAGAAAAATGAATAACATTGTCTTGTAAATATCAAGCGCTTTTTTTGTCGTATTGTATACGTAGCTAAAAGTGACAAATGAGTGACGTGTGTCGTCACTCTTCATCACCAATAGGTATTTTTATTTATCATCTTTCCCGTGTGGTTCCGGGTTAGAATAGGACCACTCCACCTCTTCCTGTGAATGTCGTAAGAGGCGACTATAGGACTAAGCACAAACATCTTGTGCTACAATTGCATTCCCAAGGAGGGTTAACGTCGGGCGGCGGCCGATTGTAAAACTTTTAGCACAAATACATTCCCAAAGAGGGTTGAAGTCAGGCAGCCGCCGTTTGTAAAACTATAGCCAAATCATTGAAAGTGTTCCAGCTATTTTTTGTCAATTTTACAAGATTTTTGGCATTCTTGGGTGACCATTGACATGCATATTATATTTGGAGAAGAATAAGCGGGAAGGCGCGCCCCGGGCTCCGAAGCGGCACGGCTGAGGATGCAACCGGGAATGCGCTTAGACGAAGAAGAAAAAGAAGATGTTTATCTCTCATCTGAAATTAGAAATCAGGAATCTATCAGAGTCGACTCAACTAGACCGGATAATGGTGTAGGTACGTCCGAGTTTTGTAATAAGAACTAACTAAGAAACAATATAAAAAAAACAAGCTTAATTATCTAAAACAATGAAAAGTGCTCCTCAAGACGAATCAATTGAGCTCAAACTCGGTGGGGTTATGTTGTTTTATCACAGAAATACTGTAGCCTACTTCCAGCTTCATCATGAGATCAGGTCATTGGTATCATAATATTGCATTGTATGTGAAGTTTCAGCTCAATCGAAAAATTGGAAGTGGATCTAATTTAGCTTGCAAGATTTGATTACGGACACACAGACAACTACAAAGCATACAAACTGCAAGAAAGCCGCCTACGCTGGTACGGTCATGTCTTGTGGAAACCGGCAAGCTACGTGGGAAACAAATGTTTAGCCATGCCGCCTTCGCCGGCCCGGCAGACGTGGTAGATCCAAGAAATGCTGGCTTGACGTCGTCAAGGATGTATATGCGTGCCAATGGACTTACAACCAAGGATGCTCAAGACCGTGCGAAGTGGAGAAGGAAAAGCCGGAAAGCGGACCCCAGGCTTCGCAGCGTTGCAGCTGTGGATGCAACGGGGAATACGCTGAGTTGAGATAGAGAGAGAGAGAGAATGGAACAAGTAAAACTAAATAAAAGCTTGTAACAAGTACCTGAAATTTTATTTATAATATAACCCACAACCATTAGCATTTCTTCTCGAAAAATAGAAAAACGGAAACCAACTACAATTTACACTTCGCTCCCGCTTGGGAAATCTGCCCGGTAAATCCGCATTTTAATGAAAAAAGCTAAACGCAGTAAAAGACGTGGGATCTTGATTATTTACTGCGGTATTCAATCTATTTATGTCTGTAGAATTGAACTTGGACAGGAAAAAATCTTATTTATAGATAATAACGAGGTTTTGCCGCGGCTACATCTGAGACTCGCGTACATCCCTCGGGAACCTAACTCGGGAAAATAAAACTTAATCATATTATCTTCCTAATCATATAAAGGGTGTAAGTGTACAAATAAATGATAAATAAATAATGACGTTCCACGGGTAAAAGTACCTTATGGACGCTGGTACTTACGATATTGTGTTTATTTAAGCTAAGTTAATTGAACGAATTGTTTTTCTAAACGTCTTAAGCGCCAGCGTCAAAAACTGAGTTAGCCCCAAACTAAGTTAAAACTTGTATTGTAAGTATTATAAGATTTAAGCCTAGATAACTAAACTATCCTGGGAGTTACACAGTAACCAAACATTCGTCTAGCGGACTACGCATTAAAAAATCTTATATTATCAACATAATTAAACGTTAGGAAGAAATTGTTACATGATTCGTATAAAGAACTCGTTGTGAATAGAGTCACAAAATAATTTTATACTAATGATGCCACATACCTTTTATACACATCTACATTATGGGTGCCACAAATTGCATTTTTATATCTAAGGCATCAACTTATGGTCTTCCTTAGCAATTTCGACGGGCAAACGTATAATTTTTTTGTAATATTTCATACATAAGGAAATGGAGCAGATTCTTCATATGATTTCACCAAGGATATCTCCTATCATGACCTTTATGTCACGTCTTAAAGTTACCGTCCGAACAAGTTGCAGCAACCAAATCTCCATGAGGTGGTTCGTCAATATCAAAAGAAAATCTCGCCGTGTTTCTATTTTTTATTATTTTTGATATTATTCGCGACGTATCATAAATAGGAGTAATCTTGGTGCAGATGACCATTTATGATAAGTTTAACTGGATACAAATCGAAGAGTTGCTAAAGCATATGTCGGATGCTACCTGAAGTATGTAGTACGTTTCTTTCTATGTTTGACAATATAAAATCATCATAATCAATAATTTGGGTTCTGTTGTCTTTTACTTAGTACTAAAAAATCACCTTCAGAACCCAAAGATTGGCACGAGACATCAGTATCAATGCTGATATTGTATTGACTTTCAACCTTCCAATTATTTGTCATCACCACAGAAGTTAAATTATCTTGTTACTTTTATCAGAGTAATCAATCTTAATAAACGTGAATTTCTACTTTTAGCCTAGGACATATGTTTCCATTTATAAATCCATCAATAATATTAGGTATATGAGAAAAAGTTAAAAACAATTAGTAGTATGAATGACATCTTACTATTAAACCCTAGTCATTAAAAAATAACCGTTTTTATGAAGTTCATATTATTTCCTAGTATGCTAATGTATATTATCTAATTATAATACAAACATTTATTAGATTTATTTGAAAATACTAATATAAAGTAAAATGCAATTTAGATACTTTTGAAAATCTGCACCTGTTATAACTAAACTTTCGTCATCTAGACGACGCGGTGGTTATAAATCACAAATAAAGACAATTGTTTGCGCAAACGCCGCATTTGTGCCACTTTTTACTCTAATTATGAAGGTATACAAAGGCGTGCAAGCAGGGGTACGAGAAAGTTTGTGAACTAAACTTATGCAAGGGGTCGCGTAGTCTGCCAGACGAATGTTTAGTTATCTAGGGTTAAGGACTACAATAATTTTCCGGAGTCCAGTGCTGCCCCCATTTGAAATAAATTATTTAAAAGGAAACGGAGATATCATTTGAAATGTTGTTCTAGTAAGCCCTAGATAACCCTTCAAAGTATTTTATATACTACTGTTTTTGAAAAAAAGTAAACTCTTTTTGTAAATTCAAGATATTATTGTGAGGCCTAATAACTTATCAAGCAAATGTAATAAGCCCCAATTCGATAGGATTGCATCTATTATTACAGGGTTCTTATAGCCAACTTCCGTTTTCATCATCAAATCAGATGTTTGTCATAATTTTTTATGGTTACACTAGCATCAGAGTAGCTCAGGACGGTGGTAAATGGCATTCATTGAGAGAGGCCTACTCCCAGCAGTGGGAGGTTCAAGGCTGTGAATGATGATGATGATGATGACAAATTTCATCTTAGTCAGAAACCGGGGACCGGCTTAAATTTAACTTGCAAGATTTGACCCAATAATTAAATTTTTAACAAAAAAAACAATCGACTTCAATTTTTTTAAGTAGTTGCTTTCAAATCTCCAAAGTTCTTTATCATATCTTCTCCAAATTAAAATGGGACTAACTTGGTAGTAAAAGCTTTCAAATAAAAAAAGAATCGTTAAAAATCGGTTCACAATTGGCTAAGATATCGCGTAACATAAAAAAACATACAGTCGAATTGATAACCTCCTCCTTTTTTGAAGTCGGTTAAAAATCAAAAAATGGAAACTAAATAAAAGTTTCTAATTACCAACTTGCGGTTAAATATTTTCTTTATATCAGTGAAATTAACTCAATTATTTTCAGATGTATTACTACCGACTAATGTTCCGATGACTAACCTTAAACAAGAATGTGAGAAACAGTTAAAATAACTAAACGCGAATGATTCATTGCAAACGACTTTCCTTGAAATGGAATCAGGACACAACTGGTGATATTTATTGCTAGGATATGTGTAACCTTGATTTATAAGAATGTAAGTGTACCTAACAACTTATGTATTTATTTATTGTAATGTTATGATAGATAAAAATATTTATTATAAAATATTTTACTTTTATTTTAAAGTAATTTGTTTCTTATGGTGACATTTATTTATTACTAGCATTTTCCTGCGGCTTTGCTCGCGTATCCTACGGGAACATTTCATGTCTGAAAGGTACCCTATGTCCTTCTCAGTACTCCTAACTATGTGTATGCGAATTTTCAAGAAGATGGGTTCAGTAGATAAAGCGTGAAGAGGTAACAAACAAACAAATATACAAACTTACTTTCGCATTTATAATATTAGTTGGGATTGTATGTCTAACGGTAAATATTGAATTATTTTAATCTAAAGTAGATAGGTAGATAGATAAATCGTTTGTTTGTGAAAACTTCTCATATACACACATATAGATACACATACGAGTATACATAAAAAATACGGATCAGCTAATCAGTCAAGTTTTTATTCGTATTGCGTTGTATGTTTTTCTGGTAAAGTAATTCGGTGGTTTAGATTAATCTATAAAAGACTTTCAGTAAGTATACCCAAATGTGATTTGGACCTTAGTTTAATGGTACACACAGTCTGAAATAGTGACGCGACGAGTTACTAGTTCATCGTCTATATAAATAAGATCTTAAAGTTGGCGCCCATTCCTTTGAACAATTTTTCATCATCATTATATCAGCCACAGGAGGCCACTGCTGGCAAAGGCCTCCCCAAGGATTTCCAAAACGACCGATCGATCTGCTACAACATTATTGCTCTTTTTTTGAAATGTGGTGTAACACAAACTTACTACTTAATAAGGGTCTGGTCAGTGGTCTGGTCAGAATGTTGCATGAATCATAAGGATTTCATAATCTTGCGTTCGATTCAATTATATTGGGATCGCCATAATTTGTTTATTTATGTCGATTTTTGAGAACGCTACATCGTTTACTTTTTTTATAATTTTTTTATTTATTCTGGCAACATTCAGTCATATACATATGTATTTACTTGAAACTATCTCATATAATATACCTTGAGTGCCTATTATGGGTACATTATATTACTAAAGTGAAAATCAGGGTAAGTTCGAATCAAAAGCGACTAAGGAATCCGTGAATTTGTAACTAAAACTAGAAAAATAACTTTATTGATGCTTCGATTTTCGAGAAATCTACCTAAAAAGACGGACTGTAATAAAGATGTAATTACATATTTATTTAATTTGTGAGTTTAGTGAATTATATTATTGCATGTAGGTGTAGTCGTTGGGGACTACTACAACTACATTACCACAAATTTGATTCCAGATGGCCGAAGAAAACCAGAACGACCAAGAAAAAGTGGCGGGTGATATCAAGGGACCGGAATGTATGGAAAGAAAGAGGAGGCTTTTGCCCTAATTGACTAACAATTGACTAAAATGTGTAGTTGTACAGGCAGTGTTGGTTTGGTAGCAGATTTTTTAAGCTGCCTAAAGGCACCTGGCCTTGTCATCAACCGAAACCAACGCCTCAAACTGACTTCCAAATTACGCAGGAGCTTGACATATTTTTACCAATCCAAGTGTATGGTCGAGCTAGTTCCGCAAAAATACGAATAAATTGGGATAAGACCACCGTTGTCAACTTACTCTATATGTTGTTATTGGCTTTAATTGTTTTCGAAGTACAGTAAAGTTATTACAACAAACAAACAAACAGTTAAATTTCGACGTCTTATTCAACCTGTTGTTGTTCAATTTCTTTTCGAATGTCTTTGTGTCTCGACGATTGTTTGTATCATGATCTATTGGCAAAAATATTGATCTTTAGATACTACACTGAATAAAATATCGCATCGTTGCTAGTTCGGCTTTATCTTATACCGATACATTTTATCTGGCGAAGAGGAACTTCCGCTGGAGGACGATATCCGGCATTCAACCTTACGCTGCAAAAAGTATCAACAGACATTATTTATGAGTAATTACTGACAGCTGAGCTCACCACATTTATCCGAATTGTCCACAGATCTGTATATACCATTAGATAAAGAAAGCCCTTTAATTTGTATGAAAACCTGGCGTGCCAATTTTCAATACAATACTTAATAAGATATTCACTTACAAACGGAAGGAATCTTTTTTATTACTTCCTCCAACGTTTCGAGTTTCTACGGCTCAAAACGGCAGATTTAGGTATTTTACAGTAGAGAGCTCAATGTCCGATCTAATGAATTGACATACACGGACTAAAAGTGACGATCCTAAATGAAGTCAATTTGACGTCAGATCGACACGCAAATTCATACAGAGGCTGTGTCTATCTTGATCTATGGTCTGTGGTACTGCCTTTTTCTGAACCTGAACTATAATACAACTAGTGGCTCCGAGAGCTGTATCGCACGTTCTTATTAAGCTTAATCACACACTGTTTCGTCTTTATTCATAACGGGGTAGACAGAACCAAGTAGGTACTTATCGCAATACCCAAAGGCCACTGGCGTGGAGATGGAAAAAAGGAGTCAAAATAGTGATTTGATAGCCACAACATCGCCTATCGACATGATTCAGATTCTAACCCATTCCACAGAATAAATTTAAGTACTTACAGAACGGAAACTCCCAGCTTCCCGCAATATGGCGTCCCCGCGCCTCTCCCCGCACCTCTCCTCGTCCTCGGGTGCGTTTGATGGCTTTGAACACAGAAACGCACACATTGACGTGTGCACGGATATATAGTTTCGTTTGTAGTAGTAAACTTATAAATATTACTCAGCTTGTACTCGTATGAGAAGCCATATCTGTGCCCATTTCCTCGATTGAGGGAAGAAAAGCAGTAACATTCTACGTTTTTGCTTTTCTGTCATACCAGATACACTTTATCTGATGAAAAGGAACTGCCGCTTGAGAAGGTTATGCGGCATTCAACCTTACGCTGCAAAAAGTATCAACAGACATTATATATGAGTAATACTAGTACCTACCTCCCACGTCGATATTGAACATGTAGACGCGCCTTGACATTGACCTGAACACAAACTATACTGCATAAAATATCGCAGATACCATTACCAAACCCCGTCACATTGAAATAGTTAATTCCCGTTAGATGTTACATGTTAAATCTAGTGGTAACGGATCCTTCCTTGATTGCTGCTCGCCAGTTTCCAGCTTGTATGTTTATTTCGTATCTCATTGTTTGACTTTTTATAGTATTTTTGCTATATGACGTCTGTATTAAACTTGTAGATGCCTTGACTTTGACCTGTACATTACACAAAAACTAATACGCGAATACGTGATACCTTGTCTGATAATGTCACTTTTTTTTTTTTTAATTTCGATTTATCATTTATTCTTGGAAGTCCATGGTTATCATGTTCTTGTCTTAAATCAATTTAAATAAAAAAAATATTACCATCGTTAGTTGAAAACCGAGAATAAGTATCGACATATAACACTTAAATGTGTTCGTTTTTTGATCTTATGCTGTATATGTAACACTATAAGCGTACCTTTTTAAATAAGTAAATAAATAAATAAACATACTGAAGGCAAAGGAAAATAAAATATACATTTAAAAAAAAAAAACAATACTAGGTTTCTGATAACATTATAGCAACAATCATAATTATGATTATTATATGAATAACAAATAGTAACCAACAGATTTTCGTACTTAATAAAATCTTATCTACATTGGATTTGCACGATATAAATCATGATCAGGTCTTTATTAGTCTCCACTGGAGAAGCATGACCCTCCGTACTGCCAGAGCCATATATTAGCCAGAGCAGTCAGAGGATTTGGCCTACACTCTCCACGTTGGCCAGACGGGTTGGAGAGGTTTCATTGATGTTTATACTGGTAAGCTTTGTTATGCTTGTGTTTCCTAAGTCGCCTTCTACGACATCCACAGGAAGACTGGGAGTGGTCCTATTCTATTCTGCCGGGAACCACACGGCGGAACCACACAATATAAATAAACCACATATAATATTTACAACGAAGTAAAAATTATCAAAACTACAAGAAAATTTTAACCATGTACCTATATTTTATGTCTATTCTAAAAAATATTAGATTTATAGTCAGTTATTACATCATACATACATCATTATCATAATCGTCAACACTTCACTTTACTTAATACTGGCGGGAATCTCAAAACATGCCATCTATGTCGCTTTTATCCTACCATCTCACTTACCTCCTTTGTAGATCAACAAATGGGAAAACTAGGTAAAAACCGAAAATATTTAATAACTTATTAATTATGATTGCCTCCATTATGTAGTATAATATCCTGTCATCTGGATGATCATGATTCGATGGTGAATCTCAGTGTGAGCGCGTATTTTCAAATTGTCCTGGGTCT
Source organism: Acrobasis repandana (assembly GCA_963576875.1). Taxonomy (NCBI): domain Eukaryota; kingdom Metazoa; phylum Arthropoda; class Insecta; order Lepidoptera; family Pyralidae; genus Acrobasis; species Acrobasis repandana. The sequence continues at coordinate 5,132,975 of OY756223.1, read as the reverse complement.
TGGGTGTTTATCATAAAATATATTATAGTATCGTTAAGTTAGTATCCCATAACACGTAACAAGTTTAAAAAACTTACTTTGGGGCTAGCCTAATCAGTGTCATTTGTCCCTATATATTTATATTTATTTATTTTATTTACAAGTTTTAAGAAAACTTAAATCTAACTGCCTAGCTATTGATTAATACAGCAATACAATGTTCGGAACAATATCTAAATTAGAAATATATATAAATATAAAAAATTTCCCTTGTGGCGAAATTTTTCATCACATATTTTTAATTTAGATAACTGCCTTATATTAATATTACACTCCTGATGTTGCAGACATCCATGGTACATTATTATCAACTTTACATAAGGTCGTATGCTTGTTTCAATCAATCAATCAAATATTTATTCAGTAATAACTTGTAAAAAGGCATTTGCAGACACGTTTGCCTACAAAAAAAACATAAAATAGAAAATGTAAGGCTAATTATAACTTTCCACTGTACTTAGTATTTGTGTAAGTGGAAGTGTAAGACTTATATGTTTATATATACTTATATATATATAAGCGAAAATCACTCACCACGAAATCTCAAAAACTACTTAGCCAATGAAGATGAAATTTGGCAGGAAGGTAGATTGTGACTAGAAGACGCTAAGAAAGGATTTTTGGAAATTCCATCCCTAAGTGGGTGAAATAGGGGTTTCAAGTTTGTATGAATCTTCGTCAATGTTAAAGCGAGACAAATGACAGTTTTGAATTTGTGGTTAGTAAAAAATATTAATCCATTAATTGGATTTTTATAAATTGCAACCCCGGGGGTGCATTAAGGGTTGCAAATTTATATTTTTAATGTGATTAAGTAATTAATATACTTACACTCATATCCAAACTTTCGAATTCTAACATTTGTAGTAGGTATTACAAAGATTAAGTTTAAAATAAAAAAATCTAATTGTGTAGTCTACGCGGGCGAAGCCGCGGGCAAAAGCTAGTAAGTAATAAATTTTGAAGGAATGTCTACAATTAACTAATTTATAATATGTATGAAGTTGTATCTTTATAACCCACAATTCATAATTAATGCTCAGCGTATATTGTTTTTTGATTTGCTAATCCTCAAAATTTTGATCGAAATCCGATTTTATTTTAGTATTTTTCTCGTTAGATAATTGCCAAGACCATTTGTTCGATACCGGTTCTAGGGACTTACCTGAATAGTCCGAGAGTTATTCTGCAACCAGTTTGGTGTCTTATATTCGAGTAATAAATTACTATTCATTGTATTAACTAAATAGGTGATCCCCTAATGTTCATGGTCTTTGAATTATAAATTAGTAACACTTACATGGCCATTTCGTGGGTCATAGACCTATTCGGTCGTCTTGAGACGATTGCCGTATTTTTATTTTTTTTATAGATTCGAACATAGAATAGTGGAAAAAATATACTGGTCTCTACTTTTGTTATTTTTTGTAACAATATCCGAGGTAATAATTGGAAATGAAAAGAATTTCAACTTCATTGGATTTTTCAAAAAATTTCGTAATTATTTTATGTACCTACCTAGAATAAATTGATTGCCAGGCATATGTCCTGAATCTAGCGGTTTCCTGCGACATGTAGACTACCTATCTACATACTACTACTCGTAAAACGCTTGATCATGCAACGTATAGACAGGTAGTCTGACCACTTGGTAGGTGGATATCCTACGCTTTATTTGTAAGGGCTTTGGGTCACAAAAACACAGTATTTAAGTCAAAAGTATTTAATTTTATCAGGTTAAAAGTAGGTACCTGATAAAATTAAAAACTTTTTCATAAACATATTTATATTTTTAGACATGGATGTATTGTTATATTTTGTAATAAATAAAATAGGTATTTACAATCATCAAAGCAATTTATAATGATTTTATAGATAATTGTTTATACGCATCAATTTATAAAATTATCTACAGTAATACAAGTGTGACCAGACTACACATAACTTCACGCAATATTAAATTATAATTTCCTTATAATACCAAAACAGGTTCACTTAAAATGCAGAATTACTCTTCGACCTCCTTAGTTGCCTTGCTTGTATTTAACCACGCGTGGCCGGAATCACAACCATTCGTTGTTTTGAACTGTCTTGCACAACACGTCAAAATGAACAAAATCATTTTTGCAATCGCTGCCGTGTGTGTATTGCGTGTAGTGGAAATGAAAACAGTGTATTACTATCCACCTTTTGCCGGCCCTGACATTATCGTCTTTGATGGCCCAACAAACTATCACGAAACTCATAAAGACGAACCTACTCAAACACAAACGCCTAAAAGTGAAAAGGATACGTCTGAAAATGAAATCGACGCTGAATTCGAAGGCCTATTTGACGTGAGGACGCTAAAAGAGCAACCGATATGCCCGCCGAAATTCCAGAGAGTCGGGACCCTCTGCTTCCCCGAGGATTAATTTGTGGAAGAATATATTGATTGAAATCAATTGGAGCCAGTTGAAAATTGCCGCCCCGTGAAGTGACAAAATCAGAGATTCGTTCTAGTCGTCAAATTGTCTGTTTGCGAGTGAATTTTGTGGTATTTATTCAGTGTTTGGAATTAGGATACACAGTGAGATTTTGATCATGCCAGTTAAGTAGTGGTTGAACCACATTTAAATTATATTACTAAGTAGTTATTAACTTATACTAAATATTTTCTATAGAGATATAGAAAAAATAATGACTTTTTATATTGGTTGTGACTCTATTACATTTTTTTGCGATGTTTGACTTTAAATGTTTCAGAATGTGACTGTATTGCTCTTCTTCTTGTATTTAAGAGCCGCGCTTTTGTCGGTGGGGTGCTTTCTATGACTCTCTTGCCTCCGCAAAGTTCTTAACCTTAACCTAATATGATTTCACATTTAATTTTTCTTTTGTTTGATCAAACAATCTTCTAGGTTTTCCTACTCCTCTTTTTCCTTTAATTATTGTTTTTAAGAACGCATCGTGTCGTAGTAGATGACTGAACTGTTTCCTTCTTCTATTTTCTATGATTTGTACGACTGTGTTTGTTACAATACAAGGTGACTTTTTAACCACTAGCCAATTTTTTAGAGCAAGTTCAGTCCATGGCGCTGACCTACTTTCTATAGAAAAATTTCGCCTTCCTATACAAAGTTCGATTTGCTGAGCGCCAATTTGTATAGAATGGCGATTTTTTTTCGTTTTTCGTTAATTATTTTTATGAAAAGTAGTCTAATGTTTAGTATCCTGGACTAGCTCGAATTTGGCTGGTGGTTAAAAAGTCACCCTGTATATTTTATATTTTGCTGTGAGTACTTTTAGTAATCAGTGATGATGTTTATGATATTGTAACCGCCTTTAAATTATAATTTATGATCATTGTCCCCATCGTCAAGGATGTATTTTAGGAAAATATGTATTAAATACGATACCTATGTGCTTGATTACATGTACCGAAGGTGCAACATGTATGTTAGTAATTTGTATTGTAATATAGCTCTATATAAGTAAATAAGGAAGTCCTATGTCTTAGGTAATAAAAATATTTTTTTATTCCGAAAATACAAAATCTTATATCAACAGTTACTTTTTATTTTATCATCCGCAGATACATCAAATATTTTTATGTCGATTGCGTAATTCTAAATATTTACTTGCAAAAGTCTTCAGTTTTAATTATACAGTTACTTTCTTTAGTTTGGAGCACAGACTACTCAGTTGAATAGTTTGTGGCTTGGAGTAAATAGGGTTTGGCTTGAAATGAGAATAAAATTCTAGAAATAGAATTCTCTCCATCCTCCATCCTTTATCTTCACTATTTACGGCCTTTTTTACACTTGGAATGATCTTAGGCATCATTGGTTGTGTGAACTTGTGTGTCAGACCATTGTACGCATATGATTCTTGGCAGTGTCATGACCGGTGTGCTTTATCAGTAGCCGTGCTATTGATTCCATGCTGATCTTGGAGAAAAGAAAAAAATTAGAATGTACCAGCCGCTTTACTTCCCGCGCAGATCGTATAGCCGATTGAGGGAACCCATTATTATATTGATTTCTTTTTCCACCTTCTCACTCACCATTACGCTAAAAGGGGCCTTTGAGTCTTGCGGCTCTGAATTCTGTTTGCGTAGAGCCGCAAGACCTAAAATGCTCTGTCTGCCGCATTAGGTATATGATAGAATAGTGTCATCATCATCATATCAGCCACAGGAAGTCCACTGCTGGACATAGGCCTCCCCCAAGGATTTCCAAAACGACCGATCGGAAGCGGCCTGCATCCAGCGTTTTCCTGCAACCTTGCTCGGGTCGTCTGACCACCTAGCAGGTAAGTATCCAACGCTGCGCCTGCCGGTACGTGGCCGCCATTCGAGAACCTTCCTGCCCCATCGGCCATCGGTTCTTCGCGCTATATGCCCCGCCCACTGCCACTTCAATGAGCTAATCCGCTGGGCTATGTCTGTGACCTTAGTTCTTCTACGAATAGTAGAGAATAGCGTATGTCTATCTAAAATCTGCCCAGCTAACGAAAAACATTATCCGTTAGCTATTTATTTATTTTATTTCTTACAATAAAAGTTACAATATATATATATATATGCAATTTACAATGTTTCATAAATCTGTGGGTTGACTATTCGCGGCGCACATACAGCGATTTGCGCGTTCAGTACAATGATGCGTTCAGAGTGTTGTTTGGACTACCGCGTTATTGTAGCGCGTCGAAAATGTTTGCCGACGCTAATACAGACTGCTTTTATGCAATTATTAGAAAAAGGTGTGCGGCGCTATTAAGACGCTTACGTAGTAGCACAAACGGTATTCTGCGCGTGTTAACGGACAGATGGGACTCTCCACTGCTGTGTCACTGGATGCACCTTCATACTGAAGTGGATACGCAGATACCGGTAACCAGGGGGTGGGAACCCAATCGTCAATAATTAATTATTGTTGTGTTTCTTGTTTACTGTTACTAACACTAGGTTAAGTTAATTTTGTTCATTACTAACATAACATGGATTATGTCCGAAATAAACATTTTATTATTATTATTATTATTATTATAAACCAGATTTGGTTTTTTCGAACATCGGATCCGTTATCAATTTGTATGAAAACATGGTCTTCAAATTTTCAATACAATATTTAATAAGGAATTTACTTACAAACCCAGCCTTTCTAATACCTACTTACTATTACTACCACTACCTAACTTACAAGCAAATCCTTGTGGTTCCTGGCAGAGTAGAATAAGACCACTCCAATCTTTCTATGGATGTCGTAGAAGGCGACTTAGGAAAAAAAAGCTAAACAAAGCTTATAAACTTCAATGAGACCTCTCCAACCCGTCTGGCCAGCGTGGAGAGTGTAGGCTAAATCCTCTGACTTTTTTGGCTAATATATGGCTCTAGTAGTACAGAGAGGGTCGTGTCCCTGCAATGGAGACTAAAAAAGACCTGATGATGATGATGATGATTACTTACAAACGGAAGGAATCTTTTTTATTACTTCCTCCAACGTTTCTCGACGAATTTCTACGGCTTAAAACGGCAGATTCTTTCTATTGTAAAATTCCTAATATTTTACAATAGAAAATAAATATTAGTAAAAGTGACGATCCTAAATAAAGTCAATTTGACATCAGATCGACATGCAAATTCTACAGAGGCTGTGTCTATCTTGATCCGTGGTCTGTTAACAAATCACAATTGAGCTAGCCCCAAAGCACAATTTGAAAAAGGTCATTTTCCAACTTGCCCTGGCTGGGGATCGAACCCAGAACCTCCGGATTGGCGGACTAGCGTGTTGACCATTCGCCATGGAGGTCCTCAATGTAGCACAATAAACTTTTGGCCCAAGGCCCTATTTACCCCGTAAGAAATAAAGACGTGATAAGCAAGTATATATACGTATTACTGTTATACTATTGTTTTAAATTCTTTGGCAGTACCTAAATTTTCCGGGGTCCAGTGCGAAAAACGGCCACTTTTGGCGAATGTGCGTAGTAAAACTTAACGTTCTCATTATAAACTGTAAACAGTAGTTCATAAAATACTTTGAAGTGTTATCTAGGGCTTGGTAGTAGCAAAATTTTAAGGCCGTACCTGAATTTTCCGGGGTCCAGTGCTGCCCCCATTTAAAATAAATCATTTTAAAGAAAACGGAGACATTATTCAAAAATTTTCTACTATCAAGTCCTAGATAATGTATTTTATGAACTACTGTTTACAGTTTATAATGAGAACGTTAAGCTTTACTACGCACTTTTGGCAAAAGTGGCCGTTTTTCGCAAATGTGCGTAGTAAAGCTTAACGTTCTTACTTTAAACTGCAAACAGTAGTTCATATAATACTTTGAAGGATTATATAGGAATTGGTAGTAGCAAAATGTTAAATGATATGATGTCTCCGTTTTCTTTGAAACGATTTATTTTAAATGAGGGCAGCACTGGACCCCGGAAAATTTTAGGTACGGCCTTAAATAATGTCTCCGTTTTCTTTGAAATTATTTATTTTAAATGGGGGCAGCACTGGACCTCGAAAAATTCAGGTACGGCCTTAAGGCCGTACCTGAATGCCAAAAGTGCGTATTAAAGCTTAACGTTCTCACTTTAAACTGTAAACAGTAGTTCATAAAATACTTTGAAGGGTTATCTAGGACTTGATAGTTGCAAAATTTTAAATGATGTCTCCGTTTTCTTTTAAATTATTTATTTTAAATGGGGGCAGCACTGGACCCCGGAAAATTTAAGTACGGCCTTAAGGAAATTGATAACCTTTAGTTAAGAATTTATATTTTAACCCAAAGGTCATCGACCTACATAATTGGTCTATTACAATTCATATTTATAATTGCGGTGGAACCCGTTATTTTAGTAATTGTTTTCCTTGATTACTTAATAGGTACTGATTATTTGATAGGTACAACTTTACTGTCGACGTAGGTATAAAAGGTAGAATGAAAAACCTGACGCGAGAACATTAATATTTTTTGACTTTTTATCTAAGATTTTTCTTCTTTCTTTCTTTTCTAGTCTATATTGTCACACTGCTGGGCAAGGCCCCCGGTCTAGTATGCCCCTGATTTCTATGAATGGAACATAGATGTAAAGAACATAATATATTTACATATTCATAGTGTATAGGGTGGTTCTTAGCTATGTTTGATGAAAAACGGTTCAGCCGTTTAAAAGTTATTGGGGTCTAACGCTTGAAAGTCAGGGCTTTCTCTAGCAAATATATAGATGGCGCTACGGATATCAAGACGTATTGATAATTCCGCTACTCATCACTAGGTGGCGTTCTTGACAGTCGGGGGATTTTTAATTTGCCTAGCAAATAAACTTGTTGTTACTCTGGTGTCAGATTTTTCAAAATACATATGTACTTTAATTCATCTACTAAGCTTGACGACTGCCATATAATGATGGAAGCCGGGACCTACGGCTTAACGTGCCTTCCAAAGCAAGAGAAGCTCGAGAAATTTTTGTGCCACTTTTGGTCACCTATCCTAGAGCGGACTACGCTCGGGGTTGTTTAACTTGCAAAAGCGCTATCAATGCGTACTCCTACCGGACCACCAAGCTCCCCAAAACGCGTAGGTACCGTTATAAACTTCTTTAATATCGTAAATTAATCTCCGACTTCAATTGTTTTTAGGAGTTTCTTCCATATCTCCAAAGTTCTTCATCATATCTTCACCAAATTAAAATGGGACTAATTAGGTAGGCTTTCAAATAGAAAAAGAAATATCAAAATCGGTTCACAATTGGCAAAGATATCGCGTAACAAACATACATAAAAAAACATACAGTCGATTTGATAACCTCCTCCTTTTTTGAAATTGGTTAAAAATAAAATGCATACATGTATACAAATCAAATGTCAATAAAATAAATGGAGTTACGAAATAAGGGATTGGACCCAGAAATTTGAACATCATAGAGGCCAAAAGGTCAATGAGAACATGTTTGAGTTCAACTGTTTCGCCCAAGGACTGCATTCCGGTACCGATCAACGAAAAAAATATTATAAAGCAAGTTTTATATGTTTTGGGTTCTTTTTCATGTACATGGACAACCTTTTTCCAGATGACGACCACTGATTTTATCTGGTGATATTCATTTATTACAATGTTAATAGGAAAAGGTGCACGTTAGATAGGTGAACGGGTACGGTCGATATAAATTTGAAATGGCGACCCAGCCTTTCAATGTATTTTTTTCATATTATTGAGCCAATACTAGGTGTTCATAGTAGTTCTGACGAAGTACTTATTCATATGTAGAATATCCGTAGTGATTAAGTAGATATTTTGCTTTTTTGCGCTGCACAATTTTCTCTGTTTAACCCTGTTGACTGGCAGAAAATGCTTTTAGCATTGAGTCCGCCATTTGTAAAAAGTATATTTTTATTTTGGAACAAAAAAGTTTGTGTAAAGTGTGATAAATACATAAAATAAACCCTCCTTGACTTGATGCTAAAATGATTATGTAACCATTCATATGTAAGGTACCTTTAAGAAAGGTTAAATAATACAACTACTAAGGCAAGATAAAGGTACAAATAAGTACAAAGGTATTTGCATATATTTTATAATGCACTGTGTACGAGTATACCATACGAATATTATTATACATTTCCAGCAATTTATTAGATCGAACGAGAAGTCGAACATTTTTCCGGATCCCAAAATTACTTAGGAACTCGTAATGTGTCGATTGTACATTTACACAATAAACATACTTATAGCTGACTTGTGGTTATAAACACGGAACCAGAAGCATATTTTACCACATGTGATTCATTCATCTAATATGTACGTACTTTTAGTATACTTGTAGGCTTTACCTTGACATCTCAATATTTGCGCGCTAATAAAAAAATATTGATTTGCTTCGACGGCGTCTTTTTTCCTACGAATTATTCTTATCCAATGTACATCTAGTACAACATTGTGGGCCTAAATTCCTCTGATGTAGTTTTCATTACTGCATTTTTAACATATGGTCTCGTGATAGTTTTTTAAAAACAATGCGTAGTAATAGCAATAGCAAATAAAGTACCTATTTCTATGTCTTTGCTCGTACTTACTCTACTGTTTGAAAAAGTAATATATTTATTAGTGGTCCAATAATATGCCGATTATTTGCCTAAACTTCCCGCGGGTACATACGAGTATCACAGCGTTGATACAACCACCACCCTGATGAAAATAAATATCAATTTACCTTCATCCAACTTTGCTATTTTAAATCAGGCATCAGACCAATGACTGTCAGCTAGTGACAACAGTCATTATTGCTGACTAGTAAACTAGTGTGCGGGTTTCCTAGCGATGTATTATTTCTCTGGAAGCACAGCGGTGACATTCCCTGTACGTACGTGAGAGTTCGAACGCCTGTGACCTTGAGCTCGGAACTCGTAACGCTAGGGTTGATACCGAATCGACATGGAGTATCGTGCGGTGCGTGAGAGAGACGCGAACTAGGTACCAGCCCTCGGCTAAAGCAGTCAGCGATAGCTCGTTTCACGCCCCGCGCGCCTCTCAAGGCCCCCTCGCACATCCAGCCACCCACACAGATTTTACGTGCACATGTGCTTAAGTGTCGTTTCTTTTCGCGTAGTGTATATATTCTTTGCCGGAAGCAAGTGGTGGTCGTTGAAAATGGCCGTACTTGAGTACAAATTCAGAGGTACAAGTCAGGCCAAGTGAGGTTTGAACACATGCCTCACAGACGCACAGCCAGTCCCGCTAGCAAGACTTCAAGACCTTCCGGAAGGACGCAACTTTTTTCGATCATAGTCTCAAAATAGAGTATTTCTTTCCCTTTCTTGCAATAGAGAAAACTATTGCTATGCGGCACTGGCCTTCAGTCAGCAAGCGAAGGCGCACGAGTAGTATACACGGGGGCGGCGCGATCGTAAGGTGGGGCTTAGGGTCAAGGTCACCGTACTGCCAGAAGGACCAGACCAATTTTCATACAAATCTCGTACTGCCAGCAGGACTAATGGCGTCTTTCGGCAGGACGTTTCCCAAAAAATGCTCGTCCTTCCAGAAGAGCTTTCAGCAGGACGTACTGTCGGGCGATGTATCATTTATTAAACCACTAAGCCACTACCGCTTCAAGTAAGTAACATTAACGAAATAAATTTTCTAGATTAGACATCTAAAAATAATGTACTATTTTCTTATGAATGCTTAGTTGGACTACAAAACTCCAAAATATAGAGTTACCTACTGAGACAATACAAACTGCGAAAATGTAATAGAATATCTATTACGTATTCTAAACTGAGAGCAAATAGACCTAGAGCTGTCATTAGTTAAGCAAACTAAGGCTAATTACAGTACCAATTTGAGGCCAACTTTGGAACTCGCATGTTTAATCACTAAATAGATTCTAAGATCTCTATTATAATTTTAGTAGGTATACAACTATTACCACAGAATAAATAGTACTAACGTACAGAAGAAATATCTACTCAATGTGGCTAGTGATATGGTTTAATTTAGCTCACGTCGGAATTCAGCACCTTTTCGCATAGATACCTACACATCCATTGCAAGCCAATTTCATTGTTATTACTCTGGACAAACGATTCGTATAACTAAATTGACCACCCAGAGGGGCCGCCTGCGTGCATTGTAATAATGTAGGTACATTTTCGATACCTAAACGGGGAGTGACACAGGCCTGCGTTCATATTCGTGACATAGCAAACTGCAAAAGAGTCGCATACGCTGGTACGGTTATGACTTGCGGAAACCTGCAAGTTACGTGGGAAACAAATGTGTAGTGTAGCCATGCGCCTGCCTCGCGCGGGAGACTGTTCGAGCCAGCGCGAGCAGTCGCGGTCGCGAGGCCTCGCCGCGCCGCGTTCATTCTATCAAGCGTTAGTATATCTTATGACACTGCACATAAAGTTTATAATGCCTTGTCATTATACTGTTCGTCGCGTCGTCGCTGCCAATCCCGTGTAGCGTGAGCCTAATCCGCTTTTTGCTAGTAGGTGTACAAAAACAAAAAACTATTTATCAAACCAAAAAAGTTGTAGCTAGATGTAGATAATCATAAAAACTTTGGGTTAAATCCAATTTTCGCTTCTCTTCCTAACATAAAAACGTAACGTCCTTTTTCATTCAATACATGTCTGATCGGATAAATCCGCACGATACTATAACGTTCACACTTGGTCGATTTTATTGTTTTCAAAAGACGTGAACGAATTTTACGACGAGCATAAAACCGCAGGATTCGCTTCTGTGTAAGTCGATTTATTGTGTTTACACATGGTACATTTATCCTACTGTAAGGTCGAGTCAGCTAGAATATAAATACAAATAAATTCCCTCCCTGCGTCGATGTTTCCCCATACATATAATTTAGGGATTTTCAAGGCAAGAGTGAACAGGCATTTTTTGAGTTTGCGTGATACACCTTAGACCTCATCTTAGCTTCCCATCAGGCTAGATAGAGATCAAACGCACTCAAATTTCTAATAAAAAAAAAAAAAAAAAAAAAACATACCTACCTATACTTTTTTTGTTAATTTTAGCAGAAAAGCGTGCGCTATTGCGCTCCGTCACGCAAGTATCGAGGGTATGTAGGTATACAACCGTCACGAGTTGACTGAACAAGTTGATATTCCCCAAGAGTTCTTTTTTTACTTTTATCAAATTGACACCAAGATTAAATAGTAAATTTTCGCCTATTTTCTTAAATAACGAACTCAACAACTATTAAAAAAATTCTAATCGTCATTAAAAGTGACTGATATGTAACATAATATACTTAACAAAACTTTTAAATTCGCGCCGGTAATTGGCCGCCATATTTGAAATTTATTTAGTTACGTTATACCACGGAATAAGTACCAGTACCCACGTACAGAAGTCTCACTCAGCCAACGAGATCTATGTACTTACGTACTAGAGAAGACGCCACATACAACAGTTGTGTTCTGTTCATCATATGCTATCACGGTTAACCTCACATTAGTCACTCGCTAGCAATACGCGCATAAAACACTCTACAATTCATTAAAAAAAAACACTGTCAACTTAGTCTAAAATGCCTTGGTGTGTGTTGAGATACTGCACTAGTAATTCAAAGAACAAAGCAAAATATGAAGGAATAACTTTCCATCGGTAAGTAACTAGATTTCATTGATTGAAAATTAAATACGGATTGCAAAATTTCGGCTGCCATAATGAATGTAATGAGTGAATGATCTGTCAACCGATGGAATGATTCGTCATAGACTAACAAAACAGAAGTAAAATGTAGACATCATAAATATGCCGACATTTCACTTTCTTCATGGAAGCATCGAAAAACTATTTGTTTGCTACTCAGTTACTAATGTTTGTAAAACGTTTAAAAATGTTTAAGTTTTATAATTTTTATCTACATATGCTATAAATGCTTTACAAAAGTTTCCTAAAATCCTATAAATCTTTTATAAAATTAAGTCATATCTCGTAACGTCTCACTAGGATCTTCGATCCGAGGGTTAAAAAATTTTGTATGTGGGGGCTGTACCCCTACAAGTACCCCGCGCAACTTGAAACTGCTATCAGATTTTGGATCCAAGATGGCCGCTTACACATTTTTGATGTTTTATTATGTTTGTCCCTATAATTCTGTATCCTCGTAACTGCTACGTGGCTAAATCGATTTTGATAAATTATTATATAACTATAAGCCGATTACAATTCTTCATATATGTAATCTAAATAAACATATGTAATTTAGACCCAATACCTACGTATATGATTATATAATACATTAAATACAGAGATAGCTAACAAAGAAAAAAAAACAAAAAGGTATACAAGTACAAGAAATCACTTTCTTCTAGTGCAAAACATTATGTTAAGAAATTAAGTAAGAATAATAAAAGGTTACCAAAGAAACAGATATGTACAGTTTAACTTTTACCTTTATAAATATGATAGTCACTACACATACAATCTAAAATTCTATACAACCATCCATACACCCATCCGTACATCCAGGCATACTTATCAACATCCGCATTTATTAAAATATATGTAGGATTTAATTTGAACCACGTACTCGTAGGTATGTAAAAATATATTGACCTTTCTGTACTACTCTCGTGTTTAGTCTATATTACCATAAAGGACATGGCCGTGTTTGAAGATGCCGAGTCTATATATTCATGTCAATGCACTCAGCAAAGAAATTAAAAGAAATATCTACTTAATTTAGCTTACGTCAGAAGTCAGTTTTCGTTTAGATACCTAGACATCCATTGCAGGCCAATTTCATTCTTATGACTCTGGACAAACGATTCGTATAACTAAATTGACCACTAGTAATAATGTAGGTATATTTTCGATACCTAAACGGGGAGCGACACAGGCCTGGTTATACGTCCGTCTTTAGGTCAGTGACTTACATATATGTACTAAATTTCATCTTAATCGGCCCAGTAGTTTCGTAGCAAATTGGCTGTGACAGACAGACAAGTGAGTGATCCTATAAGGGTTCCGTGTTTACCTCTTGAGGTACGGAACCCTAAAAATCTACCAAATACCTTCCCATTCACGTTCACGATCAGGGACAGATTGCAAACAACTCAGCACATAGACGCGGTTCTAATTTAGATGCGAGATAGACGTAGACACCCCTATCCTTATCTTCGTTAGTAGGTACCGCATGAACGTAAAATGTATTTTCTAAGGCGGTGCCTACACAGATACTATAGTCAACAATCACGAATACGTATTATTTTTTGTAACTTTAAGCCTTGCGTAAAGGCACACTATTAAGGCTATGTCTACACCCACAGGGGTAGGCAGAGACTTTGGACCTTTCACTTGCTACAGTAACTGACAGGGTTCATAGTGCACTATTATAAAACAGTGACTTATATTAGTAAGATAAGAACTGATGTATGACTTGTTCGAACACCAAAGCAAGCAGGGAATGCTCAGGCAGGACACGAGTGCAATTTAAATGGTAATTACTGACGGACAGATGGACAGACGGACAGACGGACAGACGGACAGACGGACAGACGGACAGACGGACAGACGGACAGACGGACAGACGGACAGACGGACAGACGGACAGACGGACAGACGGACAGACGGACAGACGGACAGACGGACAGACGGACAGACGGACAGACGGACAGACGGACAGACGGACAGACGGACAGACGGACAGACGGACAGACGGACAGACGGACAGACGGACAGACGGACAGACGGACAGACGGACAGACGGACAGACGGACAGACGGACAGACGGACAGACGGACAGACGGACAGACGGACAGACGGACAGACGGACAGACGGACAGACGGACAGACGGACAGACGGACAGACGGACAGACGGACAGACGGACAGACGGACAGACGGACAGACGGACAGACGGACAGACGGACAGACGGACAGACGGACAGACGGACAGACGGACAGACGGACAGACGGACAGACGGACAGACGGACAGACGGACAGACGGACAGACGGACAGACGGACAGACGGACAGACGGACAGACGGACAGACGGACAGACGGACAGACGGACAGACGGACAGACGGACACACGGACAGACGGACAGACGGACAGACGGACAGACGGACAGACGGACAGACGGACAGACGGACAGACGGACAGACGGACAGACGGACAGACGGACAGACGGACAGACGGACAGACGGACAGACGGACAGACGGACAGACGGACAGACGGACAGACGGACAGACGGACAGACGGATAGACGGACAGACGGACAGACGGACAGACGGACAGACGGACAGACGGACAGACAGCGGAGTCTCAGTAATAGGGTCCAGTTTGCACTCTTCGGGTACGGAACCCTAAAGATCACATTTTAAAAAATATATAAATTATAATGAATATATTTTTGAAAAGCGATTTTTAATCCCTTTCATTTGATACTCCACTCGGTATGATTCGATTTATTTTATTTTAATTCATTACTTTATTGCCTGTAGAGGGCGTGATATTGAATTTACTGTTACGTCACATAGCCAAAAACCAGCAGACAGCCAAGATGCTTCCTCTGCCTAATTAGTCAAAGTATCATGGATTTCTTTGAAGATACGAAGGAACAGATTAACATACATACATAAATAGCTTAGATCATTTAATACATAAATAGCGACGAAATACATAACCCTCCTTTTGACTGCGCCGTAGTCGGGTAAAAACAAGTGGACCATTGTGATCCCAGCTTAAGAGTCACCTATTTGTTATTCATTACGCTCAAACGATCGGCGCGAGATGAATCTCCGCAGAGATTAAGTGCTAATAGCGAAATGGAAGGTGCGGGATGAACGCTTTACGTGAAGTCTGAGGCGGCGAATATTCGAGCTATGTAGTAGACAAAACTTTGGGCCAAATAGTAAAAGTCATACATTCTAGGAAACTAGAACCTCGGGCACAGAATTAATAAGAGTATATTACATACCTCGGGTTAGAAACGAAAAGAGAGTATGTAGAGTATGACTACCTACATTACAACTCTTGCGTTGGAAGCAAGGGTTCTCGAGATTTAAAAAAAAAAGCAATATTAAAATTAAATTTGTGATTGCCCTGATTATTTTGTTAGATAACCTGTCAAAGTATTTTATGAACTACTGTTTACAGTTTAAAGTGAGAACGTTAAGCTTTACTACGCACATTTGCGAAAAACGGCCACTTTTGGCAAATGTGCGTAGTAAAGCTTAACGTTCTCATTATAAACTGTAATCAGTAGATCACAAAATATTTTGAAGGGTTATCTAAGACTTGGTAGTAGCAAAATTTTAAATGATGCCTCCGTTTTCTTTAAAATGATTTATTTTAAATGGGGGCAGCACTGGATCCCGGAAAATTCAGGTACGGCCTTAATAGGCTATGCGGCTAGCATTACAGTTTTGATTCCCCTTTCCACCTTCCCATCCACCATCATGCTAAAAGTGGCCTTTGGGTCTTGCTGCCATTGGCTCTGTCTGCTTGGTGCCACAAGACCATAAATGCTCTGTCTGCCCCATTAGGGATAAAGACGTGATAGTGTATTAAAATCAACAAAACATGTTCTTTTTAATCTGCTTGATTTTCCATTTAGTGACGGAAAAGTTATTTTCTTCCCGCAGATTCAATAACTACTTTCAACCTAAAATCCCCCTTGTTCTTTTCTTGCCATTTCCCTATTCAGGGTCGGCCCTATTTGTCAACTCTCTCCATAATTTTTAACCCCCCATTCCCCCATTCCCGTCTTTCTCGGTTTTTTTTTCTTTATACCCGTCTACTTTCAAGTCGGCGGTTTTTTGGCCAGATGTGTTTGTCAGTTTGCCATCCCTACCCATAACGTGCTTGGCTTTTTAATTTGTTGGTTAATATCCACGTGGCGACTGAAATAGGTAGGTAAACGGGAAAATTCTTAAAATTCAGACGTATGTATACGTATACAACATTTCTTTTAATCTCGTTACAACTTTAACAAGACTGACTTATAACGAGAATGACAGTCACTCGGGGTTTGGTTATAAATGATCGCAACTTGTGGAAAGTTATCAGATCGTATTCCTTTGGCGAGCGTTGTCGCTGGATATGAATTTTTTTATAACGAGTAAGGTGATTTCGTCAAATAAGGACCAGTTTTTGTAAATCCTCATAAATTAATTTTAGTTAATATTTATATAATGACTTCAGTGTATAAACAATTTATTTTTGAAGCAAAAAAATTATAAAAATGTAATGCATCAACGCCTTGTTAATATTAAAAAAATATGGGGCCCTAAAAAGACCATTTCTATACTGTTACATTTTTTTAAACAAATTAAACCAACGATTCATTCGGTCAATTTGTTTCTCTTAAGACGATACACGGAGTCCTGTGCTGCCCCCATTTGAATAAATTATTTGTAAGGAAACGGAGATATCATATAAAAATTTTAAGCTACTAAAACCTAGATAACCCTTCAAACTGTTTTAATATATGAATCACTGTTTATAGTTTAAAGTGAGTACGTTAAGCTTTAGTTTGCATTTTTGCGGAAAACGGCCACTTTAGGCAAAAACGCAAACTAAAGCTTAACGTTCTCACTTAAAACTTTAAACAGTGGTTCATAAAGTAGTTTGAAGGGTTATCTAGGTTTTAGTAGCTTAAAATTTTTAATGATATCTCCGTTTCCTTACAAATAATTTATTTCAAATGGGGGCAGCACTGGATTCCGTGTATCGTCTTATTTATTTTATTTATTCAAGTACACTTGGAAATTTACAAACACACATAAAAAATAAGGAAACATAGTACTTAGGTGCTACTTATTTCCAAAGAAATTTCTTCCAGTAGACCCGCGAGAGGAAATGGGAAAAAAAAGAGGTAATTGGCGTGTACCTACAATACAAAACTAAATAAATAAATAGACAAGATATATACCTACATAAACATACATAAATATACTTCCATATATACATAAATAAATATATATTCATAAAGCATATATACGATAAATACATATGTTAATATTTCTAAATATAGATAAATACAGATAGTGATCTTTTACTCGTTTCTTGAACGTCGTTATGGTTTTAGACTCTCGAATGCTCGGTGGTAGCTGATTCCATAGCCTGACTGCCTGCACGGAAAAGGAGTGAGTATAGGTATTGGTGCTATGTGTTGGGAAATGAAGGATGGATTTACGGGCAGATCTACAAGGAGCGTCGTCAGAACGTGCGAAAGAAAACCGTTCACGCAAATAAGGAGGGTATGAGGGATTGTACAGGACGTTGAAGAGGAGGCAAAGGATTCTAGTGTTCTGGCGAAGACGGATGGGGAGCCACTTGAGTTGTTTGCGAAAGTCAGAGACGTGGTCAAATTTCCTTAAGCCAAAGATAAAACGAATACACAAATTCTGCAAACGTTCAAGCTTAATTCAAGCTTAAGGACTGTATGCACAAAGCCATGTGGTCAGATTTTGCTCTGAAATATGCAAAATTTTCCCGCTAGGGGAATAAAAATGTCAAGATGAAGTTACATAGAGTTAATAATGTGTAAACGGGACAATAGATGTAGGTAATCATAAATTGTAATGTAGAATTAGTATACAGCATACTTTTTTCTTTTCGTCAAGACTTCCAGTCCGCGATAATTATTAAAATTTTCAAATCAATCAAATCAAATAATTATTTTGTTTGAATTATTATTTCTGAATTAATGCCTTGGCAGACGTCATTATAATATACTTAACACTTTAGTAGACAGGCTATCAGTAGAAAAAGTAAAGTTGAAAATACAGTAGTGTGCGTGAATGCAAGACGTTTATTTAAAAAGCGAGTTAAAATATATGTGAAATTCATATACCACTTTCTAAAAAATCCAAGCTATAGTTATTCGAATCTTGCGTAAAATTTATTACTTTTCAATGTATTAGTCGACCTCCGTGGCGATTCCTTAACACGCTAGTCCGTCACTCGGAGGTTCTGGGTTCGATTCCCAGCCAGGGCAAGTTGGTAAATGGCCTTTTTTAATTTGTCCTGGTTCTTGGGTGTTTATTTTATCCCATCAAAAACATAAATGTAAAAATGCCAAGTTCAAATTCCGACAAAACAATTGAAATTTAAATAGCTGCCAGTTTATGTAGGTAGAGAAAACTGAAATTCATTCATAAGAATCTCAACATTTGACTTGGACAACATTTAGTTTGAAAGCACGATTACCCATCCTAACTGTGACCAAGCTAGAAGTTGCTTAACCTGTAAAAGCACGGTCATTCATCCATAATTTTTTTTATTTATCGTATGCGAAGTGGAGCGAAATATTTGCACAAGTGGTTTTGATTACTCGTATTTTGAAATTTGTTAAAGCGCAAATGACAAAGAACCCTTAGAATAGAGAATCTGTTTCGTTTCACGCAGCTTTTTAGGGTTCCGTAGTAAACAATAAACCCTTACAGTTTCGTCATGTCTGTCGGTCTGTCCTCAGTTTTACTCATAGACTATTAGTACTAGTAGCTGTAATTGGGCATGGGCATGGATATGTGGTAATAAAAACTTGAAAAAAAAATTGTGGTGTGAGACGTCGTTGAATAAGTCTTTCAAAAATATTGTAAGATTATGAACACCCTTTTTCGTTTTAGCAATCCGTTTGTGAAATATTTGGTTTTTGATTGCAAATTTTTGTTAGAATCATGTGTCTCCCCTCTCTGTCAGTTAAACGGTTGTATATGGACACTTAAAAAAATTCACGGCAGTAGTATATAACGTCTCCCTGTACTAAAACTAATTTAAGGTGGATTCAGTTCATGATACTGAACAACTTTTCCTAAAGAACACATATTTAAAAATGAAAAGAAAATGTTTGCTTTCCATTCGACCTCCGTGGCGTAATTGTTAACACGCTAGACCGCTAATCCGGAGGTTCTGGGTTCGAGCCCCAGCCAGGGCAAGTTAGAAAATGGTCTTTTTCAAATTGTCCTGGGTCTTGGGTGTTTATCTATGTATGTATTTATCATAAAATATAGTATCATTGAGTTAGTATCCCATAATACAAGTTCAAAACTTACTTTGGGGCTAGCTTAATTAGTGTGATTTGTCCTTACATATTCCCTACATATATTACATAAATATTACATTTTGCCAAATCTTGTGTGTAAGAGATCAAAAATAATTTTTCTATTTCGTTTGTTCCTTGGTGAAAGTTGTTCAGTATCATGGACTGAATTCAGACCTAAAGTTAGGCAGTTGTTAGTTACATAAAACAAGTAGGTACTGACTACGGAACCCTACACTGCACGTGGCCCGTCACAACACGTGGCTGGTTTACTTTGATTAATTTGAAATTTTAGGGAACCATAGACAAATTTATGATATTTCTGCGTAAATCAATATTACTTACCGCTGACAGGACGTTCTCAAAAATACAATCAAATAGTATTTTACGCGAGCGGTGACTTGGAAAACTACACGTTTTGTGTTCCACTGATAGAAAATGTACACATTTCTTTTTGAAACATAGACGTTTAGCGACCATCTGCAATCGTCACACCTTTCACTTCTATTCACCTTATTATGTAAGTACGGAGGGTAAAAAAGAATTGCACGTTGAACAGATCAACAGTCTTGGCTTAGCAGCTGTATGTGCTCAATGAATGACTTGACTGTTTGATTTTGTACAATATTTTTAAAGAATTAACAAAAAGCACTAAAAAGAAATCTTTTCCTGAAAACAGCTAAAAACTTGGTTGATTAATGAAGCAGTAATTAGCATTATTGCACCCTTTTATTTTTTTATCTTCTAATGGGTTTTCCTGTAATCTATAAGTAAAGAACTATTAACTGTATATTTTCAAAAGTTTGGGCTTAGTGGTTTCGGAGATAAGGGTATTTTTATTATTTATTTTCAAAAATAACTTCAAAAACACCAACTTAAAAAATATAGAAAAATATACTTAATATTATAATAAAATGCTCTTTCATTTGATATTTTACGCGATATAGTTCACAAAACCCTTTTTTTAATGTCTCATTTATCTCCCATAAGTGGCCCCATTTTTTTTAATTTATTCATTTACCAACATTTTACTTCCGTCTTTGGGTCACAAATTTACATTATGTGCACCACATTTGAACTGAATCGGTCCAGTAGTTTAGTAGGGGGGGTAAATTTTCGCCCATTTTCTTAAATATCTTAAAAATACCGATCTAAGAAATAAAAAAAAATATATATATTTAAAATTGTCATAAAAAGTTCTTTCATTTGATATGTCACACGATTTTGTTATCAAAACTTTTTTTAATGTCTAATTTACTCACAAAAGTGGCCCCCTTTTTTAAATTTCATTTATTTACGTTATACGTCTATCTTTGGGTCACTAAGTTACATAAGTGTAGGTACTAAATCTCAACTAAATCATTCTAATAGTTTCGTAGCAAATTGGCTGTGACTTACGGACAGACAGACAAGTGAAACCCTAAAAACAGTAAAAACACCAAAAAAATCGGTTCCTATACAAATTTCCCGGGCGGCTGCACACTTTTGTATGAAAATGCAGATTTTTTTTGTTTTTTGACTGTTATTTTAATATCATTATACTATACTAGCAGTCCACCCCGGCTTCGCCCTTGGTACACACAAAGCCTATGTCACTCGGGGATAGTGTAACTTTCCAACGGTGAAAGTTTTTTTTAAATCGGTCCGGTAGCCTACTATAGCCTGCCTGCCTAGCCAAGTATAGATCTAGTATAGCCGTTGGTTCGATATATTACGCATAATGTCAATTCGTATTTTGATATACATTCATGGGGAAAATTTGTTCAAAATTTCAGACTGAATCACCCCCCAAAATAATTGTAAAACCCTAATTAAATAGCACTTTTTATTACAAAAACAGTTAATATGATTCCGCGACCCGAGAAAGTTCCAATCCGATTTCACCCTAATCGCCAATTAAAAAATATAGGTAATAAATCAAACCAAATTATTTTTTTCATTGACTTAATTTTCAAAAAATTAAAAAAAAAATGTGCGATGCCGTATCTGCGATAGCATTACATCTTTGCTGGAACGTCAACAAAATGTCAAAACTGTACCATAGTTTAGCGAAAGTATGACATAATTTGGCAGTTTGTACATAGTTTTTTATTGAAATATTTTAGACTGTAATGCAATTTTACGTAATTCGAAAATAGATTTTTTTGAAAAATTCGACACAGCCTCCTTCCTGAACGCCCGGCGGGCAACTGAATTTGTATGGAGGAAATATGGCCGCCATTTCAGAGAATTCTGTCAAAAACGTTGCAAAACATCCAATTTTCAAAATTATTTTTTTTATTATTGCGTGATTGCATTGTAAGCAAATATTAAGAATAATGTGAAACATTATTCTTAATATTTATATAAAATAGCCTTTATTTTTATAAAATATATGCAATCCCTTGTTACAATATTTCTTTACGCAGAAAAACAAGCCAGTTTGTAGCAAGATTTTCTAAAATATTTCTTTCAGGTTTCTTTACAATTATCTTACTTTTTCTGAATGAAAATTAAAAAAATAAGGTTTTCGTCTACTGGCTTGTCTATTCACCTATAACTAGGTATGTAATTTTCTTAGTGGTCTTTTCTACTTAAGCCACAACTATTGCCCGCGCAAAGTGCGTTTTGCATGTTTTTGGGTAAATTCAATGCTTGTTTTTAAGAAAACTACAAAATATTTTAAAAAATCCTTTTTTTCGTCTACTGTCCCAACTCTTCCTCTATCTATGTGTATACATTTTTTGACTTAAATCAAACGTTTTCTGTACAAACTTGTTGCCCGCGCAAACCCAGTTTACATGGTGCCGACCCTTAAGCGTCTTAATTCGAAGTTTACTGTTATCTTTATATCCATATAATATAAGGAACTCTTATTGGGCGGAACTACCTTATTTCAGGTAAAGTGATATTTTTAGGTGTACAAATAATAACATATGATTAGTGTACTGGCAAAAATACCTACAAATATATTTTTGTGCCCAATAGATCAATGATCATTTTATTATGCTATGTAAGTATATTTATATATAGGTATACATATATGCAATATATTATGTAGGTATATTTAGCATATTTATTGGTTTTAATATTTCTTAAACCTTAATATTTTAATTTAGTGTATAAAATTTATACTGCACCACCAGCCTTATATCTTATCTTAATTATATATCACTTCATTGGTTCCCGTAAGAGATGCTTCGACAATAAGGCCGCCTCTTGTACCTTACTTTATACGTTGACGTTACTTTACATATTGTTATTGTAAATAACATATGTGGGTGCAATAAAGTTTATTGTATTGGTTTTTCGTTTTTCTCAAGTTTTTTAGTGTAAATGATGTCTAATTTATTGTAACTAAATGTTCTGTCTGTTTTTACAGATATCTTCCACATCAGTTTGGCCTCTTTGTTTTCCATTACTTTCAGATGTTGCACCTATTTCTATCAGAATGTTGACACTTAAAATGTATGCTTCATTGCAAGTGTCCATAAATTTACTGAACAACATCGTTGTGCCTTTTCACGTAGCATCTACCAGCCAGCTTCTCTCAACCTAATATTGTATTGCATTTCATTGTATTGTACTTTATTGTGTACTTGATACATATTTGCATAAATACGGTAAACAAAAAATTATCATAGCAGGTGATCTTAATGTTAATACACTTAAAAATGATAATTATACTAAAGAGTTTAGGGATATTCTCAAAAATTATAATCTTATACAGTACATAACTGAACCGACTAGAGATAAATCATGTATAGACCATATACTAAGTAATATCAAGAATGCAACTGGAACTATTCTCCCTCTTTTTTTGTCTGATCACAACACAGCCCAAACTTTAAATTTTCATTCAAAAGTAAAAACAGAACCTCCAAAATTTTTGTACATTTATAAAAGGTGCTACTCAGAGGAGAATATAATGAAATTTAAAAAATATCTGAGTGGCCTTTCTTTTATAGAAGTATTTAAAGAAACTGATGCGAATACAGCTTTTGAAAAATTTTACAACTGGTTTTGTCTGCTATACAAACTTTGCTTTCCAGTAGTAAAGGTAAAAATAAACACTTAACCTAACTTAAACTGGATTTCATCGGGCATTAGAAAAAGTTGTGCCAAAAATAGAGCTTTAAGACGAACTTATTATATTATGCGAGTAAAAAAAAATCAGATAAAAATAATTACAAAAACTACTCTAGACTTCTGAAAAAGTGTATCTTTCAAGCGAAAAAATGTTCAAACAAAAAGTTTGTGTTAAAGAGTAAAAACATTTGCAAAGCCACTTGGAACGTTATACAAAATGAAACTGACCATAATAAACATAATTCGAATTTTATTGACAAAATGGAATTTAATAATGACATTATTGAAGACCCTGTAACAATAGCTAATAATTTTAATGAATATTTTATAAATTCTACTAAGAAATTAAATAATAATAAAAACAGCAATAATAAGCAAACCTCTGACATCAAAAATAATTCAATATATCTATCCCCAATTGATGAACACGATGTAAGAAAGATTATCGACTCTCTTAACAACACTAACTCTGAAGGGTATGATGATATTTGTACACGTGTAATTAAAGCCTGCAAAGAGGAAATTAGTCCAATTCTTGCACACTTAATAAATATGTCAGTTGAAACTGGTATATTTCCAGATAAACTCAAGCTTTCCGTAGTTAAACCCTTGTTTAAGAAAGGTAAAAGGACACTTCCTAGTAACTACCGACCAATAACTTTAGTCCCCATCATATCAAAAACATATGAAAAGGTTATGCATGATAAGATCACATCATTTTTTATGAAATATAATGTGTTGAAAGGCAATCAATATGGTTTTCAAAAAATGAAATCAACAACACTCGCGGCCTTTGATCTTGTTAACACAACATTGAATAGCTTAAATGAAAAAAATCATACAACAGTACTTTGCTTTGATATGACTAAAGCATTCGACCTTGTTTATCATCCCTTACTTCTTTTGAAATTAGAAAGAAATGGTATAAGAGGTAATGCATTAAATTGGATAAAATCGTATCTCACGGACAGGTCGCAAGCAGTAGAAATATCACAATTGGAGCATAATAAAGTGGTAAAAAAGCATAGATCTTCCTATAAGGAAAATAAATTTGGTGTACCTCAAGGGAGCGTACTTGGCCCTCTGCTTTTCTTAGTGTATATCAATGACCTGCCGAATGTTATTCAACACAAGAGCATTTTATTTGCTGACGATATATCAGTTATTGTAACAACAGATAGTAAACATACCCTAAAAGATCATGAACATGACATAAATTATACAATAAAAACTATAATTGACTGGCTTACTAATAATAATTTAAAAATAAATATTGACAAAACATTTTATATAAATTTTAGTAACTCAACCCCATCATTAAATATATCCCATGATGGACATTTATTAAAAGGCGTAGACATTGGAACATCTAGGAATAACTATTGATCATAAATTAAACTGGAATAAACAAATAGAAAGTGTATGCAGTAAACTTAATAGCTTTTCTTATGCCCTGTATAAACTTGCAAGAACTGCAACAAGAAGCACGGCCCTTACAGCATACTTTGCTTATGTGGAATCCGTCTTGCGATATGGGCTTGTTATTTGGGGAAATAGCACGAACATACAAGATGCCTTCCTTGTCCAAAAAAAATGCGTACGAGTTATATGCGGAGTGTCATCGGACACTTCATGTAGACCGCTTTTTAAATCCTTAAATATACTACCTCTCCCTTGCCTTTATATTTTTGAAATTGCCAAATTTGTGAAACTTAATTATAAATTATTCCATGAAGCTAGAGAAGTGTTTCCGAGAAATACTAGAAATGGGAGCAGGCTAGCTTTGATGGCTAATATTATGCCCAGAAGTGAAAGATTTAAAAAGAATTGTTATTATATGTGTATGTTAATTTACAATAAGATACCAGACTCCATCAAAACTCCGACATTTAATTCTTTTAAAACAAAACTATTTAATTGGCTTAGTGAGCAAGGCTTCTACACAGTGAAAGAGTTTCTCAATTTCAAGAAATAATCATTAATACAAATTGCTTATATTTAATATTATTGACATTATTCATTCCTAATTTTATTTGTGACATAGTTTGTAGGTAATTTATAAACTTTTAGATTTGCATGCTATTGGTAATGGCTGATTAGGTGTTACTTTATGATTTAAGACCTTGTATGAATATCGTACCCTTTTCAAGTGCAAATAAAATATTCTATTCTATTCTATTCTTGTTCTGTGTTGTACCGTATTGTACCATACTTTACTATAATATTACTTACATATGAAATTGCCGATTTTCAATACTGGCAACTTTAAAATCAAATATCTTGCGTTTCATTAGGAATTCCATATTCAAATTTATTTCGAAATAAAGCCAGAAAAATATTGTTTTAAAATTCGTATTTCATTTGTTTTAACATCATTTGTTTGAGTTTCAACATTGCTATAACAACAACTATAGACAAATTGAAAATTCGCGGTATTTACGAATACGAGTTCCACCGTGGCACCAGTGCTGTAGAAACGACTCGAAGAATTAACGACGTGTATGGACCAGGCACCGCTAACGAACGAACGGTGCGTTTTTGGTTTCAACGTTTCCGTTCTGGAAATTTCGATTTACACAATGAGCCTCGTGGACGACCTGATACTCGAGTGAATTACGAAGAATTGAAGGCGATAGTGAAAGCGGATCCATCTCAAACCACTTCTGAATTAGCAGCAGCCTTCGGCGTAAGTGACAAAACGATACTTATCCACTTGCGCCAAATTGGAAAAATTAAAAAACTCGAAAAGTGGGTACCGCACGAATTGACTGAAGCAAACCAACAAACACGCGTTGCTTGCTGCGTTTCTTTGCTTAATCGCCACAATAATGAGGGGATTTTGCACCGTATCGTGACTTGTGATGAGAAATGGATCCTGTACGACAATCGGAAGCGATCATCACAATGGCTTGACCCTGGAGAACCGGCAAAACCTTGCCCTAAGCGAAAACTGACCAAAAAGAAGATTCTGGTTAGTGTTTGGTAGACCAGTGCTGGTGGTGGTACTTTTTACAAGGAAAAAATTTCAAATCTGATGAGGCAGTCAAAACCGCCTTCAAACAGTTCATAGACTCTCGCTCCCAAGATTTTTTTTCCAAAGGTATCAATGATCTGCCTTTAAAATGGCGGAAGTGTATCGATAACAACGGCGCATACTTCGATTGATTAAATAATAATTTCATTAAAAAAAAACTTGTTTCACTTTTTTGATACTGAACGGCAATTTCATATGTAAGGACCTAATATATTGTACCGTACCACCGTACGCCTACGACATAACCTCGCGGTCTGCTGGACCTTCGCACGTCGTGAAACGGTTAACCCTTTTTTAAGGAAGCCTCGCGTCTAAAAGCTTTTTGTCTACTAGGTAACCAAAGGCACTCGCATAACACCTCGGTCACATAAAACTTTGATCTTGTTCCGCTACTGGCTAAAAGCAAATCTATTTACCATACTCATTTTCCTTGTTTGTTTTGTAACTACGA
The DNA here is from genome assembly GCA_963576875.1 of Acrobasis repandana. Taxonomy (NCBI): domain Eukaryota; kingdom Metazoa; phylum Arthropoda; class Insecta; order Lepidoptera; family Pyralidae; genus Acrobasis; species Acrobasis repandana. The sequence goes on along the minus strand of OY756223.1, from coordinate 5,105,875 downwards.
GTATATAAGATTAGAAAACACCATTATTCATGTTTTAGCGACCATGACTCAACCTCTTTCACCTTGACTTCCGAAACGTTGACACAATGTATTAGTAAGACTAACCTATATTAAGAAGTTTGTAGAGCCTAGTTCATTCAGAGATAATGGTAGAATTGTCCCAGCATTTTAACGCAGTATAAATCAATATCATTAATTTAATCTTTTATATCAGTTTTTAGTGTTAATTCAGTTCATGATACTGAACAACTTTCCTTAGGCCGCGTCCACAAACAAGCGGCGCGGCATCAAGGAACATATTATATTGAAATATGAAAAATATCTTCAGCTATCTATACAAACTCGGATCAGCTGACTGGTCAACTTGTATGGGAGGCCAAAAATATTTTTCATATTTCGATATAATTATTTTCCTTAGGGAATATTTTTCAGTATCATGGACTGAATCCACCCTTAAAATAGTTTTAGTATATTTTGTTAGTCCCTGTTAGATATTTCAAGCTTTGCAGTCGCTAAAGCCCTTTGATCTGATACGCCAAGGTCGCTGCAATGTGATTTGAACATTAAAACATAATTACGGATGTTAATAAACTAGTGCATATATTATTTTTTATACTTTACTGTACCCGTTTACTTTATTGGCTTAGTGCTAAAAGTACTTTCTGAAAGTCAAACTTATGGTTACGAATTTATTTCAATTTCTACTATTCTAATTATCCGAAAACAAACGCTTATCCTTCACAATAAAATTTGGTAGAGCTTATTGTTTAATTTCAAATAAACTCGAACTTGTTTATTCAATTACGACTTACAACTCACAACTCGTCCCCAGACGTATCGCGAACTAATTGCAATTAACCGACTGAACTAATATTTGTCCCGAGATTCCACGGAAGAGAATGGATTTGGCAAACATTCTAAACTTTTGAAATCATAGACAACAATTTAAATGGACACGGTAAAAGGTATTATGTTTCATTATCAGGTCTTTTTTAGTCTCCACTGCAGGAGCACGACCCTCTCTGTACTACCAGAGCCATATGTTAGCCAGAGCAGTCAGAGGATTTGGCCTACACTCTCCACACTGGCCAGACGGGTTGGAGAGGTCTCATGAAGTTTATAAGCTTTGTTAAGCTTGTGTTTCCTAAGTCGCCTACTACGACATCCATGGGAAGACTTGGAGTGGTCCTTTTCTACTCTGCCGGGAACCACACGGCTATGTCGAGAACCCCACGGCTAGAATTTGATTTGTTACATCTATCTGCATACATGTCTATACGAGTATTATAACAAGGAACCATTCGACTTTTACTAAAATTATTTTCTTTCAGTCGGGAAAGGTACGGGGGCGATTATACAGAGGTAGCGAGCGACAGTGAGGTCATCGACACCAATAATAATAGGTTAGCCATTTATTGCAAATTTAGGGATTTTTCCTTATGAAAAGTAGTCAAAAAAACGTTTCTTTTTCTGGCGATTTTGTGTTCTATTAGTGATATTAATAAAGCTCGAGGGTATCAAAATCAACCTGTATATGCAACTACACCTATTCTGTATTAAAAAGTCCACCATAATTAACTTGCAAAATAATTTAAAGCAAACCCTAACCGAACCCCTTGACTTTCGCGCCAAAATCTCCATTTTGCATAAAGCTGTTCAGATTCCGTTCTGTCCGTTAGTACTTATTTTAATTCTTTGACATAGGTATAATTATATAGGAAATACAGGCTTAAAAAAAGCTTATAAACATCAGTGAGAGCTCTCCAACCCGTCTGGCCAGCGTGGAGAGTATAGGCCAAATCTTCTGGCTGCTCTGGCCAAGTATGGCTCTGGTAGGTAGTAAAGAGAGGGTCTTGTTCTTGCAGTGGAGATTAAAAAGGACCTGTTGACGATGATGAGATATAATTATACCTAGTCTAGTTTTGCGTCCTATCATTTTAAGTCAGTGTTTGAAATGGATTCATGTGAGGTTTTCAAGTTTTCACATCATGTGTGAATAAATACATTAGTATAATTCAGTTAAGAACGCATTATGTGGAAATCCCATCCTAACTATCCCAATCCCAACCATATTATTATACATGCGAAAGTGAGTTTGTATATTTGTTTGTTTGTTACCTCTTCACGGTCTGTCTACTAAACCAATCTTCTTGAAAATTCGCATACACATAGTTAGGAGTACTGAGAAGAACATAGGGTACCTTTAAGTTCACCTTTTGTACCATTGTGGTCAATAAAGATTTTAATAAATAAATAATAATACCTTTCATCCCGGAAAAATGTAATGTTTCCGTGGGATACGCGAGCGAAGCCGCGGGCAAAAGCTAGTCTAACATAAATGGTTAGTTTAAATTTAGTTCAGTTATGGTCCGAAGGAGTCTCGGCTCCAAATAAATAACAAATCATCATCTTCATCAGGTCTTTTTTAGTCTCCACTGCAGGAGCACGACCCTCTCTGTAATGCCAGAGCCATATATTAGCCAGAGCAGTCAGAGGATTTGGCCTACACTCTCCACGCTGGCTAGACGGGTTGGAGAGGTCTCACTGATGTTTGTAAGCTTTGTTTAGCTTGTATCCTAAGTAACGCTTCAGCACCGGCCGTGTTGCAGCGTTCCGTCGCTCTCTCTCGCTTTAGCAAATTACTGTTCTGAGCGATAGAAAAGGATCGCAGCATAGGAAAGTGCAATTCCGTGCTGATAGATGAGATCCAACCCTAAGTCGCCTTCTACGACATTCACAGGAAGATTTGGAGTGGTCCTATTCTACTTTGCCGGGAACCACACGGCAACAACAAATAACAAATACATATGTTTTATTAAGCATGGACGCAAAATACAAAAGGACTGATAACCTTCATACTTTTAAGCGTAATTCGATTTTTAGTTTAAATGTTGTAGCTAGATGGAGCTACCAACTAGTTCAACAGATGGTAGTTTCGTAGTGGTACCACTTAATTTCGAAAAGATGGCGGTATAAGCGTTCATTTTCTACGAGCAAACAAGCGCCATCTCTGATTTTTCAAAAACTAGATAAAAATGTATAAGGTATCTCTCTATCTTTCGTCTGTGTAAGTGGCCAACACTAATGTTTGTTTTTTCGAACTGCCTTTAGGCATCTAACGTAGCTTAACGACTGCCATACAATGTGTCAGCTGGGACCACTGACTCGAAAATTTTAGCTCGAAAATTTGTTACGCCACTTGTAGTCACCCATCAAAGTGCGGCCACGTCCGGTGTCGCTTAACTTGAGAAAGCGCTAGTAAAGTGTACTCCCGTTGGACTACCTGTGTATAGGAAATCAGTTATATAAATTGTTAATCACGAGTTTTGTCGTTTACTTGAATATCTTCTAATTAAGGAGGGATTACGGACCCTGAAACATATTGTGTTAACTTGACCTTTAAAAAGCTTTCAAGCTTTCATTTAAAGTTTATTTTTAGAACAGAAAGTTTTTACATTGAGAAAAATTTGCCGTAAATAAAGTTTTATAAAGCTTTCAAGTCAAAAAAGTTTCAACCCAAAAATTTCAGTTTTATTTCAGCTTTGAGGCTTTCGCGCATGAAAGTTGAGGCCACAAAAGTCGAGCTTATTGATATTGCCTCGTTTATTATTTGAGTGTCCAAAAGAGGAAAATAAGTTTTTTTAAGCGAACACTTTTGTTAAATATCTTTACTCAGTGTAAATTAAAAATTGTTATTTATAACTTTAACTGCCTACAATAACAGCTTTATTTAAAGTTTTTACTTAAAAATAGCCGTGTGGTTCCCGGCAGAGTAGAATCGGACCACTCAAAGTCTTTCCCGTGGATGTCGTAGAAGGCGACTTAGAAAACACAAGCTACACAAAACTTCATTAAACATGAGTGAGACCTCTCCCGTCCGACCCGTCAGACCAGCGTGGAGAGTGTGGGCCAAATCCTCTGGCTGATCTAGCTAATATACTCGAATTACTCTGGTAGTACAGATAGAGTCGTACTCCTGCAGTGGAGACTTAAAAAAGACCTGATAATAATGATAACTTAGGAATGGAAGTCCAAAATATTACGTCCAACACTCGCATGTATTCTTTTATCGAGTATATTAATAGCTATTACTGGTGTCAGATTTATGAGCTGCCTAAAGGCATCTAACATAGCTTAATGACGGTCATCTAGAGACAACAGTCATTATTAGACATTAGTAAACTAGTGTGCAAGTTTTCTCACAATATATTTCTTCACCGGAAGTAAGTGGTTGTAGTTGAAAATGACCGTACAAGCACAGGTATGACACTTCCTAGAGTCAAAGTAACTACCTACTACTACTACTACAAACAAAACAATATATCTGTACACACGTCAATGTGTGTTTATAGGGTCGCACCGCACAATTAATTTAATACTTACCTACTAACAAATTCGACTCGATTATGTCTTTCCATACCGAGAGATTTAAGAACACTATGACGTAAAAACAAGCGGACACTTGGAATTTATCTTTTTTTGTAAAATAAACTCAACATTGAAAGTAATTCAATTTAATGGATTTCGAATAGTGCAGAATACAAGGCGTCTCAAAATAAACAACGGTAAGAAAATATTATTAGTTTTTAAGGTAAATAATAAAAATAAAATTACATTTAATTGTAGGTAATAACATAATAGTTGAAACTTTTCTCTTTAAAAACACTAGGCGTTTGGCGCCGACATACTTATTTCCAATTGTTGTCATAAAAAATAATATGTTAAGTTAAAATATAATATTAGGTCCTTACATATGCAATTGCCGTTCAGTATCTAAAAAGTGAAACAAGTTTTTTTTAATGAAATTATTATTTAATGAATCGAAGTATGCGCTGTTGTTATCGATACACTTCCGCCATTTTATAGGCAGATCAGAGCAATTCATCAGTCTCGGTTGTTTAATGGCGAGCTTTTCCATCATTGTTTGCAATTCTGAATATATAGGAATAGGAATTCTGTTTGACAGCAAACTTTCTTTTCATGAACACTATGATTGTATCATTAAACGTTGTTCAGGTTTACTCGGTTTTATATGTAGGATCACAAAAGACTTCAGAAAGACCAACAGCTTTGTACATCTTTTTTACTCCCTTGTTCGTAGTATTCTTGAGTATAACTCAGCAATTTGGTCTCCTTATTACAGTGTGCACAGCGATCGGATTGAAGGAATTCAGAGACGGTTCTTGAAAATCCTGAGCTATAGACGTGGTATGAGCCGAACGCTTTCTTCCTACAAGGAGCGCTTAGAGTATTTCCATATGACTTCACTTAGTGTACGCCGTGATTACATTAATCTTGTATTACTGTACAAAATAATCCATGGTCTTCTCGATTCTCCCAATCTTCTTTCTCTACTTAACTTTAATACGCGGTTTTGGTCTCGAAATCGTAACTATAATGCATTTACCCTACAAGTTTACTCGAACAACACATCTTATTATAATCCTGTGGTCAGAATGTGCCGCCAATACAATGAAATCCTAGTCTCTAACAGGGACATTGATATCTTTCATTTTTCGATTTATTTTTCGGCGGCAAATACTATTACAACTTAGTACTTAATTAACACTCCATAAGCATTTTTTGTTATTCTTCGCTATATGATTTGTTTGATCTACCTAATTTGTTGCAATTATCTATCACTTTTGTATTTTTATATTTACAACGTGCCCTAGCTTCTGTATCTTTAACTAATTAGCTTTTAGGCATACTTGTTTTAGGATTGCAGACTAGATCGGATCTTATATTTGTATTATTAATTTGTGTTCTTTTTGTGTTTGTAATCTGTTAAGTGTGCTTACAAATAAATAAATAAATAAATTGTTGGCAATACAAGTCTGCAGTAATCGTCTGGCCTGATCTCAAGAAGCTGTAGTGGATAACACCAGCACTGGTCTACCAAACGTTAACCAGAATCTTCTTTTTGGTCAGTTTTCGCTTAGGGCAAGGTTTTGCCGGTTCTCCAGGGTCAAGCCATTGTGATGATCGCTTCCGATTGTCGTACATGATCCATTTCTCATCACAAGTCACGATACGGTTCAAAATCCCCTCATTATTGTGGCGATTAAGCAAAGAAACGCAGCAAGCAACGCGTGTTTGTTGGTTTGCTTCAGTCAATTCGTGCGGTACCCACTTTTCGAGTTTTTTAATTTTTCCGATTTGGCGCAAGTGGATAAGTATCGTTTTGTCACTTACGCCGAAGGCTGCTGCTTATTCAGAAGTGGTTTGAGATGGATCCACTTCCACTATCGCCTTCAATTCTTCGTTATTCACTTGAGTATCAGGTCGTCCATGAGGCTCATTGTGTAAATCGAAATTTCCAGAACGGAAACCAAAAACGCACCGTTCGTTCGTTAGCGGTGCCTGGTCCATACACGTCGTTAATTCTTCGAGTCGTTTCTGCAGCACTGGTGCCACGGTGGAACTTGTATTCGTAAATACCGCGAATTTTCAATTTGTCCATAGTTGTTGTTATAGCAATGTTGAAACTCAAACAAATGATGTTAAAACAAATGAAATACGAATTTTAAAACAACATTTTTCTGGCTTTATTTCGAAATAAATTTGAATTTGGAATTCCTAATGAAACGCAAGATATTTGATTTTAAAGTTGCCAGTATTGAAAATGGGCAATTTCATATGTCATCATCACATCACGAGACATCGTGAATATTGGTTTTAAAGTCAAAACGTCGCGGCTGATGAACTCGACGCTCCGACCGTCGCAGGTCCAAATCGAAAACTCCGAGAGCTTCCAGCTTGAACTATTAAATCGCTTCGAAGGCTTTCAGGATAACGCCTCAGTGGACGAGATAAACCAAGGTTTAAGAAGGCTGTCCAAGACCGCCACTTGTAGTGTGGTGTGTTTGAATGTTGACGTTAACTCACCGTCGTGTGATGACTGTTTACGTCAACATTGTACTCGTATGTATGGAAAACCCGCCGCTCTGTACACCTATTTTTACATACAAAAGTCACGCTTTGGCTGGAATGGAATAAGACGTCCGGTTTCGTTTAAGTTTCCCTGATCAGCTTAGCGGAACGGATTTACTCAATACACGTCTGATATCAGGCAGTCCTACAAAAAGAAATCGTGAACGCCATGAAGGACGGAAGTTTCCGGATAAATAAACCGATCCGATAACCGAAACAGACGTGTAATGCTAATAATAATAATATCTATACGAATATTTGGTGCAAGTGCCTTCCAATAGTCTGATTTACCAGTTCCGACTACCAGGGAGAAAACCTGGAACTTTCCTTAACGTCGTACTTATCTGCACATCTAAAATACACAAAGAATAATAAATATCAATCACCATAAAAATGAATATTAGAAACATATTTCCTTTCCAATTAAATTTAAATAGCATCTGGTATCAAAAACAGAAACTCAGACACGTCCTTACTTTATTCCTAAATCCAAATTGACAAATGTCATCAAATATCAAAAGTAAGCTTTGCTGTAAAAGCAATAAGGACGCGGGTCTGTTAAGTGAGGAATTTTCTTTAAATCTCTCAACTTTGTTGTTTTCAAAATGGGCAAATCTAGAGTGCCCATGAACGCACAACACAGTGTTTTCATACTAATAGCTTTATTACAAGCTTGCTAGTTTGCTTTTTCAGTACCGTGGGCCGTAATCCGCGGCTCGTGAGCCTCAATTTTACGTGAATGGGAAGAGTACGTGATTTTCTTAACCCTCAAATTTGGTTAGGAGTAGGTAAACATCTAAATTGGATGAGGGTTTTGCTGATTTTCTTCTTAAGGTATTTTAAAATGTATACAACGTTTTTATGAGAGAAATTGAAGAACCTAAAACGTGTGTAAAGTTGATTGCTTTTCCATGAAACCGAAATGGAAGGCCGGGTTTTTCAAAGGAATAAGGAGATCGATGGGGACTATTTTGCGTCATTACAATCCATACAATGCCTAAAATGGGTGATCTGTCTGTTACTTTTTTATTTGCTATAAGTACTAATGTAAAATTTAATCGAGTAAGGTTTTGCCTGCTCTATCTTTTAATACCACGAATATCATGTGTTCCGTCATCGGTTTCAGAGCCTTCAGTGGTAAGATATACGGAAATTTTATCAACTTTTTTCTTTGATTAATTTATAGAAATTTGTTTGCTTTAATTTATGATTTTTTAAAATTGGTCTTTTTAAAATACACCTTAGGTATTTTATTGTAAAAAAAAATAATATAGTTTAATCGGGCCTTTTTTTACAAAAGATAACAATCTAAAAAAAAACATAAATTATTTTTTTGTTTCAGCAATTTAATCATCATATTACTTAGTGATCGTGGCGTATAAGATGACCAAACATCTTTTCTCTTCTAACATTAGAGCATTTATAGATGAAGTGAAGGAGAAAGTTGACGCCGTGTCATATAGGGAGGTCAAAAGGATGGCTCAAGAGAGGGAGACATGAAAACTACTCCACCGACAAGAACGTAGTTTTTTTTGATCTTAAATTATAGATAGATAGATTACTTAGTAAAAATTGTAACAGGTACCAGACTATTGTCTACATGCTTAGCTATCAAATTATTGAAATATTCCTACTGAATTCTCTCCTCTAATAATTGCCGGTTGCATCTTCAGCTGTGCTGCTTCGGAGCCCGGGGAGCGCTTTCCCGCTTTTTCTTCACCAAATATAATATGCATGTCAATGGTCACCCAAGGATGCCAAAGACCTTGCAAAATGGAGAAGAAATAGCTGGAACACTTTAAATGATTTGGCTATAGTTTTACAACCAGCCGCCTGCCTGACATCGGCCCTCTTTGGGAATGTATTTGTGCGAAAAGTTTTACAACCGGCTACCGCCCGACGTTAACCCTCCTTGCGAATGCAATTGTAGCACGAGATGTTTGTGCTAAGTCCTTTAGTCGCCTCTTACAACATCCACAGGAAGAGATGAAGTGGTCCTATTCTAACCCGGAACCACACGGATAGTACTTAGTAGTTCAAAGGTGCCCATCACGCTTGCTGCATTTTCTCTCTGTAACGCGATGGCATTTTTTAAACCAGATACCTTAAGACTTTACTAAATATTTGAGGTAATCGAACAGCGATTTCAGCATCCAGCCAGCATGCCAGCATTATGAAGATAGTTAGGCAATAAGTAACAATTTTTAGTACACAATTACCAGCCGTTAGGCGTGTACCTACCATTTCTTGCCATTTAAAATAAACCATTTAGTTTTAACTGTTTAAATAACTATTTTATTCTTGCTCCATCTTACGCCAAATAACCATTTCCCGTAGCAGCGAGTCTCTGATACATTAGGGTCAACTGTTACACCCTCAGTGTACTACTACTACTACTACCAAGTCCTAGATAGCCCTTCAAAGTATTTTATGAACTACTGTTTACAGTTTAAAGTGAAAACGTTACGCACATTTGCGAAAAACGGCCACTTTTGGCAAATGTGCGTAGTAAAGCTTAACGTTCCCATTATAAACTGTAAACAGTAGTTCATAAAATACTTTGAAGGGCTATCTAGGACTTGGTAGTAGCAAAATTTTAAATAATGCCTCCGTTTTCTTTGAAATGATTTATTTTAAATGGGGCAGCACTGGACCCCGGAAAATTCAGGTACGGCCTTAACGACATGCTTAATTTTTTAATTTATTTTTATATAGGGACAAATCACACTGATTGTAAGTACTGCATTGTGTGCTATCTAATAAACCATTTTTATTTTTATTCATTTATATTTATTAAGACTACCTTTTGTTCCATTTTGGTCAATAAAGTTTTAATAAATAAATAAATACATTCTAACATAACTAGTAGTAAGGTAAAAACTGAACTGGATTAGTAATGCCAACTCTACGACGTCTGCCTAAATCCACAAACGGGTTAATGTCCAAAATATACAAATGAAACGATCGGTGTTTACGACACCGCCATCTTTAAAAGCTGTTACGTTTTATTAGGCGTTTATTTCACGCATAATTCCAGTGTATAGTAGATAAGGGGTTAAATACTACAATATAGTTTTAGGACTACTAAAACTTAGGGTTATTTAGGTGGTTTAGTTTAAAGGACGGATTTTTAGAGTAGGTAGTGTAGCGATTTGCTTGAATCAAGAATCTAGAATCATATATTTATTCAGCAATTAGGACTTCGTAGGCACTTTACACGTCAATAATGTTAGTGTACATTACGTGTTATTTTTATTTACATATTTTTTTAAAGCTACTGGTATTAACGTTTCGCAACGATCACTGCTGAAAAGAAACGCAGAAAGAAACTCATACATAGATTGGTCACATAGTTCAATTTACAGAAAAGGGTTCCGTACAAAAAAAAACGGAACTCTTATAGGATCACTCGTGCGATGCTCGTGCGTCTGTCTGTCCGTCCGTCTGTCACAGCTATTTTGCTCCGAATCTACTGGACCGAATCAGTTGAAATGTAGTAGAATGTTGTAATCCTATGACCCAAACACAAATGTGCAAAGTAAATAAATATTTTTTAAAATAAGGGTCATTTTCGGGGGACAAATTAGGAAATTAAAAAAAAAGTTTTGCAAACCTTACTGTGTCATATATCAAATGGACTCGTTATGAGAATCTTAAATATATTTTTGTTATTATTTTAAAATGAATAGTTTTGATTTAATTCATGAAAGAAGACAAAAATTGACCATCGGGGGTCAGGGGGGGGGGGGCCTGACCTCCGAAACTACTGAGTCTAAATATTTGAAAAAAAGTACAAAATATAGTTCATTGCTTGTAGATTACAGGAAAACCTATAAGAATTCAATCAATTGCACGGAACCGTCGCCACGTGAGTTTAACTCGCACTTGGCCGGTTTTTTATCACAACTTTCTACACGAAAATAACTTCCAACAAAAATAATTTTCTTTTCTTTTGAATTGCCGAGGGCTGTTTAGCCCATAATAAGACAAATGATTTGGGTATTATCATTCCCCGGTTCGTCTCCAAATTTTCCTGTTTATTATCAACTTTCTGCAGATTTGCTCGTGTAGAATGGACAGGGTCGTTTTTCCCCAACACTTTGTTTCCTACTTCCACTTCTCTCGTTTAAAAGGAATTATAAATCTTATTTACTTAAGTGTTAAAAAATTCCTATACCACTCCAGTCTTAGTCGCGGTAGCGTGCTCTCAGGAAGCGCACTAGACTTTGTACCACTCTGTAACTAAAATTGTTTTCTTTTTTTTTCTCTCACTATGTTCTCTTTTTGGTAATACATATACCTATTTATAATATATCTTCTTTTTATGTATAATAAGTGGGTACTTAAATTAAGTAGTAGTACAGGATAAATAATACTAACGTACAGAAGTCTCACTTAGTAAAGAAATTCAAAGAAATATCTACTCAATGTGGCTAGCGATATGGTTTAATTTAGCTCACGTCAGAACTTAGCACCTTTTCGTTTAGATACCTAGACATCCATTGCAAGTCAATTTTATTCTTATTAATCTGGACAAACTATTTGTATAATATAACTGAATTTAACACCCGGAGGGGCCGCCTGCGCGCATAGTAATAATGTAGGTACATTTTCGATACCTAAACGGGGAGTGACACAGGCCTGCCCTGGGCTCTGTCAGCTTAGAGCAGCATGACCCAACATGCTCCATCTGTACGTATCTGTGTCTTCTACCTTTGTTCTTGTTTTGAGATGACGTGGGTGTAGTACAGTGTGGGCATATACCGCCAACGTAATGATAATATATAGTACAATGAAACATGGCATTCTCCGTGGCAGCTGGGTCACATGATTGGCCCAAGAATACGTCATTAGTTAAGAGTGTTATCTACTCGATACTCGTAGGTACTTTGATCAAGTATTCTTGATACGAAACGCAAAGTAAATATTATAATCTGTTCACCGAATCAAAATTGAAACGGATTGCGAAATAAAATGGGAGCAATGTTCCGCAGAATTAGGTCATAAGAAAGATATACAGCGCTCACCCATATTGTCGAAATGCTGGGCACGGGTGCTCCCTAAATCACGGAAGGGTTTGAAGCATAATTCACAAGTAGTGAGTTACAAAACAGTTAAGATACGTGCGTACTATCGCTATGTTAGGAGTAGTTTAGCTTATTGCTGTCCTTCAGCTCAATCTGTGTGATTTGTCTCTATATACAATATTAATATTTCTTCGTCTAAGCGGTTGCATCCTCAGCTGTGCTGCTTCGGAGCCCGGGATGCGCTTTCCCGCTTTTTCTTCTCCAAATACCTATAACATGCATGCCAATGGTCACCCAAGGATGCCAAAGACCCTGCAAACTGGAGAAGAAATAGCCGGAACAGTTTTAATGATTTGGCTATAGTTTTACGACCGGCCGCCTGCCTGACGTCAACCCTCTTTAGGAATGTATTTGTGCGAAAAGTTTTACAACCGGCCGCCGCCCGACGTTAACCCTCCTTGGGAATGCAATTGTAGCACGAGATGTTTGTGCTTAGTCCTTTAGACGCCTCTTACGACATCCACAGGAAGAGATGGAGTGGTCCTATTCTAACCCGGCACCACACGGGTAGTATATACTCGTATTTATATATATACATATTTATATTCTTCTACATTTAAGAGCCAGGCTCTTGTCGGTGTCATTGTATGGAAATAGACGCACACGATGCCGATTTTTGGCAGATATAATGGAGTGGTTTTTCCATTGCCTTCTCCATTTCGACATAAGTAAACTTGTTTATATATGTTTTATGGGCTATCAACAATGCATGGCAGTCGTCAAGCTATGTCAGATGCCTTAAACTAGCTGGAAAAATCTGGCACCAGTGTTGGTCACTTACACACACGAAAAACAACACCATTTTTTTCTACATTTTTGAATGAGAAAACTTTAACGCCTTTGATAACGAACTCCATGTATATGAAGTGACGAGTAACAAAACGCAACATTTCAACATTTTGATAACCTACGGAAAACATGAAGTTTCCATCCTCTATAAAATTTTAATCTCAAAATTAGTACAGCGATTAACTTCAGGAACCCTTATAATCGTTTGATAGTCGCCAAAGAGCTATTATGTAAAACAAGAGGAGACACCACCTAACACTGTTTTGTCCCGTTCAATCCGCTAGTTGCCAACAAGTCAAAACATATACTTTTTTTCTAAACGTCAAAACGAATGTTTTCTATGGGATTGCCATGAAAAACGCACGGCGTGACGTCATAGTTTCTTGGAGTCAAATAGCGCTTTTAATATCCGTTTTTCGGCATTAACAAATATAAAACACGTTATGATTAATGACAATTAGTGACATTATTTTGTGACGTTTTATTCTCATATCATTACAAAATAATTTATTTATGACCCTGGATATAACCCAATCGTAGCCATAAACTTCACTTCAGTCGCTTGCTAGCTCTTATACGCCTACTACTTTCGACGCGTCGTGGATACAGTATATAAGCGAAAACCATACGAAAACATGGTAATCGTTATTAAAAAAACCATGGTGTGTGTTACAATACAATAAGAATAATTCAAGGAACATAGCAAAGGGTAAAGAAATAACTTAATATCGGGTGGGTAACCAGATGTCATTGAATGAAAATTTAATAAATATGCTGCCAATTATAAAAAATAGAACAGGACCCAATATTTGAGATAGCTGGTCTATATATTCTATGTCAGTGATAGTCGCTGCGTCAAGGACCACGGTACCCTAATGAAAAGGGTTCGTTATGACGAATTCTAAGTTTGGATGATAGAGGAGAAATGTTTTGTGTTGAATTGCTGCGAGCAGTTTTAATGTACAGATAATAGTGGTATTGCCAAGGGAAACTAACTAGGATTTCTAAACTTACGTGAGAAACATTTTAACGGATAGTAATGTCACGTGTAAAGAGAATCCTAGATAGGTTATAAAATTATGCCATTATTTTATTACTCAAGCCTCTCTCATCCGCCAGCTATATATTTTGCTTTGCTGCATGACGCAACGTTCACTTTCTCCTTTATCTGTTTCATATAGCTATACCTCGGTCTTCCTGGTCCTATTTTTTCCATTCTATCTTTCGCGTCGCTGTGAAACAATGTTCTAGCGCCTCTAAGGTGTGTCTCCGCTCCGGGAGCCGTACGGATCTCCCGTAAAACGTCATCCACGCGTCAACTCGTGAACGGATGCCGCCAGTAGGGACTGGTCAGCTCGGTCTACTCAGTGTCACTTATTTCTGAAAATTTTATTTGGCACTCGTTCGCAAGCTTTACATGTTATATTGTGATAACATTGTATTAGGCATAATATCTTTGTAAATTGACAAAACCCTTCCGGCACGTAGGCAACCAATACTGTGTAATTGAGTTTCTTTCGGCGTTTCTTCTCAGCAGTGGTCGTTGCGAAAAGCTAGTATCGGTAGCTTTTGCACTAAAAATAATTAAAAATATTGACCTTCAATAAGTGATATTATTTATCCTACATTGAATAAAAAATTTTGACAACTGTCTAACCAGCCTTACACAACCTCGCTTAGCTTGAGTGGAGCGCGGGCCAAAAGGTTTGTTATAAAATATATAAAAATAATAAAAAATAAAGTTGATTGTAATTTTAATGTACTTTAAAACAATCTAGATTACAAATTTTACGCAATTTATACAATTCAATAAAATAAAAAAAACTAATCATGATTCTGGCGTCCCGTTGTTGGACTCTGTTTTCTTTATAAATATTATATATACTAGTATTGAGTTTCTTTTCACTTTAGATTATATATAATATAACGGTTATGTATAATATACCGGTGAATACACATCCTCGAATCGTTGATTTAACTCCCTTTTATTCCTTTTCGGTGTGAAATCATCATCGTCTTCATCATCTACCTCCTTGTCTTCATCATCAATCACCTGATCTTCATTTTCATCCTGTTCATCATCATCATCTACCATTTTATTCTCTTCATGAGTTTTCTCAAATACCAAATCGTCTTCGTTACCAGGATTGGGTACAATGTCAATAAGATGTTCTCCTGGGAGTTCATTGGCACTTCTAGTGAAAACCTTTTTGTCTGGATACGCTTGGATAACAGCAGCACAGAATAGAACGAGGATGAAGTACCTCATGTTGAAGGTGTATGTACGTATTGGCGGTTGATCAAAACTAATAATACATAAGGGAAACTCAGGTTTATATTGTGTTGGGTTAGCGTTTTCCTGCTTCGGATGCGGTCAAACGATGACACAGTGTGGTTTAGGATTCCGTCACAAAATACATCTTCAAATAATTTCTAATACATCCGATTCATATTTTTTATGGTATTACGCCTCCACTCAGTCATATTAATCAACTTATTTGTTCCGTGTGATAAAAGTTTTCACCTAAAAATATTGAAATTCTTTAGTGCCGCTCTATCCGTAGGTATATCATCTTCCTTATTTTTATTTATTTTTTCTACTCCTGTAATTTTATCTGTCTTTTAAGTGACTACTGAAAAGTCTATACTTTATTTCTCATTCAGCACTTGTGTCGTAATATGTGTCGTAATATCCAAATAGTAAAAAGGTACCTTATTATAGAGATAGTCTGGTTAAACCCCATCTTTTGTCCCTCCCTTCTATCGGCATTTACTATTTCTAGAATGAGACTTCGCTAAACGTCAAAAGTAAAAATGTAGCTTCTTACTTCTGCTAATACGACAAAATTGAAATGACATAGTCTAATAACATTGACTTCTGGGTAATTTTATATTTACTAGCGTCATACACGTCCTGGCAAGTCGATACACGGTGTCCAGTGCTGCCCCCATTTGAAATAAATTATTTGCAAGCAAAGGGAGATATCATTTAAAATTTTGAGCTAGTAAAACCTAGATACAGTTTAAAGTAAAAACGTTAAGCTTTAGTTTGCATTTTTGCGAAAAACGGCCACTTTTGGCAAAAATGCAAACTAAAGCTTAACGTTATCACTTTAAGCTATAAACAGTGGTTCATAAAATAGTTTGAAGGGTTATCTAGGTTTTACTAGCTCAAAATTTTAAATGATATCTCAGTTTCCTTACAAATAATTTAATTCAAATGGGGGCAGCACTGGACACCGTGTATCGTCATAATAAAATATTTCAATTTCATCGCGGAATTTATTTACCTTCAATACGAGTATCTCTGGTAGTTATGCCAAATGATACGGCTCTATATTACTTTACTCTTTGGATACGGCTAGCTGCCACAAATTACTTCTAAATAGTGGTTAAAGAATCTTTATTTCTCAAAGAAAATATTTACATTTCACTTACAGATTAATCTTAATTACATTTTATACAATATTTTATAGGGGTTTTTTAGGCATTCAAGATGCAGTACTAAAGTACTCAAATAAAATAATGAAATAAGAAATGGTAAAAAAATTCCACGTGAGCAGGACTTGAACCCGCGACCTTAGTCTCACGTCCTGCTCACGTGGTATTTTTTCACCATTTCTTATTTCATTATTAAATTTGAGTATTTTATACAATGTTGGTGAGAGCATTAAAACAAATACAAAAAATAATAATAAAATAAATAGCAATGTAGGTACCTACGAGTAGTTCACTAACATTCACCGTGTTAGCTTCATGAGTAGAAGACATACAAACCTCTGCTAAGCTGGTTGTTCACCCACGCTACTCGTAGTAACAATGGAAGTCGGTCCTGGCTCTAAGTAATTTACATTTAGTGTTCAATAAAAACAAAAGTGTTGTTAAAAATTAAAGTAAAGAAACACGAGTGATATAGGTATTTAAAGTCCCGTGCGAAATGCTGCTCAAACATGATTTGGAATTTTGCCAATTCCCTCTATCAACGATAGAAAAAGTAGGGGGTACACAATAAGTTTTTTTTGTTTTATATTTAAATTCAATAAAAGTAACAAATGGTACGGAACCTTCGTTTGCGAGTCCGTCTCACACTTGAACAGTTTTATAATTAGTAATTTTGCGGAAAATTTATGTTTTCAAAATGATGCAAACAACAACAATGTTGTTATGCCTAAAATCATGATGATCTAACTGTATAGGTACATTTGCTTGCGAAAGGCATGCTAGGAAGTTTTAAGTATAGTGATACACTATCACGTCTTTATCCCTAACGGGGCAGACAGATCATGTTGGGTCTTGCGGCTCTAAGCAGACAGAGCCCAGAGCCGAAAGACCCAAAGATCACTTTTAGCGTAATGATGGGCGGGAAGATGGAAAAATGAATCAAAATTGTGATGGGCTGCTAGCAGCATCGCCTATTAATATGATACGCATTTTTGCCCATTCCCTCAATCGGCTTTTACGATTTGCGCGGGAAGAAAAGCAGCCGATACATTCTTAGTTTTTCTTTTCTCCCAGACCAGCATGAAAAGAGTGTTTTAAGCATGAATTCAAAATTCTAAAATTTAAAATATTTTTATTGTCATAGGATATTTGTAATATCTCTCAAAAATAGTCACTTTGTTTTGTTTTACACAAATGTTGACGTCAAATCCTTACTTACAGTTACAGCTAAGTTTATGCAGCTTCCTAGGCGCAAACAAGTGCAGAAGAAGCGGCAACAAACTGCACTGCAGCATTTTCTCCAAAGACGTCAACTAACCAACTTAAAATTAGTTATATGGATGGACTGAGATTACATTATTTAATATGTCATAATTAAATTGAGTTATATGAATTACGAAATTTAAAATAATGTCAATTTGTAAATTTAGTATGTACCAATGTACCTAAATTATGACATGTCTAAGTAAACAAACCTTTAAGAGGGACCCGCGCCAAGTTCAAGCCAGACTTTTTGTCCAGAAGATAGTCATCGGTCCTATTATAAGCCTTCTCACAAAGTACCTACTTTCTTTACATAAGCTTTGAATTTTCTGTCTGGCATATCAAGGGCCGATTCTGGTAATTTTAATACAGGCAAGATTACATGTCCTTGTAAAAGCATGCTGAAGCGGTGGTGAAGTGGCCGAGTGGTTTAGGCGCTGGCTGTGCGTCTGTGATGCACTAGTTCGATCCTCACTAGACGCGACTTGTACCTTTGACTTTGTACTCATGTACGGTCATTTTCAACTACCACCACTTTCTTCCGGTAAAGGAAAACATCTTGAAGAAATCTGCTAGTTCACTACTTCGTAATACAGTAGTATTTATTTATTTCTTTATCAAACTTATTGTCTAAAGTAAAAAATATGCTTTTAACAAATGGCGGACTTAATGCTAAGAGCATTTTTTCATCATCATCTTTCCAGTCTCCACTACAGGAGCACGACCCTCTCTGTACTGCCAGAGCCATACTTGGCCAGGAGCAGCCAGAGGATTTGGCCTACACTGTCCACTGTCGGACTCGTCCATGAAGGATTCCGTATCTCCCTACAATTGGCTATAGGAATATTAAATTCTGTAAAAATTTTAAGTATCTAGTTAAAAATCGAGTTAAAAACGCTGAAAAAAAAACACGTTTCTTGTATAACAACCCCCTTTTTTATAACTTTATCTTATTTTTACCCGAATGCAGCAAAGCCGGAAAGGAGGGTATATGTCTTTGACCTGTATTTTTGTCCCTATAATTCTATGTTCCCTAGTAACTACTAAACGGCTAAACAGATTTTAATAAATTATTCATGGTTAGATTTGTCTATAGGAATACTAGAGTAACATAGGATATATTAAAATTATTGGACATTAAAATGGCGGATTCTAGGCGCCAAATTGCGCGGCATAACTTTTTTTTCTTTTCAAAACCTGTTTAGTGGGATATCAAATTAAAGTATTTTATTCAAGGATTACAAAAATATATGCAACTTATATGTTTAAATGTAATTTGGAATGAGAAATGCTAAAAAACTATTTTTTTTCCGGTTCTATGTTTCCTAGTAACTACTAAATGGCTAGACCGATTTTCATAAAGTATACATGGTTAGATTTGTCTTAACGACTAGAGTACCATAGGATATATAAAAATTATTGGAAATCAAAATGGCGGATTTTAGGCGCCAAATTGCGCGGCATAATTTGTTTTTCTTTTCAAAACCTATCGAGTGTCACTCCCCGTTTAGGTATCGAAAATGTACCTACATAATTACTATGCGCGCAGCCGGCCCCTCCGGGTGGTCAATTAAATACGAATCGATTTTCCAGAGTAATAAGAATGAAATTGGCTTGCAATAGATGTCTAGGTATCTATACGAAAAGTGCTGAGTTCTGACTAGTGCTACATTGAGTAGATATTTCTTTGATTTTTTTTGCTGCGTGAGACTTCTGTACGTTAGTATTATTTATTCTGTGATATAACATAGCTTCGCCAAGCGCATTCCCAGTTGCGTCTTATCTAGGCTACAGAAGATAGTAAGTGCCTAGGCATAGGTAAGTACTGCTGTTGTATCACGCAGACGGGTTTTTTGTTTTTTTAATAATTACTTGTTAGTATTTTTCGTAATAGCGGCCATTTACATAATCGGTAAAATTTTAACAGACGGACGGACAGACGGACAGACAGTGCATGGAGTCTCAGTAATAAGGTCCTGTTGGTACAGAACCCTAAAAAGCATGCTATAACACGAGGACTAACTTTAGTACTTGGTTTTTAAGAGGCCGTACCGTTACTAACGTTACTTAGAGCGATCTTCAGTATTATCAATATTAACGAAATACTAACTTTTAAATAAAAATAAATAAAAGTTCAGGACTAACTCTTGTCATTATAAGTTTCAAAAAACACATTTGCTTAAAACTTTCTCGATAGAAAAGTTGCCTCCAAATCATCTCTGAGATATACTAAAACGGCTATTCAAGAAATACAATACATTAGCCCTTGTAACTTTGGATTATAATTGTATTAAATTTAAGGCAGTTATCATAAAAACGAAAGAAACCTAAAAAACCACAAATGCGTAAACCAGTCGCATTGACCCGCCGCGCCGTTCCTGTCCCCGCATAGCTCGCTGTCTCGCTTCAGCTAGAGTAAATTTGTTTGCAGGGAAGTGGGAGCAAAGTTTAGATTCTAGCCATAGGCGCCCTCTTAACCATTATCCACATAAAATAAAGTTGCCACTGAAATATTTTACTGTAACGATACTACTAGATGTCAACCTATTTTAGATGAATAATCGTTTAAACCTAGTACTGAAGTTAGTACTCGTTTTCCATTTTACTATAATACGGTAGGTATACAGGGTCTAACAAAATATACTGAAACTATTTTAAGCGTGGATTCAGTCCATCGTACTGAACAACAATAATTTTTGACCTCCCATATAAGTTGACTGATCAGCTGATCCGAGTTTGTATGGAAAGCCAAAAAATATTTTTCATATTTCGATATATGTTCCTTGGGGAAAGTTGTTCAGTATCATGGACTGAATTCACCTTGAAAATAGTTTCACTATATTTGGTTAGACGTTATATAATGTATTTCACTGGTTCAGAAAAGGTTGAATTTTTATTACTCTTATCACGACGGCAGTCGCTCTGTGTAAAAACCAGTAACCTCGTCAAATCACCTAGGTTATATAGCGGACCCAGGACACTGAAGCGTAACCGCTGATGATGCGACCGGGAATATACACTTGGATGATGATGACATATTATACAGGGTTACTTTTAAAACACCGGCTACATTTTTGGAGCAAGTTCAGTCCGTAAAAACAATTTCCATAAAAACAATTATCTAAAAACATAAAATATAATCGGCTGCCCATGATAATCGGCGCTCTGCCAAAGGGATTTTTTATTGATTTACGATAATTGTTGATCCAAAAACGTTGGCGGTGTTTAAAAAGTAACCCTGTATAATTTGTCATCATCATCCAAGTGTATATTCCCGGTTGCATCATCAGTGGTTACGCTTTAGTGTCCTGGGTCCGCTATATAACCTAGGTGATTTGACGAGGTTACTGGTTTTTACACAGAGCGACTGCCGTCTAACCTCCGCAACCCAAAGGGTAGATCGGAACCAGTTCTAGGAATAGGCACAAACTCTAGATGGCGATAGGGACCAACAGCTTTATGTGCCTTCCGAAGCATGGAATCATCTTTCTTTTCGGATAATCAGGTGATTCAAGCTTGCAATATCCTAAGCAGACTAAAAACTAATTCTGATAAATTAACTCTTTCGATTCTTCCTCACCGTACTGGGTTTCTCCCAAATTCTTTTGCCGTTACGGCCGTACGACTATGGAATGCCCTCCCTGACAACATTGTGAGAGCACAACCGCAGGATCACTTTAAATCACTTGTAGTTCGATACTTCCATGAGCAAGCTATGCTGTAGTTGTCTATGTTTATTTATTTTTAAATATTTATGTAGGTATATATTTGGAGATATTAAGTATATTAGATCTATATTTTATATGTAACTTATTATATGTTATTTAATTTTATATGTAGTCGTAGTTTATGTATCTTAGCTAGTAAGTAGTTTTTTTTCTCATTCCTGTTTTATATACGCTTGCACCCCATTTATCGCCTTCTCTTATACGTCCTAAAGGTATTCTCTGGTAGACAGCGCTCAGCGTTAAGATTATACCTATTGTATATTAATTTTATAGTGCAATAAATTAAATTAAATAAAATTTCACAAAGTATGCTTCCCAATGGGATTTGAACCCACAACCTCCGGATCACAAGGCAAACGCCTTGACCACTGGACCACGGAGGCAATTCTTTTATAATATGTATATAATATAAAATATAGTATCGTTGAGTTAGTATATCACAAGTTTAAAACTAACTTTGGATTTGTCCCTATACCTACGGGTATATATTTATTAATTTAAAATAGAGAAATATATCTATATATAAATGTTTATGAAATCATAGGGAAATAAAAATGATTAGTTAAAAAGTATATAAAAAATAAATAACGCTAAATTCCAAAAAAATATCTATTAACAATTGCAGATAAAATAATGGGGAAAAATATAGATGTTTCCCATAAATATAGTACATAATTATATGATAATATTTTATTATTAATGCATAAATACATTAAATAATGTTGACTTATTGGGAATTATCAATATATACTCGTATAACTAAATATGGCGATGTGTCATAGGCAAACGTCTATTAGATAAATACATATTAGCGAAGTAACCATAAATAAATAATGATATGCCATGTGTTTTCCACTCTATAATTGTACCACTATTCTGTGGTTATCCTTAAATGTTTGATAACTATTATATCTATTTGATATCATGTGAGAAAGGAATGAGAGAAAATCATGGGTTCAAATCCCACTGGGAAGCATACTTTGGGAAAAGTTGTTTTTAGTCTGGTTAGAATATTGCAGGCTTGAATCACCTGGTTATCCGAAAAGAAAGATGATTCCGTGCTTCCGTAAAGCTGTTGGTCCCGAACGCCATCTAGCGTTTGTACCTATCCTAGGACTGGTTCTGGTGTCTCCTTTGGGGTGCGAAGGTCAGACGGCAGTCGCTCTGCGTAAAACCAGTAACCTCGTCAAATCACCTAGGTTAGGTAGTGGACCCCGGGCTCTGAAGCGTTACCGCTGACGATGCAACCGGGAATACGCTTACAAGATGATGATGATCATATGAGAAAAGAAATGCCTTCCAAGCATTGTTCGTAGCTTCCAAGCTAGTCTGGAAGAAAATAAAAAATGTTCGTACAGTCATAACTATTTATTAATCTGTGGTACAGTGCATCTATTTTTATTTTATTTACACAATACATTTAATACATTAATGTGTAGTCTATTTACAATGCCATCTGTTTTATTATATCGTTTCCTTGGTAATCATCGTATTTCAGATTACAAACGAATGCTATTTACTATGTCCAATTGTCCATCAATTTATTAGATTTAACGTGAATAATAAATATGAATTCAGGACTAATAATTACTTTATTGTCGTTTTTTTTTTATTTCCGTGTGAAATATATAAAGAGCTGTTAAACTATTACCTTTTTAGGATTCCGTAGTAAACAAAGAATCCCTATCATTTCTGTCTGTCCGCGGTTTTACTCAGAAACTATTAGTTCTAGAAAGCTGTAATTTGGCATGGGTATGTATATTAATTACGCCGATAAAGGGGTAAAATAAATTCTTTAATTTTTTTTTAGTGTAATGTGACATGTTAGGTGGGAATTTTTTTTTTCTCGACTAACCTAACGACTAAATAGGTCTTTCAAAAATATTGTAAGTTTGGAAACACCATTTTTCGTTTTAGGGATCTATTTGTGAAATATTTGGTTTTAAAGGGAAGTTTTTGTGAGAGTCAAGTGCCTCCCCTTTGTAAGCTAAATGGTTGTATGTATATAGACACGTGAAAAAATTCAGAGCAAGTCCTGCTGTGAATTTTTTCACGTTATGTTTCATATAATGATGACGTTAAAAGTAAAATTATTAATGGTAGGTAAATGTAGGGTTTACAAATTAGAGAGTTATGGTCGACCAAAAGTGTACTCCGAAAAATTTCATACAAAACTTTTGCAGTCGTTCAACCGTGAACTCTTAGTCGGAATTTGCAACTACGGAACCCTACAATGCTCATGGCCCGTCACACACATGACTGGCTTTAAGCTGTACGTTTAGGTGTAGTCTGTGGCTCAAAACACAAATAACCCACTTCTAATGCAGCTGGGACCACCTATGAGTACTTCGCAGTCTTAATTAGAGTAGGGTTGCTACTTTTGGTTTATACGGATATTAGTATCGGGTATTTAATTATTTATTTAAGTATATTTTAGGAAAAGGTTTTCGAAACAAATGTGAATGTGTCAAAACTGGAAGAGTGGGTTATGGTCACCCTCGACAAACGTACTGCGACCAGATTGCAAACATTCTTAGTAGCCCGTACTACCCTAAAGTTCTTAGAGCGATCTTAAATAATATCAGTATTAACAAAATACTCACTTTGAAATAAAAACACAGCAAAGTTCAAAGTCTATACATAATATGTTTCGAAAACACGATTGTTTAAAATTTTCTCGATAGAAAAAATTGCGAAGTTGCCTCTAAATCACCTCAGAATTATACCACAGAATACATAAGAGTCAAACAGAATGGTATCTCACAGCGTCTCCCGCAAATTGGCGTCCCCGCACCTCTCCCCCGCACTTTGTGAGCTTTGACGGCTCCAAACCAGGGTTTAATTACTAGCCGCACGCAATACGCGACGTGTGTTGTCTTGAGAACTGTCAACCAATAGTAACCATCATGGTGAGAAGGTGCGCGTATAATAATTGTTTATCCACCCAATACTCTAAAGAAAGTATATTTCATACAAATCCAAATATAATTTCTCGCTCTCTCGCATTGGCGGGAGATACACAAGAGCGAGATTGTAACATTACCGGATTGCTAATAAGCAATCCGGTAATGTTACATAGGCTCCTCGCTCACAGGTAATCACATACACGCAAATGCCAACTGGATTTCCGCGGGTTTTAGTGCTACATGCCATTATTGACAATGACAACTTGACATGCTAAGTGTAAGCGTGATAAACATTTGTTTATTTTTATTGAATTTATTCATATAATTACCGTAGATATAGTTTTGCGCCGAATATGCAAATTACTATATTACAATAGCGAATTAGTGAAATTAGTGCGTTACAATATAAATGACTCAATAATAATCAGTAAAGTGAACTATAGGTGAAATGGACAATGGACACAATGAAAAATATTTGTAAAGTGATATTACGTAGCTGTTTCCGACTTTTCTGTAACATTTAATACATATAAAACAGAATATTTTTTACGTCATAGTGTTCGCAAATCTTCCGGTATGGAAAAATATAATCGTAAATATGTCGAACTCGTTAGTAGGTAAGTATTAAAATAATTCTGCGGTGCGACCCTAAGTATAAAACTCACACATCGACGTGTGTACAGATACATTGTTTCGTTTGTAGTAGTAGTAGGTATATATGTTACTCTGAATCAATGGAGAGTCCTACCAGTGATTATACTAAAACGGAAAGTATTCAAGAAATACAATAAATTAGCCCTTGTTATTTTGGATTATAATTTTATTAAACATAAGGCAGTCATAATACTCGTATGTCTCACTTTTTAAATAACTCTTAAATATTCTTTGTAAAACGAAAAAAACCTCAAAACCAGTCTCATTGACCCTACTATGATCTTTTTATTCCGCATGGTCTTTCTGTCTCGCTTCGGCTAGAGTAAATTTGTGTGCTTGGAAGCGGGAGCAAAACTTAGATTATTAACATCAGGCCAAACCTTATAAAAGGAGAGGTCAGATACCCGTAACTGGCGGGCAATGCGGGGCATGCATGCATGAAGAGACATTTAGACTTTCTGTATAGTATAACCCAAAGGTTGACTGGTAGACAACGCTTTTAGCGTTAAGTTCACCTATTATTGTTCTGTACAATTTGTATTATTGATGGACAATAAAAATTAGGTAAAATAAAGAAATAAGGAGAGTGATGATGAGTCTAGATAAAGCGTGGAGATTTTTCAGGATCGTGGTAAGTGGAGGTCCATAGACTTGGCCTAGCCCTATGGGAATAAAGCGTGCTAATATGAGTACTATGTGTGTAAATATTAACCTAACTTAAGAGTCCCTTTACCCTAGACAGAATCAGACTTTCCTATACAAGTGTAATCGAGATTTTATTTTAAACGACATGTCAGATTTTGGCAATATATTGTAATTTCAAAGAAATTGCATATATCTAGGTATACTGGTTTTAACTGGTTTTGAATATTTGATTATTAGTATAGAGAACTTCTACACCCTTATATTTTCTTTGATCACAGAATAGGATACTCCGGTACTCCGTACAGCAGTCTCAATCAGCAAAGAAATTCAAAGAAATATCTACTCAATGTGGTTAGGGATATGGTTTAATTTAGCTCACATAAGAACTCAGCACCTTTTCGTTTAGATACCTAGACATCCATTGCAGGCCAATGTCATTCTTATTACTCTGGACAAACGATTCGTGTAACTGAATTTACCACTTAAAAAGGCAGCCGCGCTCTTAGTAATAATTTAGGTATATTTTCGATACCTAAACGGGGAGTCACACAGGCCTGGTTATATGCCTAGATACGAGTATATGGAATTTCTTTGAAATTACAAACAAAATACAGCCGAAATCTAAGACGGCATTTCAATATAAAAGCTAGACTACGTTTGTATGGAAAAGTCTAGGGTAAGGGGATATTAGTGGTGAACATGTTAGGATATTGCAGGCTTGAATCACATGATTATCCGAAAAGAAAGATGATTCCGTGCTTCGGAAGGCACGTAAAGCCGTTGGTCCCGAACGCCATCTAGCGTTTGTACCTATCCTAGGATTGGTTCTGGTCTACCCTTTGGGTTGCGGAGGTCAGACGGCAGTCGCTCTGTGTAAAAACCAGTAACCTCGTCAAATCACCTAGGTTAGGTAGAGGACCCCGGGCTCTGAAGCGTAACCGCTGACGATGCAACAGGGTATACGCTCGGATCCTAGTGTAAGGGGAGTTTAATTGAAACCAAAATAGAGGTATATCACTGTCAATTATAAAATTAAATTAATTTCCAATTGATATAATTTGTCTTGAGAATTTTGAATACGTCGCATAATATACTCTGTCTACTTCTCTGGGTTATTTTAATTCTACTCTTTCGCTTTTAGATATTTATTTTATAAATTTTCTGAGTACGTTTTAATTTATGGTAATTTTTAACCACAACAACACAAGGAAAAACATCGTGAGGAAAACCTGCACACTAGTCCACTAGTGTGCAATAATGCTGTCACCAGATGACAGTAATTGGGAATTATGGTGGGTCAAAAATAAATAATTTGGTACCTTTTTTTTTAAATGTAATATGACGGCAAACGAGCAAGCGGGTCACCTGATGGCAAGTGATCACCGCTGCCCATGGACAATTGCAACACCAGGGGTGTAACAAGAGCGTTACCGGCCTTTCAGGGCCCTCCCAGCTCCCAGAGACGGGGCTCCGGCTCTCTCACTAACCGAACGAATTTCTTCATCATCATCTTTGTATATAAGTGTATGTATGTATGTGTATTATAGGTATATTATGTATGTATATATAAGTATGTATGTTTATGGTTACGGGTATATTATATTGTTTCTTAAGTTTATATTAGATATGTAGTGATTGTAGGTATATTGTTTATATTATATCGTATAAGTATATTCATAAATTAACTGTAATACTTTGTAATATTTATTTTTGCGCCGCAACTGATTTTATCTGTTTGTCCCTATGGTTGACTCGGAGAGAACGCTATTAGCGTTAAGTCCGCCAATTGTAAACAATTATTATTGTGGACCAATAAAGTTTTAATAAATAAATAAACGAAGCATAGTAGCGGTGAAGCTACTACTCAGACGTCGATTTTCTGTGAGAGTGTGGTACTTCCCCGGACGAGTCGGCCCATTCATGCTACAAGCAAAACTGAGTTTTGCCGGTAGCGTGGCTCTACCACAACTACTGTTAATAGACTAAAACGTCACAAAATAATGCCACTTGTCATTGATCACATCCACTTTGAACGTGATTTTAGATTTATTATTGCAGAAAAGCGGATATTAAGAGCGCTATTTGACTCTAAGGAATTATGACGTCATAAATTGATAGTTCATACAAATCCTGTAGAAAATGTTTGTTTTTAACGTTTAGAAAAAAGTTTCTGAATTGACTTGATGCAAAATAGCGTATTGAGCTAAGTAAGATGCCTTTAGGCAGCTTGAAAATTTTCACCACAGTCATCGTATTTGCTAATAACACCCATTCTTTCAAAAATAAAACTGATCTTTCTTTATCGACTAAATCAAATCATTTTATTTTAGGCTATAAATGTGTACATAGAATAAACATCGTGAGGCCCATATCTATATATGTATACCTTAACCTAAAATACATATCATCATCAACAGCCTTCAAGTACCCACTGCTGGGCATAAGCCTCCTTTTGTCTGCACCATCCTGCTCTATCACTGGCCATCGCAATCCAGTTCCTCTCAGCAACCTGCCTGATGTCATCAACCCACCTAGCCGCCGGACGTCCTACACTACGTTTCCCATTTCTAGGATACCATTCGGTGACGGCCTTACTCCACCTTCCATCGTTCCTTCGAGCCAGGTGTCCCGCCCAGTTTCACTTTAGAGCCGCAACCCTGGAGAGCACGTCATGAACTTTCGTTCGACGTCGGATCTCCACGTTGCGAACTCGGTCTTGCAGTTTGATGCCGAGCATGACTCGCTCCATGGCTCTCTGCGCAACCGCAACCTTATACATGGTTCCCTTTGTGAGAGTCTATTTCTCGGCACCATATGTTATTGTGGGCAGAACACACTGGTTGAAGAGGCGTGTTTTTAGGCACTGTGGTATTTTTCGGTTTTTAAAAACATCCGCCAGCTTACCAAAAGCCACCCATCAAAGTTGTATCCATCGATCGACCTCTATAGTTCGAAGATCTTTGTCAAAGGATAAACAATGTCCAAGGTATGTGTATTTATCAACTACCTCTAGCCTCTCGCTACATACAGTTATACCGATGTAAAATACATATAATATATTATAATTACAACACTACACGTACGACTAAAGACAGATGAATGAATGAAAAACTCTTTATTGCACCAAAAACAATAACAAAATACAAATTGAAAATATATATACAAAAGTACAATCAACAGGCGGTCTTATCATCACTTTTATTTTTGAAACTTTTCATAATTCCCTAGTCTAGTACCTAATCTACTACTTTATATTGCATCATGGCATGAAAACCATTTGATTTGCCTTAGTGAGCAAGGATTCTAAACAATGATAGATAGATAAATCGGTTTAATGCAAGAGTTTCTTAATTTCAAGACGTAGTAATTAATACAAATAGTTTATATTGAATATTAATTTAATAATTTTTGACGTATTTCACCATGACATTACCCATTCTTAATTTTATGAGTTTTTGGCGGGAAGTTAAGGGGTTCGGTTGGGGTTTGCTTTAAATTATTTTACAAATTGATTTTAGTGGGCTTAATAATATGAAATTGGTGTTGTTTGGTGTTATAAATGCTAATGACATGAACAATGTGTGAAATAGTTAAAGTGGACAGGCATAGTACGGCTGTATTGATATTTATTATGCGGACTGTGTGGTCTTCGGGAGTCGTCCGCCACTCAATCGTCTATGCAAACCAGTGGACTCGTATAGATTTGTCGCCAGAAGCTCCCTTGCAGCAGCCAAAGGCCTACACCACCCTTTGATTGTCTTGTTAGGATTAGGAATAAAGAACAAAATTAAAGATAGGCTCTAAAGGACTTGTATCCAGAGCCGTAAAAGTATTTAATAAAAAAAAATCTTAATTTTATATGTGACATACTTTGTTAGCTTATTGAAAACTGTACAGATTTGCATGATATTGCTAATAACTGTTTAGGTGTAGCTTTGTTATTAATATTAAAAGACCCTGTATATCTATACAGGGTCTAACAAAATATACTAAAACTATTTTAAGGGTGTATTCAGTCCATGATACTGAACAACTTTCTCCAAGGAACATGTATCGAAATATGAAAAATATTTTTTGGCCTCCCATACAAGTTGACCGATCAGCTGATCCGAGTTTGTATGGAAAGCTAAAAAATATTTTTCATATTTCGATATATGTTCCTTGGGGAAAGTTGTTCAGTATCATAAATATAAATATCATGGACTGAATTCACCCTTAAAATAGTTTCAGTATATTTTGTAAGTCGTTATATACCCTTTTCAAGTGCAAAAAAAGGTCTATTTGATAGCGTTTATTTTTTTCAACTAACATTTTTTTACCGGACATAATGTTTTACCGCCCTCTAACACCGGTATTTATAAGTTTCAGTCACGATTCAATCATTAAATAAACATTACACCCAGCACTATTAAATCACTTCAACACGAAATCAACGCGAATTCCACTCTAAGCATTTAAGCCAGGTATTAACATCGCAAACTGAAAGAACTCGAAGAAACCTAAAAAACTGTAATTTCCGGCCATTTGCCGTGGGCGTAATCACTTCATGTCAGGGGCGTAGCTACCGCCGTATCTGCCGTATCAATTATAAGGGGTCCCCGACGTGCGTAAGCAAAAATTTTTTCAAAATTAAAACTGGTAATAAATTACCTATGAACTTCGATGAGACATGAACGCCTGTCAGACCTGTCACTATTATCCATAGAGGCAGAAACTTCATTAACTAAAGTCATCATCAGCTATAAATGATTTAATAAATCAGTTTGCCGAAAAAAGGCAAGGAGAGTGTATATTTAATTTAAATTGTTTGTTAATTTTATGCAAACATTTTCTTTTCTTTTGTGAGAAATCTTTACCCTTCATAAGGCCCCCAAACAATTTTTTATACGGGGCCCCGCCAAGACACGCTACGCCACTGCTTCATGTTTAATACAATTTGTGTTGTAGCCACTGTGAAAACAACTAATGAAATAAAGGATAAGGTGTTAATTTATGTTGCTGGGGGAATTTACTTCAGTCTGTGTAATTAATGAGTAAAAGAGGATTACCATGTTCATGCCAATCATGCGACGTCGCTTTTCGCAGTGTAGGTACTTCTATCTGACTTATTACCCGATTTCGCATGCAGCGTCCATGTAATCAGCGTATATTGTATCATCAACATCATCAGGTCTTTTGACGTGACAACGTCTTAAATTAGGTTGCGGCTAGGAGTCACTTATGAAAAAGTGTAACGCTCGGTAACGTTACGATGAGTCACCGAACGAGAGAGAGGCCCGCCGAATGCCTTGCGTCTCTCTCCCACTCAACTATGATCGGTCTGCCGCCGTTGTCACGTAAAATCTTCGCCCGTAAAACCGACTTTACAGGCAACCATTTTTTTTTAAATAAGGGTCATTTTCGGGGGATAAATAGAGAGTATGCATGCATTTTTTTTAGTCTCAACTGCAGGAGCACGACCCTCTCTGTACTACCGAGCCATATACTTAGCTAAAATAGTAAGAGGATTTGGCCTACACTCTCCACGCTGCCAGACGGGTTGCGGAGGCTTAGGAGCCTCGAGGGAAAGGACACTTTAAACATATATATATATATATATATATATAGGGTTAGGGGTTAAATAAAAACTTTAATTTTTGGTTGGGAAATGAATGTATTAAGAGTACTATGAAAACCAGTCATATGCCTAGATATTTGTAATATCTTTGCCGAAATCTGACATGTCGTTTCAACTGAACAGTTTTTCCTGAGAGTTTTTCCATAAGAAATGACACGAAGGTTTTATTTGATACTAGTTTTTTCCCGCGGCTTCGCTCGCGTATCCCAAATCCCATGGGAACATTACTTTTTTCCGGGATGAAAAGTAGCCTATGTCCTTCTCAATACTTCTAACTACGAGTATGTGTATGCGAATTTTTAAGAAGATTGAGTCAGTAGATAACGCGTGAAGAGGTAACAAACAAACAAATATACAAACTCACTTTCGCATTTATAATATAAGTTGGGATTGGGATTTATACGCAACAAATGTCAAAATTACTAGTGATAAGACCACTCGTAAATCCTTCGCGTAAGACTGATTAAAAAATGCTCCTTTTTGAAAACGCCTGCGGAAACCATTCGTAATGTCACTCCAAATTCTTCTTTTCACAAATAGCACTCCAGTGAAGTATGCGAAAATATTATTTTTATATTAGGTACTTACTTCGATGCAAAATGAAGAAAAATCAAGGTTTGCACGTTTAAAATAAGTATTATAAAGTGTACACTGTTAAAAATTATGTTATTTTACATGAAAAAAATTACATAAACCTGTTAAATTCCCGAAAAATTTAGGAAATTTAAGGAAAAATATGTAAATGATGACAATGACAAAAATTATGTAAAATTTCATATTTTTTCGTAAATTTCCCAGATTTTTCGGGAATTTTACAGGTTTATTCAAGATTACAAAATTTTTTTGCATGTAAAATTACATAATTTTTAACAGTGTCAGTCGTCTTTTACCTAAAAGTTGAATGTTTACGTGACCATCAAAGAGCAGCGCCTCGCTGATGAATTGCATACATAAATCCTGTGAAACGATACCATTACGAATTTATATGTACATTGCGCCTTTTAGCTGAATTTTATCTGTAAAGTTTTAATGAACACCGAGTAAATAAATGAACGATTTTGTTGTAAAAGCATATAAAAGTAATTAAGTCCTTCCATATTAATCTGGAAGAAAGCAAAACTTAGAATGTACCAGCTGCTTCTCTTCTTGCGCGATCGTAATAGCCGATCGAGGGAATGGGTGATAATACTTATAAAACCTATCACTATTTTGATTCCTTTTCTATCTTGTTATCATAAGGCGCTAAAAGTGGCCTTTGGATCTTGCGTCTGCTTAGAGCCGTAAAATCTAAATTGCTCTATCTGCCTGATAATGTAATTATTTTATTAAAACTAACGTGAGGTAACTCCATAATTAATTTAAACCAGTTGACTCAGGTACTTAATATAGTCGAAAAAGGCTGACTAGACTATATTACGTGAGTCAATTGGTTTATATTAATTGATTAGGGTCAGTTCACACTGAGACGCGACGCGACGCGACGTAGCGCGCACTTTGGAAGAAATATAGAACTTGTTTACTAGGCAAAGACATACTAATTTCTCTGAAATCTGTAACTTGTGAGATACAATCAGCCGTTGGTCCTACTTGCAGTATTTGGATACTACCCTATACCCTTTATCGATACTTAACCTTAGAAAAGCGTAATAGATATATTTAAAACTATATACTATACATTTACTCATTTATGAAGTGATATACTTACGATAAAAATATCTGGTAGTTTCAAACCCGTCTATGTTAAACTAAATTACTGCTAATAAAAAGTATACTTACGCCACAAATGTTGGCTGTGGTTCAACTGAAGAACATAATGAATACAGGCCTATAAGTTTGATCTAGATTTAGGGTTGCGGTGAAGTTAGAAGCAAATACCCTGAAATGGCGCCCTCATTTAAAATAAATTGTTAACTCGTAAATGTGGTGAAAATTTCCATATTTCTCAATGTTAGGCACTAGATAGCTCTTTAATTATTTTATGAACAACCGCTGAAAGTACATACAGTAGTCCGTCTAGCTTTAGTGTATAGCCACTTTTGGCGGAGGCAAGTTTTAAAGCTAGACGGATCACCAACAATAGTTTCAACGGCAGTTCATAAAATAATTTATAGGGCTATCTAGTGCCTAACATTGAGAAATATTAAAATTTTCACCATATTTACCAGTTAACAATTTATTTTAAATGAGGGCGCCACATCTGCTTGGTATTCACCTTAATAGCCTGGCGGTAGAGTCGAATACTTGTAAATGAATGTTCGAGCAAAAAGCCGATATAATTGCTTCGGGACGGTTTTGTTCGACAAATATTCCGAACTGACAATGCCAGCCTGGTTATGTGTCATCATCCTTATCAGATCTTTTTTAGTATTCACTGCAGGAGCACAACCCTCTCTGTACTACCAGAGCCATATAATAGCTAGAGCAGTCAGAGGATTTAGCCTACACTCTCCACGCTGGCCAGACAGGTTGGAGGGAGAGGTCAGATTGATGTTGATAATCTTTGTTTAGCTTGTGTTTCCCTCGCCTCCTACGACATCCACGGGAGACTTGGAGTCGTATACTATGATACTCTACTCTGCCGGGAGCCACGCGGCTATATGTGAAGCAACTCTACTCGTAGGTTCATAGAACATTTCTCAGCCTAAGGACCCCGTAGACCGAAGTGGAAAAGAAAAGCTTGAAGGTACATTTGTAGCCCGTGTGGTTCCGGGTTAGAAATGTCAGAATAGGACTACTCCATCTCTTCCTGTGAATGTCGTAAGAGGCGACTAAAGGATTAAAGCACAAACATCTTGTGCTACAATTGTATTCCCAAGGAGGGTTAACGTCGGACGGCAGCTGGTTGTAAAACTTTTCGCACAAATACATTCAAAGAGGGTTGACGTTAGGCAGGCGGCCGGTCGTAAAATTACAGCCGAATCATTGTAACTGTCCCGGCAATTTCTTCTCCACTTCGCAAGGTCTTTGGCATCCTTGGGTGACCATTGACGTGCATGTTATATTTAGAGAAGAAATAGCGGAAAAGCGCACCCCGGGCTCCGAAGCAGCACAGCTGAGGATGCAACCGGGAACGCGCTTAGATGAAGAAGAAGAATAGTATATTTGTAGCACGTTCATCTTTTAGGGTTATATCCTGCCAAGTGGAACTTTTTACGAGATAAGTAAACATGTTTCGAAGATAAACTTTTACTCACTGGTTTATTTTACCAAGTTAGCAAAGTTTATTCCAACTAACGTGCTCCGAAACTTCATACAAATATTTATTTGTGAAACTGCTTGTTATGAAGGGTTCTGTAATAGGTACCTACTGTAGTTTTGTTAGTCGCAGTATTATATGCTTATTTCTTATTCATAAAAAATATGCATTCCTAAATCATGTACATATATGTATAGTGAGTTAGCTACCAATTTAAAGAGTGTGTTGTGTGAGTTTTTTTTTTTTTAAATTTTTACTTGACTCTACTGCGTAATTAGCCAGGAACAAGTTATTAAAACGTGGGAAATTCTTTTTTCCTAACAAGTTACAATCGAAGGTTGGTGTAGGCCTTTGATTGCTTTAAGGGAGCTTCTGGCGACAAATCTATACGAGTCCACTGGTTTTCATAGCCGATTGAGTGGCGGACGACGCCCACACAGTCCGCGAAACAAATATCACTACAGCCGTACTATGACTGTCCACTTTAACTATTTCACATTATTGTTCATGAGCATGAGCATTTATAACACCAAACAACACCAATTTCATATTATAAGGTCCACTATAATCAATTTGCAAAATAATTTAAAGAAAACCCCAACCAAACACCTTGACTTCCCGCCAAAAACTCGTGTTGTGTGAGTTGATCTTTTTCTGGAAAAAATTAATTAAAAATTGTTTTTTACAGAAAAAGATCATCACTAGCATTCTACTAAATAACTTATTTAAAAAGTGCAGATTTTGTATAATCACGACGGTTAATGTCCCAAACAATACATACATGCATACTATGGGTCTTGCGGCTCTAAGTAGCCACAGCCCAGGGCCGCAAGACTTAAAGCCGCTTTTAGCGTGATGATGGGCGAGAACAAAGAAACCAGATAAGTCAAATAGCTGTATTTCTACCCACAATCAAAATCATAATCATATATTTATCTTCTATCTATCTATATCTAGTCAAATAGCTGAATTTCTGTCCAAAGTCAAAATCAAAAGCATATATTTATCTTTAGACATATGTTTGTTTGTTTGTAATAACTTTATTGTACTAAAAACATGCATATAAAATACAAAATAGGTTTGTATCAATTGATATTTGTCATTTTTTCTTTCGATTTCATAAAAGTTGTTGACGTTAGATCATTTACTTACAGCTAAGTTTAGTCAGGCCTGGTCACTCTCCGATTAGGTATCGAAAATGTACTAACATTATTACAATGCGCGCAGGCGGCCCCTCCGGGTGGTAAATGGATGTCTAGGTAGATACCTAGACATCCATTGCAAGCCAATTTCATTCTTATTACTCTGGACAAACGATTTGTATAACTGAATTTACCACCCGGACCCAGAACTCAGCACCTTTTCGTATAGATATACGAAAAGGTGCTGAGTTCTGACTTGAGCTAAATTAAATCATATGGCTAGCCACATTAAGTAGATATTTCTTTGAATTTCTTTACTGAGTGAGACTTCTGACGTTAGTATTATTTATTCTGTGGTTTAGTGCCACTTCCTTAGCGCAAGTGCAGAAAGAAGCGGCAACAAACTGCACTGTAGCATTTTCTCCAAATACGTCAAATTAGACGCAAGCCAGACTTTTTAGTTGTTTTTGAAAATAGGAGCCTTGAATACATCCTTATTTGAACGCTGGATCCGCGCCTGGTCGTATAAATGTAGAAAAAAAAGTTTTTACGAGACAATCGACCGACATAGTGCGGCCTTCGAGTGATTCACTGCCTTTTATTAGTACTAAACCCCACGACATTTTTGTTTTTTTTATTGCGTGGAAACAGAATTTCAGCATTCAGAATACAATCTGTAATGAAGATGAAAAGGTTTTTACCATTTCTGATATACATGCGCGGAAGCCACGCAAAATGACAAGACAGACTGAAGGCGTATTCACGAGAAAAATGGCGAATGAATGATTCCTGTTCCAATATTTGGCAAAATTGATTTTTTTTATAGATGCCTCGTGTGAAGCTTTTTTGAGGTTTTAACTTGTTTCATACCTATAGTTACACCTAAAGGACTTTTTTCGAGTGCGTTCTTTATCTGCATTAGTTATAATAAAATATTCGAGTATGACATTTAGCAAGAAAATATTAGCTGCTTGAGGTTTTTGGCGGGAATTCAAGGGGTTCGGTTGGGGTTTGCTTAAATTATTTTACAAATTGATTTTAGTGGACTTTATAATATGAAATTAGTGTTGTTTGGTGTTATAAATGCTCATGATATGAACAATGTGTCAAATAGTTAAAGTGGACAGTACGTAAGTACGGATGTAGTGATACTTATTTTGCGGACTGTGTAGGCATCTTCGGGCGTCGTCCGCCACTCAATCGTCTATGTAAACCAGTGGACTCGTATAGATTTGTCGCCAGAAGCTCCCTTGCAGCAGTCAAAGGCCTATACCACCCTTTGATTGTCTTGTTAGGATTAGGTTAGGTTAGGATTAGGAATAAAGAACAAAATTAAAGATAGGCTCTAAAGGACTTGTATCCAGAGCCGTAAAATTATAAAATAAAAAAAAATTAACTGCTTGACGTTTGTCTAAAAGTTCTTCATGTTTAAAAAAATTGAGTTGTGAGTCAATACGGATGTGGACCAAAAAGTATTTTCAGCTCATCAGGTAGATTATATTGATATATAAAATGATATATAAAAATATTGTTCTCGTATACGTATTTTTTCTTTTTATGATAAGCAAATAATAACAAAGATACAGCGCATTAAAATTCCGCATGACGTCACGATTAAGTACGATCTTAGTGGATAAAGATCGACGGTGGATAAGCAAGTATCCACCGTCAAACCTCACACCTGCAGAAAAACTCCCACCGGGCAGAGGCCTCCCCTGGTCAGTCTGGAAGTCTCTCAATAGACTCCGGGCTGGTGTTAGGAGGTGTCGAGAAAACCGAGTTAGGTGGCGTCACGCTGATGACAATCTTTGCGACTTCGGTGCCATTCAGTCGATGGACCACCTTCTGTCATGTCCAAGCTGCCCTACGTCGTGTACCATAGAGGACCTTAATGAGGCTAACGACAGAGAAATCGCCATGGCCACGTACTGGTCAAAGATGATTTGAAATTGAAGCTACAGTGAAACCATTTCGACTCGACAAGAAGAAGAAGTACGATCTTCACTTGACTTCACACTTCTTCATTCATGATTATCTTCGAAATGCATTGTACTCGTACCTATAGCTTGTGTATCTTATTACCAAACATCATAAGAATAGTCTCTCGTAAAACTTTCGGCCTTTAAAGTTAATAAATACTTACGAATATTCCTAGCTGTTTTTACTACGACGAATTTAAACGCGACTCCATTGACCTGTTTTAAACAACTAATAGGATTCCGTTATATTACTCGTACAACTAAATAGATACTATATTATCTCTATTTCTTTTTAAGTGTCATTAAAGAAATATTATTACCTAATATGCTGTGTTTTAACAAACAAGTAACTTATTAAAACACAGCACATTTTTGTTCAGCTTTTTAATGAATTCTCGACCTTATGCTTGATACTAATTAATATCAACCATTTCCCCAAACATTGCATTTTATTTTATTCAATATTCATGTTGAAGGGCTTAATAAAACAAGTTAAACAGTCAAATATGTTTTATTACAATCCAGGAGAGTTAATAAAAACCTTTGTAATTCTATAATATCCCTTTTAAATAAGGGCTCAAATTATTTCAAAGGGATATAATGTAAAACAAGTTTTTCTACTCGAGGAACAAAAGTTGATAGACGTAGCTAACAAGTAAGGTCGCTTGCACAGTTGTGATAATAATTGTAAAAAAGAGGAAAAATATTTTCAAATACAAACCTTTTTCAGATTTTAAAGTAAAAAAACCATTAAATTTTAAGTGCAAAGGGAAAAAACTTAAACTATTTTCTAATTTTTTGTTTTGACGACCTCCGTGGCGTAATGGTTAACACGCTAGACCGCTAATCCGGAGGTTCTGGGTTCGATCCCCAGCCAGGGCAAGTTGGAAAATGGCCTTTTTCAAATTGTCATGGGTCTTGGGTGTTTATCTATATATGTATTTATCATAAAATATAGTATCGTTGAGTTAGTATCCCATAACACAAGTTTAAAACTTACTTTGGGGCTAGCTTAATCAGTGTGATTTGTCCGTATATATATTTAATTTTTGACACAAAATCGACTTATATATTTGTCCACTAGAAACACAAAATAAAAATTAAAAATACCTATAAAAATAAACTGAATCATTTTATACTTTCATGGGACCACTTTGGTCCTAACATGTTGACTTGAACGAATACCTTACCCAAAAGTATGTATTACTTATATTATTTAAATTGATGTACACATGTATAGTTAATTTGTTCAATTGGTTTGTATGACGTCAACGTGCCGACAAAGTGGCTTCGGATTTTTCAAAGACGCGGCCTTTGTGATGCGTCGACGGCATCCACGCCGTTTTAATAAATAAACTATATTCTATCACGTCTTTATCCCTAATGGGGCAAAGCATTTTGGGTCTTGCGGCTCTAAGCAGACAGAGCCCAGGGCCTCAAGACCCAAAGACTATCTTGAGCGTGATGGTGGGCGACAAGATTGAAAAATTAATCAAAATAGTGTAAACTGCTAGCCGCATCGCCTATTAACTTAAATTACCAATTTAAATTAAATCCGTAGCAATTGTGATTACTCTGTGTGCAAGGTACCTTCCACCGAATTATTTATTACTGGAATTCATACAAATGTGTACATTATATACATCGTACTGAGATATGTATTTACAGCTTATAATTATTCTCTTCAAATTCTCATCTTACACTTAGATGACTTCGTTGATTATATCTATTCGTTAAATTTAAATTCGATCTTCGCATATTTTTTACATACGAACCATCTATCTACTGTGCCATGCACCGGGACCTGTTGAATGTACACTTTGAGTATACAATTACAATTTAATATGTACTACTCTTTAAAATACTCGTTTTCAAATACTAAGTACTGTACATTTTGAATAATTTACTAATATTGTTTTAAACTCTTAATAAGATTGGCCTAAATTAGATTTATATTATCTAACGCTATGAATGATTCAAAAGTTCGTAATTTGAGCAAATCAGCGGCCTTCAAAACTTTAAGCAAAAACTAAACCGTTTTTGGCACGCCTATACTATTACGGATTTATACACAGTAGTTTCTTAAAGGCTCTCCTAAAGTCCATATTGAATATTGTGTAAATGAGAGGGTTCAGAGCAGAATTTACATATCCGAGCCACGTTATGAAGTTTATGAACTTGTTTGATAAACAACAGCTTGCGCAAAATGGGATCACTAGATAAATCACAAAGAAAGGCAGCCAACACACGACGAACACCCCCATTATGATGCCGAGGGTCCTGGCCGCCCGCCGCTCTCTGGTTAACGAGATGCGTTGCTTCTCCTCGATGAATTGGTAAACAGTGTTCTGTTGACTCAGCTTCGCTCGCTTCGGGGGCTTGGCTGGCTCGTTTGCTGGCAACAATTCGTCTTCGTGTGTTTCTTTTGAATTACTTTCAGATGACGTATTCCTATTCTCAATGTTTTCTACTATATCAGTAACTGAATTTTCATTAGACAAAATTGGTATTATAAGCTTGTTTTGAGACTTGTCGTCCTTACTCCAGTACTTCTTTTTAGGTTTTTTCTTCGGAGTCAGTTTTCTAGTCCGCTTTTTCTTTTCGTTGTCGGAGACGAGACGAGTGACCCCTTGATGCTCATTGTGGTTGGCTTCAGAACTCACTGAATCCTGATCGTTTTGGTCGCCGTCTTTCGCAGCAAATCTGTTCTGGCCAGAAGAAATGGTGCTGATTTTGGTTGCTTTAGCGCGGTCCCTTAGCCTTTTTTTCGTGGCCAAGTATATTTCAAAGTAAACTACAGTCATAATAACTAGAGGAATGTAGAATGATCCCGAGGAAGAAAACACGACGAAACCTGGCTGGGAGGTCAAGCGGCATGGGGTGTCTGGTTCAAATACTTCCGGCCAGTCGTTCCATCCCAGCAGCGGTGGGGAACTAATGACTAAAGATAGGACCCATACTATTCCGATCATTAGCAAGACCCTTTCTAACGTTCTTTTTTGTGCGTAATTTATAGGATCCGTAATGGCCCAGTATCTGTCCAGAGCAATCGCACACAGGTTCAAAATGGACGATGTACAGCACATTATGTCGCACGTCAGCCACATTTTGCAAACGTAAATCCCGAACACCCATTGTCCCAGTATTGAATAAGCAACGTTGAGTGGGAGTACTAGTATAGCTACAGTTAAGTCAGCTACTGCCAAGGATACTATGAAGAAGTTCTGAACTATCCTTAAAGGTTTATACGTAAAGACGCTCAAGATGACTAAAATGTTTCCAACTATTGTCGATATGATTATGAGGGTAAGTACTATGGCCGTGCAAATGGCCTCCCATTCAGGGACGGCAAGAGTTATCCCGAAGCTACTAGGGTATTTAGGGTCATCTGCGACGGCGCAAACGCCTTTATCGCCGTCGATTACACCGTATATCTTGGTATAATTTACTGAAGTGTAGCTGGCGTTGACGTGCGTGGATGCCTGGCCCATTTTGCAGTATCTTGGCTACATTTCACGTGGCATTTGTAAAAGTATTAAATTTAATCGTGTTCCTCATTTCTGAGCATTTAGATATAAGACGCTGGTAATATTTCTTC
Source organism: Acrobasis repandana (assembly GCA_963576875.1). Classification (NCBI taxonomy): domain Eukaryota; kingdom Metazoa; phylum Arthropoda; class Insecta; order Lepidoptera; family Pyralidae; genus Acrobasis; species Acrobasis repandana. The sequence goes on along the minus strand of OY756223.1, from coordinate 5,064,897 downwards.
GTTTGCTCAGACGTGATTCCCAGAAGACTCATCCTTTTATACGCCATTTTTCTGTAACAAATAAATGACCCATTTAAGTATTATTGAGAGCTCCGATTTTCTGAGAAAATGTTAGAAGTGTAGAGATATAATGTTCAAATTACCCTCTATTGGGAATGTTTTTCAGGAACTTCCATTTATGGAACATTCTGGATTCTCGAAGCCTAATGGAATCTGTAACAAGAAAAAAGTAGTGTTAGAGATTGAATTTTGTCTGACACACTATCCCGGGACCCGAGGCCTGGAAGTGTGAAATAAATTGTTTACTCGTAAATATGGTGATAATTTCCATATTGCTAATCGTCACGCACTAGATAGCTCTTTAAATAATTTTATGAACTGCCGTTGAAACTATTATTGGTTTTCCGTCTAGTTTTAAAACTTGCCGTGGCCACTTTTGGCGGAGGCCAGTTTTAAAGCTAGACGGACTAATGTAAATACTTTCAACGGTGGTTCATAAAATAATTTAAAGGGCTATCTAGTGCCTGACGATTAGCAATATGGAAATTATCTCCATATTTACGAGTTAACAATTTATTTCAAATGAGTGCGCCACGTCAAAGTATTTGCTTCTATATTCACCTTAATATTCATGTACATTAAACGACTAAAATACATTTGGAATAAAAGTTATTTTTGTGAGTTGTCTTTTTATAAAAAAAAGTTTCAAGCCTGCCAGAGCTCTCCTAATACTAGTTCTATTACTGGCAGGCTTGAAATTTTATTTTTTATCGATTGACTAGCCTTTATTAAATTTACCACTCACTTAATATTATTAAACTACCGTGAATAATTCTCATAGCTACTACATTTGATCAATCACGATTTTGAAATGCCGTTTTCTCGTAAATTGTCTTTGGTAATATATACAGTATCAAGAACTGAACTTGCTGCAAAAACATGCGTATCGAAAAAAAATTTTCGAGCACTCACAAGCAAAGAGCAATAATGTACCCTATGTACCTTTGCTCACAAGTGTGTATACACGTAAGCGTAATAAAAGCGGACTTTAAAAAAACAGAACAAAACTATTAGATACAAAGGACATACAGTTTTGACACTTAAAAGGAAGAAAAAGGAAGTAGATTCCGCGATGAAGTGTTAAAAATGTAACCTGTTATGTGGTGCCATTTTTCAAACGCGGAGTCACTAATCGAACGTTTTTTTGTAATGAAAAATCATTCGTTTACGTGAATCCGCGTTTTTTGAAACGTAGTGGCGTATTTTTTTGACGCGGTATGCCAGAACGCCTATGGCGCTACTAAATAGAGAAGTAACCTAAACAGAAGTAAATGTCATTAGACAAATAGACAATGTCATTAAAAATTTGTCGTATTAAGCAGAAAAGGCTACATTTTTACTTTTGATGTTAGCAAAGTCCTCATTCTAGCAACAATAAATGCCGATAAGAGAGAAAGAGACAAAAGATGGGGTTAAACCAGAATATCTCTATAAGAAGGTGCCTTTTTACTCTTTGGGTACAACTATGCGAACATGCGAATCACAGGCAATTGGGTAGATGACTGGGTCAAAAATAAATTATTTGGTACTGATAAGAGAATAAAACGTCACAAAATAGTGTCACTTGTCCTTGATCATATGTAATTTCTACATGATTTTAGATTTACTAATGCAGAAAAACTGATATTAAGAGCGCTATTTGACTCGAAAAATCTATGACGTCACGATTTTGTATTTCATACAAATCCCATAGAAAATGTTTGTTTTGACGTTTAGAAAAAAGTGTCTGATTTGAATTTTTTGTCATCTAGCGGATTCCTAACCAACGAATTCCTTTGAATGAAAAATGTAAAATATACTATATAGGTATATATTTTTTTTTATAAAATACCATTAGTCTCCAGCTTTGTAAGTTTCGCAGGACATAATAAAAACTACAATCCCTGTGCGGAGACGCCGAGTAGGGTCGTGATGAAGGTGCGGCGTGGAATAAATATCAAAACAAGGGTTAAACGACCTCTTTATGCGATCTTTCAACAAGTCATCATACTCGAATTGAAAACATAAAACCTTATAAAACGGACCCGAGATTGAAAGGATTTTGAATTATGTGCTTGAGAAAATTTTAATTTCAGTCTTGGAAAACGACTTTATAATTAAACTTTCGTTTTTTTAATTAGATTTAATTATTACCTGTCTAATAAATGTTTCCTATTGAGTTAGTATATATTAGTATAGTTGATATACACGGTGTAACAAAATATACTAAAACTATTTCAAGGGTGGATTCAGTCCATGATACTGAACAACTTTCCCTAAGGAACATATACTGAAATATGAAAAATAATTTTTGAATTCACCCTTAAAATAGTTTTAGTATATTTTGTTAGACGTTATATTTCTATAGACATGTTATTTAATAAGGCCTCGGTTTCAGTACTCGTCGTTTTTCACAACTTATATACAGGGTTATTTTAAATTAACCGGTAACCTTTTTGGAGCAAGTTCAGTCCGTGATACTGAACCACTTTCAATAAAAACAATTATTGAAACACGAAAAAAAAATTTTGACTTTCCATACAAATCGGCGCTCAACCAATTGGATTTTGTATGAGAGGACGAAATTTTGTTTTCGTTTTTCGATAATTGTTTTTTGGAAAGTGGTTCAGTATCACGGACTGAACTTGCTCCAAAAAGGTTGCCGGTTAATTTAAAATAACCCTCTATATAAGTTGTGAAAAACGACGAGTACTGAAACCGAGGCCTTATTAAATAACATGTCTATACAAATATAACGTCTAACAAAATATACTGAAACTATTTTAAGGGTAAATTCAAAAATTATTTTTCATATTTCAGTATATGTTCCTTAGGAAAAGTTGTTCAGTATCATGGACTGAATCCACCCTTGAAAAAGTTTTAGTATATTTTGTTAGACCCCTGTATATCAAAGAGCGCTCAGCGCAATGTTCAAGTGTGCTGAGTTTTAAACAATAAATAAAAATCAGTATAGTTATATGTATTTTATAGGTAGGTAGGTATGTATAGTAATATTTAATTTATAAAATTAGCAGTGCAGTTCTCGGCAGAGTACAATAGGACTACTCCAAGTCTTCGTGTGGATGTCGTAGAAGGCGACTTAGGAAACACGACCTAAAAAAGCTTATAAACATAAATGACACCCTCCAACCCGCCTGGCCAGCGTGGAGAGTGTAGAGTAGGCCAAATCTTCTGACTTATCATCATCATCATCATCATATCAGCCACAGGCAGTCCACTGCTGGACATAGGCCTCCCCCAAGGATTTCCAAAACGACCGATCGGAAGCGGTCTGCATCCAGCGTTTTCCTGCAACGATGCTCAGGTCGTCTGACCACCTAGCAGGAGGGTGTCCTACACTGCGTTTGCCGGTACGTGGCCGCCATTCGAAAACCTTTCTGCCCCATCGGCCATCGGTTTTTCGCGCTATGTGCCCCGCCTACTGCCACTTAAATGAGCTAATCCGCTGGGCTATGTCTGTGACCTTTGTTCTTCTACGAATCTCCTCATTTCTGATTCGATCACGTAAAGAAACACCTAGCATAGCCCTCTCCATAGCCTGTCAGTCTTCTGACTGCTCTGGTTAAATATATGCTCTTTAGCACTTTCTTCACGAATAATAACTTAATATAAAAAAAAATTAAAAATACAAGGAAAATCAGAAATTAAATTTTGATCGACTAAAGAACAACCCTTTGTGTAACACATTAACACATGTTTTAGACAATATCTTTGGGTATATCGTGTATTTTTTTTAAACTATTCAATAATCGTAAATAAATATCTATAAAAATGATTTAGCAACACACTTTTAGCACGTGCCTCGCCTCACCTTTAAAAAGCCCAAAACCGTTCTATCTGGAACAAATTACTTGACCAGGCTCAGGCCCAGGCCCACCCGCGCCTGAAGAGCCTAAGAAGATCAGATATCTTTAAATTTAACTCTGATTTACGCTTGTATTTATCGTAGCGCAAAATTGAGATATAATGTTACTAAAATATTATTTGAAAACCATCAAAGGCCCTAGAAACCTAATCCTCTAAGAGAGCTGGAATTATGCCTGGACTCCGTGAAATAATTTACACTGAATTTAGTATCCATATTTTTAGGTCAATGACGATCAGATGCGAACTTTAATTTTCTACTATTACTTTAAGGCCGTACCTAAATTTTCCGGGGTCCAGTGCTGCCCCCATTTAAAATAAATAATTTCAAAGAAAACGGAGACATCATTTAAAATTTTGCAACTATCAAGTCCTAGATAACCCTTCAAAGTATTTCATGAACTACTGTTTACAGTTTAAAATGAGAACGTTAAGCTTTACTACGCACATTTGCGAAAAACGGCCACTTTTGGCATCCGGCATGGCGTCCGGGACCAACGGCCTTACGTGCCTTTCGAAGCACGGAATTATCTTTCTTTTCGGATAATCAGGTGATTCAAGCCTGCAATATCCTAAACAGACAGGAAACAACTTTTCACAAAGTATGCTTCCCAGTGGGATTTGAACCCATGACCTCCAGATCACAAGGCAAACGCCTTGACCACTGGACCGCGGAGGCAGTCATGGCCAATGATGTATGTATGAAATAATCAATGTTCGTAGTTTTTCGAGCAATCGAAGCGCCTCAGTTTCTAGATTGACAAAAAATAATTTTGCCCGTTTATCTGTTCTCGCAAACATGTCGCATTTTTAACTGATGTTGATAACACACACATTCCTTGTCTTATTTTAATTTTTCAGTCGATCGCCATTTTTGATTGGGGTCGGTTATTGAATGGTTATAAGAGCTTACCAGGTCTACTGTTCTCACAGAACTACTAGTTAAGGCTGAGCCTGATGTGGATAATCTAAGTTTTGCTCACGCTTTCACGCACACTTTACTCTAGCCGATGCGAGACAGGGAGACCATGCCGGGTAAAAAGATCACGGCTGGTTCTTTTTTTAAGGTTTTTTTCGGTTCACAAAGAATATTTAAGAGTTATTTAAAAAATAAGACATATGATCCCTGCCTTATGTTTAATACAATTATAATTCAATACTTTCCGTTTTAGTATAATTCTGAGGTAATTTGGAGTCAACCTCGCAAATTTTTTTTTCGAGAAAATTTTGAGCAATCGTGTTTCAATTCAATTCAATTTAATTCAAAATATCTTTATTAACATAGGATATTTACAATATCTCTTAATAATAGTCACTTTTTTTTTGCACAAATGTTGACGTCAAATCGTTACTTACAGCTAAGTTTACGCCGCTTTCTAGGCGCAAGTGCAGAAGATGCGGCAACAAACTGCACTGCATGTTTTCTCCAAAGACGTCAACTAACAAACTAAAAACTTAAAATTAGTTATATGGATGGACTGAGATAACATTGTTTGTTATGTCATAATTAAATTGAATTATAAGAATTACGAAATTTAAAATAATGTCAATTTGTAAATTTAGTATGTACCAATGTACCTAAATTATGACATGTCTAAGTATACAACCTTTCCCCTTCCCTAAGAGGGACCCGCGCCAAGCTCAAGCCAGACCTTTTTCGAAACATATTACGTGTAGAGTTATTCCTGAACTTTGCTGTGTTTTTATTTCTAGGTGAGTTAGTATATCGTTAATATTGATAATATTTAAGATAGCTCTAAGCTCTAAGTACTATCAGGATCATACGGGCTCTTAATACTAAAAGCAAGATAGATATAGATGATAGCGCTATAGCCGCTGCCATGCTACGAGGGCTAAAGAATCATCACTAACCGCGATTGGTGTACCTACCTCTGAATTTTCGCTAATGTACAGTCATTTTTGCTACGACCACTTGCTTCCGATGAAACAAAACGTTGTAAAGAAACATGCACACTCGTCAGCATTAAGTTTACTAGTGTGTAAAATGAAGAAGGTCTATGTCCATACAATGACACCAAAAAGAGCCTGGCTCTTACATTTAGAAGAAGAACCGCAACAATCTGAACTACGAATATAATACTCCTAACATAGAGTTGGTACGCACGTATCTTAACTGTTTTGTAACTCACTACTTGTGAATTATGCTTCAAACCCTTCCGTGATTTAGGGAGCACCCGTGCCCAGCATTTTGACAATATGGGTGAGCGCTGTATATCTTCCTTATGACCTAATTTTGCGGAACATTGCTCCCATTTTATTTCGCAATCCGTTTCAATTTTGATTCGGTGAACAGATTATGATATTAGCTTTGCGTTTCCTATTACGAATATTTGATCAAAGTACGAGTATCGAGTAGATTATGCTGTTTGATCTATATTATCTTGCAATGTATAAATACATATTAATGATAAGACTATCTATATATCATTTATGTGTGTAAGTGTAAGCTGGTGTCAGATATTTGCTGCCTAAAAACATCTGACATAGCTTGACGACTGTCATCTAATGATGGCAGCCAGGACCAACGGCTTACCGTGCCTTCCGAAGCACAGAGAAGCTCAAAACATTTATATACCACTTGTGGTCATCTATCCAAATGCGGACCACGCCCGGTGTTGCTTAACTTGCGAAAGTGCTAGTAATAGGTACTCCCACCGGGGCACCGGGGCACCAGGGCACTTGACTTTCAATAAAATTTTACTCAGAATCGCGTCTTTTATTTACAAATTAGAAGGAACCTGATGGCATAAACTCGTACCATTGATATAATGCAATGCAAAACAATCGAAAAGTTTGAGACAGGTTAAAAGCAATACCTATTGATTTTTAAACTATCACGCTTTAAACGTATGATTTTTTTAAGTATACAAATGTTAGACCCAAAAAAGGTTCGTGCTAAGTCTCGTTTATATACATAAATCAGGTTAAAAGCAAGTTGTAATCTCCCAACACAACCTAATTTCTAAACGGCTACAATACCCCAATCTGCCCCATTGGCCGCAAAGTATAGATGTGGCTTGCTTGGGAGGCTGGAAGACATCAAATCTGTTAAGGCCCATTTACACGGTGCAAGTTTCTTGCCTGTTGCATACAATTAAATTGAAGCAATAGAAAACTTGCATGGTCTAAACAGTACGTCAGCCATACAAATCATTTATTGCTTCAATAAAATTGTATGCAACAGGCAAGAAACTTGCACTGTGTAAATGGGCCTTTAGCGAGACGGTTCGCCAGGAACATCGTAAATAACTTATAGACATATTATGTTATGGCTGAAGCGTGATGGACCAATAGTTCTTCAATAGAGTGTTTTAAACAAATGAAAAATTATTAAACCAACTTTGCGTTACAAGAATCTTCTTCATCTAACGCGGTTACATCCTCAGCTGTGCTGCTTGAGAGACCGTGCGCTTACCCACTTTTTCTTCTCTAAATATAACATGCATGTCAATATGGTTACCCAAGGATGCCGAAGACCTTGCAAAGTGGAGAAGAAATAGCCGGAACAATTTAAATGATTTGGCTATAGTTTTACGACCGGCCGCCTGCCTGACGTCGACCCTCTTTGGGAATTTATTTGTGTAAAAAGTTAAGGTTATCCTTGGGAATGCAATGGTAACAAAAGATGTTTGTGCTTAGTTCTTTAGTCGCTTCTATCGACATCCACAAGAAGAGATGGAGTGGTCCTATTCTAACTACACAGGGTACGTTTGCGTTACAAAAATATCTATCATTATTGTTCACTGTGCTTTGAGTTCCTGCAAGGATTTTATATTACATCTAGTCAGTCTAGTATGTCAATGTGTGAGTAACCACAAAGTAGCTCTAAACTAAAAGCACTATCTTTCACTGTGGCGCGGGTATTCGCCTTCGCAAGTACTTCTTCGTACAAGCCTGTAGGTGTAGTGTATCACTTCTGAACATAGGGCTTTTCTTTATTTTTCCTTACGTCCCTTGATTATCTGTACACTTAAGTATTATTACTTAATAATTATATATATTATATTATTATAAATATATAGTATTATTACTTAATATAAAAAATACTAATATAATTCGCCTCGATCTGTCCATGCTCGACTTCGTTACAACTATCTCGGCAATATTTGTTATAAATAAATTATAAATTAACTGACCGAAGCTTATTTAATTTATAATACAAACTCAGGATGATGGTCGCTCGTAGCTATACTCCATAAGTACTCCTAAGCAAAATACACATTAGGTGTTAAATACCTTGCTTAATAATAAAACTAAAGATATCAGCCAACAAATGCATACCGAAAATCTCCCCATTTGACTGTCACCGCTCGCGGGGCAACTGACGGATGACGGCTGAAGAGCAGGGAGGGCAACGGCCGCGCATAAAGTAAATTTAGAAGGTTAGCCATTTATTAAAAAGTTGGGAGAAATTTTCTTTTACAAAAAATAAGTATTTTTTTTTATATCATAAGACAAAATCAAAGTGGTTTTAATTAAAGTACCTTGAATCTTAATTAAAAATTATGTAAAAGTTGGCGTTTCCAACACACAAGTATAAATAAATTAAATACAGTGTGTTAGCACTGACACACCGATAATTTAAGGACATGCTGTCGTCATATTTTCGGACGAGTTATACATAAGGGAATTATTCCAAAATGGGAAAAAGAAATAGTTTCATACATTTGCAGCGGATTTTTAAAGTGAAAACTTCTTTAGCAGCGTTGTGCACTTTTTTTGTAATGAGTAAAAAATTTTAAACACGCGTCTGGACACGTGTCCTGATGGAAAATTCGTAAGACGGATGTAGAGTAGACGCCGGTGCGGCGTAGGAGAAGAAGTATCCCCCTCTCTTTCTACGGCGCGGCGAAAATGTATGCCTGCACCTGCTGTTTCGTTTAGCTGAGAGATAAAATTTTTTAATGTAATATAAATTGTCATGTTTGTGTACGATAGCGCAATAAATAAATATTGTATTCTACCACATAAATGATAGTACTTTTATACTGATAATTAAAGCTATTCGTGCAAAATTATTCCCTAACCATTCAAAATATCAAAAATGCACAACGTTAATATTCAAGTTTTCACTTCTGCCGGCACTCCCGGAGTGCAACAGGTCGTTTTTTTTTTTGATAAAATCAATATAGATGGCCCCAAAGTAAGTTTAAACTTGTGTTATGGGATACTAACTCAACGATGCCATATTTCATAGTAAATACATATAAAGATAAATACCCAAGACCCAAAAATTTTTGTAAAAGGACATGTTCCAACTTGCCTGAGGATCGAACCCAGAACCTCCGAGTAACGGGCTAGCGTGTTAACCACTGAGGTCATCAAAAGAAGTAATGCAGTCTATATAGAAATAAAACTCATAGCTTATACATTGCACCACAAAGTTATTTAGTGATTGTTGACGCGTACCAAGTGACCGGCACTTTCTTATTTCCACCTTTTATTCCAGAAGTGCCTTTACCTGGTTTTCAATTTCCGACAGCAAAAGCCCCAACTACGGATTTTTATTCCCCAAAGTGGAGTACTTCAACAGATATTGTTGTAAACTCAATGGCTTCGTGAATACTTCGTTTGATTTTATTTTTAAAATTGGTCGTAACACTGTATATTTCTTGAAGCTATTGTCTCGTTACTCGATTTCTGAGATTTTAAAGCTAGGTTTGTAAAGTATTATATATAATTAATATGATAATAATCATCTTTATTCGTAAAAAAGTTTACACGTCATCTTGTAAGTATTTATAGATATTAAATAGTATATAGGCTTAGGAAGCGGGACTAAAATTAGCCTTTTTACTCGCACCCGTGTGGTTCCGGGTTAGAATAGGACCACTCCATCTCTTCCTGTGGATGTCGTAAGAGGCGACTAAAGGACTAAGCACAAACATCTCGTGCTATAATTGCATTCCCAAGGAGGGTTAACGTCAGGCGGCGGCCGGTTGTAAAACCTTTCGCACAAATACATTCCCAAAGAGGGTTGCCGTCAGGCAGGCGGCCGTTCGTAAAACTAGAGCCAAATCATTTAAACCGTTCCGGCTATTTCTTCTCCATTTTGCAAGGTCTTTGGCATCCTTGGGTGACCATTGACATGCATGTTATATTTGGAGAAGATATCGCGGGAAAGCGCACCCCGGGCTCCGAAGCAGCACAGCTGAGGATGCAACCGGGAACGCGCTAAGACGCAGAAGAAGCGGCACTAAACTTAGCTGTAAGTAAATGATCTGACGTCAACCACTTTTATGAAATGGAAAGATAAAATTGTCAATTTATCAAGTGATACAAACATCCAAAGATAAATGTATGATTTTGACTTTTAACTTTGAATTTGAGCAAGTCTTCATGTATGGATTGCATGTTTTTATTGATTATATTAGCAATATAATCTTTGTAAACTTATAAAGCCCTTTTGGAGACTAATCGACCAATAATTATTCTTTTAACGTTTCTTCTCAGCAGTGATCGTTGCGTAACTCTAATATCGGAAGCTTTTCTTTTAAATAATTAATAATTTATATATAAATAAACATTACACGTAATGAATACCAACTAAACTAGTTGACGTGTAAAAGTGCCTGCATAGGCCTAATTACTGAATACATATTTCATTATTTTGATTGATTGATTTGATTGTTTTAAAACTTATTATATTACCCTTCCATGCAGGTCAATGAGTAAAATAAATCCAGCGGTTGCACTTCCAGAACAGATCGTAAAAACCGATTAAGGAAGTAGAAATAAATTAAGGAAGAAACGATTAAGGAAGAATAAACCGATTGGGCAGAAATGAGAATCATGTTAATAAGCAAAGCGGCTGTCAATTCATCACATTTTTTTCATTGCTCTAAATATAAACCTAGAATATACAAGCTGCTTCTCTTCCCACACTGATAGTAAAAGCCGATCAAGGAGATGTGCTAAAATGCGATGCGGCTGGCATTACATCACTATTTTGATTCCTTTTTCCATTGCTCTAAATATTTGTGAACCATAACTTTTTTAAATTGTTAAAAGTTGGCAAGCCGAGAACAATGCGCAATATGGGACTTCCATTAAATCCTTTAAAGTTTACCCCGTGTCCTCATTTCGCAGCTGCGGACTGGAAATTCTTTTAGCAAGTTTCTTGGGAATCCTATTTCCTTGTGATCAACGGTGCCCGTCTTATAGCTTTTTTGTGTTTTCATTTGGGAAAAGAGTTGAAAAGGATCTGCAATTTCCTGTGTTTCTGTTATATACTAAAGCTATTAGCCTAAATATAAACATCATGTTTGGATAAGACCGCTAATCCGGAGGTTCTGGGTTCGATCCCCAGCCAGGGTATGTTGGAAAATGGCCTTTTTCAAATTGTCCTGGGTCTTGGGTGTTTATCTATATATGTATTTATCATAAAATATAGTATCGTTAAGTTAGTATCCCATAACACAAGTTTAAAACTTACTTTGGGGCTAGTTAAATCAGTGTGATTTGTCCCTATATATTTATTTATAAGAACTTATACAAGTTTAACTGATTTTATGGAACAGAGAGTACAATGATTTCTGAGAGTTTTTGGCGTGCTTCCTTGAAATTATACATAGGTAAATAAATATATACGGAAAAATCACACAGATTGAGCTAGCCCCAAAGTAATTTCGAGACTTGTGTCACAGGATACTCTATGATCAGGTCAGAAGCACGACCCTCTCTGTACTGCCAGAGCCATATATTAGCCAGAGCAGTCAGAGGATTTGACCTACACTCTCCACGCTGGCCAAACGGGTTGGAGAGGTATCATATATTTATTTATATAATTATATTTATTTATTATTGATGTTCATAAGCTTTGTTTAACTAGTGTTTCCTTAGTCGCCTTTTACGACATCCACAGGAAGACTTGGAATGGTCCTATTCTACTCTGCCGGGAACCACACGGCTAATTACGGGATACTAACTCAACGATACTATATTTTATAACAAATACATATATAAATAAACATCCAAGACGCAGGGCAATCTGAAAAAGATCATTTTCCATCTTGTCCTGACCGGGAATCGAACCCGGGACCTCCAGTGTGACAGCCTGGCGTGATGACCACTAGGCCACAGAGGTCGTAATTGTCTATTACCTCTAGTCTAGTATATACTAGACTAGACGTAAAAGATATCTTTTACGATCTGCACGGAAAGAGAAGCAACTGGTGTATTCTAAGTTGATTATTTTCTCCTAGACTACCACAGAAGCATGCTTAATGAAATCGGTAAACATTATGAAAAAATAAAATAATAAATACTTAAAAAAGGACAAATCACACTAATTGAGTTAGCCTCAAAGTAAGTTTAAACTTGTAGTTTAGGATACTGAGTCCACGATACTATATTTTATAATAAACACATACAGGCAGACTTTTTAAATACAGTACAAATTTTTGAAGCAAGTTCAGTCCATCATACTGAACTACTTCCTACAAAAAAAGTTATTTAAAATCAATAAAAAAATTTCGTCCTCCCATACAAAATCCATCTGTCTGAGCGCTGATTTGTATGGGAGGACGAAAAATTTTTATCGATTTCGACACCCAAGACACAGGAAAAATTTAAAAAGGCAATTTTCCAACTTGCCCTAGTTGGGAATCGAACCCAGAACCTTCGGATAAGTGGACTAGCGTCTTGATCACAAAATCACGGAGGTCAAACCACCATACAACACGTACATAAGTCACCGCAGTTTAAAAAGAGTAAGCAAAATCAAAATCATAAAATGAAATATTTATTCAGTAATTAGGCCTTTGCATGGCACTATTACACGTCAATACTGCCGTCGTAAGAAAAAAGGGCACAACTAATATTTTTTTCAAATTTTAGTTAAATACATATTCGGAATCAGGAAAAAAAGGCCTATTTGCCTAATTTTATCGCTAAGCTCTCCAAAGATACAATAAGCCCAAAAGGCACATTTGATACAAATATTCTAATTTAATAAAATAAAAAGGCATATCTTGCTATTATTACAATGAAAGGGCCTAAATTATAAAGTTAGAGAAAAAAAATGCTTTAGATACTCTTCCTCACATTAAATTAGAAAGGCACATTTGGGTCATGTTAGAAGAAATAGGCATAATTGACAAAACAAATGTGTCTTTTGATTTAATTTTCAGTGACATTATTTATTCAAAATTTTAAAAGGAAAATCATAACTAACCAGTTATGCCTTTTAATTATTTAAACACATTTTTAAAGATTTCTTATGATTTTAGAACAAAAAGGCACATAAAGTTAAAAATGCCTTTTCATTGCAAAAATCCATATTTTTTTCTTTAAATAATACAAAGAACAGGCATAAATGGTTATTTATGCCTTTCCTTTGTATTTTTTATTATTTTACTATATTTATATTACTAAGTTGAAACAAAAAATGATTAATCAAAAAAAACTTTGAAATAAATATACATACCTACTTCCCTACCCTAAATTAGATGGAGTATTTGTTGAATTTTTTGACATCATTAAATTTTTTATTGGCATAGGTACGCCAACTGCGTTTTTTTTAATAAATGTAAAAATATCTTTAACCTCAATTTACTCGACTTTTAGAAAATGTTAGATGTGCCCTTCCTTGTTACGACGGCAGAATAATTATAGTGTACATTACGTGTAATGTTTATTTAAATTTAAATTATTATTTTTTTGTTCAAAAGCTACCGATACTAGCGTTTCGCAATGACAACTGCTGAGAAGAAACGCCGAAAGAAACTCATTTACATAGTATTGGTCGCCTACATGCCAGAAGGGCTTTGTCAGTTTACAAAGATATGATGCCTAATACATTGTTATCACAACATAATATGTAAAGCTTGCGAACGACTGCCAAACACAATTTACAGAAATAATCTACACTGAGTAGTTTTAAAAAACGGAGCAAAAGAGCAGTAAGAAAAGGTTTTCAATAAAATTCTATTCACCACGAGTCCAAACAAAGTCCAGGTTATAATTACATCCGTCCAATTTCCGCGCACGCCCGAGTTCATAAATTCACAAAGAAGGGAGGACATTATTTACATGGCCGGGTATAGTGGCACGTCGAAATAGAGGTGATGCGAGACATGCATTATGAATTTTGCTCTAAGATCTTAGTGAAGTAGGTACTCGTCGTAATAAATAGGTACTGAAATGTTCTGAGGGGAAAATAAAGAACAAATTTGTATAAAATAATTCTAATATGTCTATTGGACGCTAGCCAGCATAAAACCCCAAGTCAAATCTCATTTTCTATCTTTATGAAAGGTTATCTTCTTCCCTTGTTTCTACTTAGTTTCTTCATTCTGCCCTATTATGTTTTCTTTGTGTAAGTTGTATGTATTTAAGTATACGGTATGTATGTTTATTATAATGATTGTATATAAGTATGTTTATTATATTGACCACCCCGCACTAGCTATTTCCCATATTTTTTTTTTCTATTTGAGCGAGGTTACCTAGAAGAAATTTTGCGCATTTTCTAGTTTTTAAGATAATTATGTCCTATATTTTTCATTTGTGCAATTATAATTGTATTGTTTTGTATTTACCAATCTCTTCTTTTTCTAAGCGCGTTCCCGATTGCATCCTCAGCTGTGCTGCTTCGGAGCCCGGAGTACGCTTTCCCGCTTTTTCTTCTCCAAATATAACATTCATGTCAATGGTCACCCAAGAATGCCAACAACCTTGCAAAATAGAGAAGAAATAGCCGGAACAGTTTAAATGATTTGGCTATAGTTTTACGACCAGCCGCCTGTCTGACGTCAACCCTCTTTGGGAATTTATTTGTGCGAAAAGTTTTACAACCGGTCGCCGCCCGACGTTAACCCTCCTTGGGGATGCAATTGTAGCACGAGATGTTTGTGCTTAATCCTTTATTCGCCTCTTACGACATCCACAGGAAAAGATGGAGTGGTGCTATTCTAACCCGGAGCCACACAGGGGATTGTATTGTATTTACCAATATTCTGGGAGAAAAGAAAAAACATAGAATGTACCAGCTGCTATTTGATTCCTTTTCCACTTTCTCGCCCACCATCACACTAAAAGTAGGACTTGAATACACGGTTTTCTTTACATTTACTTTTCATACTTTATTCGAGGTAGTGTTTGATCAAATTCAGATGCCTTCCTCAGCAGGAGCCTTTTTAGGGTTTCGTACCCGAAGGAACCCTATTACTGAGACTCCGCTGTCTGTCTGTCTGTCCGTCTATCTGTCTGCCGTCCGTCGGTCTGTCCGTCTGTCACAGGGTTCTATCTCTTGATCCGTAATAGCAAGACACTTGAAATTTTCACCGGTTTTGTATTACTATAGCCGCTATAACAACAAATACTGAAAATAATAAATAGTTAAAAATTAAAGGGGGTCGCCATACAAAAAAACGTGTTTTTTCAGCGTTTTCAACTAGATCTTTATAATGGCATTAATTGGGTTCTTGAAGTTTTCACCGATTATCTATTACTATGGCCACTATAACAACAAATACTAAAAATAAGATAAAGTTAAAAACTTAAGGGTTACGTCATTCAAGAAACGTGTTTCTTTAGCGTTTTTAAACATTGTACGGAACCCTTCATGTACGAGTCCGATTCGCACTTGCCCGTTTATTTATACACAACAGACATTGTTGGCAACGATATAATATAATAACCTCAGACTCCCCACGGCGAAAATAAAAACAAGTCTGAAAGTATGTCGAGTTTTCTAGGAATATCTAAGCAATTTTGTCTTGACGTTCGGTTTTCGCAGTCCCTTTTTAGAAAGAAATATAAATGGAATCTGATTATTTTTATTTCATTTTCATTTTGAATTCGACATCGTAGGTTCTTGGAGGACATGGATTCATCCATCCCTGTAAAATAAATACGAAATATTAGAGTGCCTTCGTGGTCCAGTGGTCAAGGCCTCTGCCTTTTGATCTGGAGGTGGTGAGTTCAAATTCCACTGGGAAGCATACTTTGTAAAAAGTTGTTTTTTAATCTGGTTAGAATATTACAGGCTTGAATCACTTCATTATCCGAAAAGAAAGAGGATTCCGTGCTTAGGAAGGCACGTAAAGCTGTTGGTCCCGAACGCCATCTAGCGTTTGTACCTATCTTAGGATTGGTTCTGGTCTACCCTTTGGGTTGCGGATGCCAGACGGCAACGGCAGTCGCTCTGTGTAAAAAAACCAGTAACCTCGTCAAATCACCTAGGTAAGGTAGTGGACCCCGGGCTCTGAAGCGTAACCGCTGACGATGCAACCGGGAATTCTGATGATCCATGTAAAATAAATACGTAAAAAAATAACAATTACAAAGAATAGCGCGTTAAAAAGGTGTATTTAACGCTATATTTTTCTACTTTCCACATAATTTTACGTTGCATGTAGTATGCAGAGAACTGATTACATTCATTTGTTTTTAAAACAATTGTCTCGCGTTGACGCGGTAAGGCTCGCCTCTTTATATTTGAGACAATGCGATGTTGAAACAAGTTTTGCAATTTGTTTTTGTCGCAGTAGAGCTTCTTGTTCAAGCTTAGGTAGTTCAGATTAAGCTGTTTAATATAACACGCAAAATGACAGTATTTATTCCATGTTGACCTGAAAATAAAACAATGTAGGTACAAAGTAGAAAAACTACAAAATAAATAAAACTTAAAATATACCAACTTTCTACAGGGGTAGAAATCTAAGGAATTACGTCAATAACCAATGCGGCTAGCATCCCTTCACTGATTTAAATTTGTTGTCTATCTATAAGTCCACAATCTCGCTTAAAAAGGCTATTGTACCTTATATTCCTAGGTTTTTTATATGATTGTGTAAAATGAAACCTAAAAACTAGTAAATCATTCAATCCATTTACACATACGTACAAAAATCATGCTCTACTGTGCGGTTACCGTTTACCGTAACCATCTACAGTGTGCCTATTCGGCTTGTTGGTTTATAAAAGATAAACATAAAACCTTTTTATCATCACAACACCCAATTTCCTCGCGCTGTAAAAAAAGAAGTTTACGACAGCTCTATTTACGATGAGCTCTGTAGTGATACGGAATGTCCAGTTAATAAAAACCCTTACACACAGAAAGATTACAGGTCTAATGCAAGGTTAAGTTTTTTTACTCATTCAATAATAAGATTACACCCCTTCCTTTTTTGTCGGGGGTTAACATGTAGTTATTATCGAAGTATTGGCAAGGAGGGTAAACGTCGGGCGGCGGCCGGTTGTAAAACTTTTCGCACAAATACATTCCCAAAGAAGGTTGACGTCAGGCAGGCGGCCGGTTGTAAAACTATAGCCAAATCATTGAAAGTGTTCCGGCTATTTCTTCTCCATTTTACAAGGTCTTTGGCATCCTTGGGTGACCATTGTCATGCATATTATA
Source organism: Acrobasis repandana (assembly GCA_963576875.1). NCBI lineage: Eukaryota > Metazoa > Arthropoda > Insecta > Lepidoptera > Pyralidae > Acrobasis > Acrobasis repandana. The sequence goes on along the minus strand of OY756223.1, from coordinate 5,047,586 downwards.
TTTGGAGAAGAAAAAGCGGGACAGCGGGCTCCGAAGCAGCACAGCTGAGGATGCAACCGGGAATGCGCTTAGACGAAGAAGAAGAAGATTATCGAAGTATTGGCCATTTTGAAATTTTATTTTTGCTTTAATATATTTACACACATAGATTCACTAAGAACCGTCATGCCACCACCTACTCGTATTGTCGTCTTTATCGACAGAAACAAGTCGGCATGTCTGATTTAACCTTGTAAGTAAGTTGTGTCAGGCATGTGTCACTCCCCATTTAGGTATCGAAAATATACCTATGTTAGCAACATAATATAATACCCATGTATTGTTGACACCCGTGCCTTATAAATTATGTCACGTGCCACGTAAAACACGTTATATAATTATTTTTACTTAATATAATTTATAGTTAAATTTTTATACCTGTTTATATAATTACAACTGCATTGTGAGTCATTTGTTTGTAAAAAGTGCGCACGTGTTTCCCCCGCCCTATGCCGGGGTGGGGGTAACCTATAAAACGTTGCGCACAGACAAACGGCCCTCAGTCCGTTGCTACGCGCAACTTTCCGAAAATCGCCAAAATTTAAGTAGTATTAGGGGGGGGAAATCTGTTATCGCATAATGTTACAAAAATTCCGCTACACAATCCTCTTAAATAGATACCCATAACCAATTAGACTAATGCACAATACAATATTAATGGCTACGCGTAGAGGTGTTCGTTTCATAGAATTGTGAGTACTGAATTATTAATAATTTTATATTTTTTACTTATTAGTATGTGCATATTAATTTTGAATACAAATGATGATTGCAAATATTTCCTCTAAAAGAGCTACCATAGAGTTTCTGTCCGCCTCTTCTCTATGATGAAACTGCCTTCCGACGCAGTGGTAGAATCAGCCTATAATACTTATCAGATTTAATATTCAGATTAGCGCTATAGCAATAGCCTGATTGAATAAATAATATAAAGTGTATATATGTGTTTTATTTAGCATTCTTTTCCTGACGTGCGTAAAAATAATAAACTTGGATTCCTATGAATTAGGAGTCCAACACCTACATTATTACCAAGCGCGCGGCGACCACTCCGAGTGTTAAATTCAATTATATGAATCGTTTGTACAGAGCAATAAGAATGAAATTGGCTTGCAATAAATGTCTAGGTATCTAAACGAAAAGGTGATGAGTTCTGACGTGAGCTAAATTAAACCATATCGGTAACCACATTGAGTAGATATTTCTTTGAATTTCTTTGGTGAGTGAGACTTCTGTACGTAAGTTCTAATTCTGTGGTTGTATGAAATATTCATCCATCATTAAACAAATTGCGGTCTACTTACTTGAGATAATTAGCCAATTGAACCATAAAAACGGAATCTAAAATGGGATGCTCGCTATAATTGTGAAGTAAATGGCAATATCGCAAGTCAGTGGTCTTGATAGCTGATTGAGAGCTAGGAATCCGGGTCACAAAGCATTGTCGGCTATTCAAGTGAAAAATCAGCTGGGAACTTCTGATATATAACTGGAAATTTTCGATTTAAAATGTAAGGTCACTTATAAAGCATGAAGCCAGTTGGAAAAACTTTTTAAGTCTGTTGTTCTGTTAACGCCGCCCGTACCTGAATTTTCCAATCCAGTGCTGTCTCCATTTTAAATAAATCATTTCAAAGGAAACGTAGACATCATTTAAAATTTTGTTTCTACCTACACTTTCAAATTATTTTATTAACTACTGTTTACAGTTTAAAGTGAGAACGTTAAGCTTCACTACGCACATTTGCCAAAAGTGGCCGTTTTCCGCAAATGTGCGTAGTAAAGCCTTACGTTCTCACTTTAAACTGTAGACAGTAGTTCAAAAAATATTTTGAAGGGTTATCTAGGGCTTGGTAGAAACAAAATTTTAAATGATGTTTCGGTTTCCTTTGAAATGATTTATTTTAAATGGCGGCAGTACTGGACTACGGAAAATTCAGGTACGGCCTTAAGAAAAAAATATCCAGATAGAAAGATTGACTTGACTAATTAAGGGATCCATTGTTGCCATTTGTTTTCGGAATCCTAAAAGCTTTCTAGAGAGAACACCAATACCGGATTCCTACTCTCTAGCCTCTCAAAGTCGTATCACGCGATATTAAACAAATCTAGCCCTTCTTTTCTTCCTTATACAAATTACAACGATTTGACACCGTCGTCCGGTACGTCTGTCGTTAATGACCCTTGCTATTGCCCGAGGGTCAAGTTACAAATTCCCTAATTTGAGTCTTGGCCTGGTTCCCTTTGCGATTTATCAGGACTACAAAAAATACCAGATAAGGGACGCCGGAAGCATTCAATTTATCTCCGAAGTTGGTAAAGAAGGACCGCTCAATCACTATTTCTGATAATATAAATTAAAACTAATGGTTATAAAATACGTCTTTACCTTTTTGTGTATGTATTGGATCATGGAGTTTAATCTCCGAGTCAAATAATCTATGTATGTTTGTTCGACGAGTATTCTAGTATCATTGATTAGACCTATTTTTCCTTTTTTGTCTTTGATATGTACGCAAAATTTATTTCAAATGGATATATCAGCATGTTGAAAATGCTTTGCAAGTTTTGAAACAGACATTTAGTTACAAAGAAACATACATGCTCGTACAAATAGTTTTTCAGATAACAACTTGTACAACACATTAGAGCCTGGATTAGTTTATAAATCAGTACGTATTGTTTATTTCAATAAAACGGAAGGGTCCCGGAACCGATAACCAAAACTTTGTTTATTGGATCAATTCACATCAGGCGGAAAAATGCTCGAGCACTTTTTTTTATATTATAATAAAATTCATATTTGGTTTGCGTAAATATGACCACGTCTCAGAATTCAAAACTCAACTCAAGTGGCTCAACATAAAACTTTGCCGGACTGCTTACATTCTTACTCCACAATATTCTTTTTAACCCAAATTCTCCACAATATCTTCAGAAACGATTTTTTTTCTATAAAGATTTAAATACTCGTACTAAGTACCAGTTCATCGGTCCTCCTTTGACGTTGATTCATTCGATGTACAAGCAGCGGGACTGTAGAATGCCTTGCCTGAGTCCATAAAACGTGTGAAATCACTTTCTGTTTTTAAAAATAAAGGATTTCAGTTTTGTTTGAAAATTTAATCGTTACGTCATTCCTAAATATATCTGTAATATATCATCATCAGGTCTTTTTTAGTCTCTATTGCAGGAGCACGCAGTGACCCTCGACCCTCTGTGCTATCTGTAATATATACTTATGTTTATTATGTATACAATTATTGTTTTATATATGTATATTTATATATATACCGAGATACTGCTCCGCATCGGGTATGTTTGCAGAGGTTAGGATGGACACCTTCCAAGCCATAGTGCGAAAGAGGGTAGCCTCCCTGATGCATAGGGTGGCCTGCAGCTCCAACAGCCTCCTCACAATCATTGCTGGCAGGGTAGATGGGCCCATTTTAAAGCGCTGGTCCCAACTTCATGCGAGTTTTAACCGCGTAAACACATACTAACATAGACAGTAAGATCAATGTAACTAACAATATGGATTTCTTTGTCCGAATTAAAAATATTATTATTATAATTATATATATAATATATATGACAGATACATACAGATAAATATATATATATATATATATATATATATATATATATATTTATCTGTATGTATATGTCATACATACTTACTTGTTATTATTTAATTATTGTACTTTTGCTGCGTACACCTATATATGCTAACGTTTCACTATATTCTCTCCATTTATCGGTTGTCTGGAAAAAATAAAAATAAATACCGCCTATTCTACATTTTAATGTCTTTTGCTGTATATGTCTTTTTTTGGTGTACAATAAATTACCTATTTGTGTACAAAAACTTATTTAATTATCATTTAAAAAGTGCTCGAGCATTATCCCGCCTGATGTAAACAGACCTTCAGCCTCTACAAACTTGACAGATCGAGTTTTGTATATTAACGATTAGGTCGAGTCGGATATGATCCTTAAGTGGTACCAACGGAAATTGCGTAACTACTGAATGCAGGAAAATAAAAATTTTGAACCGCACCTATTTCTTAATTTGATTTTTATTAAAAATAAAGTAAATTGTATTGTATCCCCTTACAATTACTTCTTGTAACAATGATAGTACCTTCCATAGAAACCTTACTATAAAGTCACATAACGTTTGTTTCATGACTTGGCATTTCACTACCGAACTAGGAATAAACCTGTATTTAGAGAGGCAGGTAGCGTTGTGAGGTTTTCAATGACGTGGCAGATTACAACGATAACAAAAATGGGAGATATATGAATACACACTATTACGTCTTATCCCTAATGGGGTAGACTCTAAACGTACCTACATAGTTTTTCATAATACATATTTGCAACATTTTAGAAAATTGTAAACATCGGAATAAGTTAAAGGGGTGCAAACTGTTATCGTAATTTTTGTAATAATAATGTCAGGCACACCATAGTCTTGCTTGACAGGTATAGCATTTTTATTAAGATACCAGTATAGTCCCTGTTTGTAATTGCTATACCTCTCTTACTCGTATTCATAAAAAATATGAGATATTATTTTCTAAACCTATTTTAGTTAAAATATGTTTTGTTCTTATCTCTCTTTTCAATGTTTCAATGCCTAGTTAGAACGAAAACAAAACATATCCTAACCAAAAATATTAAAAAAAATGTTTTGCCAAACTTTAACAATTTTTTAAATAAGAGGGTAAGTTTTTACGATTTTAATATACATTGACGGGACTATTATAACAGAAAGTAAAGGCCCATTTACACGGTGCAAGTTTCTTGCCTGTTGCATACAATTAAATAAAAGCAATAGGACACTTGCATGGTCTAAACAGAACATCATCCATACAAATCATTTATTGCTTCAATAAAATTGTATGCAACAGGCTAGAAACTTGCACCGTGTAAATGGGCCTTAAGTGTTCAAATCCTTATCGACTTTGAATACTTTGTGGCAAGGTGAGTTAATGGATTCATCTGCCAGCCCATTGTTAATAATCAATGAAAATTCAAAGGTCAAGTAATGAAAAAAGCCACCCTTTGTACATAATAGTGAAGTGAATTTTCTGTCATTTTAGCACTTACGTTATAAATTCCGATAAAAAATGGGAAGGGTCCTAAAATGTTTGACTCAGCTTAAGTTTAGAACATCGAAAAATATAAAAGCATTCTTATTTTAGCGCGTTAGTTGTTGCATTCCTCAATCGGATTTTGTGATCGGCACGGGAAGCTAGTACATTCTATGTTTTTTCTTCCTCCCATACCAGCAAAAAGATGAAGAGCTGCTTGATATGTCTTTTTTGGTTAACACTGTGTGTACAGTTTTGTTTGATCCAAAAATAACCAACTTAATAAATACGTTACTTCCTTCTGTAGGTCTTTACTTATTCTATCTTTTTTAATCTTTTTCAGATTGACCTGCATGGGTCTTGAATGTTTATCTATACCTATATATCATCATCAAAATTTAAGAACGACCTCTTGTCGGTGGAGATTCTTCTATTTTTTTCTATCTTCCGCCAACCTCTTGACATCTTGATACGACACCGCTATCACCTTTTTCTTAACTTGCTTCATACAGCTGTGCCTTGGCTTTCCTCTTCCCCTCTTTCCTTCTATTTTGCCATCTAATATAATTCTATTCTATTTTTATTATATACTAGCAGTCCACCCCGGCTTCGCCCGTGGTACACACATAGCCTATGTCACTCGGGAATAGTGTAGCTTTCCAACGGTGAAAGAATTTTTTAAATCGGCCCAGTACTTTTTGAGCCTATTCATTACAAACATACAAAAATAGGTACAAATCTTTCCTCTTTATAATATTAGTATAGATAAGTAACGTCTTTTTAATATTTTTTGTTTATAATAATATGAATATAGTAAGTCCACAAACATTGATAACCCAAAACACGAGACTATTATAATAACGCTTTACAGATATGTATATGAAAGAAAACAGCATAATTTCATGTTGATACATGGTTACAAGTTACAAGGAATAGATAGAATAGATAAATCTTTAATTTAATAAATACTTTTATAATATAAGTATTTTAAAAACATCTTTCAGTTTTCTCTAAACAGCCTACAATACTTCTTTTGTATCCCAGTAAATATTTGTAGACTATAAATTGGTATGCCCTCTGTATATTTTCCCCCTGTAAGTGAGCTATAATGCCGATGTTATTAAAACGCGACCCTTTGCCCAATAAATAACAAGGTAAACAATGAATGGCCCATTTGTGTCACCTAAGCAGCGTTTAGGAACTGGGTTATCATTGGAGGTGTGAAATACTACTTACCTGTGAACGTGTTAGAAAATATTGTAATAAATTTCCGCCAGTCTCTTGGGGCCCGTGCCTGCTGACGGTGGTGCCTGGTTTCCATTTTTATTAACTATAAATCAATGTCTGTTGTTTTTAGTATTATTTTTAGATTTAATTTTTTGTTGTTTAGTTTTAATTATATATTTTCATGTATTTTGTTTTATAAATGATAGATGTGAAGATAAATGATTTATTTGTTTTAACAAATTTTAATATTTAAAGCTAAGCATGCATTTGTGTGCCACAGTGCACAAAAGGGCTACATCTTAGCTAAACGCTGAGTTTATCTGGGATGTAGCTCTTTTGTCTGATTTTTTTTATTTCTCTGTGATAATCATTTCTGAATGTATCATTTACTATGTGACCCGTAACCCAGGTTCTTCGGAAACCTAACTTATTTTATTGCTAATTTAAATAAAAATATGGTAATTATGAATACTATTTGCAATAAGTTTTTTGTGGTGGATAATAAATATAAATTTTATTAATAAAAAAAATCGTAATCCACTAGGAGTAACAACGAGCATTTTTTATAAAAATGTATACCCTATTTATAATGATTATTTCAGAAATTGTTCAATGATTTCGATGAAATTTAGTATTTAGAAGGTTTTGAGGCCAAAAATCGATCTTGCTATATTTCATTTTAGGCTTGTAGCTATTTTGTCGGGGGTTAAAAAGGGAAAAGCGTAGAAAGTAGAAGATTATTTGGCGGAAACATAATGAAAGGGAAAATAACAGTAGGACATTATCACAAGCGTTACGATCACGAAGGTATCTTTTATATGTATCATGACAGGCACGCGTAGCAGTTGCTATAATAGTAAAACGAACTGTTATTATATTTTTATGGTATTTTGATAGCGTGTCGACGTTTATGCAAATTGAAGTATCGATAGAAGTGAATCGATGTGTGATACATAAAATTCAATTAATATAATATCGGTTGTTGTACGCAGTACGACTGCCTCCGTAGTCCAGTAGTCAAGACGTTTGCCTTGTGTTACGGAGGTCATGGGTTCAAATGCCACTTTGTGAAATGTTGTTTCCAGTGTGATTATCCGAAAAGAAAGATGATTCTGAGCCCCCAAACGCCATGTAGCGTTTGTTTAAACCTATCCTAGTATTGGTTCTAGTATAACCTTTGGGTTGCGGAAGTCAGACGGCAGTCGCTCTGTGTAAAGGAAACCAGTAACCTTGTCAAATCACCTAGGGTGCGGTAACGGACCCCAGGCTCTGAAGCGTTACAGCTGAGTATGCAACCGGTAATACGCTGGAATGATAATGATGTACGCAGTACGCTGGTGTAAGCTTGCAGCTCACCCTCTGCATTGCTTCGCTACCTCGAAGAGCTGGGCTTGCTCCGAGGAACACAACTATACCAGTCCATAAAAGAAGAGACACAGAAGAATGTCGATACCTCCCTCACATGCAAGGGGCTTAAAAGAGCATGAATTGCACACTAATTATGCACACTAAATAAATCAAATTTAATACCTATACTGTTTAGTGGTATTTGCAGAACTGTTTGAATAAAATTTACTGAATGAATAAAGGTAGTATTTAAAGCAAAATACTCAACTGAAAAATATTACTAAACAAACTGCAATTTATATTTCTGGCGTAGTAAAATGGATAGATAGAACTTTCCTAGCAGCTAGCTAGTTGGTCGCAGTTCTAACATAATCTAACCTATAGATTTGCCCTGACCTAGTAAATTTGATGTGCCGTCAGTATTTATGATGAGATTGTTGATTTATTTGATGTAAAAAAGTATATAAATGATGAGATTAAATTGATGGTTGATTATTTATTTGATGTGCAATTAATAATATCCCATACTAAAAACGTTTATTTCCTCTTCGCTAAATAAGTTATGAAGAAAGGATGTCAAAGTTGTACGAAGTGGAGAAGAAATAGCTGAAATAGTTTAAATGATTTGGCTATAGTTTTATTACCGGCTGCCTGCGTGACGTCAACCCTCTTTTGGAATGCATTTGTGCGAAACGTTTTACAACCGGTCGCTGCCCGAAGTTTTTCTTCTTGGGACAGCAGTTAAGCATAAGATGTTTGTGCTTAATTATTTAGTTTAGAGATCGACAAATGTACGTACGTAATACGCTTCGTATAGTTTGTTTACATTTTGACTACAACCTTCCATTTTGAAGAAAAGAGTAGACTACTATTCGTTATCAGAGAGTAGGTTTTCAAAATAGATCTGAGAGTAGGTCGTCAGTAGGTGCCTCACGGGCTATCTACCAATAATAATATGATTTCACACATAATAGAGCAAAGTACCTATCCCATTACAAAGGGCGCCTATTGTTTTCATATAGGAAACAACAATGGGTGACGAGTGAATGCGGTGCGGTGATGTGTTCAATGCGATTTCTGTGTCAGATGCGTTCACATGACAAGTGCGTTTCCACGGGAGAATCAATCTATTTTTATCAAAGATCAACTTTGTACGAAATAATAAGCCCGAAAATAAGAATTTGGCGTCATCAATGAGACAGCCCTCAATAAATCTGTTGCAAATATGGTAGATGTGCAATAATTAAAAATTAGACGGTAAGGAAGGGCGCTAAGCCCTTCCTCGCGTTGATCTATAAGAAGCTTTCTTGCGATATCACACAGCTTAAACTAACTTTCTAGCTCGCACAGTTATGCTGTGCCCTAGGGCTTACCGTCCAGGTGAAGTAGACTGTCATTAGGAATAGGTCAGGTGATCCGCATTACTTATTAACCTCAATAAATAAGTCATGGTTACGCCTAGTCACACACAGCTACACAACTACGAATATTTACGAGTTGTGCACAGTGCAGCCGCCCGAGCCAGACTGAGGACTAATCGACCGTGTGAAGCTTTTATAAGCCGTACAAAAAAGTTCGTAGTGGGGTTTACGATACGCAGCTGTTGTTTACGACTTTCTGTATGACAAATACGGACGTGCTGGCTTACGTCACGTGACCAGGTACTAGGAAAATCAAGTCAAATTATGTAAAAATACTCTCTGTAAGAAGGCATAATAAACCAAAAAATATCTTGAGAGCGCGGTAACTTTGAATTAAGTAACGTGAACTGAACATATTTCTTTTTTCATAATAAATTAAAATAAAATTTATGATTGCTAGTAGTTTGGTCCTTTGGGCACCCTACCTCGATTAGACCATTTAAAGAAGTGTTTCATATTAAGTACTTTTTTTTTTTTGTTTTTTTTTTAAATTATAGATACTTATAGCATAATTAATAAACCTAGTTGAATATAGAATCTTAAATTACCAAAAAATAAATAAATATTATTTATTTGAAAACAGAATAGCCTTTTTGAAGTTGGTTAGAATGTGTATACATACGCCAAGGCAGTGTTTATTAGAGTGACTCCATTTACCTTCTCATAGTCCATTGTAGTACGAGACCCTTCATATATAATGGAGCGGAATGAAGGTGTTTTTCTACCAAAGTTTAAGCAAAGTGAGAATAGAATTTTGTGTGACGAAAAGAAAACCTTACGAAATGAAAATTTAATTAATAATATTTGGAAACAAGATTCAACCATTTATCTATATACTAATCTGAGTGGAGAAAATCAGTTTGCAATATTTCTATAACGTTAATAAATAACAAGTTATTTTTATTAAAACCTAAAAAGCACAAATGTCTTAAATTTACAAAAACAATTAGTAGCCTATGTCACTCACTTGTGATGATGCAAGAATTCTTACTTCATTCTCATACTTCAGACATCAAAATCTGTTCAGGTATTTTAAAATTATGTTGGAATTAAAAAACTCACATACGTACATATAAGGTAATGGCAATTATATGTTGTTGTTTTTTTTTTTTTAATTGTATTTCTCTATTTTTGTATTTTAACAGACATGTCAGCCCTATCGTACTCATGACCAAGGAATTTACGTCTGAGAAGATATGAAAACGTTACAAAAATTTTTGTATTTAAATTGCTTTTATCGAGCCTGGTTACGACAAAATAGATATTAATTTGTTGTTTATAATAAATGTTTAAATTGTATTAGCCCTGATTTTCGCATGAGCATGAACCCTCAACACATTAAAATTTTTTTGGGGCAGTTGTGTTATAATAGTGATCTGGTGAGTGACCAACGACTAAACATGATCTTTAATGTAATCGGATCAGTGATCACTGGTTCAGGGGGAGGTAACTGCAAAGAAAGTTTAATTACTGTATAACTATGGACCTAAATTACCTTCATCCTTGATAATTGAAAGTTTTTTTTTGTAAATACTGACAATTCGTGTTGAATTTTGTATAAACATAATTAAATAAATAAAAAAAGACTTCATTTTTTTTAGGAGTTTTTTCCATATCATCAAAGTTCTTCATCGTTTATTCATTAAATTAAAATAGAACCAATTTGGTAGTAAAAGCTTTCAAATAAAAAAGGAATCATCAAAATCGGTTCACAATTGGCGAAGATATCGCGTAACATACATAAAAAAAACATACAGTCAAATTGATAACAATCTCTTTCTTTTAAGTCGGTTAAAAAGCAAAATAACAAACGTACCACACACATATATTGCTGAAACTGTTAGTACACTGTTATACGTTCATCAAACAAAACTATTCGCAAACAAAGCTCAACAACAATACGTCTCCAGAAAACAATATTGCCTCGCCTCGTCCAGCCAGTGGAAAAGCGCCTGAAAACTGGGCTTTTTGTTGGCTTGAGTAGTGCACAGAGCAAGGAAATTGGACGGAAGTAATTATAATCCTAATGCTTTATTTTAGGTACTTTCGTGTGCTTAGCAATATATTTTCAAGTCATTAAGTATGTATTACCCCTACTTATACTAACTTAACCGTTGAAATTATAATGTATAGGTACATAGTATAACGCAAAGTCACTTCTCACCTTCTGTCGCTCTGTACGAGTATGTTTATATGCTTAGATTTTTTAAACTACGCAACGGATTTTAACGTGGATCTCAATTCGAATGTATCGATGTTTTATTTATGTATGTTCCTCAATAACTTCTCCATTTTTTGCCCGTTTTTTTTTATTAAATAATTTTACGGCTCTGGATACAAGTCCTTTAGAGCCTATCTTTAATTTTGTTCTTTATTCCTAATCCTAACAAGACAATCAAAGGGTGGTGTAGGCCTTTGACTGCTGCAAGAGAGCTTCTCGCGACAAATCTATACGAGTCCACTGGTTTACTTAGACGATTGAGTGGCGGACGACGCCCGAAGACGCCCACACAGTCCGCATAATAAATATCACTACAGCCGTACTATGCCTGTCCACTTTAACTATTTTACACATTGTTCACGTCATATAGCATTTATAACACCAAACAATACCAATTTCATATTATACAGCCCACTAAAATCAATTTGTAAAATAATTTTTGCAAATCAATTTGCAAACCCCAACCGAACCCCTTGACTTCCCGCCAAAAACTCCATTTTTTGCCCGTTTTTGAATTATTTTTTTTAAAGATGTACATGCAAATTTCTACCAGGTTACCATTGTTATCTAATAATGAAATCTCCGAGAAATCGAGGAAATTCATCAAATATTCTAGGCACTCATATAGTGAATTTGATCTCTTTGTCCAGAAGACTAGAAATATAAGTCGCTTTTTTTTTGTAAAAACATGTTTACTACATATACTTTAACCTGGCGGGCCGCTAGGTTTATGTAATCCTACTTGCAATCTTCCTGTAGGTTTTATTTTATTTTTAACCCCCAACAAAAACAGGGGTGTTATAAGTTTGACGCTAGTGCCGGTCTGTCTGTCTGTGGCAGGTAGTGCTCGAACGGATGGACCGATTTTGATGAGGTGGTTCTTTACGTGAAAGCAGGTTCCCTTGCGGTGGTTCTAAGCTATGATTGATGAAAATTGGTTTAGTCGTTTAAAAGTTATTGGGGATTAACGCTTGAAAGTCAGGGCTTTCTTAAGCAAATATATACCAGAACCAATCCTAGGATAGATACAAACGCTAGATGGCGTTCGGGACCAACAGCTTTACGTGCCTTCCAAAGCACGGAATCATCTTTCTTTTCGGATGAACAGGTGATTCAAGCCTGCAATATCCTAACCAGACTGGAAACAACTTTTTACAAAGTATGCTTCCCAGTGGGATTTGCACCCACAACCTCCCGGATCACAAGGCAAACGCCTTGACCATTGGACCACGGAGGTAGTGGTTAGATCCAGTTAACGAGTTGTTATTTATTGTATGTTCTGTCAAATATAATTTCCTAGTACTAATCAAAGTAATAAATATCTTGTCTAATTTAACAATTTTATTTAGCCAAACATTTCATTAGTTACTGAATAACTAGTTTTTATAGTAAATAAAAAGTAAGTTAGTACAACTAATTAATTATTAAGAGATTATGATGGCATTGTAAATGGACTAAACATTAATGTATTAAATGTATTGTGTAAATAAATAAATAAATTTTGATTCTTATTTCTACTTTCTTACCCACCATCATGCTAAAAGTAGCCTTTATGTGTTGTGGCCGTGGGCTCTGTCTGCTTAGAGCCGCAACACCCAAAATCCTCTGTCTGCCCCATTAGGGATAAAGACGTGATAGTGTGTGTGTTACTACAGTCAGGCATATTTTACAAATGTGTTAGAATAGTTTGACCTTTGTGGTAAAAACTTTTAGGGTAGGTAGGTTTCAAGTGCAAACCTCTCATTAATTATGGGCAGATTGTGAGGGGCGCGCTTACAATAGTGCCAAAAACCAGGAGATAATCCTGTCTTTATACAGTGAAAGCCTTGTAAAAGATTACATAGATTGCTTACTATACAAAGTGCTTTTTTTGTGTTGTATTCAACCCCGGTGTTCTTAGATAAATGGGCATTTGATTGAGCGCTTAAATCTTAATTTTGTTGCATGATAACGTACAATTTTGTATTCTTTCTATATAATATTTTTGCCAATACTTAGTTTTAGATATTTCTGCTTCTAAAACTAGTTCCTATTATAAAGAAATACCTATACAACGTGTTAATGAACTAACGCAAAACCTCAACCCATAAAACTGAACAACTTTTGTTCTACAACATTCGTGAAATCAAAAAAAAATTTGAATTTTCATACAAACTGATCAGCTGATCGAATAAATTTGTATGAAAATCTGAATTTTATTTTTGGCATTTTGGTAATGTTGTAGAACAAAAGTTGTTCAGTTTCATGGGCTTAGGTACCATCTGAGAGGTTTTGTGTTAGTTCAATAACTCGTTGTATAAATTAGTAGATAATCTCTCCCTCGGATGTCATTAGAGGCGAATAAAGGACGCATGCTAATAGAGAACAGGCAAAAGCGTTCTATTTTTATTTATTTTAAGTATTTATCGAACTTTATTGTTCCGAAGTAAAAATATACTTTAAACAAATGGCGGACTTAAAATGCTAAGAGCATTTTCTCATATGACCAATATACTTTTAACAAATGGCGGACTTAAAATGCTAAGAGAATTTTCTCATATGACCAATATACTTTTAACAAATGGCGGACTTAAAATGTTAAGAGCATTTTCTCATATGACCAATGACCTTATACCTTCTTCTCCGATCACCGGCCAGCCTGGCTAGGGTGATGATTATGAGAAAATCATTCCTTTATCGCTAGAGGCCTAGCCTTTAGACTTTAGTAGCAGTAGCCTAGAAAGTAATAAAAGTAAGTAGTTAAAGAACTTTTTTTTTTCTTAACATATAGAACTACCGCAGTAAACCAGTAACCTCGTCAAATCACCTAGGTTTAGGTAGCGGACCCCTGGCTCTGAAGCATAACCGCTGAGGATGCAACCGGGAATACGCTCGGATGATGACGATATAGAACTGCCGCATGGTTGATTTTAATTTTAAAGTAACACTTACGAGTTAAATAGACCCATATATCCACAAAGACTTTTAAATAACCACACCCCCTTCGTATTTCAGTTTAAATCTGCAAATTATTCAGATCGGCCGCCGCCGGCGCGCTGCCAAGAATCAGCCTTCTTGCTGGTTATGATGTTAATACTTTAAAAGCCACTTAGGCACATTTTTACCAGTTAGCACGTTATGATTTTTTGTAAGATTTTACAGGAAATTTCGTTATTATATTTGTCGCAGAGAGGCGTATCTAAGGGTAGAAGATGGTGGAATGCCAAGCAACTTTTGTTATTATCATTCGTTAGTTTGTCAAATTTGTTCGAAGCAATTAGTTGATTTATTTGCTTGAGTGTGTTTAGCTGTGACGCGATCGTAGATGACAGTGACATTTTGATGTTTGACGGTTGACGTTTGACGTTTGAGAACGGTTGGTTGGATCGATTCATTCGATTACGAGCGGAGGTGCCGAACGGTCGTGATCGCGACACAGCTAACCTCACTGCATTTCACCTGTGAACTTAAATCCTAAAATACTGTAACGATCATTGTGTAATTAGTTACCAAAGTCGGTTTACCAATAAACCTTGTGATTGTGAATAGTGTTGGCGTGTTATTTCAAGTCCATCCTGATGTCTGACCATCATGACGATCAATCCGAAGATGATGATGTGCAGCTCCCGCCGACATATTCATATTCATATTCATTTATTCACTAAAATTTGTAACAGGTACACATAACATTGTCATAAAAGGTCTTATTATTTTACAAATTTTACCTTTATAAGGCATTGTGAATTCTAATAAATTAACTAAAAGGAAACACAAAAAAAATATTATTATTCGTCTAAACACAATTCGAAGTCCAAAAAAAAATTTTAAATTGTCTATAGTTATTTACATGTCAATCAATAATTTAAAATAAAATTATATAATAATAAAGTAAAATGTCAGTCCTATAATTTATAATTCCAGTATTCAGCTAATGTATAATACTTTTTTTTGGTCAAAAGAGTCTTTAATTCTTTGTCAAATTTAGGTCCCTTGAATTCTTTTAAATGCTTTGGAAGGTGATTGTAGACCGAGATAGCCATGTAATAGGGACCATTTTTATAAAAATCGAGGTGTGGTGCGGGTTGAACTAAATCGTTTCCTCTGCGTGATGCGTAGCGCCTAGTCCTGTCAGCGTATCGTTCGAAGTAGTGCGCATGTTTACGAATGAACATACAACACTAGACAAATGTAATCAGCTCATCAAACTCGATGGGGATGCGTCGTTTTATCACAGGGTTCCTATAGCCAACCAGGGTTCCTATATAACTCGTTTGCCGCCCTATAACATAAAACATATATATATTATGTTGCATTGTCATCTGATTTGCTTTAGCAAACTAAATTTTATCTCAATCAGAAATCGAGAAGTGGCTCAAATTTAACTTGCAAGATTTGACCAAAAAACAAATAAACATCACACAAGGCAAGCTAAATAAAAGCTTGTAAAAGGACAACTTTCCATCGAACTTAAGTCAGTAGTTCCCCTGTAATTAAACACCTTTCCGAAGACTGATTGATGTTTAAAGTGGATTCAATTTGTTTTCAGACCCACCATGATCCTAATAGATGTTCTTTGATCAATTTAGGGCTCTATTAGTCAACTTATTTGTAATTGGCTTGAGGTTTTGATATAATTAGTGACCGTAATGGATTTTAGGGAGGAGAGCGAAGTTTGGATCGATGTTAGTAAGGAAATGCTATTACTGCACCGAGTTCAAAGTCAAAGTTAAGATGATGTCACGTAAACTGTTGTAAATAACATTGTTACTCAATTTGACGCTTTCTTGGGTATGAATTGTCAAAATAAAACGCAGTGTCTGAAAAAGATAAATAAACAAGTATTATGACATTATGTTGAATAACAAAAAAAATCAATGCATGCAAAGAAACAGCAAATGCGCTAATCTGAGAGAAAGC
Organism: Acrobasis repandana; assembly: GCA_963576875.1. Lineage (NCBI taxonomy): Eukaryota > Metazoa > Arthropoda > Insecta > Lepidoptera > Pyralidae > Acrobasis > Acrobasis repandana. The sequence continues at coordinate 5,031,336 of OY756223.1, read as the reverse complement.
TTTATGATACTCATCATCATCATCATCACTGCAGGACCATGATCCTCTTTGTACTACCAAAGCCTTACTTGGCCAGAGCAGCCAGAGGATTTGGCTTACACTCTCCACGCTGGCAAGACGGGTTGGAGAGGTCACATTGATGTTTTAAGCTTTGTTTAGCTTTTACATCCTTAGTCACACACATTTACGACATCCACATGAAGACTTGGAGTGGTCCTATTCTACTCTCTCCTCTGCCGGAAGCAATACGGCAAGATAATATTGGAATGGCGTTGCTTTTCTAATCGTAAGTTTACTGATTGATATGACTTATTTTCCTATGTCCCCTGGGTGGGGCAGAGGGCTGCTACAGTGCTTCTCCATCCCGCTCTGTCTTGAGCAAAGCGCTTCACTTCGGGCCAAGACAGCCCGATTGTCTTCATCTCCGCCGCTACCGATCGTCGCCAGGTCTGCTTTGGTCGACCACGCTTCCTCTTTCCTTGAGGGGCCCATTCTTATGCCTGTCTCGGAATGTGTGTAGGCTCCCTCCTGAGCGTGTGGCCGATCCATGTCCATTTACGACGCGCTATCTGTTGGTCGATCGGTGTCTCGCCGCAAAGCTGCCACAGACGTTCATTATATATCTTTTCAGGCCAAAAACTGATTGATATAATCCTTCCTAACTAATATTATAAATGCGGAAGTGAGTTTGTATATTTGTTTGTTTGTTACCACTTCACGCTTTATCTACTGAACCAATATTCATGGAAATTCGTATACACATAGTTAGGAGTACTGAGAAGGACATAGGCTACCTTTCATCCCGGAAAAAATAATGTTCCCGTGGGATACGCAAGCAAAGCCGCGGGCAAAAGCTAGTATATCATAATAACAAGTTGAAATTGGTAGCACTTTGACCCCAATACATCTTTTGTGTTAACCAAATCGGGACCTCTGGTTAGCTCTACCAGAGTAACTATTGAAGTGTCTATTGTATATTGGCTTTTGTCGCTGTAGCCGCCATTGTCGTCGAATAATAGTTGTTAACTAAGGCCAAAGCGAACACGGCTTCCTATTATACTCGTACCTATAAGCTGATGAAACAGAGGTACGGAAGTTTATATCACATATAATTTTGATGATAGTACAACTTTCGTTAGTTGTACGTTGTTCTATTTTACCGTTGATCTGGTACAGGGAATGCTATTAACGTTCATCAAATCAAAAGCCTAAAACTACAAATTATTTTAATAAAACGACGCTTCGATGGACCGCGGCCTTTATTTGTAGGTAATCGGAAAAGTAAATTGACACGTCGGTAATTCTATATCCGAGGAAATATTAGTAGAGACAGGGGTCTCCTCAGTTGGATGGTTGTACATGATATAAGAAGATATGAAATATTAGGGTCAGTGATAACACAATAAGAGAGGTTGATGGAAAGTGAAATATAAGAGTTCCCTATACAACCTTTCTGAGTCAAATTTCAAGTTTTATTTTCTTACCTATAGTTACTAGAAGAGGTGCATACCTCTTTCCTACAATCGCATGATTGTGTAAAGATAAGTATACCCGGTTCAATGGAATACTGCGTCAAGCAGGACCATGCGACGTGTTCAATGTTCAGTCTATATCTGAAACAAACTCTACATGTAAAAGAGATGGCAGAATACGTCGCGTGATGCCATGTCCTTATCGCACATAGAGTTTGTGATAGAGATAGACTGAACACATCGCGTGGTCCTGTTTGACGCGGGTTACGCCCTAATAAAAAAAAAAGATTTAGCATCATTAGTTTTTCCTCCCAAAGTATTAATGAAAAGAGCTATAAGAATCCTTTTAGACAGTTAGATTATTTCCATTAATATTGAATTTTTAACTGTCACAAATATGCTAGATTAACAGAGGAAAAAGCACCTACAATCCAGAGCTATTCGTGTTTCTATTTCAAACGTGGCACAGTTACAAAATAAACAAAAAGACAAAACAACTGGATTGCAAACAGTTCATTGTAAAAGTGACGGGAGCGCGTTTCCGGAGCAACATGATGTTCAAAGCGAATGTCTAAATCTGAAAAGCTAAATCTAAAGTAAGCAGAATGTTAGCGCCTTATTTTTGTTTTTACCCGGCAACCAAAATAATCTGTTTTACAATAATTTTTTATTGTAAAACAGGGGGGAAAGGTAAGAACCCCCCCCCAGAAGGGGGGGGTCTATTTAGACCCCCCCTTTTGGTGAGTTTAGATTTGAAAAAAAAAGGGACATGCAAATTACCCTGGCGGTGATTTATCCGAAGAACCTTACAAGTACATAATGGCCAGTCAGTCATCGTTTTGTCGTCAATAGTCTTAATCCACTATATATCATAATTTTTTAAGATACTTCCAGTGCCAGTCCACTTAACCATAAGCACATAATACATAATAGCATAAGAAAACTATTCGTTTCTTTTAATAATATTTTGAGCGTTGCCAAATAAACACAAATATTAGCTACAAAATTCACATCGAAGTCTATTCTAATCGCACAGGAAGGATGAAAGCCAATCGGTTTTGTTATTCCGTCTATTTTGATTGTCGGCTAATGGCGTACGTTCCCTAATGGAGAGATCAAGTGTCATGTTTTGGGTATCTTTGCTCAGCGAAATTTGTGCGAGAAATTTTCGGAACTTCGATATTCTTGTTACAACCTGATACCGTAAAAATCTCACAATACCAAAATGGAGTTTGTGATATCGCAGACACGCACTTTTGGACGTATGCTGCAATAAGAGCAACAAGCGCTTCTCAGATAATATCGGGCGGTAGCGCTCATCAATACCGATGCTAATTATACCAGATTTTTTAAAAGTGTTGCTACATTATAGCCTGCTTTTCACAAACGGACTTTTTTTAAAAGGTTTTGTTTTTCGTGTGTGGTAGGTGAGTGGCTAACATTGGTATCATAATTTTCTAGCTGCTTAAAAGGAAACCTCAAGGGCTAGAGAAATGAAAAGTAGGTATTTGTAAAATCTATTGCTGTCGCGCTGTGGCCGAACTACAACCGAGCAAGTGCGATAGAGACATACTGCAGCTTGGAGTGAAAATACCTAAAATCAACTATTCGTAGTCCCCTGATTCTTTTCCAAAACTTAACCAATGTACGAGTAAGTACTTTTTTCATTACGAATTAACAAAGACTTGAGCGGTGTTCCTATGTTTTAATTTTTTTTATATAATCTAGTCAAATTAGTTTTCTGGATGTTTGAAGTTTGAACACAGCGGAAAATCTGGCCATTTTTTAGATTTTTAAACGTTTATATTTATTTTAATAAATAATTTATGAAAAAAAAGAAAACATAGGAACACGCTAATAGTGGCTATAGATGTTCAGGAAAAAAATATAACTCTACCGGAATTATCCAGGGAGGAAACAGGGGACTACGTTTGTATGGAAAAACGGCCCCTCTGTTTCATCTTAAAGGAAACAGCTTGATGACTACCATGCAATGATGATACGGGGTTGCTTATCTTGCAAATGCATACTCTCCCCGGGCCAAGGAGCTCCTTAACAAAAAGATTCAATTTAACAAGTAATAATTAATAAAAAACAAAAAACCTGACTGCCTGATACAACAGCAGTACTTACCTATGGGTAGGCACTTACTGTCTACTGTGGCCTAGGTAGGACGCCACCGGGAATGCGCTTGGCGAAGCGATGGTATACTCGTAATGTCATAAATTATATAACTTCTAACAAAATATACCGAAACTATTATAAGGGTGGATTCAGTCAGTGATACTGAACAACTTTTCCCAAGGAACAATGTCGAAATATGAAAAATAATTTTTGGCTTTCCCTACAAACTCGGATCAGCTGATCGGTCAACTTGTATGGGAGGTCAAAAATTATTTTTCATATTTCGGTATATGTTCCTTGGGAAAAGTTGTTCAATATCATGGACTGAATCCACCCTTAAAATAGTTTCAGTATATTTTGTTAGACCCTGTATATATATTATATTTTTGATGTTATAATATAAATTGCATATACTTTTGTAACCCTTGATTAAAATCCTTTAACTTGATATCCCACATGAAGAAACAAAAATTTTATGCCGCGCAATTTGGCGCCAAAAATCAACCATTTTGCTTTCCAATAATTTTAATATAGCCTATGTCACTCACTCTAGTCGTTAAGACAAACCTAACCACGTATAATTTATCAAAATCGGTTTAGCCGTTTAGTAGTTTCTAGGGAACATAGAATCGGTCATAAAAATCGTTGTTTTTTAGCATTTCTCATTACAAATTTCGTTTAAAACTATAAGTTGTATATCTTTTTGGAATCCTTAAATACAATCCTTTAATTTGATACCCCACTTGATAGTTTTTGGAAAGAAAAGATTTTTTATGTAGCGCAATTTGGCGCAAAAAATCCGCCATTTTGATTTCCAATAATTTTAATATAGCCTAATGTCACTAGTGGTTAAGACGAATCTAACCATGTATAATTTATTAAAATCATTTAGTAGTTACGAGGGAACATAAAATTTTAGGGACAAACATACAAGTCAAGCACATAACCATCCTTTTCGGCTTTTCCGCAATCTGGTAAAAAGGTTCAAATTGTGTGTTTCAATTTTGCTGAAATTGCAAATAACAATGTCACAGAAGTCAGTAAGAGTATACAGAACGGAATCTCCTAAGGTACGCGTATATATATTGTATGTTTTTCTATTCTTGGTGTACAATAAAGTATTACTTACTTACTTACGCGCAATATGCGTCCCCGTTTCCCGTCGCCGCACCTCTCCCCCGTTCTTGTGCAGCCGCGTGCGCCGTGCAGTGTTTGTTTGCCCGCTTTTGCCCCTCGAGAAGGCAAGAACGGGGGTGAGGTGCGAGGACGGGGAACAGGGACGCATATTGCGCTCCGTTCTGTATACTCTTACTGTCTTTTGTGACAATGTTACGATAATACTGCGTGCATGTCTAATACGTTTGATGAAAAATCTATAGAAACAAGTGTGAACTTGCTTTCCAAATTTTTTTCAAATCAAATCAAATCAAATTATTTATTTGCTTAATAAGTGTACAAAGTTGTCTTATAATTGAACTATAGTCCTTCTTATTGACCCTTTCGGGTGTAGCAAAATGTTAACATACATACTTTTCTATTTTCTCCTAAAAATATTTATAATAATATTTATTGCAATATTATTTACATTACATATTACTTCGTTTTGTTCACCTGTCGTGACAAAACAGAGCTAATATTGATTAAGTACTTTTGATTGATTCGATTTGAATAGTTGAAAAACATACAAAACCAAAAACTAAAATAGAATCCAATTCAAAATTTGTCATCTGTTAACTATTCCAAAAATTGTTAACATTAAAATATCGCCCTGAAATATATTCTTCTGATAAATATTCTACAATTACGGGACTCTTCTATCAGTCCCGAAGATATCATTGATTTGTAATTTACCTTCAAAAGAAATGATTCCTCAATTTTTGAAAAGAATAAAAATGAACCATGCAATCTGCATAAATCGTACATTTACATAAGCATCATTATGAATAACAGATATTTCAGACAATAATGATTTGTTTCTACCGATTCTGAAAATAAAATTAATGTTTTATAATGTAGAATACTTTATGGTCGTTAAATCATATTTCACTTTAATAAGTTTCATTGAAAAAGTTGTTTAGTATCACGGACGAACAAATACTGGAGAACCAACAACCTTCATACTTTGAAGCGTAATTCGATTTTGAGTTGTAGCACATAGTAATAACATACTACATGTTATATCTAGATATGGATCTTCTAGTTCGGTAGAATATAGTTTTTTCATAGTGATGCCGCTTTTATTTCGGAAAGATACAATACAATATAGTGTTATTAATTGTGAACTAAATAATATTTTTTTATAACATAAAACTACCAACTAGGTACATTTATTTAGGGATTTTCTTCTTTATCATAGTAAAGGCTTTCAAATGAGAAAAAACATCAAAGTCGGTTCACAACTGGCGAAGAGATGACATAATAAGCATACAAATAAAAACAGTGGTACTCCGGAAATGCCAACAGAAGTGAAAACTTGAACAAGGTGGTGTCGGTTATGGTAACAGTGTCGCGAATGCAATGGTTTTTTTTCCATATCAAAAAATGCCCAATGCGCCTGAAGAAGTTTTCACTTCAAAAAAAATCTTTTTTTTAACCCGGCTAAAAGTAAACATATTTTCTATCGAAAACCTTCAAAGTAGATACCTATCTATAAAAACTTACACAATGGTGTCGATAAAAGCCTACAAGTAAAAAGCATTACGTATTTGAAGCCGTCTATCCTGTCACCAATAGACACGCGAAAATCAATGATGTGTTGCTATTCGGCGGTAAGTGTCTGCAAATGTATTTACCAATATTTTATTTCGTGTTTTTTCTTAGCTCTTTACATTTATTTTTATGTATTATAGAATAGAGTAAAAAAGGCGTACATTTGATATGTCTGTGAATTTACTATAAATTATTTAGAGGAGCTCAGTGGGGTGGTGGGAGATCGCATTACTAGCGCTTTCGCAAGTTAAGCAACTAGAGCGTGGTCTGCATATGGATGGGTGACCACAAGTGGCTTAAAAATCTCGAGTTCCTTCGGAGTCCGGAGTTGCTTCGGAAGGCACGTCAAGCCGTTGATCCCGGCTGGCAGTCGTCAAAAGTCTATGAGTCTTTCAAACCTTCTTCGTTCTTGGTCAACAAACATTATTCTTTTCATTCACTCCGGCTTTGGATACTCCTTACTTACCTTTCAAGATGAAAGTACACCCAATAACGAACATCAAATTTGCCACAGCATTATAGCTGCGTTTTTATCATTTAATCATTGGAATACTCAGAACATTTTCAGTAAAACTCTCTTTCATAAAAGCCGTTGCTAGTACTTAAAAAGAGTTTTACAAATGGCTCGCTCTCTGAAATTTTCGCAGCGTAATCAAAGATCTTAGTGTTTCATAACTCAGCTCCGAGCAACAGAGGAAAACATCAAACCAAAAAGCTTTCTGACGTCTTCGCTGTCTCCTTTCAGTGGCGGACCTAGCAAGATTTTCAAGTGTCGCGAAATGTAATAGTTGCGCCCCTTTATTTATTTGTAGATACAAAACTTTATCGTACATCAGCGATATTTACATATACCTAATAACAAAGGCAATTGTACTAATGGTGGACTTATCCCAGAAGGGATCTCTTTCAGTCGACCAGTAGGACAGATGACATTTACATATTTAATAAGAAGGCAGAAGTACGTACAGAACAATAAAAAACACAAGTTGAATATTGAAAAATCCCCTTATCCTAGACTTTTCCATACAAACGTAGTCTACGTTTTATTATGAAACGACATGTCAGATTTCGGTAAAAAATTGTAACTTTGAAGAAATTGCATGTATCTAGGTTATAATTGGTTTTCACAGTCAAAATATGAACTTGAAAGAAAATATAAGGCTGTTAATTTTTTCCATACTAATGGTCAATAATGATATAATACACTATATTCCCTTTCAAGTTCATATTTTGACTGTGAAAACCAATTATAACCCTAGATACTCGTATATGCAATTTCTTTAAAGATACAAATTTTTACCTAAATCTGACATGTCGATTCAAAATAAAACGTAGACTACGTTTGTATGGGAAGCTCTGATTCTGACTAGGGTAAAGCTCTCTTAAGCGTAAACACTACAAATATAATACATACATAACTAATGAATATACTATTTATAATATAAACAATATATATTGAATAATTCAATTTATGCTTCTGCATAGAATTTCTTGACTCCGAATTTAAAGGAGTCTAGTGATTGAGTCATTTTTATCTTTCTTTATCTTTAAATTCAAAACGACAGTGTTCTATACTAGCAGTTTATTTATCTGACTGCCTCCGTGATCACGATCACGATAATTTAAGCCCACGGGTTTACATCCCTTTGGGAATTATACTTTGTGAAAAGTTGTTTCCAGTCTGATTAGAATATTGCAGGCTTAAATCACCTGATTATTCGAAAAGAAAGATGACTTCGTGCTTTGCTAGGCACGTAAAACTATGCGTCCCGAACGCCATCTAGCGTTTGTTTAAAACCTATCCCAGGATTTATGCTGTTCTACCCTTAGGGTTGCGGAGGTCAGACGGCAATCGCTCTGTGTAAAAGTCAGCGTTATAACTTAGGATGCAACCGGGAATAAGCTCGAATGATGATGATGATGAGAACTAGCAGTTTTTTATATCAGCAATAAACCAGTTTCTATGTGACGTGGTCTTGTGTCTCCGCACCATCAACCAACCAACAACATCCATATCTCTTCGTGTATGACGTAAGCATAGGTCAAACGATCAACAAATAAAACAGAAATATTAAAGGTTTATTGTAAAAGTAATAACTTCTCTTTAGGGTTGCCTGTAAGAGATTGCTTCGGCGACAAGGCCGCCTCTTGTTCATTATATTATAGACATTGTCTTATATTACTTTGTATTTGTAAATCTTATTTGGTGCAATAAAGATTTTTGTATTGTATTATATTGTAAATCACTGCTGTATTTGTGTGGAAGCCCCCCCAATACTTCAGCATCCGGAGCAATCAAACCACTACCACTAACCACCCTAGAGCCGCCACGCCTTTGTGTTATATAGCGATCATTATCCAGGATTTAGCAGCACCAAAACAAAAGCTACATTAAAATTTTAATACGAAAATTGATGCGCCTTTGTTGTTTTAAGAATAATTAAATTTGAACAGTAATACCGATGTCCCGAAATGTTATGGTTGAAAATATTTTGATCTTCAAAAATATTGTTTTCCTTTGAAGTGCTCTGATTTCAGTGAAATTAATATCTTGATTGTTGTCGTAACGGAAAATTCTAATGTCTTATTATTGTATTTATGACGTTGGACTTTAATTGAGATTTGAATTAATTAAAAAAGGATCGTGGTCAGGTCGTCTGACGACCTTATAGAAGAATGTCCTACGCTTCGCTTGCCAGTACGTGGTCGCCATTCAAGAGCCTTTTTGTCCTATCGGCCATGGATTCGTCGTGCTATATTGAACATTACTATGTAATTTGAAGAATAACTCTTTGATCCCAGGCTGTCCTCCAATTACGCCCTTAGACAGGTTCAAAAATCTGACACCACTATTGGCCATTTACAAAAAAAGAAAGCATGAACTTCGTTTCACAGTTGGGTATAAAAGTCCTTCTACATAGTTTCTTTTGTATTAGAGCTAGATTAATAAAGATTTACTTATATGTAAAGTTCTTTATCATATCTTCACCAAATTAATATGGGACCAAATAGATAGTAAAGTATAGTTGTGGTACTCGTAGAGCCACGCTACCGGCAAAACTCAGTTTTGCTAGTAGCATGAATGGGCCGGCTCGTACGGGAAAGTACCACACTCTCACAGAAAATCGACGTCTGAGTAGTAGCTTCACCGCTTCTATGCTTCGTTCGATGAGTGAGAGAGCCGGAGCCCCCCATCCCCCATCCCCCCTCCCCCTCCCCCCTGAAAGGCCGGTAACGCTTTGTTACACCCCTGGTGTTGCAGTTGGCCATGGGCAGCGGTGATCACTTACCATCAGGTGACCCGCTTGTTCGTTTGCCGCACTATGATATAAAAAAAAGGTTTTTAAAAATAAAATAATTTTCCAAATCGGTCCAGGTAACGGTGTCATCGAGTAATTGGGGAACATACATTTAAAAAAAGATTCCTACGAATTGAGACCCAATCCTTTTTGAAGTAAAGTAAAAATGGGAATAACAATAATAGAGAGTATACATGCATTTTTTTATATTTTTAATCGATAGTCCTCGTCGAGAAATAGCCACAAAAAATAAATCAGTGCCAAAAAACATGTATGGTGTAGAAAATAAATATTGAAAATAGCAAGTAGATTATAACAACTAAAACACGCCATTTTAAAATATGACGTCAAAGTCTGCAATATTCGCTAGAGACAGAAGCTGTCAACGCATGTTTTTCTTTTTTGGGTACCTACTTTCGATATTATCAGTCAGTAATGTTTGTTAAACCTTTATATAAAAGTACATACATTTCGAATGTCATCGCTAGTCAAACTACATGGACGGACAGTCCTACCGAACGCACCCGAACTTGTCATTTCCCTTTTGTGAACTTTGTCGTCATTTCCCTTTTGTTTGTCAAAAGTTCCCGCGCAATATTTGCATATTTTCAATAATTTATTTCTAATCCAAATAAGAGTCAGTATGAAAACTAATTAACTAGGCGTGGTAACGTATTAATAGAAATTGTAAATTAAAAATATGAGCCGGATTGGTATTACAAGCATATTCCTTATTATAGTAACAAGTAGCAACGCCTAAATAAAATAGCTTCCCAGATTCATCCCACGTCGGTCGACTTCTTCAACCTGCACAAGAGGAAAAGCAGCCGTTACTATCTATATTTTTCTTGACTCTTAGACGAAAGACAAAGAAAATTTTTCTTTATGTTATCTAACGCAGTATGCAAAACGTTTATTGATTAATTCTATTCATAACTGGAGTTTGCGTGAATAATTGAATTTAAATCGAAGTGAGATAGAGCGATATGCAGACTATTCCAATAATAAAGCCGTCGTCGGCCTATTATCATGCTTGGTTCGGAAACTCAGGTATTCACGGTATAATATATTAATCATTCCTATTGTAAGCGAGTTCAATAGGCGTGAATTTTTTCTTTTTAATTAAATGTTATTGAAATAAGAAATACTAATAGAAAAATTTTAAGACCTCTCTAACTCGTCTGGCCAGTGTAGAGAGTGTAAGCCAAATCCTCTGACTGCTCTGGCCAAATATGGGTTTGGTAGTACAGAGAGCGACCCTCTTTGTACTACCAAACCCATATTTGGCCAGCCCCTGCAGTGGAGACTAAAAAGACCTGATGATGATGATGATGTATGATTGAAATGATGCCGTAAGACATAAAATTCGTAAAATCTCTGAATCCAGAGCCAGTTGATTAATCGAGGTTTTCCATTTAGAGCACCCGTCTGAATAGCACCTGCATCCATTGAAAAAAGCTGGATTTGTGGCAGCCTGGCGGCTTTCTATATTAAAACTATTTCTTTATTTATTTACGTCAATTTCTTGCTATCAGACACCAATTCCCGAGCCGCTAGTTAAGATAAACATCTGATGAACATTTCGACTTAAAGTAATTGAAGGAACCGCGTAAACATTCGCACAAAACGACCAATAAAATAGAAGCTGGGAAGGAAAGTATACTCATTCACAACACAACCAATGGTCTGAGAGCTGGTAGATATTTTTGGGTAAATATTAGAAGCAAACTAAAAACTTGTTTTATACTTCTATGGTACCCTAACTCAGAACTGCAGACCAGGTTGGGGAGTAGTGGGGGTAAAAAAAGAGAGAAGGACAAATATAATAAGTTTTTAGCTTGCCTTAATATATCTTCCCAAAAATGTCTACCAGCTCTTAAAATACATTATTACTCACAATTTTGGAAAGGATTAAAGTGAGATTTTTCTTCAATTTATTGCCTGAACCAGCTTAAAATTATCTACTTGCTATGGCTCCAAAATCGTATAAATACATTATCTGAGCACCTAGCCTATTTACCCAGGTGCTCTTCGAGGACTTATAAAAACTTTTGAAATGTGTTTTTAACAGTAAAAAGTGATAGTTTCTTCCAACGTTTGAAATACAGTAACTGGTCATTATAACTTCGGACACACTGCCATGCATCCTCCACCTATTTTAGTTCCACAAAATGAATATGCAAGCAAAACGGACCCGTAACAGGAGGAGTATTTCAGTGTGGGCGCTAACTTAGTTCGTAACTAGCATTCATTTGTCACAAGTTGAATTGGAGTCCTTATGAATATGTACCCATTTTAATAGAATATGCTGCTCTCGTAGAATTTAGCTCAGTCGCCCTGCTTGTGCCCGAAAAGCAATGTTTTGAACTCTTTTTAGGGTACACAAAGGGTGCAAACGGGACCCTATTACTGAGACTCCGCTGTCTGTCCGTTTGTCACAGGGCTCTATCTCTTAAACCTTAATGGCTAGACACTTGAAATTTTCACCGATTATGTATTACAGCAAACGGTATTATATATAACAAATACTAAAAAGTTAAAAATTGTTAAATTATATATCCAGTTTCGAGCCTCGCGTGGTTGGTTGGTTTTAAATGGATCTACTTACTTCCTTTCTTTAATAATATTTTAGCCGTGTAGGCAAATGTTTTTTGACTTATTAGTCAACTAATTTATTTTACTTTTGTGTATTATTACTATAATAATAATTTTATTATGAACTTTTTGGCAGTTACATTGTCCGATCAACTCGAAAAATATGACCTTGTTATTGTAAAAATAGTATATCAGATAATGTATTTATACGATTTTGGAGCCATAGCAAGTAGATAATTTTAAGCTGGTTCAGGCAATAAATTGAAGAAAAATCTCACTTTAATCCTTCCCAAAATTGTGAGTAATAATGTATTTTAAGAGCTCGTAGACATTTTTGGGAAGATATATTAAGGAAAGCTAAAAACTTATTATATCTTAACTTATGTCCCTCTCTCTCTTTTTTTACCCCGGCTACTCCCCAACCTGGTCCGCAGTTCTCAGTTAGGGTACCATAGAAGTATAAAACAAGTTTTTAGTTTGCTTCAAATATCTACCCAAAAATATCTACCAGCTCTCAGACTATTGGTTGTGTTGTGAATGAGTATACTTTCATTCCCAGCTACTATTTTATTGGTCGTTTTGTGCGAATGTTTACGCGGTTCGTTAAATTACTTTAAGTCAAAATGTTCATCAGATGTTTATCTTAACTAGCGGCTCGGGAATTGGTGTCTGATAGCAAGAAATTGACGTAAATAAATACAGAAATAGTTTTATTATAGTAAGCCGCCAGGCTGCCACAAATCCAGTTTTTTTCAATGGATGCACATACGCTGGGTTTATTTATGGAGCCGTGTGGCATCCAGCCTAGAATAGAACCTCTCCATCTCTTCCTGTGAATGTTATAAGAGGCACTAAAGAAATAAGCACAAAAATTTCGTACTACAACTGCAATCCCAAGGCATGTTAACGGCAGGGGGTGTCCTGTTGAAAACTTTTCGCACAAATGCATTCTGGTCGCAAAACTATAGGTAGCCAAATCATTTATGGCGGAATACGAAGAGAACTTTCGAAACTTCATGTATTTCTGTTCACTAGAACTTTGACCTGAAGTGATTCTAAGCGTTAAAACATTTTTGTAGGTTTGTTCGGATATTTAACAAGCCGCCTTCTTAAAATTTAAAAAGAAATGTTAAGAAATGATACCTCGAAATTATTTTTCTTCCAAAATTCTAAGAATATAATAAATTAAGGAAAAAACATTTTTACTCAAAAATATTAGTGATGTGATTCCGAAGGCCTTCTTCATTTTCGATACAAAAAATTAGTTATTAATATAATTCATAAAAACCGATAAAATCTACATTCCGTGTCATTCCGCGTTCATTTCCCGCCATTCGCTTCACAGTCAAACGAAATATGTTTGTAAAAAGCATGCAGGGTGCTTGCGGATCGCCCCAAAGCTCAACCCCTCAGATTCTCTTCGTATTCCGCTATAAACAGTTTTGGCTTTTTCCTATTGATCTTGCGGCCCTGAGCAGACAGAACCCAGTGACGCAAGACTTAAAGGCCACTTTCAGCGTGATGATGGTAAAAAAGGGAATCATTCATCAAGGGTCTATTCACAAAGGGAATCAATCAATCATAATCAATAGTGATGTATTGCTAGCCACATCGCCTATTAACATGATTACATTTTCGCCCATTCTCTCGATCGGCTTTAACGATCTTCGTGGAAAGAAATGCACCAGCTGCTTTTCTTCCCGCTTTTATTTTACCCCAAAGTCTTGTGCATTATATTCTCTTTGTACAGTACGTATGTACATAGTACGATACAACAAACAACATTGAGTTATATTGTATGGAACATAATACAGTTTTCGCCTTTGACGACCGACTATCATTTTTCTTGACACGTTATTGTGTGTCACACTAGCTATTTTTGTATACAGGGTGTGTATCCGTGCAATGGCGGTGTAAAAGTATATGTGGCGTAAATTATGGTTGTCATAAATTCAGCCAAATATAGAGATTTTGTTATATTTCGGTACGCACGTATATTCGGATACGCTATTATTAAATGAGCTAGCGAAGCGAGCGAGGTCTCAGTTCCCAGATTTGCCGAAAAATGCATTTGTCCGTCTGTCAGTCTGTTTGTTCTCTTCTATAGGTCGCATTTCTCAACCGATTCTCGTGAAATTTTGTGAGCAGGTTCAATAATTATATACAATTTTTTGTGGATACAGTTGTTCGAAATTTTTCAAAATGGCGCAAATATGGGTGTACCTTATACATTTAAAAATCACAGTTTAGCCTATGTCATGTGCTGCCAGTAACAGCTTTAATGACGTCAACCCACCTTCGAGATGGCCTGCTTCGTTTTATTTTCCTGTTACTTATGATCTAGTTCATTTCTCTTCCTCTGATTGGATGTCCTGCCCATTTCCAATCTAATTTGGTTACTGTTCTTGTGACATCTTTTGTCTTTGTGTATTTTCTTAAGGTTACAGTTCTTATTCTATCAGACAGCCTTTTTCCCATTTCCTACATTTTACCTATATATATTTCAATATCTTCGCAAAGGGTGCCAGATGTTTTTCGTTTATACCACTCACCCAAATACACTGCTATAGCTTGTGTGACATTCGAGTCGAATTCAGTTGAAACAAGTGAAATACGCCTGGCACCATAAAAACACATATTTCCCCTACACACGCGCAATACGGTTGACCATGAAATAAAAAGGTTGCAAAAGGATAACTTATACCCCCACAAGTAAATCAAATAAAGAAGAAATAATGGTCTGTATGTCGAAATCGTAACAAAAGCTTTCAAAAAACGTACTTAAACACAAATTGAGAATATTCCACTTAAAAAATATATTTACGTAACCCTCGGCCAAAAAGGCATTTTTTGGTCTGAAGATGACGTAAAATTCTGTACAGGGGAAAGAAAGCCTCAAACCATTCAGCTCGCAGCTAAGGTGTAATCTGAGACTTTTCTTCTTTCAGCAGTGCCCTCAATGTTATAGGTCCGAGATCCTATTCCAAAGAGGGTTGATGACGTCAACCCTCTTTGGAATGGCAGGTCGTAAAACTATAGTCAAATCATTTAAACTTTTTCGGCTATTTCTTCTCCACTTCGCAAGCTCTTTGGCGTCCGTGGGTGACGTGCATATTATATTTGGAAAAGAAAAAGCGAGGAAGTGCACCCTGGGCTCCGAAGCAGCACAGCTGAGGATGCAACCAGAAATGCGCTAAGATGAAGAAGAAGACTGATCTCAGATCAGTTTCTATCCGTTTGGCCTACCTGTGTAACTACCTATATGTGTGCCTTATTTTTTTCTATACCGCTACATGATTCAGTTCATTATGTTAGACGTAGACTATTATTATTGCCTTTTTGTGTTGAGACGCAAATTAAATTCTATAAACAAAGACAACTGTCACGTCAACGTTTAAGCGCGCATTGTAATGCCACAGAATACAGTAAGAGTAAACAGAACGGAATCTCCTAAGGTACGCGCAATATGCGTCCCCGTTCCCCGCACCCGCACCTCTCCCCCGGTTCTTGACGGCCAACGTGAGACATCGAGGCGAAAACGGGGGAGAGGTGCGGGGACGGGGAACGGTGACGCCTGGGTGACGCATATTGCGCGTACCTTAGGAGATTCCGGCCTGTGACGATGCGCCCATTCTGTTTGCTCTATATTTCAAACCAGACGTACCTGCAACTGACCCACTTTTACACATTCTGAATGGAAACAAACTTTATTCCGATATTGCATGTCTATTTCTGTCGATAGCTTTTTTAGTGCAAACCGTAGTCGTTACAGTTTGTTTTAAAAAACAAAAAATTTGTAAGTAAAAATACGTTTTAAAACTTCTAATACTACTTAGTTGGTACCTGTAGATTGATTTTTGAATTTAGTTTGTTTTCCTTTCATTTTTGTAAACGTGATACCTATCTATTTCCTTTATCAATCCAATACTGATAATAGATACGTAACTATTTTGATCAAAATTTACCCCTAAGGCTGTCATCGCAACCAAGTTTCACAACTAGTTGCGACGGGAGAACTTATATTTTTTATACGCTACTGGTTGTGGTTAAAGAATTTTGTTTATTTGTTCGCAACAGGTCATGGTAATAAAGTTACACAACCAGTTGCGACGGAAGAATTTATATTCTTTATACGCTATTGGTTGTGGTTAAAGAACTTTGTTTATTTGTTTGCAACAGGTCATGGTAATAAAGTTTCACAACCAGTTGCGACGGAAGAATTTATATTCTTTATACGCTACTGGTTGTGGTTAGATACCTTTGTTTATTTGTTCGCAACAGGTCGCGTATTTTTTTTTTGTTCTTTACCTTTTTGAGCGAGCGAGCGAAGCGTCTCAGTTTCGAGATTGGCCAAAAATGCTTTTGTCCGTCAGTTTGTCTGTCGGTTTGTTCTCGCCTGCAGGTCACCTTAACCGACTTTCGTGATTTTTTATAGCAAATTCGATAATTATATATAATATATTTAATGATTCAGTTTTTGAAAATTTTTCAAAATGGCGGAGATATAGGGGTTTAAAACTTTAAGAAAATCATAGTTCAGCCATTTTGATTCTTTTTTAATATGTGGTAAAACTTTTTTGTTACCCTTTACTCAACTTTTTTGTCTGAAATACTTTTTTTTCCGATAAACTGCAACGTCTTGGGGGTGAGTCGCGAGGTTTCAAGCTCACAGAGCCACTAGTTTATTATTGAATACAATTCCGATTGCCTCCCGGGCTTTGTCATGTCTTCACATTATTACTAAATTTAATTTAGAATGTCACAATACCGTCTATCGATACATTTTCGTCATTCCCATTATTTTGAGGCTCAGTGATGTTTTATTCAATTATATTTGGTATGACATTTTTTATACCTACTTAATATAACTGAAAATACCAACATTTTTAGCACTCAAAGTGGCTCTCTACTGTGAAAAAAAAATAACATGCAATATAAATAAAGAGATATTTTTGCCAATCATATACTGAATTCTAAGAAAATTCTCTTTTTTTCCAATCCCGATTTCCGCCTTGGTGAAGTACTGATTCCAATCGAGACTTAGATTAATGGAGTGTATTGTTAAATAACCCGCGGAATAAGGAAATGTATTTGCCAGGCTGGCCGATGGGGAGTTATGGCGGAAATAAAACACAAACTGAATTAACAGACCTTTTCGTTTTTCCTTGTCGCATTTTTCATGTACTTGTCTGTAAAATACGACTAAGACACAGTATACAAATATCCACACACGCAACTGCGCACACAAACACACACTCATATTAATACACATTCACACACACACACACCCTCACACACACAAAACCAGTTTAGTCATTTTGTTTCAAGTATTTTTTTTTTTTCTGTCTTTCTCGATTACTTGGGTGTAGGCCTCCTCCATACAATGCCATCGTTAACGATCTTGAGGAACTTCTATGTAATTTCATTAAGTTCAAGTTTATGTAATTATGTAAACTTTGTTTTTAAGATTAAATCCTCTGATTGGGAAGGTACTTTCTTCTAACATACAGGTTTTGCCAAGTTTAGGAGACAGGCTGTAATTGATATTATGTAAAAAAAATGTTATTATTTTCATTTATTTATTATATATTTGGTCTATGGTCAAAAAAGATTATTGATAGATAGGCCCATGAATTGATATTCTTCAAAACTTTTTCAAGGGTAAATAATTTGTGTGATCTGCCAAATTGAGGATCCTTATATACGTATATATTCTTCGGGCTAACAATCTTCTACGTAAGGTAAGGTAAAAACAGGTGTTTTTCATCACACAATAATATAACATTCTGTACTAAACCTAGATCACGCGTTTGATTGGAAAAAGGTATTTGAAATGGGAATCATGATAAATAATTTTCATATTTCCCTAATCATTTTCCCGGTGAATGTTTTGTAACGTGTCTTCATCTTATTACTTTTAGCTGAGCTTTTAGTAAGTACCTAAGTTTATATTTTTTATTTTTCCTCAATTTTATGAGGAAATGCGGAAACATCAATTCGTCGAGTAAGACTTTTGCTAGCGCTTTCGCAAGTTAAGCAACCCTGGGCGTGGTCAGTACTTGGATGGGTGACCACAAATGGCACAAAAGTTTATTGACTCCGCCATGCTTCGGAAAGCACGTAGAGCCGTTGTATAGCAGTCATCAAGCTATATTAGGTGCCTTTCGGAAGCTTGAAAAATCTGACACCAGTGTTGGCTACTTAGACACACGAAAAACAAAAACAAAGTAAGGCTTTTGCTGAGTCAGTGCACGCAACGTCCGGTACAAACACGATTCTGAAACGAATTTTGGAACAAAACAGCCACTCCTTTACCTAATCGCCCTACTCGGTCAAATCTGTTGAGTTAGCATTAGCAGTATAATAGTATATTAATATGTAGGTAAAAATAAAAGGCTCATGAAAAATACTATTTGGCAAAAGGGCCTCGCTGATTGTGAAATTATCGTTTTTCTTATGTTGAAAGTGAAGCTATCAAAGTATAAAATTAAGGCATATACAAATCGGTAGGCAGAAATTGATATTAATTTTACTAATAATTAAGTAGATCTTAATTAATTATATTAATTCAAAGGGCTCGCTGGGTCTAAAAACATTCCAATGGCTTTTTCAAAATTTATTAAGGTGACCTTATTTCAAATGTGGGTACATTTGAAATAAGGTCACCTTAATAAAATTAAGATTTTATAAATGTTTGATAACCATTCAAATTATTTTTTGAACAATTGTATACACAACAAGATTTGAATAAATCGTAAAGCAGAATTAGCAAAAGTATACCTTTTCCAAGGATTAAATAATTTATTTTAAATGAGGACACCACTGGATCAAGCTTTGGATTTAACTTAACAGGGATTTAAAAAAGGTTGGTATTTAAAGAGTAAAATGTCTCATAAACGGACAATTATCCCCGAAATCACAATAAAATTCTGTTATTTCATTTAATATTTACCTATATTTTACCTTTTGTTTACATGGAGAAATGGTCAACCTACACCACTCACGCACGAGAATGTTTTTTTTTATAATTTTACGGCTCTGGATACAAGTCCTTTAGAGCCTATCTTTTATGTTCTTCTTTATTCTTAATCCTAACCTAACCTTATCCTAACAAATTACAAGCAAAGGGTGATGTAGGACTTTGACTGCTTCAAGGGAGCTTCTAGCACAAATCTATACGAGTCCACTGGTTTTCATAGACGATTGAGTGGCGGACGACGCCCGAAGACGGCCCCACACAGTCCGCAAAACAAATATCACTACAGTTATTATGACTGTCCACTTTAACTATTTCACACATTGTTCATGAGCATGAGCATTTATAACACCAAACAACAACAGTTTCATATTATAAAGTGCACAAAAATCAATTTGCAAAATAATTTAAAGCAAACCCCAACCAAACCCCTTAACTTCCCGCCAAAAAAGCACGAGGATTGGGAGCGGTAGTGTGAAGCTCGAAAAGTCCAACTTCAAAACGTTGATAACATTAGGTACTACTGATTTACGAGTATTTCGTGATAACAGTCAAATGATCAGTAAATTAACGCCTTCTTGCCTTGCTAATAACCTTTACCGAGTAACTTACATTAAGGGTTAACTGGAGGGACGAAATCCCATACAAACGTACTTTCGTTTTAATTTCGAAACCATGAAACTCATCGTATTCAAATTTTTTACAAGCATTAAGATGATAAATATCTAGATCTGTAATTAGTTTTGGTTCGAAAATAATAAACAAAAAAAAAGTTATAGCAACTTAAAATTTGCCTTTTTTATCGACGAAATCGAGTAATATTTAGACGCCTATTACACTTATAATTATATTTTCGATCCTTATGGAAACTAATTATACGACTAGAGTGAAGACTCTAAATTCCAAATAATTTAGTTTTATTTGGGTATGTATCGTATTTATCGAAATAAACGAAAACTACGAAAACTACGATTCATGGCCTATAACGGCCCGTTTCGCTGGCGTTCAGTGCACTCTCTTTGTCGTACGCGGGGGTGTAGCTCTCACATGCGGGGGTCGGGACGGAGCTACATTTTTTCGCGCCCTTTCTCTTTCTCGACGAAATAGCAACACGACGAAGCGCGTCGGTAGGCAACTCGCTGTGGAGTTCGCCCGCGCCTCCAGTACCACCTTAAGGCGAAGGGGTAAGCAAATGGCCTTGAAGTGTGAAATAAATTGTTAATTCGTAAATATGGTGATAATTTCCATATTGCTCTTCGTCATGCACTAGATATCCTATTAAATTATTTTATGAACTGCCGTTGAAACTATTATTGGTGATCCGTTTAGCTTTAAAACTTGCCGTGGCCACTTTTGGCGGAGGCAAGTTTTAAAGCTAGACGGACTAATGTAAATACTTTCAACGGTGGTTTATAAAATAATTTAAAGGGCTATCTAGTGCATGACGAAGAGCAATATGGAAATATGGTAATATATATATATATTATATATAATATAATATAATATATATATATATATTATATATATATATATATTATATTATATTATATAATATATATATATATATATATTACCATATTTACAAGTTAACAATTTATTTCACACTTCAAGGCCATTTGCTTATCCCTTCACCTTAAGAAAAATATTTATTACCAGTGCTTAATATCTATCGATATTCTATATTTGTATATGCTTACCTTTTTCGTCGCCTGTTTCAACGTATCATTAAGGAGGCAGTGAACTACAGGACACTGAAACAAAAAAGAAACATATTTCTCATCACAGTCTCATAACATTTGAAATTTAACTTTTTTTTAGGGTTCCGTACCTTAAAAGTTAAACACTCCGTCTGTGTCTGGTCTGTCTGTCCGTCTGTCTTAGCCAATTTGCTACGAAACTACTGAACCGATTAAGTTGTAATTTGGTACACATATGTAAACTCAGTGACCCAAAGATGGACGTATAACGTAAATAAATACATTTCAAAAAAGGGGGCTGCTTACCGGGTAAATTAGACATTTAAAAAAATACTAATTAAACATATCTAATTATTGCCAATCGATGTTATTTCGCTAAAGGTTCTCAATAAGATGATAAAAAAATGATAAAATTATGCGAATTCAAGCTTTTACTTTTTGACCAAATGGTAGACAAGACACAACTCACTCCCACAAATTTGGAATCTCAAAAACAATTTAAAAATTAATTATAAAAAAAGTCTTATAAACTAAAGAGTTCGCAACACTAATGAAAGAACTTTTAGATCGGTATTTTTGAAGTTAGGTATTTAACAAAATTGGCGAAAACGTCATTTATGCCACTTTAGCTGTATCAAGTTTAACTTTTATTCTACCTAAAAGAGAGGCGTTAAGGTGGCAAAGTACGGGAGGGACAACATTTGATTGAGCCAATGACTCGATATGAAGAAGTTTTACTTAGATTATTTTATAAACCACATACATACACACACACTACGAGTATCACGTTTTTATCCTTAACTAACCCTGAGTTTAGAGGTTTTTCGGCTCTAAAGCAGACAGAGACCAGGGATGCCACTTTGCGTGATGATGGGCGAGCGAAGGAAAAAGGAATCAAAATAGTGATGAGTTGTTGCCGCATCGCCTAACTAATATGATTCGCTTTTTCGCCCATTCCTCCGACCAGCTTTTACTATCTGCGCGGGAAGAGAAGCAGCTGTTACATTCTATGTTTTTTATTTTCTCCCAGACCAAACGGAAGAATCCTTTTTCGGTCTACCTATAATCTACATATAAATACCAGATTATTCAAGTAGACTCCAAGAAGTTCGCTCCAAAATAAGGTAGGTACATTATATTGCTCTTTGGTTCGCTCGCTGCGCTCTATTGTTCAATAATGACATTGGGGTGTACCTAAGTAAACCGTACAGTATCGAGTTCCTGTATATAAATTGTATTGCTTCCAGCCAAAACAAATATCCGCCAGTACTCGATCAAACATGATATTTTATCCCAGAATATACCTAAAGCCGATCACACAGAGCAGCCTTCCTAATTCGATTTCCGACTTCGTTTTCGATTCGGGTAACTTCAACAATATTTGTGTATGGCGAAGTTTGACACGCATTCTATAAGTATAGTGCGTCGTTTGAAAATTAATAAAACAGCTTAGATAAAAAAAAACTTATCTACTAACAAACTGTTAGTAGCGAAACTTGTATGTGCCAATACGTACTAAGTAGTACAAGCAAGTGTTCGTATCGTAAAGTACTTACTTACATATAGGGTTGCCATCTCCAAAATTATAAAAGCCAGACTAGGCGCTGAATAAGGCTGCCGAAGAAGCGGAGAAACATTAACCAATGCACAAAATCTCGGTTCCGCTTTAGTGGACTGGGAGTTTACGAACTAGTTTCAAAATTTATACAAAACCGGGAAGCTGAGCGGGGAAGCGGAGCGGAAAAGCGGACGTACGTCGTACGTGTATCGCTCCGTTTTGGTGGACAGATACAGTACGCAACTCCGCTCCGCTCTTCTCCCTCGCTCTGCTCCGCACCCTCGCTTCGCTCCGGTGAAGAGGCAGCCAAAGGCCAGATATATAGCCCTAAAAGCCGAAATGGAAACAGTGAAGTATGGCAACTTTTTTATGAATATGAGTTCAGAAATCAAATCACCAGTGTGATAACCCTAAGCCCTGCTATTTTACGCAGCAAAAAGGCACAAAGAAGGCTGTGGCTGTTGGCAAGCTGTGTCAATTTGGCATGAAATCTAGCAAATGCTAGCCGTTAATCATGTTGCTCAATAACACAACTTCAATAACTTGGAAACACAACAATGCCAATATTTCGTGGTATTCTTGTTCGGACTTCATGGAAATAAATATGGCTGAAACTTGATTCAACCCTTTAGAGAAGTATTTTAGAAACTAATTTTTCTATTTAGTTTTAGTAAGTAAGTAACAGTTTATTGCACCAGAAACATACCAAAACACATAGAAATAATATTCAAAAATATGTACAGCCTATAGTTATACAATGGCTTTATCGCCAAGGCAATCTCTTACAGGCTACCTTTGGGTGACAGGAGTTGGGCTAAAAATATACTGAAACTATTTTAAGGGTAGATTCAGTCCATGATACTGAACAACTCTTTCCAAGGATTATATCGAAATATGAAAAAAAAATTGCATTCTATACAAACTCGGATCAGCTGATCGGGTCAAAATTGTTAGTCAAATTTCGATATATGTTCCTTGAGGAAAGTTGTTCAGTACCTATTTATTTATTTTATGTATTTATCAAATTTTATTGTTTCAAAGTAAAAATATACTTTTAATAAATGGCGACTTAATGCTTAGAGCATTTTCTCCCAGTCAACCATAGGGATAAACAGATAAATTTTGCGGCGCTAAAAAGTAATACAATCCACATAATAAAATATTACTATGTAATATACAATACATACCTTGTTCTTGGCACCATGCCACATGATCAACATTTAGATTTTTAAACATAGTTTTAATTTTCAATTTAGGTTTTAATTTAGTTTTTTAATTTAAATTTTAGTTTAGTTTTAGTTAAATTAATTGTTTAATTTTCTACATACCTACTTTATAATATCAAAATGAATATCTACTTACACACTACATACATACATTCATTATAAATATAAATATACCTACATATAACTAGCTTATGAAGAGTAAAACTGAATGATGATGTATTTATGAGGAAAGAGAGTTCAAAAGGTGAGCATATGAGTATCATGGAATGAGTCTGTCCTTAAAATAGTTTTAATACCTATATTTGTTAGACCCTAGGCTGTATCGACTGCGTCACGCAAATAGCGTGCCTGGGTAGGCAAGGTGCGGTACCTTACAACCCCAACTACAGCGCAACAAAATCACATTATCAGGTCTTTTTTATTTTAGCAGCATTACGATCCTCTCTTTACTACCAGAACCATATATTAGCCAGAGCAGTCAGAGGATTTCGCCTACACTCTCCACGCTGGCCAGACGGGTTGGAGAGGCCTCATTGATATATATAAGCTTTGTTTAGCTTGTGTTTCCTATTTTACTCTACTTGGAACCACACGGCTCAACAAAATATCATTTATCAAAAGTTTCCAACAAGAAGAGGTCTCCCAATTATTTTTCACATCAAAAAGAGACCCTTTTCAACATTACTTCTTACATGTCGTGAAAATGTAAAGTGGCGTCAAGTGCGGCGTTTACAGGGTGATTATAAACCTCGTAGCTACATTACTCTACAGGGTTACTGGTATCTAACGCATATCCTTCTATAGGCGACTTAGGTACATCAATACAAAAGCTAGACTACGTTTCTATGGGAAAGTCGAATCTGTCTCGGATAACACTCTTAAGGTGAAGTGGTGCCCTCATTTGAAATAAATTGTTTAAAACTAAATAACTATTTTATGAATAACCTTTGAAACCGTTTTTTAGACGGACTACCAATATTACTTTAAAGGTTATTCATAAAATAGTTTAAAGGTCTTTTTAGACATTCATACAAATAAAATTTTTAAATATCACCATATTTAGTTTAAAACAATTTATTTCAAATGAGGGCGCCACTTATGCTACCATTTCACCTTAAGTTGGTATCCAATTCATATTTCAACAAGCGCACATTGAAGAGAGAAACAAAGACAATATGATACACAACACACGTCACACGTGGAAATTCACGTTCCATTAAACCCAACCTCTTGAATATCAGTTGAAGCGTTGCATTCGGACTGTTGAAATATTCCAATGATCGGCCTGTACCGCTCTGTGGTTAGCCACTTGAATGGCCAATAATTGTGGTCTGATATTGACAAGTAATTTCGATTTGTGTACTGATAATTTAATACCAGAATTGAATTTCCATAATTATTATTCAATTAAAATGTAGAGCATCTGTGGCAGGGTAATAATTTGCGTTGCGTATGTGTTGCCCGTGGCGAAGCCCGCGTAATCAAAAGACTGTTCGTTATTTAATAAACTATGTTGTAAGTAGTATCTGCTTATTTATAAATGCTGAACTGCATGTATAAATGCTTGAACAATATTAAACGTCAGGATATAGTTTTACTGATGGGCGATATGAACGCTCAGATAGAGAACGATGTCGAGAGATGTATAGGTAAAAATGGGTTCAAATGCGAGCGCAATGAGAATGGCAAGCAATCCGTAGATGCAAGTGGAGCTGGATCGGTCATACGTTGCGTCGGCCTCACGATCATATTACCCGTAGAGCCCTTAATTGCAAGCCACAGCAGGCGTAAGCGTGGTCGCCCTAAACAAACTTGGCGCCGAACCGTTAACTCAGAAGCTAAGCAGCTTGGATTGTCCTGGAGTGAGATCAAGAACGCAGCGGTTGACAGATCGGATTGGCGACGTGTTGTATCTGCCCTTTGCCCCGACAGGGGGACATAGGAAGCGAAGAAGAAGAAGTAGTATCTGACTAAAAAATTTTTATGAATTTGAAATATGGGTGACAACGGAGAAGTAGACACTAGTCTTTTGATATTAAAATACGTCAAATCAATAGATTGAATAGGATGTTAAAATAATTAAAATATGAGAACCGACTAAAGATACCGAAAATAAGGAATAAATGAATGATTATTATGAACAGTTTTCCAGCTGTTTTCAACTATTGAAGGTGCTAAAAGTCTGCAAAAATCAGTTTATAAATTCAGTTAATGCTTTTTAAAATGTAAATCTCCAATCTGGAGCTGCAAGCCAGTTTAGTATTTCTCTAAGCTGTGAGCAATGTAATACCTGACTGACGTTTTCTGTAAGCTCATTACGAGTCCAGCTTTATGTACCTTCTGGAGCTTATTGCAAGAATGCTGGAGGATATTCAGCTCTGAAACCTAATATGCTTTGCATTTCTTATTTATTTTTTATTTATTATTTCATTTATTAGGGAAGAAATACTAATATATGCGCGTTTTTCGCGCATATTTTGCAGCGTTTTGCAATCTGTTAGGGCAGAAATATCCGTTTGAGCAGGCACTCAAAGAAAAATTAAAATATTTTAACCATATTCCCAAAGTCACAGTACCAAACTGTACTGTGACTTCGGATCAAATCATATTAATGAGTTAGGAGAGAATAAATAAACTTAAAAATTGAGGGCAAAACAATCCTTACAATAACATCCTTTCTGATGACAAATAATTGTAGAT
Source organism: Acrobasis repandana (assembly GCA_963576875.1). Taxonomy (NCBI): domain Eukaryota; kingdom Metazoa; phylum Arthropoda; class Insecta; order Lepidoptera; family Pyralidae; genus Acrobasis; species Acrobasis repandana. The sequence continues at coordinate 5,004,980 of OY756223.1, read as the reverse complement.
GGTATTGTAAAAGCCTATTTTTGGTCTAATATACAGTAAAGTACATGTGCTGATATATTTTCTTTTCAAAATAATAGCCTTGACCAGAGCTAACTTGTTTGTTCGGTCCAAACGAAATGTAACTGTTTGTCGACTGTTTTTGTCTGGGTTACTATAAATAATTCTGTAACCCGTTACTAACAGAATTGTTTACACTTTAACAGCCTAAACGGTATGCCCTAAGGTTGCTCAGTTGCTTACATTAAGACGTTCAATAAATAAAACATTCTATTTGTGTCGTGAAACGAGGCAACATTGTAGAAATCATTAAAAAGGTAATTATTAGTCTGAATTTTTACTCTACATAACACTCGTTATCTTCTACAGAAATTCTGCTTTTAAACACGAAGTAATTGACCTTATACACTTTCCGTATACCTGAATTATTATGCAGTAACCCTTCCTTAAAACACGGATAGTGTATACCCGTGTTGCAAAACCACTGACAGTGATCTTTTCAGGCAAAATAAAAGAAATGGGTGCTTTCGTACACCTTGAAATTATTTTACACATATGGTATTGTCCGAAGTATCAATCTGGTACTTTTTTATTTTTTTAGCGATTATGTCTATTATAATTATTATTGATTTATTATTATTATCTGTTTTATCTGGTACTTACATGTTTCTGAAAAAAACATGTTGTAACATAAGTTCCTCGTTTTTTGTGTTCTTACAACACTGCAGGCAAAATTCATCCGTTTCTAAATAATGTAATGAACTGTCACTAATACAAAGCAAATAAAGTTGCACAGCGGTGATTGAGAGTTCGATTTCGAGCAAACAATCGAATCGATAGTCGATCTCGAACAGCTAAAAGATCGCATTACACTGCTGAGTGTGTCAGAAGCAGCCGTGCTCGTATTGAGATCGAAGTAATTATGAAAAATAAAGCGAAAATTGTATAGAAGATTGAGAAGTATATATTTTATTCGATATGTTTTAATTTGTTTTCAATATTGATGTATCCATCGATTTTATTTAATTACATAATAAAGTTTCAGAATTGTCTCTTCTTGTAGATGTAATCACTTTGCTATAATACTATACTTGATTAATCACTATTTAATGGCTTCGTTCGCAAAATTACTACAGAATTGTAACTTTGCGTATCTAGGTAGGTACTTATCTCCTAAAATGTTTAAGTTTTATTCAATATGCCAACATTGAGCATAATTGACGAAGTGAGCGACGCAAACAAAGGTTTCCTTTACAGCTTCGTCAAAAATTCTTTCATTTTTTTCGCGTGTCTTAATTCCAGTTTTCCGGTCTGAATTCCAGTTTTCCGGTTATCGGGACACATTTCTCAAACGATTTTCGTGAAATATTGTGACCGGGTTCGATAATTATGTAATTTTTTTTTTGTCGAACCAGTATTTTTAAATTTTCTGAAATGGCGAATATGGGGGTTTAAAAAAAATCGTAAAAAAAATTATCATTCCATCATTTCGAAAATTATTCAAAAATGTCATACAACTTTTTTGTTTGCCTTTTTAAGACGCAACTTTTTTGCCCGACCAATTTTTCCATCCGCTAAACTTCAAGGAGTCCGTATGTGAGGGGCTGTACAAAGACTCGCGAGGTCTACAGCTCACAGAGCCACTAATATAATCTTTTTAGGGTTCCGTACAAAAAATTAAAAAACGGAACCCTAAGATCACTCATGCGTCTGTCTGTCCGTCCGTCTGTCACAGTCAATTTTCTCCGAATCTTCGGGACTGAATCAGGTGAAATTTGGTAAGATAGTGTAATCCTATGACCGAACACATATGTGCAAAGTAAATAAATATTTTTTTAAAATAAGGGTAATTTTCGGGGGACAATATAGGAAATTAAAAAAAAAGTTTTGCAAATCTTACTGTGTCATATATCAAATGAAAGGGCTCGTTATGAGGATCTCAAATATTTTTTATTATTGTAAAATGAATAGTTTTGATTTTATTCATGAAAGAAGACGAAAATTGACTATTCCCCCCTGATCTCCGAAACTACTGAGCCTAAAATTTTGAAAAAAATACAAAATACAGTTCATTGCTTGTAGATTACAGGAAAACCTATAAGAATTCAATCAATTGTACGGAACCCTCTCCACGCGAGTTTAACTCGCACTTGGCCGGTTTATTTTATTATAAAGCTACGCTAAAGTCGCTTTATTATCTAGTATTTTTATGTGGGTTTTGAAATGTTTTAAAAATGAGATTATTCACATGTAAATAAATACAACGTGGAAGGGACATACCCGTAATAAATCGAACTACGGGCCTAGCCCGTATGTAGTATACTTCATCACTATATTATAATGAAATTAAAATATTACAGCCGAATAACAACAAAAAAATTGGCATTTCCATACAAAAGTGTGCAGCCACCCGGTCGATTTGTATGGAAATGCCAAAATGTTTTTTTGTTCTTTGGTTGTTATTTGAATTTCATTATACTATAGTGATCTAGTATAGCCTGTGGTTCGATTTGTTACGGGTATGTCCCTTCCACGTTGTATAATTAATATCAAGTGACCTAAAGCTGTCGTAACATAATCATAATGGAACATTGATTCCGGTTAATGAACTCATCGTCAAACAACAGTAACATAAAACAAATCTGGACATACGAACATTAGAATAACAACGATATTCAATTTGCTGCGGACGTTGGCTTGGTGCCAGTCTCCCAAATTTTCAGTATTACGAAAAGGAAGCCAAACTTTTATCAGCATGTCTTGTTTTTGTCATATCAGATTTGGCTTCTCGCTACAGTGTATTACGATTTGGCAGTTATATTTTATATCTTTCATTTCAAATAATAATAAAGCTTCTAATCTGTAATTTAACTTTGTGAAATCAACCTCGTAACGTCGTATAGGCAACTTAAGAAACACAAACTAAAGAAAGCTTATAAACATTAATGCCACCTCTCCAACCCACTTTGGCTAGCGAAGAGAGTGTAGGCCAAATCCTCTGGCTGCTCTGGCCAAGTATGGTATCTGGTAGTACTCCTGCAGTGGAGACTTAAAAAGACCTCATGAAGTTCTAGTTTTTTTTTTGTAACACCTAATTTAACCTCACCTATATTTGTAAAAGTATAAATAATGTATGACATTACATTGCAGACACATTATATCATTCCTGCCATATTAATTAAGATAAATGACAGCAAACCATGTCACTTTGCATGTCATAAAGTTGTGCCACTGAAATGACTCGCATCTTTTTGTCACGTTCCTGTGATTAGTAAATGACATGCTTCTTTGTTTTAAATAAAACAAAATTAAAGTAACTTTGCTATTGCTGAAAATGAGAAAGGGAAAACAGAGAAATATAATTTAAAGAAAATACTGAGTCATTATTACACATTTTGAATGATACGATCGTTAAAGTCTTATCTACGGTCTTTTAATGGCAGTTTGCAAGGTTTGGAAGGCACGCTCCTTACTAATTTCTGACCCTGCATTTTCTTAATAGATTTGAATCAATAATTATAAGAAACAAACTTTCTTCTTTCTTATTATTTCAAGTCTTTCAAAGGGAAAATTAATTATGTACGCAATATACCTAACCTATTCTTGCAGATGTACGAGCGACCAAAGTTTTTCGAATTTACTAGGTCAATCTTGCATTTGTATATTCGAAGATAAGTAACTAGACAAGAAGAAGAGTCAAAAATTGTTTTTAAATAATCACCAGCATCATCATCAGGTCCTTCTTTTATGACGACTTCCGTGGCGTAATGGTTAACACGCTAGACCGCTAATCCGGAGGTTCTGGGTTCGATCCCCAGTCAGAGCAAGTTGAGAAAGAACAAAACAAATTTTTGGCATTTCCATAGAAAAAATTAAATGCACTGAATCGTCTTCATTATTTTCTAAACAGAGAAAAAATAAAATCACTACACAATATTTTAAATCCACCTGATGAGCCAAAAATATTTTTTTAGTCCACAACCCTATTTGCATATAGGGTATCGAAAAGAGGCCACGAGTTCACAGTTCAGGCGAACTACTAGTTACGAAACATTAGCATTGCACCTAGTCGTCAACTTCACTCCCTAGTAATTTTAAACTTAAACATTGCTAAAATTTCATATGCTGATGTGTCAAAACTGAAATACCTTAAATTAATTTGTGCAATAGCTAAAAGCAGGCTAAACGCCACTCACGTTACGGATTCAAAGTGTGAATTTGACACAAAATTAGGGCGACAGCACGCAATTTCCCCGCGGTGACATTACGACACATTACTGCGTTCATCAGCCGCCTAACAGCCTCGGATAACAAACCGAGCGGTGAAATATTGTTTAGACAACATTGATTTATGCTAAATACTTGTTTTTTGTGGTATTGGGTGATAAAATGTTAATTTTGTATGAGATGTTAGGCTCAACTCACACTGGCGCAGAGTCGAAGGGTCGCGTCGCGTCATGTTTTACGCCTAGAGTATATTCATCTCTATTTTTTTGTTATTAAGGTACAAATTTGTGTTTTGTTATATTAAGGTACAAATAGGTAATAATCGTGCGACGACGCGCATCTACGTTTGGCCGGAGTCGAGCGTATACGCGCGTCGACGCGCATATACGCTCGTTACTCGCGCGCAGAAAGTTACACGACAGACGATGACCACTCCGGACGAAGCACAGTGCCGAACTGCGACAAGATGAGTGCCCAACAATGGATGTAGATGAAAATCAATCAGAAAATGAAATTCATTTAATGTCGAAATCAACCATTGTACACTATCGAGTACGAGCGAGAGATAACGACAGAGGGATCGCCGTGGTCAACGTCTGTCGTGTAACTTTCTGCGCGCGAGTATCGAGCGTATCGTTACTCGCGCGCAGAAAGTTACACGACAGACGTTGACCACTCCGGACGAAGCACAGTGCCGAACTGCGACAAGATGAGTGCCCAACAATGGATGTAGATGAAAATCAATCAGAAAATGAAATTCATTAAATTTCGAAATCAACCATTGTACACTATCGAGTACGAGCGAGAGATAACGACAGAGGGATCGCCGTGGCTACATGGTCAAAGATGATTTGAAATTGAAGCTACAGTGAAACCATTTCGACTCGATAAGAAGAAGAGTACGAGTGCCATTCAAAAATAACCAAAAGTGAACTGGTCCCGCACTGTGATCTGGGCGCGCTAATTCGAACGTCATCGTGCGACGACGCATGTCACCGCGCGTTGTAGTTGAAAAACATGACGCGTCGCGTCGCATTGACTCTGCGCCAATCTGAGTTGAGCCTTTTTAAAACCGAACGAACGAAGCATCTCCGTTTCAGCTTCAACAAAAATTTTTTCGTGTGTCCGGATGTTCGAATGTCCAGAATCCAGATTTCAGGCTGTTCTCGCCTACAAGTCCCATTTCTCAACCGATTCTCGTGAAATTTTGTGAGCAGATTCGATAATGAGTCGCTAGGTCTACAGCTTACAGAGTTAATAGTATTATATGCTATGTATTTTGTACTCAAAATGCATTCTCCAATAGCATTCGGAATCTATATACACTGTTATGTAACATAAAGTGCGTGCCCATTGATTAACACCGCGCGCCGCCTACTGAGAATTTGAGGCGCGCGTTACTCTTTGTGCGTGCCATGGTATAATAAGATATGTACCTGTACTCTATTCCCGTGACAGCTGGTCACGTGATTCAAACAAGGTGATGAATCACACTATATTCGAAATAGTTAAGGCCCTGTCAGTTTAGAGCCAAGAATACTGTGAGTGTTTTTGAAAAATTACTGTAAATAAACTACTACAGTTTTAAAAAATTTACATATGAATCTTAAGGCTTTTCTACAGACACCCACAATATCCAAAACACGATTGAGCATTTTTGACTCGATAGAAAAAAGAATCACAAACATACCTGTAAATTTGCCTAAATTTACGGTATCAAGTACCTAGTAGTATTAAAGTTACAAAAACAACCAATGTTAAATTCCATGTTTCTATTATGGAACACACAGTTCACATGGAACTAGGATTCCGACCGTAGGACAGTCGTGAAACTTTGAACAAACGGTAATTGGTTGTAAATTGACCACATACCATGTACCGACCACCTCGCCAGTGTAGCACTAGCCACACTCACAAATCATTGAGGACACATAAGTATAACTCACGTTCATACATTATTACTTAACTGACTTCTTCACATAAATCACCTAAATTCCGACAGGTTGGCCGATCACATAAAATGGCTAATAATGCATAAGTACTTCATCCGAACATTTTATATGATAAGTCTTTAAACGCCATGGCGTTCACCTGGTGTCTGACACACAATTAAAAATCTATTGTGTCTGCAATGCTGGCAGTCAAGGTGTTAAGAAACATCAGGCGTGATCCGCACTTAGATTGGTGACATCTATTATCCCCAGCTCCTCCGTGATTAAGACTGCTGGTTCCGGATGGCAGTTGTCAAGCTCTATGTCAGATGCCTTTAGATAGCTCCATAAGTCTGAGCATCACACACGCGAAAAACAAACAACGCTTTATAAATCACCTTGATTTTGCGCATAATAATAATTCTTTCAAAATAGAACTAGATTTTCAGATGGAAAATGACAGTAATGCAACTTTAAATGAACAGTAATTGGCTGTAAATTGAATGTGGTCAATTTACTTCCAATTACCAAGCCAAGTATGAACCAGCTCGCCATTGTAGCACTAGCAACATACATAAATTGTTTAAGATACATAAGTATACCTACTGACTTCTCATTATATACAATACTAGTGGCTCTATGATTTGTAGACCTCACGAGCTTATAGAGATTGCAGATTGAAGAAACTTTTCACACCATATATTTTTCATGAAATATTGTTGTGGTAGAGCCACGCTTCCGGCAAAACTCAGTTTTGCTAGTAGCATGAACGGGCCGGCTCGTCGGGGGAAGTAACACACTCTCTCAGAAAATCGACGTCTGAGTAGTAGCTTCACCGCTTCTATGCTTCGTTCGGTGAGTGAGAGAGTCGGAGAACCTCTGGGGAGGGCCCTAGATTCGTCCTAATCACTAGAGTCATAGGCTATATTAAAATTATTGTAAATGATTTTGGCAGAGTTTTGGCGCCAAATTGCGCGGCATAAAAAAATCTTTTCTTTCCAAAACCTATCGAGTGGGGTGGGGTATCATGTTATAGTATTTTATTCAAGGATTACAAAAATTATATACAACTCATATGTTTAAATGAAATTTGGAATGAGTAATGCTAAAAAACATAATATGACATCGCTTCCTCAAGCGTATTCCCGGTTGCGTCCTAGGCACAGGTAGGTTAATACTGCTGTTAGGTTAATACAGGAAGGTATACACCTTCCGGTGGTATTCGAACTCTAGACGCTCAAGTCGTTCTGATCTCATTATAAACAAACTGGACTATTCATCTTTTGACAATGCTGGTGAAAATATCCGCCTATTGTATGTCATAATAGAAAATAAAATTCCTTTGTTATTTCATTGTCACTACAAAAACAAAATGGTCATAATAGCCATTAAACCCAAAGGCGTTTAGGCCCGTTGTACCAACTCCGCCATTATCAAACATTTCCAAAAAATGGCTCGACTATCGATTTTCATATGTTTTTCGAACCTGCTCCCAAAATGTTACGGGAATCGGTTATAAAATGCGACCTCTAGAGGTGAACGCGAATGCATACCAAAGCATTTTTGGCCAAGCTGAAACGGAGACCTCACTCGCTTCGCTCGCTTGGTCAATAACTTTACTTTTACATGTATATTCATGTGAACCTGTATATCTATGTATTGGGTAATACGCAAAGCAAGACTCTATATTGTGCGTTTCATTTTTTATTTAACAAAGTTTAGTACCTAGTAACATTAAAGCGGCCGGGTCACTTTTGTTTCTCTTCATTTTATACTGATAGAAGAGAACGTGGCCACAGAACCTGCCTGCGCTGCGTAAATAGAATTCCTGATGCATGAACTAAATGTTGCATTTACGTTTGTATTTCTAATGTGAATTGAAATCTTCTTCGTCAACATTTCCTGGGTTTTTAGATATCAAATGCATTGTTTTCATCAAAATTATGTAACATATTAAAATAATGCAATGCAATGCATTTAGGGTCTTGCTGCTCTAAGCAGACAGAGCCCGACGCCGCAAGACTCAAAGGCTACTTTTGGCGTGAGAGAGGGCGAGAAGGTGAAAAAAGGGAACAAATAGTGACGGGTTGCTGGCCACATCGCCGATTAACATGATCAACATTTCCGACCATTCTCTCAATCGACTTTTAAGATCTGCGCGGGAAGAGAATCAGCTGGTACATTCTAAGTTTTTTTTTTCTTCCAGACCAGCATGGAATATAACGTGACGTGACGTGACGTGACGAAGTTATGTTATTGTGAAAATTACTTGAATTGAAGTCTTCTATTGGTGTTTAGATACAAAATGCATTTTCTATAAAAATAAGTAAGACATTGAAATACGAGTAAGTAACAGTTTTTTTGACATATTGTTTATTTGCGTGTGTGTCACTTACATACACGCAAATAAACAATATGTCAAAAAAAGGCAACACTGGTGTCAAATTTTTTTGATAGCTTGACGACAGCTATTCAATTACAGCAGACAGCCGGGTCAAGTCACTTGTGGTCACCCATCCAAATGCGGACTACGCCCAGTGTCACTTAACTCGCGAAAGCGCTAGTATGCGTACTCCTACCGATCCACCGAGGTCCTTAAGATTCCTTTTACCCTACACTTTTCTATACAACGTAGTCTAGCTTTTATTTTAAAAGGACATGTAAGATATCGGCAGTAATATTTTGGAATTTCATATATCTGCCTACATATATGAAATGGTATATGCCTTTATACTCGTAGGTACCTAGTTTTTGACATTCAAAATATGAACTTGATAGAAAATATAAGGCTGCAAAAGGTTACCGTACTGATGGTCAAATATGTTTTGAAACAGTATATTCTCTTTCAAGTTCATATTATGACTGTAAAAACCTGTTATATATCTAGATATAGTATACAATTTCTTTGAAATTACAAAATTTTGCCGAAGACTACAATTGTTACGTAGTTAGTTACACGTTTTTATCCTATTTATATATATATGTATATTTATTGGTTGTATGAAATAATAATAATTTTACATTTAAAATTGATCACAAAATTATATACCTTTATCTAATCAAGTCCCTGGCCTAATTTCTGTCTTTTTGAATTTCGGATTAAACAGCTACAACAATACGACCTCTTGAGATAGCATTAATTAACTGGGGCAAGAGTTGCAGAGAAGTCTCGCCTTTTTACCGCTTAATATAGTTTTCCTCAACACTATTCGTTTGTCTACAAAATAATGGAAGTTTAGAAGAATACGGGGTCACTCAGAAAGAAAATAATGAAAGACGCTGCATGCTTTTAAAAAACTGAGCCTGGCAAAAAACTTCGAATTACGTTTTTCCCCTTTTTATATAGAAACTCGATAACTAATTGCTTGGATGGGAAGACAAAAAAATATTAAAACTTTTTTGCACATAAAAAGTGTACAAATGGCGGACTTTACGCCTTATGGCGTTCTCTGCCAGTCAACCATTGGGCCAAGTAGAGAAATTATTCGGGTGGTGCGACAGAATGTGAATTTTAAAAGTACCTACAAGAATAAAGATATTAATTAAATATTGAGTAACGCAGGACTAGTGCTGTGTCCAGAACGAAATCCTGATTGGAAATTACTAATAAGGTTATATGATAAAATAAGTACTTTATTTTTGTACCTTTCAACTTTAATATTTGGTTATTTTCTCAATTATAGTTGTTTTACTCTCTCCTCATTTATCTATACTAGTCTATACTTCTATACTAATATTATAAAGAGGAAAGATTTGTACCTATTTTTGTATGTTTGTATGTTTGTAATGAATAGGCTCAAAAAGTACTGGGCCGATTTAAAAAATTCTTTCACCGTTGGAAAGCTACACTATCCCCGAGTGACATAGGCTATGTGTGTTCCACGGACGAAGCCGGGGTGGACTGCTAGTAATAAATAAACATAAATAAATCACACAGATTGAGCTAGCCCCAAAGTAAGTTTTCTAAAAAACTTATGCTATGTGATATTAACTCAAAGATGCTATATTATATAATAAATACATATGGAGATAAACACCATTTGAAAATGGCCATTTTACAAATTGACCTGGCTGCAGATCAAATCCAGAACCTCGGGAGTGGCAGACTAGAGTCTTAACCACTATAACTACCGGAGGTCGTTATCATATTGTGATCATAGCAGACGAAATTTATTTGCATCGACTGTAAGACTTATTTATAAAATTGTTATTTATTCTGCCTAACGAGTCGGTTCACTCGGAGTTAGTAAGTTCAGTTTATTTTTATCGTCATTATGTGTTTATTGTAATTTAGTTCTAATATTTTTAGGTGTTTCGGGTTACTACTTGTTGTATCACAGATTCAATTCCATATAGTTTTTAATTTGTTCTGTCTAACGAGTCAGTTCACTCCGAGTTAGCAAGTTCACTTTACTTTTATCGTAGTAGTGTGTTTATTATAACTCAGTTATTTTCTGTTTTAAGTGTTTCGTGTTAAAGTTACTAAGTAATTATTATATCGTAAAGTGTCGATTCCATACAGTTTTAACTATGTTCTACCCATAGAGTCGGTTCACTCCGAGTTAGCAAGGTCACTTTAATTTTGTCGTCATTGTGTTTAAAGGTTTATAGTAACTTACCTAGTTATTATCTGTTCCAAGGGTTTCGTGTTTTGGTTATCTTCTTACCATGTTTGTATAAGTAAGAGAAAACACTTTATTGCACAAACATGTGGAAGAAAGTGTGTGTAAAATGTGACACAAACAGAGTGACTAAAATTTTTTGTCTGTCATTATTTTATGAATTTTTCGGCGTCCAATGCTGCCCCCATTTGAAATAATTTATTTAAAAGGAAACTGAGATATTACTAAAATGTTATGAATAAAATGTTATATCCAGTTTGCCCTAGATAAACCTTCAAGCTATTTTTTGAACTACTGTTTACAGTTTAAAGTGAGAACGTGAAGCCTTTCTTCGCACATTGGGACATTGGCGAAAACCGGTCACTTTTGGCAAATGTGCGAAGAAAAACTATACATGCTATCTTTTATTATAGATATATTATTTTTGATATACCTTTACAAAAACTGTACATTTCACCACCGGCCATACCAGTTACAAATATTTTCCTATTTATATTTCGTAGAACTTTTCATTTAAAAAATCAGGTGAAGGCATATTTTCTTCAAAAACTGTGAGATAGTCTAGATATAGTTCTTAGTAGGTATTGCTATCTTAGTATAATATTTTATAGTGTGTATTATTTTAATAAAGTTTTTTTTAATAAGTATTACTTATTTTACTTTATGCTAATCCGGAGGTTCTGGGTTCGATTCCCAGCCAGGGCAAGTTGGAAAATGGCCTTTTTCAAATTGTTCTGGGTCTTGGGTGTTTATCTATATATGTATTTATCATAAAATATAGTATCGTTGAGTTAGTATCCCATAACACAAGTTTAAAACTTACTTTGGGGCTAGCTTAATCAGTGTGATTTGTCCGTATATATTTATTATTTATTTATTTATTTACTTATTTAAACCATACATAGATAACGAAAAACAAACACCTTATCTATCCATTATTTATCAAAAAAGCAATTATTAGGGGTTTTTGGGGAACATCAAGAATTCAAGGAACCATTAAGGTACCAAGAAAAACGGACGTGACGGCATTATCGCACGTGAATCGACTCCCATAAAACCTGATTTGGGAGAATTAAGGACGCACCATGGACGCACTGAATTATTGTGTAGCCCCAACACTTATTATTCTTTTCCTGCATATATCACGGTTTTTGTAGTAGGTTTCTTCAACTTATTTACTCGTAATAAGACTGCCTCCATGGTTCAGTGCTCAAGTCGTTTGCCTTGTGATTCGGAGGTCGTGGGTTCAAATCCCACTGGAAAGCATACTTTATGAAAAGTTGTTTCCAGTCTGGTTAGCATATTGCAGGCTTAAATCACCTGGTTATCCGCAAGAAAGATGATTCCAGGAATCATCCTGCTGTCCCAAACGTTATAGTGTGTTTGTTTAAACTTATCCTAGGATTGGTTCTGGTCTTCCCTTTGGGCTGCGGAGATCAGAAGGCAGTTGCTCTGTGTAAAAACCAGTAACCTCGTCAAATCACCTAGGGTTAGGTAGCGGCACAGAATACAGTAAGAGTAAACAGAAGGGACTCTTCTAAGGTACGCGCAATATACGTCCCCGTTCCCCGCACCCGCACCTCTCCCCCGGTTCTTGACGGCCAACGTGAGAAATCGAGGCGAAAACGGGGGAGAGGTGCGGGGACGGGGAACGGGGACGCCTGGGTGACGCATATTGCGCGTACCTTAGGAGTGTCCGGCCTGTGGTAGCGGACTCCGGGCTTTGAAACGTTACCGCTAAGAATGCAACCGGGAATACGCTCGGATGATAATGAATGAAATTTTGTGTAGCCTTCCTTTAGAATCTAAGAGTAGAGTGTTTCAATATTTTAAAAGAAAAGAAGAGGAAAGAAAGGAAATAGGAGACAACAAAAAACATAAAAAAAAAGATGCAAACATTAAAAGTTTGTACTCACATTAATCACTCTGTGCTCCACAAATTCTTTGCATAAAGAAGAAATTTTAAAACAATATTATTAAGGATCCAGACACACTAGCGATGGTTAATCGTGCGATACTTTGATCATTCTGGAAATCAGTATGGAGCTGAATCTATATGATAGTGTGCGATGTAGTTATTAAATGTAAAAATATTTGTTTTTCATTGCCATATAACGTTACTTTGCATGAGGAATTTGCATTGTCATAAAATGTATAGCAATAATTTTTAAATACCAACCAATTTGCTCAAAGCTCTTTAGAATACAAAAGAATACAAGAACAGTTTTTTCTTAGGGCTCAGACAGACAAGCGACGGTGTGCCAGCTCGTGACACTGGTCGGCGAAGGTCAGCGACAGTCGGCAACAAATGTCGTGAAAAGTCGGCCGATAGTGCGACGAGACAGTTTGCAAGTCACTTGGCTAGAACCACACAGCTGTTGTAGCGTTCACGTGTAAGGGCTTTTACAGTTACAGCTCGCAAGTGCGTCCGGGCTGCTGAACGCTACAACAGCTGCGTAGTTCTAGCCAGTTTTTATTACAGGCGTCGAGGACAAGGGAACATTGTAGAAGCGCGCAATATTTTACATAGTGCCTCGAGATAACATTCCAGACACTTTATTACATTTGTGAAAGCAATACCTCCACTGTATGAGATAAATTCCTTTGTAGTTTCTAAATTGATTGAATATCTTGACGGTAAAATGTATTAAAATCTTTACGGCAAAAATAAAAACGTGTTGTTAGCCGTATCACGCCCTATTAACATGATTCTCATTTTCGCATATTCCTTCGATGGGTTTCTACGATCTGCGCGGGAAGAGAAGCAGCTGGTACATTCTAAGTTTTTTCTTTTCTACCTGACCAGTAGGGAAGAAAATTACATAACAATTAACTTCTCTGTGTATATAGCGAGTGGAGCAATCGGGACGAGCACGATCTTTCTTATCCGCGATTATCGGTTTAGCTTTTCTCCGCTGGGATTTCCAATCTCTATGTCTTATTTGTTCGATAATATGATGTTAGGATCTGTTAGGTCTATATTGGTTTTACTCGTAAATTACTTTATTGTACTCTAAAAAAAATGGCCAGTATAATCGTATTAGGTCGGGGAAAGTCTTTTCGATCATAGTATGTATATATATTTCCAATAACAAAAGGGCTGGAAACGTGCTGGAAAGTAACACTAATTAATACGAGTATCTTTTTCAAGGAAAACATTTGTGAAAAATTTAATTCTTTGTAATATAATCATCTGTGTCATCATAAATTAATTTTGAAATATTTTTCAATTATTTCAAAATTAATTTATGTAAGTAGTTAATTTACTCGTAAGTAAGTAAGTAACACGACGAACGATGGGGAAAAAAGGTTCTCGATTGGCAACCACGTACTGGCAAGTGAAGTGTAGGACACCCACCCACAAGGTGGTCAGACGACCTGACCAAGGTCGCTGGAAAGCGCTGGATGCAGGCCGCTCTAGATCGGTCATTTTAAAAAACTTGGTAGAGGTCTATGTCCAGCAGTGGACGTTATGCGGCTGAAATGATGAAGTAAGTAACACTCTATTGCACCAAAAATACACATAAATAATATTGAAAAATATGTACAGTATAGGTATACAATAGAGTAATCGGCCTTATCGTCAATACAGGCCTTGTCACCCTTGGGAGACAGGAATTGTGCTGAAAATTAAAATATGGTGCGATGACGAATGTGATACATTAATTTAGTGATATCATACCTTCGATCATATATTCTATAGATGCACAGTTCCTTGCAAAATCAAATAAAATATTGTCTTCGTGTCAATATGTACATAGGTAGATGTATACCATTTCAAGTATTGCGAAAAAAGTTCTAAAGTGTAATACAGTTTAATCTAATTTAAACCTTAAGTAACTGAGATAAGCGTGGAAATAAATCCATATTTTCACCACGCACTTTGGCATCTTTGACGTAACGTCACGCGCGCGGCCACCGAGCAAAACAAGGCATAATACTATTTTAGGCCTTGTTTTTCCGGTGCCATTTTTAGGTGGCAGCTAGTATTATACAGTAAAATACAGAGGTAAAGTAAAGATAAATAAAATATCCAAATTGAAAATATGTGAAGAAAAAATCCGCCACGAGTGGCGGTTTTCATCACATATTTTCAATTTGAATAATTTTCCGAGCATTGTAATGCTATTAAAAATAATAATAAATAAAATAGCTTAGAGTTTCAATAAGTTTTTAAGTTTAAGGGAGTAGCGAAGTTTAAATACCTAGGATGCACTATTACGGACACAAACACGAGAGAAGACGAGATTAACATCCGCATCCAAAATGCCCTTCGATGCAGTGCAGCCCTACATAGGGTGTTGACGTCCAAACTTCTCAGCAGAAGCACAAAAATACGGATCTATAAGACGATCATCCGTCCTATACTATTGTATGGATGTGAGGCGTGGACGCTAACATTAAAAGAGGAAAGAAGGCTTCTCGTAGCGGAAAGAAAGATACTTCGCAAGATCCTGGGACCAGTGAGAGGAGAGGATGGTCTATGGAGGATTAGGAGCAATGCCGAAATACAAGATCTAGTGGACGAGCCTAACATTATGGGCGAAGCTAAAGCACACCGCCTTCGATGGCTCGGACACGTCGAAAGAATGGAGGAGGATCGGGGAGTGAAGAGAGCATACCAGGGCCGGCCGATCGGTCGCAGGCCGGTGGGCCGTCCCGGGTATCGCTGGAGCGACGCGACGTGGTGATGGCGGACCTGCGCGAGCTGCAAGTTGGGGGCAACTGGCGAGAGCTAGCGCGGGACCGGGAGCGCTGGCGTGCTCTTGTGCTGGAGGCCAAGACTCACTTTGGGTGGCTGAGCCAGGATAGTAAGTAAGTAGTAAGTAGAGTTTCAATAATGTACATATGAGAATATATAAATACATATAATAAATTATTTTGTGTAATTACCACATTTGGTAACTAAAGCTAATGGTGGATAATAAATCATCAGTATGGAAATATCCTAACATATATTTATCTATCCATCATTATTTGAGTGATAATAATAATGACTTACAAAGAAAAATATTATTATACATCTGTCACGAAAAATAAATAAATCATTTTGTGCGTGTATGCCACACCTAACTTAATGTTAGTCATTCGTTATTTCTATTTTCTACTCCTGTACTTTTATCTATCTATTAAAAGGTCACAAATCAAAGAGCAATAAAGGACGTACCTTACCTCCTATCTTTGTCACAAACAATAATAAACGAAAGGAGATAATATAACTTCTAAAAAACGCCAAAACGATACGGCTAGCTGCCACAAATTACAGAGTCTTAATAGGTTAAGGTTTTACTCGATCAACATCATTTTAAAATAATTAATATAATTATTATTAATTAAATATAATTATAATTTTTTCAAAACTAAAAACCGACTTTATCTCCAGTGTATACTTAGAAGACTTACTATTTTTCCAGTTATTTTGGTTTAAAAACCAAAGTACACAACCGATCTTGATAAATTTATGGAACTACCTGACAAGTATACCCTTTTGAACAAAAAAAGAATTTTTCAAATCGGTCTAGGCGTCTTCGACTAATCGGGCAACATACATAAAAAAAAGATTTCGACGAATTGATAACCTCCTCCTTCTTTTGAAGTCGGACAAAAGAAGCCATACTACCAACTTAACAAATAATAAAATTCATATTTACTTATATTTTTTTTATAAAAAAAAAATTTTTCGAGATAAATTCTTTACTGCCAACAGAAAAACCATAATTATTTTTAATTAATTGTTAGATTCAAATGAAATCGTACTGATTAATTGTCAACCATCTTATTCATTGAATTTTTAAAATTTTTGATGATATATACTCGTATTACGTACCGTACATCACCGAGAAAATCGAGGAAAAGAATTTAGCCATGTCTTTCGAACGCTGCGTATTTTCCAGGTCACTAAGCAATTTTATTTAAGTGTCGATATGCTATAAAACACATTGAATATATCATAAAATGTACAATTTATCATCAATACATCCAATAAAAGGCGTTGCTATATTGATATCATGTTTCATAACTACCGCTATAATTTTAGTCAAATTTCGCAAATTCGTACGGAATAAATTTGTTATTTTGCATGGGTGGTCAATTTTTTTTCTCGATTTTCGAAAATATTTTTTATTGAAACTAGTTCAGTAATCAGTATCATGGATTAAACTTATTCTTAATTACAAAAACCTAACCTACATACTCGCTGTAAATAGATTTTTTTTAAATTTGTTTTTAAAGCAAAAACAAACTACTACCGCCTCCTATAATACCCAATTCTGAGAAGATAGTCAAAAGAAAAACCGGTTCATTATCCAAAAAGTAGAAGATTAGGACTTGTACGTACACACTACTCTATTTGTCTGTACGTGGTAGGAATTCGAGAACCTATCAGACAGTTTCGCTTTTTATACAGAATGATTTTGAACCACGTAGATATATTCTAGGAAATAACTCTTTAAGCGAAATAAAAAATACATATTTTATCTTAAGGTGAAGTGGTAGCATAAGTGGCGCCCTCATTTGAAATAAATTGTTTAAAACTAAATATGGGGATATTTAAAAATTTGATTTGTATCAATGTCTAAAAAGACCTTCAAACTATTTTATGAATAACCTTTGAAAGTAATATAGGTAGTCCGTCTAGTTTTAAAACGGGTTTATCGTCATATTTAGTTTTAAACAATTTATTTCAAATGAGGGCGCCACTTATGCTACCATTTCACCTTAAAGGCGAGATGAGTTCACAGCTCGCAATACTGTGCGTGTTTTTTAAATATTACTGTAATTAAACTACTACAGTTTATTTCTTGAAAATTTTACATAATAATCTTAAGGCTTTTCTACAGACACCCACAATATCCAAAACACGATTGAGCATTTTTGCTTCGATAGAAAAAAATCTCTTTAGCAAAAAATCTCTTTAGAAACAAATTACGGAGCCTTAATAAAGTAAGTAGGATACCCATTTATTAGAAATTTGGGAGATTTTTTTCACAAAAATAAATCTTTTTCAGTATCTTTTTCAATATAGCTAGGGGATGCAAAACCAACCTATACAGCGGGACTTTTTAAACACCAGCCAAATTTTTGGAGCAAATTCAGTCCATGAAAAAACGTTATTAAAACTCGATAAAAATTTTTCGTCCTCCCATACAAAATCCGTTTGGCTGAACGCTGATTTGTATGGGAAGGCAAATTTTCATTTTCGTTTTTCTTTGTTTTTATAGAAAGTAGTTCAGTATCATAGACTGAACTTACTCCATAAATTTGGTTGGTGGATAAAAAGTCAGCCTGTATAATAAGTAACCGTTTCACACTTTCTATCTAGGCGCTACATGTGAGTGTTGGATGTCATCTGACAAATAACCGCCGCCATGACAGAAATAGCATTTTTGACGCAATTGTGGTTTAAAATTCAACATTGATAATACAATATTATGAGTATATCCCAAAAATATTAATGTATTGTGTTTGTGTTTATTATATAATAAAGAATTATTTAAAACTATCGCGTTGCATCATTATTAAATTAATGCATACGGAAATTAACGCGAAACGTACCTTTTTAGGGGTCCGTACCAAAAATGAAAAAACGGAACCCTTATAGGATCACTCGTGCGTCTGTCTGTCCGTCCGTCTATGACAGCCAATTTTCTCCGAATGTACTGGACCGAATCAGGTGGAATTTGGTATAATGTTGTTATCCTAGGACCCAAAAACATATGTGCAAAGTAAATAAATATTTTTTTTTAAATAAGGGT
This sequence comes from Acrobasis repandana, assembly GCA_963576875.1. Classification (NCBI taxonomy): domain Eukaryota; kingdom Metazoa; phylum Arthropoda; class Insecta; order Lepidoptera; family Pyralidae; genus Acrobasis; species Acrobasis repandana. Next base: position 4,986,449 of record OY756223.1, on the reverse strand, counting down.
CATTTTCGAGGGACGAATTATAAAATTTTAAAAGAAAGTTTTGCAAGCCTTACTGTGTCATATATCAAATAAAAGGGCTCGTTATGGGGATCTCAAATATTCTTGTAAAATGAATAGTTTTTATTTTATTCATGAAAGAAGACGAAATCCCCTTTCGCCCCTGATCTCCGAAACTACTAAGCCTAAAATTTAGAAAAATATACAAAATATTGTTCATTGCTTGTAGATTACAGGAAAACCTATAAGAATTCAATCAACTGTACTGAACCCTCTCCACGCGAGTGTAACTCGCACATGGCCGGTTTATTTTTGTTTATTTTGCTGCCGTTTCATCCGGGTTTCACCGAACGTGGTCCCAGCGTTAATTCCCGTATGCAGTAATAAATATTGTTTAAAATTTGTTTAACACCGTATTAGTACATTTCATAAATACCTTTATACATTATTAGCTATTACTTTTACTCCCATATAAACTTACATTTACTGGCCAGTTTTCCCGTAGTCGGGTTTCAGTTTCTTAATAATCAATACTCAATAATTTATTGCTTCCTTAAATGACAAATGAATACATGCAAACTAGATAGCAAGTTGATACCTAGATGATTCCACAATCACTTAAGGACCCTGTTGGGCGCTGCAATAGGAGAGAGGATGAATCGTGTCATTGTTAGTATAATACCTTGAAGTAAATTAATTAATATTCAGTTTTTATTAGTGTTTATTTGTATAACTATCATTTAATTATATATGTACGTATTTTATGTCCGTCATTTAATTAGATTGTATTGTATTATAGGTATTTATACTTTAAGATATATGTATTTAAATTTTGTTTTTTAATATTTATGTATACGCATATTCATCAATGTACCGTAATTTATATATATTATTATTTATCATTTGTAATTTCCAAATATCTTTTTTATGTCATGTTAATTTATCATTAAGGTAATCTGATACCGAATAGTAGCATTTGGATAGAAGAATTAAACTTATATCTTGTCTACACTAGACTGCTAAACATTACAAAATACAGTGTTTCCTTTAAAAAGCTCCATAATAAAAGCTCCATAATGTGTGCAAACTTGGCAGACACGAAGTCGTAACATTTGCTGCCCCATAACCCGCCCTGACGACAATAAAATAAACTTGCTCCAGCTTGTTTCTGAGTAAAGACTTAACTTTGCCTAATGTCTTGCAGCGCTCTTTGCCACCTCTCTTTTTACCCACCTGTGAAAAAGGGGAGGTTTTCCTTATTTTCAGTTCTGTGACAAATATTAGTACAAATGTTTTGCAAATTTATTTATGTAGAATTAGCGGATGTTGAAATTCAGCCCTGAGATTTAAAGAGAAGTGAGTTTGGGTCACATTACCGTTTTTAAATAAGCGAGTATGCACGTGCACAGTCAGTGTACACTGAAAGTACATACTACCACTACTTTATCGCACACAAATGATTAGTATGAAAATAAGGAAGGTCTAGCACTTCTGCGGCTCTTGGACCATAACTCAACGATACTTTATTATTTACTAGCTGTGCCCGCGACTTCGTTCGCGTGGTTGTCGGAACGTAATGTTATATAGCCTAAAGCCTTCCTCTATAAATGGACTACCCAACAAAAAAAGAATTTTTCAAATCGGACCATTAGTTCCTGAGATTAGCGCGTTCAAACAAACAAACAAACAAACAAACAAACTCTTCCGCTTTATAATATTAGTATAGATTGACCGAGCGATCGAAACGAGCGAATCAGTCACGCGTCTCAGTTTCTAATTTCCCAAAAAATTGGCCGGTCTGCTGTCTGTCTCTCGGTTTGTCACAGAGCCACTAGTATTTATATTAGCCCTATCTGTCTTAATACAATATCAATCGTGGTAGGTACGTATTGTAGTGTTAATATTAGTTATTTTTAAAAATACTACTAACTTTTATAATAATAATATAATAATAATAATAATTCTTTATTTCGGTCAACTAGGAGCCATACATTTTTATTGTAGCGGGAATGAGATGATATGCTCGACCACTACAACTGGAATATTTTCCCACCAGGCATGGTGCTGCGCGGATCGCGGGGTACCACGGCTACGTCGTGTATTGTCAGATGATGTCTTCTTCTTCGTCTAAGCGCATTCCCGGTTGCATCCTCAGCTGTGCTGCTTCGGAGCCCGGGGTGCGCTTTCCCGCTTTTTCTTCTCCAAATATAACATACATGTCAATGGTCACCCAAGGATGCCAAATACCTTGCAAAATGGAGAAGAAATAGCCGGAACGCTTAAATGATTTGGCTAAAGTTTTACGACCGGCCGCCTGCCTGACGTCAACCCACTTTGGCAATGTATTTGTGCGAAAAGTTTTACAACCGGCCGCCGCCCGACGTTAACCCTCCTTGGGAATGCAATTGTAGCACGAGATGTTTGTGCTTAGTCCTTTAGTCGCCTCTTACGACATCCACAGGAAGAGATGTAGTGGTCCTATTCTAACCCGGAACCACACGGGAAAGTATTGTCAGAGGATGTATGTGTCGCAGTTGGATGGTATAAACCGCTAATTCACGAAACCTCTAGTTGTTTGGCATTACAGCTCGGTTTTGTTAAACAGCCGAAAATCGTTCAGCTGGATTGTCGAATATTGCGCAACGTGTTACGTTCATTAAAACCGCTAACCACGTTTCCAAACGGCTAGCGGTTTTGTGAAACAGTAGCGGTAATCCGCTGTTTGACGAAACCGTTGCACAATCCAACTGCGACACATGCATGATAAGGATTTGGTGTAGGGTTACCATAATGAAATATAACTGGGTGTCTATTAGAATACAGATTTTTTCGACATCGAATTCAATTTTCCAGAAAACTATTCCACGATTTTTATTGCTATAGGTTTGCCCTAACCTTTTAAAATGGATAGAACACTCGCTCGCCACATTGCCATCGTAGGCATTCTAAATTGTATATAATTTCTTTAGATAGAATTGTTCAACAACTTCTCTAGCCGCATGGATGAATACAAGTCGTTCATTCCATGCCGCGTATTAGGGTTCGCTGTTTTACAAAACCGAGCTGTAATGCCAAACAGCTAGAGGTTTTGTGAATTAGCGGATTATACCATTCCACTGCGACATATATACGACTATGTCAATTTGCAACCAGAACTCTGATACCGAGATGTAGGATACTATTAGCGCCATCTTGTATGCTTCTTGTGAACTATATTTTTGCGTCGCTGTTGTCGTTATAGTTTCCCGAAGTGGCATAGAGGTTGCCACAGACTCAATGATCAAAATTTATAAGAGGCACGTCTATCATGTAATGTTGTAAAATAGTTAGTTAAAATCTTTATTGCACCAAAACCAAGTTATACAGATTATTATAGTATAGAAAACAAATGATAAAATGCGGCCTTATCGTTTAATTTCTTCAAATACATTTACTGGAAAACTGTTCATTCCGTAACGTCTCATTACCAAGCTAAAGTTAAATTCTCATCACAAAGGTACTCATGTATATTTAAACTCTTCTAATGAAAGACCTTAGAGACTAAACGCACAAAGGCTATGGGAAGGTACTAGTAAATTACACTTCCCAGAACCGGTAGTTAACGAAATGTTTAAAATTCGAGGAAATCAATAAAGCATATATTTGATTGAATGTTATAATTTTTAACGTTCGATAAACGTTCCTTTTTAAAAATAAACCGGTCAAGTGCGAGTTAAACTCGTGTAAAGTGGGTTCCGTACTTCTCATAGGTTTTCCTGTAATCTACAGGTAGAGAACTATTTACAGTATTTTTTTTTTCAAAATTATAAGTCCATTAGTTTCGGAAATAGAGGAGGGTTCTAAAATTTCGCCTAATTTCTGATTTTCATTGATTGATATTGCTTGATAAATAACTTTAACTCAATTGGTCCAATAGTTTCGTAGTTAATTGGCTGTGACAGACTGACAAGTGAGTGATCCTACAAGGGTTTCGTTTTTACCTTTTGAAGTATGAAACCCTAAAACTTATACAATTTATTATTCTGTCGGTTTTCTGTCAGATCCTCGAAATTACAATAAATATTTCAGCAATAATTAATGTTTAAGAGTAATAATAACTTTGTATTGATAAAAAAAGAGAAAATGACTTTAATAACTTTTTTTTATGTATGTGTGTTACGCGATATCTTCGCCAATTGTGAATTGATTTTGATGACGACATGTTGAAGAACTTTGGAGATATTCACTTATAATACCACAAGAGCTTCAAAATTATCGGGTATTTCCCGATAGGTTCGTTGCAAACAAATGAAGGAGTCAAGTTTTTCAGGTTAAAAAATCACGAGCGCGAAGCGCGAGTGATTTTTCCTGAAAAACTTGACGACTTTATTTGTTTGCAGGGAACCTTGAGGGAAATGCCAGATAATTTTGAAGCTCGTGTGGTATTCGGGGGATTATTTTTCCGTCCCAAATGTCGGCCAATAGAATTGCACCATTCGACGTCACGTGGTACAACAGAGAAAATATTCAAAAAATTATCAGTATAATACCATGTAGGTTGTACCACGTGACGTCGAATGGTGCAATTCTATTGGTCGATATTTGGGTCAGAAAAATAATCTTAGGAAACTCCTAAAAAAATAATTTTTTTTCTTAATAATTAATTACTTATTTTTTAGGTATTTGCTTATTTCACTTTATGAGTTATAAGAGAAATCAATGGGCAATAAAATCTTATCATTGCTTGATAGGCACAATATTTTATGACAATGTTTTCGTAACGACTTTGTAGGATTATTGTCCTAAATTACTTTCGGGAATGTACCGTTATATCGCGTGATTATATTACGTGACATAACACATAACACATTTAAGTAACCATTCCAAGCGGTCGGACAAACCTACTATTGTGACAATAACATTTTTGTCGTTGTGGGTAAATGATATGTGAGAATGTTGAATTATATTTTTACTGGATCTGGATGGACCCCCAGATCCAGCTGTTGTTATTAGCTTTCACTATTTAGTTGTGTACCTCAAAGGGTCGCTCTATTGCTCTGGTTCAAAAGGTAGAGAAACAATTCCGGCGCATTACAAATTACGTCCAAATTTCAAAGACTGAAATAGACAAAAGGATTCCAGTTTCAAACATCAGAAGCATCAAACTATTCAACAAATAGACAAATCCTTTAAAGGTAAGTACAGAGGACTGCGAAATCAAAACACCCGGGGCGTCCAAACTTGAGCTCATTACGAAACTTCGACCACCAGTTCCGAACTGACATCTTACATTAACGTAATCAACTATTAACTTGAAATTTTAAATTTCAAAAATATCAAAATGGCTGAACGAATCCGGACAGAAAAATTACAGTACTAAGATAATTTTACGGTTTATACCCAATCCTTCTTATTACAAAACGCGGACTTACTTTAGGACTACCCAGTCCAATCATTATATAACTGAATGAAAGGTATGTAGATAGCTTGGTAATACATAGGATTGTCAATATTGACATCTACTCACTGCCCCATTGACTGCCGTAAACTGTAGAAAAATATATAGACGTCAGCGTACCGGAAGGGGTTAACATTCCAGTAGCTCATCATATTTCTTAAAAGTCATTACGTCAGTCTTAGACCAGCGCGAAGTCGGGTAACCCGCCGGACCTGAGTTATCGCCGTTCAAAATTGGAAGCACTGGACAGAGACAGATGGGCCGGGGCGACCCATAAAGGGTTACCCTACCTAACGACGTGAAAAACTTTTATTCATACTTTTTGTGAGGATGTTTCCACTTCCCGAATGTTGTTCGTACAACTTGCTACAGTTTAATATTGATTAATGATGGTTTTTGCTGTTGTTGGTACTAAGTGTATGATTAACGAGTAGTTTGGGTGAGAAATCGGTTTTTTAGTGACGTAAAGAAATTCAAAATGTATCTTTTTAAAAGCTTTTCTTTAGCTTGCCTTGTCTGTTCTTGTTTTCTGGGTTAAATCTTGCACGTTAAATTTGAGCCACTTCCCGTGTTTTGAATGAGATGAAATTTTGTATGCTAATGTTAATTCCATGACAATGTAATATTATTATGACAAGTAGCTGATCTGATGATGGAGCCGCAAGGTGGCTATAGGAACCCTTTAATAAAACGACGCAACCCCATCGAGTTACGGCTAATTACAATTGTCTTGATAAGTTCTTAGACCTTACAATTTAATTACAATTGCAATTGCTCAATCAGTTTGATTAATTTGTCCTTATATATTTATTATTATTTATTTACTTATTACAATAAGAAAATGTGTTTCTTTTTAATGTTTCTAAAAAATGTTTTTTTTTTCAAAAGAGAGCGTAGTTTTTTGGTAATGCTATTGTATAAGGTCTACTAAGGTCGCGGGTTCAAGTCCTGCTCACGTGATATTTTTTCACCATTTCTTATTTCATTATTTAATTTGAGTACTTTAGTACTTCGTCTTGAATGCCTAAAAAACCCTACAGTAATAATGCTACTGTAGTCTAGATGTTTTTTTGTGAATCTTCTCAGAAAGTTTTTAAACATTATATTCACGATTCACCTTACAAAGTTTATTTACCGTTTGCCTTGAAAATGTTAAGAAAGCAATATTATTATTCACGAAACACTTAAATAAACATGATTGTGGGGCCATCAGTCTATTTTACGGATCACATATAAGACCCACTGTTTTCAAACATCAAAGACGGGTTCTCTTTCTTCCAATCCGTCACCTCGCGGCAGCACCGTCATCTGGGTCTTTATGACCCCGCTATTTTTATTGTGCCATCGCCTATCATACCTTCGGGCACGTAAACGCCTACCTATTATTTATATATCAGAAGAACGGTATATTCGATGTAATGTGTCTCAAGATGTGTGCGAGGTATCATTGAGTGGCTGTTATGTCAAAAGATAGATACAATCATCATCAGGTCTTTTTAAATCTCCACTGCAGGAGCACGACGCTCTCTGTACTACCAGAGTTATGCATTAACCAGATTAGCCAGAGGATTCGGCGTAAACTCTCCACGCTGGCCAGACGGATTGGAAAGATCTCATTGATGTTTATAAGCTTAGTTCAGCTTGTGCTTCCTAAGTCGCCTTCTACGACATCCACGGGAAGACTTGGAGTGGTCCTATTCTACTCTGCCGGGAACCACACAGCTACTTAGATAGATAGATACAATAAGGAGTGTAATCTTTCATGATTGTCTGGGGGAAAAGCAAATACTAAGAATATACCAGCTGCTTCTCTTCCTGCACAGATTTTAAGAGCTAAAATGGGCTAAACTCCGAATCATGTAAATAGGTAATGCAGCTAGCAATCCATCACTATTTAATACCCTTCGTTCACCTTAGCGCCAACCATAACGCTAAAAGTGGGCTTCTGGTTATACAGACCTAGGTTCCGTCTACCTTGGGGATAAAGGCATCTCAATAATAGTTAAAAAAGTCTCTTGAATAATATTGTTTCATCACTATCACACAAACACATCTAAAATTAATCACTCTCCCTCACTGAACAAATATTGGAACACAATAAATAGAAATTAATTAAAATTCAAGAAACTTCCTCAATCAGCTCCCTAAATATTTATATTTAATTAACTGAATACTCTTCAACCCCGGATTACTTCATTTATAATAAGTAAGATAGACCGTAAAATATAATTTTTCAAACAAATTGAATTGAATAATTATATTTTTTTTTTGTTTTACTGGTATAAAAAGGTAATGTCCACTTCACCAAAACTCACTTTCTGAATGCAAATGCTTGATTAATTGACAAAAACATCAATATCACTATATGTGTGCGTAGAATATTTGAGGAGTTCCCTCGATTTCTCGAGAATTCCATCATCAGATCTTCACTTGGTGACAATGGGAACAACTTGCATGTGTACGCTTTTACACAAAAAAAATCTAAATTAGTTCAAAAATGGGAAATTTATCAGGGCACTATACGGGGTATCGATATAATTATATATTATATATACTTTTCTTTAAAAAAAAATAACATTATATACATAGCGGTAAAACACCTAACCCTCTATTTGGCTTCGCCGTAGTCGGGCAAAAAAGAGTAACCATCGCCTACAAAACAAATAAACGGGCAAGTGCGAGTCGGACTCGTACATGAAGGGTTCCGTACCACCGTACAATGTTTTAAAACGCTAAAAAACACGTTTTTTGTATGACGACCCCCTTTAATTTTTAACTTTATTTTATTTTTAGTATTTGTTGTAATTGTGGTCATAGTAATACATAATTGGTGAAAATTTAAAGTATCTGCGAAGTTAATGCCATTATGAAGATCAAGTTAAAAACGCTGAAAAAAACACGTTTCTTGTATGACGACCCCCTTTAATTTTTAACTATTTTTTATTTTTAGTATTTTTTATTATATCCGCCACAGTAATACATAATCGGTGAAAATTTCAAGTGTCTAGCTATTACGGTTCAAGAGATAGAGCCCTGTGACTGACGGACATACAGACAAACGGACAGACAGACGGACAGACGGACAGACGGACAGCGGAGTCTCAGTAATAGGGTCCCGTGTGCACCCTTTGGGTACGGAATCCTAAAAAGAAGTTTTGTATGCTAATTAACTTTAAAACTTATTTCTACTTTAATTATAACATTTTTGCTTCAGTAAGAAGGTTTTTCAAAGTAACTGACTTACTCCAGTAAAGCGCGCAACTTAAGCCGCAGGGACTAGAAACTTGAAATTTTGCCCAAGGCTTCTTAGAAGCTCGTAGATAAGGTTACGGAAATTTCAACACTTAGCTCAAACTATGCGCGCTTTATATTATATCTATTTATTGGGTTTATTTACTCTTTGATTTTATTAAAAGAGTAGTACCTACCTACTCGTAACTGATTTTATCGTAAGACATAAAATTAAAAACTGACCGCCTCCGTGGTCCAGTGGTCAAGGCGTTTGCCTTGTGATCCGAAGGTCGTACGTACCAGAGCATACTTTGCGAAAAGTTGTTTCCTGTCTGGTTAGGTTATTGCAGGTTTGAATCACCTGATTATCCGAAAAGCAAGATGATTCCGTGCTTCGGAAGGCGCGTAAAACTGTTGGTCCTGAACGCCATCTAGCATTTGTACCTATCCTAGCATTGGTTCTGGTCTACCCTTTGGATTGTGAAGGTCAGACGGCAGTCGCTCTGTGTAGCGGACCAAGGGCTCTGAAGCGTAACCGCTGACGATGCAACCGAAAATACGCTCGGATGATGATGATGAATTTTAGTATTTATTTTTCATGACTGCTAACCACTTATTAGAATTAAATCAAGTTCGCAGTCTGATTTTAAATTCAAATCAAACATTTGATACGTACATCCAATTTTATCAAGTATTTATTCTATAAAGACTATCGTATTGACGACCTCCGTGGCGTAATAGTTAACACGCTAGCTAGACCACCACTCCGAAAGTTGTGGGTTCGATCCCCAGCCAGGGCAAGTTGGATAATGGCCTTTTCCAAATTATCCTGATTCTTGGTTGTTTATCTTGATATGTATTTATCATAAAATAATACAATAAAGCATCATCTGTTGGTTGACTGGTAGAAAGGGCTTACATGTATTGTAATAAAGTTAAATAAATGTAAAAATACATATATTTATCATTAAGTTATTATTTATTTATTTATTTTTAAACTTTATTGTTTAACAATGAAATTGTCTTACAATTGGCGGACTTAACGCTAAAAGCGTTCTCTCCCAGTCAACCATAGGGATAAACAGATAATTCGTTGCGGCGCAAAATAATTAAATAATTACATACTTATACCAAATAATACACATACATGCATATATACTCATAATAAAGATATATATTTGAATACATATAAAATATATATACATATACATAATTAAATAAATACAAATACACACATACCTACAATGAATGATGATGTAGATAAGAAAATGAGACTAATTTACTCGTAGAAGATGACAGTGTACTCTTCTCTTGAAGGAAAATTTTGTGGAAATTTCTTTGATGCCAACGGACAAAGCATTCCAGAGTCGTGAAGCTTGAACAGTAAAAGAGTTTGCCATAAAATTTGTGCGATGTATTGTATTGTATTGTATTATCCCATAACACAAGTTTAAAATTTACTTTGGGGCTTGCTTAATCTAAGTGATTTGTCCCTTTTTCAAAAAAATCAGAGCGAGTGTCAAAAAAGCTAGACAAGTGAAAGGTTGCTAGCTACATTGCCTATCGTCATGTATCAAATGTTTCGCCCAAAAATTCTAAATAATAAAATTCATAGCCATAAAGTCTAAATTCTTCAAAACAAAAATAAATTTCGCCCTCGCTAAATTGTTGATGAAAATTCACCGTAATGTTTTTACCACCCTATTTGCCTAATTCAAATTTACGTGCTCTTTCCCAACAAATTAGGCTAAATGTATGTTTATTTACGATTTAACGACTGCATTTTCGACGTTCCCTTCTAAAACCAGGTGAATTAATTTGTATAAGAAAGTAGATTTAGTTTTACTTGACTGCACTAGAAGGAGGGTTATGTTTTTTAAGTGTGTGTAATTGTATATTTCTTTAGCACACTCTGCATTAATAGCATTACTAGCTCTTTGCTATGCAGCCTAAATGGCTTGATGAATGTTAACTTGAGAGGTATCGTTAGCCTTTTAATTGTCTGAGTGTGACACTGGGCATATCAAAAATGAAAACAAAATGGCGGATATTTGGCACCAAATTATGTCCTCAAAAAACGTTTAAATCAAAAATCTATCGATCGTGGTATCAAAATTAAGGAATTTATAAAAAATATTATACGTATGTTTATATGCAAAAAAACTTAAAACCTCGCTCATCCTACCGTGTTGCCGGTTGCATCCTAGGCATTCTGCTTTTGTATTTTTGTAGTCCATCAAATTACAATTTTTTTAAGGCACTAAGGTTTTATGTTTTTTTTTTAATTATCTTTTTTTTCTATACATTCTAGTTTTTCGTAGGAAAAGTTAATCATATTTATGGACTAGCTTGCTCGTTGAACTCTGGGTAAATTATGCATTTATACTAAAATAAACAAACTTGCATACATGTATACCCTTTCAAATAAAAAAACACCTTTCTTATTCAGTTAAAAAAACGGAGAAGTTATTGAGAAATATACCAAGGTAATTACAGACATAAAAATATATATAGGTAGGGTACATTCCCCTTCTTTTTTGAAGTCACTTTTGAAGACAAAATGTTTGTTGTGCGGTTTCCGGCAGAGTAGAATAGGATTCTTCTAACTTTCCCGTGGATGTCGTAGAAGGCGACTAAGGAGTTTAAACAAAGCTTAAAACATCAATGAGATCTCTCCAACCCGTTTGGCCAGTGTGGCAAGTGTAGGCCAAATCCTCTGGCTACTTTGACTACGTATGGCTCTGGTAGTACAGAGAGTACCCTCTGGTAGTACCCTCTCTGTACTACCAGAGCCACTGCAAAGTGGAGACTACAAAAGACTTGATGATGATGATGAATAAATGGTCTTTATTTTATTTGGCTTTTGCTCAGCCGTGGCATATTAACGGCTAATGAAATATTAATGTGTTAGTAGACAATATTTTTGTTAGATTTTTAAGCATTCCAAAGAGAAACAACATAATATATTTTTTTTAATCTATTGATTTTATTATGTCTTTCAAAATTATAAGAGGAAAAATTTCTTCTTTGTAAATTTATACTTACATGATTAACACTAAGTACCAGTGTTAATCATTAAAGTTAAGTTTACAACAAAGAATGAATATGAAAATAATATTGATGATATATAGGTACTACCTTAAAAACAATTGATAAAAATAATGACGTTGTAACGGTATTCGTTACATAATGACCTCAATTTACTCAATTATTTACTTAAAACTACATTTGTTAACGAAATTTATATATAATTCTACCTAAGGCAATATTTTAACCCTGTTTAAATTTTCTTGAAAAATTCTCTATATCACGTCCCTGAATTTTCTTTTCGTGTCGATTGGCTCAAAAGACACATTATATTTTGTTCCTCCAGTAATTTGGTCACAATGCAAACATACATTAAAATAAAATAAAAATATAGAATGAAAAAAACGAATGAACCATACATAGAAAAAAAATGCTTACCTAGTCGTAAATTTTTAAATGTTGTATCTTCATTTCTTAACTAAACTTCACAACTCACATTAAACTATTTTAATGTTTAACTAACAAAAATATTCAATATTTTAAACCTATTTTCCATATGAATATTCTACAATAGTTTTTCAATTTCACATTTACAAATTTCAAGTCTGTCGATCGAGTTTAGTTCGTAGCGAGTCTCGGGTCTACAGCGTAGCACTTCGCGAGTGCGCTCCGTAGCAGCCTACTATCTACTGACGCTACGATTGTCTACGGCGTAGACGGGCGCCGTCGCTTTTTGTCGCTCAGTACAATTTTGTACATTAAACTCTTGTGCTTTTCTTTTCTAATTGAAGTCGTGAATTTAGGCCGACTTTAAAAGTGGAATGCTGTAGTAGTTAACTGGTACAAAGTCAGCACTAGGTGCTTACAGTAATTCCATGTACAACTAGATAATATCTAGCGGTAGATAAACCATAGATAATACTTATAAAAGGGAGATAAAAACAAATTCAAACCTGTCTATTTTATCCGTGTTTCTAAATATTGGTCAGGCAGGTGTCAGGCAGGGTGTCATTGGTCCTTTCCGCTTATCCTATGTTCCAATCCACTAGCATTTTATCCCAATAGTCAATGTATTTTTTTAAATTATTCCTCAATAGTCCTGCACCGACTGGGAATTTTCAGTGAGAACATTGTCATAGTGTCCTTACTGTCATGCCCTGGTTTGTGCTCCATTACAAACAATAGCAAATATCTCTCACAAGGCTTCTAAATGTTGGACCTGTGTCCCCATGCAAGCCTCAAACGTCCGGGATATGTCTCGTGAAGGACAAACTTTGTGAGAACATAATAATAAATAATATATAAGTAAAGTGTTCCTAGTAAAAGAAACACGTTGTTTTCCGCAATAGACTGACTTTATTTTTTCTTACAAGGTACACAGTACACGTAGATGGCGCCACTAACACATAGGAACCATAGACATATCAGGCAAAGGAACCTTTTTTGTTATCTATATTTTAACACCCCTACTTAACAAAATAAATGTAATTCTAAACAGAATACAAAGTTTTTTATTTAGCTTTAATTCCTAGCATGTGCATGAACCGATAATGTTTAGTTGACATGAGGCCTTTAGTTAACAAGTCAGCAGGCATGTCTTGAGTTGAAATATATTCAACACTAATTAATTTATTTTCAACCGCGTCCCTAACATAATGAAAACGAACATCAATATGTTTAGATCGAGCATGTGACTGATGACTCGTTGCTAATTTTAATGCACTTTGATTATCACATTTCAATTTTATTGCACATTTTTGACCAGTAAGCTCATAAATTAGATTTCCTAAATAAACAGCTTCCCTAGATGCCTCTGAAAGGGCAACATATTCTGTTTCAGTACTGGACAAGGAGACAGTCTTTTGTTTTTTACTTTGCCAGGAAATTACAGATCCACTCATCACAAAGCAAAAACCAGTGTACGACTTACGATCTATACTGTCACTAGCCCAGTCTGCATCAACAAAACCAGTCAGCTCTACATTATCCTTATGATACGTTAGACAAAAATGTTTTGTTTTTTGTAAATATTTCAGTATTCGTTTTGCATAATTGAAATGAGTTTCATTGTAGCAGTTATTGAACTGGCTAAGGTAACTGAGAGAATATGACAAGTCTGGTCTAGTCAAAACTGCCAGGTACATAAGGCTTCCAATAAGCTTTTGATATGGAATGTTTGCTGCATTATTTTCAGCCTTTTCTATGTTTAACTTACTCTCTATAGGTGTATCTACAGTCTTACAATTTGACATGTTAAACTTTAACAACAATTGCTCTATATATTCCTGTTGATCTACAGTTATAGTTTTACATTCTTTGTTTACATAAATTCTCATGCCTAAGTAACGTCTAACAGGACCTAAATCTTTCAGTTTAAATTCAGAACTTAACACCTTTTTTAATTTTTCAGTTTCTGGTATACTATTGGAAAAAATTAAAAAATCATCAACATATACAGCTACAATTACTTTTACATTCCCATAAAAAAATGTAAACAAGCATGGTTCGAATTTACTTATTTTAAAACCAAATTTAAGCAAACAATCTTTTACCTTTTCATACCATATTAAAGAGGATTGTTTCAGCCCATATATGGCTCTTTTTAACTTCAAAACCTTTCCAACTTGCTTATTTACAAAACCTTCTGGAATAGACATGTAAATATTTTCTTTTAAATGTCCATTTAAAAAAGCTGTTGTCACATCTAGATGTGATATATCCATACCCCACTGTACACTCAAAGCAAATAACATTCTCAGTGTAGAATGTTTTACAACAGGGGAAAAAGTGTTCTCATAATCGATACCACGTCGCTGGGTGAAACCTTTAGCCACTAGTCTCGCACGATACCGCACTTTATCATTCACATCTAGTTTTTTATTTAGCACCCACTTGTTTTGCACTATTGATCCACTGCTTGGCATTTCAACAATTTCCCACGCATTGTTGTCCTCGAATGACTGTAGCTCCTTCCGCATGGCCTGTCTCCACTGCTCAGCTTCTGGTCCATTCAGCGCTTCTGAGAAGTCTACTTGTTTGACATCTGGACTAGCATTGGAAATACAGATATTACCAAATCCGTAACTTTCTGGTGGTCTTCGTGTTCTCATATCTTGTTCTAATTCTGGAATGGGTTGCAACTCACTTCTTGAGATATCTGTCTCCATGCTTGAAGTGGTTGTATCATCATCGTTTACACTAGGTGGATCAGTGTATATGGATGTATCTGAATCTGAGTCATGGAGAGATTCATTCATTGAAGACTCCCCTACTGAATCTCTGCCATCTTCATTTGTTGCCGGAGATTCCTGCTCTTCAACAACATCCTGAATCCATTCTCCTAAGTCTTCTTTTAATGATTTCTGATGATACTGTTTTTTCTTCCATCACTATTATGTCTCTCTTTATAGTTACAATATTTTTATTGGATCATATACACGATATCCCTTTACTGTCTCTGAAAAACCTACCAAAATGTGCATGATAGCCTTCTTGTCCCATTTCAATCTTCTTTCTTTGGGAACGTGAACCATTACAGGGCTCCCAAACAGACGTATATGACTGAGGTCTGGTTTCTTTTGATACCACGCTTCATAGGGTGTTTTATTTTTCAGACTTAAGTTACAGATCGGTTTTTTAAATATACTGCTGTATGAGCTGCTTCGGCCCACAATTTTTTTTCTAAATTCGCATCAAATTGTAAACATCGAGCTTTCTCTACAATGGTTCTGTTAGACCGTTCACAAACTCCGTTTTGTTCTGGCGTGTATGCGTTTGTCTTTTGGTGGATAATACCTTCTTTCAGTGAGTAATTCTCCATCTCACCACTACAAAACTCACCACCATTATCAGTGCGCAATGTCTTTATCTTTTTCTTCTGTTGATTCTCAACCATTGCTTTAAAATTCTTAAATATTTTGAAAACATCACTCTTATGCTTGTGGAAGTATATGAAAGTCATACGACTGTGATCATCTATGAATAAGACGAAATACTGAGCACCACCTATGGATTTTGTTTCCATTGGACCACAAACATCAGCATGTATTATCTGTAGTGTTTCTGTACTTATTTGTCCAACATGAGGAAATGGTAACCTTGTCTGTTTACCTTCGCAACAGGTCACACATTTAGACATTGTCATATCACTAGTATCTTGGTAAGACAATCCATCCACAATACCATGCTTCATTTTATTCAAATCACTGCTGTTAATATGTGCTAACCGCCTGTGCCAGAGCTCTGCACTTGCTACAGCTGGTGCTGCCACTGCTGCCAGCATACAATCTGCTACTGTAATATCTAGCTTGTACACGCCATTTGTTGACATTGCTGTAGCCACCAATACATTCTTATTGTTGCGAATGTAGCATTTGTTTTCTTCAAAAACAACCTTGTTTCCGTTTTTGATTAATTCACTCACCGATAACAGGTTCGTTGTTAGGCTTGGCACGCATAGCACATCTTTAACCATGATATCGTAGTTATAATTAGTTGTTATCTGTACGTCTCCTGAACACAATACTGGCACTTTCATATTGTTCGCGACGGTTATCTCAGATAAATACGGCGTAAAATTCGCATTTTTTATCCACTTATGTGTGGGCTTCTCCCACTTGTATATACATAAGTTTTATTTATCTGTATTCATACTTTTTTATTTATACTTCTTTATTGAAAGCGATGGTCTTTACCAGTCGACCACTGACTTTGCGTTGCGCGCGCATGTTGCCTCGCGGCGTCATGTTGCGCGCGCATACTTTTTGTACTGAGTTTTGGTCGACTGTCAATGACCATCCTTCAGAGCTCTCATGTCTTGTCATTTGTGGTAACAGCATGGCTTTGTTGGCCGTCATATGAGCACTAGCGCCGCTGTCTACGTACCATTCATTTGAACTATATTTTCCATTCAAAAATACAACACTAAATGCATTTGATTGTTTGTGTTTCTGCAATAATGGACACTGGTTTCTATAATGACCTGTTTGTTTACACTTGTAACAAGTGATGATCTTGTCACCTGTCACTGTCAATTTAGAGTTTGTCGATGACGTCGCGCCATTTTTCTGTTTATGATACTTTTTATTGTTTGCAGCGAATGCAGCACCGGTGATATCCACATCATTCTTTGAAACCTCCATATCAATCAATTTTGATTTTATTGCATCTGTAGTTATCTGCATTCCAGAATGCTCTATTGCCATTATCATCGACGAGAATCTTTCAGGCAAACCGGCTAATAATAGTGATCCGACCCACTCTTCGGTGATTGTAAATCCTGTGCCCTTTAATCTCTGCGCAGTTTCGACCAATTGCATTACGTATGAAGTCATTGACTCGCAATTCTCTAGTCGTAACGAGATTAAATGTCTTAGCAGGGTTATTTTACGGGAAAACCCAGAGTCATCAAACATAGCCCTCAGTTTCGTCCACAGCTCCAAAGATGTTCTTGTTTCCTTAATGTGCACGTACAATCCCGGGTCAATTGTTAGCACTAACTTCGCCTTAGCTTTTGCGTCATCTGATGCTTTACTCTCGAAACCGGCATCTGGCTTCGACTTGATGTAATTCACGAGGTTGTCAAGCACCAACAGATTTTCGACGGCAAAACACCACTCATCGAAATTTTCTCGTCCTTTTAATTTCGGAATGCTTTGAATATAGTTCACAGCCATATTTCTACGAAAAATCAACTACTTTCGACTGTTTTATACTAAAACTCAGTAAAAAACCGAAAAATATAGATATTCGCCCATAACCTAAAAGAAACACGTTGGTTTTCCGCAATAGACTGACTTTATTTTTTCTTACAAGGTACACAGTACACGTAGATGGCGCCACTAACACATAGGAACCATAGACATATCAGGCAAAGGAACCTATTTTGTTATCTATATTTTAACACCTAGATATGTAAACGAGCGGACTACATTCCGGTTGTTTGGTGAGCAAACAATATTTTTGTCACAATTGTTTTGAGCGGGGAAGCTGAATCAGTTTTTTGTTTGATCAATAGATTTGCTATTATAGACTTGGATGCGAATCTGAAAATGACATAATAATTGTACGTAGTTTATTATTACTCTGTGCTATTAGAATAATACAAACGTGATATACATGCGTAATGTATAAATACCAAACATATGTTAACCAGACTGGAAAAAATATTAAGCTTCCCAGTGGGATTTGAACCCAAGATCTCTCGATCACAAGGCAAACGCCTTGACCACTGGACCACGGAGGCAATTTAATATTCATTTTACATGATCTAAAAATCTTCTTCATTACACAACACAACTTTTAGGCGTAAAATGGATAACAACGTACATTAATTATTTAACAAAAACGTGTTTTGTGCTCCGTAGAAAATATTAGTGCTGCACAGAGAGCGTGACCTAGAAAAAAACAATTTTCTTATTTCTCGTGACGTCACAACTGGGTCGCTGCGCCACAGTAAAATCTAAATAGTGAAGCGATTACGTAATTTGGTAAATAAAAATGGTTTAAAATAGGTACTAAAATTTTCTTTAGAAAAATTTGAGGTTGCACTCTGTAAGGGTTGCTACACACATAAGCGGGCCAGCATTGTCGCAGTATTTGTCGAACAACAAAGCCGAACCTAAACAATTGTTCTAAAAAAAATATAAATGTAAAAAAATAGGCTCTTTCCCTAACATTCATCTACGTATATTTGATTTTACCGCCCGATTGTGCCGATTAATGCCGACCTGATTATGTGTATAGCAACCCTAACATTTATTTGCGTTCCATCTAATCACTTTCACGTCTTTATCCTCACAGGGGTAGACAGAGCTTAGGGCCGTAAAACCCAAAGGCCGCTCTTAGCGTCATGTTGGACGAAAAGGTGGGAAAAGAGAATCATTGATATAGGGGATACGAGTATATGAATTTTTCGGGGTCCAGTGCTACTCCCATTTGAAATAAATCATTTCAATGGAAACGGAGATATAATTTAAAATTTTGTCTTTGTGAAGCCCTATAATAACCCTTCAAACTATTTTATGAACTACTGTTTACAGTTTGAAATGAGAACGTTAAGCTTTTCTTAGCATTTTTGCCAAACGTAGCTGTTTTCCGCAATAATGCTAAGAAAAGCTTGACAAGTGGCAGAAAAATTCTCGTGCTCCTCCATGTTTCGGAAAGCACGTAAAGCCATTGGTCCCAGCTGTCATCATTATCCCTGCAGTCTTCAAGCTGTTTCAGATGCCTTTCGGCCGCTTGAAAAATCTGACACCATTGTTGGCAATTACATTCTAGGATTGGTTCTGATTTTTGGGTAGTTATGTGTGAAAACCATTAACCTCGTCAAGTCACCTAGGTTAAGTAGTGGACTCCGAGCTCCAAAGCGTGACCGCGAGGATGCAACCGGGGATACGCTCGGATGATGATTATGAGTGTTGGTCCCTACACACACGTAAAACAACAAACCTAATTAATCATTTCAAACACTAACCCGTTTACTACATTCTATCTCTCCTTTGCTATGACATCGCTTTGTTAATGAGAAAATGTCCACCTAGAGCATTTTACTGTCTATCAAAAGGTGGCAAGCGATTATGATCCTAATGCTAATGTATTAAGGACATTGTACAGTTTCATGCATGTCGTCCTTTAATCCACTTATTTAATGCACGGTAGCATTCACAGCAATGAATGAGGTTGGCGGCTGGTTAATCAGGGGTTAATTTGAAATGCAAAATTAATGGATATCTGGATTGGGATATAAATAGGAGTGCAATTAGGTAATCAATGTAAGGTAACAAATAAAAGGGATTTCCAATATTCTCCTAAATGTTTAATTCATAATATTGTTTGTCGTAATGACTTTATCATAATTTTTATATTACGAGTATACCCATAGTTTGACATAATATGTTTTCTCATATACTTTTGTTGTTATAATCTTTCGAATGGTCGAATAAATGGTCCATTAGTAGAAAATCCAAATCCTAACGAACCATCACATAGAGGAGCATAGCGGAATTTCTTGCAAAAAGCATCTGATATAGCTTAACAACTGCCTCATAATTACGAGAGCGGGCTAATTGCGTCTTCAAAAACACGGACGAGCTTAAAAAGCGAAAGCGTTGAAATTACTATACAATAGCACAGAAGACAGTAAGAGTAACATACAGAACGGAATCTCCTAAGGTACGCGCAATATGCTTCCACATTCCCCATCCCCGCATTTCCCGGTAAATTATATAATACCCATATTTATAAGCGCCTATCGCTAATTAATTTCAGTTTTTCCTAAAGGCTGACTGGTAGGAAATGCATTAGCATTAAGTCCACCTTTTGTACAATTGTGGTCAATAAAGGTTTAATAAATAAATAAATAATTTGACTAGACACGTCATTTTCTTTGGAAAAAAAATCATTATGTGAGGTGCAGCTATAGAGTAGCTGAACACCGGTGACAGCGGCGACGGCGGAGTTCAAATGGACTATGAATAATAATGAGCGGATTTTGTAAGTAAAAAGGTGTTCGAGCGAAAGAAGTGGAAAAAATAAAATTAAATAGATAGATAAACTTTTTAATGTACACCAAAAGAAAAAACAATATAAACAAATAACTTAAAATAACATTAGTACAATGGGCGGTCTTGTCGCTTAAAGCGATCTCTTCCAGACAACCAGTGGATGGAGAGGACTATGAGAAAGACAATGACGGTGGTGTAACTAACCAAGACGAGAAAAGAAAAAAAGCTGTAGTAAAGTTAGACTTAAAAATTTTGCAAAAACTTACACATATTTACACATAATTATACACATTTTACAAACTTTTATAAAATTAGCATTCAATTCAATTTATTTATTGCGTTTCATATACGAGTACTAAACATCAGTTCTAACTACTAAAAGTCACTGAATTGGACCCTGTCGGGTATCGCAAATAAAAAGTGGAGCGGCAAATGGATTGTATGACATGCAGAGATCATTCATGATCATCAGGTCTTTTTTAGTCTTCACTACGGGAGCACGACGCTCTCTGTACTACCAGAGCCATATTTTAGCCAGAGCAGTCAGAGGATTTGGCCTACACTCTCCACGCTGGCCAGATGGGTTGGAGAGGTCTCATTGATGTTTATAAGCTTTGTTTAGCTTGTGTTGCAGCAGCAGATTCCATTGAATACTCGTAAACATAAACCTATAGTGTATTTAAATAAAGTTAAATAGGAAGTAGTATGGTTGCCTGTAAGAGATTGTTTCGGCGATATTTCATATTTCATTTATTCACCATTTGTAAACAATATACACATTCACTGTCATGCACTTTACAATTAGTGTTCTTAAAACTATTTACAAAATTACCTTCTTAGGCATTGGGAATTGATTTTAAACAACATTACAATTCATAAAATTCCAAAAATTATTAACTGGGATATCATAATTAATATTAAATATAGATAATTTTAATATAATTTAAAGTAGGTATATAAATGTCGTTAAAATATCCTTAATTACTAAAGTTTGTCCGTCCAATATTCCGTCATACTGTAATAACTTTTGTCTATCATAAGTATTTTTAATTCAGTGTCAAACTTTTTTCCCGGAAGGTCTTTAATTCTTTTTGGTAGGTGATTGTACACCTGAATTGCCATATAATACGGACTATGTTGGTACAATGCAAGATTCCATGGGGGTAGAATTAAGTCATTACCGCGGCGCGAGGTGTATCGCCTAGGCCTGTCCTCGTATTTTTCAAATACTTTTTGTAAGAAGACACCCACACAGGGTGTCTTCTTACAAAGCGGCATAATTCGTATATGTACATGCCCGTAACTGTGAGAATGTTTAGCTTACTAAAGAGGTCTCGACATGTTTCTCTGCGTTTTGTGAAGGTTATTATTCGAACGCAACGTTTTTGTAGTACTGATACAGATACTGCCTGAACGTCAGTTGAGTTTCCCCAAAGGATCAACCCATACCTTATCCAGGCTGCTGCATGGCTATGATATGCGGTAAGTGCACACTCCTGATTCGTATTTTTTCTGAGTTCCCGTAGTGCATAGGTGAACTGGCTTAGTTTACCAACTACTGATTCTACGTGGTCTTTCCAGTTTAAGTTTAAGTCCAGCGTGATCCCCAGCAGTGAAAACTTATTCACCTCCTCAATACGAGTACCGTCGTGGGATACATTTAATACTACTTCTTTTCTCTGATAGGGTCTAAATTGCATTATCTTGGTCTTTTCGAAGTTTAGCGTAAGTCCTATTTGTTTTGAGTGTTCAATAACCTTACGAAGAGAAACAGAGATGAGGTCCTGTAGTTCGCTTATTTTATCTAATTCGCAAGACTCTATAAGTGTGACATCGTCTGCATATAATACAATTTTGTGAGACTCGACTACGATAAGGCCGCTTCTTGTACCTATATACTTACAGTTAACCAATTTACAGTAAACTGATGGTGGAGCCGGGAGGTAGCCATAGGAACTTACTAATGAAAGGACAAAAACCTATCGTGTTTGAGCTTATTTGATTGGTCTTGACTAGTTCTTTGGTCTCACAATAAAATCTTTTACAATATTCTATTGTGAAACTAAAATACTAGTCAAGACAAATCAAATGAGTTCAAACACGCAAGGTTTTTGTCGTTTCATTACTAAGTTCCTATGGCTACCTCCCGGCTCCACCATCAGTTTACCAATATGATATCGTTATATTGTACTGTCATCCTGACATGACACGTCTGCATGTTTGTCTGACGCACGAAAGTAAATCCATAAATCCACTCTTGGGCCTTCTAAAAGAGCAAGCTCTTAAATTACAAGAAGAATAAATGCATAGATAGGCATGTTTAAAGCTATTTCAAATAATATGACACCATTGTTGGCCACTAAAACACACTAAAACTAGTGGTTCTATGAGAACAAGTAAACCTTGCTAGCTCTTATAACCATGCAATAACCGACTCTTTTCCCTGGCTTAGCAAAGTATTTGCGATACCATTTCAGTAAAATCCGTGCATATAGGTATAACGCTACAGCAAACTTCCCCCCTTTTTCTCTCTACTCCCCTCTTTTGGATTTTTTGGCAACAGTTTGTGTAGAATTAAGTCCTTAATGTGAATCTTTAATTTTATTGAAATCCGTCATTAATAACGCTACAGAAAAGTTCCCCCCTATTTCTCTCTCAATCGAAAAATGCAATCGACTTTGTTGCTGGCAACACAGCATATACCATCAAGAACTAGACGGCGCCGCCCGTACAAACGTCAGAGCGGACGGGCGGCGCACGCGGCGCAATTCACATCGATTAGTGTGACAGATTGCACTGTCACTGTCACATCACGCAATTCGTTTATACTGTCGGGAAATAATTGTACATAAAACCTATTAAACACAGTCCATTACAGTTAAACAATAGTTTTAATCATTAGCGGCAGTAGGGATCCTTAGTAGCTCCAGTTTACGGGCCCGCTCCGCAACAGACTTAAAAAAATTAAATAAATCATAAAATTTGTTTGCCAATTTTCGTCAAAATCGATTGAAAAATGCGATCTGTAGGCGAGAACAGGCAGACCGGACAAAAGCATACTGAGACGCTTCGCTCTCGCTCGTTCAAAAATATATATATGTATAGTGTGTGGATGACTCAAATTGAGATGCCCATTCCCAGCAGTCGGACGTGGAAGGCTGTCAACGATGATCATGAGGATAGTGTATATCTATAGTCTATATCTTTACTTATAAATTAAGTTTTCGGGAAAAAATAAAAAACTTAATTTTTCCAAACCAGTATCAAGTAAATCAAAAAAGAAGTTTTAATTTATACTAATATTATAAAGCGGAAGAGTTTGTTTGTTTGTTTGTTTGTTTAAACGCGCTAATCTCAGGAACTAATGGTCCGATTTAAAAAATTCTTTTTTTGTTGGGTAGTCCATTTATAGAGGAAGGCTTTAGGCTATATAACATTACGTTCCGACAACCACGCGAACGAAGTCGCGGGCACAGCTAGTAATGAATATACAGGGACAAATCTAAGAGCTAGCCCTACAGTAAGTTCGAGACTTAGGTTATGGGATACTAACTCAACGATTCTATATTTTATAACGAATACTTATAGATAAACATCCAAGACCCAGGCAAATCTGAAAAAAATCATTTTCCGTCTTGACCTGACGGGGCTTGAACCCGAGACCTCCAGTGTGGCGGACTGGCGTGTCAACCACTACACCACGGAGGTCGTCAAAGAGAGAAGTATTGTCGCAGATGTGAAATTCAATATTTTCGTTCAATAAACAAAGGTCAAGGAAAACTCGTTTACTCAAACTCAAAACATTTTATTAATAGATCTATCGTTCAGCTGAATTTGGGAAACCCTTGAATGTTTGCGAAGAGTTACGGGCACTTGCATCTCAAGTCATGCCCAGTCATGGACACTTCAGTAACCTTTCTCAGATTGCTGTTTTTCCGGAAAACTTCGGAATTTCAAAGGATCAACGATTGCGTGTTGTATCGACGGAAAAAGGGTCCAAGAATTAATCAAATAGGTATTTATATTTTAAACTCGTGAACGGGTGCCGCCATTATGGACTGGTCAGCTTGGCTCCGTTTTCTGAAGACTACTCAGTGTTACTTATTTCTATAAATAAGATTTGGCACTCGTTCGCAAGCTTTACGTGTTATATTGTGATAACATTGTATTAGGCATAATATCCTTGTAAACTGACAAAGCCCCTCTGGCGCGTAGGCGACCAATACTGTGCAAATGAGTTTCTTTTGGCGTTTATTCTCAGCAGTGGTTGCGAAACCGTAGTATCGGTAGCTTTTGCACTAAAATAATTAAAAATTATGACCTTCAATAAGTAATATATTTATTCTACATTAAATAACTAGCACAGGACCGTATAGAATGGCGCAATAAAAGGGAGGCCTATGCCCAACAGTGGATTGATGTGGGCTGAAAGTATAAGCATAAGTATAAATAAAAAATGTTGACTTTGACTAACTTTTACCTTGGGTGACTTTGACTATGACTTTGACTTTGACATCAGGTGTATTGTTGGAGGATGTATAATTGTGTTCAGTTGCAATCGGAACTTCAAGATCGAGATGTAGGATACTGCTGGCGCCATCTGGTAGTCTTCTTGTGAACTACGTAGTGGCGTAGAGGTCGCCACAACGGCGCTAATGTGTCGTCTTTCCCTCCTCTCACTTTAGGTGGGGTTGGTTCTCCTAATTCTTATTTACCAGGTTGTTCTATTCTGGGTTGCCGTTTAGATTTTCTTTTTTCATTTCTCTGACCATGGTCATCCACCTCGTCGCAGAAGGTCGCTAGAGCGGTCTTTACCACGCTTTTTCTCCGGTAGCCGAAACGCTTTGTGAATGACATAGTCGCGATATAATATGTAGTATATTATTATTAGTTTCATTCTTTGTATGTGCCAGATTTTTTTTAATACCACAACATGTACTCGCAGCAATCAAATGGCGTCACAGTAAATAAATCTCATAAACGGCAAAAACCTATCATTAATCTAACTAAATTCAATAAAATTATCAAACCAAACGAACTTTATACATATATTTACTCTGTACATTTTAATTGGGAAGTTATCATCAGACAAAATGGCTGTTGAAATTGGCATATTTGTTTGACTGGACAAATACTCGTTAACGTTTTAATCACGATTTTATAATTTACAACTGTTTTGCTGATTGTATGTTTATTTTACTTTCAGTGTTTGACTTTTCCTGTAAATAGTTATCTACATACTCCAATTTCTACTATCTATAAACATCAATGAGACCTCTCCAAGACTCCCGTCTGGCAAGCGTGGAGAGTGTAGGCCAAATCCTCTGACTGCTCTGGCTAATATTTTGCTCTAGTAGTACAGAGAGAGAGGGATGAAGATACTCAAATTTATAAGTAGGTAAAACACACACATCCATATTTTATCATCAGGTTCGTATAATTGTAAAATCAGCAGGTAATATGTATAAAGTTTTATCGAATATTGACACAAGTTAGGCAAACTCAGCTTTAAAAAGCAATCGCAGTAATTTGGAAATCCTTGGACAAAATCCTTGGGGGCCTTATTTCATTTTTCGTAAAGTACTTCTTTCTTTTTTCGCAGCATTAAAGAAAGTAACCGCACCACATATAGCATAAACGGTGTACACTCAAATCACCATAACATTCAAAAACGAAATGTGTAGCTGTATATTTAATCCTTCATAGCTTTTCGCAACGTGCAATAAGACTATTCCTGTCGGAAGTGGGTCGGTAACAAAATAGGCTACAAAACCAAGTTTTTTTTACCGCCTGCGACATCCAAGTTTACATCGAGCATTCCCAGGAGTGACATAAACACGTTTATTACACACGCTCGCTCACGACAATAACTGTACTTTTATTTGCATAAGCCAGCCTATTATCTCGCCAAAACGGGAGATACTAACCTACTTCTGGGGACATATTTTAAAGGCACTTTGTGCAAAGAAAGTAAAAATAACAGAAACACCGCAGAAGAATACGCCCGGTGAGAGCAGAATAGAATACCATTCGTCACCACCCCTTCCATCTCCTATAAGTGTCGTAAAACGTGACTATGAGAGGTATTTTGGCAACTATATACGTATTACTATCTCACCAAAAACATTTTCATGTAAAAATGATGCCAAGATGAGTCTACATAGCTTACCCTTTGAAAAAGTTATAAGATCTTGTATAAAGCCAAGCTCTAAAGACTACACGCTCTAAACCTACAAGCTCTACACTACACCTTAATCAAAATCTATGAAAAAGTGGTCAGATCTCATGTAGAGCCAAGATTCTTGATCTATGCGCCCTTACTTTACCAAGCCTAACTTCACATACTCTACATTTTATTCAAAACGTGATGCTTGGCCGTTTTGCTACCGTTACAAAGATTTTATAGGCATTCGTTCATCGTGTGTGTAATAAAACGGCCAAGCATCACACACGAACTTTGACCTGACTCTGATGGTTACGATTTAATAAACGCATGTTTTTATACCTAATCAAGTAAAAAAATATAAACTCAATTACCTTCTTAAAATTCTAGGCTATGAAAGTGGTATCCAATAGATGTAGGTAGTTTATTAAACTTACCTGTGTTATTTTTGGAGGAAAAAGTCCATTAAATTTTAAAACAGGTCTTTGAAATGGGACGAGGCTGACCCAGACTCTGTTTGGATAAGTGGGAAGTTAATTCCGAAGGGTTATTGTTATATGTGTAACAGACCTGAATTATATATGGCTCTACATTGATGTGTTAATTTTATACTTCTTTTTTCAAATTATATGCGGGACTGTTTTGCAAAGTAAAAAAGCAATTTACTTACAAATGAGAGAGTTTGTCATATTTACCTGTTACTTAATCAAAGTTAATTAAGATTAGAAATTAGTAGTGTATATTTCTGAGGCAAGTCCAAGCTGATTAATATCTTTTCTCTCGGTTTTTCGGTTGTTCAATTGTTCATGTAAGTAGTCTGATAAACTTAGTAAAAAGTCATCTAGAGGTGATCTTCTCACTAAAATGGTTTATGACTGACTTACGTCAAGGTAAAAACTTAAAGCGTAAAAAGGTATTTGCCAGTTGAGAAACTGGCACATCCATCTCACTTTATTGTCGTTTATCCCTAACGTAAAGTAATCCGTAACCTCTGAACTTTAAAACAAGGTGTGTCACGTAATAGCTAGGTGCTGTCTCTATGTAATAAACATGATGGATACGTGATTTTGTGTTTGTAGGAGAATTGTACATAAGGTTTTCTTTTAAAATGCAGGAACCAACGTAAATTTTAACACATCTGTGATTTAAATTGTTCTAGCAATAAATTTATTTTTTAATTAAATCCTTATTGTTCACAATAAATTAGTACATAATTAAACTTTTAACAAAAACAAAAAAGACCGGCTTCATTTTCTTTGAGGAGTACAATTTGTGAAAGATATCGTAAAAATACACACAAAAAAATTTTCGGGTTGAATTGATAACCTTCTCCTTTTTTAAAGTTGGTTAAAAAGGTCGACTTAACTTGACCACAGAATAAGAACCAGTACTCACGTACAGAAGTCCCACTCAGCAAAGAAATTCAAAGGAATATCTACTCAATGTGGTTAGCGATATGGTTTAATTTAGCTCACGTCAGAACTCAGCACCTTTTCGTTTAGATACCTAGACATCTATTGCAGGCCAATTTCATTCTTACTACTATAGACAAACGATTCTTATAACTGAATTTACACTCCGAGGGGCCGCTGTGCGCATAGTAATAATGTAGGTATATTTTCGATACCTACCTTTAGGAAAAACAGAAAATCTATGTAATCGCGATAGGCGCTTCAAAACGAACCTACATACAACATATACATACATACTTAAATTTATACTCATATATATACATATAATAATATAGTATATAGTTCATATATATAACTTTACTTGTACTTTCTGTGCCGCTACAACATTGCTGATTTTGACCCCTTAACGACCGCAACGCAAACAATTGAATTTAATTTTAACTAAGTAGTGTTAATTTTCGGCCCGCGACTTTCGTTATGTCATCGACCCATCTAGCTCTCGGACGACCAACACTACGTTTACCATTTAGGGGCCACCAATCTGTCAGCACTCTACTCCATCTATCATCACCTCGTCTTGCGTCGTCTTCGCGGGTCGAAACTGGTTTCGTAAGGCGCAGAACCGACGTGGTTGGCATACATTGAGGGAGGCTTATTCCCAACAGTGGGATATAGAAGGCTGATGATGATGAGTGTTCATGTTTTCTGTGTTATCTACACTAATATTATAAAGAGGAAAGATTTGTACCTATTTTTGTATGTTTGTATGTTTGTAATGAATAGGCTCAAAAAGTACTGGGCCGATTTAAAAAATTCTTTTACCGTTGGAAAGCTACACTATTCCCGAGTGACATAGGCTATGTGTGTACCACGGGCGAAGCCGGGGTGGACTGCTAGTGTGAAATATTATTAATATAAATGTATGATATGAAATATTATTGTTTGTAGGTGTTCATATAACGAAACCGACTATAAAATCCCATACATTGTAACCATAGTAAATATATAAGTATACTATATATGTATAAAAGAATTTCACAAATAGCAACTACCTACCTAAACATGAGGTACGCGTCTACAAGTACTTTGCTAGCAGTTCCTTCAGAATAGTGAGGTGAAAGCGAGATACCCATATAAATTGCTTAGTTTAGTTACATTATTGCTTGATCAAACAAAAATAAGCCCACCTCCCCCAATGGACCCTTGGGGAACATTCACGTTCTTTGCGATATAATCTACATTGACAAACAGCTTCAAGGGATTCACTAATTACTTAACCCGGATAACCTTCATGCTCCCCAGGCGTTACGAAATTTACTTCTAATAGAAGGAGAGACCCGGGCTATGACCATATTTATGGGTTTTTTATTAGCCACAGCACTTTTTTCGTAAATAGATGAGTTCTAAACATAGAGGCCAATTTTGGAGGATAATAATATATATAAAAAAAAATTGCAAACAATAAAATCATGTGTCATAATAATATGAAAGAGCTTATCGTTATACTTTTTTTTTAAATACGATTAATTATTTTAAGTAAATATTTTATTTTTTATTTATTTAAACTTTATTGCACATAAAAAAGTGTGCAAATGGCGGACTTAACGCCTTATGGCGTTCTCTGCCAGTCAACTATTGGACCAAGTAGAGAAATAATTTGGGTGGTGCGACAGTGTGTAAACAAAATTTAAAAGTATCTATAAATACCAACAAGAATAAATCAAGAATATACATAAATATTCATTTTAAAGAAATATATACCAATACAATAACTATAGATAAAATAAATATACAAAATATATAATTATGTAAATATCACTATCACTACATAGTATAAAACAAAGTCGCTTCCCGCTGTCTGTCCCTATGTATGCTTAGATCTTTAAAACTACGCAACGGATTTTGATGCGGTTTTTTTTAGTAGATAAAGTGATTCATGAAAAAGGTTTATATGTATAATACATACCCGTGCAAAGCCAGGGCGGGCCGCTAGTAATACATAAAGAACTAATTATAGCGGATAGATAAATACATATATGGATGACTACTAATTACCACGCAGGGACACGACGAGAAGAAGAGACTTCTTGGAGAAACCGTTTTTGAACCGCCCGTTTAAAAGCGTGACGACTAGGCGCTCGTCTAATAGAATCAGTAAGAGAATTCCAGAGAAGGATAGCTTGAATTTGAAAAGATTTATTCATAAGTTCAGTGCGATGATGAGGGATGGATAATGTTAGAAGAGCGAAGATTTCGCGAATGCGTAGAGCTAAGAAGAGATAAATTGAGATTTGAGATAAACAGGGGAGTAAGGATTATTGAGGATAGCATAAAGCATGCATAGAATTCTAACGTTTCGACGCTGGGGGATAGGGAGCCAGGCCAACTGTGACCGAAAGGAGGAGATATGGTCATATTTACGAAGTCCGAAGATAAACCTGATGCAGTTGTTAGCTAGTTTGTCGAGTTTATGTAGAAGAAATTGATTTAAATTTGTATAGCAAACGTCTGCATAATCGATTATAGGAATAATTAGGGATTGCGTCAAAGTTACTTTTGTTTTAAGCGGAAGAAAGTTCTTATATCTATAAAGACAGCGCAGTGTTCCTGTAACCTTGCGACTAACCTCAGCGACATGATTGGACCAACTAAGAGTAGAGTCAATATGCAGCCCCAGATCTTTGACACTGGAACAGAACGGTATGGTGACACCATTAGATAGTATTGGAGTGACGGTTTCAATGTCAATGTTGTCAAGTTGTCGAGAGCTTCCCACAAGAATAGCTTGACATTTGCTAGGATTGACGGAAACTCCATACCGTCCTGACCATTCCGTGATAAGCCGAAGATCATTATTTAGAAGGGAAATCGCGGAATCAGTATCACTGCGGTCGCAAGAATGATAGAGTTGAAGGTCCTCAGCATAAAGAAGATGAGAGGTCGAAAGAAGAGAAGTGAGGGAAACAATGAAGATAGAACATCGTAAGGGAGAAAGGATTCCTCCTTGAGGAACACCAGTATGCAGATTTTGCCATTCAGAAACGAACTGATCAACGCAAACTGCTTGCTGTCGGTCTCGAAGATAGGACCATTCCAGGACCGCGGGACCGCTTCAATCTCTCACCAACAGTCTGTTACATTTTATGTAATAAAGTTAAATAGATATAATAAAAAAAAATGAGAATTCAAGAAATGCTGAAAAGTTCTTGATTAATGCTCCACGAATTTGTTTGGGTTGCACTAAGGCGATGATCCCACTGCACCGCGCACCGTCGCGGAACGCGGGGTAGCAGATTTTAACATTGTATGCAAGTGTCTCAGTTTAGAAAACACGTCTTTTTTTTTTAACGCAGAGAAAATCCCTTCGGATACCTTACCGGTTACGGGACACTGGTAAGGTTATGTGGTGTTACCACTAAAAACACCGCGGTGTCACCTATCAGCCGCAATGGGCCGGGACCGTGTGCTTCTCATGCTCCACAGCCCTGGCGCGGCAGGCTGGTACCTCAGCGGCCCCGGCTCGCCAACGGCCTCACGGCACCCTCTGCTGAATCAGAGGGGCCGGAGCAGTCGTCGCCTTGGCCTTTCGGCCCGACAAGGACAGGCGCGGTGACACGCACACGCGCCTGCCTTCCACTTCGGAGGGCTGTCCGTTTGACGATGGAATCCCGTTTCCACCATCCAACCAGCCCTCATAATTTGGGGCCTGCAAGAGCAAGCCCTGCCCCAGTCCACCTCACGGCGACCGAGGCCCACCCAACCGACCGCAGGGGAAAGGGAGGGCGGCAACGTAAAAACGACACTCCTCTTCCCCTGCGGCCCCACCAATGCCGTGCTAACCGCCACGGCCGCGCTTGGTTGCGGAGGATAGGAAGAACGACAACTCGGCAACCGACACTCCTCTTCCCCTGCGGCCCCACCAATGCCGTGCCAAGCGCCACGGCCGCGCTTGGTTGCAGAGGATAGGGAGAGCGGCAACTCGGCAACCGACACCCTCCACCCCCGCGACCACTACCACGGCTGTGATGGTAGGGAGGTCGCCGTCACCCCCTTCCCTCACAGCCAGGCCATTCCCCGAGCAATGGGTTCCTCTTAGCTTCCCCGCGGATGCCCAGTCCGCAGGTATTGAGCCCCCCCATCGCGACAAGATGAGAACCCGGGCGGGGGGGATAGAAAACACGCCTAATCCAACCCACTGACAACGCGTCAACGCGCGGGTGCGTCAGTATGTTAAACCGCGCTGCAGTGGGGTCACCTAAAATTTAAACTACTTTCAAGAACATAAAACAGATACATTATTACACATATATGTACTTTGTCCCGAACGAAGTAGACAGAGCCTAGGGCCTTAAGACCCAAATGCCACGTTTCCAGGGGCATAACTGTAGAATTTATTTTATTTAAACTTTATTATACAAAATACAATTTGTATAGCACAATTGGCTGACTTAATGCTTAGAGCATTACCTGACAGCCAACCTTTGGGTTGATATAAAACTTAAAGTGGGAATTTAGGTGACTAGTTAGAAAATTCACAAATGTACATAAACCAAAGGAAAAAGTCCTAAGAGGCAGCCTATTAATTTGTGAAATTACTTTTTTACAATAAAATTGGTCAGATATTTTCATAACTGATTTGACAAAGATTTATATTTCTTAAAGTCAAAAACGCTCAATCTACCGAAGGTTGACTGGAAGAGATCCCTAGATGGGATAAGTCAGCCTTTGTATATTTGCTCTTTCAAATTATGTTGTCTAATAAAGTAACAATTAAACAAACAAACGCTAAGTATATGAACTCATTCCTATTTGTATGTAAGTAGGCAAGGTGCACGTTACAAATGCTGAGAAGTTGCCGCCTCGTCTAAGACAGCATGCATCATAAATGAATTTGCAGTTGCATCTGCATGACTGAAGGCAGACACACAAAGCAATGCATGACTCGCTGAACATCAACTATGCAACTTTGTGTGGGTTGCACCTAAATTTTAACTGCTTACAGGCACATATCTGTCGACTAAAGAATATACATGTTTTTGACTGAGCTAGCGAAGCGTCTGAGTTTCAAGATCGGCCAAAAATGATTTTTTTCGTCTGTCTGTAATCGCCTAGAGCTCGCATTTTTCAACTAATTCCGGCGAAAATTGCCACACAAGTTTTGGATTTATTCAAATTTAGGTCAATCGCGATTTTTTAATTTCCAAATACCATAAAAAGAGAAATTGGGGGTAAGGAAGGAAAATGGGGGAACTTTGCTATAGCGTTATTAATTGACGGATTTCAATTAAATTTGAGGCACACTAAGGACTTCTTTCTACATAAGATGTTGCAAAAAATATTTCAAAAGGAGGGAGTGGAGGGGGAAAGTATGTGGTCAATTTTCGTCTTCTTTCATGAATAAAATCAAAACTATTTATTTTACAATAATAACAAAAATATATTTGAGATCCTCATAACGAGCCCTTTCATTGGATATATTATAACACAGTAAGGTTTGTACGGACAGACAGACAGACGCACGAGTGATCCTTTATGGGTTTCGTTTTTAATTTTTTGTACGGAACCCTAAAAAAAAACAGAACTGGAATAACATGACTACGAATATGTCAGATTTTGCAAATTCAATATTATCTCACTAAAGTTATGAGATAACGAGAAATAAAGGTAGAAACACATTTATATTTTTTTTCTGGAAACGTAATGCTAGGAAAGAAAAACATTTAAGTAACATAAATAAACAGTAGTAAATTTAAATAGAATAATAGCAAGAAAAATATTAGGCGGGCGTAGACCACGATAAATAACATTGCTAAATTACATTTTACTTGTTTCATACTTAGATGTGCGCTTTTGTGTACAGATTCTTCTTCTTCCACGTCTTTATCCCTAACCACAGAAGACAAAAAGAAGACAGAACGAAATCTCCTATGGTACGCGCAATATGCGTCCCCGTAACCCGTCCCCGCACCGACCTAAAAATTAATATCGAAAAACGAAAAAAAGAATTCGTATTTCCATACAAAATCCATTTGGCTGAGTGCCTGCATGGATGTATGGGAAGCCGAAATTTTTTTTTCGTGGACTGTACTTGCACCAAAAAGGTCATGCGTTAGATACCAGTAACCCTGTATGTATATGATTAAGTTTCTTGCGCTTTCCCTCAATCAGTTTTTAGAATCTGCGTGGGTAAAAAAAGCAGCTTAAGTAAAGGCCATTGTTAATTTTTTTAACCTTATATTTTATTTTTTTTATATTAAAATATAGCGTTATTCAAAAAACTAGTTTGAATATTTTTTTATATTGTGGCTTAGTTAATTTTTTATAAATTATTATAAAAATCATGTCAAAGACAAAGTCGTGTCGGCCGTCGGCTTTAAAAAACAAACGACCAAGCCAGATACATATTTAAAAAAGAAAAAACACGCTAGTCTCATAAAAGTCTTTGTCAGTGTCAGTGTCATTCTGTGAATTCAGTTGCCCATGATTGGCGGAAAGTTATTTTGTTAGTTACGATTGGCGGAAACGGTGACATATGACGTTATTGTCAGTGACGGATAAATACCATAAAGGCGACTCGTATTTTTAATGAAAGGACTCAGAGCTCTAACCGATACAGCCGCGGCTAAGGTCAAACAAAAGTCATGCGTTTGTTTATAGGAATATGCATAGATTATTTTGGCAAAAAAAAAATGATCCACAACTGTTTGACTCTGTATCTCGAAACGGATTAAAAAAAAACGCTTTCCAAAAAAAAAAATAACAATGCCCATTATCATAGCAACGAGAACCAAACAGCCTAGTTACTTGTTTTGACAGAATGATCTCTTTATTAGTCGCCTCATTAAAATCATTTATTTTCTCAGATAATTAATTACATTATTCGCCACTACATATGTGTAATACCGGCTTATTTTAGATCTACATTGAATACATCCCTTGTTTAAACAACTCTCTTCGTATAAGTTTAATTAAGGTTTGAATTTATTCAGAGAGTTATCTCATTGTTATCTCAATTAGTAAAAGGAAAAGTAGAAACTTAAATTAGTTTAATTTACCCCACAGTTAAGTAGGGTACATACATACTGTTAAGTACTGTTAAGTTGGGTAATATCTGATTGTAATAAGTAAGAATTAATTTGTTAGATACTAGCGGACTAACCCGGCTTTGAACAGATATATATTATACATTATATAATCCTTCCTCTTGAATTACAAAATCTATTTATGTAAACCATATTAAAATCCATTACGTAGTCTAAAGGATCAAAAATGTATACATGGTCGAACAAAATATACTGAAACTATTTTAAGGGTGAATTCAGTCCATGATACGGAACAACTTTCTCCAAGGAACATATAGTATATCGAAATATAAAAAATATTTTTTGATTTGCCATACAAGTTGACCAAACAGCTGATCCGAGTTTATATGGAAAGCAAAAAAATATTTTTCATATTTTGATATATGTTTCTTGGGAAAATTTGTTTTACGAATCGCAACACTTGACTAAACCGTTGACAAAATATGAAACAAACAAGCCGCGGAAACATATACGAGTACAATATGTTAAGCAACAAAACAAGCGTAGTCATAATATTCAAAGAGCAATTAACATAAGCTGCGAACATAATGTTCGGCAGAGATTCCGCTATTCAGAGGTTTAAGTGACTGAAACAACGCAAGAATCTTACTTAAAGTTTGTTAGTTTGGGTGCTGTGCGGAACTGTTGCCGTAATTAAGGTTTGAGTGTGAGATGAGGTTACAGAAAATAGAAGATATGAAAAAATAACTAAACTAACTAATAAATAATAAAATAACTACTTTACTAAACTGTAGAGTAGTTTTATAGAGCAAAGCACAAAATAATTAAAATTAAGAAAGGTATGGACGCTGGAGAGTCAATAAGAAAATGGAAATAGAAAGCTTGTAAAAGAGTCAAACATGATCGGCATTACTACGATGGCTCACATATGTAAAAAGAAAAATGAAGGACTGTGACGCTAAGAAAACCTTTATAGAATAGATCAAATACCAGTGCAGTGGTACACCCCATATATCGCTGAAGCAATTCGATTGGCGTGAGATAGAAGGTGACAGCTATTACCATGTCAAGGAGAAGGTTCTTCAAACGTTCGTTTACTGTGTAAGCGGTGAAACTTCGGAACGCCCTACCAATTAATATCCAGAAGGCCCGACTCGTAAAGCGTTTAAGAGTGCAGTGCGTGCACATTTTTTCGGCAAGAATATAAATAATGTATATTTAGCATGGTATATTTAGCATAGTATATCTGATGTCTGTTTGTGTATATTTTAAATGTATGTTTATTGATATCCGAAATAATAGCAAGCATCGTGAATGGTGCAGCACTATTACACAATTTTGCTCTAATTTTGAGTCAGTCTATTGGAAGTCCGCGTGTGTTTGATGCGTCTGCAATTCTTTAATTACTTAAAATATATATTTAATAGCAAAGAACTGTGGTTTTATATTTAAAAATGGGAACTATTTTTTTGAGCTGTTATTTAAATATTCGAGATGTTATTATGATCAATTAGAAAACATATTGAGCAGTTACTTAATTTAACGGCGGTTGATTAATTATTGCGACAGTAAAACATGAACAGTAATAAAAAATCATTTAGTCGGTTATTTTATCATATTACTAGTTCTATTCATTTGACTAGGTTAAGGAAAACCTATAGGTTAGGTTAGGTTAGAACTCCCCCCCTCAGTACCTCAGCTCAGTACCTGCGGATGCTGCCTGGGGTATCCGCGGGGAAGCTAAGAGGAACCCATTGCCCGGAGTGAGGCTGAGGCCTCCCCGGGCCCGGAGGAGGCCATTCCTGGTGGGAATGGCCTGGCTGTGAGAGAAGGGGGTTAACTCCCTACTCTCACAGCCGTGGTAGGGGTCACGGGGGAAGAGGAGTGTCGGTGTGTCGTTGCCGCTCGCCCTATCCTCCGCGACCAAGCGCGGCCGTGGCGCTTGGCACGGCAACGGTGGGGCCGCAGGGGAATAGGAGTGTCGGTGTTACGTTGCCATTCTCCCTATCCCCTGCGGCCGGCTTGGTGGGACCCGGTCACCGTCAGGTGGACTGGGGCAGGGCCCCTCTGATCCAGCAGAGGGTGCCGTGAGGCCGTTGGCGAGCCGGGGCCGCTAAGGTAGCGACCGGCCGCGCCAGGGCTGTGGAGCAAGAGAAGCACACGGCTCCGGCCGATAGCGGCTGAGAGGTGACACCGCGGAGTTTTTAGTGGTAACACCACATAACCTTATCGGTGTCCCGTAACCGGTAAGGTATCCAAAGGGACATTTTCCGCGTCAAAAAAAAAGGTTAGGTTAGAACTGCGACGCGGCGAGTGCTAGGTCGGTTTTATATGTATATTTTTTTTACCGCCCATTTAATAATTTCCTGCTCAATGATATATTCACTGATCCAGTTCATTATTTTTATTACTCATTTTTGTTTACTTTACTGCTTATTCTTTACTGCTGAACTAGTTATTAAACATGCCATTTATAATTTTTAACTTACCACAATTGCTCTTTAGAACTGCCTCTTTAAATCAGTGCCTTTAACAATAATGTATACTTAAAGGTTTTTTTTTCATCTTCACGTTACTCACATATTTGCAACTTATATAGTCTTTATTTCTCTGCATCACCAGTGGGTTGACTGGTAGATAGAATATCCGCCTATAACATTTGTAATAGAGTTCAATAAATAAACTAGCAAGATATCATAATTACTCAAACAACCTCAGTAAAGTAAACAACAGAAGAATATTACTAATTTAAGTTTGTTAGGTTGGGTGCTGGGCGAAACTATTTGCGTAATGAAGGTTTTGAGTATGAGATAAGATCACAGAAATCTATTTGTCAGCATTTAACACACATGTGCGGAAATTTCTGTAACAATCAAAAAAGAATAGGACCACTCCAAGTCTTCCCGTGAATGTCGTAGAAGGCGACTTAGGAAACACAAAATAACCAAAGCTTATACACATCAATGAGACCTCTCCAACCAGTCTGGCCAGCGTGGAAAGTGTAGGCGAAATCCTCTGACTGCTCTGGCTAATATATGGCTCTGGTAGTACAAAGAGGGTCGTCCTCCTGCAGTGGTGACTAAAAAGGACAGATGATGATGTATATGGCATTGCGACACAAGAGAGATTTTAATTCTCAGTACATCGATAATAAAGGTTTGCGATGGCTGCTGCAGCAAATTTTCTTTTATTGTTTTTAGTCAACTTATCAATGGCCGGTGGCGGGCGCACCCCTGCTTGCGCGTGATACTGTGTTGTGGACATTTTTGCCAAATGTGGCCGGTTTCTGCAAAAATGCTAAGAAAAGCTTATCGTTCTCTTGTTTAAACTTTAAACAATAGTTCATCAAATAGTTTGAAGGGTTATCTAGAGCCGTGTAAGACAAAATTCTAAATGATATTTCCGTTTCCTTTTAAATAATTTATTTCAAATGTCGCAGCACTAGACCCCGAAAAATTCATGTATATTCCTTGCATATTTATTGTATTTTTGATTTTAGAACTACTTTTTAAATAAGTTATAAAGTGCTATGCCCTCACAGGGCCCATGTATTATTTCTTCAAATGAATCCATTATCGGTTCACATAAATGCATTAGAAATAAATCAAGAAATAAAAAATCTTCAAACTGCTTTAGAAGCATATCTTTTCTATTCTATAATCGGCGCGTAAGTGGGAAGAAATTAGGATAGGTATTTCAGAGGAGATTGGCACTTTCTCAATCACAACTTGATGATAATAACTCCTTACTTCGTTATTCAAGAAACTGACGTTAAGCAAAAATGTACTTGTTTGTTAAATTAATTCGTGATATATGTTGAGTGATAGAAATTAAGAGTGTTACTAGACTTTTCCATACAAACGTAGTCTAGCTTTTATTTTGGAATGGCATGACAGATTTCAAAGAAATTGCATATATCTAGGCATATAACAAGTTTTCGACTATCAAAAATGAACGTGAAAGGTAAGGGTGTAGAAGTTTTCCATACTGATGATCAAAAATGATATATAAGATATAAATAAATAAATATATAAGGACAAATCACACTGAATATGCTAGCCCCAAAGTAACTTTTAAAACTGTGTTATGGGATACTAACTCAACGATACTATATGTTATGATAAACACATATATAGATAAACACCTAAGAGCCAGGACAATTTGAAAAAGGCCATTTTCCAACTTGCCCTGGCTGGGAATCGAACCCAGAACCTCCGGATTAGCGGTCTAGCGTGTTAACCATTACGCCACGGAGGTCGTCAGATACACTATATTCTCTTTCAAGTTCATATTTTGACTGTGAAATACACTTATATGCCTAGATAAATGCAACTCCTTTGAAATTACAAAATTTTGCCCAAATATGACATGTCGTTTCAAAATAAAACGTAGACTACGTTTGTATGGGAAAGTCTATTTCTGTCTTGGGTAAGGGGACTCTTAATGGCCCGCCAGTTCAGAGCCAAGAAAACTGTGTTTTTATAAAATCACTGTAATTAAACTACTACAGTTTATTCTTCAAAAATTTCACATAAGAATTTTAAGGCTTTTCTACAGACACTAACAATAGCCAAAACACGATTGAACATTTTAGGCTTGATAGAAAAAAATCACAAACATACCTCTAAATTTGCCTAAATTTGCCTTATAATACATATTACTATTTTATACAATCACCTTTTTATATGAAAATTATACCAAAAAATGTATTATCTAAATATCTATCCATTTTGGCTACAAAAAGAAATTATAAATATAATACAAAAAAATAAAACACTGTGAAATAGAAGTCCGACTCGCACTTGGCAGGTTTTTTTAACGCGGTACGCATGCCAGGAAGTGTATGACGCTACTAAATAGAAAAGTCATCTAAACAGAAACAAGACAATTTTATCGAATTAAGCAGAAAACAGGCTACATTTTTACTTGTGTTGTTTAGCGAAGTCTCATTCTAGCAAGAGGAATGCCGATAAGAATGAAAGAGACAAAAGATGGGTTTGATCTGGTTAATCTCAATAAGCTAACCTTTTTGCTCCTTGATATCATGCCTGTCTCCCATAGGGGTAGGCAGAGACTACGGATCTCCACTTGATCTCGGGTCGACCTCATCGAACTTTCTGCGACCAAATTGCAGATTTTATTAAGAAAGGTGACGTAGGTAAGTAGTACCCAAAACCGAAGAGCATGCATGAAACGAATAATGTTACTTGAGCAGGCGAAAGGGGTTTGCAGGGATCGTACCAAGTGGAGATCCGATAATCTGTTGCATAGCGAAAAATAGAGATTCATCAAAAGTTCAAAGAAAAAATAACCTATAGTAAAAATTCATCGACTTGACAGCTGTCGCGCGAGGCGTTACTTTCCCCTCTGACTTTCCCAGCAGATTCCAAGCTCTTTGCTTCCCAGCTTAGATCATTTAATACAGGATAAGTTACGCAGACAAATCTTCTTACAAAATTTTCTGGCGTTTTTGGTGCGGGGGGAGGGTACTACAGTACTACATCTAAAAACACACACAGTCACAAAAATAATTTGTGTCGTTATAAACGCACACTTACGTAAAATTGACACACTAGTTTATTTTCTGCACACTAGCAAGACTCACACTAAAACAAATGTGTATGTACACGTAATAATACACCCTAGTGCAAAAGCATTGAACAACAAAAAAAAAATATCGACATCGATATTTCGGAAAAAAAAATTTACGTTCGTTTTAACTCTGGAATGTTTTCATATAATTATGTCGGAAATTCGAGATAGAACTTAATACGTCACGTGAGGCACCACGTGAGCAGTTTTAATAGTAGAACTTGTTTAGTATCTATTTAGTTTTACAAGTTTTATTATTTATACTGCCCACGTGGCGCTTCACGAATACTATAAAACTTGTTGATTAGTTTAACAAGTTTTATTATTTAAACTGCCTACGTGGCGCTTCAAGCATACTACAATATAATACAAGTTTTTGAGTATTTAAACTTGTATTATGGGATACTAACTCGACAATATATATTTTATCATCTTCTTCATCATCTAAGCGCGTTCCCGGTTGAATTCGTAGCTGTGCTGCTTCTCCTCTGTTGCTTCTCCAAATATAATAAAGTTATATACCTAAGGATGCCAAAGAACTTGCGAAGTGAAGAAGAAATAGCCGAAACAGAAAACTAAAAAACTTGTATTATGGGATACTAACTCAACGATTGTATATTTTATAATAAATACATATATAGATGGGGTTATGGGGTTATGTCGTTTAATCACGGAGTTCCTATGGCCACCTTCCAGCTCCATCATCAGACCCTGGATACCATCTAAAGACAAAAAACCCGTCAAGATGAATCATACGAGCCCAAACTCGATTGGCTTATGGCGTTTAATCACGGAGTTCCAATGGCCACCTTTCACCTCTATCATCAGACCCTGGATACCATCTAAAGACAAAATACTCGTCAAGACAAATCATACGAGCCCAAACTGGATGGGGTTATGTCCTTAATCACGGAGTTGCTATGGCCACCTTGCAGCCCTATCATCAGACCCTGGATACCATCTAAAGACAAAATACTCGTCAAGATGAATATTACGACCCCAAACTTGATGGGGTTATGTCGTTTAATCATGGAGTTCCTATGGCCACCTTCCAGCTCCATCATCAGATCAGATCCATGTTGTCATAATATTGCATTGTCACGCGACATACGTATGCGTGCAAAATTTCAGCTCAATCGGAAACCAGGAAATGGGTCAAATTTAACTTGCAAGATTTGATTACAGACAGAAAGACAACGGGACAGGTGAAACTTAATAAAAGCTTGTAAAATAATTAAAGTATTTCGATATTAAAATTATATCACAAATAGTTTGGAAAATCCAAAAGTGCACGCCTCATAATCTAATTTTTTTTATACAGTGGTATATTAGTTTTTTATAAATTATAATTAAACGACAGTACTTAGAACGCTAATATTAACTAGGAATCAGCACAGTGTAATACTTTATATATTAAAAACAAAAGTATTCCGGTAAGATGAATTTTTCGACCAATTTCTCTGCCACATACATGGTCACATAAACACAGACTCACGGACGTCCAAGAATGATTAGTTTTAATGTTATTATTTATTATATTAGACAAATTAATTGTTTATAAAATGTACCATATGTGCTAGACAGATTATTTAACTTCATATTAGTGCACTCATATTATCCTGTAAGTGTTATATTAAAAAAAAAACGTCATTTAAGTTTCGAAAGACTGGGTTTTTTGACATGTCGAGAGTAGAGCACTACCTCAACGCTCCGCTTATGAGGCGTGCAATACCTCAACGCTCCGCTTATGAGGCGTGCAATAAAACTATATCAAGGAAATGTAATTTTTATCGACATCGATAATAATGCGATGTCTCGTCACTCATGGCAGGATGGCAGGAAAGCAGTTGCAAACTTGACTCGATTATTTTTGCCGTAATCTAAACTGAAAGATATTTTAGTAATTATCGATTTTTAAGTAATTACATTTAAATAGAAATCAATGTTAATAAAATAAAAAAATACTTACAAATGAAAGGTTATTCCATCTTTACTAAGATTAGAAGTATTTGACCTCTTTTTACATGCGTTAACTGCACAATTTGGCATTTTTAATCGAGCACTTGTAGATGTCCTTTCGATACTTTACCGATGCACATAATGATCATAATCGATTACGCAACTAGTTTTTATGAACGTATTTGAGCATGCGATCTTATACTTCGGCAGAGGGGAACGCGCAGGTAAGGCTTATCCTGTATTAAATGATCTAAGCTTCCCAGGCACAACAAGCAGAGATATTTACCTACATTCCAAGCTCTTTGACAACAAGTAACACAAGCTCTGGGTCAGTGTGACATTAACGTCCATTTCGGCGGCCGCAATCTGGTGTGGCACTCACCACGCAAAATCTCATGAAAACCTTCTTGCAATCCATACATCTTCCTTCGAAATTTGAACAAAAGCTCTGTCTTCGTTTGTCAAAACTCGCAACTGCTCTTTGGTTGCGAAAGAGAATATTTGATTGTCACTATTAATTACCTAATAACAATTTTAGTTTTTCCTGATACCTAGTAATTTTTTCTATTGTCTAGTTTCACCTTCACCAAAAAATATGATACTCAAAGTAGTTATTATAACTTTTATATTGCTTCAAACCAACCAAAATACTATTGCAGGAAAAAAGGGGGTTGTGCCGGATAAAGACTACTCTCCGTACACCTTCATTTACCAGCTGACTGCTACGTTTGGAGCGATATTCATCATCGGGCCATTATTAGTGCCGCGTGGACCAAATCAAGAGTGAGTGATACTTATTACAAGCTTTTAGGGTTCGGTACCCAAAAGGTGCAAACTGGACCCTATTACTGAGACTCCGCTGACTATCCGCCTGTCTGTCTGTCCGTCTGTCACAGGGCTCTATCTCTTGAACTGTAATAGCTAGACACTTGACATTTTCACCGATTATGTTTTACTGTGGCCGCTATAACAACAAATACTCAAAATAAGAAAAAGGAATAAATTTAACGTGGGTCGTCATACAAGAAACGTGTTTCTATAGCATTTTAAAACATTGTGCGGGAGGTACGGAACCCTTTTTGTACGAGTGCTACTCGCACTTGCCCGTTTATTTAATTCACCTGTCCGGGTCTGCCTGCCCTTTCCTCTCTACAGCTAGTTCCCGACTGCGTCCTTGGATCGTGCTCATGGTACAATATGATATGGTACTCTCTTCCTGTGACAGCGGGTTACATATTCAAACAAAAAATACGTCATCAGTAGGGAGTGTTGCAATGCCACTATGTGATTGAATTACATGACCAACGTGCATTTTTTAACTTAACAAACCAATCATGAACTACTAATGTTTTGAATAAATTTATTAAAAACTAGCTGACTCGGTGAACTTCGTTTCGCCCGTTCCCGTTACTTTTTAAATTGTTACTCACCGTTTAAACCTTCCCTGGACTATGACAAACATTTCAAAACTAAAATCAGCTAAATCGGCCCAGACGTTCTCGAGGTTTAGCGAGACAAACGAAGATCAATTGATTTTTATATATCAGCTAAATCGGCCCAGCCGTTCTCGAGATCGAGACATACGAACAACAATAGATTTTTATATACAACGCGTTAAGGCCATACCTAAATTTTCCGGGGTCCAGT
This sequence comes from Acrobasis repandana, assembly GCA_963576875.1. NCBI lineage: Eukaryota > Metazoa > Arthropoda > Insecta > Lepidoptera > Pyralidae > Acrobasis > Acrobasis repandana. The sequence goes on along the minus strand of OY756223.1, from coordinate 4,942,437 downwards.
GCTACCCCCATTTAAAATAAATAATTTCAAAGAAAATGGAGACGTTATTTAAAATTTTGCTACTATCAAATCCTAGATAACCAGCACTGGACCCCGGAAAATTTAGGTACGGCCTTAATGAACTAACGCAAAACCTCTTGAAGTTGTAGAACAAAAGTTGTTCAGTTTCGTGGGCATGGTACCATCTGAGAGGTTTTGCGTTAGTTAATTAACACGTTGTTTATAGATATTAAAAGATGCACATGATGTACGAAATAGTTGTTAGTATTTAATTTTGTATTTAATAACTAATTCAGAAAATCCTCTGAATGCTCTTGGTAATATATGGTTCTGTTAGTACAGAGAGGGTCGTGTTCCTGCAGTGGAGACTAAAAAAGACCTGAAATGATGATGATCATGAGAAAGTCCTTAAATTTACTGAAAACAACAATCAGTGGTATGGTATCGAACACTTTTCGTGATATTCGTGACATAGTCTTGGGCAATCGCGAGGAGAGGCCCATTCTTATTATACCATAATACGGTTGTGCAAATCCGGAGACCAGGCATGCGCGCCGGATTCCGCTCCTTCAAAGATGATATGGCAAGTCCATGGTCACTCAAGGATGCCAAAAACAGTGCGAAGAGAAAAAGCATTCAGACGATGTAACGTCAGACCGCCCGCCTGGCGTCATCCATGTTTATATTCAGTCGTTTGATCGCCTCTTACGATATCCACAGGTTAAGGCTCTTACAGACTAGCGACAGTTCGTGACCCTGGTCGCCTACGGTTGCTGACGGTCGCGTAGTCGTTAAGCTAAGATAGACCTTTAGCCAGCTTGAAAAACTGACACCAGTGTTGGCTGCTTAGGCTTGAAACTGCGTTACGCGGACGCCCGCGCGGTTTTAGGGCCTTTTTACTGTCATGCGTGTTTGCTCCCGCGTGCGGGCCAGGCCTGCGTCCGTGTTGCAGGCCGCACGCAGAGCAGATATATTTCGCCAAGCCGCAGTATTGTGCGTGTCGCCAGGAAGAAGTGTCAAACCTTACACACACCATAAAAATAAAAATGAATTTATAGATGAAATTGAAGTAGATAATAAACTTCTTAATAATCCCATTGATATTGCAAATGAATTTAATAAATATCTTATAAATTTGACAAATATAAACAATAAAATAAACAAAAACACAAATAAAAATCGGGTACAGGAAAGTATTTTTTTATGCCCAGTAAGTCACGAAGAAGTGCATAAGATAACAATGTCATTAAAAAATACTTTTTCTGTGGGATACGATGGAATTTGTACATATATCCTTAAAATCTGTGTTAGACAAATCGTGCCAATATTAACTCATTTAATAAACCTTTCTTTAGAAAATGGAATTTTTCCTGAAGCATTAAAAAAATCAGTAGTCAAACCATTATTTAAAAAGGGAGACAGAACCAAATTAAACAACTATAGACCAATTGCTTTACTATCTATTTTCGATAAAATATTTGAGAAGGTTATGCACAAGAGGATTAGTGATTTCCTCAACAAACATAACGTAATTAGACGTGAACGAAATGGTTTCCAAAAGGGTAAAAATACAACTCTGGCTACTTTTAATATGATGCAACAAGTCATTACAAATGTTGATAAAAAAAACCTACAATGGTAATGTTTTTTGATATGTCAAAAGCTTTTGACTTTGTTTCCCATAACATACTGCCACAGAAGCTTGAAAATTATGGAATTAGAGGAGTGGCTCTAGATTGGATAAAATCCTATTTAACAAATAGAGTACAATGTGTTGAGCTCTTAAATTTAGATGAAAATAAGGTAATAAGGCCATATAGATCGGATCACCAAGTTAATAGCTATGGTGTTCCACAAGGAAGTATACTAGGACCACTTCTCTTTCTACTATACATCAATGATCTGCCGGATACGACATCTCAAAACTGTACACTTTTTGCGGATGATATTTCCATAGTTTTGACATGTAACGAAGTAAATGAATTTTATAATCAAATTAATCAAACTATTCAATCGGTAATTCAATGGCTAAATGACAATAGCTTAAGTATAAACTTAGATAAGACTAATTATGTTCAATTTCATTCCAAAGTAGCAAAACCAATAATTGACAATGTATATTATAATAATACGAAAATCAAGGAATGTAACAACGTAAAATTTTCAGGTATAACCATTGATAAATATTGTGACTGGAGACCTCATATAGATGATTTATGTAATAAACTTAACAAATTTGTTTTTGACGTGACAACGTCTTAAATTAGGTTGCGGCTGGGAGTCACTTATGAAAAAGTGTAACGCTCGGTAACGTTACGATGAGTCACCGAACGAGAGAGAGGCCCGCCGAATGCCTTGCGTCTCTCTCCCACTCAACTATGATCGGTCTGCCGCCGTTGTCACGTAAAATCTTCGCCCGTAAAACCGACTTTACAGGCAACCATTTTTGTCCTAAGGAGGCTCCGTAGAACATCAAGCATACAGACTAGTTTGCTAGCTTATCACGGTTATGTAAGCTCTATATTAAGATACGGTCTAATAATGTGGGGCAATTCGAGTGATGTAAATAGAGCATTTTTACTACAAAAAAAGTGCATCAGGGCCATCAAAGGTATCCCTCCGTACCAGACGTGTAAGCCACTTTTTAAAAAAATTGACATACTGACTCTGCCATGTATGTATATTTATGAAGTAGGTGTATTTGTTAAAACGCATATGTATTTATTTACAAAAGCGAGGGACTTTTTTCCTCGGAATACTAGACGCGGCGATAGGCTTGTTTTAAAAGAGGTACCAAGGACTGAAATATACCAAAAAAATTGTATGGCAATGTGTGTAAAGATATATAATAAATTGCCTACAGATATAAAGGAACTCCCATTGTCCGGTTTTAAGAAAAAATTAAAATCGTGGCTCATCAAATCTTATTATAAAATTGACGAAATCTTTAAGAATTATTAAGTGTGACTTTAATATAATTGTTAATTGTGAATTAAATTGAATTTTCGTCATTACGCCCCATAGTCTTTTTTATTCTTTCATTGTAAATTAGGTACTTCAGTATTATTTTCACATGCTTGTCAACTATAAGCAAAATAGATTAAGGACATGTTTATTATTTACGATCTTATGTACTCTATTTTATGTGAATAAATATCATTATCATTATCATTATCACGAAAAACAAACCTTGTTACTTACTGCAGTCATCGTATTGAAACCTTTATTTGTTTTAGGACCATTAGAGTTATGATTATGCTCGCAGCGTTTTATATGTGGATCTCGTAAGTTTTTTCCTTTTATTTATTCTGTTTCCAAAAAGCATCAGCTTACTACTTAACTTATGATAATTACTTATGAGGAACAATCAAGAAAATATTAAAAAAAACCTGATTGTGTAAATAAAAGACTTAATTCAATTCAAATGAAAATTACAACAGCAGCCTGGGATGCAAGCGGGCCGAGGATGTGGACTTAGTCCAGTATCGAAGGGAGGCCGCGGATTCAAGTGCCGTTCACTTTACTTACTTTTCATAATTTTCTTGAATAATTAAAATAAGCTTTATGCTGTATGTTATGTTGTGATTTGGTTACAGCTGGGTGACAATTTATTGCTCCAATATACACCCAATGATGAGTCTCACGTTTTCGAATACGACCCTAGCGTTTTTAGCTTATTCATGGGTATGTACCTATCACAATTTTTTACTAGTTAGGTTTTGATGCAAAATTGCCACTCTGCGATTATACAGTGAGTTGGCCGGCCTTTCTTGAGATAAGAATGTCTTACAATTTCCATTTTGTTGCCTTGCTTAACCCGTCAAACACCGCGCGATCGGATCCGCTGGCTGGCTGGACAAGAATAAAGGTGATGCCCTCAACTGTAATAAATAATTTTATTGAAAACAATGATGTCAAACACCTTCATTGTTTTATTAACTGGTTTTGACAGAACCTAAGTCAACAAGGCCACTTAAGGCCTGCACTTGCGAGGGAATCACGACGAGTTTAACGACGAGTCTTAATCATAAAAATGTACAAAAATAAAAAATGTCCAAATAGAAAAATGCCCAAAAGTTAAAATGACCGAAAATAAATCAATCGCTGCGATGATATCGCCGTGTAAACACAACGCCTCGTTGTAATGGCACAATTCTGAAGCTTCTTACATGATTGACAAGACATATTATTCTGATTGGAGGGGGATTCTCAGGAATATCATATCACGGAAGGCGGTGAGCTGATGATGTTTGGCGTTTAAATAAAAGTGGGTATAAAAATAGTTACCTACGGGTTTCTAAACGCAACGTATCAAATGAGCTATCACGTGTTGAGAGTGTTACGTGGTGAGAGCATGGTCGTATTTAGACCAAAGTCGCGAGTTCAAGTCCCGCTCACGTGGTACTTTTTCACCATTTCATTATTTTATTTGAGTACTTACTGCATCTTGAATGCCTAAAAACCCTATAAAGATAAAGATAATTTATGTTTGTGCAGGGGAGTGTCGATAGCAACTATGTGCCGAACCTCCCGGCTACGACGACCATTACGCTTCCGCCGAGGACGAGACCGAAAACCACGACCACCACAACAAAAAAAACTGTATCGAGGCGCCGGAGGACCTCTACTACACCTCAAATTACCCTCACTTCACGCACTACGTTTAGCCCCAAAACAACAACAACAACAACCACCACCACGACCACCACCACGACCACCACCACGACGACTACCACCACGACGACCACCACCACAAAGAAGACCACCACGACGACCACCACCACAAGGAAGACCACTACCACAAGGAAGACCACCACGACGACTACCACCACAACCACCACCCGGACCACTACCACGACCACAACTACTAGGTCGAGAAGAGGTTTGTTTTTCCTTATTATCTTGGAAGCTACTATCACATAGACTGCTCGGAAGCATAAAATTTTTATTATAAGGCCTTGTAACGTTTATAATATGAACGTTATGTGCGTATACGCAGGCACATGTATATTGCACATTATCAGTGGACAATTTAGTGTTTGGACTAAACTTGTCTGCGTATACGCTGGTATAAGGTTGACTGGTAGAAAAAGCCCTAGGCCTTAAGTCCGCCTGTAAAATTTTGTGTAATAAAGTTAAATAAATAAAAATAAAATAAATATACAATTTACAAAATTTCCAAAAAAATAGTCTGAGAGTAGCATACTTTGGATAGTATCAACAAAAATCAACTACTACCCTTTGCTGATTTTTGGAGATTCTCCGGCTAAACTAGTCCTAGCGGCGGCGATGTCCACTTGTGGACACAATGAAGTCTTCTTTCACACATCCACGAATCACGTTAGTTCATCCTTGGCGCGGGCCCAAATTAGGCAAGCGGTTGGCTTCTGGACCTTAAAAGCTATGCCGATGCCATGGGAACTCAATGCTTCTCCAGATAAGCGATCAGTTATATACGAAATTGCAGCCACGCAGCGTTGAGTCAAAGCGATGACTGAGCGAAAACGCAAGTAAATCATGCGCTGAAGGACACCTAGCGCAGATTCGCGAATTGATGGCAATTAATAATTCCATTTAGAAATATATTCAGCCTGTCTACACTCAAACACGCGTAACTATTTTCCAGCCTTAAAGGAAATATACCTATAGTTTGCACATCGTCAAAGTCTACCTAATTGTATAAGTCTAAGATGCTCCCACTTAATAATATATATACAGTGGACTGATGAATACAAAAGCCTATGTGCATTGCGAAACAGCTAAGCGGTAATTACTACTAAAATATTAAGTTTAAATCCCAGTATGGGAAAGCGAAGCGAAATTACAAACTTTAAAATATGTAACTTAAACCTAAATTAAATAATCTGTTATGTTATTGAGTTGGCGAAGGGCACAACATAACAACTGGGTGAATTAGCACAGTTCCTCGCACAGGTTCCACCCCAAATATTTACAGACGCTACTCTGACTGTCCCATTTTTGTCCGGAAAGGTTTCTGTATGATACCTAACGTCCAATGTAAAGGCATGTCCTGCATACAGACTACAATTTTTGTCTAGATTGTAGAGTATGTAGATACTCTAAGCGCCACCTCTTCAAAAGGAATGAACAAGTTTCTCACATCGCGAAAATATAAGGTGTATGAGAGATTCATTAACGTTGCGAGTAGGCATAAAAACAAGAGGCTTATTTACCAGAATAGGTTACATAAAAGAATCTTACGTTACTAAAATAATACTTATCCAAAACTAACCCTTAATGTATACCTATCTTTCAGTTGAATATTACAGTCAAGAACAGTTAACTTTAAAAGATGCTGACCAAAACAAAGGTAGAATGGAAGTCAAGTGGGTCTTTGGAAATAGAGACCGCATGCATGCACATCTACACAAAAAATTTAATAGAAGAAGAGATATAGATTATAAATCACCAGAACTTGTTGGGGTAACTACAAATTAAATATTCATCCATACTAATAATCAAAATCGGTCAGATGCGTGTTGAGCCACAAGCAGTGTAGCGTTCCGGTAGTCACTTGATTTACGTAACTAACGACTATCTAACAAATTTTTAATTGAATTTGTATGAAATTTTCGACTTCGAAATTGGTCGACTATAACTCTTTAATTTGTAAACTCTACTTAGCTCGGCTCTAAAAGTTTTCCATTTAACTTCTTTATACATATTACGCGTTATAATAAATATACTTACCTACTACTGCCGTAAACTTTTTCAAGTGTCCGAGTGAGGTGGCGTCACGCTGTTAATCACCTTTGCGACTGAGGTGCCATTCAATCGATGGACCACCTTCTGTCATGGCTCATCATGTCCGAGCCGTACGTAAACGAATTTACTCATATTCATTATATAAATCGAGTTGCGACCCGTGGTTCCACCGGCTAGACCCACCAATGGGTCCAAGGGGATTTTGTTTTTTACCCATGGACCCATTTCCACTGCTTTTGCAGTTAGCGGGTCTACGGGTAAATTTACAATTTTTTTCATACATAAAATGCTTTGTAACTTACATTTTATTCATTTTTAGTGTCGATTTAGGCAACCCGGCACCGTCGCACTTGTGTACATGGAAAATGAAAGAGCCGTTAAATACATTCCTAATCTTTTTAATGACAACAGAAAAGTGTACCATGCATGGATGGAATGGAATGGTGACCGCATAAGTTGTGGAGTAAATAAGGATACACTAGTTAGTTGGAAGGTTCCATTCCCCGTGAAGTACACACATACCCATTTCAGTGAGGCGAATCGTTATGCAGACATAAGTAAGTATTTATATGATTTTCCAGATTTTCCTGATGTTTGCATTCAATACGATTAAATTTTTAGCGGCTAAGAGGATATACTATTGTTAAGTAGTGATATTTATGCTCAAATTATAATTGTTTATATAGTAAGGTACAATTTAGACTAACCGGCTCGCATCGTAGCTGATGCCGCTATTTTTTAAAGAAGTATATATATTTTTTTTTTTGGTGAAACCGCAATGGTATTGCATCATCTCGCAGCCTAACGACATCCAAAGTTCTGTTGAATGCACTTTCAGCAAAATGTAAGGAGCAAATGAATACCTCCTTCACATTTGGTCGTATATTTTCGTTTCCAATTGCTTCTAATCATTTTTTTCTTTGATATTCACTTTTTGGTAACCTGAAAAAAAGAAATATATAGATAACCTCACAACAACCGCTTTCACGACTCATCATTTTATTTTAAGTTATATAAAGGTCTGTAACTTTGTATTTTTTTTTGATGGGGAATACCTCATCAGTCATCAACCAATTCAAAAATTCTTTAACTTTTGCTACATCATTGAAAACAATATTTTACTTACAAAAAGTTTCACATTGTGATGTACTGTACGTGAACAGAGTACACACTGTCGAATATTTGGATTTCTTGCCCTAACATTTCTTTAAATCAATATACTAAACACATCACTAGCCGTCAAAATAACTTTATTCTAATATCGAAAATAAAGACTTATTTATTCCAATTTACCACTAATCGTATAATTTGGGTGGATAATTAGTAAAAACACACCAAAAGAAGCCGATCATCTAATACTAACAAATATTTTAGTTGAAATGTAAACTTACCGATGTAACGACAAACTCTTCTGGTTTTCCTTGTTTTTTCGTTCCACATCCAACAACACTGCAGTTATCACTGATTTATTAAATTTCCTCAAGGCTTTGAAATTTCTTGTACCGTAGAAAACCAGAACTAAACATGGCGGACCGGCCACACTAGGTATTCAACCGTACGTCAGAATGAAAATTTTTGCCATAGCAGCACGAACTGAAGTATTGTTATCTTTTTTTACATATAGAAAAATACATTAGTTAGAAAGTGACAACATTGTTTTTACTATTTCTGTATCGAAATGTATGATATTTGTATAACTGACGGTATGTATAGAACAATATGCCGAGTCCACTCTTTTATACGTCATTGACAAAATTTAGTTAATTGTTTAAATTTCGTTAACATCGACTCAACCTCTGATCACATCTTAATGCGCTGTAGGTTCACAATTCACAATATCGTTAGTGTTTTTGCAAAATAGACAATATGCATGTGATTCAGAAACGAACAAAAAAAATGATGTGTATACTTCATTGCTAAAGAAAAATACCCATATATATATCTTTTCAATTTAACGTGTTTCCATTGAGAAATTAATTATTTAAAAGCTGTATTTTTAAAATTCCCTCGCAAATTTCTGAAACGCCACGTGACGTCACGAAACACTGTCAAACTTAATTTTCTAAATAGTCTGTGCTGTCAATCACAAATTAAAAAGAAGAAGACTATCTGTCACTGTCAATAAGTCATTTGTAATTTGCAGTGTTACCAGATTGGGTATTTTTTCAGTTGCAGTTGAATGGTATAATCCGCTAATTTACTAAACCTCTAGCTGTTTGGCATTACAGCTCGGTTTTGTAAAACAGCGAACCCTAATACGCGGAATGATTCCTTACATTTGCATCTTTGGGCATATGAAAATATATTTTGTCAGGTGCAGTTACAATGTTATTTTTGCACATAGGAACCATACAATATTTATAATAAGATTTTGTGCGCCCTTCCATTTGTAATGAATTGATATTAAAAGCTTTAATCACTCACTTATAATCACAAATTAGATAGTATTACTTATAAAATAAAACTGTGAATCCAAAACTTCGTTGTTTTGTTGATATTATTTTGAATTTGTAATTTGCACTTGACTGACACTGACATATAAGTGTATCTATGACATTGACAATGCACGGTGACGTCACAGAAAAAAGCGCAAAATGGCACCGCGTTTATAGTCGTCCAAAAATAATAGTAATTTTAATAATTTTTTTAAGCTTATTTAATAATATTCTGTGAGTGTTATATTTTTTTCCGGTTATATAATAACTTATAGAATCGTTTAAAAAAATAAAAAAATAACATGAATATACCCTATTACTATAATTAAACGTAAAAGCACCTGTGGTCGTGGTAGTAAAAAATCGGCACCGAAAAACTATTGTAGTCTGTATTTGTATATAGGTTCCAACACATTCAGTCAAAAAATTATCAGGAATGGATGATTTCTTTATGGCTCCAAATTCATTTTTTTGTTTTTTTGTTGTAGGATTGGCACTACTTTTTCCATTTTGGTGCGGAGTTCGAGTTGCATCTGTTATTTATATTTAATACAGTGCTATTTTTAGTTGTATCATATCTAGTATATATTGCGATTTTCATAACAAAAAACAACAAAAACATCGAACAAAGAGTTTGTCTTAAAATTTGCATCGCCAATGGAATTTCGTGTTCAGTGTTACTGAAAATTTTACTGAAGGTTTACGGTCAATATATCACTAACATTTGCTTATGAGTGGTAAAAAGCGTTCAAAAAGCGGTCGAGATGCGATGGAAGAGTTGCCTCGCTCTGGGTAGGCCATCAACGTCTGCAACTGAAGTTAACATCGCAAAAGTGAAGGAAATTGTATCTGAAAATCCTCATTCAACTTTGAGAGAGATAGCCGTCGAACTTTATGTATCTCACAAATCGATCTGAACCATTTTAAATAATCACTTAAGTATGATTGGTATGAAACATGTTGCCACTCGGCTAGTCCCAAAAGACCTGAATTTTCTCATTCTCCAAAAACTTAATCGCATGAGGGTCGCTGAGGACATGCTAGATCGAGTCAATCCCGACCTAACAGTCATGAAACTCATTGTGACTGGTGACGAGACATGGGTTTACGAGTTTGACATGCAAACTAGTCAAAAAGCTTCAGAGTGGCGCCTTCTAACTGAACCGAAACTGAAAAATGCCAAAGTCGATCAAAAGTTAAAGTCATGTTTACTGTTTTCTTTGACTATCGCGATGTAGAGTTCTTGCTGGAAGGTCAAACTATAAATAAAGAATATTATTTGAGCGTTTTCGGCGTTTAAGGGAGCAAATTCGACGAAAAAGGCCAGATTTGTGGAAAGAAAATTCTTGGATTTTGCACCACAATAATGCGCCTTCGCACATTGTGAACGACTCTGACCAAAAACTCCACAAATATCATCGAGCAACCACTTTAATCACCAGATATGGCTCCATCTTTTCGATTTATCTTTCGATTCAATTTACCACTTCGTGACACCCTTTGCCATTCAGTAGAAGATAGAAAAGAGAATTCGCGGCGAGAACTGTACTCAATTCCGGAAAAAGCGTTTAAAAAAAATGTTTTTATGATTGCATTATTCGTTGGCGTAAGTGTATCGCTTCTAAACGAGCATACTTTGAAGGTGATAAAATAAATTTGGATGAATAATTAACATTTTGTATTATTGATAATTTCCCGATACTTTCTTCACAGAGGTACTCGTAGTATAATGTTTTTTAGGGGAAAACAATAACATATTTTTGTAAATATCGTTATTATATACCCTCCAAATCGTTATTATAGAGACATATTACTGTTTGTAAGTGGTTTTCTACTATTATATATATGACTTACTTTAAAATAAATTTAATACAAAACAATATGGACCGAAATCAAAATTAAAGCATTCCTTCCATGGGAAGTAAGTAAGTACACGTACCACGATCATATATGTCGGCCTTTGGCCTTGCCACAGACATAGATAAAATGGCCATTCAGATAAAAGATATTACTTTTATTACGGATTCGATCTAAAATGGACAATATAATAAAAGAAACAAAATATAAACTCAATTATTGAGTTTAAAAAAATAATAGCGATCTGAAACTTATTTAAATGCTTAATTTTTACCTCTACTTTTCTGTTGAAATTTACCACGGCCATAGGTGCTTTTACTAGTAAAATTTATTTTTCAAAAAACTTACATGCGATTCTTAAGGTTTTTCTACTGACCCCACACAATATCCAAAACACGATTGAGCATTTTTTGCTCTATAGAAAAAAAACTAAAACATACCTTTAATTTAAAACATATTCTAATTATTTTATAAATAACCTTTTTCATTAAAATTATACCAATGGACAATTTTTAAGCTGTTGGACATTTTTCTTTTGGGACATTACTCGTACAAATCTACAATCTTTAATTCAGGCGTTGCGCGGGCTGTAAGCAACTTACTAACACAAAATACAGTAAAAGCAATAAATTCGATCTTCGTTCTGAAAAGGATATCTAGCAGCTGAAATTGTATTATAATATGTGATTGTTATCAACAGTAGGAGTTCAAGAAACCTTATGGTACGACTTGATGAGAAGTGGCGATAAAGAATCGTTGAGAGTTAGCGGTCCTATTGACGAGACAAGTACACGCAATCAAACAGGTTAGAAACTTTTATTTCAAGTGACTTAGGGCCATTGACTTGTATATTACTGGTGTAAGGACCAAGCCAACCACGCGACGAAATGGTACTAACGCTTAACGCGTCAGTTTAGGGCCAACGTGATTTCAATTCGATAACTCTGCGGCTCCGAGTAGCCAGAGTACCCACGCGATCCGTCCTCCCCGCATTCGTCGGAATCGAGTGCATAGGCGTAGAAACATTAGTTCATATACTAGGTATCGCCCGGCGGCACCTGGACGATTTGCGTCCTTATTAGGCCCTTCTGGCAACCGTAGCTTGGGCCCTTCAGGCAAAACATGGGTGTTGCAGCACCCCAAAATTTGCCATAACCCCTAGCACGCCCAAAGCCGAGGTTTCTCCCTTGGGAGCCCTTTGCGCTGTTGCTAGTAGTACTTATATAAATATAGGAAGCCGGGCCTTTGGCCCGCTCCTCAAACCATATCCGGTGGAGTAGGATATGCCGTCTGAGGCAACCTACACTTGCCAATTCAAAAAAAAAAACGTGATTTAGTCATTTGCGGTCCGCGGAACAATTCGTTCATTGTTTGTTTGTAATTGCCATAAAAATGCTTAGGTAATTGTGTAATGAAAGGCTATAAAAATAACGATACAAAAGTTAAAATTTATGTTACAGAGGCGGGAAACTGTATGACCCTTGCTAAATACCTATATATATCATTTCATTTCGAGCACTACTGTTTCAGATCTTGTCGCTGTCAATAGTTATTACAGTTTCTACCAGGCATCAGAGGAGCCAATTTCATTGAGAGTGCCGGCTGAACAGCAGCCGTATAGAGAGTTTTTCGTCCTTCTTACTACAAGGAAGTCGTGGTCGGAGCCGCGGATTTTGGTAAATACCTCATCAGAATAAAATATGCGAATTTATATTTTTCATTGGAAACAGTTGAAGAATTAAGCAGAGGTTCTATCAAACCACTTTTTTCATTGTTTTTAGCCTGATATGTAAGAGCAATGCAGCCGGTATGGATTCAGACAATAGCTATGTCATTTGCGGTCTTCCCAACTCTTTTGCACACAGCCCAGATATCAATATGACTTGCACTGCGTCCGGCCGAGTCATAGCTCCTTCCCCCGTCCCGCACCACTGCTCGCTGACCGCCTTGCTGCCACTGCCATCGCTTCATCGAGCCAGCTTACCGGTACTTCTTTCAGTTACAAGCTATCCATTTTGTTTCAGATACACATTGGAGACGAAAATGGCAGAAAGTGTACAATAAGCAAAAATGGATTAATCAGGGTGCGCACAATATGCCTCATAGACTGGCATAAGAACACCTACCTACCCTTTTGGATATGGTTTAATAATGGCGAAATTGCCATCAAGTCTGGATATGGGAGTCCTGATTACCTGAAGCCGTCCATAGCATGGTCAGACCCAGAGCCTTTCGACGTCAAATATTACGGCCTGCGGACGAGAGTCGGCGAACTCTTTTTCATTCTCAACGAAAGAGGTAATGATTATGTAAAAGATACGTACGACGAGAATGTGGAATATTTGGTTTTTGATTAATCGTTTGAAATACAGGCTTTGGGGAATATTTAAGCTATCGAGCATTAAATCAGTACTTTATAGATACTTGCATTACTACCGTGTTTAGGGTTCCGTACCCAAAGGGTCCTAACGGGACCCTATTACTGAGACTCCACTGTCTGACCGTCTGTAACAGGGCTCTATCTCTTGAACCGTAATAGCTATACACTTGATTTTTCTTCCGATTATTTATTACTGTGGCCGCTAAAATTAAAGGGGGTCTATGGCCATTCCCCGGTTTCATCATCAAGAGATGAATACCGAACAGAAGTGGCGCCCTCATTCAAAATAATATTGTTTAATCGTAAATATGGTAATAATTACTAAGTTGCTAACGAACAGGTACTTATAAAATATTCCGTTTAGTTTTAAAACATGTTTTTGCCAAAAACAGCCGATTTTAGCAAAACGCATTTTTAACTAGACGGACTACCAACGAATGAATTTAAACTTGGTTTTGTCTAGGGTAAGGAGACTCTTAACCCATTCGTTTGTGAGCTTATTTCCTGGGCCTTACAATAAATTGTTGTATTTTTTTTTATTATTACTGCTATTGTAACTTTATTAGTAAGAGTGTAAATGTGTAAATATAGTAAAGCTGAATTATTATAATGCATTAATAAATGTCATTTGTACATACATATTTAAAATATTAATATGTTATATAAGTTACAAATACTTTTATTCTCTACTTATTTATATACCTCTATTAGAATAGAATAGAATAATTTTTATTTGAATTGAATCTTCAACATACACAACCTATTACAACTAAATAAAAATACAGAAATTATAATACAAAATACATAATAGTCTGTGTGTAAGTTGCAGCAATTCAAAAAGGTCAAAAGCTCAGCGTAAACTTTTAATCACGGGTAAGTAAAGCACTGGTTTTCTGCTATGACAGGAATGAAGTGATTGACGAGACTATATTGGAACAAACAAAAAACAACAATTAGATTTCTTTTTTATGTTTTTAAGGTAGCAATTACACGTTGGCTGCCATGAGCACCACCGGTTCCCATCACGTAATCTTTGTGTAGCCATGAGCACCACCGGTTCCCATCACGTAATCTTTGTGTAGCCATGAGCACCACCGGTTCCCATCACGTAATCTTTGTGTAGCCATGAGCACCACCGGTTCCCATCACGTAATCTTTGTGTAGCCATGAGCACCACCGGTTCCCATCACGTAATCTTTGTGTAGCCATGAGCACCACCGGTTCCCATCACGTAATCTTTGTGTAGCCATGAGCACCACCGGTTCCCATCACGTAATCTTTGTGTAGCCATGAGCATCACCGGTTCCCATCACGTAATCTTTGTGTAGCCATGAGCATCACCGGTTCCCATCACGTAATCTTTGTGTAGCCATGAGCACCACCAGTTCCCATCACGTAATCTTTGTGTAGCCATGAGCATCACCGGTTCCCATCACGTAATCTTTGTGTAGCCATGAGCACCACCGGTTCCCATCACGTAATCTTTGTGTAGCCATGAGCATCACCGGTTCCCATCACGTAATCTTTGTGTAGCCATGAGCACCACCGGTTCCCATCACGTAATCTTTGTGTAGCCATGAGCATCACCGGTTCCCATCACGTAATCTTTGTGTAGCCATGAGCACCACCGGTTCCCATCACGTAATCTTTGTGTAGCCATGAGCACCACCGGTTCCCATCACGTAATCTTTGTGTAGCCATGAGCACCACCGGTTCCCATCACGTAATCTTTGTGTAGCCATGAGCATCACCGGTTCCCATCACGTAATCTTTGTGTAGCCATGAGCATCACCGGTTCCCATCACGTAATCTTTGTGTAGCCATGAGCACCACCGGTTCCCATCACGTAATCTTTGTGTAGCCATGAGCATCACCGGTTCCCATCACGTAATCTTTGTGTAGCCATGAGCACCACCGGTTCCCATCACGTAATCTTTGTGTAGCCATGAGCATCACCGGTTCCCATCACGTAATCTTTGTGTAGCCATGAGCATCACCGGTTCCCATCACGTAATCTTTGTGTAGCCATGAGCACCACCGGTTCCCATCACGTAATCTTTGTGTAGCCATGAGCATCACCGGTTCCCATCACGTAATCTTTGTGTAGCCATGAGCATCACCGGTTCCCATCACGTAATCTTTGTGTAGCCATGAGCACCACCGGTTCCCATCACGTAATCTTTGTGTAGCCATGAGCATCACCGGTGGGATCAAAAAGTTATTTAAGGGTATTGTTTTGGGTACTTTTTTGGAGGCTAGAGCCAAACTGTGAATGCTATTTTGTAAAAGATACTCTATAGTTATATTTTTGCAAAAACTTGAATTTTTAGATACCTACCTAGCTTCTCAGGGGCTACTAAAATAATTGATAGATATCATCACTTTGCACCATAATGTAATTGGGCCTGTCAAGTGTTTTGAGTCATATCATACAACTTGTAACATGCAATCTAAACATAATGCTATAGACTTCGGTCTGCCACAATTCTATTTTTCGAATGGCTTCCAAGTGATTACAATCTTTGGAAGATGAAGCATTGATACACATAGGATATTGCGAGGATTGTACACGCCAGTTTGGCTACAGTAAAGTTGTTGCTCGCCTTGTCGAGAATCTAATCATTTTTTTGCGTACGATCTGCGTCCAGAGCCTAGCGCATCGGTTGCTCTCAGTGCGCAACAGGTATCAAACGTTGCTCATCATAAAACTCTAGCATGTAGCCAATGCTCCCGACGAACGACTGACGAGTGCCTTCTTCAAATAGTGTCCACACGCCCTCTGTGTCAGAAGTACCTACTTCCGAAAGAAACAACTGGTAGTACCAAACGTGTTTTTTTAGCGTTTTTAACTCGATCTTTATAATGGCATTAACTAGATAAGTACACATGATTTTTTTTACAGAATACATCTATATACTATCACGTCTTTATCTCTAATGCATTTTGGGTATTGTGGCTCTAAGCAGACAGAGCCCAGGGCAGCAAGACTTAAAGGCCACCTGTGTTGATCACCGTTTATAAACGAAAAACAAACATTCTAACAGGAAAAAAACAAGCGTTTTCAAAATCCCCTGCGACCTCGTGCTTAAGCCCTTTGATCTCATATAGCCTTTGGATATTCAGGTTTCTTGACATGTAGGTCAATCATATATTATATCCCGCAATCTCTCGTGGCAGTATAATCTAAGCGAGCTCAGAGCTCATTCTTTGTGAGAATTTTTTAGATTTTAATAAAATAGCCTTGAAAGACTTTATTTTACAATGATAAAAGTTAAAGACTTTATTTTACAATGATAACAGTTAAAGACTTCATTTTACAATTGTAAGTTTATACCGCAATAGCTTTGATGTGTTTTTTTTTTTTTTTTTTTTTTTTTTATTAGAAATTTGAGTGCGTTTGATCTCTATCTAGCCTGATGGGAAGCTAAGATGAGGTCTAAGGTGTATCACGCAGACTCAAAAAATGCCTATTCACTCTTGCCTTGAAAATCCCTAAATTATATGTATGGGGAAACATCGACGCAGGGAGGGAATTCCACACCTTAGCGGTTCGCACAATGAAGGAGGAGGCGAATCGAGAGGTACGATGAGGAGGAATATCGACCACAAATGGGTGGAATCCCTGTCCACGTCGTGTTGTCCGATGGTGGAATGGTGCAGGGGGAATTAAATTATGTAATTCCTGCGCACACTCCCCGAAGTGCAACCTGTAGAAGACACACAGACTTGCTACCAGTCGGCGATGTTCGAGGCTGTGGAGCCGTCCTGCCGTAAGCAACTCATCACCAACGAGTCTTCTGGCACGTCTGTCGATAGCTTCCAGGGCTTCGAGCTGATAGCGGGCAGATCCATCCCATAGGTGGGAGCAATACTCCATACATGAGCGGACTTGAGCTGTGTAAAGGCTCAACAGTTGGTCAAGGGTAAAATATCGTTGGACCTTGGAGAGGATGCCCAGTTTTTTAGAAGCCGTCTTAGCCCTGGACTCAATATAGCTACCGAAGTTAAGATTTGATGAGAGATCGATACCGAGAAGTTCGAGATGACGGGTGATAGGAACAGGCACACCCCGGAAAGTGGGAGCCAAGTTGAAAGGGCTCTTTTTAGCAGAGAAGAGACACGCCTGTGTCTTAGAGGCATTGAATCTCACAATCAATTGAATTTTAACATTATCCGTCTTATTATAAAAACAGGACTTTTTGATGTGTATTTTAACATTTTCCGTCTTATTATAAAAACAGGACTAACTTTGTTACTAGATTTAAACCTTTACCCGTCCAAATCAAGTTGATATCTATTAATACCACACTATCTCACCTGTCAATGTCAACTTGATTTGGGCGGATAATGGTTTAAACATAGTAACAACTGACCACCTGATTCCTGTATAGTGGCTGTTAGTTGAGAAACACATGTGTGATGTACGGGTTCCATCTATCGGGCAGACTCTCGATGCTCAGAACTTCATTTGGCATAACATACTTGGCAGAATCTTATTTGAAAGAACATTTGAAACGCATAAAAATTAATATAATTTTTGTTTGGACGAATATTTATATGTCCAAATGTACAATAGAATTTCCATGGAAATAGTGGGATACACCCGAATACTTTTAAGATGTCAGAATTTTATTTAGTACAATTACCTTTTACATACGTTAAGTTTCGCATAATTTGTTTTAGAATAATGTTTAATTAGTGTTACTTTTATTTGGTATGATTTCTGTAGTATCGGAACGTAATTTGACATATGTCAATGTCATGGCGCTTGACGTCGCATAACCTCTGACGGGTGTACTGAGACGGACCGTAGACCACATCCTTTTCCCCTGGAGCTTGCAGTGTGTGTAATGTAAAATAAAACGTAAGAAAGTAAATAAAGTCCTGTTGTGCATACTCTCGTTTAATTACAAAATATAAACAATACATGGCGCAGCCGAAATAACCACAAACGCTCCAAGAAGTGCTGGCAGAAAAACAAAAAGATTGTGAAGAAAACTCAAGATATAACGTGGGAACAGGAATCGCATGGCAGACGACGAGCTGGAAATCATGGCGCATATTGAATATAGAATGCCTCAGCCGCTTGCGCTAGATTCAGTTGAAGATCTGTTGCCACGTTGGAATAAATTTAAACAACAATTCCAAATCTTTCTTTCTGCGGCGGGGTTCGAGAGGCTGTCGGAAACCCGAAAGGCAGCCATATTGCTGAACGCGATAGGCCAGGACACGCAAGACCTGTATATTAATATATTAAAAAAAGGTGAGGACACCCCAAAGTACGAGCACGTCGTCCAGGTTCTAGACGACTACTTTACCCCGAAGCAGAACGAGGTTATAAACACTTTCCACTTCAATAACAGAAGGCAAGAAGATGGCAAATCTTTTGATGTTTTTTATTCATGCCTGAAAAAATTTATAAAAAATTGCAATTTTGGGAGATCGCATTGTCATGGGCTTACAAGACAACAAACTACAACAAAAGCTTCTAGAAATCAGCGATCTCACCCTAGACAAGACCATCAGCATGTGCCGCGCGGCGGAGCTGTCTAAAAAACATGTGAAGCGGCGGAGCTGTCTAAAAAACATGTGAAAGTCATACAAAAGCAGCCGGAGTCCCTGTTGTCGGTGAATGCAGTCTCGAATCAAAGCGAGCGGCCTCACAGCTCAACAAACCGAGAAACTAAGTATAATAATAATTTGAGTAGTAAATTGTCTAATAATAATAATAATAATTTTAATAGGAAATTTTATCATTGTCTTAAGTGTAATCGGGAACATGGCCCAAGGCAATGTCCGGCATTTGGCAAGAGCTGTTCTGTTTGTCATAAATTGAATCATTTTGCTTCGGGATGTAGAAACAAAACAGTACATAGTGTAAAAATGAGTAATAATTTTGATGAGACTGATGAAAGTAATCTAGTGCAAGACTTATGACTAGTTAAAGTATGTCACTCTATTGGAAATAAAATTAATTTAAAAAATAACGAATGGTTACAAATATTAAGAGTAGAAAATAAAAAAGTCTCTTTTAAGTGTGACACTGGGTCACAAGTAAATGTCCTGTCCTTGAGGGAATTAAAAAAAATTGTCAATGATGATAGTCCTGAGTGGTCTGAGACTAACATAATATTAGAAGCCTTTGGAGGAAGCAGGATAAAACCATTGGGCATCAGGACTTTAACATTATTTCATAATAGTTATAAATTTTTGACCTAAGAAAACCATAATCGTTACAATCTATAATACCTACTATTGTTGGTCAACATAAACAATAGCATTCCGAGTTTACTCGGGTCGAGCAAAAATATAGGTAAGGTTATGTTAGAACTGTGACTAGTTGACTACCCAAGGTAGACAGCCTTTAAATACTATGATATTTTTTTATATTATAGCAATAAGCATTATCGTCGTTATGTATGCTACAAAACAATTTTATTCGACAAATTATCTATGCCAGAAGAAAATTCTATTTTAGAAAAGATTCAGCATTTAAATTACTATACGTATGAATTAAAAACGAAAAGGCGATTTTGACTGCGAACTTTCTGCGACATAATGATTCTACTTTAGGTTATTATGGCAATAAAATTTATGCTTAAGATTATTCTCATTTTGAAAATTATTGGTTTTGAATCTACGGTAAATGAGTAGATGCCAAACTATTTTCTACAAAATGACGTTTCTGTAAACCTATGCATAATAAATTAAATAAACCTATTATAACATAAAAAGTTCTACTATAAACCTGTGATGTACGATAGAAAAATCAGGTCTTCTTTTAAGCGAGCACCTGACCCCAGAATCTAAATTTTGCTCCTGCTTCCGGATAACAAATTTACTCTTAGCCAAACCGTCAGATTAAGAAAATAATATTTTTCAGCTTTTAAAAAATTGCATTACTACCTTTTATTTTATTCTGTCTACACCGTAAAGTACAAAGACGTGATAGTAAGTCGTATACCTATGTACGAAAAAGCTACATTTCTTTTCATGAAACAGCGGACTCCGGGTGGTCTGAAATTTGATTGACCGAGATTACTATTCACGCTGTGAACGTAATAGAAAAACAATGTAGTCTAAACATAGTGATGTTTTTACCCGATTACGGAGAAGCCAAAAGGACAGATATATGTTTTGCCGCTATGTATGTCTATATTTATGTTCATCTTTTCTCCCGTATTTAATTATATCTATGATACCTTGACAAATGAGGTATCGTTGGAAGCTTGTTTGCTGTCCACTGGCTATATGACGTCATAGTAAATTCAATATGGCGCCATCTATACGCCATAAAGTAATAAACTAAAAATCTCATTTTATTATATAGTATATTCTGGGTAGCCAAAGAGCTATAATGTGTGTGTAGCGATATCGGAGTTCTATTAGTTGTCAAAAAAACAGCAAATCCTTGTCTATCTCCAATGGAGTCTTGGCCTGAGCGTCTCGGAGGTCTCGTAAATGTTGTTGCGTAATAAACTCACACATTTTTCTCTAACACATCATCTGAAACTTATTTTAGTATATTATCTACACACCTTTACATAAAAATGTTCGTATCATTAACTTCTGTACTGAAAATCTCGATTTAGTATCATTACTATTACTGCATATCTTCATGAAAAATTCTCCTTTAAAGGTTTTGATAGCCGTCTTTGTGCTCGTGGTCAACCACTTCTACAGTGTCCTTCTCATTCCTCACAGACCTACGCGAAGTCCTTCGCTGTGGTCGCTGCGCGTTTATGGAACGCTTTACCAGTGGAGATAAGAATGTCTCAATCACTAGGCTCCTTTAAATCAAGAGTTCAGAAATTCTTTGCAGTCATAAATTGAGTTTTATAATATAAAATATTTATTTTTATATTATATGTAGTATATTCTTTAGGTATGTATGTAGTGTATTCGTAGTCTACTGGTTGACTGGAAGAGATCCCTTCTGGGATAAGTCCACCATTTGTAAAATTACCTTTTTTTATTTTATTATGTGTATCTTTGATGTACAATAAAGTTTTTTAAATAAATAAATACTATTACTAAAGAAAAAGTTACAAAGAAAAATCACAAGGAAAGTAAAACTAGAATAAGAGGCTAACCTTTGCCCAACAGTGGGTTGATGTGGGCTGAGAAAAGAAGAAGAAGAGGCTAACAAATGTAAAGAGAAAATCATAAATATAATTTTTATTGTTGTTCTTGTGTTGTGCTTTTTAATCACCAACCAAATTATTGAAGCAAGTTCAGTCAATGATAATGAACTGCTTTCCATAAAAACTAAGGAAAATAGAAAAAGAATTTCGCCTTCCCATACGAATCAGCGCTCGGCAGAATGAATTTTGTTGGGGAGGACAATTTTATTATCGATTTTAAATATTTTTTCATAGAAAGTTCAGAATCATGAACTAAACTTGTTCCAAAAAATTTACTGGTGGTTAAAAACTCATTCTGTATATAGAAGAGTTATCCACAAACTTTGTAAAATAGTGAGTATTTAATTTACTCTAGGCTACCATTGTAACCGAAGTATTTGTTAGGCTCTTGCTGTTTTTTCGTAGTTTGAAACAAACTTATTGCAAGAGAGTTGCCTATCCTATCTCACGTTTTCCAAGAAACGGCAAGTTAGCAAACATAATACCCTTTTGCACAAAAAAAAATACAAGACAGCATCTTACAGACTAGGAAATGAGCAAAAGACGACCTTATCGTTAAGATATCTTTAATGCAACCTCGCTTTTCTGGAAAACAAAAAACTTTGGCACTCCGGGAGTGCCGACAGAAGTGAAAACAAATCGGAAAATATTGAGTTGAGCACCACTGTATAGTCAATATGAAAATATTGACTATACAGTGGTGGTGTCGGTAACGAGTTCTATGGTTTTTTCCCATCTCAAAAAGTGCCCAACGCGCCTAAAGAAGTTTTCACTTCAATAAATGTCGGAAAATTTGTAGTGCGGCTTACGAATCAAACGTCTGCCACCGCCTCCGCTGAATAAAGACTGGCTTGATAAAATAAATATGCATTGATGCTGAAGACCAGCGGGTCTACCGCTTACCACAAAGCGATATCGCTTTCACATGTATATAGACCAGTATGTGTCTATAGAGTACATTTGAAAGCAATATCGCTTTGCTAGGTGGTTTGAAATGGCGGGGGGCAGGTGATGTTAAAAAAAACTAAATAGCATAGCACGGGTTTCAAAATCAAACATAATATAATGCAACCGAACACGCGTTAATAGAAAGAAAAGTTAAGTATCAGTCACACATAAATGAGGCTCACGCCTCGAGAGAATTTAAGAAGCGATTGTTGTTCTTTGACAGTTGACTTCATTACTAAACAAATCAAATTAACAACTGACCGGGAACTGAATAGAGTTTGCCTTTAAGCTTTTAATCGCACAAGTCCAAAGTCGCGCGAAATTTCGACTAAACTCTAAACTAGTTAAATGTTCAGTCAAAGCGACAGAATTAGGTAACTGTGAGGACTTTGAAGATATCTGATTCTATGATGATATGATGATGATAGGTACGATACTATAGTTTTTCGAAAAATTCGTAGGAAAGCTTATCGTACTGTAAACAGTAGTTCATAAAATAGTTTGAAGGGTTATCTAGGGCTTCACAAAGAAAAAAAATTAAACGATATCTCTGTTTTCTTTCAAATGATTCATTTCAAATGGGGGCCGCACTGGATCCCGGAAAATTCATGTATGGCCTTAATCAAATTATCGTTTATTGATTGAGGTTAATTTGCGGAATTCAAAGTGGGATAAGGGATGGACGTTACATGCTCATGATCTAAATCACTTTGTACGCTTCCGTCACCACACCAGTAAGTTCATGCAAACTATTGCCGCCCGGCGCCTACCCACTGCTTTAATACTTGCGACCAGGAGTATGAACTCCTGGTGGCAGGCAATCCACCAAGCACCCGCTCAAGATGCACCCTACGGGGGTGCCGTCTTCGCTCAGACTTGCTGTAACCATATGACAAATGGATCAAACCATATGACGTAATCTAGACTAGTGACCTGCTGTTCCCGTTCCCCAGATTTCCGAGAACGTTCCCGGGAATGTTCCCAAAAAATGGATATGTCAGGGAAAGTTGTAATTTTATTTATCAGACATATTTTTTATCACTGTAAATATATTTTACTAACGTAAATGCATCACTTGATATGGTTATAATACAAATACATATATCCAATATTCCGTAACATTCCCTGGGAACGTTCCTAGGAATGGCACATCATTAATCTAGACACGCGGCAGAGTGTCCAGACAAGTTTAAGTTTTTGTAGTTAGGTCCCATAATTAAATCTTATCTTATTATTAAGAGATATTATAAATATCCTATGATAATAATGATATTTTGAATTTGAATTTGAATTTGAACTGTTAATTGAATTTGGCAATGGTTCGCAAGCTTTACATGTTATAATATAACATTATGATGATGATGACATGGTATAATATAACATTATTTGCTATTATTATTATTACATTGTATTAAATAAATTTCCTTCCCTTACCATCCCATATTCCACCCGCTAAGAAACTTCCACCGGGTGGTGATCTCCCCTGGGCAGTTTGGAAGACCCTAAATAGGCTCCGGACTGGTGTTGGGAGATGCCACGAGAACCGAGCAAAGTGGGGTTTCTCATATATAACAATCGATGCGACTGTGGAGCTGTTCAAACCATGGCCCACCTACTATAGTGCCCCAGCTGCCCAACCCCTTTTACAATAAACGACCTAAATTCGGCTAATGACAGTAAGTGTGGCCACACATTGGTCCACACTCATTTAATAATTTTAGCCATTCCGACTCGCTAAGAAGGAGAAAAAGGCATAATGTCTTCGTAAACAGAGTCCTTGACTGTCAAAGCCCTTTTGGCGGGTATGCAACCAATACGATTTAAATGAATTTCTTTTAGCGTTTCTTCTCAGCAGTGGTCGTTGCGAATATTGGTAGCTTTTACATAGTTAATAATTTAAATATTTATAAACATTACACAAAGTGGCCTGCAAAGACCTTATTACTGAATAAATGTTTGATTTTTTGATCCTTGGTAAAAATATCATTAAACAGAACATAAATAACAAGTTAACTAATAAAAAAACAATAAATAAACTAAACCTAAGTAACTAAACATTTAAATTTACAACATCTTTGGATATTTAATTGTTACATTTCGTGAATAAGATTTAGTGTAGGTACATGAACAGTAGTTATTGAAGTGAAATTCGATGTAAGCCGCTTCAAATTCTCTCCGCGCTGGTGTTCCGTCTTGGTGTTGGCAAGACGAGTTCCAGCTTTATCTAATTCCGTCACTCTAACTAGTAGATCGAGAGCTATATTATGGCCGGCCGCCTGCCTAACGTCAGCCTTCTTTGGGAATGCATTTGTGCGAAACTGCTATACTACTATACTACTTCTGGCATTTAATTTGGATTCTAATATTTTCCTGTTTTCACACACACTCTATACTACTTATCTATACACCCAAAAGTCAAATTGGTATCCCCGTAAGTAAGGGAGACCCATTAGTCTCGTCCCGATGCCCGCTCATTTGTAACAGATGCCGGTTGACCGTTATCACGGATACTAATTACGTTTTCATTTGGCAGCTATCGGTAATAAACGATACGGTATGATTTATTGTAAACTAATGATTATAGAAACACTTTTATGTCTTTCTCCGTTACGGGATAAATAAACACAGACTTTAGGAAGACAGAAATTAGGAATATTCATAGAACGCTAGCCCATCGCCTGTCAATCTTTAATTATAGCAAAGTTGGTGTTCATGATTCTTGTATTAGTACATGTGCGAACCCAATCAGGGAGCTACTTACTCACTGGAATTTGTCATCTGGGATCTCGGAAGTCTGTCTATTATTCATAGTTTAAAACTGAATAAATGTTTACCACACACCTTAAAACACCATGGCTCCACAAAATAAAAAAAAATTAAACAAAAACTAAATCTACAAAAAATTTCAAGGTGGAGGATTGTGACCTGTAATGGAGAAAAGACGGACAGACATACGGACATACAAAAGTATTTTTGTCTAAACTAAAACGGAAACGCTTCGTTCACGCTTCACGCTCTCTCCGTCATCTACTGGGCTTAGGTCTGGATCTCTTTTAGCCGCCATTTTCTACAGTCTTGTGGTGGTCTCATCCATTGCTTCACGTCAATTAACAACGTCGCAGGCCAGCGGGCTGGTGGTTTCTTTACTGTTCTGTTCCCATGTCTCGGCCAGCACTTTATTAGCAGCAGCCTACAAACAATCATGCAGCGGCACATCCTTTTTTACTTGAGCTCAGTTTTCTTTTGTCAAGTTGACACGGAAAATTTTAAAATGGCCGTGGTCATGCGTTATCTGAATCCTCGAATTTATGTCTTCAAAACGCACGACCACGGCATTTTATAGGCACTCTATAAATATTGTAGTGTTGTTAGTGTGAAATGTCAGAAGATGTAACACTAGATAAAACTTGGTTTTTACTTTTGAGTTTGTTATCCGTAGTCGGGTTGCACAGGTTTTTAATCTTAATTTTTATTACTGTCATGCGGATAGTCGCCAGCATACAGATCTAGTCCGCGTGCGGGATACCGACTACCTATCATTTTAATACACGTTTTTCCTATTACACGGGCACCACCGCTTGCGGGCGCGCGTTCTTCTTCCGCCAGTGTAGTTTTACTGTCGTGCAGGTCACACGCATGGTCATAGTAAGCAGCAACAGCATCATTCATCTCTCTGCAATAATTTAGTCACTGGCGATACGCACGACATTGCAGCGGCGAAAGAAACCTTGTCCTAAGTGTGGCCAGGAGCGGGCTATCACCCGCATGTAGACCGGGCACATGCGCGGGCGCAAATACGCATGACATGAAATCGAAATCTTCTTTTCTAGCATCTAGTCAGATGTCCCACCCATTACCAGTTTAACAGCGTGATTTGTCTTGTATTACTGATAACGTGAACATAAGTTACAAACCAGCACAAGTTGATTCGTAGTAGCTATAGGTAAACCTTACAAACTCAAGTTCCCCGTAATCCTGTAACCTCATTTGTATGCAATCAGAATAGAACGGCTTCATACTCGTTACAAGCGAGCATGAATATTAACACTGACACAACTTTCGCAAATTAAATGAATCTTTGTGCTTTCTGTAGGTATGGAAGTGAGATAAGTAAGGAACTTTTTACAGTTGAAGCTACAAACTGTGTTTTAATTTTTATCTTTATTAACTACGATGATACATAAAGACGGGAAGACAATTAAGTTAACTATTTATTGGGTCAAGTAGTAAATCAGCATCTTTGTCAATGCCTGGGATAATAAAGTTAAATAGGTATTTCTAATGAAGAATCTTTAATGAAGTTGGCAAATAATGCGAAAACCAAGTCAAGCATATTATATATTCCGAGAACTACTGACTAATATATGATAACAGTTACCGCTGTAGAACATCTCCTGATAATAAGGTCTAAATTCGGCATCCTGGCAAACGTCAGAAATAATCAACTTAACCTATAATGTAACGGGATTTTCTAATATCTTTAATTATAGATATATTGAAATAGGATTTTCTTAGTTTAAACCAAAATAAAGCACCAATACGTATCTCAGGTTGGTACAAAAGATATATATAGGTAATATAAAGAAATTTCCTACCTACCCATACTTACTGCCAAATTGTCCCTATTCACATAGCCATGCTCCATAAATCAGTATGAATACACACAATTAATCATACAGTAACCTAATATAATAATTGCTAAACGTGATAATAGCCTAGATTTATGCCTTTAGGTCGCTAATTAATTGACTAGACATCAGGACAATTTACTCGTATTTGTACATAAACACTTCGCCAATTTGACGTATATTGACCACATTAAACACATTGAACGACAGTATATAGTGTTAATTACCACTGTTGTGGCGCAGCGACCCAGAGTGGGGAAGGGAGGTATAGTACATGCAATAGAAAACTGCCAGCAAAGTCCTCTATGCAAAATCTTTTTATCATCTTGTGCGAAAACCAAATACGTGCCCAGCGTGGTGACCATCAGCTTTGTTTAGCTTGTGTGACTTGGAGTAGTCCTATTTCTACTCTTTCGAGAACCACACGGCTTGGCCATTAGTAAATCTTTTGTTAGAGGCCTCTAGTCCGGCCATAGACTGTTATAGGGTGGTAAAAAAAATATAAAGACCCAAAGATAATCTTACCCACACCCGATAACATTTCTTGCGGTTTTGTAGTAGTCGGTCTTGTATTTGTATTACTACAAGATTTCTGCATATGCAATTACATGCCAGTCACCAACTCCGAGGCACTGCAAGTTTTTCTTCGTCGATCTATCGGTACCTGGAGTGACTCATCAAATTAGAATGATATTTTTGAAATATAGTAAAGGACAAAATTTTTCCGCTGCAAAAAGCCAATTTCAATAGGTATTGTTTGTTCCACGAAAATCCGACCTTCCTTTGAAAAATACCCTTTATAAGCCGGCGAGTTTCAAAGGTACTAATGTCGCCGCAGGCTAAATAAATACATTCGATAAACTTTGTAGCTGAGGAACATTCGTCAAATGCTGTATTTTTTACAAGCTTTTTTGAGTTTCACCTGTCCCGTTGTCTGTTTTTCAATTCAATTCAATTCAATTTATAATATCTTTATTATCATAGAATATTTATAATATCTCTTAATAATAGTCACTTTGTTTTGTTTTGCACAAATGTTGACGTCAAATCGTTACTTAAAGCTAAGTTTACGCCGCTTCCTAGGGGCAAGTGCAGAAGAAGCGGCAACAAACTGCACTGCACGTTTTCTCCAAAGACGTCAACTAACAAACTAAAAACTTAAAATTAGTTATATAGATGGACAGAGATTACATTGTTTATTATGTCATAATTAAATTGAATTATAAGAATTATGAAATTTAAAATAATATCAATTAGTAAATTTAGTATGTACCAATGTACCTAAATTATGACATGTCTAAATATACAAACCTTTAAGAGGGACCCGCGCCAAGCTCAAGCCAGACATTTTTGTCTTTAAGATAGTCATCGGTCCTATAATAAGCCTTCTCACAAAGTAGTTTCTTTACATAAGCTTTGAATTTTCTGTCTGTGTGTTAGTAATCAAAACTTGCAAGCTAAATTAGGCCTACTTCCCATTATAGCCCGGTCAATTTAGACATTCGAAGGTGCATAAAGTCCCAACAAGCTGAAAATCAGTAAAATTGTTCAAAACATAATTATAAATATAATTTAAAAGTTCCTCATCATTCCCGTGTATGGAAAAAAAAATATTCGAGGTCAAAGGTCAATAACATGAGTTTTTCGCGATTTTCAGCAAATCGGTAAGTTTTATCATAAAGTACCTAATGCTACCTAAAAATTGTAGATCATAAAATTATCTATAAAAATGTTTGAATACCTATTTTTCCTACGAGCCACCGTTTCTGAGATAAAACGATTCAAAAAGTTGTAAAATTTGTTATCGTCATAATATGCATGAGTTCGAGATGAGATCTACATCTAGGCTAGCAGCCTAGATGTGCTTGCACGTACTATAGTTGACCCAGGGGGCAGGGTGCGGGGTGCGACGGCGGCCGGGGCGGCGGCGACGCTGCTGCGTGGCGGCGCGGCAGTGGCGTAGCGTGGTGGCACAGAATACAGTAAGAGTAAACAGAACGGAATCTCCTAAGGTACGCGCAATATGCGTCCCCGTTCCCCGCACCCGCACCTCTCCCCCGGTTCTTGACGGCTAACGTGAGTCATCGAGGCGAAAACGGGGGAGAGGTGCGGGGACGGGGAACGGTGACGCCTGGGTGACGCATATTGCGCGTACCTTAGGAGATTCCGGCCTGTGGTGGTGGTGTGGCGTGCAGCACCCTTAACTGGCACGGGGCGTGGCGGCCGGGGCGGCGGCGCGGTGAGGCGAGCAGCAACGCGGCGAGCTAGCGGCGGTGCTACTGCGTGGCGGCGCGGCAACGGCTTGGCGGCGTGCGGCAGTGAGGTGGTGTGGCGGCGTGAGGCGGCGGTGTACGCAGCGGCAGCGTGGCAGTGTGCTACTGCAATGCAGCGGCAGCGTGGCAGCGTGCGGCGGCAGCGAGTGCAGCGGCGGCGTAGCTGTGTGCTGCGGCGGCGGGTGCAGCAGCAGCGTAGCAAAATAAAAACATAGACCTTCAGGGATTTTCCTTACTGTAGAAATAAAATCACTATACTTTTCACTTATTTCACCACTTTATTACTTTACTATAACTACTTATTATCACTATGACTACTTGTTATTATTGTTCACTATTACTACTTGTTCTCACTGGACTGCTTGAGGTAAACTGAATGCCGCCATACAAACCGCGACTTGATTTATACAGTTTTAGGCTGTCTAGATAGTATAATTCAGCAAAAATCAAGCCAATCATAATATTCGAATTATTCCACACATTAAAAAGTTAGTGCACTCATCATTAAATTTTTGCACACGGTTTTGTTTTCTTTATTTCGTTGTCTGTCTTATGAGTGCATCTCTTTCTAGTGAAATCTACAGTTCTCATCGGTTTGTACCATGAAGTTATTTGTACTATGAAGGCAGTCAATTATTTACAATTTCTTAATTCCCAGTCATGTGTTTCATGTTTATACATGTTTTATAATTCTAATTTTCAAAATATTGTAACAAACAAAAAAATATTATGATATCAGTAGCGACATCTACACTAACGTCTTCCAAACAAAATACAATATTGGCTTGAAATTGACACGAGATGTCGCTAGTCGTCATTCATTCCTTTTAATTAAATAAGCATAAATAAAACTATAAACAGACTTAAATAAATGTGAAACAATATATCTAAAGCTATAAATAACAAATTAACAAAATACATAAATATAAATTTTAAACTTAATATGTTTCATAAACTCATCCGATTTATGTAAGTCAAAAACCTTTCATCTAAGTCCGTAAAGAAAGAGTAGTTAGAAAAATAAAGAGGCTTTTGACAGCCATTTTAGAGAAGATCGTCTGGAGAGTCTTAATTGAGATAGACACACCTAAATTTAATTAAAGAAACAAAATAATTGGAAACAGGGTCCAGATTGGACGATGAGGAGGAAGAAAAGGGGAAGATGTCGTGAATTAATTTAATAGACCGATATAAATCGTAAGTAAAAAACCATGACACGAGTTGTCACATTGTCAATACAATATAAAAATTAAAATCCAAAATGATCAATAAATACATCTTTTGTTTTAGGGTTCTAAGATATGATTTAAATAATTTAATAAAATATTAAAAAGTGAGCGCAGTTAGTTTTTCGCAAATATAAAGGAACAGACTGCATATCCCACATCACTGATGGCTGACCTGATGGCATAACATCGAAAGGACCTTGGGAGACAACCTGGAAATCTAAGTACATCATTCGAAGGTCTACCTGTATAAACTAATTATAATGTTACTAAATTAACAAGGACAATTTAAGTAAGTGAATCTTTATTTGCCTATGTAAAGAATTGTATTTTATCAAGTGTTTCTCAAGAAATCTAACGTCAAGTAAGTGATGAATCTGTCCCATTATGGTATGCATATATAATTAATAAAACACATCTGTTGCTCACAAATTGTAGTTTAATTGAGCAACCAACACACGCCACCTCACTCCCTCAATTGGTCTCATGTCTTTACTAGGTAGAAAGCCGGTGGTGACTTCTTGTAAATAATCACAAGTAAGAGGCCACAATATAATCAGTAATTATCATGTTATTTACAAAAAACCTCTAGCGGTTTTCGTTATGGTATTGCTTTTTAGTTTGCAGTCAGCTATTTACAGAAAACGTCTAGCGGTTCTGTTATGGTATTGCTTTTTAGTTTGCAATCAATATTGCTATCTCTTTCTTACAATAAATACCATAACGTAACTTAGAAATTAGGGGAATGAAACAACCTAGATCATTTTATATACATTTCAGCGTAATTTATGCTATCTAATATAAAAAAGTATTTATGTCCATCAAACTTAACAAACTATATACCATAACTTACAACTACTCGTATCTTACATTATTTTGACTATAGACTAAAGAAAATTTTATCATAAAACCTATCTAATACAATTTCTTCCTAGCTAAATCATTTTTATAGTTATTTATCATTATACATATTATGTAAGTCGCTGACGCTAGACATCTTTAATATCTATCATATTGTCACAGGTTGCTAGCCTAGGTATCTACGAGTATAATATCTATTGACAAATGCGATCAAAATAACTTATTTTCCTGCTCAAAATGCTGCACCCTGCACAATGCAAGACCTTAATGAAGCAATTAATGACCGGTGAGGCACAAGGCTGTAACTTAATACTGGTTAAGTTTATTATAATAAAATTAAATAGCCAATTTGATTCCAGAAGAAAAATTATCCCAAATTGAAGTTTGTTCTCTACAATCTGTACGAAAAGTGAAGCAGCCAGCACTTTTCATCACAAAATTCACGAAAAGAAAAAACTTTAAATCAATAGGAATACAAATAAGATTCTGAATTTAAAGCTGGATCCAGGACAATTTTAGCCAATAATATGTCAATGTTACCTTATGGAAAAAATAGTAAGGACTTTTTAATTAAAATTAATTTTCATGTAGTTTCTCTTTCACTGGACTCCAAACATTGTAGTTATTCAAAACTAGCACCCGGTATTGTTTTATTTACTGTATGAAAATGCACGCAGAAAGGTGTCTAGAAATGCCTTTGTAGCGTCGACGTCGTGACGTCGTTCCGTTTGTCTCAAAAACGTGGAAAATATGTGGAGTGTTGCATTTTATATGTCATCGACAATCTGTATAATTAAGGCATTCTATACAATGCCTAGACTATCTATGGAATGCCTTGGGCCAGTAGGCAACGTATGAAATATTATGAATATTAATATCTATTATACATTTTGCCTAGGCATTGTACATCATGCCTAGGTATTGTATAGAATTTCTGCTGTTCCACCAGCAATGTGTGTAATCTATTAATTATCTACCCCCAATTAGTCACGGAAGGTAGGTTAAGTTATGGTTGTGCAGTGACCATCACATGAGCGAGCGAGCGAAGCGAGCGAGTGTCGACTAAGTGACGAATGCAGGGCGAATTTAATACATTTCCCATCGCTTTTACATACATCGAATACATTGCTGGCTGCGCATTCAGTATTATATAGAATACCTAGGCAAAGTATAAAATAAAAATATTTCATACATTGCCTACACGTTTTAGGCATTCTATACATTGCCTAGGTGTTGCATAGATTGCCGGATTATACAGATTGCCGGTAACAAGTAACAGCCGGTATCTGTATGTGGGCTGATTGATGTTGGGGCTGTCTGAATATCAAATTTCTTGGGAGGTATTAAGTTACAATTTTACCCGAACATAGTTTCTAAGAAAATACATGTAGATTTAGAATGTAGCATTTTGTGAGGATATTACGAACAAAAGGCTTCAAGGTATTGATTAAGAATAAACCTAATTAATTAATAATTTCATCAATTACGGACCTACACAACGACAGTACTTTTAAAACATATATTTTGTCGAAAATGGACAAATTAAGATTTTATGATATTTATTACCTTATATTTTTAATAAAGTTTATTCGCTCAAATAACGTGTGTACCACCCACAAGCTATTTTGAAAACTATACAAAATAACAAATATATTTTATAACCATTTGTTTATTTCGATCAATGACACAATGGAAAATCGAAATACAATTAATTATATCCTCCAAATCACTTTCAGTGTTAATAAAAAAATTGCTATTGAGATCACTGTTTATAACGAATACAAACAGTCTGCGTAACGCATCAATGTACTCTGCGAGTGTACGGTGCAGGCGGCGTCTTTGCACGAGCCGCCACCGTCTTTGGCCGCCGACAAAGCGTACCAACCATTTGGACAAATAGACAATACAGCATCTAATCTAGCAAAATTTCTGGAAGTTTGAAATGTGGTCTCTTATAGCGGTAAGGGAATTCAAAGCTAAACAAATACATGTTAAACTTCAAACAACAATTCATCTTGAAGACGTGAATGTATTTAAGTGTTCGTATTCGATTTTTTTTTAAATCCCACCCAGCCCACCATCAGTGTCTCCACACCAAAGCTCTCTCCTTGTGACGGTAGTTTGTGTAGTAATGTGTCTGATTGTGTTGACTTTATTGACCCTCCATGTAATACAATAGTATTTTCTGACAGTATAGGTCGCAATATGGGTTGCATGTTAAACAAAATTATAGATAAAACTTGTATAAATTACTGCTTCCCGGATGCAACCTATACTCAAATTTTTGACAAAATTAAATCAACCAAACTGAATTGTGAATCTACTGTTGTATTATTTATAGGCAATAGTAACAAAGTAGGAAAGAAATAAATAATCAGCTGTATGGATTATTTATCTGAACTAGAAGTAAGCAAAATAATATTATGTGCGTTTCCATATCTACGATGCCAGTCTCCAAAAACTAACAGAATCATTTACTATCTCAATACTTTGATACATAATATGCCATGTCGTTATAGTGATAAATTAGTGTTTTTTGACACTAACAATTTTATAAGTGAATGTCATGTGACAAAAAATAATATTTAACTCTCAAAATATTCTAGACATAAGATTGCTACATTGATAGCAAATAATATTAATTTTTGGACGAGTTTACATCGTAAACAAGATTCTAGTTTTAAGACACCTACAGACTTACCAAGTTTATGTAACGGTAATTCTGTAGACTTGACGGCAGATTTAAACTGACCATTCAGACAACGGGAAGGCCTCATGAATTAAGAATACTTCATCAAAATTTAGAAGGTCTTTCCGGCAAAGAATTATTAGTAGAATTAGTTTCAAAAGAAATGGATGTGGACATTTTATGTTTGACTGAACATTGGCTGCATGAGAGTCAGATGATGTTTAGCCTAAACAACTATAATATTGTTAGCTGCTTTAACAGAAAGTCTGCTCAACATCGGGGGTTCTATAATTTTTATAAAAGATTCTTTCCGTAGCAAAGAGCGGAAGAATATTGTCAGACTTTCTGTTGAGCGCTGTTGTGAGGTGGCCTGTGCCAAACTTGATCATCATATAATTGTTTGTGTATACAGTCCACCAGATAGTAATTTCAAAAGTTTTTTAAAAGCAATGGACCTGGTTCTTAAGTCCTGTTCAACTAGTAAAAAGAATTTAATTATTTGCGGTCATTTTAATGTTGATATTCTAGTACATAATCCAAAGAGCACACAATTCCTAAATCTTTTTAAGTGTTATGGATTAGAAAACTTATTTTTTGAGCCAACCAGAATTACAGCTACATCTGGCACATGTCTAGATAATTTCTTTAGTAGATAATATTCAATATTGTGATAAATCTGTTATTAATAATACACCAGAATGATCTGAAGGCAATTTATTAATTAATAAAAAGCTATGTAGCTTTTGTCAAAGAGTCCACCAGTAATTTGAGAAAAGATAAGATCTTGTGCAGGCCGATTACTTCTAAAAACATAAAAAGACTTAAAAATAATTTAAATAACAAATTATTATCAGTGGTATATACAGGAAATAATCCTGACGACCATTATAATAAACTATTTAGTACTGTTTCGTAAAAGAGTAGTAGTTCATAGGAAATCACAGTTTAGTGAATGGGCTACTACCGGCATCTACATAAGTAGAAACAGGTAATATGAGCTATATGCCCGAAAACAATATAACTTTAATCTTTCTTTTATAGAATATGTTAGAAATTATTCTAAAATATTTAAAAAAGTTTGTAGACGAGCCAAGTCGAATAGTATTAGCAAAAAAATAAATAATACTCCTAATAAAATTAAAAAAACATGGAGTGTCATAAATAAGGAAAGAGGTAAAAATAAAACCAAAGAAAATATTTGCCGAATCAAATGTAGTGGTAAAAATACTTCAAAAACGGAAGAAATTGTACATATATTTGATGATTATTTTACAAACATCCTTTTTTTTTTTTTTTTTTAATTTCCTTTTGTTTATTAACTTAAAACAATTAGAAAGGCGTACAAATGTTAACAAATCTAACGTGAGAGCTATCCACTTGCTCTGGACGAATAGAAGTTGCCAAATATTATCAACAAGATAACTGACAGCACGGCTCTGACGCAGGACAGCAACATCCTGGCGTGCCGGGCGAACACGGACACTGGGCGTACAGGCAGTAACCTGGGGGAGGTTACTGCCATTGAGGGCCTCCCACAAATCCTCCGTAGTACACCGGCATTTTGATTACGGAATTTGTTGAAATACACGGGAAATTTTGAGTTTTCTTTGTCAATAGGAACTTCTACGTCTGTGATACCTGCTGGTTCGGTCCGAACTTGGAACTCACTTCTAATGTGAGTTCTAGCGCTCAGCGTGCTGAGGCTTTACTTAAGAGTAATGTTAGCCCTTGTGATTCTAAATTTAATTTTAAGCATGTTAGCCCTAGCAATATAATAGATGCTTTTAAACAGTTAAATTTTAAAAAATCAGAAGATCACTGGGGCATGTCAGTAACCATAGTAAGTCATATTATACACATAATTGCTGCCGATTTAGCTTTTATATTTAGCGGTATTGATGAAGGCATATTTCCTAACTTAATGAAATGTAGTAAACTAATCCCCTTATTCAAAAAAGGAGAAAAAACAGACCCTGGCAACTACAGACCTGTCTCTATTCTGCCAGTTTTGAGTAAGGTGTTCGAAAAAATAATGCTCAATCAAATGCTACTTCACTTTAAGACCAATCATCTTTTCCATAGCCAACAATACGGCTTTACTACTGGAAAATCGACCACCGATGCAGGAGTAGCACTTATTACTAATATCTATGACGCGTGGAAAAACAGAAATGATGCAATTGGATCATTTTGCGATCTTTCTAAAGCATTTGTTTGCGTTGATCATCCAACACTTTTGCTCAAATTTCGTCAATACGATTTTGATGATATGTCAATTAAATTAATAGAATCTTACTAAACAGATAGGCTTCAAACTGTTGATTTAAACGGCGTAAAATCACACGTGTCTAATGTGAAAATGGGCGTACCCCAAGGTTCAATTCTAAAACAGTTCCTTTTCTTAGTTTATGTCAATGACTTACCTTACATGGTTGAGAAAGAGACTGACATGGTGCTGTTTGCTGATGACACCTCGCTAATATTTAAAATAGATCGACATAACAAAGATGCTAGCGCGTTGAACAGCACCTTATCTTCAATTTCTGATTGGTTTTCAGCCAATAACCTCATATTAAATGCGAACAAGACCCAATGCATTCGATTCTCTCTTCCTAATGTGAATCAAGCCTGCGTTGACATACTAATTAATGGTCAGAAACTCGATCTGGTTAAAAGTACTACCTTTTTAGGAATCACAATTGATTCGAAACTTAAATGAGGCGCTCATATACCTAAACTTTCTAATAGGCTTAGCTCTGCGGCTTACGATGTCAGGAGAATAAGACAATTGACAGATGTAGCAACTGCTAGACAAGTGTACTTTAGTTACTTTCACAGTCTAATGCCTTACGGGATACTTCTATGGGGGAGTGCAGCCGACATTCAGACTATTTTTCTTTTACAAAAAAGAGCAATTCGTGCCATTTACGGTTTAGAATCGAGAGACTCACTGAGAGAATTATTCAAGGAAATAGGTATACTTACTTTTGCATCACAATTCATATTTGAAAATATTATGTATGTAAGGAAAAATATTTCCATGTTCAATAAAGTAAGTGATTTTACAGATAGAAATTTACGTAATAAGAATGACTTAGTTAGCCCGTATTACAGGCTGAATACAGTCAGTAAGTCTTTTATGGGGAAGTTTATACTTTTTTATAATAAATTGCCAGAATCGGTCCTTGATATGCCAGACAGAAAATTTAAAGCTTATGTAAAGAAAGTACTTTGTGAGAAGGCTTATTATAGGACCGATGACTAACTTAAAGGCAAAAAAGTCTGGCTTGAGCTTGGCGCGGGTCCCTCTTAAAGGTTTGTATACTTAGACATGTCATAATTTAGGTACATTGGTACATACTAAATTTACAAATTGACATTATTTTAAATTTTGTAATTCATATAATTATGACATAACAAACAATGTAATTTCAGCTATCCATATAACTAATTTTAAGTTTTTAGTTTGTTAGTTTACGTCTTTGTAGAAAACGTGCAGTGCAGTTTCTTGCCGCTTCTTCTGCACTTGCGCCTAGAAAGCGGCGTAAACTTAGCTGTAAGTAACGATTTGACGTCAACATTTGTGCAAAACAAAACAAAGTGACTATTATTAAGAGATATTATAAATATCCTATGATAATAAAGATATTTAGAATTTTGAAATGACACCATTTTGCACGGCCTTTCTTCCTTCTGCCCGCCGTCTTCCCATAACTACCAGGTTGTGGTCAATATTGCTTTAGCAAGTCATTGACATAGAATATATAGACCAGCTATCTCAAACATTGGCCCCTGCTCTATTTTTAGGGTTCCGTACAAAAAATGAAAAAACGGAACCCTTTTTTTTGTTTTTATTTTGGCACAAACAGTCAGTAACAATTACAGTTGATGTATGTTTATATTATAGACAAACACAGTGCCGAAACGTAGTATAAGCAAATACAGTTTTTGAACCTTTTCTTCCCTTTTTTTATCTTTTGAACCCTTATAGGATCACTCATGCGTCTGACTGTCCGTCCGTCTGTCACAGCCAATTTGCTCCGAATTTACTGGACCGAATCAGGTGAAATTTGGTAGAATGTTGTAATCCTATGAACCAAACACATATGTGCAAAGTAAATAAATATTTTTTTTAAATTAGGGTCATTTGCGGGGGACAAATTAGGAAATTAAAAAAAAATTTTTTGCAAACCTTACTCTGTCATAATATATCAGATGAAAGGGCTCGTTATGAGGATCTCAAATATATTTTTGTTGTTATTGTAAAATTAATATTTTTGATTTTATTCATGAAAGAAGACGAAAATTGACCATCCCCCTGATCTCCGAAACTACTGAGCCTAATTTTTTTTTTAAAATACAAAATATAGTTCATTGCTTGTAGATTACAGGAAAACCTATGAGAATTCAATCAATTTTACGGAACAGACTCAATTTATCGCGTGGAGAGGAAGCGAGTTTAACTCGCACTTGGCCGGTTTATTGAATATATGGCGGCGTGAATTTTATCACACTAATTTAATTTTCAAACAATGCAATATGGTTACTTACTGATGGAAAGTTATTTCTTTACACTTTGCCGTGTTCCTTGAATTATTCTTACAGTATTTCAACACACACCAAGGTATTTTGAATTTTGGTTAACAATGTTTTAGTATGGTTTTCGCTTATAAACTGCCTAAAGTACTAGGCGTATAAGAACAAACAAGCGACTAAGTGAAGTTAAAGATAGCTCAATCCGCTAGTTTCCAACAAGTCAAATCAGATACTTTTTTCTTAACGTCAAAACAAAAATTTTCTATTAGATATGAAATATCGGACTGTGACGTCATAGTTTCTTGGAGTCAAATAGCGCTCTTAATATCCGTTTTTCTGCATCAAAAAATCTAAAATCACGTTCAAAGTGGATGGGATCAATGACAACTGACATTATTTTGTGACGTTTTATTCTCTTAACAGTACCAAATAATTTATTTTTGACGTAGGAAACTGCCCAATTGAACGGGACAAAACAGTGATATGTGCGTCTTCTCTAACTGTACATAATCTATTTGTAGAGAAACATGGAACATCAAACAAGCTCTGAAAAGTAACCAAAGCTTCGCAATTTCCACCAAAGAACAACTCTGCGATCAAATTACTGAGTGCTGAGTATTCAAACTGGTAAAACGCCGCTGAAGCTCAACTATACAAAAAAGAGAATTTAAAGATGTGGATCATAGACAGTGCAAAACTACACACACACACATTTCATTCGTGAATTGGTGTTTACTACGTTATTTCAAAGCGGGTCAGGCAGATCGAATGTGTTCCGCAAGTCAAGCCTTGCAAAAAATATGCGGTCGAGGTCCATATGGAATTAACTTCGTCGAACGAAGTTTATTGGCACACTCAACTTTTACATACTTAATTCTTTAACGCAGTACAATTTTTGCTGGTTGAAGAATTAAATTCCAAAAAGCGATAAAACATAATAAGTTTATTTCATAAAACATTATACACGTCGAATTCCTAGTACCTATCTCAAGCTGTCAGAAGAAAAAATTCTATACGCTCCACGATTTTATTTTAGTACCTATTACTTTTTATCTTTAATTACCAATAAAACCGTTTGAATTATTATTTTTGTTTTATTTATCACTTTACAAGACTCGGCTACTGGTCGATTTCGGCTACTGGTCGAGGTCGAAATCGATTAACTGGATAAAAAAATGAAATCTAGGAAATACTTACTTGATTGATTTGATTGATTGATAGGGAATAATGTATAATCTTGTAGGTATTTATAGATACTTTTCAATTTTGTTTGTCACACACTCCACCCAAATTATTTATCTACTTGGTCCAATGGCTGCCTAGCAGAGAACGCAATAAGGCTTTAAGTCCGCCATTTCTACATCCATCCGCCATCTGGATGCGAGTAATCTTTTTGATATAATATTTAAGTGAATCAATATTAAATAAATGGGTAAATGCGAGTCGGAATCTTACATGAAGGGTTCCGTACCTCCGTAAAATGTTTTAAAACGCTGAAGAAACACGTTTCTTGTATGACAACCCCCTTTCATTTTAAACTTTTTTTTATTTTTAGTATTTGTTGCTATAGCGGCTACAGTAATACATAATCAGTGAAAATTTTTCAAGTGTCTAGCTATTACGGTTCAAGAGATAGAGCCCTGTGACAGACGGACAGACAGCGGAGTCTAAGTAATAGGGTCCCGTTTGCACCCTTTGGGTACGGAACTCTAAAATTTACGGTTTTTATACGGAAATATCAACAACTGTTTGAGCTACATTTATGAAATTTTGGATTAAAGACAAGTTAAAGGACTTTAATAGTGCCGTGCAAGCTATAGCCTGTGCTATAGCTTTACTTCGACAGTTTCGATACATTGCAACGGTTACACAACTTCAACGTTAGTGACGTGTCTGGCGAAACAGGTTTGCGTAAATATTGTGAATGCAGTTTGCAATTTAAATCACTATACGAAGATTTATCGACTGCTTTACCTGACTTTGGAGGTAAACACTGGAGTGGAAGTTCCTCAGGTCCGCATTTAATATCGCCACTGACTTTAACTAATGTGTTTCTTCTGGCAACGAAGAGAAATGAAGTTTCTAAGTTTAACTCAAACGGATGTGAGAAGACACTTATTATATATATTTTAGTCATCATCATCATCAGGTCATGTTTAATCTTCACTGCAGGAGCACGCCCCTTTCTGTACTACCAGAGCCATATATTAGCCAGAGTAGCCAGAGGATTTGGCCTACACTCAACACGCTGGCCAGACGGTTTGGAATGGTCTCGTTATGTTTATTAGCTTTGTTTAGCTTGAGTTTCCTAAGTCGCCTTCTACGACATCCACAGCAAGACTTGGAGTGGTCCTATTCTACTCTGCCGGGAACCAGACGGCGTCTAGTTATTGACTCACTACTTTTTTAAAGGTGTTAGGTACTTATGCAAGTTTTCTTATCCATTTTATATAAAAATATCTAGGTAAATGAAAAACAAATATAAATACCCATAACTGAGGGCCATGCATAAAAAGAACGATGAGTGTAGATGAAGCAAGAGATTTCTATAAGGATTGTAACAAGTGGAGGTCCGTAGTCTCTGCCTGGCCCTATGGGAAACAGATGTTTGAAAAGAACTGACTCAGCATTACGTCTTATTTTAAAGTACCTGAGGATTTCATAAAAAGTAGCTACCAATGGCTTTTTTAAACTACAGCATCTGGTAGTTAAAAACACGTCACAAATTTATTATGTAGTCTGAAATAATATTGTTAATTTCCTTATAAATAATTACTAGCTGTGCCCGCGACTTCGTTCGCGGGTTTCGCGGTTCGCGACTTTATTCGTATATAGCCTAAAGCCTTTTCTGACTACCCAACAAAAAAAGAATTTTTCAAATTGGACCATTAGTTCCTGAGAAAAGCGCGTTTAAACAAACTCTTCCGCTTTATAATATTAGTATAGATTAAAACCGGTTGATTCACGTTATATAGTCGGAAAAGGTCGACCAGGTCTCGATGGATTTAGGCAATCATCTTCAGGTTGAGTGTCAGGAACGGCGACCCAACAATGTCGGAGTCAACCGATTAAAATTAATTAAATATCTATGGAGTTATCTCAGTTAAGTTTTTATTTACTGTAAGATTATTTACCTATATAAATTAAAATAAATCATTTTCATTTCCTAATCTTCTTTTTGGTTATCTCTGGCCGTTCCGTTACAACAAGCTTTTATAAAATTCATAATTTAGGCGCCAGGTGTTAAGCCAAGGGTAAGTATCACTTGACACCGCGGCAAAGTCAACCTTAATAACTGGAGTTTTCAACAGTTTATCAAAATAACTTCTGAGGTCTCCACAAACAAAGTTACCAAACAATATGGAAATTTTCATTACTGTCATCTGAAAGGCTTAGAAACAAGATTTTTGATAAGGAGCTCTCAGAAATTCGCTTTTGAGTCTAATTGGCTAATCACAACTCTACGTTTTAAGGGTTCCGTACCCGAAGGGTGCAAACGGGACCGTATTACTGAGACTCCGCTGTCTGTCCGTCTGTCCGTCTGTCCGTCTGTCCGTCTGTCCGTCTGTCCGTCTGTCCGTCTGTCCGTCTGTCCGTCTGTCCGTCTGTCCGTCTGTCCGTCTGTCCGTCTGTCCGTCTGTCCGTCTGTCCGTCTGTCCGTCTGTCCGTCTGTCCGTCTGTCCGTCTGTCCGTCTGTCCGTCTGTCCGTCTGTCCGTCTGTCCGTCTGTCCGTCTGTCCGTCTGTCCGTCTGTCCGTCTGTCCGTCTGTCCGTCTGTCCGTCTGTCCGTCTGTCCGTCTGTCCGTCTGTCCGTCTGTCCGTCTGTCCGTCTGTCCGTCTGTCCGTCTGTCCGTCTGTCCGTCTGTCCGTCTGTCCGTCTGTCCGTCTGTCCGTCTGTCCGTCTGTCCGTCTGTCCGTCTGTCCGTCTGTCCGTCTGTCCGTCTGTCCGTCTGTCCGTCTGTCCGTCTGTCCGTCTGTCCGTCTGTCCGTCTGTCCGTCTGTCCGTCTGTCCGTCTGTCCGTCTGTCCGTCTGTCCGTCTGTCCGTCTGTCCGTCTGTCCGTCTGTCCGTCTGTCCGTCTGTCCGTCTGTCCGTCTGTCCGTCTGTCCGTCTGTCCGTCTGTCCGTCTGTCCGTCTGTCCGTCTGTCCGTCTGTCCGTCTGTCCGTCTGTCCGTCTGTCCGTCTGTCCGTCTGTCCGTCTGTCCGTCTGTCCGTCTGTCCGTCTGTCCGTCTGTCCGTCGGTCCGTCTGTCCGTCTGTCCGTCTGTCCGTCTGTCCGTCTGTCCGTCTGTCCGTCTGTCCGTCTGTCCGTCTGTCCGTCTGTCCGTCTGTCCGTCTGTCCGTCTGTCCGTCTGTCCGTCTGTCCGTCTGTCCGTCTGTCCGTCTGTCCGTCTATCCGGACAACAAATATTTAAAAAAAGATTCATGTACAAGTCCGACTCGAACTTGCCTGTTTATTTTTTTATTACAGTAGCATTCTATCGCAAATAAAAAAAAAATATGGAGGATGTTTAATTCAATGTAAAAAGAAATTTTATAAAAATTGGTTTAGGAGCACAGACCTACCACTACTAGACTTGCAACGATATTGCTAGAAAGAGACTGTCAAATACAGAACACCGTGAGTGTGAAAGAAAGGCTGATATGTTTTTTTGTCTCTATTGGCGTGGCTGTTATAAGCTGGCCTACTGTCAAAATCTGGGCCAAAAA
Organism: Acrobasis repandana; assembly: GCA_963576875.1. Lineage (NCBI taxonomy): Eukaryota > Metazoa > Arthropoda > Insecta > Lepidoptera > Pyralidae > Acrobasis > Acrobasis repandana. Next base: position 4,899,027 of record OY756223.1, on the reverse strand, counting down.
AACCACAAAATGATCGAAGAAAGTTATTAATTTTAGGGATTTTATCATATAAAAGGTGATTTAGGGTTTTACTTGAGCTTATTATAAGTTAATAACCATAGTGTGTTCTGTGACGTGTGCAAAATATGGGTGGAGGCGACAATCAAAAATAGAAAGAGATGCACTACAGTGGCCACGCACTTTGCAGGTCTAGTAGTGGTAGGTCTGTGTTTAGGAGCTACGATGCCACAGAGTGACATACGTCAAACTTATAACACCCCTCTTTATCGGGTCGGGAATGGAAAAATATTGCAGCAGAAATAAATGGATTAACATTAACGTTGTTATCTCCCCTATTCAGACAAACCAACATAATCCAGTTAATTAATCATAAATTATTATACAAAATGCGGTGCATTTTACTTTTGTCGAACTACCTACTTTATCAAGTTCCCACAGGGCATATAAAATTAAAAGCAGAGTGCCTCTATAAACAACTTTTGGGAATTTTTTTTATGCACTCAGATGATTTAATTTTTATATCTACTTTGGATTCACATGTGTTTTCATACAGGTCCTTTGGGAGGCTTGCGTGGGTATGCAGATTCAACACGTACCTTTTGGAAGAGGCACGTCACATAACAACAATTTCTCCACATTGGTATATTCAAGAATTTACATTATCACGTTTTATCCCTAATGGGGCTCAGAGCATTTTGAGTATTGTGGCTCTAGGCAGACAAAACATAGGGCTGCAATACTCAAAGGCCTACTTTTAGCGTGATGGTGGGCGAGGTGGAATAAGGAATCAAAACAGTGATGGTAACTATGTAAATGAGTTTCTTTCGGCGTTTCTTCTCAGCATTGGTCGTTGCGAAACGCTAGTATCGGTAGCTTTTAAACAAAGAAAAAAATAATTTAGGAATAAATAAACATTACACGTAAGTACCTAATTTACACTAAAATTATTGACATGTGAAAGTGCCTGCAAAATACAAAATACAATCACATGAGGAATCTTCAGACAACTCCGGTACTGAAGAAATGAGGGTATACACAGACGGCTCAAAGACACAAAATGGTGTACCTAGGTGCTGGCGTATTCTCTCATGATCTCAACATTTACTCTGCATCTGCCCTGGGTACGGACCACTCCATCTTCCAAGCCGAATGCGCAGCTATAACCCACGCAGCTACAGAAATTATTAGGAGGAAGGTATCAGGTATGTCCATCCGTATCCTAACTGATAGCGCAGCGGTCCTACTTGCCCTCAGAAGGACACATGTGGACTCTGCCTTAATACAAGAATGCCACAGATCCCTGGAAAAACTCTGTAAGTATAACACAGTCACTCTCCAATGGATCAAAGGACACAGCAACTCACTGGGTAACGATGCAGCTGACGAGCTCGCGCGTCGAGGATCGAGTATAACACCGTTGGGACCTCTTCCTATGGCTCCGATCCCCTTCACGCAGGTTCGCACCTGGATCAGAAATCGCATTAGCGAAGAACAAAATCAATCATGGCAATCCCTCCGGACATGTCGGCAGGCTAGGGAGGCACTACCCCAATGGGACAGTCGCCTATCCCGACGCCTGTTAGCACTACCCCGGAGGAATCTACGCCGTATGGTTGACATTATTACTGGTCATATTGCACTAAACAAACACCTTTACACCCTAGGTATCACTGATAGCCCTCTGTGCAGAGCTTGCATGGAGGCTGATGAAACTACGAGCCATCTCTTCATTGAGTGCGGTGGCGTCGCATACATAAGAAGAGGGTTCCTGGAACATCAAGGAACCGTGGAGGAAGCCGTAAGGGCGCCGGGGAGCGTTCTCGGATTCCTGCAGGAGCTGGGCTGGTTTGAAAACTGATAACGGCGCCGGCTCCACACGCAAAACGGGTTCAGCGCAATGGACCAAATTGCGGAAAAGAAGTCCTCGGGAGAAGTAAAAAGTGAGTAAGTAAGTGCCTGCAAAGGCGTAATTACTGGATAAATATTTGATTTTGATTTTGATTATGGGTTGCTAGAAGTATCGCCTTTTAAATGATTTAGCTTTCCGCTCCTTACCTCGATTTGCTTTTACGATCTGCGCGGGAAAAGAAGCAGCTGGTACATTTTAAGTATTTTTTTACTGTTCTCCCAGACCAGCACTAAAGATTTTTATAATTTGTTATGGCGGAAGCCAATGAGAATCCTAATATTCTCCCGCCAAAACAAATTGTTGAGTAAACGAGTGAGAGATTTGGTGATCGAAAAACACCATCAAATAGTCATTAAAAAGCTTCAACTTCTAACAACTTTTAAATTTTTCTTACAAACTTCCTTAGAAAAATTTAATTTGCAACAATTTAACCGGAAACTGAAGTATCAAGGTCGAATAAGCTCGATAATGATCGTGACTTTAAAAGCTGAACATCGTAAAAAATAAATGTACAAAGGGATAACTTTTAGTATCATTTTCTTTTTGAATAGATAACTTTGTATCTATATCCGTAGCTGAACAATGTTCATATAGTGTGTGATGTGTGTGACGTGTTTGTGGCATCTTAGCTCCTTAACGAATAAACCTATTTCGATTTGGATTTTTTAGTCGATAGCCTTGTCGGTCGAGATGGTTTTTGTTGTTTGATGAAAATCGGTTCAGCCGTTCAATACTTATTGGGGTGCAACACTTTAAAGTCGGGAGTTTTTTGGCAAATAAACTTTTGTCTACTTTAAAAGATCTTGAGATTTCATTGGCACGTTGATTGCATCCTTGGCATTAGCTTGCAAAAATCCCAATAAATTGTATTAAGTTCTGTATTAATTAAGTCAAAATTCGTATGACGCATACCTATTAATCGTACCAGCACAATACGAAAAGTTTTACCGCACATACTAATTGAGCAATCAGCTGATCGAGTTTGTTTATTTTCAAATTTATTTCGTGTTCAAGTTTACCAATATCACGAACAGTGCAGTGTACCTATATAAGGTAAAATCACACTAATTGAGCTAACCCAAAAGTAAGTTTAAACTTGTATTAAGTGATAAGTACTAACTCAACGATACAATATTTTGCAATAAATACATATAAATAAACACCCAAGACCCAGGAAAGTTTGAAAAGACCATTTTCCATCTTGCCCTGGCTGGGGATCAAACCCAGAACCACCGAAACGGCGGTCTAGCGTGTTAACCAATACGCCGCGGAGGTCGTCATAATTTTAGAGATTATGTATGATTGTCATTGATAACCTATGGATGAGGTATCTGTTCTATCTTTATTTTGTATCTACGTCAATTAGGAGCCAACAAACATCTGTCACGAGCGGTTTGTTTAAAATTTAGATTGATTAATGTAACCTGACCGAACTTAATGTTACGTAAGTTACCAATTAGGAGGTAAACCTACTGCACTTTTCTCTTTACTATATGTTACATACAGGTAACTCACGTGAAAAATCAGCTACTGGCTGACATGCTTCAACCTCATCCGGAGGCCGTGATCAGGGCGAATGTGACACGACGACATCCCGAACCACACTGATGTTAGCGACGCGACGCGCGGGCGGCGCGGGCGCTTGCCCGCTGCGCTCGCAATGACAGTGCGGTGGTTGATGGGGGACGCTGATCTTCTGTGTCACCGACTCCCATGTGTGTAATGGTAGCCTTACTTTTCTCTTGTCTAAAAGTCAAAGTTTTTCTTTTTTCTTGTCAAAAAGTTTTTCTTTGATATCGCATAATATGTCCAATTATTGGACATATTATGCGATATCAAAGAAAAACAGTGGATATTTGACGACTTTGGACTATTATTGTCCATATCAATATTTAAGTGGAGACAAATTTTGACCTAAATAATGTTGCCAATAAATGCATACTTACACTATTACATATTTATCCCTAATGGGGCAGACAGAGCATTTAGGGTCTTTTGCGGTTTTAAGCAGACTGAGCCTAGGGCCGCAAGATTCAAAGGCCGTGCACTAGCGTGATGGTCGGCTGGGTTTCCAGCCGCATCGCTTTTTGACATAATTCAGATTCTTGCCCATTCCTTCGATCGGTTTTTACGATCTGCGCGGGAAGAGAAGCATCTGGTACATTCTACGTTATTTCTTTTCTCCCAGATCAGCATTAAAGAAGTTTTGTAAAAAAGTACGAAATGGAAAATTTCGCGGCATCGCTCCAAAGAGTTGCCACTTGCAGAATACAATTCTCTTGCACAACATTAACTTCCTTATTTCGTGGTTTTCGTGGTTTTCAATTGACTTATGTCGAAAGCTATACGTACAGTCGACAAAAAAGTGGTTTATTTTATCGAAAAAACTTTATGTAAGAAATATGTACCTACGGTCGATTTGAATCAAGTATTTTAACAACACATTTTTTATTTATTTATTTATTACATTTTGGGAAGACTTACAGCTATAAATACAAATTACATACAAATCATAGGAAATAGAAAGCCATTAAGAAGTCTCCACAAATAGTAAGAAGCAAGAACACAGTTGCCAGTGATATACAAAATTAACAAGTATAAATAAATAGAAGAAAAAAAGATTAAGTTCTTACAGACATAACATAACTAAAAATGTATATTATTAAATAGACAAACTCGATGGCAAGCAGCGCCAATGCGGAAGAGCTAAGATGGTCGAATCTAACCTAATTCGGTAAGATAAGTTTATTGTTTGCCTACCCAACACGGAACAACCGAGAACGCGCTTAGATGAAGAAGAAGAAAAAGTTTATTGTTTGCCTAAAGATAACCTTTATTAGATATTTCTTCAAACAACAAAACTTTCAAAATCACAAATAAAAATCGATTTCAAATACATTTAAGAAAACGTATTGTGATATCTGTGCAAAGTTTTACAACCGTTCATCCCCTAAAGTCAACCCTCCTTGTGAATGCAGTTGTTGCATGAGATGTATGTGATTACTCTATTAGTTGCCTCTTACGACATCTACAGGAAGAGATGCTGTGGTTTTATTCTAGGCCGGAAATCATATTGCCATTTTTTGCTATTTAATTTATCTATACCAAGGAGCATAAATACCATTTTTTAGAAATATATTTTCAAGTTTAACCCTTTCATCGCGAGACTTTATATCAGTTGTCGTGCTCCCAGCGTGCAGTGCGAGGAATTGTGAATATCCATTGTTTTTGATCGGATAAATCCGACGCTCGCGAAATGAGCACGAAAATATTTGTCGGATTAATCCGACGTTCGCGGTTAGAGGGTTAAATAATATACCACTTTTGCCGTTGGATGTACTAGAGAACCCAATCGTATGCAAATCGATTTCGGATCAAAGGTCCCGCCCTTTATTTCGTTGGCCGCAGTTAAAGACAAACATAAATATGTGGCTACGTTTATCGGGAAGCCATTTGGTGTCTTGTAAACATTGTGTGTACCGAAAGTTGTTTTAGTGTATTTTTATTGCTGATAAAATATAGTGAAGAAAAGCTACACTATGTTGTTATTTATTTGAAAAACTATGTTTTCATCCTGAAATATTTGGGGCTAAAGCAATCTCTCTGAACTAAAAAGTGATAAATAAAAGCTCTAAGGATTGAAACAAATTTGAAAACTAAACACAAATGAAGAATCAAAAATAATATTGGCAATACAACAAAAAAGAACTTACTTTTAAAACAACAAAATAGAGGAACAGGCGTTGACATTTTTTAAACTTGGAATACAACTGCGTTATACATGGATGAATGTAGATCAAAATTTCTTGGTTCTTTTGCTTGAAAAAACATTAATACCTATGTTTTTTTTTAAAGAAAAGAATTTTTAAAGAAAAGAATCAAGAAATTTAAACCAAGTAAATAAAAAAAGAAATGAATAAATACGCGCAATAAGGAATATGCATGTAATACCAATCCGGCTCATATTTTTATTTTACAATTTCTACCACGCCTAGTTAACTGACTCTTATGTGGATTAGAAATAAATTATTGAAAATATGCAAATATTGCGCGGGAACTTTTGACAAACAAAAGGGAAATGACGACAAAGTTCACATAAGGGAAATGACAAGTTCGGGTGCGTTCAGTAGGACTGTCCGTCCATGTAGTTTGACTATCGATAACATTCGAAATGTATGTACTTTTATATAGAGGTTTAACAAACATCACTGGCTGATAATATCGAAAGTACCCAAAAAAGAAAAACATGCGTTGACAGCTTCTGTCTCTAGTGGATATTGCAGACTTTGACGTCATATTTTAAAATGGCGTGTTTTAGTTGTAATAATCTACTTGCTATTTTTAATATTTATTTTTTACACCATATACATGTTTTTCGGCACTGATTTATTTTTTGCGGCAATTTCTCGACGAGGACTATCGATTAAAAATATAAAAAAAATGCATGCATACTCTCTATTGTTGTCTTTGATTCAAATAGTAATTTGATAATTATGGAAGTTTGGTTAGTTTTAGGTTAGGACTTTTAGGTTATTTTACATTGTATTTGTGTAAATGTGAATATTACCTTGATAATGCCGATTTAATTTTGATCTTGATATTTAGAGATATTCTAAACTAGTTGTTACCCGCGTTGCCTACGTAGTCTAAGGGTACCTATTTGATATTCCTTTAGGAACCTCACATTTTTCTACAATTAGCTATTTTAACAATAAGCTTTCTATATGCCGAAATGCATTACAATTAGTTCAGCTGTTTTGGCGTAAAAGAAAAATTACAATATTAATAAGATACAGCATTTCGCCAATCTGAATTCTTAATTCCAAAGATATAAAAGGGTTAGAGGAACAAAACATTTCTAAAGAAAACAAGTGGCCATCCACAATAAAAGCTAAGCAGCATCGGAAACCTATTTATCATGATTTGTACACACAGTATAAGAAATATTTGTGTGGGATCGCAAAAATTGACCGCGTGATATAAATCTCAGTTACATATAAAGAAATTGTTGGTCGAAACAGGACAGATGGAGGGTGTGTTAGCTTAGTCGCCGTAATTATAAGTACTAGGTATATGTAAGTTACTACTTATAGTACTTTTGTGGTGAAAGTGTACTCATGATTCATCTTTAATAACAGGACTTGTTTAGCCTAAGGTTTAAAGGAACAAAAGTTTAAAAATCAACATTTAAATATTAAAAAAAAAAAATTCATTAAAGATTTTTTTCGTGGGGAGTTTTTAGAGGGAAGTCAAGGGTGAACACCTGGTTTGTTTTAATTTTATTTAAAAATTGATTCCAGTGGACTTTTTTTAATATGAAATTGGTGTAGTTTGGTGTTATAAATGCTCATGCTCATGAACAACATGTGAAATAGTTAAAGTTAATTCAATTCAATTCAATTCAAAATATATTTTTATCATAGGATATTTATAATAACTCTTAATAATAGTCACTTTGTTTTGCACAAATGTTGACGTCAAATTGTTACTTACAGCTAAGTTTATGCCGCTTTCTAGGCGCAAGTTGATGCCACAGACAAACAGACATTAGCTTCAAACTTATAATACCCCTCAATTTTATTGGGGATTAAAAACAGGTGATAGCAAAAAGAGGGGAACAAATAACAAAACTCTCATTAACAAATTTGATTTTGTATATAAGTACCTATTCTTTTTAGCCGACATATATCTAATTTTTATTGTAAAACTAAATTTATGAAAAATAACAACATTAAACTAAAATGAATCTTTAACTACATACGTATATAAAACTAAACTAAATAAGAATACTTAAATAACATTAAATAATATAAAAAATGGAACCCAAATCGCTGCACTCGTAGGGTAGGGTACTCAAGAGGCTGGCGGCACTTCCACGTTGAATGGCCAGGCTTAGCCTTTAGCCAAAATGCGCGCCAGCCCTTGGATCCCCTGAGGCATCGATTAAACATGCGGAAATTTCCTTATATAACTGACGAGCATCCGCACCCCAAGGCCCCAAGGTTTCCACGGCAAAATGTGCAAATATATACGGCTCTCCCAAAGCCGCATACTTGCGCCTCTTATTGGCTTCAGCAATCGCAGCCGCTGCACCTGCCTGCATGTTTAATTGTCAGTTTATATGGAAAATACTGAATCAAAGGCCGGCTCTATTGAAATATCATTTTTAACAATAAGGCCATACACACAATAGATGTCCCGCTCCGTATCAGCTGAAATCCAGCGCTGTATTCGACGACGCATGGTATTCACATTTGACAAAGTTAAATAGGGTATATTCATGTCTTTTTTTATTTTTTTAAATGATTCTTTAAGTTATTATATAAACGGAAAAAAATATCACACTCACAGAATATTAGCTTAAAAAAAATAATTAAAACTACTATCATTTTCGGACGACTTAAACGCGGTGCCATTTTGCACTTTTATTCTATGACGTCACCGCACACTGTCAATGTCAGTGTCAATGGAAAAAGAAAAACAAAAAATAGTAGTACCATATTTTAGGTTATAATTAATTGATTGACTTGTCTCATAAGTATAAAACTGAGAAAAATAGAAATTTATCAAATATATATAAATTATTTACCTCACGGCTTTTAATCCTCTGAGTTCAAAGGATGTAAAATTGGAATTACTTGCGAAGTACGAAGTCGTCATAAACACATCAATTTTAGGCAGATAATCTGACTGTATCTGCCACAACAAAACCGCTTTCAATCATTTTAGCAAGTCTTTTTTCAACAGGGGTCAGACTTTCATCTAATAATTCTCAAAGAACACTAATAATTTAGCAAAACAATGAAAATAACCTCCAACCATCATACAAATTACAAACAACTTATTGACAGTGACAGATTCTCCTTTCTAATTTGTGGTTGACAGTACAGACTATTTAGAAAATCCAGTTTGACAGTGTTTGGTGTCGTCACGTTTCGTTCCTCCAATAGCGTTGCGTTTTGGAAATTTGCGAGGGAATTTGAAATTTACAACTTTTAAATCATTAATTTCTCAATGGAAACATGTTAAATTGAAAAAATATATATATGGGTATTTTTCTTTAGCAATAAAGTTTACACATAATTTTTTTTGTTCGTTTCTGAATCACATGCATATTGTCTATTTTATATAATATTTCTGAATTTGCATTATTAGAGTCGTGTTTTTGACATGTTTCATTGAATTTCCTTTCTGACGCATTAATAACGCAAATACTTAATTATACAACTATGTATTTAAAATTAAATTATCGTTTATAATTAAATTAACTTGCGATTGTGACATAATCGTTTTATCATCCATGTCTGTTGATAAAGGAATGGGGCATGTGCGACGAACAATGTCAATATAAAGAAAGAAAGTTAATCTGGTAAAAGATGGTTCGTTCGTGAACGAAAGTTTCGTGAAGTGGGAAGTTAAGAACTTATCATTGGTGGTATACAACATGTATAGCAAAGACGAGGAAAAAAAATTAAATTAAATCTTGAACCTTTCCACGAAGTACAAATATTTAGCAAGTTTCTTTAAGGATGATCATATAGGTACTTACTGAATTTTCTAAAAACAATAACTATGCACTGAAAAAATATCCTATACTGAAAATATATTATACGGCATTATGGGTTCGTTCTGACAAAATTTCAATAACATTTTGTCAGAAAACAGAAGACTTGATTTCAGGAGTTAAGAGGTTTGCGATTAAGAAAATAGGTCCAAATTAACACAACCACGTTCAAAATTAACCCTAACCACGGATTAATTAAGGCATGTGGAACATTTTCATGGTAAGATGAGCGATACGACCCCTTACGGCCATAATGTAAGGTAAATTGCTTCATTCCCCTTTCTTGCAAAATATCTAAAGCCTAGAAGCTTATGAAAAGTTCATTCATCTTCGCTCGATCCTAGTTGTATCCATAGCTATACTGGTTTGGAGCCTAGAGTCTGCTAGTTAAAATATTTTTGTTAAGTTTTTACTTTGTTAAAATTAAAAGGCCTTTGTACATAGTGCAGAAGGGCAATGCAGCGAACACATTTGAAGACTTCAAAAACAATCTCGTACACGTTGTATTATTAATCAATACGGTATATGAAAAAAAATTTAGTGACACAGTAGTGTCCCTACAATTTAACAATTTAAATTTTTTTCACTCGCTTACTTAGCGTACTCGCTAAGTAAGCGAGTCTAATTTTGCGCTGACGTGCATCGACAGTCGTTCGCTGCCTTTGCCCAGAGTCTTACGCGTGTGTCCGTAGCTATCTACGGACACACGCGTAAGATCTACACGGGGACCTATGTCCCCGTGTAGATCCGTTTGTTTGAGCGTATATCAGAAACGTGTAAATTGTGTGAACTGAGAAATATACGAATTTATTAAGTGTTGTTGGACTTTGCCTTCTGAACCTAATAGCTAGGCACCCACTACACTCTCATTGGACAGACATTTAACAAGAAACATACATAGTAAATTTAGTTATTAACTTTGGAGTCGATCGGAGAATATAAGTAGAGTGGTATACCAAGTGCCTACTAATTGTTATTTATTCCGTAATAACACTATCTGGGATATCTATTGTATTATCAATAAAAATCAATGTTGAAGTGTAAATTTCCACAACTGAGCCAAAACGCTATTTCTGTCATGGCGGCGGTTATTTGTCAGATGACTTGCAGATGACGTCATATAGGTAATACACGCATACAGAAAGTTCGTCAAAACACCATGTTTACTTTCGTGTAACGTCATCGGAGATGAATCCATCCATAAGGCGTTACCGTCATAGATAAAAAATAAATAAATATTGTAATTTTACTCGATTACAACAAATTATGGTTTATTATAGATGTTGTCCAACAGAATTTTCTGAAAAATATTTGAGGTTAATAAAAAATTCTATGGGAATTAATAACGATGAACCATATATTAATTTCTTTTGAACTTTTTAACTTGACGACTAGCTGGCAGGAGTGGCAGGTTTGATCACACCGCAGATTGAGGCAAAATTTATTACGCGCTTTTCTATACATTCACTATTGTATACTCTGCTTTAGTAGCTAAAGCGTTAATGAAGAGTGTCGCAGTTCGCTTTAATAAGTGTTTACCTTTTACCTACCTTACATATAAAGAGCTATTTATAAAATTGGCATTGCAGATAGGTACATACCTTTTCGGCAAATCCCACTTATTTCTAATTACTTTTTTTTAACCTGTATGTACTATGACTGAATATTTACGCTTTTATAAATAAAATTTTACATTTTACATTATTAAATCATCATCAGGTCTTTTAAAATCTTCACTGCAGAAGCACCACCGACTCTGTACTGCTAGAGCCGTATATGACTAGAGCAGCCAGATGATTTTGGTAACCCTAATTTTCCCACACAAACATGGTGTACGTTTTATTTTGAAACGACATGTCAGATTTCGGTAAAAATTTGTAACTTTAAAGAAATTGCATATATCTAGGGTTGTAATTGGTTTTTACAGTCAAAATATAAACTTTAAAGAAAATATAAGGTTATAAAACTTTACCATACTGATGGTCAAAAATGATAAGAAAACATAGTGTCTTATACACTATGTTTTCTTTTCATATTTTGACTTTAAAAACCAATCATAACCCTATATGTGTATGCAATTTCTTTAAAGTTACCAATTTTTACAGAAATCTGACATGTTGTTTCAAAATAAAACGTAGACTACTTTTGTATGGGAAACTCGGGTTTTGTCTAGGGTAAGGAGACTCTTAACTCTCCATGCTGGCCAGACGGGTTGGAGAGGTTTCCTTGATGTTCATAAGTTTTGATTAGCTTGGTTGCCTTCTACGACATCGTGAAAGATTTGGAGTAGTCCTTTTCTACTCTAGCGGAAACTCTTAAGGAGCACTTTTCATTGTTTTAGATAAAAGTTTGTTTTTAAAAGTAATTTTAAATAAGTACTTATTTTAAAGCTACAAATATGTAAACATAATGCTAAGAGCTTTTTCTTTCTACATATAAGAAACACTAAAGCTTTGAAATAGGTACCAGAGATAAGTTTAACTTAATGGAAATAAGATAGTCATATCAAAGTCAAAAATTGCTGCAAGCTTTCTAAATAGTGTCTATCTTAATACAACAAAATGAGCCGTTCATACAAGATGCAGTTGCAATTTTGCCGTAAGTACCAGTTGTTTGGTTTTATGGATCATATCCCGGGTGAAAATATCCAGTTAGAATCTCTAGGAAAATTTGTTACTTACGTTCTAAGTGGTCAATTCATTATTTTTTTATTTTAGTTTAGTGAAGAGTTCATTCCCGTAGATGTCGTAAAAGTTGACTTAGGAAACACAATCTAAGTAAAGCTTTAAAAAATCAAGGAGACCTCTACCACCCGTCTGACCAGAGTGGAGAGTGTAGGCCAAAACCTCTGACTACACTTGCTAAGTATGGCTGTGTAGTACAGAGAGGTCGTGCTCCCGCAGTGGAGACTAAAGACCTGGGTGATGACGATGAAGAGTTCATTGAGGGAATCCCAATCCCATCAGTAGGAGGAGGATGATGAAAGAGTTCGTTCTAAATTAGGTAGTGCAGGGTGGTCAATATAATAAACATACTTCAATACATACAACTTACACAAAGAAAATATAATAGGACAAAATGAAGAAAATTAGATTATAATTTGGAGCTGGCTCGCGTTTTGACGCGTAGGATAGAAAATTATCTAAAAATATATCAAGCTAGGTTTTATTTTTGTAGAACCTCATTTTTCCGAGTTTTTATCGAGTAAATTTGGTCCCCTAGGTACTGATGTATGTATGTAGTGTAGATACTTTCTATTCAAAATTATAGCTCAATTGGATAGCTAGCAAGTGGTTGAATAACAATTTGCAACACTATCACGTCTTTATCTTAAATGGGGCAAACAGAGCATGTTGGGTCTTGCGGCTCTAAGCAGACAGAGCCCAGGGCCTCAAGACCCAAAGGCTACTTTTAGCGTGATGAATGGCGGGAAGATGGAAAAATGAATCAAAATAAAGATGGGTTCCTATAGCCACATCACCTATTGATATGATAATTTGATAATAATTTGCAAATTTAATTAAAACTGACAACTTATTTAATTTTGAAACTGATAAATAAGTTCGTTCATACAAACTTGTAATACTAAATAAAAATGTCGAGCAGGAAGAAAACGCGGATACACCGGACGATAAAGTTGGCAGAAGCATATTCAGAAATGCACCAACTTCTGAATATTTTATTGCAGTCCTTCATGAGCTGCTCATTATACCGCAATCCGACTTATTAACATTTAATTGGACAGTCTGACTGTTTTTGCTGATGCAAATTATAATTTTATAATTAAGCAGAGCGGCGGAAGCTTCCTCTGGTTTAAACTTTGAAGAGGGTTTTTGTTTAATTTTCAAGTTTTAGGCTGGTTACAGTTACACCTACGTGTATGACAGATTTATTTTATACTAACTAGTATAAAAAAAAATTAAACAGACTTAAGACCTACCTACGAAGCTCTATCAGTTAACAATTTGGTGGCCCTATAAAGTAGGTAATCTTAAGATTACGATAGGGTATTTAATGTTTTAAAGAGGGCTAAGGCAGGTGGCCGTTTGCAAAACTACAGTCAAACCCGGTATTTTCTCATGTATTTGTAGTTCACGTGGATTTCGGTTTCCTTGGGTAACATGGATATTGCATTATTTGACAAAGTAATAGGCCAGAAAGCGCACCCTATGCCCAAAGCTAAGATGATATGGAGGATATTTAATGCGATTTTTATACTCATTGCTCAAATCAAAAAACCTAACGTAGTAGGAAACTTAGTTTAGAGCGCATCGCCTATAACATGACTCACATTTTTGCCCATTACAAATTAAAGAGTACTATAATTTGGTTTAGGAGTACTTAAACCGTTTTTATCTTTAGGTAGTTTAGCCATGCCTCAGAGGAGCTGTTACTTTGTTAACAAGTAATACACTCCACTGTGTAAAAGCCGATAAAGATCGCTAAGTGGTACGAAACAATTGGATATGCTCGCGTGAGTTTCGGCGATTAGGACACTAAAATTTCCATATCAAGTTCGAGTTTGGCTCACGACTCAAGGAACTAGTATAGCGTTTGTACATATCACACATATATATATATATATATATATATATATATATATAATATATAAATAAAATAATATAATAAGAATAAGTAACTGTATATTTAATAAGATTATTAAAATAAGAAAGATAAAATAATTTCATATTTAAAAAAAAAGAAGACATCTGTTTCATTTCAAATGTGTATTTTTTTATATATTACTCTTTAAAATCATATCCAAGTGTCACCATATTAAGGTGCCAAGAATGCCGGCCGCATATCCTCGTTAGACCTATTTTACATATCCTCGTTGGATCTATTGTACATATCCTCGTTGGATCTATTGTACATATCGTCGTTGGATCTAGTGTACTTTTCCGTGTTGGTTCTATTGTACTTACATAGATTTTATTTATGGTTATATCTCAATTTGTTCTGGCTCTGTCTGCTCCGCTCTGACTCTACATTAGAATCTGGTTTAAGGCGAAGATATAGGCAAATGGCCTTGAAGTATGAAATAAATTGTTAACTCGTAAATATGGTAATAATTTCCATATTTACGAGTTAATAATTTATTTCAAGTGAGGGCGCCACTTCAAGGTCATTTGCCTATACCTCCACCTTAATATTCTGAAAGTAGGTGTTCTGTACAGTTTGTCGCTATAAAGGTTTACCTACTCGTATTATATTTGCCGTGTGGTTTCCGGTTTCCTTGTGGTGTTTGCTACTGTGTACTTCAAATACATATGAAGTGTACAGTTCCAAAAACCATATTCAATTTGAGCAAAAGTAACTAAAACTTTTTCTGGAATTTAAAAGCGATTCTTTAAAGGAAATTGTGTTCAAGTTGAAAGAACAAGGTCAACACGCTTTATTTTAAACACAAACAGTGTTTTTATCTGAGGTTCCTTACTAAAATTGTAAAACCTTCATTACTCTTTATCAAAAACCTAGGGAACGTTTTATAATAGCACCGTGGTAAATAGGTGACGATATCAGGTAACTTAGTTACGGGATTAAGTCTGAGATAGCGAAATAACACACCTTTGTGTGTTATTTTGTAGGTAAGCCTTTGCTTACCTACAAAAAAATATTAGTATCATGATCAGGTCTTTTTTAGTCTCCACTGTAGGAGCACGACCCTCTCTGTACTGCCAGAGCCATATAGTAGCAGAGGTAGAGAGCAGTCAGAGGATGGCTTACACTTTCCACGCTGACCGTGGGTTTGAGAGATCTCATTAATGTTTAAAAGCTTTGTTTGGCCTGTGTTTCCTAAGTCGCCTTTTACGACATCCACAGGAAGACTTGGAGTGGTCCTATTCTACTGTGCCAGGAACCACACGGTTATAACTTAAGGTGACGTGGGTTCACAATTTGCAAAACTGTGCGTGTTTTTGAAAAATCACTGTTATTAAACTACCGCAGTTTATTCCTTAAAAAAATTACATAAAAATCTTAAGAATTTCCTACAGACACCCACAATAGCCAAAACATGATGAGATGCTCAATCAAAAACACGCACAGTATTGCAAATTGTGAACCCACGTCGCCTTAAGTTATGCGTATAGTCAAAAATTCAAACATATCCTTTTTATACCGTTGTCCGAACCCATTGATTAACACGTCATGCTGACGAATGCGCTAACGCGCGTTTCTCTTTAGTTCGAACCATCCAAAAAGTAAACTTCGATAAGTTGCGTATTGAATACAACTAAAATAAATTTCCGTCTGAGTATTCTATTTTCTATTTACCCCAATTACTATACAGCAACCGTCCAAAGTTAAGCACCTAGAAATTCATTCACACATTGACTGGACCTTTTTCATTCGCACAATAGGACAATACTGGTCCTACATACATCAAAGGTACGTTAGGATTTTTGCCACCTTTTCATAAGGCTTGCGATACGTTCTTGATGTTGTACAAATTTAAATAACGAATAACCCTTACGAAATTAGGGGCTGAAAGTAATATCATTAATATAAATCCTTTGTAGAATTACAGAAAAAACCTAGATGACGCTTTTTTTTGTTGAGTGTTGCTTTATCATAAATATTTACATAAGGTTATAACAAAATAAATATTGATGACGCATTTTTATTTTTTATACATAGTTTTACAAAATAAACTTTGACTAGGCAAATGTATTCTAATTTACTTACCGTACCATACAGTGGTGTAGAACAGCGTTTTCTCATTATGCTATTTCTTAAGAATATAGAGCCTACTTGCTAGTAACAATGATTTCAACAGAAAGTGAAAAACCCTTTGCGATTGCAAATCGATCGAGTATTACTTATTCTAGGTTTTCCTAGCCTAAATAAATAAACCAACACGCTAAGCTCTCTTCCAAATTATACAAACATTAGCAACTGCGAGGAAAAACATAAAGTATACAGAAGTGTTATCAACTCATGTATGTTTGATATTTTGTTAAGACATACCTATTTAGAGTAAATGCCATTCGTCATCCTTTTATATAAATTTTAATTGGAATAACTTTTGATTGAGAAATAAAGTTTGTGTTTGAACTGGATAGTAAATGTTTGTAAATGACACATATCTTTTTCTTCTCTTATCCCACACTAAGTGGGGTCGGCACAGCATGTTAATCGTTTCCATTTTGTTCTATCCTCTGTCATTTCAACTGCTACATCTGTACTAGCCATATCATTGTTAACACATTCCATCCACCTTTTCTCTAGCCTCCCTATGTCTGTTCCCGTTCACTTCCATATTTAGTGCTTTTTTACAAGCTTTTATTTAACTTTTGTTGTTGTTTATTTGTTTGTGTCAAATCTTGCAAGTTACATTTGAGCTTTCTGATTGAGATGAAATTTTGTATGCTAATATATTACAATCAATGCAATAATATTAACAAGAAGCTGATCTTATAATGCAGCCGGAAGTTGGCTATAGGAACCCTGTAATAAAACCGAACCGCATCAAGTTTGGGTTTATTACTTTTGTTTTGATTGCTTAGGCCTCAAAATAAAGTTTGTACAATTTGAAGAAAAAAAAATGACAGCATTATTTTCTCTCTTCTCATAACGTGACCAAACCATCCTAATGTAAATGACTCATTTGTACTCTATTTAATGTATGTTCAAGGTCGCATTCAGGCCGGAATAACAATCAGCATAAATAATTAAGAAGGCAGAACACAATTTAACTTCGACACGACCTAATAGCGGACAATTCGGATGGGATTGCGAGCGTGTGTTTAGAAAACAGTAAATTTTAGCACAAACGGAATACCCTTAATCCATTTTAATTGAACACAACTTTTAATAACCCTTTGAAGATTTTGCAAAGTAATTTGTCAACGAAAAGAAAGTGTTTTACAAGCTTTTATTTAGTTTTTTTAATTAATATATCTTTCTTTTTATTTTATTTAAGTATAGAAATAAATACTCGTAAAAGATATATTAATACAAACTATCTTGCACTTTGATCTAATTATATGATTCATGGAATACCAACACTTTCAGCGAAGTGACCTAATATACCCAATACACCGAATTTGTATCACTAATATTAAATTAAAACTAATAAGGTTCATCTATAATTAGGATTTGTAAAGGTCAAATAAAAAAAACCTTCTATACAAGGTTCTTTTTAAATAATTACAAATATTTTAAGGGGTGATTCAGTTCATCATTTTGAACAACTTTTCCCAATGGATGCATATCGAAGAACGAAAAAAAATTTTGGTTTTCATACAAATCAAAGTAGTTGATCTAGTTGTTAAGGGAAGTGAAAATAACTTCGTACTTCGGAGGAGCGGAAACTGACATGGCGTTGCCAAAAATGCAGGCAGCTGGGTCAACGGGCCTTACAAGCCGAATCATCATCAGGTAATTTTTAGTCTCCACTGAAGGAGCAAGACCCTTTCTGTACTACCAGAGCCATATATTAGCCAGAGCAGTCTGAGGATTTGGCGTACATTCTCCACGCTGCTTAAAAACCGAATGCGCCGTTCCAACTTTTTTAATATGTATTGAATTTTTCGATTGCGTGTACGTACGTGATATTAATTTAATTTTTTATTTCTTACTAGCTGACCCGGCGAACTTCGTTTCGCCCTTTCCCGTTCCC
This sequence comes from Acrobasis repandana, assembly GCA_963576875.1. NCBI lineage: Eukaryota > Metazoa > Arthropoda > Insecta > Lepidoptera > Pyralidae > Acrobasis > Acrobasis repandana. The sequence goes on along the minus strand of OY756223.1, from coordinate 4,880,931 downwards.
TTTTCCATAATTTCTCACCGTTTAAACCTTCCCTGGACTTTCATGAATATTTCAAGACCAAAATTAGCCAAATCGGTTCAGCCGTTCTCGAGTTTTAAGCAGACTAACGAACAACAATTCATTTTTATTTATATAGATTATTATTTTTTGTAAATGAGTCAAGCATGTATTTTTATTTGTTTCTATAATCATTTTACTACATGAAAACTAAACCGAATGTGTAATGCTATTGTTAACGGTGCTCCTGGTTCCCAAGATACAGGGTCTCCCTAGTTTGGGAATCATAGCAGTCTTCTAAATTCCCCAAAATTTGGTAATAAATGCATTTCTATTACATTATTTCATTTTATTTATAACTTTGCCAGCTTCTTTTGCTGCCGAGAGCTGAGATGGGTTACATGGATGGGTTCAACTCTTTTTTCTTTTTAAAATTAGACCAGCATGAAAGTATTTATTTTATTTATTCAAGTACACTTGGAAATTTACAAACATACACATAAAAATATAAGAAAAACATAGTACTTAGGTGCTACTTATTTCTAAAGAAAGTATGAATTTTATTAAGAATTTTGTGGTTGGAGTTTGTAAAATATAGGTAGCTATATTCATCGCGCACTTGCTGGCTGGCTGAACCCTGAAGAAGTTTTACTTCCAACCTCGTTTAGTGCCACGCTTCGTAAGCAGAGCACTTCGCCTTAAGCACTTTAGAGAAAATATATAGCGGTTTCAAAGTGCTGATTTAATTGAATTGTGTATAAAGGTTGACTACCTCCGTGGTCCACTGGTCAAGGCCTTGTGATCAGCGAGTGGCAAGGTTTGCCTTGTGATCCGGAGGTCGCGGGTTCAAATCCCACTGGGAAGCATACTTTGTGAAAAGTTACTGCCAGTATTATTAGGATATTGTAACCTTAAATCACCTGATTATCTGAAAAGGATTCCGTGCTTCGGAAGGCACGCAAAGCTGTGGGTCCCTAACTCCAGCTAGCGTATTTTAAACCTATCTTGGGATTGGTTCTGGTCTACCCTTTAGGTTGCAGAAGTCAGACGGCAGTCGCTCTGTGTAAAAACCAGTAACCTCGTCAAATCACCTAGGTTAGTTAGCGGACCCCGGGCTCTGAAGCGTTAACGCTGAGGATGCAGCCGGGAATACGCTCGGATGATGATGTTGAAAGGTAGTATAGACCGTGTGACTCTTGAACTAGAAAAGAACCGCTTGATCTCTTCCTGTGGATTTCGTTAAAGGACTATAACGGGAGAACGTATTATGTGAGTCTTTTTTTAGTCTCCATGCAGAATAAAGACTGAAAGCTGAAAGAGGCTGAAAATTTCATGGCCGGCCTTCTGCCTGCACCAACCCTTCTTAGGAATTCTTAAACGCTGGGCCTAATCTGATTACTCGCTTAAGCACGATGTTGACCACCAAAGAAAGACCAACCGAGTGTCGGGACCAAAAAAAAGACACTCTTTAAGGCCTTAAGGCCAAACTGGAAACGACCTAGATTTTAAAGCTACATATATACCTATAAATAATGAAGCGTTTTGTCAAGCAAAATCCGAGTTTCTACCGACACGCTCAGAAGAAGACTGAAATTGCATGTTGTTTAAGGAGAAGAGTACAGTTCCGGTCTTGTATAATGAATGCAACGAGATCTATGAATGAATGCCAGGCACAAATGGGCACTAATCTAGAGATTAGTACGACACCGGACGCTCTTTCTTTTATGATTTTAATTGCAGGCGTTTTGCCAAGGCAAACGCAACTTTTACTGGTATTTATTCTGTGCTTTTACTAGTTACTTTATTTCTTACTGCCGACATATAAGAAAACAAAGAGCCTACTTGTAACTTTTGAACGAATAACGTGAAAGTCGTAGCTTAAGGTGAAGTTAGAAGCAATTGACCTTGAAGTGGTGCCATTATTTGAAATTTATTTGAAACAATTTACAGGGCTATCTTGTGCCTGACGTTTAGCAATATGGAAATTATCACCTTACAATTAATTTAAAATGAGAACGCCACTTCAAGGTCAATTACTTCTAACTTCACCTTAACATAAATGTAATCGGTGCTTTTGATTACAACAGTATTTTCACCCAAATTACAAATAAAGAATTTTTATATTCCTTTTAGCTAACAAGAAAGGAATTTTAAAATTTGTTTGTTATTGCTTTTTTTTAAATAAATTAATTTTTAATGTAGGCGGTTTCTCTCTGCAGCCCTAACCGCCGGTAGCTAGGACCTTGTATGTTTGCCAGCGGGCATCAATAGGTTTATATTATTTGTAGTCCTAATCGTAATCCTAACTTCCTAACTAATATAATATTATATAAATGCAAAAGTGAGTTTGTATATTTGTTTGTTTGTTAGTTATCTCTTCACGCTTTATCTACTCAACCAATCTTCATGAAAATTCGTATACACACAGTTAGGACTACTGAGAAGGACATAGGGTACCTTTCATCCCAAAAAAATGTAATGTTCCCGTGGGATAAGCGAGCGAAGCCGCGGGCAAAAGCTAGTATATTATAAATTTGACTTTGAATGAATGTATTACATTAAAACCTAGCCTAAAAATTTAATAAAGAGTAACATAATTGGTCTTGTATTTGAGTAGCAAAAAATAAAAACCATCTTTGTATGTATAATTTGTACAATTGTTATTGTGACATTAGTGACTTTTCGTTGATAACTGACAAGAAGATAGTAGGTAGATACTAGTATCTACTACTATATGGAACTTATAAAATTATTTAATACTATTATTTTAGTAAGTAACTAGCTGACCCGGCGAACTTTGTTCCGCAGATTTTGGATTTTACTTTTTATATTGGTGCATGGGTTGCACTCGTGAAATGAAATGAATAAATAAAATCAATCCGCTCGATTCGTCGACAGGTACTCGACCAACCGATAGTCAGTTTATCCCGTGTAACTTAAAGGTGGAAAAGGGAAATCATAATAGTTATATTTAATATAATGGTTTAAAATATAAAATATTCAATATTATGAATTATTTTAGAATGTATGTTGAAATAATTATGTAAATGTTAATTTAGAATGTTGTGACGCTAGGGGTAGGTATCATACCGATCACCGCAATAAACATCACCGCGCTGCGCAAAAATTTGCTTTAAATAGCTGAAAACGGCCTTTTTGTCTTTACCAAAAACACAAAACGGACGTCGTAGGTACACATGTGAAACAACTACTACGACCTCCGTTTTGTGTTTCGTGTATTTGGTATTATGTGATCAATCCGAGTAAGATAAATTCAAAAGTTAAATATTTCAAAATAACATCGACACAACTATGAATTTACGTATAAAATAAGTAGGTAAATAAACAAAAATAATCACTTAGGACATAAAACGGATTCAATAAAAACATGTCAACCGTAGACAGCCGCTGTTTATAGGTGATCACCGTAGTCAGCGAAAGAGGGGCTGGTTACCGGCTAGCTGACTACGATAACAACCGGCTGCACATCTATAAATCAGATTTTTTTTTATTAAATAATTTTACGGCTCTGGATACAAGTCTTTTAGAGCCTATCTTTAATTTTGTTCTTTATTCCTAATCCTAACCTAACCTAATCCTAACAAGACAATCAAAGGGTGGTGTAGGCCTTTGACTGCTGCAAGGGAGCTTCTGGCGACAAATCTATACGAGTCCACTGGTTTACATAGACGATTAAGTGGCGGACGACGCCCGAAGACGCCCACACAGTCCGCAAAATAAATATCACTACAGCCGTACTATGACTGTCCACTTTAACTATTTCACACATTGTTCATGTCATGAGCATTTATAACACCAAACAACACCAATTTCATATTATAAGTCCACTAAAATCAATTTGTAAAATAATTTAAAGCAAACTTCAACCGAACCCCTTGACTTCCCGCCAAAAACTCTCTGTAAATCAGACACTTTTTTATAAACGTCAAAACAAACATTTTCTATGGAATCTGTATAAAAAATAAAACCGTGACGTCATCATTTTTTCGAGTCAAATAGCGCTCTTAATATCAGTTTTTCTGCATTAATAAATCTAAATTGACGTTGAAAATGGATATGATCAATGACAGGTGATACTATTTTATGACGTTTTATGCTCTTGGCAGTGCCAAGTAATTTATTTTTGACCCAGTCATCTACCCAAGATTTTAAATAAACCTTCCGTTTCATTCAAGGAGAAACCACGAGAAATCATGTCTCGATTGAAATAATAACAGAAAAGATTGTTCAATCTTGGAGTTCATCAAGGAATCTCATCGATATCGCTACGACAGCGACTTTCAATCTCATAATAAAAATAAACTGGTCAAGAGCGAGATAAACTTGCGTAAAAAGGGTTCCGTACTTCTCATAGGTTTCGTGAAAGCTGTTGGTAATGAACTATTTTTTGTATTTTTTCAAAATTTTAGGCTCAGTAGTTTCTGAGATAAGGGAGAATGTTCCAATTAGGTACATAATTTTTTTGACAATGTAGCTGATTCGAAAACGATTTCGAGGAATAGGCTTCTGGAGCTAATTGCAGTAATCGAAAAAACTTATAAGCATGTACTTATTTTTTTATATGCAAAACTATGTATGACCTTCATTTCATTTGACCTTCATCTTATTGTCTCTGCTGGACGCTCGTGACATAGTTCCTTTTTGCCAGAGAAATATCATAGTGTTACCAACTTTAGAGAAAATTCCTGAAATATGAATTATATTTAAATGCGGTTCCGATATTGATTCGAAAGTACAACTTTGTACCTTTAAAATGCTGCGCAATCACAAAACTGCTTCCGTTACTTGCAAACCACATACATAAGTCTGAAAAACATAGCCTAAAACTGGATTGTGGCAGTGTGAATTAAGTAACAGTCACAATATTGATGAAATTAGAGGGGCAAAGGCATTGATCTAAGTATCTTGTCGCAATGCTGACAAAAAATTGCATGTAAAACAGAAAATACTTTTTTTTTTCATTTTGTGGAAAATAGTTGGGCATCTAGGGAAATTTGGGAAATCTCATTTGGCAACCCTGGTCTTGATGGCGAAAGATGGAATGACATTGAAAGTTGACAGCACAGCACAGAATACTGAAAAGTGACCGACAGTTTTTTTTTAAGAAGCCACATGCTATGATTTATTTGGTAGGCGCTGACGCACTTCCGGTAAGAACTTCCAAAACTTTAAAACTTAGATAAAAACGTAATAAAAGCACTTAAAATTTCTTTGTTCAAATTACTTCTTTGAAATGATCTATTCCATCGGAAAAGCAGAAATTTGGAAGGTTTATTTTTTTAGATCTAGCTAATTCAGTAATTTGAAAATATAAATACGAGGTTCTTTAAAAATTAAACCTAGCTACATTTTTCAGATCCAATACCACTGACTGACATACCTACTGAGTTTCATTAAAATCACTTCAACTGTTGCCGTGAGCCTCATTATAAATAAATCTATATATAAGAATAGCTCATTTTAAAAGTTGAGGCTAAATGATTTCGGAGATAAGGGTAAGTTTTTTTTTTATATAACTTCAAAAATGCTGATAAAAATATATACCTATTTAAAACCTCTTTCTTTTGCTATGCCTATTTCACACAATAGAGTTTAAAAAACTTTTTTTAAATGTATAACTTACCCCCATTAGTGGCCCTGATATTTGAAAATTCTTTTATTTACGTTTATGTGTACCAAATTTAAACAAAACGTTGCAGTAGTTTCATTGCAAAGTGGCTGTGACAGACGGACGGACAGACAAGTAGGTGAGATAAGGGTTCCGATTTACATATTGAGGTACGGAACCCCAACAAGCACTGATTGTTCTCAAATATTTGGCTGGTTTTCAATTCAATTTCAATTCTTCAGCGTCAGTATTGTTTTATCGTATTTTATTGAATTACTCTGGCTTTGTACGTTTACGGAGCTGTGTTTCAATGAAATTGGTTCAGACAGGACAAATAAAAGATATTTAAACTGTTTAAGTTGTCTGATTAGTTCAAAATCTTTATATTAAGTTAAACTTTATGAGAGCGAAGCTGTCATTTCAATCATTGAATTTTATTAAGGACAAATCCTTTGAATTTATATATTTTACTCTTTTTTGCACACAATTAAACAAATGTATGAGACACAAATAAAAGAGAAAAATTTTAGCAAACAAAAGGCGGCCTTAAATACTAACTAAATTTATTAACTTTACGAGATAAATGGTCCTTATTGCAATATGTGCAACATTTATATGTGTCAATATATACCTCGTCTCAATATTGATTAAAAATGCATCTTATTTTTTAGGTATTTTTTTTAAAAATGAAATAAACAACCTGCTTTCGTACCGTCTACAAAAAACATATACGTGGCATTTCCTACATTTTCATGATTCCTTTTTACGATGTGTAAAGAAAAAGTAGCTCGTACGTGATACGTTTTTGTTTTCATCGCGGCGCCGTGTAAAAATGCACGTAGGTTCATTATAAAGTAACATGATCGTATATTTATTTTTTGGAAAAAGAAGTTTATCTAAGTCTTAATGTTATAAATAGTTAATAGTTGTATTGGACTATTAAAACCAAAAAAAAATAAGATTAAAAAACTGTTACCCGACTAGGGATAATAAACTCAAAAGTAAAAAACAAGTTTTATCTAGTGTTTCATCTTCTGGCATTTTACATCAACAACACTACAATACATATTTATAAAATGCCGTGGTCGTGCATTTTGAAGAAATAAATTTGAGGATTCAAAGCCAAAAATAACCTCTAAAGGTCTGTTCACAAAAACTAGACCGCAGACACGGCAAGGATTTATATCGCACGCAACGCATGATTAGTTTTATTTAACCGCCACCACAATTTTTCCTATTCAGAGCGGTGCTCTTGTCGGTAGAGTTTCTTCCATTCTTTTCTATTTTTCGCCAACTTCTTAACATCTTGATACGACACTGCAATCACCTTTTGCTTGACTTGCTTCATATAGCTGTGAATGGGCTTTCCTCTTCCCCTTTCTCCTTCTATTTACATTGTCATGCCGTATCAAGTGTCCCAACATATTGCCTTTTTATATAACTCGTAAAAGATTCTCATAACTTTCCCAAGTTGCGAAAACGAACAAACATTGAAAAAGCTGTAAAAATATGATGTCAATGTCCCTTTGACTGACAAAAGATAATTTGAAATTGAGGTCACAGCATGAAAGCTGCACAGAATGACAACGTTGAGGATCCGTCTAACATTCCTCAATGTATCGAAAAACAATCTTATTATGTGCGGATCAAATACATGTCAGAACTCAAAAGGTTTCTTATGTCTTAGTTGGAAGGTCGAGTTTTGTGTGGTGAAGTAAAAACGAATCTAATTTATCGTTGGTTCGAATTGGACCTTTTCTGATCTCGTTCGCCCTTCCCTTGCACTCAGAGATGTATAGCTCTAGAATAAATTGGTCGTAGGTATCGGAAAGATACTTACGTGAAGGAAGGTCATTTTGTTACCTACGCCTCGACTAAAGTGCCTAGACTTGATTGAAACAAAAGAAACATTGTCGTGAAGAACGTAAATGACATTGAGAGATTGTCGGTTTTTATTCCACCATAAACCATGTCACCTTTTGCAGGATAACGGAAAAGTTTCTTGGCCTGATGTTATATCTCACTGCTGCACAAAGGTGAAACCTGTTCTTTCTACGTGAGTGAATGGCAGCATACTGCTCAAAAGAAGGACATAAGTAATAAATAAATAGATATGGACAAATCACACTGATTGAACTAGGCCCAAAGTAAGTTTCTTAAACTTGTGTTTTGCGACAGTAACTCAAAAAAACTAAATTTTATAATAAATATATGTATAGATAAACACCCAAAAATCAAGACAATTTGAAAAAGGCCATTTTCCAACTTACCCTGGCTCTATAGCACCCTGGCAGGAATAGATCTCAGAACCTCCGAAGTGGCGGTTTATCTACTCGTATATATGTATTTATTACAAAATAGTGTAACATTGAATTACGAGTAATATTAATTCCATAATACAAGTTTAAACTTATTTTAGCATTGAGCTAACCCCAAAGAAGTTTAAAGTTGTGATTTGTCCTTATACGTCTATATTTATTTTACCTTAATTTGAATGTTTGATTTAATTTACATTTTCATAATTTGAGGTTTTTTCTTGCCTTAATACTGATGTTTCCTTTTAAATTTATTTATCGTTCTGAAACTCATGTCCATTAAAAGACTTTAATTCAATTTTATATTCAGACTCTTTCCGCTAAATATTCTGAGGATTTTTTTGACATGGCCTTGAAAGCGCTATTGGTCCAGTAAAAAACTGCCCATAATTTATCTTACACTGAACTTTTTCTGTGAAATTCGCTTGTCATATTTTGTGGTAAAAAGCAGGATTCATTTAAACTTTCCTTTGAAAAATTGGTACCCTGAGACGGGATTGCTGATTTTCTGTATTGGGTATATTTGACACAGCGGAAAAAAAATCTGGAAATAAGTTTATACATTTTATCTTTAGAGATCTGGTGGGCTTTTAATGATTTCGATAAGCTTCCAATACGATTTTCAGAAATTATAAAGCGATGTTGTCAATATAAGTCTTTTTTTGTTATTTCTTTATTAAATACTTCGGTATAAGTATTCGGCTGACTTCTAACAGCATTTTAGGCCTTTTTTTGCACTTCTATTGTCTTATATTATATTATCATTTTTTTCTATATAAACGAGGTTGCCTGGAAGAAATTGCTTAGCGATAAGGCCGCCTTTTGCGCATTTCCTAATTTTTAAGATAATTATGTTCTGTTTTTTACTTTTGTGCAATAAAGGGTATTGTATTGTATTGTATATGTGTGTTTGTATTCTTTGATTATTTTTAATTCTTATATCAGTGTTAAATTCCAATATTGCATTATTTTTATTAATTTATTCATTAATTAAACAGCGTGAGTTGAAATGCTTGTATCTGGCAGGATTCAAAATTCCCTCTCTCTTCGTTTATTCTTATCCTAATTGTACAAAGGTGTTTGATTCAAATTCAGTTTTATTCCAAAACGAATTCCTAGTATTTCGTGCTTTAAATCTTTGAAGCGTTTCCACTGGCGTGGACTTGAGGTAAAATAAAAATAGTCAAGAATATTTTAAACGATCTTGAACATAATTGGCAATGAAAAGAAACAGGTGATTTGAAATTGAAGCTACAGTGTAACACCATTTCGCCTCGATAAGAGGAACAAAAGAAAACTTTTTTGCATAAAATTTATAAGTCATTCGTTAGTTTTTCTTATTCTACTTCATTCCCAAGGATGTTTATTTTCCTGGTACTTAGATATATATTTCCGACGAAGAATTTCATTATTAGGTATATCCAATCCATGCAAATGGCATCGCAAACATTTTATGGATGGAACGGAATAAATAAATAAATAAATAAATAAATATATAAGGACAAATCACACTGATTGAGCTAGCCCCAAAGTAAGTTTTAAACTTGTGTTATGGGATACATTACAACAACTTCTCCAAAGGGTCTCTACGTGTTGGATCTGTATCCCCACGCAAGCCCTCCAAAGGACCGGGGTGAAAAGATCCGTGAATCCAAAGGAGATAAAAATAAAATAAGTACATACAATATTTAATATAATTCTTTTGGGAATGTCGGGTCTTTACACCCCGGTCCTTTAAGAGCCTTGCGTGAACAGATCCAACACGTAGAGGCCCTTTGGAGAAGTTGATGTTATGTGACACTCCCGCCAAAACCCATTCTTGGATATACCATCAAAAGGTATTTATGCCTTAATTGACCGTGCAGGTTGTTAGAGCTGTTGCTCCAGGGGTGAAAGTGTTAAAAGGCATCACGCCGCTAGTAACTACTCGACACCCCTGAGTCACCTGCGCCGGTGATGCTCCTTTGCTTGTCGGCTCATTTGAGGGGTCCATCTAGAGGGCGGCAATCCACCACCTGCCTACAATAGTCAGTACCTAATCATGATTATGGCAGGTGCAGTTGTTTCTATTATAGTAGCCGAGCATCAGTCCATCCCAACCTCATTCCAAAAACCTTTATTTTTCTTGCAATTCTTCTTCCAACACACATTCTTGGATAAACCAATGAAAGGTGTACCTTTCATTAGGTGAATGGGTTTTGGTGGGAACGCAACATTACAACAACTTCTCCAAAGGGCCTCTACGTGTTGGATCTGTATCCCCACGCAAGCCCTCCAAAGGACCGGGGTGAAAAGATCCGTGAATCCAAAGGAGATAAAAATAAAATTGATAAGTTAATAAAATAGGTATATGGGGACACGCTTTGTCCATTCATCAAAAGTTGAGCAATTTTCAGGACATGCATTTTTATAACCTTCACAAAACCTATAAATAATAAGTGTTGGGAAGTTCATCTTCTTTTATATTTTGTGTTGCCTTTGCCGTGGATATTGTACAAAAGCTTACTGCAGGTATCCGGGTCATCCCGGGAGGCTTCTAACTGCGGCTTATAGCCGTTATAAAGAAAACTTAACTAAGGAAAGTAAGATGAAGGTATTTTCTGTTTTTATTAATCCAGAATGTTAGAATATTATCTACCGGTATTTAAAAAGAGAGTCTCTTTCATGCTGGTCTGGGAAAAAAGAAAAATCTTAGAATGTACCACCAGCAGTTCGTAGAAGCCAATCGAGGGAATGGGTGAAAATGCAAATCATATCACCTATCACCAAGACCCAAAATGCTCTGTCTGTCCCATTCGGGATAAAGACGTGATAGTGAATATACAATACAACATTATACACAATACACAATACAATTTACCTATACCCTTTATTGAACGATAGGACATAATCTTATTACTTATTTTAAAAAATAGGAAATGCGCAAAAGTATATGTACTTAGTAAAGAAAAGTAGATATTTTTATTTGTATTTTTTCACTTAGGAAACGAGAGTCGCACATTTCAAGTTCGGTATTTGGTTAAATGTTTGAGTGTTTTTCGCAACATAGTTTGGGACTTGGCTACAGTAAAAATGCGTCTGTTGGAGGCGACTAGCATTTTTTCCCTCATATCACTTTTCCCTTTCAAGTAAGTATAAGTTAAAACTAGCGGGCGTTTTTCGTACGACTGTTGACAACAGTTTCGTGCACCAGTCAGTAAAGAAAACGTCAAAAAATATATGGGCGGCCATCTTGGAATCAAAATTTGTTTGCAGTTTTGAGTTCCGTGGGGTGGAAATTTTGTATTCTTTACCCCAGGATACAAAATTTCAGACGTCTTCGCTGTTTCAGTAGGACGTTGTGAACGAATTAAGTTTAAATTCTAAAATCCAGACGTCATCTTGAATTCCAAAATAATGACCAATTTAGACTCCGTGATCCAAGAAACCATTGCATACTGAATTTCAGTCAAATCGGAAGCAATTGACTATTGGCATCCATCTTGGAAAATTAATTCGAAGTCACACTGATTAAGCTAGCCCCTAGAAAAGTTTAAACTTGTATTATGGGATAATAACTCAACGAAACTATATTTCATAATAAGTACATAAACAGTCAAGACCCAGGACAATTTGAAAAAGGCTTTTTTCCAACTTGCACGGGCTGGGACCGAACCCAGAACCTCCGGATTAGCGGACTAGCGTGTTGACCATTACACCACGGAGGTCGTCATTTGTATTCTTAGAAAGAAGCTCAGCCATAACGATTTTTAAAAGTTGTGATTTTTGTGCATGATTTCACCAGTGACTAAAAAAAATACCCTAATAGAGATGAGAAGTTGCAACATTCAACAGCGGGTCAACCAATCAAGTGATTTTTTGGAAACACTAGTAGACATTCATAATAAAAGTTGACATCAAAAGAACCACGTTCAACAGATGTCTAACCCGCAATTACGTTCGGGAAAATTTGGCAACTCACATCTAAGATAATGCGTTTTAAATACAACCATTATATTTACATCTGCTCCTAATACAGACCCCAGAAACCCAAGTGTTTCTAACGACCATCTAAATCCTTTATATAGACGCCGACTCAGGATAGATGGACTGTGTGAGTCACAGAATACTAAGAGGTTTGTAAAGTACTCGTAAAATGTTTAAATCATTTAAAAGTTAAGTAAATAGAAAGATATTGCTCACATATTATGCTGTTTGCTTACTTTTATTGCCAGTGAAATTTATAATCTGCTTCTTAATTTTTTTAGGCTTCTACGTGTTTTATTTATATGCCCTATAATATGTATTTGCTTTCACGTAGGTACTCATTTACATTATTGACCAAATAGCAAAAAAATTACTTTTTTATAAAGATAATCTGGCTAAAACCCATATTTTGTCTCTTTCCCTCTTATTGGCATTTACTGTTGCTAGAATGAGCCTTCGTTAATGTCAAAAGTAAAAATGTAGCGCGTTTTCTGCTTAATACGACATAATTTAAATGACACTGTCTAATGACATTGACTTTTGTACACTTCCACTGCTGAAAACGCACCGTATGTGTTTTCCTCTTTGGAAAAACACACACGTTGCATTTTTCAGCAGTGGAAGTGATGACTTTTCTATTTAGTAGCGTCATATACGTCCTGACTTACCGCGTTAAAAAATACGCCACCACGTTTCAAAACAGCTTGCACTTTTGACACTTCATCACGGAAACTATTTACCTCCTATTATAACTCTGTTATTGAACGAGTAAGCGCGAAGCGTCTCTGTTTCAGCTTGGAAAAAATTGCTTTCGTATGTCTGTCTGTCCGGCTTCTCGTGAAATTTTGTGAGCAAGTTCGATAAATAATTCTATTGTCAATTCAGTTTCTAAAAATTATTTAAAGTGTTATTACCAATCGATTATTGCGCTTGCTGGGTTCGTAGAGAGAGAAAATAATAAACATTTACGCTTATAATCTTTACTGTCCAAACAGCCATGACACACTAAAAATAAAAAATAAATTATTTAAAATACTATAACAAAGAATAATAAAAAAGGATTTCGCAACAAGTGCCGTAGCCGTGGTGGTTTAAAAACGTAAAAAATATAATTTTTCAGACTTTTCAAAAAAAAAAAATTACACTGAGTGTTTGTTACCCTTGATAAGACGCAACTTTATTGTCCTAACAACTTATTCATCCGATAAACTTTAACAGATCGGGGATGTCGCACCAGGTCTACAGCTCAGTCACCAGAATACTCGTACCTATAGTAATTTGTCAAGTTATTTCCACATATTTACTCCATTTGCTTAAACATGTGTATGACACACAAAATTAAATTCATTATCTAAAAATTATTTTAAATCATAATCACCAGCGAGATCTATGTACTTACGTACATTTATGTCAATGATAATCACTAAGAACATTTTTGATGGTCATCTTTGAAAAAAAAAACAAATCGTTATCAAAATTGGTTCATCCGTTCTGAAGCTACGATGCCACAGATACTTAGACACATACATCAAATTTGTAATAAGTACTTCTCTTTTATATACACAAGTGAAAATGCGTCATCTAGCTTTTTATAATTCTACAAAATATATTTTACTCAACAAACTTTGCAAAGGTTAAGCGTTATTTGAATTTGTAGAACATCAAGAACGTATCGCAGGGCTTTATGAAAAGGTGGGAGTAATCCTAATGTGCCTTTGATGGGTTCACCCTGTCCCTAGGGACGCAGTATTGGCACTTCCCAACTCGTGTCGTATTGTCCTATTGTGAGAATGAAAAAGGTCCAGCCAGTGTGTGAATGAATTTCTGGGTGCTAAACTTTGGACGATTGCTGCATAGTAATTTAGTGTACATAGACGGAAATTATTTTAGTCGTTGTATTATTATTGTATTTTTGACCCAACGAGGCAATTAGGACCTCGTATAGTGATAAGGGGTTTGAGATCTATTGAATTGAATTGTTTATTTTTCAAGTAACATGACTCATTTTACTATCACTATTAACATAACTTATTGTCAGAGTGAGCTAAGCGAACAAAGGTCTCCGTTTTAGCTTCGGAAAAAAATCTTTCGTGTGTTTGGATTTCAGTTTTCCGGTTAATCTGTAGGCATACAGACAGGCACAGAATACATAAGAGCACAAACAGAATGGAATCACACAGCGTCTCCCGCAAATTGGCGTCCCCGCACCTGTCCCCGCACTATATGCCCCTTATTGCGCTCTTAACTAGGGTTCGTTACTAGCCGCACGCAGTTCGCGACGTATCTTGTCTTGAGAACTGTCAACCAATAGTAACTATCTTGGTGAAAAGATGCGCATATAATAATTGTTTATCGACCGAATACAACAAAGAACGTATATTTCATAGATTTCCGAGTGATGAAAACAGGTAAGCAAAGCAACAACTTAATTTCACGTTATTACCCAGCTACCATCTTAAACACCGATTGATAATTATATACCCCTCTCACTCTCTCGCATTGGCGGGAGAATACACAAAAATATATGTGAAGTGATATAATGTAGCTGTTTCCGACTTTTCTGTAACATTTATTACATATAAAACAGAATATTTTTTACGTCATAGTGTTCGCCAATCTCCCGATATGGAAAGATATAATCGTAAATATGTCGAACTCGTTAGTAGGTAAGTATTAAATTAATTCTGCGTTGCAACCCTAAGTATAAAACATCGACGTGTGTACAGATAAATTGTTTCGTTTGTAGTAGTAGTAGTAGGTATATATATTACTCTGAATCTATGAAGTGTAACACCTGTGACTATACTGCGTCATTAAGGGAACAGGGAGCTGGTCTTTATATTACATCCACTTCTCAGACAAAATACTTAATTTAAATTCCTTTCAAATAATGGATAACAAAAGCTTTTCGTCACATAATATGGAAGACGTCCTCGAATGAAACGATTCCCAATTTCAAGATGTCTATCAAAAGCGGCACTCTTTACGCAAAATGATGGATTAACAGGCTAAATTAAGTGTCAGAAAGTGAAGATATTAAAAGGTGCTATGGAAAACAAATGTGAAGGTGCCGTGAGTGACGGAAGAAAGCTTAATAATGGAAAATTAATGACATTTTTGCATTGTATGGACTTATTGATTGTGTGAGGTGTGAAATGGGTCTTTGTAAAGTTGGCGTCATCAGTGATTGTGTGGAAGTGATCGCTCTAACTAAGCGATAAGACCAACCATTGTACCTATGTATACCTTTTTAAATTTTCAATTGCATTATTATGTTTTTTTTTGTGTAATAAAGAGTTTTTCATTCATTTCATTCATTTTATAGAGCTTTGTGGCCACTTTTGAAAGTATTCGTAAGTAGTATGGTTAGCATGTATTCAAAAGAAGCAAATGATGTTATGTAACAAATAAATTCAACACTCCTGTCAATATAATGGAAATAGGAATATTTGTGACAAGTAATTTTCATCGTTTTCCTAGTATAACCGGTATAGTACAAAGAAACCGACGTGACTGCATTCATCTAAAACTGCTTTATTGCATGACAGTGTATTATATTAAGCACCGAAAATATGTAGTCTACTACCAAAGCGATTTAAAATAATAAATTTACAAAACAAACAAAAAAAAACACAAGCGACTTAAATTTTTTTTTTAGGAGTTTCTTCCATATCTCCAAAGTTCTTCATCATATCTTTACCAAATTAAAATGAAACCAACATGGTAGTAAAGGCTTCCAAATAAAAAAAGAATAATCAAAATCGGTTCACAATTGGCAAAGATATCGGGTAACAAACATACATAGATTTAAAAAAAACATACAGTCGAATTGATAACCTCCTCCTTTTTTTAAGTCAGTTAAAAGTTTAACTTGAAATAATGAAATAAGAAATGGTTAAAAATTCCTATTGCAAGCCTAGTGCGCTATAGGAATATCAAATGGAGGCGAGATTCGGCGTGTGGGGTTGAACACCTGATGCCTCAGTTGGTTAGAGCATGATCCTGCTCACGTGGAATTTTTTCACTATTTCTTATTTCATTATTTAATTTACTGCAACTTGAATGCCTAAAAACCCTACAAAAAATTTAACTTAAAAAAAAAATGATGTCTGTAATAAGTCTGAGTTCATAAGAGTCAACATCATTTGACAAGGTTATTGATCTTGACACAGAGCGACTGCCGCCTGACCTCCGCAACCCAAAGGGTAGACCAGAACCAATCCTAGATATCCTAACCAGACTAGGAACAACTTTTCACAAAGTATGCTTCCCAGTGAGATAAGAGTAACATTTGAAATACTAAATACTAATAATAAGCGTACCTAACACTTGTTTATTTAGTGCAGCTGTTTCGCCAGATCGATGGGCATCTTATTATGGATTCATAATAGGTCCTCGGTGGCGGCAAATTGCCATCATCAGGAGGCATTGTGTTGTACCGTATCGATTTTCCAGTGGTTCTCATTGTTGGCTAAATTGGATCGCGAGCCAGGGGAGTTTTATCTTAGCGGGTGAGGATAGTGCGGCAACCCCGAGTTATGTATACAACGTGGAAGGCACATACCCGTAATAAATCGGACCACGGGCTATACTAGATCACTAAAGTACCTATAATAAAATTAAAATAACAGTCGAAAGAACAAAAAACTTTTGACATTCCCATACAAATCGCACGGGCGGCTGCACACTTTTGTATAGAAAAGCCAATTTTTTTTTTGTTTTTTGGCTTTTATATTAATTTCATTATTTTAGGTCCTTACATATGAAATTGCCGATTTTCAATACTGGCAACTTTAAAATCAAATATCTTGCGTTTCATTAGGAATTCCAAATTCAAATTTATTTCGAAATAAAGCCAGAAAAATATTGTTTTAAAATTCGTATTTCATTTGTTTTAACATCATTTGTTTGAGTTTCAACATTGCTATAACAACAACTATGGACAAATTGAAAATTCGCGGTATTTACGAATACGAGTTCCACCGTGGCACCAGTGCTGCAGAAACGACTCGAAGAATTAACGACGTGTATGGACCAGGCACCGCTAACGAACGAACGGTGCGTTTTTGGTTTCAACGTTTCCGTTCTGGAAATTTCGATTTACACAATGAGCCTCGTGAACGACCTGATACTCAAGTGAATAACGAAGAATTGAAGGCGATAGTGGAAGCGGATCCATCTCAAACCACTTCTGAATTAGCAGCAGCCTTCGGCGTAAGTGGCAAAACGATATTTATCCACTTGCGCCAAATCGGAAAAATTAAAAAACTCGAAAAGTGGGTACCGCACGAATTGACTGAAGCAAACCAACAAACACGCGTTGCTTGCTGCGTTTCTTTGCTTAATCGCCACAATAATGAAGGAATTTTGAACCGTATCGTGACTTGTGATGAGAAATGGATCCTGTACGACAATCGGAAGCGATCATCACAATGGCTTGACCCTGGAGAACCGGAAAAACCTTGCCCTAAGCGAAAACTGACCAAAAAGAAGATTCTGGTTAGTGTTTGGTGGACCAGTGCTGGTGTTATCCACTACAGCTTCTTGAGATCAGGCCAGACGATTACTGCAGACTTGTATTGCCAACAATTGCAAACAATGATGGAAAAGCTCGCCATTAAACAACCGAGACTGATGAATTGCTCTAGCCCACTGCTCCTTCAGGATAACGCTAGACCACACACTGCACATCAAACGATCGCCAAGTTAGAGGAGCTGCGACTGGAACCTCTGCGTCACCCATCATACTCTCCAGATCTTGCCCCAACCGATTACCACTTTTTTCAAAATTTGGATAACTTTTTACAAGGAAAAAATTTCAAATCTGATGAGGCAGTCAAAACCGCCTTGTTTCACTTTTTTGATACTGAACGGCAATTTCATATGTAAGGACCTAATACTATAATGATCTAGTATATACCGTGGTTCATTTTATTACGGGTATGTCCTTTCCACTTTGTATACTGGGTCTAACAAAATATATCGAAACTATGTTAAGGGTGAATTCAGTATATGATTCTGAAAAGCTTTCCCCAAGGAACATATATCGAAAAATGAAAAATAATTTTTGGCTTCGAATACAACTTGACCGATAGCTGATCCGAGTTTGTATAGAAGTTGGAAGGCAAAAAAATAATTTTCATATTTCGATATATGCTCCTTGGGGAAAGTTGTTCAGTATGATGGACTAAATTCACCCTTAAATTAGTTTAAGTATATTTTGTTAGGCGTTATACAATGTTGAATGCCTGCAAAGAGGATACTAGTTGTCCCAAATTATACTTACACACGTCTGGCATAGCTTGACAACTGCTATTACAATAATGACAGGGTAAATATTACAGCTGGGTAAAATGAGTCGATCTACGAGAGCCCTACGTTTTACACACACGGACGTGTACTCTTTGGTTTTACTCAAAATGTATCAAGTTTCATTGCATATCAAAATTGTGATAGTTAATCTATCACAATTGCTACTGCATAGCCTATTAAAATTATTCCTATTTTCGCCTTTTCACTCAAACGGCTTTTACGACCTGCCGAGGAAGAGAATCAGCTCGTACATTCTAATATTTTTTCCAGATCAGCATGAATATCTTTCTGAAACACTCTGTATAAAAAGATCCGGTAAAATTGCAATGGACTAAACAAAAATACGTATTACAGAGTTAAACCACAGAATAAGTACTGTCACGTAGTTAAACCTAGTAGGTATTATCTTTAATAGTACCTACCTGTGGTCTAGTTAACCAAGTCAGAAAATAATTCAAAGAAAAGAATCTTGAATCTTGTAGTTATCTCAATAACAAACGCGGTCTTTCATAAGATATTCACTTGTTATTTTAAATAAATGTAAATTGTTTCTCCAGTATAATATTTGCATCTCCCCGCGAAGCCCCTGAACGGTAATTAGATTTACAAGAGAACACAATACTTCAGAGAAATGATACAATGGAAACTTTGAGCAGGTTCTTTGTAAACTGAAACAGAAGTTGCAAACTGAACCATCGTGTGGCGAGTAACTAGTTAAAAACAATATTTATTCCGCCTCATTCTTGCAGCTAAAGCCGAGTACAGACCGCCGTGACGTAACATGTAATGTATCATACAATGAAAGAATTTGCCGTCCACAACGTTAGGACGTCTTGGGCGCAGGAACTGCGCATTTCACGCGCTACAAATCGTGCGCGGAGCGGTCCGAGATTTGTCGGACTTTCGACGAACGAACGAACGAACAAAGGGGCGCGCAGCATGCGCGGCGCGGTTCGTTCGTAGTGAGTGCGCGGACTGGGAGCGCTACGCGTCCAAACTTGCAGCGAACATGCAATTAAAGGCAAAATGATACATGTTACATTTCACCGGTCTGCACGCGCCTTGTGATGCTGGTAGTCATAACATAACATAACTTTCCAGCAATAACATTTTCATATTCTGTGAAGTTTCAACCAACAAACGACCGTTTTTTTTTAAATAGAAACTTGCATTTCTTTTTGTTTGCTGCAACTTTGAATATATATACTTGCAGTCTTCTTCTTTGGTTAAGAGTCAGGCTCTAGCTAGTCTTTAAACTCTTCCTTTAGCCAAAGAAGTAAAATCAGTCTCCGTAGGTATAAGGTTAGCATGTTTTTTAATTTGATCAAAATCTTTGATTTCATGTATATCTCCGGGGTGTAGTGGTTAACACGCCAATCCGCCACACTGGAGGTCCCGGGTTTGATCCCCGGTCAGGTCAAGATGGAAAATGATATTTTTCAGATTAGCCTGGTTCTTGGATGTTTATCTATATATGTATTTGTTATAAAATATAGAATCGTTGAGAAAGTATCCCATAACACAGTCTCGAACTTATTTTGGGGCTAGCTCAATCTGTGTGATTTGTCCCTATATATTTATTTATTGTATTCAGTTTGAAAAATTCTCTTGCGTCTTAGTAAGTTGCTTAACATCGTTCGTTCCTACCTGACCTGTCTCTTGCGTTGTTTTGGGTTGGGACACATCTGTCAGCACGGTACAGCACTTTCCTATGCTACTACTATCCTTTTCTGTTGTTCAGAAGCGTCATTTGCTAGAGCGAGAAAGAGCGACGGAACGTTTCAGCATGGCCGGTGCTGAAGCGCTCTAGCAAATGGCTGTTCTGAGCGACAGGAAAGGATAGCAGCATAGGAAAGTGCTGTTCCGTGCTGACAGATATGTCCCACCCAAACCCTAATATGTGTATTTCACTTGTAAATTAAGTTAGTAAAATATTTCATACTGCAACTCACTGGAACCCAGAATAGTAATACCTGTGGTAATACTCGCATTGCGACTTCAGTCAAATTATCTAAATTAGAGAAATGCGGTGACGAACAGAGTGCTTCACGAGGCTACTCGACAGTTGTAAACTGCAGTAGAAATGTAATTAATGCAAAACTAAATGCAGCAGTTTTAACATTTTGAACATTGTGGCGATGTAAATAGATTTCAGAATGTTAATTATCACTGATTGCAATATGTGTTTCTGAGCAGATTCATAAGCAATTTTAATACATTATTTTTAAACTAGCGAGCGAATTTCTCGATGTCTACTTGAATTCGCTTGTTTTTACAATAGGTCGTAATTGCTATAAATTGTTGGTTGACTGATGACTTTTATTATTATTTGAAGATGAGACTATCTATATAACCTGTATTATTTACGTATATAATTATCAAAGTGATTATGTAGTAGTCAAAATTAATAAAATATATAACACATAACACTGCACATTTATTTCAATTGCCTTTCTTATCAAAAGCACGTACAAAGACAACTTTTTAATAGCAAGTTTACTAAAAGCAATACAAACCTAAGTGCTTCCAAACTTATAGTTCTCAAGACAGCACACACAAGAAAATATTCAAACAAGCGAACTTCGTAAGCGCATCTACTACGGTAAGCAGTCACGTACTGCCTTGAAGACGGAATAAAAACTTCTGTTCAAGATAACAAGGAGAATTGCGAATAAAACGCAGAAGCGGAAAATTGAAACTTCTTTGCTAATTGGGAACAGTCGAGGAGTTAGGATGGCGTTATACATGTGTACGGAAATAAAGGGAAAGCGCTGGAGATCGTGTGAAGAAGAGAAAAAAAAGCTGAACAACGGAGTAGCGCGTGGTGCTCGATAATTTTTTAACTTTCTTTGAATTGATTGGCATTTTGGGCCCAAATGGCGAATGGCCAAATTTTTTTTGTATTGATCCAGGAGAACCAATGACGTTTTGCAAAAGTGCTGAAGTGTCCGGACTTCAAAGCAACACAGCACCACCT
Organism: Acrobasis repandana; assembly: GCA_963576875.1. NCBI lineage: Eukaryota > Metazoa > Arthropoda > Insecta > Lepidoptera > Pyralidae > Acrobasis > Acrobasis repandana. Next base: position 4,859,735 of record OY756223.1, on the reverse strand, counting down.
CCAAGGAGGCATCCCGGAACACACTCGGTACGGGAATTATAAAAGATTTTTTAAATTTAAATCAATATTCATAAAATTATAAATAAATATATAGGGACAAATCACATTTGTTTATAAACAAAATGTTTATTTGGTACACAAATGAGAAATACAACGTTACAAATTGGAGAACAGTACCACGTACTGTGACAGTACCAAATTGGTCTCCGATCCGCATTTTGTCATGGAGTTACCATGACCATGACGCTGATCTTCCGCGGATGCCATACTTAAATTACTTTTGTCGCAGATTGAGAATATTTAATGTATTTTTGATATTATTTAAATATTTAACACTCAAAAAATTAATCCCCTTAAAATCACTTCATTAGAGACGGAATACGAGTATGTCTTTGTGAAAATTTGTTAAAATGTAAAAAATTGAAAATTCTTTGAATATTGTCTTGACTGTATTTGTAATTTGGAAGGACCTTAACCTATTTTGTGTGTCGTATTCAATGTTCTCCTGTAACACGTTAAAATAGAACAGCCAAGTTCGTAATGAGCATTTCTCATTTAATAACGTCACTGAAAGTATATAACATTGTCCTTTCTGTCGAAGTTGCGCCGCGTAAAATTTCCTTTTTCCCGAAGTTTTGACTAAGCGTATAATGTTGGGAAGCAAGTTATGTTACTACATGAAACTTTAGACGTAATAAGATATGCAGGGAACCTGTCAGGGATGATTCGGAACAATCTCCCTATTAGATTAACCAAAGATTATTACTATTCTTATAACCAACTTGAGATGAAAATATTTTAAACATTTAATACGGGTTCAAAATTTGGAAAATTACTATTCTTTTTAAATTATTATTCTATAAGGACTATTAACGTGAGAAGGTTAAATATGTGTAATGACTATTGCCACAGAGTTACTATATACTACGTATTACTGACAATATTGACGAAATATATTCGTGGCGAATAACTATTCAAAAAATATTCCCTCTTCTCTTTCTTTCTTTTTTCTTTTTAATCTTAGTTAATTATTTAGTTATGTATTTCAATACTTGATACTGAATTAAGTACAAACATACATACCTAGATCACATTTACTAGTTTATATACCTATTTTCTAAAATAAAATGCAATGTGAACTGAACGATATCTAACAATGTCCAGGCTCCGAGCTTACGATTTATAGCCTGAGCTGCAACGTTCAGATTTTCTACCTCATTTTAGTGTTGCTACACTACGCAATGTATCCAGATTTTCATATTAGATAAGTCATTCTGTTTCTGGTTTTACGCATACATTGAATCCAAACTACAATACCCGGCACATAAGTTGACCCAAAATGGCGGTCACTGCGCACACTTTTTCCTCTAATTATACCTGCGCAGAGCCGCCATTTTGGGTCAACTTACGAGTATGTGCCGGGTATTGTACGTACATGACGTAGGTATATACGACATATAGATACAGGGTCTAACAAAATATACCGAAACTATTTTAAGGGTGGATTTAGTCCATGATACTGAACAACTTTCCCCAAGAAACATATATCGAAATATGAAAAATATTTTTTGCCCTCCCATACAAGTTGAGCGATCAGCTGATACGAGTTTGTATAGAAAGCAGAAAATAATTTTCATATTTCGATATATGTTCCTTGGGGAAAGTTGTTCAGTATCATGGACTGAATTCACCCTTTAAATAGTTTCAGTATATTTTATTAGACGTTATATAATATAGATAGATACCTACATTATAGAAATACATTATTACGTCTTTATCCTTAACGGGGTAGACAGAGCCCCAGGGTTGTAAAACTCAAAGGCCACATTTAGCGTGATGGTGGACATAAAGATGATAAAAAAGGGAATCAAAATAGTAATGGATTGCCAGTCGCATCATCATCATCCGAGCGTATTCCCCGGTTGCATCGTCAGCGGTTGCGCTTCAGAGCCCGGGGTCCGCTACCTACCCTAGGGGATTTGACGAGGTTACTGGTTTTTACACAGAGTGACTCCCGTCTGACCTCCGCAACCCAAAGGGTAGACCAGAACCAATCCTAGGATAGGTACAAACGCTAGATCGCGTTCGGGACCAACGGCTTTACGTGCCTTCCGAAGCACGGAATCATCTTTCTTTTCGGATAATCAGGTGATTCAAGCCTGCAATACTCGTATCCTAAACAGACTGGAAACAACTTTTCACAAAGTATGCTTCCCAGTGGGATTTAAACCCTAGACCTCCGGATCACAAGGCAAACGCCTTGACCACTGGACCGCAGAGGCAGTCAGTTTAGGTATCGAAAATGTACCTACATTATTACTATGCGCGCAGGCGGCCCCTCGGGGTGGTAAATTCAGTTATACGAATCGTTTGTCCAGAGTAATAAGAATGCAATTGGCTTGCATTGGATGTCCAGGTATTTAAGGAGTGCCAGTCGCATCGCCTAACAATATTCAGATTCTCGCCCATTCCCTCGATCGACTTTTACGATCTGCGCGGAAGGCGAAGCAGCTGGTACATTAAGTTTTTTCTTTTCTCCCAAACCAGCATGAAAGAAATCATGAAAGATATGAAATGAACTTAATAAATTTGATGAAGTATACTTCATCAAATTTATTATCAAATTTATGTATACATAAAAGACTTTAATAAAAGGTTTTATCAATTCTAGCATTATGTTTTTTTTATGCATTTATGCTCATTTCATCCAGTTTTTGAAGACGCAAGGTCTTTAGCATTAGCAGGGAAATAAGCATGTTTTTTATTGTCACGAAATACAAAAATTCGGGATTAGCATTCTCCGTTTATTGTATTTTCCATCGGAAGGCAGAATATATTTTGTTTCCGAGTCCCACACAATGACCTTAATTAGTCAGCTTACCTGAATAAATTATTGTCAAATCATAACTGATTATTCAGTTTGAACGCATTAATCACTATAAATTAATTAAATTATTCAACGTGCCCCGGCTTGTGCCTGTTTTAATTTTAATTAATGCCTCTGCATTTATTATAAATGTAAAACGACAGGAAGGAAATTTGGAAATTTGGCGGAAATAAGGAAATTGCTGCCTACACATTTTACCTAAAAATAACGTAAGATCTTGATTTAAGGCCGTACCTGAATTTTCCGGGGTCCAGTGGTGCCCCCATTTAAAATTAATCATTTCAAAGAAAACGGAGACATCATTGAAAATTTTGCTACTACCAAGTCCTAGATAACCCTTCAAAGTATTTTATGGACTACTGTTTACAGTTTAAAGTGAGAACGTTAAGCTTTACTACGCACATTTGCGAAAAACGGCCACTTTTGGCTAATGTGCGTAGTAAAGCTTAACGTTTTCATTATAAACTGTAAACAGTAGTTCATAAAATACTTTCAAATAAAAGACTTGGTACTAGCAAAATTTTAAATAATGTCTCCGTTTTCTTTGACATGATTTATTTTAAATGGGGGCAGCACTGGACCCCGGAAAATTCAGGTACGGCCTTAATCGAGGCTATTAATGATACTGGTTAAAAGGGGAAAACTTCGCAAAGAAAAATATAACAATTAATATCTAAAATCGTTTCTAAAGAGTTAAACTCGTATTAACCGTAGCAAATAGTGCGGTTATAGAATATAACTTCACTATTTGCGTTTATAACACACGCGTGTTTTATGAGCTGCTTTATATATCTAAAACCAGTGAAATTAGACCCACTTTACGAGCAAGTGTGTTGATAAAATATTTTAAACCACTAGAAATATGCCGTATTTTACTTACTTAAGAGTCCCTCTACCCTATACGGAATCAGACCTTCCCATACAAACGAAGTCTAGCTTTTATATTGAAATGACATGTCAGATTTCGGCAGTAATTTGTAATTTTAAAGAAATTGCATATATCTAGGCTTATAACTAGTTTTTGAAGGTCAAAATATGAACTTAAAAGAAAATATAAGGGTGTAGAAGGTTTCCAGGCAACTAGGTGCCTAAATATACATATACAATTTCTTTGAAATTTGAAAATTTTGCCAAAATCTGACATGTCGTTTGAATATACTTAAAAGCTAGACTTCATTTGTATGGGAAGGTCTGATTCTGTATAGGGTAGAGGGACTCTTAAGTAAGTAAAATACGGCATATTTCTAGTGTTTTAAAATATTTTTTCAACACACTTGCTCGTAAAGTAGATCTAATTTCACCGGTTTTAGATATATAAAGCAGCTCATAAAACACGCATGTGTTATAAATGCAAATAGTGAAGTTATATTCTATAACCGCACTATTTGCTATTTATATGCCTCAAATAGTTTTTTTTTTTTCAAATTTCAGACTGGCCCACCGCGCGGCGCCGCGCTGATTTTAAAAAGTAAAACGGTGAGAAAGTAACCGTGTGCATTGCAGTTTTCTGGTTAAATTTATTTAAATAAAAATAAAACAGTTTTTTTTCTTTAGTATTTTTCATCGCAAGTGTGTTGAAAAACGTCATACGATATACATGCGTATATTGGTTAAACACACTCGGCTCTATTACGCCCTAGGCGTAATTTCAGCCCGGGCTGAAATTACGCCTTGTGTGTTATAACTACCATAAATAACGCACTTATATCGTGATGTACTACGTACGTGTTTGACTATATGCTTGTTAGGAACATGGGGACTATACTATGCGCTTTCCAAACCTGGAACCGGCTGCGTTCATCAAAACTATAAATATCAATTCATAACACTCGTCAGTTGAATTTGCTTTAAATATAATAATATTCATCTGGACGAATATTTTAAGTGTGCAGAAATTCTTTCTGTTATTACAAACACTTCCCATGACCAAAATGTAAAGGTCCACTATGGTAAGATACATGCATAAATACCTACGAGTACTTATATTTAGCAATATGTTCGTAATAGTTGAAATATAGAAATCTTAATTAGCGCCGCATATCGGCGGGTGTTGTGATGGTTCAACATAATTACCCTGACGAAGCCTGTACTAATTCCAAACAAGGATGTGGTGTATTTTGGAGGTGGTGTAATGAGTTTATTGGCAAATAAATATCTTTCCTAGGATTCAGGAGGGACTTTTTTTTTGGATGGTATTACTGCTGGTCATAAGCCTACCCTCTACGCTTCCAATTATCTCTGTTCTTCACTTTCTCTTACCAATACCCTGGAAAAAATTTCAGTCCTTCCGACCACCTCGTTTTAGGTCTGCGTCTTTTAGAGTCCTGTTCGGCCAGGTGTCGAAATGCGAAATTTTAAGTCGGTGGATAATTCGGTAGACAAATGAATGTCGGAAAGCGGTCCTACAATTACTGTATCTATACTAACGACAGTCTGGTGTTAATATATATATATATATATATATATGTATTTATTATAAAATATAGTTTCGTTAAGTTATTATCCCATAACACTTGCTTAAACTTACTTTGGGACTAGCTCAGTCAGTGTGATTTGTATATATTTATTTATTTGTTTTATTTATTGATGCAAACATTGAACACTTTATTTTAAGTGAAATTAGAGTTTACTCGTATTTACGAGTATCGATTTTGATTATGGTATTTTAAATGAAGATAAGATTTGCCTTCATACGTACATTACATATCTAAAACTGTGAGTAAAATGTTACGGGATTACAAAATTTACAAAGTTATATGTAATTCGTTGTTTTGTATCAATAATTTTCCAGTATTTCTTATTTTTTGTTTTCATTTTTCACATGAAACATAAGTCTCGATATTTTGGGCCATAACTTTCAATAAAATTAAAGCCCACTTAAAGTTAGGTAATTAAACTATGTAGAGTTGGCCTGACCAACATTTTGTCGTTCGTCGAGGAGTGAACACTCAAAATGATCTGAGAGTGCACCTTTGGTAAGGACGGATAATACCAAGTGACAGCTGTGATCTAAGAGTGCACACCTTTGATAAGGACGGATATTACCAAGTGACAGCTATGATCTGAGAGTGCACACCTCTAATAAGGACGGATATTACCAAGTGACAGCTGTGATCTAAGAGTGCACACCTTTGATAAGGACGGATATTACCAAGTGACAGCTGTGATCTGAGAGTGCACACCTTTGGTAAGGACGGATATTACCTAGTGACAGCTGTGATCTGAGAGTGCACATCTTTGATAAGGACGGATATAACCAAGTGACAGCTATGATCTGAGAGTGCGCACCTTTGATAAGGACGGATATAACCAAGTGACAGCTATTTTTCATTTAGTATTTTCGTTGCAAATGTGTGTTTTTCAAATAGATTCCTGACTGTTCAATAATTATTTGTAACTAATATTTCATTTATATTAAAATCCGCTTCGGAAACCCAATATTGTTAAATAATTCATTGTAAATAATCTTTTTTTTTGCTTCAGAAACTCAATAGTAATAATTGAATTATTTAAATACCATATCCGATTTTCCTTCGCCACGTAAACGACGTGGTGGTATTTGCAATTAAATTAAGATATATGTATATTTGGGTCCCAAGGATTTGCGTAAATTCCCGCCCACAACTATACCAATCCTGAATAGGAAATCGTGCATTCACTTGGCTTCACTTTGTCACTGAAATTTGTTAACAAATTTTATTATTTTAGACCTACTAAATTATTAAATTTATTTTTCGTCCCAATGACCACCTCCGTGGTCCAGTTTTCAAGGCGTTTGCCTTGTGATCCGGAGGTTGTGGGTTCAAATCCCACTGGGAAGCTTACTTTGTGAAAAGTTGTTTTCAGTCTTGTTAGGATATTGCAGGCTTAAATCACCTGATTATACGAAAGAAAAGATGATTCCATGCTTCGGAAGGCACGTAAAGCTGTTGGTACCGAACGCCATCTAGCGTTTGTACCTATTCCTAGGATTGGTTTGCGGAGGTCAGACGGCAGTCGCTCTGTGTAAAAACCAGTAACCTCGTCAAATCACCCGGTAAGGTAGCGGACCCCAGGCTTTGAAGCGTAACCGCTGGCAATGTAACCGGGAATATACGCTTGGATGATGATGAATGATTTTTCGTCCCAATATACCTACTAGTAAAAAGTTTATTTGCCAGGCAGATTAAAACACCCCCGACTTCGTTTCGTCACCACCAAAAGTTCGCCCCCGATGACTTTTGAACGGCTAAACCGATTTCCATTAAACATAGTTATGAACCATCTGGACAGACAAGAATTAAAAAAAAATAACACAGCACAGACACACAGAAACACCCCTCTTTTTCGTCAGGTGTTAAAAAATTACATATTTTGTGACGTATTAGTAGTACAACGGGAATTTTTTCAATGTGATAGTATTGGGGTGTCATAGCGATGTGTTTGGAGAGGTTTTGCGGTGTGATAGGGATATGTTAGGAGTAATTTTTAATACGATAGTGATATGCTAGGAGTGGTTTTCAGTATGATAGGGATGTGTTAGAAGTTTTGAAAGACAAACAACTATTCTGAGGGCCTACTACTCGTAGAACAAGTTACTATAGGAACCTATTTTAGGAGCTAGTCTCCAAACAAGGTAAACATGTCTAAAGCCAACAAGTGTTTAATCTAGCTTTAGAACCCATAGTTATAAGACTCACCTTTGTAGAGAAGATAAAATAAACGTTTAATATTTATTATTATTATTCTAATTTACATAGAAAACTAAATTTAGGTACACAGAAAATCCATTACAGGTCCTCACTGATAAAAAACATTGTATTTTTATTAAGATTTTGGTATATTTTTCTTTCGCGTCGATTATACTATATAAAAATAAGTATATTTTTTTATATAGGTTTAACCAAACCATTTGACACACAGACAACGTGGCAGGTGAAATTAAATAAAAGCTTGTAATAATATAACTTAATTCACCATCCGAGGAGCAAAATCTTAAATCCGGAATAAAAACTTAACTGTCACACTGCTACCATTATAAACTCCCCGTCCTACAGTATTTTCGCTTGTTATAAATTACCGCATTTATTTTCGCGGACTGCAGCAAAAACACACTGCAAAAGTGTAAAAGGTGGCCATTGTTGTGTTTAAACCAGTCGTTCATGAACTGCGAAACAATGGGTAAAGTTGAAAAGAAAAATGTACAAGCAGGAATTGTTTGAGAATATCTTACAGTTCTATTTTGATCGGCTATTCAGAGTTATCGGACTTCGCAAGGAAACGGAAGGCCTATTTCGGCGAAAGTGTATTTCTCTCTAAAAGGTTGTACATACCTACCTTAAACTATCTCGCCTTTTTTCCACAGGGGTAGGCAGAGATTATGGACCTCCACTTGCTAAGATCCTAACAGACCTCTCTCGCTACATAACGTTTTATTTACAAAATAGATAAAAAATACTAGTGGGGTGAAAATACGTGATAAAAAATGCACCACGAATGGAATTTCAACCTTCCACCTTGCACATATGTTCCGTGAATGCTCAACCAGTTGTTAAACAAAATTTTAGTTGGCCCTTCAATCGCAGAAGTAATATATCTCTTCCCGTGACAAGCACAGTTAGAAATCAGTCTGGTAGCGGCAGCGCAGCTATCTGGTTATTTAGCCGCTTAATTGAACGCTTAGGCCGTTTACATCCAATTAAATGGCTGAATAACAACTAGCCAAGTCATTGAGAGCAACGTTTGCGATGGCTGAACGTCGTATAATCATATTGGATATTGATGAATTTGTGATGTTTGGTTAAGGTGACCATGAGTTCACATATTTAGTATGACTACTTTTCACTAATACCTACCACTAAGTAACTAGTATCTGTGAAAGTTTTGGTGACCATTATCACCACAGTAGAAATAAACTGAACTAAATTTCTTTTTTTTCTTGAATCACTTGGCTGAGTTTTTATTGTTCATTTTATATTTTAAACACAGTGAAGTACGAACTATAAACTAATGCTATGCTCTCAATGCTGAAAATGTAACAGTCAGCAACATTTTCCCCTATTCAACTACAGCTACATTAGCATGCAAGTAGACTTTGCTCGATAATTAATTATGCCGTGTCATTAACAAATTGTAATATCCTAAATTTCCGCCGAGCTGTAGCAGACGTAGAGTGCAAATTTTCAGTACGAGTAGGCTTATTAGTGAAATATTACTTTAGATGAAAAAGCATAACCGAGGAACTATTTAACTTATTAAATTTTGCCTTCTGGCTGAAATTAAAAGTGCCCACTACTTTCCTAGCAGCTTTTCTTTCCGCGCAGATTGGGGGGATTTGTGAGAGCTCGAACTTATCTTGCTATATAACTTACCATGGGTCTCATAAGAAGGCTCAAGGTCGCTCAACGAGCTATAGAAAGACGTTCCTCTATGAGATCGAATTAGAAATGAGGAGATTCGTAGAGAACGAAGGTCACTAACATAGCTAAGCTATGACTTGGCTCAGTGACCTTCATAGACTGACATTAGGAGGCTACATTGAAGGCGAATCGAATTAGGTTGAAAACGGAGAATTTATACTTTTTCAGACTTCTAGATCGAAAGCATCTTGACGCAGCTTAATAGCGTTTATACAATATGCCATTGCAGCAGCGGTTTTCTCCGCTGCGGCGTAACTAATGCTAACAAAATCCAATGTTAGCATTTGTTACCATTGTTCTCCGCTGCGGCGCTGCTCGCGGCGGCGTAACAAATGCTAACAATATCCAATGTTAGCATTTGTTACCATTGTTCCCCGCTGCGGCGCTGCTCGCGGCAGCGTAACAAATGCTAACAAAATCCAATGTTAGCATTTGTTACCATTGTTCTCCGCTGCGGCGCTAACACACGGGGCGTGTAAACGCTATCACTTTATTAATTAACTCATTCACCAAAAAAACCAAAAGAAAATAGAAAGATTATATAATAAATCCTTGAATCACAAAAGAAGTTCGGGATAAAACAGTACCTAACGAAACCAGGAAACGGAACATTATTGGCGAAAAAATAGATATTTTCAATTTAGTGGGTCAATTGTTTATTCAAAGAAGGTAGAGCTCGTTATATTCGTTAATGTCGTCGTAACAAATTGATGTTGAACAAGATAATAAAGAAAAAAAGGGACCAGTATTGTTTTTCCTTTGCCCAAATCTATTTAAAGACTGGCTCTCTACGCTTTTAACTAGCTATGATACAGAAACGTCTATTTCTTTAAAAAAAACTATTAATGTGACAACCTAGCCTCTCACAAAATGACATAATTTTATCAAGTCTTATTCCATACTAGTCTGGGAGGAAAGAAAAAACGGATGTTCCAGCTGCTTTTATTTTCAAAATCCGATCGAAGGAATGGGCAACAGTGCGAAACGTGTTAATAGGCGATGCGGCTAGCCACTATTTTGATTCCTTTTTCCACCTTCTCGCCCACCATCACGCTAAAAGTGTCCTCAAAGGTCTTGCGGGACTGGGCTTCGTCTGCTTAGGGTCTCATTTTTTTTTATTATTATTTACCAAACCGAATCAGACAATTGAAAGGATCGTAACAAACAAGATTTTTATTATATTTTCCTGTTGGGAAAAAAATGGAGGGAAACACTATACTCTTCGAAAGATGTAAATCATCATGAAGCATATTATGATATTAATCACAATAATAGCTATAGGTACATTTAATTACATAGTTATTGAGTAGGTTAAAAAGTTATTATTGATTTACTAGAACAAATAATAAGTACGAGTACCTTTATTCAGTGTCGGTACAGTGTATCAGTTTTGTTCCGTATTGCCACAGACAGAGTAATAATATACTACGTATTGCGTATTACCAGGCCTGTGTCACTCCCCGTTTAAATATCAAAAATGTACCTACATTATTTCTATGCGCGCAGGCGGCCTCTCCGGGTGGTAAATTCAGTTATACGAATCGTTTGTCCAGAACTCCAGAGTAATAAGAATGAAATAGGCTTGCAATGGATATCTAGGTATCTATACAAAAAAGCGGCCAAGTGCGAGTCGGTCTCGCCCATGAAGGGTTCCGTAGCAGCAAGTAACATAATATAAAAGTTCTAAAGGTAAATTGCGGTTTACGATTTATGACGTATTAAAAAATAACTATCTATGATACCGAGACCGCTATAGTTTTCATTGAAAGTGCATACTTTGAGGTACCTATATGCAACGAGAACTATGTACTTACGTACTAGAGAAGACGCCACATACCACAGTTGTGTTCTGTTCATCATATGCTATCACTGTTCACCTCACATTAGTCTGCATTAGTCACTCGCTAGCAATACGCGCATAATACACACCACAATTCATTAAAGAAAACACTGTCAACTTAGTCAAAATGCCTTGGTGTGTGTTGAGATACTGCACTAGTAATTCAAAGAACAAAGCAAAATAGGTATGAAGGAATAACTTTCCATCGGTAAGTAACTAGATTTCATTGATTGAAAATTAAATACGGATTGCAAAATTTCGGCTGCCATAATGAATGAAATGAGTGAATGATCTGTCAACCGATGGAATAATTCGTCATAGACTAACAAAACAGAAGTGAAATGTAGACATCCTAAATATGCCTACATTTCACTTTCTTCATGGAAGCATCGAAAAACTATTTGTTTGCTACTCAGTTATTAATGTTTGTAAAACGTTTAAAAATGTTTAAGTTTTATAATTTTTATCTACATATGCTATAAATGCTTTACAAAAGTTTCCTAAAATCCTTTATAAAATTAAGTCATATCTCGTAACGTCTCACTAGGACCTCCGAGGGCTCAAAAATTTTGTATGTGGGGGCTGTACCCCTGTGCCCGCGCAACTTGAAACTGCTATCAGATTTTGGATCCAAGATGGCCGCTTTCACATTTTTAGGGTTCCGTAGTCCACAAGAAACCCTTATAGTTTCGTCATGTCCGTCTGTCTGTCTGTCCGTCCGGGTTTGTACTTCGCCGCCACTGCACCGATTGTCACGAAAATTAGTGGAGAGATACATATTGAAGTTCCAAAAGTTGGTTTTTAAAATTATGAAATAAAGGTTTTTTTTTTCAACCTCCTCCCATACAACGAAAAGTGAATTTAAAAAAATTATTTGGACTAACCCCAACGTGTCGGTTGCTCATGCTACTGAAATGAAAGAATCATATGAAAATATGAAATCACTGCTAGAACATATCAAATATAACGAATATCACTGGAAAATATGCGGAGACTTGAAAGTAATTGCTATTTTGCTAGGTCTACAGCTTGGATATACGAAGTTTTGTTGTTTCCTCTGTGAGTGGGATAGTCGAGACAAAAAAATCACTTTGTCAAAAAAGGGCGGCCTAAGCGAGACGCTCTTATACCAGGTCAACGAAATGTTCTTCACACTCCTTTAATAAATCCTGAAGATGTATTGCAAAATTTTTCATTAGTCCGAGTTTAATATGCAATGAAGGTAATTGCATATTAAACTCGGACTAATGAAAAATTTTGTCAAAGCTATGGATAAAAATGGAGATGGTTTTTGTTACTTGAAACAAAAATTCCCAAAAATCAGTGATGCCAAAATAAAAGAAGGAATATTTGTAGGGCCACAAATAAGACACCTACTGGCTGATGAAGAGTTTGAACAAAAACTTAATCCGATCGAAAAATCCGCATGGACATGTTTTCGAAATATTGTTCGTAATTTTCTTGGAAACCACAGGGCCGAAAACTATGAAAAGTTAGTCAACAACCTCTTAGCGGCTTATAAGGACATGGGATGCAATATGTCGCTCAAGATTTACTTTTTACACTAGTATTTGGATTTTTTTCCTCAAAATTTGGAAGCCGTTAGCGACGAACACGGTAAGCGGTTCCATCAGAACATATCCAACATGGAAAAAAGGAACCAAGGCAAGTGGAGTCCAAACATGTTAGCTGACTACTGCTGGACACTCAAAAGGGATGTACCTGACGCTAAATATTCCCGAAAATCCTTGGGGTATCGTTGAAAAGGTCTTTTAAAATGCAAAAAAAACTGCTTTGAAACTATTTAGAATCTACACGGGGGGACTGGAGGGTTTGATCTACAATGTAGATCAAACCCCCCGGTCCTGAGATAATCTAATACAAAGTTAAAATTTTAGGTCGCCCCCCCCCCCCCCCACCATAACTTTTGAAATATTACTAAAATAATTCTGAAAAAAATGTGGTATATACCTTAAAGTATGTACTTTCAATTAAAACTATGGCGGTCTCGGTATCATAGAAAGTTATTTTTTTCGTCATAAATCGTAAACCGCAAGTTACCTTTACAACTTTTGTACTATGTTACTTGCTGCTACGGAACCCTTCATCGACGAGTCCGAATCGCACTTGGCCCTTTTTTTGATGTTTTATTATGTTTGTCCCTATAATTCTGTTTCCTCGTAACTATGTACTACACGGCTAAATCGATTTTGATAAATTATTAAATATAACTATAAGCCGATTACAAAAAATTATGTAATTTAAATAAACATACGAGTATGTAATTTAGACCCAATACCTACGTGTATGATTATATAATACATTAAATACATAGATAGCTAACAAAGAAAAATAAACAAAAAGGTATACAAGAACAAGAAATCACTTTCTTCTAGTGCAAAACATGTAAAGAAATTAAGTAACAATAATAAAAGGTTACCGAAGAAACAGATATGTGCAGTTTAACTTTTACCTTTAAAAATATGATAAGAAAAAAAAACAAACAAAAAAAAAACATTACGAATGCACCAGCCGCTTTTGCGGAAGGGGTCCGCATAAGCTAGTCGTGGGTCTACAATCTAAAAATCTATACAACCATACAACCATCCATACACCGATCCGTACATCCAGCCATACTTACCAACATTGACATTTATTAAAATATATGTAGGATTTAATTTGAACCACGTACTCGTAGGTAGGTAAAAATGTATTGACCTTTCTGTACTACTCTCGTGTTTAGTCTATATTACCAAAAAGGACATGGCGGTGTTTGAAGACGCTTAGTCTATATATTCATGTCGATGGGTATATAGTATATACTACATTTTTTTCAGAATTATTTTAGTAATATTTCAAAAGTTACGGTGGACACCTCTAATTTTAACGTTGTATTAGATTATCTCAAGACTGGGGGGTTTGATCTACATAGTTTCAAAGCAGTTTTATTGCATTTTAAAAGACCTTTTCAACGATACCCCACACGTTGGGGTTAGTTCAATTTAATTTTTTAAATTTACATTTCGTTGTAATGGCTGAAAAAAAAGATACCGTCAGCTTAAGTACCCAGCATCCATGGTATGACAAGCGAGCGAGATAGTAGTGACATCTAGTAATAATACATGATTTTAGTTTTCTAGCAGAGAACTTTTTTGTATGGGGTTGACAAGCCTTTAGTATTTGTTCATACATGGAACTAAGCAAAATTCACAAGTATTCCTTTCATCAATAACTTTTTTCTGATTTTTTGGTTATACACTATCACTAAAACGTTTAATACAAAACGATAGCAAAAACATATGATCTAAAACACCTCAAAATCTTTAAATTTTTTTCATACATTTTTATACAAATATTTTGGTCCCACCATTCTCGCACTTATTGCTTAGTCTTGTTACTTACAAGGTCTTTGGACTTAACAACACGACCATTTTTCCCCATACCCCCTGCATGTGTCGTAGGTAATCCCAAAGAGTTATTTCACAATTAGTGATGTGCGGTTACCAGTAATTTACTCCAGTCGAGTATTTTCCCAGTAACGTTACCAGTAACATTCCAAAAAAATGGTAATTTAGGGTAACATAGGAAAAAAATTGTTTTTTTTTAATTTCATTTGTGGTTATGGGTGATCCAATAAGACTTCTACCAGTTTTAGTTCAAATGCAACCAATATATTAATTTCAGATACTATTTCCCCAATATTCCTAGTAACTTACAGAGTAAGTTACTTGACACTTACTAAGTAACTTCCCATACAGTAACTTTCTGGGTATTTTCTCAATGTTACTTTTAATTTACTTAGTAAAATTCTTGACAAGTTTCTGTCTGGGAATATGGTAAGCTTCACTTATATTCCCAATTTTTTTATACTTGTAAGTATACAAGTAAAAAAAAAAATTTACTTATCGCTATATATATGATAGATATGCTACGACCCGTTAACAATGCTCAACTTCGACACGAAAAGAAGAAGAATGCTCAACTGCGGGGTATATCCCAGACTTCCCCATTGGCGGAAAATGGGACAATTTTTAGTTTTGTGTTTCAAATGGGACACTAGGGGCAAATAGGTCAATTTTTAGCTTCGATTGTCACCACTTTGTCATCCTCACTAAGGACAAATGGGAAAGGCTTCCATTAAAACACTCAATTGTCCCCAGGTAAGATGCAGATAAGTGGTGGTGATATCAGTGGTGACGAATGGGAATTTTAATTTTTTGATTCTCATTTGACCCCAGTGATGGCAATTATTTTATATAGAATAGCTTTTATAATGATTTTGAAAAGTATATTTTAGGATAGATGGAAAGGAGGGCTTTATGTATATCGAAATAAAAGTCTATACCACTACTGGGCTCAAATAGGAATCAAAAAATGAAAATTACCATTCTTCAGTGGGGGCTAATAGAACGGGAAAAAATAGTCATGCTTATTCTTCCCCAGCGGGGATGGCGTGGTGGTGACAGTCGAAACACAAAACTAAAAATTGTCCCTTTTGTCCCCATTGGGGACGTCCCCGCTGGGGACGAATGGGATACACCCCAACTGCGATGCGTGCGCTTGTGATCGCGTCGGCAGCGGGCGCGGGGCGCCACGAATAAGAGTGATAGAGATAGCTATAGCATATTGAGACAGATGCTGTGCGTTGTACAAGTGCGAAAACCGAGCTAGCAATAGCTGCGCGTGCGCGTTTTAGACAAATATTACTAGAGAAACCAGTTACAGGTACACTATCACGTCTTTATCCCTAACGGGGCAGACAGAATCTAGAGCGGTAAGGCCTAGGCCACTTTTAGCGTGACGGCGGGCATGATGGTGGAAAAAGCAAATCATAATAGTGATGGCTTGCTAACCACATCGCCTATTTATATGATTCTTGCCCATTCCCTCGATCGGCTTTTACGATCTGCGCGCTTTACGCTTACCAGCTTTAGCGAATATTACCGGTAACAATAGAAACTTACTGGGAATATTTCCGTATAGTAAAATACTGGTAATGGTAAAATGGTAACGGCACATCACTATTCACAATACCTGAGTAAGCTGTTTTGTCGGTGGTATTGCAAATTTGCGACGAACACGCTCCACTGCTTGCCTAACAAGATAAATGTTCTGGGGTATTAAATTCCTTACAACATCACGTTACTACATGTAAGCTTTGGATAGCATTTAGTAAAATATAAAGTGTTACATTATAATCAACTTAAACCAAACATCGATGAAGTGTTTATCGGTTACTTTAGTATTGTCTTCTTAGATAACATTTCATGAAAGTGGGCGTCCACGCAAAAGGGTATTATCCAAAAAACCATTTATCCAAGAAAAATATAAAGTTTTAACTCTGTGGAAAAAGAACAAAGTGGAAAGAAATCTAAGCCTTTTAGGAGATACTCGCGTCACTAAAGCCAAAATAGGTAATAAAAAAAATATTTGGTAAAACTTTGACTGACAAAAAATGTATTTTTAACCTATGCAGAAAAGTGACAGTTCGTTTAAGTAATATCTGGGCCAGAGAAAGATGTAATATTTATAAACCTGTATAGGTCCAACTGACGGTCGGGATAGAGTTAAGTCGGGAGGGATTAACTATTTTGATTCTGTGTTCGGTCGGCCTAATGCCCGAAAACTAAATGAACTGTCGGGATAGCGTTCACCGAGATTTCGTCTGTCGGCAACCAGTGGTAGAATCACCTCGAACGTTGGTAAAGAAAACCTCAGGACACATATTTATCACCTCGCCTCGATAATAACTTTGATCTAAGCAGAACAACACTGAATAATTTATACATATTAACCCTGTGACTGGTATGATACTGATGAACCAAAAATGTTAATTTTCTAAAAGAAGCATTTCTTCCTCGCAGTATGTCCGTGGGGTAGTAGATAAAACGCCAGTCCGCCACTCCCGAGGTCATGGATTCGATCTCCAGCCAGGGCAAGTTGGAAAATGGCCTTTTTCAAATTGTCCTGGGTTTTGGGTGTTTATCTATATATTTATTTATAAACGATTTTCATCAAACATGCTAATTCCTTGACTCGGTCTTAAATCGGTCTATTTGTTAAGGAGCTACAATAACACAGACAGACACGTCAAACTTATGACACTCCTCATTTTTATCAGAGGGTGAAAATACATTTTCACACAGTTCATGTCCTGAGTAACAAAAAGCGAAGTCAACCATACGTTACGACGAGCCTGACACGTCCTGGCGGCAACTTTATGTCCCACTTTTTGTTTCATAATGTCCCCATATTTCTTTGTTGCAAGAAATAATAAACGATTCTCCTTATAATATAGAAGCAATTTTAAAAAGTAAAAAAGTCATATTAAGCTAAGTACCTACTCACTGCCCTACCCCCTGCACCCTGGAAGATTTACTTGTGGCTAATGATAACGCCGACTGCCTCCGTGGTCCAGTGGTCAAGGCGTTTGCCTTGTGATCCGGAGGTCGTGGGTTCAAACCCCACTGTGAAGCATACTTTGTAAAAAGTTGTTTCCAGTCTGGTTAGGATATTCCAGGCTTGAATCACCTGATTATCCGAAAATAAAGATAATACCGTGCTTCTGAAGGCACGTAAAGCTGTGAATCCCAAAGGCCAGACAGCGTTTGTTTAAACCTACCCTAGGATTGGTTCTGGTTTACCCTTTGGGTT
This sequence comes from Acrobasis repandana, assembly GCA_963576875.1. Classification (NCBI taxonomy): domain Eukaryota; kingdom Metazoa; phylum Arthropoda; class Insecta; order Lepidoptera; family Pyralidae; genus Acrobasis; species Acrobasis repandana. Next base: position 4,841,956 of record OY756223.1, on the reverse strand, counting down.
GTGGAGGTCAGACGGCAGACGCTCTGAGTAAAAACCGAGTATCCTCGTTAAATCACCTAGGTTAGGTAGCGGACCCCGGGCTCTGAAACGTTACCGCTGACGATGCGACCGGGAATACCCTCGGATGATGATGAATGATAACGCAGTAGAAGTGACTCTCTACTGGACTGACAAAATATGAAGAGAGAGAAAAAATCTATTAACACGCAAAGAAGAAGTAGTCAAACATTTTATCTTAAATAGATTTTTGTATAGAAACTACGAATTAAAATTAATGTGTCGTTAAAAATACTTGTATATCTTTGACATCGTCAAGACATTGATGTTTTATTTAAAGAATTCCATAACCAAAGGGTATAAATAATATACTGGTAACTAGACACTTAAAATTTTCACCGAATATGCATTACAGTGGTCGCTATAACAACAAATACTAAAATAAGATAAAGCCAAACATAATATAATTACTAACGTAAATAAAGCTAAAATTTGAAGCAGTCATCATCACGTTATGCAATAAACGTGTTTTTTTCAGCGTTTTATAACATTTGACGGAGGTACAGAACCTTTCATGTACGAGTCCGACTCTCATTTGACCGGATTTATTTGTACTGGTGTCTTGACAATTAGATATTTCGTCAGTTTTTGACTAAAACGTAAATAAAGTTACTAATACCTACTTTAAGTTTTTATAAAACCTTTATCGCAAGCAAACTGACATCAACATCGTGTACTGTAACGTTCATTCCATCGCATCACATTTTTTCTGGTTTCTCGATGACCAAACTATGCCCAAAAAAATTTTTCGTCTCGAATCCCTAGCACAATACATACGAGTGCCCTAAAAAATGGCATTGAGAAATCGTAGCGCGACAGAGACGGATGCGGCTGGAAAATCCTGGAGGGACTTTTTTAGATTCCTAGGCTGAGATCGAGTTCAGATTGTTCGAGTACCTAGACATTTTTAAGCAGCCGTCTGGAAGCTGTTTCGGGCTCGTCACTTACACTAAGATAAGTTAAAAACGCGTATTCTTCTATGTATTCCATATACTACTCATATGTAAGTAGTTTGTATTAGATCCTAGGAAATTGCCGTTTAGTATCAAAAAAGTGAAACAAGTTTTTTTTAATGAAATTATTATTTAATCAATCGAAGTATGCGCCGTTGTTATCGATACACTTCCGCCATTTTATAGGCAGATCATTGATACCTTTGGAAAAAAAATCCTGGGAGCGAGACGGTTCGGTTCAAAATCCCCTCATTATTGTGGCGATTAAGCAAAGAAACGCAGCAAGCAACGCGTGTTTGTTGGTTTGCTTCAGTCAATTCGTGCGGTACCCACTTTTCGAGTTTTTTAATTTTTCCGATTTGGCGCAAGTGGATAAGTATCGTTTTGTCACTTACGCCGAAAGCTGCTGCTAATTCAGAAGTGGTTTGAGATGGATCCGCTTCCACTATCGCCTTCAATTCTTCGTTATTCACTTGAGTATCAAGTCGTCCACGAGGCTCATTGTGTAAATCGAAATTTCCAGAACGGAAACGTTGAAACCAAAAACGCACCGTTCGTTCGTTAGCGGTGCCTGGTCCATACACGTCGTTAATTCTTCGAGTCGTTTCTGCAGCACTGGTGCCACGGTGGAACTCGTATTCGTAAATACCGCGAATTTTCAAATTGTCCATAGTTGTTGTTTTTGTCCAATGTTGAAACTCAAACAAATGATGTTAAAACAAATGAAATACGAATTTTAAAACAATATTTTTTTGGCTTTATTTCGAAATAAATTTGAATTTGGAATTCCTAATGAAACGCAAGATATTTGATTTTAAAGTTGCTAGTATTGAAAATCGGCAATTTCATATGTAAGGACCTAATATGTGCATGGACGAAGAAATACTCTTGCATTTCTTCGTCCATGCAACCCCAACTTTCAACCTCATGCAAAAAAGTGAACTCTGCTTAAAAGCTAAAATCCTGTATTATATTGTTCTAGATGTGACCTTGCCCACCAGCCATATAGTGGACGGTGTACAAAGCAAAAATTGACAAAAAACCGCCAATCGATGTACAGGATAGCCATTTGGTACACGGGTACTTTAGATTTAAACAATCATTTTGAGCGGTAGTTCTTCAAAATATTCCCATAGGGAGGGCAGTAATGACGTCATCAATTTTATGTATGAGAATTGAAAAAAATTTTTTAGAAGCCTATCTTGTGTGGTATCACTTAAAATAGCTTCATGAGCCGATTCTAAAAATATACTACACCATGACCTTTCTGCCACCTGTTTTCTACAAATCCAAGAAATATTTTTGAAACACACCAAGTTTGGGCTCTTCCCAGTAGGAAACAGCTTTGTAAATTATTGTTAAACATACAACAAATGTCGTTTAATATACTCATATTAAACCTCAAAAAGGCGATTTTAAAAATAATAACATTTACTAGTGTATAAATTATTTTTCCTTTTTTAAAAAGTTTGAGTTTCATAATTTTTAACCGTATTGATACTTAGGTACAGATTTTTTTTAAATTAAAAGTTAAAATTAAATAACTTCCTCTTCGTCTTCTGCAAATAAAAGAGCGGTATTAATAAAAAAAAATCGGAAACATAACCAATCAGAGGCTGAAAATAATAGAAAAGTGGCGCACTTATTTCAGATATTGTTTGTCCGCTGCCTCTTTAGAAGAGGTCTTAGTGGATGTCTTGAAAACAATTCTAACCCGAGTCGTTTCACTTTTTAATTTTAAGACTGCATGATGAGGCATATAGTAGCCAAAGTTAGGTTTGTTTATTTTAGTTCAATGACCAAACTCAGCATATTCCTTCAAGAAAGTACTGTACTGGGTTTTCAACTCAGACTGACGCTTAAATCTTTTTTCTAAATTAAGGACACGGTTCCTAGCTAAATAGTATGAGTCACCCAGTGCACTTTCAGGACGTTCTTTAAATGGTATCTGAACAGAAAATCTTCCATTCGATAAACGTTTAGTATTTGTTATAAAATGAGATTCACAAAACTTTTCCTCCGGGGATAAAGTCTTTGTCTGGGGTAGTTCGTCTATCTCCCAAAACCTTTCCAATGAATCTTTTAATTCTTGACTAAAATTACAAAATAGTTGAGGATGTGCGTTAGCCGAGCGTTTAGCTGTCGGACCTGCCACTAGCATCAGTGATTCTATCAATGTAGGTAAATAGTTACCTAATTTAATTTGACTTGAACCTACTATGTCCCAATAGATGTCAGCTCCCAATAAAATGTATATCTTAGAGGGTTTATAGAAAGTAGGATCAGCTAATTTTATATTAGAGGGTAAGTTTAGTTCCTCAGGATTGACCTTTACATTAGGCAGAGTTCCTGTAATACATGGAACAAATAGAAGTTTGACATTAGTACTAAATAAACTCAAGCATGACTTGAGGTTCAATGTACAAGCCCCAGAAATATTACATATTGTGTTATTTATTCCTGCAATATTAATGGACTTAGAGAAATTGCCGGATAGTCCCGCTTCGCTTTCTCAATTCCTCTGATATGAAAGACGATTGGCTTCCGGTGTCTAATAAGGCCCTTGCAGTATAGCATTCACCCTTGTATTCTAATTTAACCAGTGCTGTACCCAATAGAACTTGATAGACTTGATTAGTGGGAGGTGACAACACTGACAAAGAAACAGGCATTGTATTATCAGACATCTCAGTACCAGATTTATGTAATAACTAGCGGCCCACCCCGGCTTCGCACGGGTATGTATTATACATATAAACCTTTCTCATGAATCACTTTATCTATTAAAAAAAACAAGCATCAAAATCCAAGATCTAAGCATACATAGGGACAGACAGCGGGAAGCGACTTTGTTTTATACTATGTAGTGATGAATTATGTTTTTTATTGTTTGTGCGAAAAACGGCCACTTTTGGCAAATGTGCGTAGTAAAGCTTAACGTTCTCACTTTGAACTGTAAACAGTAGATCATAAAATACTTTGAAGGGTTGTCTAGGACTTGGTAGTAGCAAAATTTTAAATATAGTCTCCGTTTTCTTTGAAATGATTTATTTTAAATGGGGGCAGCACTGGACCCCGGAAAATTTAGGTACGGCCTTAAACTAAGATGTTTTCATTTTCTTTCATTTTTTCTTTAGGTGGTGCAATAATAGTATGACTACATGGACATGTATATCCTCGTAGTCATTGAACGAGCGAGCAAAGCGAGCGAGGTCTGCCGAACCGTTGGTCCGATTTTGATGAAATTTGGTAGGCATGTAGGAAATATCAATAGAATTTTCAAGTTCGTTGGGCATCGAAATCGGTCCGGTTTTTGAAATATTAATTAAAAATCGCGAGGTCTAAGCTCGCGGCGAACTACTAGTACTAGTATGACAAACTATTTCCTTTAATTTTTTCTACAGGTGGTGCAAAAATGATAGTACGAATACGAGGACATGCATATCCTCGTAGTCATACTGGTATAACAAACTAGTATGGCCACGAGGAAACAGCGGAAACTGAGACGCTTCGCTCGCTTTGCTCGCTTGGTCAACTCAAAAATGACTAACTAAATACTCATTAATACTCACCTAAATACTCATCTGGTCTATTCTACCAATGTGAATTTGACAAAATAGGGCTCAGTGTTAGAAAAAAAACTTAGATCCACTTACACAAGTGACCGCGGCTGAATTATTCAGTGCCAGAGAGTGGTTTTTGTTTAGCTTTAGCTTCAATAAAATCAATACCACTAGTGTTGTCTATTTTTAACCCGCAATGAATTAAGAGAGAAAATGTTTTGAGGAAAACAAGTTCATAAAATAGGTACAACTAACTAATATTAATCTTAAATTTGTTCATCATCAGTTTTTTTTTAGTCTCTACTGCAGGAGTACAACCCTCTCTGTACTACCAGACCCATACTTAGCCAAAGTAGCCAGAGGATTTGGCCTACACTCTCCACGCTGGCCAGACGGGTTGGAAAGGTCTCATTGATGTTTATAAGCTTTGTTTAGCTTGTGTTTCCTATGTCGTCCTCTACAACATCCACGGGAAGACTTGGAGTGGTTCTATTCTACTAGTACTCTGACGGAAACCACACGGCTTAAATTCGTAATATACTGGAACCTTCAAAAACGGAAAGCTAGTTTAAGATTAATGTCGATCGAATATTTTTGATTTTATACTTAGGTGCTTTATAAACAAGTTTATCAAAATGTATTTAAGAGAGTTCTAGGGAAATTCGGTAAGTTTTATGAAGTAAATCAAATACCACGTAATAAAATAAAAATAATTAAAAAGTCATTTATTGCCAAAAAATACAGAGAACCTCTTAATTAAAAAGTTATGTTACCTAAATGTTCTTATTACCTAATTTTTGGCAAAGGAATGCCTCAGCTTGTGTTACCTCGAACCAAGGCTCGAGGTAACGCTGTTTTTTAGGCACCCCTTCTCTCTGAGATCTTATGCTAGGAGGCTATGTGCGATTATGGGGGCTAAATATTTATACAATTTTACGTCGTGACGTCATAGTTTCTTAGAGCCAAATAGCGCTCTTAATGTCAGTTATTCTGCATATAAAATCACGTCTGGAATGGATATGATCAATATGATATTATTTTACGAAGTTTTATTCTGTTATCATTAAAAATATTTATGTTTCACCCTGGATGGACACTATTGTCCACGCATTGGAGTCCGCGACGACTCCTCGGCAGACTTTTTTGACGATTAAGGGATTGATATCCTCCTCGGACATTAGTACGAACTGGCATTGAGGAAACAAAAATCTACTTACCCAAGAAACTTTAAAATATCTTGAGGTACCTACTTACATGCAAATGAATACTCAAGTTGGATTTTACTCGAGAACCGTGTCCAGATGAAATCGAATCGAAATATCATTTCAAATATTCAATTCCTGTAACTGAAATGTGGTCTACAAATTCCCCGCGAGAAACTACCATTCGATTTAAGTTCGCCGATTGCACAGATAATGTAAAGAATAGATAACGAAAACAAATTGTATACAGGTTTGATTTTATAGTTATTAAGGTGAAGATATAGGCAATTGGCCTTGAAATGTGAAATAAATTGTTAACTCGTAAATATGGTGATAATTTCCATATTGCTCTTCGTCATGCACTAGATAGCCCTTTAAATTATTTTATGAACTGCCGTTGAAACTATTATTGGTGATCCGTCTAGCTTTAAAACTTGCCGTGGCCACTTTGGCGGAGGCAAGTTTTATAGCTAGACGGACTAATGTAAATACTTTCAACGGTGGTTCATAAAATAATTTTAAGGGCTATCTAGTGCATGACGAAGAGCAATATGGAAATTATCTCCATATGTACGAGTTAACAATTTATTTCAAATGAGGGCTCCACTTCAATGCCATTTGCCTATACCTTCACTTTAATTATTTGTTACGGCTAAAGATGGGTGTAACCATAAAATTAACATTAGGTGGCTTCTTCATCTTGTCGTGTCGAAAGCTCAAAATTTATTTAGATTTTTTCCCTCCAGAAGGTTGCCACTTTTACAGCGTTGTCTGTAGCCTCACATAGGTCACGCTTAGTGCAGCTGGTGGGGCACGATGGGCAGGAGCGAAGGTGTGACATAGTCTGGTCATTATGACCACACTGACACTGTGTTGCAGTTGGGTCAATATAACGCCATCGGGCAAAATTATGCCTGCATCGGCCTTCCTCTGTGGCTTATTTATTTATTTATTTATACTTTATTGTACACACATATACATGTTTAAAGTACAACAGGCGGACTTAATGCTAAAAGCATTCTCTAACTATAACAGTCAAACCTTTGTGTCGATTGGAGAGTTTTATGTGAGTGTGAATATATAAAGAAAACTTAAACTAAACTAAATTTAAAAGATAATAATCACAACACATACTATAAACATACTATTATTATTACATATATACAATTACTTACAAATATATATATATATATATATTACTTCATAAAATATATACAAAATTAAATATACAAATACATAACCATAAATAAATATTATACAATCAAGTCTGTCCTATGTTTAATTGGAAGTGGAAGTGCCTAAAAACTCTAAGTTTAAAGGAGTCGCGACTAGGGGCCCTTCTAATGGATTCAGGGAGAGCATTCCAAAGTCGTACAGCAGTCACGGAGAAAGAGTTATGGAAAAAACCTGTACGGTGAGAAGGAGTGACTAGGGTAAGAGTATTTGAAGAACGCAGGGACCTTTCATGAATAGAACTTAAAAGTTGGAAACATGTTTTGAGATACTCAGGGGCCTGGGGATTATTTAAAACATTGTATAGTTGACAGAGAATATGTTGGTTCTTGCGTTGACGGATTGGCTTAACTTAGGTTTATCTTTCAAGAGACTAATATAAGCATTCGTTTCTTCTATCTTTAGCCGGATAAAATTAAGAATAACCGCAGCAGCCCCATGACTAAAAAAGTAGAAGCAACTTTTTTTTTCTCAAATCAATCAAAGTAATCACTTTGATCACAATGTATTTATTTAAAGTTTTTTTTTGTTTACTGAACTTATTTTGATAACATTTCTATGGGACCAATATGGAAGTATATTTAAAAAAATCAAATCGGTTAGTAAATGACGGAGTTTTAAGGTAACAAACATAAAAAAAATACAACCGAAATGATCGTCCTCCGTTTTTTAAGCCGGTTGAAAAAAGCTCAAATTTTTGACGCGCGTGCGCTCTCTATTAATTAGTTGATCTGTGAGTTGTTGAATGTTTTTGTGTTGTTCAAACTTAAACTGTTTCCCCGTTTCCGCGAAGTTAGCTGGAACATTAAATGCGGTCAGCACTTTGAATTGGATAGAAACATATTTACGATATTTCAAACCAATGCGACCATGTACAAATATTATATATAAACTGTTAGTTCATGTAACTATGGTTAATAATTGTAAGTAAATGTAAGCTTACATTAAGTTCTTCCGGTTCCTGTAAAGATTTCACAGTTTTATAGTTTCCTAGATTTACAAAATTTTCCTAATGCATTTTACATTACTGAGATTGTAGATTTTGGTTGGCTTAAACTTGGATTGCTAAACGAACTTCTGCGAACGTCCGAGTATGTAGTAACGAGTATCACTATGAAAATGGGTCCGTAGCGTCTTTGTATATACAATTACTTTAACAAAATATTAGGTAATATAAACACAGGTTTATATAAAGTCAACAGTATCTATTTTAGAAAAAAAACGATCTTCGAATTAGACGGTCAAAAATATCAGATATATTAAGCATGTAATTATCAAAACATATATCTTACTTCCCGTGTAGATGCGGCTAGCAACCCATCACTATTTTGATTCCGTTTTTCACCATCACGCTAAAAGTGGCCTTTTGGACTTACAGCCCTGGGCTCATGTACCCCGTCAGGGGATAAAGATGTGATAATGTATCTGTATATCAATAAGCCATCAATAAACTAACTAAGCATTTAGTGAATGTTAATGATAGTTCTGCCTTTATCTACGAACAAAACTACGGTCCAAATATAATAAATTACGTAAAAGGTTTTTTCAATCGTGAATCTTCTTGCTTATAAATTAGAAATCCCTGAGTAAGTAGGGTCTTAACCGCATGTACGCAAAAAGGTGAACTTGTACGAGTAATTAAGAGGAAACACCAAGGGCTAGAGAAATGAAAAATAGGTATTTGTAAAATCTGTTGCTGTCGCGCTGTGCCCGAACAACAACTGAGCAAGTGCGATAGAGACATACTGCAGCTTTGACTAAAATACCTAGTAAAAGAACATAAAATCAACGATTCGTAGTACCCTGATTTCTTCTCCAAAACTTAACCAATATAATTAATTTTTTCTTTACGAATTAACAAAGACTTGAGCAGTGTTCCTGTGTTTTAATTTTTTTATATAATCTAGTCAAATTTTTTTGTTTGTTTGTAATAACTTTATTGTACTTACTAAAAACATGCATATAAAATACAAAATTCGAAAGAGCAAATATACAATGGCGGGCTTATCCCATATAGGGATCTCTTCCAGTCAACCTGCGATATATTGAGAGGACATTTACTTAGTTAGTTTGTTTTCTGGATGTTTGGACACAGCGGAAAATCTGGCCATTTTTTAGGTTTTTGGACGTTCTTATCTCTTTTAATAATTAATTTATGAAAAAAAAACATAGGGACATGCTAATTGTGGCTATAGATATTCAACAAAAAAAAATATAACTCTACCGGCCATTCAGGGAAGAAACAGGGGACTACGTTTGTATGGAAAAACGGCCCTTGTGTTTCGGAAATTATGCGATATTTCTGTAACATGAGAATGAATGAATTTATGTAGGCGAATGTATCTTTATGCTGTATATGTGTGTATAAATGCTTTTTTTAAAACAATAATTGAAGAAAAGATAGAAGAAAACGAGAAGAAAGAAAACCCAGAAGAAGATTTATTATTTAACTAGCTTTTACCTGCGGCTTCGCTCGCGTATCCCAAATCCTACGGGAACAATACATTTTTCCGGGATGAAAGGTACCCTATATCCTTCTCAGGACTCCTAACTATGTGTATGCGAAATTTCAGTAGATAAAGCGTGAAGGGGGAACAAACAAACAAACAAACAAATATACAAACTCACTTTCGCATTTATAATATTAGTTAGGAAGTTAGGATGAGGATTACGATTAAATGTAAAAACTTATACCTAAGGTGGTTAAGAACTTAGCAGAGAAAAGAGAGACGTGGCAAGAAGACTCTTAAATACAAAAAGAATAAGAAAGTACCTTTATGCAAACAAGTACATTTAAAAACGACGAAAATTAATTTCAACGGTTTTCTGTTCAGTAGTTTCTGCTGGTGGTTGGGCATAGAAGAAAGTTAAGAAGATGGTTCATAGTTTGGCAGGGGTAGCCACAGTCACATATTATGCTTCTGAAGGAAATAACCCCATTTGTGTAGGTTATAATTGCATTTGTATGTTTGAGTACGAAGCCGGTTCAGTGACTTGCACAGAGGTCATGATAAGATCTGATGATTTTCTTTCAAACATTTTAGGAAACTTACTGCTAATAGTCTTAAAACTATTAATATGTTTTAAAGTGTTGCAAATTACTTAAATCAAAGCTTTTAAATTCAAAGTTTAGGCAGAACAAACACTTTATTTTTATAGCAAAATGTATGTACGTTTATTTTTCTTTTAAGATTTTCATTGAGTTCAATGACATTAGTAAACAGTAACAAACATCTATTTATAGTCAAAGTATAGGGATTTATATCTGACACTCCTTGAACCTACTCGTAGATCAAGTAACAAAGAATCTTTTTATATCCAAGGATCATACTGCCTACGCTAGTTCCACCAGCAAAGAAATTCAAAGAAATACTACTCAATCTTGTTAGTGATACGGTTTAATTTAGCCCACGGCAGAACTCAGCACCTTTGTGTATAGATACCTAGACATCCATTGCAAGCCAATTTCAGCCTCATGACTCTGGACAAACGATTCGTATAACTGAATTTACCACCCAGAGGGGCCGCCTGCGCGCATAGTAATAATGTAGGTACATTTTCGATACCTAAACGGGGAGTGATACAGGCCTGATTCCACCTGAACACCCATTATTAGCCTCATTTTGGCGAATGACTCTACAGATTCACCACTCTCGGGTGAGGATAATTAATGTTCACATCAGCTTACACGAGAGAAAAACCAAAAAAAACTAGAAACACAAGAAAAGCAAGATACAACAGATTTGGAACATTTACCCAAGATTCATACAGAAAAAAATTGCATAAAATTTTCATTAATCATCATGAGGTCTTTTAACTGCAGGAGCACGACCCTCTCTGTACTACCAGAGCCATACTTGGCCAGAGCAGTCGGGGGATTTGGCCTACACTGTCCACGCTGGCTAGAAGGGTTGGAGGGACTCATTGATTTTTATAAGCTTTGTTTAGCTTGTTTCTAAGTCGCCTTCTACTACTCGTACATCCACGAAAAGACTTGGAGTGGTCCTATTCTACTGTGCCAGAAACCACACGGCAAAATTTTAGTAATTTATACAGTTTTTTCATTTACAAAATACACTCGGCGCGTTTTCTAACAGTTGAAGTAACTTTAGGTTTCACATCAAAACTACTTGAACTTATGGTACTGGTACTTACAAACTACGAGTTCATCTCTTATTTAATTCGCCAATACCTTTACTTCACGTCAATTGCTGCAATCAGAGGCTGCTCTATGACACTGCGTCATAGCGGACATTGGCTGACAGATGACGTTGCGTCATGCGACAATCATTTATATAAATTTCGTAAGGCCGTTTTCGTGATGATAATGTTTGATGTAGAGATATGTAGAGATAGATTTAAGTATTAATTCAATAGACTCGGCTCAATTTTGCAAGACTCGGTGTACTAAGAAAACTCAGAGTCTTGAGTCAAACCGAGCTCCAGTCCTTTCACGAAAACTCTAACGATAAAATAGAACTCGTTTTTCAAAAAGAGCTCGAGTCTTAAAAAGAAGCTCGTGTCTCAAAAAGAACTCGAGTCTTGAAAAGAGCTCGAGTTTATCAGATCTTGAGCGTATCAAGGTTTAATTATTTAAAAATACAAAGTTCATGGTAATCCAATGGTTTAATTAAAGATTTATTTGACAAATATTTAAGACCATCACTATAAAGGAATCATTAATTCAATAGACGATGCGACTCGACGATTAAACTTCAATTGTTCCACCTATACGCCCGATAACATGCTAAATGTGGCCTTTAGGCATGGCATTATTAGGCTCTTTGTAGGTACCTGTTAGGTGTACCTGTAGGTACTGTTTTTTGGATTTCCATACAAACTCGGATCAACTAAACGGTTAACTTGTATGGGAGGCCAAAAATTATTTTTCATATTTCGATATATGTTCCATGGGGAAAGTTGTTTAATATCATGGACTGAATTTACCCTTAAAATAGTTTCAGTATATTTTGTTACACCCTGTATTATAAATACCCAAAGATATTTTGAATTGAATTGAATTGAATTGAATCCGATAGTTTCCAACAAGTCAAATCAGATACTTTTTTCTAAACGTCAAAACAAACATTTTCAATAAGATTTGTATAAAATATCGGACTGTGACGTCATAGTTTCTTGGACTCAAATAGCGCTCTTCATATCAGTTTTTCTGCATTGTTAAATCTAAAATCACATTCAAAGTGGATGTGATCAATTACAAATGACACTATTTTATGACGTTTTGTTCTCTTATAAGTACCAATTAATTTATTTTTGACCCAGGAAACTACCCAATTGAATTGAATTGAAATGGATCGGATCGGATCAGATCGGATCGAATTGCATTGAATTGACTCTTCCATCGTTTTACAGCCCGCTGGTTCATTAGTATTTCTGGAAAATGTTATGCCTATCATAGTTAGGCATTGGCCTTACTATGATAGGCATAAGATTTTCCATTTGCTTGATGCATCAAGCTAAAACGGAACCTAAGTTCATTGAAAGCATTTTCTTCAAGAATTGCATACAAAGGGAATTCAAATGAAATATTTAAAAATTCAATTTGGACCTAATTCCTCTCCGACACAGGTAGCGGATTTAAAAAAGAAACACATTAACTCTCCGCTGCCGCTGTTAATGGATTGGATCTGTACCAGTTATATTCGAGCTACTTTCTCACCTACAATTCTATGCATTGGATATTTCATTAAGTGCTGCAAGATTGCACCTTTAGATTAGTGAATTTACTTTCCGGGATATTTACGCTAAAAACTCAATTATCAATTTAAATACAATAAGTACAATACAAAAATCTTTATTGCACCAAATAAAAAACAATAAAAAATTACAAAGTTTTATCACTTATTTATTACAATTACATATCATTTAGAAAAATTCGTCAAACAAGAAGGGGGCTATTTCTACTCGTATTAGCCATTTTTAATTGTATTTTTATAGATTTTAATTTAGGATTTTAATATAATCAGCTGCTCTGATCTCCTGCGGTAACCGATTATATACTGTCGGACCAATGACGTGCGTTAATTTATCTGAATTTTGAAGTGTACACGGGATTGGTGCAATATACCGTTTAAACGAGGAACAAAATATATCCCAACGATATAAATATCAGCTCCCAGACAGCTGTAATTTGTAAAACAAAAGGGTTCTTGGCGGGCCGTCACCTGAAATGAAAGGGGAATAATGAAAATAATATCGTTGTAGAGTCGAGGATTTTCGAATATAATTTGTTTATTTAGTTTAGCAATACTAATATATTTTTTTTACTGTCTCCGAAGCAAACGCCTTGACCACTAGTCAAGGCGTTTGCTTCGTGATCCGGAGGTCGTTAGTTTAAAATCCTACTGGGAAATAATACTTTGTGAAAAGTTGTTTTTAGTCTGGTTAAGATATTGCAGGCTTGAATCACCTGATTATCCGGAAAGAAAGATAATTCCGTGTTTCGGAAAGGACGTTAAAGCTGTGGGTCCTGAACGCCATCTAGCGTTTGTTTTAAACATTTTACGGAAGTACGTCGAATGTCCTTCATGTGCGAATCCGACTCGCATGTAATCAGTGTTACTGACGAGCTCCGTGGTGGTAACCACGCTAGTCGGTCACGTTGTCATCATCATCTTCCTCGCCTTCTCCTTATTCTTCTTCTTGTCGAGTCGAAACGGTTTCACTGTAGCTTCAATTTCAAATCATCTTTGACCAGTATGTGGCCACGGCGATCGCTCTGTTGTCGTTAGCCTTATTAAGGTCCTCTATGGTACATGACGTAGGGCAGCTCGGACATGACAGAAGGTGGTCTATCGACAGAATGGCACCTATTTGGGGTCGCTCTCTTTATCTATGTATATTTGTTTATTGTAAAATATAGTATCATGGAGTTAGTATTGCATAACACAAGTTTAGTTTTAGTTTGCTTTGGGGCTAGCTCAATCAGTGTAGGTAATTTTTCTTTATATTGTAATGTTTTAATATTTATTTATTTATTAAAACATTTTGCGCACTAGATAGGACTCTTTCAGTTTGGTAGAATCATTTCCGATCTAGCTAGACATCCTTAAGGCCGTACCTAAATTTTCCGGGGTCCAGTGCTGCCCCCATTTAAAATAAATCATTTCAAAGAAACCAAGTCCTAGATAACCCTTCAAATAATTTTATGAACTACTGTTTTCAGTTTATAATGAGAAAGTTAAGCTTTACTACGCACATTTGCCAAAAGTGTAGTAAAGCTTAACGTTCTCACTTTAAACTGTAAACAGTAGTTCATAAAATTATTTGAAGGGTTATCTAGGACTTGGTAGTAACAAAATTTTAGATGATGTCTCCGTTTTCTTTGAAATGATTTATTTTAAATGGGGGCAGCACTGGACCCCGGAAAATTCAGGTACGGCCTTAATATTCTAGCTTTTATCTTCTTCTTATATTTAAGAGCTGGGCTCTTGTCGGTGGAGTGCTTTCCATGTCTCTCTTTCTTCCGCCAAGTTCTTAACCTCCCTATATGTTTTCACGTTTAATTTTTCCTTTTTTTGATCGAAAAATTTTCTTTTGGGTTTTCCTACTCCTCTTTTTGCTTCTATTTTTCCTTCCATTATTGTTTTAAAAAACTCTTCGTGACGCAGTAGATGGCTGAACATTTTCCCTCTTCTATTTTCTATAATTTATATTATTTGCCTTTTCTCACCCACATTCTCTAATACCTTTTCGTTTGTAACTTTTTCTGTCCAACTTATTTTCCATCACATTTCAAATGCTTCTAATCTATCCCTATCCCTTTAAGTCATCGTCCACGTTTTACACCCAGCTTTGAGCTTTTATACCTAGTCATTTTTCTGGATAAACTAATAACAAAAACTTTATTTGATCAATGATAAATGTTGCAGGAACATGGTGAATATTTTAGTAAAACAGTATTAGATTGAAATATTATAAGAAAGAGAATTAGCAGACTAACGCCATATTTCATTTTTGATTTATGCAATGAACTAAACAAGATTTATTTATTAGTCATGCCGCAAGACAAGATAAAAGGATACGAGAAGTTTTTTAATATCTGAAAGGTCGGTTCGGGCGGAGGTCAACACTTGACTTGTATTGTAATAATCCAGCCGCACATTATATATTTTTTCTGACAGAATATATCTGACGCTCGCCGGAAGGCACATGTTTTGTTCTAGATCAAACATACTATCAGAATTCGGACGTGTCTAATATAAATTTATTTATTGCTTTTCTTTCACATTGTATATAAGTATATATATCTGTGTGATTTGTCTGTATATATTTATTTATATTAATTAATTTATACTACACTAAATAGTCACTTCTTAATTTAGTAGGAACAACACAAACAACATGATCTGGCTGGGAAGAGTGGATGATTGGTGGAAACTCCACCGCTCCCACCTTCCCGGTATTGGCTGGAAGGGGCATCGAGCGTTTTTAGTGGGTCCAAGTCCCACATAACCGCTCCAATGTACCCGCATCAGAACGGTATGCGATGACATTTTCACCTCGTTCAAAGAAAAAGGTACAACAGGAACCCTGATAGGGCATTGCAATTGCAACAGAAAACAATGGAACGGCATGCGGATTTTTATTTAGTATTTTTCAATACTAAAATCTTACGTAATTTTCCATTATATGATAATGTGCGGGAAGAAACTTCTCAAAAAAATTAAGTTGGATGATTTATTTATTTAAAAAAATATTATTGTCTACTTAGTTACTATGATCAGATGAATTTCGTAACAGCAGACATCTCCCATATTCCGTTGCTTCAGAAGTTAGCATCGACGTTTCCTGGGACACCGTAAGTAGTCTCTATTGCCTCCTTAGCGGATGTAATATCCATCTGATACAGTACGAATACTAATGAGCGGGGGTAACACCGAATTATATCCTAGGACTTAGAGCGACGGGTATATTAACGGGATATTAATGTCGCATGTCAGGTATACACGTACACGTGACAACCGGGTGAAGACAGGTACTCGTAGATAGCAAGTAAGATGATAGAGATACTTATTTAGTAGGTATGTACAACCAGTATTTATTTGATAATGACTAAGCGATGATCATCTAGCGAGTAATTTGTATAAAACTTAAGTCTTAGGTATGATTCTACAATAGGCTACTTGACATTTTTTTTCAATAAATAAAATAAAAAGTGACTGCCTCCGTGGTCCAGTGGTGAAGGCGTTTTCCGTGTGATCCAGAGGTCATGGGTTCCAATCCCACTGGGAAGCATACTTTGTGAAAAGTTGTTTCCAGTCTGGGTAGGATATTGCAGGCTTGAACCACCTGATTATCCGAAAAGAAAGATGATTCCATGCTTCGGAAGGCACGTAAATCTGTTGGTCCCGAACGCCATCTAGCGTTTGTACCTATCCTAGGACTGGTTCTGGTCTACCCTTTGGGTTGCAGAGGTCAGACGGCAGTCGCTCTATGTAAAAACCAGTATCCTCGTCGAATCGCCTAGGTAAGGTGGCGGACCCCGGGCTCTGAAGCGTAACCGCTGAACGATGCAACCGGGAATACGCTCGGATGATGATGAAGTAAAGTAAAAAATTAAGTAACCAGAAACCGAAAAAAAAATCCTTTTAATCCGCTCAAAAATTAGTGAGTTGGTTGTTGGCTGGTGAAAAGAGACTGTCAAGTAACAGAAAAAGTAAACACGTATTGGCGTGTGACATCACTACTATAAGGTTTCAGGCGTAAGAAAGAGATGTCCGCACCGCACCACACTCCCACTTTTCTTTGTACTTAAAATGCTAATTGCCGCTTCATTTAATAACCAACATTTTTGTTGTTTTCAGAAAAAGATTTCTTTTTAGTATTATTTATTGCTTTGCATAAACTATTATCCAAAAACAAACACTGTCAAATAGCCTGGTCTACATCTTTATATTTAACTTTTCAATTTTTATTATTGATCAAGCAGTAGTGAAATTTCGATTGCTCCCTGTTATGGATCATGCAATATGTCTAAATAAACAGACAACGAAGGCTTCGCATAGGATCACCTTAAAAATCACCTTCAATAAATATAAACTTTAAAGAGATTTCGAAGAATTTGTAGTTTTATGAAATTCTTTAAAAATACTAAAGTCTCCCCAGAGGCAAAATATTGGAGATTTAATTTAAAGCTTTAAAGATATGTCAAAGACGAATTGCAAATCTGGAGCAATCAAGGGCTCATTGAATCCTCCAACCCTAAAGAACACTTTATTCCAATTGTCATCTCAAATCTGAAATAGCGAATAAATCAAGAGTAAGGTTTTCGTCTTCTCAACTAGATAGATTATCTTGAAGGATTTATTGTTTCTATTACGTAGGCCCAAGCCTCTGGCTGCTCTGGCCAAGTATGGCTCTGGTAGTATAGAGAGGTCGTGCTCCTGCAGTGGAGACTCTAAAAGACCTGATGATGATGATGAGGACTGCCCCCGTGGTCCAGTGGTCAAGGCGTTTGCTATGTAATCCGGAGATCGTGGGTTTAACGTGGGTTCAAATCCCACTGGGAAGCATACTTTGTGAAAAGTTGTTTTCAGTCTGGTTAGGATACTGCAGGCTTGAATCACCTAATTATCCGAAAAGAAAGATGAGATTCCGTGCTTCGGAAGGCACCTAAAGCTGGGGGGCACGAACGCCATCTAGCGTTTGTTTAGACCTATCCTAGGATTGGTTATGGTCTACCCTTTGGGTTGCAGAGGTCAGAAGGCAGTTGCTAGGTGTAGAAACCAGTAACTTCGTCAAATCACAGTAGGTAGTGGACCCCGGGCTCTGAAGCGTTACCGCTAAGGATGCAACCGGGAGTACACTCGGATGATGACGAAATATTTGGCATTTAGTAGTGCTAATAAAAATTGAAACGAATAATTCCCATACTGTTCGATAAAAAAATTTCAGCGACAAAAATTTATTACAATTTTGTTATACTATTGAATGTGAGAACGTTACATTATCGAATGTGAGAACGTATTTACAGTAGCGGCGTTAGGGTAGGGCGCGGTTGGGCGACCGCCCAGGGTGCCAGATACAAAGGGCGTTTTTGGGCAAGGCGGAGGGGGGGGGGGCACAGGTAATAATAAATATATAAATAGCGGCTGGTTAAGGGCGGCAACTCCTACTCATATTTGTATGCACCCCTCCCTCCCTCCGTTTACAATGGCGGCAAATTTGAAGAATCCTATATCGTACCCCCCCGTCCGTCCGTCCGTCGACAGAAATAAATCCTATAAGATTGAAGCCTAAATCAGTCCGAATTGCAGTTTAGGGGGGGGGCGGAAAAATCTCGCCCAGGGCGCTGGTAGAGCTAAAACCGGCACTGCGTATTCACCTACGTACTCGTATATCATTAGCCAGAGCTTTTCATTGTGCGAAAGCGTAATTGAGTATAGAGCATTATCATGAATGATTGTACTACTTTTATTCGCCGAATGGCAATAAACTAGCCACAGGTCATTTAACAAGGGTCCACGTTAGATTACATCGGAATTACTGGAATTTATCATGAATGAATATTACTTAGTATTTCACACATTTGGGGAAAGCCTAATAGAAAAAATAATAAGGGTAAATAAATATTAAACGTTAAGTTTGTAGATGAAAAGGCACGTGTATAACAAATAAACTGGTCAAGTGCGAGTTTACCTTTCGTGCAAAGATTCCGTACTTCTTATAGGATTTCATAGTTTTTTTTTCAGAATTTGAAGCCCTCTGATTTCGGAGATAAGGGTGGTTATATTTCGCCTATTTTCTTAAATAGCAACTTTGATAATATGTCTTTATCTTAAAATTTATTTTATATGTCACGCAAATTCGTTTGCAGATTCTTTTTTATTGATATGTATAAGAATTGCTCATTTTAAATAATTGGATAGACTTCTTATAGGTTTTCCTGTGGTAATCTATTGGTATAACTACGTTATACGTCCATCTTTGTTTTATAAGGATTCTGTTTTAACCTTTTGCGGTACGGAACCTTAAAAACACATTTTTTCCTCTCAAAAAATTATAAAATATCTTCCTAAATCCTACATATATTCCACTATTTTGTCTCTTTTCTAGAATACAGCTTACTATATTTCCAGTAAAATAAAACAAAGAAAAATACTTGTAATGCACTTATAAGACCAAACAACTTTGTACACTTGTTCCTACGTCCCCAACGATTTCAAAACTATCGACAACTGCTGGTACAACATTAAATAAAATTGTACACCGTCTATACTAATATTATAAAGCGGAAGAGTTTGTTTGTTTGTTTGTTTAAACGCGCTAATCTCAGGAACTAATGGTCCGATTTGAAAAATTCTTATTTTGTTGGGTAGTCCATTTATAGAGGAAGGCTTTAAGCTATATAACATTACGTTCCGACAAACACGCGAACGAAGTCGCAAGCACAGCTAGTATTAAATAAAATTGTACACCGCTTATCGTTATTTTGTGACCTAACAAGAGCGCGGTAGCGTGCTAAAGCATGCTATCGCGTGCTATAGCATGCGATCGCGTGCTATTCCGCAGCACTCAAAATTCAATCGCTATAGCGCTATAGCGTGCTGCAGCATGCTATCGCACGCTGTAGCACAGGCGGAACCTCAGAACAATAAAACCAAGGAACCTCAGAACAATAAAACTAATCCCATATCTCTGGGCGGAACAAATGCCGTTCCGTGCTGATAAATGAGATCCAACCTTAAATGTCAAACATAGAATGCTTTGAGCTCGCTACTTATTTAAATACTTGTTTACAATCTAAATAATGAAAATCCGTTATTGGCTGTAAATTGTAGCTAAAATGTGAAATCTTATTGTATAAAAAGGGCTGTGGGCTTATCAAAATAAAATAAAATAACCGTAAAGAATTGTATCATAGACTAAGCCTAATTTTTATTAATTTTAGTAAAATTTATCGCTATGTCAATAGTTATGTTAATAAATCCTTTTGTCATACAGTCACGTCTTCATGCCTTATGAGATCATATAAAGTCGCAACAAAAGATAAAATCAGAAATACTGACAGGTTGATCAACTTCTATTCTACGATCTGGAAAGAAGAAGCAGTTACATTCAATATTTTATCTTTGCTCCCAGATCCCAGAATGTTCATTTGTTCTTTTTATTTTGTGTTACAAGCAAGAGCGTAGCGCAACTTTATGTAGCGGTAAGTGCACAGTGCATTTGAAGTAGATAAACATCGCAGCTTACTCTAACTTAAACGTTGCTTATCTTTTAAATGGGAATATTTATTTTCTGCACAGTTTTCGTTCATGTAACAACCTTCTTTTAGTTATTCTCACTCTCAAACTTATTCTAAACCTTTTGCTGTTGTGGCTGTACAACTATGAACAACAGATTACCAATAGATATTAAAGAGTCACGTTACCCCGTGTGGTTCCGGGTCGGAATAGGACTATTCCATCTCTTTCCTGTAAATGTCGTAAGAGGTGACTAAAGGAAAAATAGCACTTTTAAAGCTCGTGCTACAATAGCATTCCCAAGGGGGGTTGACGTCAGGCAGGCGGCCGGTCGTAAAACTATAGCCAAATCGTTTAAATGTTCCAGCTATTTCTTCTCCAATTTGCTAGATTTTTGGCATCCTTGGATGACCATTAATATGCATATTATATACTAGCTGGTGCCCGCGACTTCGACCGCGTGAAATTTAGTTTTATTGTGCAAACTGAAAAATTTTGTTACTAAGTGTGTAATTTACAGTCCGAGTTTTTTATTGTAATTCGGTACAAACATTCATTATCGGGTCTTTTTTAGTCTCCACTGCAAGAGCTCGGACCTCTCTGTACTGCCAGAGCCAAACTTGGTCAAAGCAGTCAAAGGATTTGGCCTACACTCTCCACGCTGGCCAGACGGGTTGGAGAGGTCTCATGATGTTTATAAGCTTTGTTTAGTTTGTTTCCTAAGTCGCCTTCTACGACATCCACGGGAAGACTTGGAGTAGTTCTATTCTACTCTGCCGGGAACCAAACGGCATCATACATTACTCGTATGTTATATATTTATAAACGACGACAAAAATCACATGACATTAATAGTTTTATAGTTGCTTGGTCTCATACCTACCTCTATATGGATTATGTACCTACAGCATCACTTATTAACCTGCAAACAGGCAACGTCCAACTGCCCGTGGGAAAAATATTTAGACTTTGATCGACCTGGGACGTTTAACGGTTGTCGCGATGTAAGCAGCTATGGAAAATTTTGTGCATAACTGGGATTGGACATAGTTGGGAATCAGTGGTGTATTTATTTTGTGGTGTGAACACAGTTTCGCCTGAACTAAATCCACTGAGAATCGCTGCTTCGATGAAGTTCCTTTTTTTAGTCTCCACTGCAGGATCACGACCCTCTCTGTACTGCGAGAGCAATATATTAGCCAGAGCAGTCAGCGGATTTGGCCTACACTTTCCACGTTGCCCGGGAACGGTTGACGGGTTGGAGAGGTCTAATTGATTTTTTGTGTTTCCTAAGTCGCCTTCTACGACATCCACAGGAAGACTTGGAGTGGTCCTATTCTACTCTGCCGGGAACCAAACGGCTTACCACCGCCTTTGTAATATACTTAGTTACGTTAAGTCGAGTTCTATTGCACAATTTAGGCGGAGAAAGATTTCTAATAATGCGTACGCCAAGTTTAAGAGTAATTTTAAGTGAAGATGATTTGCATTCAGCGGCTTGGTCATTTCTTGAAGTAAAGCGCGTACACATAACGAAGAATTTTCTTCATGTGGTAAACTCGAAACATTCATGAGGACCTTTACTTCATAAAATAACACGACAAACATCTGATAGTATCGTTTTTCGGTGTCAAACCAAATTAGACTTTACCATCATTTTGTAGCGCTTAAGACATGTAGCTATGTACGCATGTCCTCCCACTTTTGAAGTTAATTTCCTTAATTTACTTTGGCAAGTGTTTCCGGAAGTGTCACTTGACCGCTGACCGTATTCTTCTCTAATTTTGCTAAAACATTAGAAAATTGTTGGGCATCTGAATGGTCAAAAGTTCACGGTGGTCAACCTTAGTTTTTTTCATTGATCTCGTCAGCTGATCCCCAAGTTTAGGTCACCAGGAAGGCATTACCTGATCTTCTCAATTATGAATTCCTGAGAAAAGTAATTTAACGTTCCTCACGATTAATGTCCCGTAGTGTAGTGTTCGATTTACGATCTTAACGGCTTTTTTGTTTGCCATTGTGCATACATCCCAAACTATTAGACAGCAAATCCTCAAAATCTTTTTTTTTTTGTACTGGTTTCATGTTACGTAACATTAGGTTTAATTGCTGTGCTAGGGTTTTGGCGAAAATCGTTTTGATGTCTTTCCAAATGCCATGTGGGACATCCAGGGTAATCAGTTTTCAATCATTACGTATATTATGCACACCTCGCTGTTCGTAAATTATTTTAATTTGAAGTATTTGATAAGTTGTCATAAATACATAAATTCAGTTTAACTTTTTATTCTATTTACACGACATCAAATAGTATAAGGGAAATAGTAATGCCCTACGGCTATTTAATAAGTAATCCCCAATTAAAAAGACGATATCTTGCATAGAATTAAGAATTGGTTACCCTTTCGATAGTTACATCAATTTCTTGCTCAGAGTCGCAAAAGCGTAAAATATCTTCAGATAAGTAGATTGTCTTACATTTTTTCCTTCACGGCAAAGAATCTGGAATAAGTACTACAGAATTCCAACATCACTCAAAAATAATAACTCAAATGATTGAGCTGATACAGGCCACCTCAACTGTTTTGAAAAAGGTTAACATTATCGCCTTTTTCTCGCCATCGCCATTTTAATTGTCAAACCCGAAATGTTTTAGCAAGATCTTCTCGATATAGGTAGAGAGAAGCAAAAAGTGTTTCTAATCGTGGATTTACGACATGATCTTTCATATTTAATTAAAGAGACAAATAAATACCTACTATACCTCGCCGGTTTCCCAAATGTACTCCCAGATTCGGCAGTGAAATAACGTTCATGTAGGTATTTATAAGGTATCCCCATAAAACGCCATATACTCGTAGAATTAGAGAAACTTATGTAGCGCCCGTTATATTACCTGGTAACTTTATCTTGGTCTATTTCCTAAAGCGAAAATAGGAATTGACTCATCACTTACTTTGACAAACAGAATTTCGTAATAAACTCAATTTCACGCGAACAAAGTCGCAGGCTACAAATATCTTGATAAAATAGTATTTTTGTTAATTTAATAGTGCAGTTAAGCTTTCCAATCGACCCTTCTAGTGATATTGTTATATACATTTTGTAACAGGCGAGCGGCGTAATAAAAATAACCTCAAAATGATGATAACTTCTTTCCCTGACATCCGATTTTGATGAAACAAAACCTATATGTTGCTCCGAGATAAGCCTAATGTATTATTGAAAACCGCGTTAAAATCTTTTTTGTATTCAGTTACTCTTTTCTAATAGCCCACACTCATTTTTTGATAAATTTACTAAATGTACCCACAGACACGCAATTTTTAATGTTTTATTATATGTATAGATAGGTAGGACAAACTTGGTAGAACTACTAGGACTAGCTCGATTCGTAGGTATCTACTTTTTTTAAATTTATTTATATCCAAAAATAACATTAATTACAATTATATGCACCCATAAACCACGAAGGTTTGTCCGGGAGCATATTGTCTACTTTCAATCTATACATCTTACTGATCTATACATCTGTCTGCGACATCGTTATGTCAATGGATTTGAGCACGATTGTCTTTATTTCCAACCAGATTTAGCGAAAATTCTATGCTTCGGTCAAAAACTAGGTCATCACAGTCGATGATATCAACATTTTTAATGTTGTCCTTGTTGTTCTTTAATCTGAAGGCCACAGCAGCTATACCCCAGAGCAATAGATAGTAACTGAACATTTTGTATTATCACTGTAAAGAATACGTTAGCAGCTTGAAAAACATATTGGTAGGTAAGTGCACAATGCACTCGAGATGTAAATAAACTGCAGCTGTAACAATAATGTTTTTCTCTGGACAGATGTTTCATTTACTTCAAGACTTCAGCAACGTCTTATCTGATGAGAAAAAAACAATTACGGATAAAGAAATACGTCTTTTTCTAACAGGATAGTTCATCCCTCTAATCCTGCTATTGATGCAAACATTTTCACATGTTTCACACGACGTAAATCTGAGGATTTGCTCATTGAATTATTTTTATACAACGTGTCAGGGACAATCACATTACGGGCTATACTAGATATAAAATATAAGGTTAGGGAAAAAGTCTTTTCGCGTATAGTATGTATGAACTTGTAATAAAACCACTTTGGCTATACTATTTGTACCTGGCTGGTTTTGGTATCATTTAAAAGTTTAAATTTTAAAGAAGATAATTCCGAATTCAAATTAGGAAAATGCGTGATTTTCATTTGTTTTTCTTACCGTCAAGATGAGTGAATCTAATGAAGAAATTAGATACATTTTAAAATGTTACTACTAAAAAGGTAAAAATGCAACGCAAGCCGCGAAAAACATTTGCGATGTTTATCGACCGTATGCAGTGTCTGTGAGAGTAGCACAAATTTGGTTTAAGCGTTTTCAATCCGGAAATGTTGATGTCAAAGATGCACGTCGCTCTGGTCGCCCTGTTACGGATAAAATGGATGCTATTTTTGAAAAAGTGGAGCAAGATCGGCGTATCAGTATTTACGACGTAGCTGAAGAACTGGGAATTGACCACAAAACAGTTTTGGCGCATTTGAAAAAATATGGGTACACAAAAAAGCTCGATATTTGGGTACCTCACGAGCTCTCTGAAAGAAACCTAATGAATCGTGTACTCATTTGTGATTCTTTATTACGACGTAATGAGACCGAACCATTTTTGAAGAAATTGATAACTGGTGATGAAAAGTGGATCACGTACGACAAGAACGTGCGAAAAAGGTCATGGTCAAAGGCCGGTCAGGCTTCACAGACTGTGGCGAAACCAGGATTAACTCGCAACAAGGTGATGCTGTGTGTGTGGTGGGATTGGAAGAGCATTATTCATTATGAGCTGTTACCACCAGGCAGGACCATCGATTCAGAACTCAACTGCGAACAACTGATAAGATTAAAGCAAGAAGTTGAGTTAATCAACAGAAGGGGTGTGGTTTTTCATCATGATAACGCTAGACCTCACACATCTTTAACCACTCAGCAAAAATTAAGAGAGTTTGGCTGGGAGGTGTTAATGCATCCGCCGTATAGTCCTGACCTGGCACCTTCAGATTTCCACCTGTTTCGGTCTCTTCAGAATTTTTTAGGCAGTGTCAGGTTAACATCACGAGAGGACTGCCAAAACTACTTGACGCAGTTTTTTGATCAGAAGCCCCAAAATTTCTATAGTAATGGGATCATGTCCCTATCTATAAGATGGCAAAAAGTTATCGAACAAAATGGTACCTACATACTTTAGTTAAATGTAAATAAACTATATTAAAAAATGTTTTGAATTTTCATATAAAATGCGAAAAGACTTTTTCCCTAACCTATTATAAAAAAAAACAAAAACAATCGACATTTCCATACAAAAGTGTGCAGCCGCTTTTTACTGTTATTGTAATTGGGTGGTTGGTTGTACATATTTATAATTAGCAGTAGGCGAGACACATATTGTGACAAAACGATGGCCTCTGGGGTCGAAAGTTTCTCGAATTGCGACCATTGCAAGCCAATTAATCAGTCTTCGCAAGCAAACGATGCCACACCTTCTCCGCTGTCCCTCATGTCCTGCTTCATGTTCGATGGCCGATTTGATGCAGTGCACGGAAAGTGCTGTTGCTGTGGCGTCCTTCTGGTCGGGAACAATTTAATTTAACACGTACGTACCTATATAAAATTTAGTCATCGACACGGCGAAAAAGAAGAAGTCTTTGCCAAGCTTCAGATCACCGCTCGATGTAGTCAGCACACATGAGCAGCCACGGGGGTTGCTTATATGTGTTTCTGATGCTGTTAAATACTTCGCCTAATATCACACATATAGTAGGGGCTTAGAACCAAGCCTGGTACATAGAAGGCACCATAAGAAGAAAATTGATTTACAAAATATAACTACGTATGTACTCGTAGTTCTAATTTTAGTTAGTTAAAAGTTTTGCTTTTTACTAGCAACATTTTAGTGAGTATACAGCAGTTATAAAACCCGCTTTTAATCTAATAAAGAAAACTTCTATCTGAGCCATTGCTCAGATAAGCTTTGAAGTTCTCAATCGAAGCATCATCGTGACCGCGACATATGCTGAATGGGTCTTTTTGCCAAAAAGGAGAAACCACACCACGCTATGGCAATGCTGCACAAATGTATGAAATAAAGGGGACAATTATTATTATTATTATTCTTTTTTGTCCTTTATTCTATCTCTCTTATCTTCATTTGTGTATATAATTTCTGTTTATTTGTTGTGGTATTTCTTTTTGGCAATAAAGTAATTCTATTCTATTCTATTCTATTCTATTCTAAGTTTTAGAAAAAAATTTTTTAAAGGCAGACATTTTACAAAAGAAAAGGATTTATTTGTAAAATGTCTGCCTTCCAGATATTAATTCGCACTACGATTCATATATTCATACACAGAAAAATAACTGGCATTCAGTAAAAACACCGGACGGAAGCGAGCTGAAACCATTCATTAGAGCATGAACTTACCCAGTTGGCAAAAAATACACAAGCAGGATTCAACAATGTGTTTTGCTTTGTTTTTAATTAGAACTTCTTCATTTATTTGTCTTTTGAATGAAAGGTTAAATATCCGACTAAATGATCTAGCTTATTTATGTTTTACTTCTTAAATTTTATATTTTAACGTGTGAAAATTACAGATTGTTTCAAGGATATGATGTATTTGTAAAAAAATTATATCTTTGAAAATGTGTGGGTCGATTTAGCCCCGCTACTTTTCTGCCAGGTCTGCAGTTCTGTGTTAGGGTAGGTATTATAGAAGAAGTATAAGACAAGTTTCCAGCTTGTCTCAAATACCTGCCCAAAAATGTCTACTAGCTCTCGGAACACGCTACTTAGCTACCCGTGAGTCCTGGGTGTTTATCCATGTAAATATCGTTGAGTTAGTATAACATAATGCTAATATTACATAATAACAAATTTAAACTTCCAATTTGTGTTATTTTTCAAAAAAAGTCTGCCTTCAGTAAAAAATATTGGGCCTTTTTATTTACAAGTAACAAACTTTTTAAGTCCCCATAAATAATGTGTAGCAATATAGAAACGTAAATAATAACTGGTTTTCTATTTTAAAAAATGGACGGGAGCCAGGTGCATCTAATGATATGCCATACTTGGAAACTTTGGGAATATTCCCTTAAACATTCCAGGCAATATTTCTTAAAATGACAATTTAGGGTAATATTTACGTAAATTAAGTTTAGGTTATATTTTAGTTTGTTTAGTTACTTACTTGTTAGTTTTACGTTTTATTTTTAGTTTTCTAATTTACGTAAATATTGGGAATATCCCCGTAAATTAGGTAGGTACATCACTTGTTGCATCCATTAATTAGTGCATAAACATTGTCAACTACAAACTGGCAAAAACTACGGACGCAGGATCAGCGCTCGAATGCGGTGCAGCGGGAGAAAAACAAATGGACAACTTACGTATTTTGCTTGTTTCGTGATTTGAATTTGTATGTTTGTTTGTTAAATGAGGATTCTGTGTTTGAATTATAAGGTCAAATACGTATTTCATTGTTCAGACATAAAGTTCCACTTCTGAAATTTCTAGTAGTTATGTTAAAAATAGTTTTAAAACTTTTTAGCAGAAATGCATTCCCAGAGAGAGATGAAGTCAGGCAGGCTGCCGCAGTCGTAAAACTATAGCACTATAGGACTAATTCTTTTCCACTTTACAATGATCATTGACATGCATATTATATTTGGAGAAGAAAAAGCGCACCCCTTGTTCCGAAGCAGCACAATAGGTATTATATGTGGTTTGTTTGTGGTGTAAAATATCTTAGTTTTATTATTTTTTAGATAGTGTTTATAATATATGTATAATCGCAAATTAACATGGCAATTTCCGATGCACGGTAAATCTCAAAAGAGATTATGATGGCATTGTAAATGGACTAAACATTAATGTATTAAATGTATTGTGTAAATAAATAAATAAAAAATATAAAATAATAATAAATATATACGGACAACTCACACAGATTGAGCTAGCCCCAAAGTAAGTTTGAGACTTGTGTTATGGGTTACTAACTCAACGATACTATATTTTATAACAAATACATATATAAACAGCCAAGACCTAGGCCAATCTGAACAAATACTGGCACAGCTAAGGATGCAACCGGGAACGCGCTTAGATGAAGAAGAAGTTAACTATAGTTTGTTTACCAAAGAAAGTTACAATGATGGTAGAACGAAGTTTATAGACAATACGTCTACAATGAGATTGTCCATTCGATTTATTTAGATAAACAGACCATTAGACCTAAAAGTCAAGTTTAGCATGACGGCGAGCGTGTAAATAAAAAAGAATCAAACAGTGACGGGTTGCTAGCCGCATCGCTTACTGACATGATTCTATAGATTTTCGCTTTTTCCCTTGATCGGCTTTTAATATATACGCGGGAAGAAAAGCCGGTAAGTAATTTTTTTGTTTCAGATTAGAAATTAAGGATTCTTTAAATCATCTTTAATTTACGACATTATAGAACACTGTCCGTGTCAAAATATCCGAACAGTCTATCACGTGAGCCGCATGAAGCAAGCTTCATAAATCAAAATAGTAAAAGTTTAAAAATATATATATCTTCTTGTAAAACAAACAAATCGAAAATAAACAAAATTGTTTTATTGTCTTCGCCATTCCTAAAAATATCTAAAATGTCTTTTCAAATTGAGACCTTTCTATAGCCCGTACTTCATTTGTTTCGTTTGATATTTGTTCATTTATTTTTGTAAAGATCTTAAAGGTTTTTCTTTATTTACGTTGATTAACTCGTTTATTAAAATGGGCTTTTCTTTAAAGATGGCTATTAGGAGGCCCTAAGAAAATATGATTGTTTTGAACTAAATATTTGATGACGGAGTTACATTTTCATTAAGGTGACATGGGTTCACAGTTTGCAAAACATTGCGTGTTTTTGAAAAATCACTGTTATTAAACTTCTACAGTTTATTCCTCAAAAAATTTACATAAAAATTTTAAAGATTTTCTACAGACACCCACAATAGCCAAAACACGATTGAGCATTTTTGGCTTGATAGAAAAAAATCACAAACATACCTCTAAATTTGCCTAAATTTGCCTTTATAATACGTATTACTATTTTATACAATCACTTTTTTATACGAAAGTTCTACCAAAAAATGTATTATCTAAATATCTATCCGTTTTGGCTACAGAAAACATTATAAATATAATACAAAAAAAATTATAAATAAAACACTTCGAAATATCGTCAAGCACGGCTCCGACTCTTCCTTCGGTCTCGACGCATATTTCACTAAAATCACTGTTATTAAAAACAGTGATTTTTTAAAAACACGCTACGTGTATTGCAAATTGTGAACCCACGTCGTATACGTATTGCAAATTGTGAACCCACGTCGCCTTAAGTAAATAAACTTAGCCCCTTTAGTAACATTGAAAGGTTCTTCTTAGGTTTACTGAAAGGCTTAATGTAGAGTAATTTATTGTATTTTATGTTTGTAAATGAGATTTGTAATAAGAAATATATTATGTAAGTAGCAGTATTATAAAAAATACGTGAAAAAATAAGGATGTTGGCTGAAGAAATATTTTTGACTCTTCAGGTAGATTAATACGAATAAGGAGAATGGAAAAGATCAGTTGGACGGAAAGGAAAATTAATGAGGAAGTATTAGAAATAGTAGGAGAGAAAAGAAGACTGCTGAGCGAAATAGAAAATAGGAGAGAGAAAATGATTGGTCACTTAATACGACATGACTCCTTATTTAAAAATATACTAGAAGGAAAGATAAAAGGTAGAAGAGGTCCAGGACGACCAAGAAAGAGCTATGCAGACCAACTGAAAGAAAAAGCAGGGGTCATGTCGTATCAAGCACTAAAAAGTAAGGCAGAGAACCGAGAAGTTTGGCGCATACTCCACCGACAAGAGCCACTAAGCTCGTAAATAAGAAGGTAGATTAATAAAAAATATTGTAGGTACACATATTTATTATTTTCTCTGACTTAAAAAGAACAGTGGCACTCCGGGAGTGTGTGACAGAAGTGAAAACTTGAACAAGATGGTGTCGGTTACGGTAACAATGGTTTTTTCGTGTTTTCTTCGCATCTCAATAATGCCCAACGTGCATAAAGAAGTTTTCACTTTAACAAATATTGTCAAAAGTACAGCGCATTTCAATTTTTTCATGTCGTTACAGTCTTGAACGATTTTTACAGGTAACGTCACAATCCCCTACTCCAGAACTTTGATACGCTGTCAACGCTGTACCTAACTAAATTTTTACACATTTCATAAACCGAAAAATATGCGTCCTTTATTTTTTGATACCTAATCTAACTAACGGACTGAAAAGAATTATACTTTTCTGACCTAGTCCACATCCCTATTAAGGTTTTTGTTGTGCTTACACATATATGTAAAATTAATTTTAAGTATTTTAAATAATTATTTTGGGCATAATTAATATGTGATAAACTGGTTAGTCATGTAGAGATTCCCGGGAGTCGTCGAAGCAGGAGTTCAACAACCCCCACCAACCACCGCACGGCCAAAGAATACTGGGTGACTTTTTATCCACCAGCCAAATTTTTGGAGCAAGTTCAGTCCACTACTTTCTATAAAAAAAGTTATTAAAAATCGTAAAAATTTTTCGACCTTCCATACAAAATCCGTTTGTCTGAGCGCTGACTTGTATAGGAAGGCGAATTTTTATTTTAGTTTTTCGTTAATTGTTTTTATTGAAAATAGTTCAGTATAATGGACTGGAATAGCTCCAAAAATTTGGCGGGTGGATAAAATGTCACCCTGTATATACATTAAGCGAAAAGAAACGACACTTAAACATGTGTGCACATAAAATCGCTTGCGGCTATGTGTGGGTGGCTGGATGTGCGAGGGGGCCTTGAGAGGCGCGCGGGGCGTGAAACGAGCTATCGCTGACTGCCAACTGACTGCTTTGGCCGAGGGCTGGTACCTAGTTCGCGTCTCTCTCACGCAACGCACGATACTCCATTTCGGTTTGGTATCAACCCTAGCTCAACCGAGCTCCGAGCCCAAGGTCACCGGCGTTCAAACTCTCACATACAGGGAGTGTCACCGCTGTGGCACGGCCGCACTGTCACTGCGAGTGCAGCGGGCGAACTCCCGGGCCGCCCACGCAGCGCACTGCTATCGCGATTCAGGACTATATCATGCGAGCGTCTCAAGTCACATTTGTCCTGAAGAAGACCTCCGGATGAGGTCGAAATACGTCGGAAAGTAACTAACTCTCACTCTGCGCCTCACATTCATCACATTGTTTTCACATCTCCAAGTACTTCGGATGCCTGGAAGAGCCGCCTTTTAACATCTGTTTTATATTGTTCTGTGTCATCATGTTTTTTTAGATTTACACTAACTCCCTACGCGAGTTACCCATTTATCACATATTTATAACGTATGTTTATTAGAAATTATAGATAAATTATCACGTCTTAATCCCTAACGGGGCAGACACAGCCCAGGGCCACAAGACCCAAAGGCAACGTTTAGCGTGATGGAGGGCGTTCAGATTGAAAAATAAACGGGCAAGTGCGAGTCGGACTCGTACATGAAGGATTCCGTACCTCCGTACAATGTTTTAAAACGCTGAAGAAACACGCTTTTTGTATGACGACCCCCTCTAATTTTTAACTTTATCTTATTCTGAGTATTTTTTGTTATAGCGGCCATAATAATACATAATCTGTGAAAATTTCAAGGTTCTAGTTACTTCCATTATAAAGATCTAGTTATAAAGTCTGAAAAAACACGTTTTTTGTAAGACGACCCCCTTTAATTTTTAACTTATTTTATTTTTAGTATTTGTTGTTATAGCGGCTACAGTAATACATAATCGGTGAAAATTTCAAGTGTCTAGCTATTACGGTTCAAGAGATAGAGCACTGTGACAGACGGACAGACAGACGAACAAACAGACGGACAGACAGCTGAGTCTCAGTAATAGGGTCCCGTTTGCACCCTTTGGGTACGGAAGCCTAAAAAGGATTCCCTTTTTCTATCTTTTAATAGCTTTTAATTTTAAAAGAAGCAGTAATTAAAACCATGATTCAGATTCTCACCCATTCCCTTGATCGACTTTTAGGATTTGCGCGGGAAGAAAAGCAGTTTGTTCAATCTAAGTTTTTTATTTTCTCCCAGACCAGCATGGAAATGTTATTAATTATAATTAAATTTATGTATTCATTTTTCTTTGTTCCCAGATATACATCATCTAGACAGGCTTTTGAACAAAATGTCCCTTTGATTAAAAATGATGTTTTTAATCATTTATTTTATTTTATTTTTTTAATACTTATTGAAATTGAAATTTGAAATTGAAAGAAATTTATTTGTTGCTATAACACACATACTTACAAAAACACAACAATTTTAAATGTGTGTGCTACAGCAATACAAAAAGGACACAGCTCAGTGGTAATATTGCCCGGGAGCAATACACTGTCCTGATTTATTAAATATCTGTGTAAACTATAAGGTTGCAGGCGTTGCAGCATTGTTTAGTCTTAGTCACAGTCCAAACCGGTGCAACGGAATGTTCCAGTAATTCCCGACAGACGAGTTGGCAGCGGACAGACGAAAACAGAAAATACAAATTGGTTGCATCCAATACTACCAGCCAACCGTGATTGGATTCCTTTAGGTAATACAGCTAAAAGCCACCTCGTTTCTTGTTACACACGGCTTTTTACAAAGCAACAAGCAAAAAAACAAGCTTTAACAAGCTTTTATATAATATTGATATAATATTGAGCTTGGCGCGGGTCCCTCTTACAGGTTTGTATACTTAGACATGTCATAATTTAGGTACATTGGTACATACTAAATTTACAAATTGATATTATTTTAAATTTCGTAATTCTTATAATTCAATTTAATTATGACATAACAAACAATGTAATCTCAGTCCATCCATATAACTAATTTTAAGTTTTAAGTTTTGTCTGTTGACGTCTTTGGAGAAAACGTGCAGTGCAGTTTCTTGCCGCTTCTTCTGCACTTGCGCCTGGGAAGCGGCGTAAACTTAGCTGTAAGTAACGATTTGACGTCAACATTTGTGCAAAACAAAACAAAGTGACTATTATTAAGAGATATTATAAATATCCTATGATAATAAAGATATTTTGAATTGAATTGAATTGAATTATTATAAAAAATATATAGGGACAAATCACACTGATTAAACTAGCCCCAAAGTAAGTTTTAAACTTATGTTATGGGATAATAACTCAACGATACTATATTTTATGATAAATACATATATAAATAAACACCCAAGACCCAGGACAATTTGAAAAAGGCCATTTTCAACTTGCCCTGGCTGGGGATCGAATCCTGAACCTCCGGATTAGCGGTCTAGCGTGTTAACCATTACGCCACGGAGGTCGTATTTAGCTTACCTTACTCATCTCAAAGTTTAGTTTTAACAGGCTTATGACACTCCCCGTTTAGTTATCGAAAATATACCTACGATACCTACATTATTACTAAGAGCGCGGCGGTCCCTCCAAGTGGTAAATTCAGTTATACCAACTGTTTGTTCAGAATAATAAGAATTAAATTGGCCTGCAGTGGATATCTAGGTATCTTAACGAAAAAGTGCTGAGTTCTGACTTGACCACCACACCACATTGAGTAGATAATTCTTTGAATTTCTTTGCTGAGTGAGACTTGTGTACGTGAGTACTAGTATCCTATTCTGTGGTTTTAGCCACTTCCCGGTTTCTGATTAAGATAAAATTTTGTATACTAGTAAATCAGATGACAATGCAATATTATTATGACAAAAAGCTGATCTGATGATGGAGCCGGAAGATGGCTATTGACCTTTTTAATAATTACTAAAACTATTACCTTGTAATAAAAACGACGCAACCCCATCGAGTTGGCTTATTACATTTGTCTTTAAAAAAAAAATTATTTACTAGTCCGAAAGTGTTTACTACATAGTTATTCAGTACTTTCCTGCATAATATTTCCCGGGCGTGATCTGATCAGTCTTGTTACTTACTTACTCAACGCCGCGCTCTCCCGCTCTTTCTTTTCTGTCATACGACTCTACTTCATCCCTCCCATAAGAGCGCGTTACCGGGATGTCAAAATACAAAAATATTTTTTATTTTGCATCATGGTTAAAAGTTTATTTTTGGTAAATATGATTAATGTTAAAAAAGGAGGAGGCTGTCAATTCGTCGGAATCTTTTGGTTTTTTTTATTTATGTTCCCCGATTACTCAAGTACGCCTGGACCGATTTGGAAAATTCTTTTCTTTTTTGTTAAAAGAGTATCCTTTCCAGGTGATTCCATAAAATTTTTATTAATATCGGATCGTTGGTTTGTTTTTTAAATGAAAATAAGAAGAAAAAATTAAAGAATTGTTGGAATATTTAGCTTTACTGGTAATGAAGTTGGTTATTTGTTTTAAAAAAAATATCATAAATTATATTGAGACTGCTTTATGAAAATTTTGTGTTACTTCCTTTAAGGCCGTACCTAAATTTTCCGGGGTCCAGTGCTGCCCCCATTTAAAATAAATCATTTCAAAGAAAACGGAGACATTATTTAAAATTTTGCAACTATCAAATCCTAGATAATCTTTCAAAGTATTTTAGGAACTACTGTTTACAGTTTATAATGAGAACGTTAAGCTTTACTACGCACATTTGCCAAAAGTGGCCGTTTTTCTCAAATGTGCGTAGTAAAGCTTAACGTTCTCACTTTAAACTGTAAACAGTAATTCATAAAATACTTTGAAGGGTTATCTAGGAATTGGTAGTAACAAAATTTTAAATAATGTCTCTGTTTTCTTTGAAATGATTTATTTTAAATGGGGGCAGCACTGGACCCCGGAAAATTTAGGTACGGCCTTAAGACAAATTTATCAAAATAGCCAAGAAGTCGTTGAACATCACAATCTGTCTCAAGAAAATTTAATTCAATTTCTCACTAGCACAGCACCCTTGAAGCGTGAAGTGCGCAAGTAACTTAGCATTTCTTTAATCCACTCCGTCGGAGTTCGTTCCTGTAGATTAGGGGCAACATTTCAGCAGGTTTCTAATCAGAAAAGCCGGTGATGTACTCTTAATGCCATTGTCGTGAAGATAGAGCTTCTGCGAAATTTGATTAAAAAGGTTGAATATTAGAATTCGATTAATGTCGGAAAGAGGAAACCGAGATAGTTATGTTAGTCATATTATTACGTACTAGTGACTGTGATCTATCTGACTTCACGAGTTTGCCTTTGCATAGCTTAAGATTATTTGTGCATTGTGTATAAATTAAATGTAGACTATTTTTATACAAAAAGTGATACCTAACAGTTTTCACCCCTTGCCTTTCTCCGATTTTTAAAGATCATGGTAGGTCAATGAGGATGGTTTTGGTTTCGAGGTTTTTTCGTTTTACAAAGAATATTTAAGAGTTATTTAAAAAATAAGACATGATCCGTGCTTTATGTTTAATACAATTATAATCCAAAGTTACAAGGGCTAATTTATTGTATTTCTTGAATACTTTCCGTTTTAGTATAATTCTGGGGTGATTTAGAGGCAATTTCGCAATTTTTTTATTTCAAAGTGAGTATTTCGTTAATATTGATAATATTTAATACCGCTCTAAGAACTTTAGGGTATTACGGGCTCTTAAGGGTGCGCCTGATGTGGATAATCTAAATTTTGCTCCCGCTTTCACGCATACAAATTTAATCTAGCCGAAGCGAGACAGAAAGCCATGCGTGGTGAAAAGATCGATCACGGGAGGTCACGGGATCTAAAGTTACAAGGGCTAATTTATTGTATTTCTTGAATACTTTCCGTTTTAGTATAATTCTGAGGTGATTTAGAGGCAACTTAGCATTTTTTTTTCTATAGAGAAAATTTTAAGCAATCATGTTTCCGAAACATATTATGTATAAAGTTGTCCTGAACTCTGTTTTTTTTATTTCAAAGTGAGTTTTAGTTAATATTGATAATATTTAAGATCGCTCTAAGTACTATCAGGGTCATACGGGCTCTTAATTGAACCGAGCGACGGTTCAATTAAGAATACGATTAAATATAAAAACACTAAAAATCATACATCTAAAAAGAAGGTTCTGAATTAGAGTCCCGTTCATATCAAGAAAAAACATAATTTTTTGCAGTTTGTAAATTAAACAAGTTTAAAATAAATCATCATTTTTATTATATTCAGGTATTCTTTTTTGTAAAGTTTATTTTTCTAGTCTAGGTGATTAATATTTATTTAAAGTAATCAAATAGTCTTAAGTTCTATTTTTGTACAAACCGAAATTACAATTTACAACACTTTGCAAGAAACATTATTTTGATTTACTATTATATTTAGTACATAAAAAGGTACTATTTTCACACTCAGTTTCTCAAAACTATATATTCTTTCTTTTAATTTAAATGTCTACAAATAAAATATTAATAACATAACGAGAACACGTAAATTTATTTTGAACAATACTTACCCGAAAAAACTTGTTTTAAGTTCAAATAAAGGTAGTATTTCACGTAGATAAAAGTATTTCTGATCTAAATGCTGAAAGCCTACATAAATCATGTTTTAAAAAGATTAGTGTGCACTATTTGTATTCATGGAAATAATTTTGAACATTAGTTTCTCCAGAAAACTCGTTTAAACTTTAACAGATATCTCCTAATCACTAGTTGTAGTCAATTGACAGGTAGATTTTCGTGAAGCCATTGCCTCTTGCCCTCGTTGAACTCTGCAGCGGTGTGGTCGGTTCCTTCGAGGATCCATTTCGTGGTAAGGAGACCTTCTACACCTACTGGACCTGTAAATAAAGATACGTTTAAAATAGAATTAACGAAACATATACAGTGTCAACTGAACAACTTTTCCCAAGGAACATATATCGAAATATTAAAAATATTTTTTGGCTTTCCATACAAATTCGGATCAGCTGGTCGGTCAACTTGAATGGGAGGCCAAAAATTATTTTTCATATTTCGATATATGTTCCTTGGGGAAAGTTGTTCAGTATCATGGACTGAATTCATACTTAAAATAGTTTCAGTATATTTTGTTAGACGCTATACAGGCTGACTGGTAAATCACGTGTCAAACTTAAGGACATAATAAATAATGATGATTATACATTACGTCAAAAAATATAAAACCAACCGAAATCCTTATTAATTACAAAGAAAAAAATAATCAAATTAGTGCGCAAAGTCTCGGAAAGGCGACGCGCTCCGACGTGACTCCGCAAGGTGTGAATCGTACTTAAGGCCGTACCTGAATTTTCCGGGGTCCAGTGCTGCCCCCATTTTAAATAAATTATTTCAAAGAAAACGGAGGCATCATTTAAAATTTTGCTACTACCAAGTCCTAGATAAGCCTTCAAAGTATTTTATGAACTACTGTTTACAGTTTAAAGTTAGAACGTTATGCTTTACTACGCACATTAGCGAAAAACGGCCACTTTTGGCAATTTTGGCGAGAAAATTTTGTACCGATCGTACCTATATGATTGTAAACATTCATGAATTTTCATACAAACTGATCAGCTGATCGAGTCAATTTGTATGAAAATCCGAATTTTATTTTTGTCATTTTGGGCATGTTGTAGTACCTGAGAGGTTTTCCGTTATTTAAATAACTCGTTGTATAGTAGTATAGGTATGACGCTACTAAATAGAAAAGTTCTGGCATCATACGCGTACAAAAAATTTGACAACTACGTTTGGTTCAAAACCAGCTATGCTTTTTGACTTCATCACCGAAATCTATTTACCTCCAATATAAAACATTTTTATATTTTATTTGAAAGGTGATTTGTTTAGGATTGATTCTAGCTATATCCCAAACTCTTATTTTAAAAGTCATTTGCTCATTTTTTTTATAACAACAGACAGGTGACACCTGCAACATAGAACTCTGAAAAAAGACATGCCCGTAAAATGTCCGGCACGTTTATTATGAGCGAGGACGGGAAAAATAACATTTGTTTTTATTACGAAGATCATTTACCGCAGAGAATAAAATTAAATGTTTAATTAAGACCTGTTCAGGCGTGGTTCTCATTACCTGTTTAAATATTTTCATTTTTTATCATTTTCATCATTACTTGTTTTATATTGCATTAATGGAAAATATTCCTGAGTTATGAGGCCCGTTGCGTTGGAAACTTTTATACAGCAAAATAATCCTATGAAGAGAAATAGCTATTTCTCTTCATAGGATTATTTTGCTTTTTCTTATGCAGTTTTATGATTTATTTTCGCTTTTAGATACGTTCTTTGTGCTTCTTTAACCAACTCATTATATAATTCTACCCGATGACCTAGCGAGCGTACCTTTGCTTTCTGTTTAATTTTCCTTAAGGTCAACCGGAAGAGAATGCTTAAGGGCCCAGTCCTTACTTTTAGTGATTTTGACTGCTTTTTCGGAGCTGATTGGAGCCCAACTAGCTTAGTGACAATATGTTAAGATATGTTAAATTGAAGTTTATTTAAGTATTAAAAAAGTGAATGAGACAATTTATTGATTTTTATTGTAATAGTTTGTTAAATTCCAAATAACCTGAGACGTGTTTCGATTTTTTGGGGTGCGCGACGTTCATGTCATTGTTGTTTACTCGGAATTTAAAACATAAAGTTGTGTAAAAATTACAGAGAAATAAAGACAAAGGAAAATCCTAAAAAGTGAATGAGAAGATTTTAATAATTTATTTTTTAATTCTTTCTAAAACTTAGTTAAAAAGGTTAAACTTTGAAGAAAATATAAGCGAATACGTCGTCAGATTTCTTGCGCATACGACTGAGTTTAAAAAAAATACACATATAAGAAGATTGATTCATGCTTAAACACGTACAATAAATAAATAAAAATATTTTGCCTTTCGTAAAAAGATAAAAAAATTTAAAGTTCTCCGAAATTCTTAAATAAATATAGGGACGAAAACGCTGATAAGGCAGACCGCTAGCTGCGCTTCTGAATTCGTCTAAATTCGTCTCCATTGTGCATGTACAATACAGCACAATGCGTATGTGTAGATAGAAAATATAGATTCGGGTGTTCTATCAAAAATTCCCACGGTCGGAGACTGCAGTCTTAAGTATCAAGTTTACATATTGTAGATTTAGATTGATTAGAAGCAAACGAGTGCCAGAGCCGTCTTCAAACAGATAAGTCCGCGCCTGATCACCGCAGCTAGTGACAAGAGGGCTGGCTGTTTCTTTTCTTAACGAACTAGCATATAGCTACTCAGAGAGGAAACGCAGCCAGCGTTCTTGGCACCATGCCGCACGGTCAAAATGTTTAAGATTTTTAAATCAATAATTTTGAAAATATTTTATATTAAAGTTTAGTTTGTAGTTTTGTTTTAATTTAAATTCATCATCATGATTATTTCAGCCGCATAACGTCCACAGCTGGACATAAGCCTCTCCCAAGGATTTCCAAAATGACCGATCTAGAGCGGCCTGCGTCCAGCGCTTCCCAGCGACCTTGATCAGATTCTCTGACCACCTTGTGGGTGGGTGGGTGTTCTCCAACGCTTCGCTTGCCAGTACGTGATCGCCATTCGATAAATTTTCTGCAAACTGTTTTAATTTAAATAGTATTTATTTATTTTTTCTCAACAAACTTGTTTTGCCATCCTGGGTTTTCACAATTGACTTGGTGCCAATGGTTTAAGGCGACATGGGTTCACAATTTGCAATACTGTGCGTGTTTTTGAAAAATCACTGTTATTAAACTACTAAAGTCTATTCCTTAAAAAAATTTACATAAGAATCTTAAGGATTTTTTACAGACACCCACAATAGCCAAAACACGATTGAGCATTTTTGGCTCGATAGAAAAAAATCACAAACATACCTCTAAATTTGCCTTTATAATGCATATTACTATTTTATACAATCACCTTTTTATATGAAAATTATACCAAAAAATGTACTATCTAAATATCTATCCGTGACATATCCGTGACATAAACATGATAATGCGGTAATATTTGATTTGCCATGCGGTATGATCACACTTTTTTACCTAATCTTAATTTATTACTGCAAAATGATTTATTTTTTATCATGAAAAATTATGTACTTACTTTATTTCGTTATTAAAAAAATAATGACCTACAATAAGTGATATATTTATCCTACTTTTTTTTTTTACTTTGAGTTTGGCAAAATATTTTCGTATCTCCGGGCAGGCAGGAACAGCAGTGTTTAAAAATCCGCTTCATATACGAAGGATAGACGCAAAATTGGGTCAATTCCTCGGGCGATGACGTAGGTAGCCTCAAATCACATATTTATCACCATCGATCTAACCTAATTCATCTCATCGGTCTCAATGTATGATCAATTATGCACACGTAACTGGCATAAAACGTATGTTTTAGCAACAGTGGGCGTAAAATTTAATTCTTATACCTCTAGCATGGATCCTGGCGGTGGAAATGCCAACTTCAG
The DNA here is from genome assembly GCA_963576875.1 of Acrobasis repandana. Lineage (NCBI taxonomy): Eukaryota > Metazoa > Arthropoda > Insecta > Lepidoptera > Pyralidae > Acrobasis > Acrobasis repandana. The sequence goes on along the minus strand of OY756223.1, from coordinate 4,801,208 downwards.
CACCCAGCCCAAACCGGAAGCCATCAGCGAAACGAGATGACACGTTGTGGAACACACACGCGCTGTCGACCGAGTTCAGGAAGTGCTTTGCGGTTTCACCTGTGGAGTAAAAGTGCTTAAAGAATATTGCTACAAAAGTACAGATGACATTAGTACATAAAAAGATACTAGAGAAAAAGTGACTTTAATAGTAAATTATTTACCTATTACCTAAATTCTTCTTTTTTTACAAGGAAGATATTTATTTTTATTGTGTGTGGTAAACCATTGCGATCTAATATATTCTCTATTTTACTGCCCTTGGTGTATAATCTACCCTTTAATAACACCGTTAGATCCTTTTAATATAATCCATTAAATTTAATGCGTCGTAAAATCCTAACTGATACCATACTCGTAAATGAATGCAAACAGTTATCACCACTTCAATGCTGCTCTAGACAGAACACGTGTTTGAGATTAGATAGTAATTCCTATTTACACTCCTACTCAATTTATACCCTACACGGTTTAACAATCGCAGACATTACTAACGAGTTCCCAAAACAATTAAACATCAAGCATAAATCACGACCGAGATTCTCATCTAGACTGCCTTGTCATAATTATAATAATTGCTTCATTAAACACATATTACTAGTACTACACTTCCTATTTGAACTAAGATACGAGACTCAGGATGTATTAATGATATGTAAATAAATATTAAATTCATACCATTTTCTGTGACAATTACATCTGTATGAGAACTTCCGAACTTGTGTATATGGTCAACCGCTTCATCGAAGTCTTTCACTACTTCAATACAGCATTCCAAAGCTCCATACTCGTGCCTCATTGTCTTCGCTGGTGGAGGTCCAAAAGTCAGATGACTTGCTAATTTTGGACCTGCGTGAATCTTCACTCCTTCTTGTTTCAACATATTGCAAATATCAGTAAACAGAGAGCTAGAAAGGTGATCTTCATGAATGAGAAGGGTTTCCATGGCATTGCAGGCAGCTGGGTAGTCACATTTAGCGTCGCGAATAATCTTTATCGCTTTAGAAGGATCGGCTTCTTTATCTAAATAGACATGGCATATACCTTCAGCGTGTCCCAGTACAGGTATATGTTGCGATTGCTTCTGAATATTCCTAACGAGATCTGAAGAACCACGAGGAATAATCAAGTCAATATGCTTTTCCATTGAAAGCAAGTCACTGATTTCCTCCCTGGTGGAGACTAGAGAAATCGCGTCGTCTGCTCCGACAGTTTTAAGAGAATCTTTAACTAAATCCATCAGAGCCTTATTCGAGTGAGCAGCTTCTTTACCTCCTTTGAGTAAAAGGCCGTTAGCCGAAGCCATAGCTAAAGCAGCAACTTGGGGTAATGAATCAGGTCTAGATTCGAAAATGACTAATAAAACACCTATTGGGACTGTCACTTGTTGTAGCATAAGATTGTCAGCTAATCGTGTCTTTCTAAGAACTCTGCCAACATTTTCATAGCTAGAATCAGCTATTTGTTTCAAGCCTATAGATAACGTCTTCAGCTTTCCTTGACTTAAAGCTAATCTGTTCAGGAGGGGCTTAGCTAGCCCTCCTTTGGTCGCCTCATCCAGATCCTTGGCATTGGCCTCTAAGATTTGGTCCTGTTTGGTGACTAATAGGTCGGCAAGCGAATGAATAGCTGATGCTCTTTCTGACGGTGACAGTTTCTGTAACACTCTACTTCCGGAGCGTGCTAAAAAAGAAATAAAATATTTTATTAATTTTCGTACTGAAGAAAGCCTCACAAATCGTAGTAGTTTATGTATTGAGAACCTACTACAACAAATAAAAACATATTATTCATTTGCTCATGTCGTGTCATAGTCATTAGACTACGATATTTTTTGATTACTTGTAACAGAAATATACTGGATTTTCCCTATATTGGTGTGATGATTAATAATATTTCAATTACCATTCTCAGCCAAAACGTCAACCGATGTAGAAGAATTTGTGGCGTAATCGGTAAAGAAAGTCCCAACTTTTCGTCCGCTGATGATGGTCTTGATGGCTTTCTCCTGCATACCGTTACAGATGACCACGCTGACTCCACGAGCCATGGCCCAGGTAGCTGCGTTTACTTTGGAGTCCATGCCTCCAGTCCCGACCTAAAATAAACACTTTTAATTAAATAATCTTTGAAAAGTTTATAGCAGATTAACTGAGTATAAAATCTTATGGAACCTTTTTAAAATCTTCCTTAAGTATATCGTTTTATCATGATAAAAACTCTAGTGTATTTTTAACTGTCTTTGCTACCTACATGTTGAAAACATACGAATAGGTATTTCTTTTTCAGGTTACCTAGTCTACAACAAAATTTTAGTTCAATGGAAATATAAATCGTTTTACTTTAGACTTTTAACCAAATTTGAAAATGAATACGCAGTAACATTTCCAGATAACAGACATTTATTACGAGATATAAACTTGCCGTACCCGAAAGGGTTATTAAGTTGAATATGTATAGCCCTAATTGTAAAACTCTTATTAGCAAATAAAGAATTGATTGATTGATATCATAAATGAATATCGATTTCTTAGTGTTTTGGTGAAATGTTACTTATATTACTTAATACTTCGTTGTAATGTATTACTGTTAAAATAAGTATAGATTTTTTTGTGTTACGGTAAAATATTACATATATTACTTAATACTTCGTGTTATGTTAGCATCGTTCAATGATGTTCGTCAAAACGAAAAACGATTTTACATGTTTCGAATCCACAAAGGAGACCTTATTGAGCAGGTCTGACTAAATCTCTGCAATCCTTATTATGTGAATCAGGTTCTCCCAGGCTACCTATTATGCAGCAAAATTAATATTTTATTAAATAAAATCAAAATACCTAATCGTTTTACCTTAGACTTTTGTCCAAACTGGACCTGTTCCTTAGAGGTATATGTATGCATCATCCTAGCACCATCCTCCCACGGAGGCTTGTTGTAGATGCCGTCGACATCGGACATCATGATGAGCAAGTCTGACTGAATCTCTGCGGCCAGCAGAGCCGACAGACTGTCGTTGTCTTTGATGCCGATGCCCTGAAAAAGAATACAAAATTCAGTCACAAATTTTACTGTCCTATCCTGTGTTCGCACAGTCTCATTTTCGTCAACAAGTCAAAGATCGCCGCAGCAGCAACCGCAACAGAGAGCCTCAAAAGACGGAAATATGAAGACATAGGAGAAAATTATATATTTGAACCTTTTGAGATAGAAACTTTTGGACCGTGGGTTCCTTTAGCCTATTATTTATAAATACATATCAAAAAGACTAATTAAGGTATCCCATGATCAAAGGGCTGGAAATTATCTGGTACTTAGCCTTTTGGCCACGCTGCGGATAAGTAATATTTTAGTGGGACTACACAATTTGTAATTTTTTTAGATTTAGTTTTAGATGTTATATAGTTTTAATTTATCTAAATTATATTATCTAGCTATAATTTTATAAATAACTTCACTTAAAATAAAATAAATCTTTTAAATTGAAGCTAAAAAGTCCCTTGAAACCTAAAAAAAAACATGTCTTCCTAAGAGCAATTTGTCGTATGTTTGTATATAAAATGCAACCTCCCAAACAATGTGTCAACTAATCTCACGCTAGGGTAGGGGGAGTGATATTTTTCGTGTTTCGTAGTAACTAAACGGTCTAAAATCTATTACCATTTTTACGACTGAACTATAATTATTTATCTTATTAGTTCTAGTACGTTAAGATTAATTTGAGAACAGAAATGAATTCTAAATTAAAAATAGTAGGTAGTAATGAAGAAATACGCATACTTTAAATGCGTCAGTAAGATGTGATGTGGAAGTTCGTCAGGGTGATTCGAAGTCACTGAAGCACAATCGGAAGTGCACTCACAGTACAGATGTAAGGGCCGTGAGTTCAAAACTCACTCGTCGCGAAATCTTTCATCACATATTTTTAATTTAGATCATCGAAATGTAATTCTCTAGAAACCTAACGCTCCTACATTCACCGCTTCGATTCTGATTCCATTTACGCAAACAAACGAACAGTAATTACAACGAAACACTCGAACCACAGAATAAATAATACTAACGTACAGAAGTCTCACTCAGCAAAGAAATTCAAAAAAATATCTACTCAATATGGCTAGCGATATGGTTTAATTTAGCTCACGTCAGAACTCAGCACCTTTCACATAGTTACCTAGACATCCATTGCAAGCCAATTTCATTCTTATTACTCTGGATAAACGATCCGTATAACTGAATTTACCACCCGGAGTGGCCGCCTGCCCGCATAGTAATAATGTAGGTACATTTTCGATACCTAAACGGGGAATGACACAGGCCTGCTCGAACGCACACATAGACAAAGATGCATGCGATTGGTCGCGACAAGTTCACGCGTCGTCGTCGGTCGGGTCACTCAACACAACTAGCGGTTAGATACAACGCGTAGATGGTACCTATTATGCAGTACGCTACACTAAAATAAATAACCTTGATTTCGTGTAACTTTTTTTTGAATAACTAATTTTCATGTCTGAATGGCTTCTACACCACTTCACGGCACATAACGGCATTTTTAATGAATCGATTATCGCAAAAACACAGCAATATTCTCAAAGGAAACTTCTTGCGACGCAACCGCACGACTCGAGTGTCACGGCGAACTGTTGCGCCGCGCTGTTCATATTTTAAGCCCCGCCCGCCGCGGTACATATCGCGTGGAATGATTTTTCGGGATTACTTACGATTCTAGAGAATTATTGTTCGTAGATTTAGATATTGTTCTAAGCATTTTAATGCTGTATAATATCAATACCTACTTAGAAATGAGCTCTCTATTCCAGATATTATTTCTCAGCTCAAAAGAATACATTTCAGATATCATACAAAGAACTTGAAAATATATTACTACGAGTACAAAGGTAAAGAATATAATAAAGAAAATAATAAGCATCTAAGGAGCATTACCTGGCCAAGTAATATCTTTCATTTTTATGTGAGCAATATTCGAAAATTTTATAGGTATTTTTTTCCTTTAAAATGTAGAGATAATTATTATAGGGTGTTTCAGAAAGGCAAGTAATAATCATTGAAGTAAATTTAAGGGCAAGCACCTCCTAGAAATTGCAATCCGCTGATTGAGAGTGTAAATGTATTTCGTAACCCGTAAGTATTGTAAACATGTTCATGATATTTTTATAGGGTTTTTAGGCATTCAAGATGCAGTACTAAAGTACTCAAATTAAATAATGAAATAAGAAATGGTGAAAAAATTCCACGTGAGCACTTGTAATAGTGGGTATTAGTGTTAGGTGACGCAAGCCTAGTGTGTGTTAGGAATAATAGTGGCGAGATTCTCTTGTGGGGTTGAACACGTGATGGCTCAGTTGGTTAGAGAATGGTCGTATAGAGAGCAAGGTCGTAGGTTCAAATCCTGCTCACGTGGATTTTTTTCACCATTTCTTATTTCATTATTGACGTACCCCCGTGGCGTAATGGTTAACACGCTAGACCGCTAATCCGGAGGTTCTGGGTTCGATCCCCAGCCAATGCAAGTTGGAAAATGGCTTTTTTCAAATTGTCCTGGGTCTTAGGTTTTTATCTATATATGTATTTATAGTAAAATATATTATCGTTGAGTTAGTATCCCATAACACAAGTTTAAAACTTACTTTGGGGATCAGTGTGATTTTTCCCTATATATTTATTTATTATTTATAAATATTATTATAATTATATCTTCAAAAACTCCTGTACCTATTTTGATAATTGACTATCGTAGGTGATCTGTGTAATTTCAAGAAGATGTACGTAAATTTAGTAGGTTAAGGCCGTACCTAAATTTTCCGGGGTCCAGTGCTGCCCCCATTTAAAATAAATCATTTCAAAGAAAACAGACATTATTTAAAATTTTGCTACTACCAAGTGCTAGATAACAATTCAAAGTATTTTATGAACTACTGTTTACAGTTTATAATGAGAACGTTAAGCTTTACTACGCACATTTGCGAAAAACGGCCACTTTTGGCAAATGTGCGTAGTAAAGCTTAACGTTCTCACTTTACACTGTAAACAGTAGTTTATAAAATAGTTTGAAGGGTTATCTAGGGTTTATTTATTTATTTAAACTGTGCAATAAGCACATAAAAATGTGTACAAATGGCGGATTTAACGAATTATGGCGTTCTCTGCCAGTCAACCATTGGACCAAGTAGAGAAATAATTTGGGTGGTGCGACAGTGTCTAAACAAATTAAAAAATAAATACCTACAAGAATAAATCAAGAATATACATAAGTATTAATTTTTAAATGAATATATACCAAAATAATTACTATAGATAAAATAAATATACAAAATATATAATTATGTAAATATAATACATAAAGAACTAATTAGGATAGCGGATAAATAAATACATATATGGATAAATACTAATTACTGCGCAGGGACACCACGAGAAGAAGAGACTTCTTGGAGAAACCGTTTATGAACCACCCGTTTAAAAGCGTAACGACTAGGCGATCGTCTAATAGAATCAGGAAGAGAATTTCAGAGAAGGATAGCTTGAATTTGAAAAGAATTTGAATTTTAATTCGACATTCGAAATGATATCTCCGTTTCCTGTCAAATATGTTTTTTTTAATGAGGGCAGCACTGGACTTCATGTATCATCTTAATTAATAAACTATAATAATCAAACTATTAAACTAATTGAACTAAGGCTTAAAGGAAAACGGAAAGATAAATGAAAAGAAAACATCTAGCTACAACATTAAATTACGCTTCATAATTACGCAACATAATTACGCTTCAAAAAATGAAGGTGGTCAGTATTATACGTCCATAGTGAAATTATATATAGAAAAGAATCTTGGTATTAGTACGTTATTATAAAAATCATTTGAGAAAGTCTTATTACATTTTTGTTCTAATTAGTGTTCTAGTTAGTCCATATTGTTTGAATTATAATAATTATATTATAATAGGCTAGATAGAGGTCACACGCACTCAAATCTCTAATAAAAAATAAATAAAAAATATATGTTATTATAATACGCTGGAACTTTTACGATATCATTATTTAAAGGCTTTAAAGTACACTTTCTTCGATTGATTTGATTCGAATATTTTCACTAAAGTTTTACTTTGGAAATTCAATCAGTATGTAAATTCATGATTCATTGGAATTAACAAATTAGAATTAATTTGAACACAGGGTTGAAATATTATAGTATTGTCACAAAAAGTACCCACACTCTTCTTTTCTTCTATACGACAAAAGTATAGTCTTCATTTTCTTATATCACTCCACTGCTGGATTAAAGGGCTTTACCAATAAAGTCAGGATTCCACTGGGAAGCTGGGTCCAGGGCCAGCTTCAGAAGGCATTACTCCTGGACACGGCGCGCATTTTCAGTAGGTTCTCTCTTTGCGGCCCGAACCGCTAGCTTGGGCCTTACCCCATCGTTAGCGGCCAACTATACCTCTATAATGTGTTTATTTTTTGTACTATGTTTTAACATAAAAATGTAACCTAAAAAGCTTAATGAATAAACTGTAAAACATTTAGGTATATAGGAAAAGCTACTAGCATTTCCGAACTATCACGGCTGATCAGATAAGCCGAAAGAAACTCAGTTCAGTAGCGTCGGAAATAAACCGAACCTTTACATACAATTGCACTCCCGCGCGTTCAATACAAGTCTTACACATCCTATTTACTTTAGTGCTTGCATGGTTACGGAGAGTTTGAACTTTGTGTTACTAAACTAGTGGCTCATCCAATTTTTTCGCACCTTACAGTTTGAGAGTCTAGAAAAAAAAGGGTAAATATATCTAAATTATTTGTAATTAAAATTCATTAATGAGAAAACCGTAGAAAAAGAAAAATGAGTGCCGTGTGGTTCCCGGCAGAGTAGAATAGGACCACTCAAACTCTTTCCGTGGATGTTGTAGAAAGCAAATTAGAAAACACAAGCTAAACCAAGCTTATAAACATTTAAGAGACCTCTTCAACTTGTCTGGCCAGCGTTGAGAGTGTAGGCCAAATCCTCTGACTGCTCTAGCTTATATATGGCTCTGGTAGTCAGAGAAGGTCGTGCTCCTGCCGTGGAGACTAAAAAAGACCTGATGATGATGAGGAAACTTGCACCTAGTGTGCACCTAGTGTTCACTAGTGCATAATATTGACTTTTGTCACAACAAGACAGTCATTAAGCTATTCCTTCGCCTCGCTTCACCCACCTGCTCGCTCTCTCGCTTGCTTGCTGCAATGGCGGTGTGGCCTGCGCTTTACGACATCCATTGTAAGTAATTGAGTAAGTTGTAGGCAGTGGCGGCTTTACAGGGTAGCGAACAGGGCAGTCGCTCGGGGCCTAGCTTATTTTATTCAAGACTCCCCTTACCCTAGACAGAATCAAACTTTCCCCTGCAAACGTAGTCTACCTTTTATTTTAAAACGACATGTCAGATTTCTGCAAATTTTGTAATTAAAAAGAAATTGCATATATCTAGGCAAATACCTGGTTTTTACCGTCAAAATCTGAAGGGGACTCTTAAGTATTTTTAATTTTGGTCCTTAGTTGTAACAAAACAACAAATAAAATAATGTTGGTTTATTCATTACATAAGCAATAAATTACTTAGATCAGAATCTCGCTCTTCAATAAACTTCGAGTTCAGTTTTTTATAGTTTATAGCATTCGGGGAATCCCTGTGTTTCATTTCTTTCTCATAAAACATTAACAATACTTACATTCAAATAAATACTTTGCACAAAGGACAAGGGCCTCGCAAATCTCTGCCGCCCGGGGCCTCGCAATGGGGCCGCCGCTGGTTGTAGGATAATTTATCTGTTATACTTTACCTTTTTTCCTGTGCCAGGTACCATGGTGTCGTCGTGTATGTACATGGGCGGACTAACAGCATCATTGGTGTTCACAATAGGCACTATGTTCAGCGATATCAGCTCTGACAGCGTGCAGAACAAGTTCTTTCTTGTCTCCTCGTTGTAGAAGTCGGGTTTCGTCACCAGGACCTGTGAAGAATATTACAAATTTTAGGACGTATTACAGGAAGTACATGTAGGTAATACGGATAGAATAAAAAAATATTTTTAGCTCATCTTATATATAAAATTCTCGTGTCACAATGTTAGTTACCGACGGCTTGACCGATTTTTATCAAATTTTTTATGCATATTCAGTGGGTCTGGAATCAGCTACTATCTATTTTTCATACTCCTAAGTGATAAGGGTTGTCCACCAATTCCCTAGAAATAATTTATATGGCAAAACAACGTTTGCCAGCTAGTCAGATATATTATTAAAAAATATTTTAGACGTTTTTTTTTCTTTTTTTCTGATTAGCAAAATATTACAATGATACAGCGCATTTTATTTCTGCATGACGTCAATTTTCACTTGACGGTGACATCACTCCGAATCTTCGACCCGCTGTATCTTTGTGAATTCTCACTACCTTAATAAACCAAACAATATGAGTTCATTATTTTTAGATAATCTGATGGACTAAATAAAATACAATTTTTCAGACCCACATCCCTATTCTTGAAGGACATACTCAGTCCTAGGTACGGAACAGCTAACCCAGGAGAGAAATATGTGTGTATGTAATACAAATTGATCTAATAAATAGTTTGTTTAAAAAAGTCACTCATCCAAGTGCAGACCACGCATGGTGTCACTAAACTTGCGAAAGCGCTAGTAATGGTACTCCAACTGAGCTACTGACCTTTTCTCTGAAAGTACATATAAATGAATAATTAACAAGACGACTTTCACAAAAATAGGCAAATAAGTATGTATTATAACAATAACTTTTAAAGAACGTTGTTTCTGAATATTTAATAATCATCAAGATAAATAAAATCATGTTTCAGCGAGACACAACCTAAGCGCAAGAACGTGTATTTTGTTTTACTTAATAAGGAACAGCCTGGAAGTTTTGTCCTAGTAAAAGTTCAACAAAGAACTTGTAGCTACCTTCTCTATTGAATTACACTTGAGTTTACGTTTTAAACTTATACAAAGTTGGGCGTTAAGATTAATTTCTGACAGCGAAACAAACTTGTGCAGTTTGCAAGACGGAAGGTCGTATTGAACGCACATTCCTTCAAAATTCAGAGTAAATTATTTTATTTTTTTCTCATGGGTCATAAACATTGACTTATATATTACTAGCGTAAGGACTAGGCCAACCGCGCGAAGAAATGGCACCAACTCATTGACCCGATAAAGTCGGTTTGCGGACCAACTCGACTTAGTCGTCCTCGGTCCACGGAAAAGTTCATTCGTTTTTGTTTCATATTTGTAAATGCCATAAAAATGCCTGGTTGCGCATTTAAAGGCTGCAAAAATTACAATATAGGTTAAAAAAGTACATGGAATATCGTATCAACGGTAAGTAACATAACTGTTTGTTATAATTGAAATACTAAGGAATTTTACCGCGCTAATTTTACAACCAAATGGCAGCCATGTTCGCCGCGTCGCGCCCGGTGTGACAACAGCGCATGCGCTGTGGTCGCTCCGGGCGCGACTTTGAATTGTATGAAGATATTTTGTGCAAAATGTTACGATGGGCTTATCCTTAGTTGAAATCATTGGTCATAAACATTTCAATTTACTTAGACACTAAAATAAACACAATGGGCGTGATGACTGAAAAATATTTTCTGGTACACATCGGTTAGATTATTAAAAAATATTGTACACATCTTTTTTCTTTTCTCTGAGAAACAATAAATGACGAAGATACAGCGCATTTATATTTTGCATGACGTCACGCTTTCGTACGACGTTTACACATCGTTGACGTCACAAGCCCCCACTATGGAACTTAGATACTCTGTATCTTTGTAAATTTTAACTTGTTTGATAAACTGAAAAATAAGGGTACATTATTTTTGGATAATCTACCTGACGGACTAATTAGAATAATACTTTTCTGAGCCAGTCATCATCCCTATTAGTGCTTCAATTATTTAATTTTTTTAAAAGCGCTTTTACTTTGATTTAGGTATATTACTTTTATTTTTAACTAAGCACTAACTAAACAAAGTATCACGTGAAATAATTACAACAATTCACAAAAGATTTAACAGCTCTGAAATGGGATTCAATGACCCCCCCCCCCCCCCCCCAAGCAAAATTTTATTACTTACCGATAAGAAGTACTTACAGAAAAGAATGATGTGACATTTTAAAACAATCAATGATTATTTGATTTGCCTTGTGTATCGTGGATCTCTACTGTTTTAAAATTAATGACCTGTCGAAATTAATCGCGTTTTCTTAATTAATTTAATCCTAGGATAGGATTAAACAAATGCTAGATGGCGTTCGGGACCCACAACTTTACGTGCCTTCCAAATCACGGAATCATCTTTCTTTTCGGATAATAAGGTGATTCAAGCCTGCAATATCCTAACCTGACTGGAAACAACTTTTCACAGAGTATGCTTCGTCCGATCGTCGGACTAAATCATCGATCTACTGATACTAGAGGTCCCAGTGGGATTTGAACCCACGATCTCCGAATCACTAAGTAAGTAAGGTAAATGTTTATTTATGTTTATTCCGTTCTCAAGCCAAAACGGCTGAAAGTGATAACATGAAAGGGATGGCATGAAGATAGCTTATTACGAAATAAGTTTTTATAAAAAAAATTTTTTTTGTACAAGCTATACTATTGCATTGTCACGCGATATACATATGCGCGCAAAATTTCAGCTCAATCAGTTAAACATATCTGCTTCAAAATTGAGTTGCAAGATTCCACCCGAAAACACATAGTTACATACATACATACATACATTGCAAGTTAAATAAAAGCTTGTAAAATGAGAAGACGTTGTGGGTTTGTCAAATAACGAATTACTCTTTGACCACGCGAGCGACGCCACGGGCAATAGCTAGTAGCAAAAACGAAACTTACTCTTCTACTTTTAACTAAGTCCCGTATATTAAATGCACTTCCACAACTAAACTTGCAACAAGTTCCGATATTGCCTTCTCAGAAATGACTAGGGAGATGAAACTACATACATTGTTATGCGATAGACAAATCCCCTGAGTAAAGCATGTTGCTTCTTGATTATATGTTACACTTTGTAGGAAACTGATAGAAGGTAGAACTAACTCTGTTTAACCCAAAGGTTAACTGTTAGATAACGCTTTTAGCGTTAATTTCGCTTTATGATCTTTAAAATGTGTATTTGATAGACAATAAATATTAAATAAATATATAAATATATGATGCTTTGGTACCTCAAAATCATATCTATGGTATATGATTTTGAGGTTTTTTTAAGAAAATAAACGATAATTGACCATTCGCCCCTCTTATTTACGAACCTATGTCTAAAATTTTGAAAAAAAAAATACAGAACTGTTCTTCATATACAACGAGTTAATGAAATAACGCAAATAATAATAATATAATTTTATTTCAGATTTCTCCATATTTTGTTAGTAGCAAAACCTCTCAGGTTGTAACTCAGCCCATGAAACTGAACAAATTTTGTTCTACAACATTCCTAAAATTCCAATAATAAAGTTTGGATTTTCATACAAATTGACTCGATCAGCTGAACAGTTTGTATGAAAATGCAATTCTTTTTTTTTGGGTTTCGTGAAAGTTGTAGAACAAAAGTTGTTCAGTTTCATGGGCTGAGGTACCACCTGAGAGGTTTTGCGTTATTTCATAGATTACAGGAACACCTATGACACTCGCACTGGACTTCATCATATCAGCCATAGGAAGTCCACTGCTGGACATAGGCCTCCCCCAAGGATTTCCAAAACGACCGATCGGAAGCGGCCTGCATCCAGCGTTTTCCTGCAACCTTGCTCAGGTCGTCTGACCACCTAGCAGGTGGGTGTCCTACGCTGCGCCTGCCGGTACGTGGCCGCCATTCGAGAACTGACCTTGTGAAGTGAAGAAGTGATAGTCGAAACATGGCAGTTGAAATAATTTGGCTATATAATAAAGTCGATTTCGGCTTCTAATAATTACGAAAGTAATTAATATTGATAATATTGCGTTTTAATTTAATTTCTAAATCTAAATGGACCAAACAAAAATGTATGTTTATCTCAAAGAGGTAGTAACTTTCCCGGCGTGATAAATTATACATTGTTTGTGGTGTTTTATATCAAAACTCAGACCAACAAAGCGCTCGCATTGTGAGAGATGGATGGGATACCCGACGTAATGTTTAAGTAATAAGTACAGTGAAGTATACCATCTGTAAATATACATTTACGAAGTCATTGATTTCCTAATAAATTGGAGTTATTACAAAAGTAAATTGGAATTATTTAAGATAAAACATAAGAACAAGCTTTTATTGTGAGCCCTAAGTAATACGGGTGTGGACAAGAAAATATTTTAGCTCATCAGGTAGATTATTAAAAATATTGCATACGATTTTAAAAAATAAACGGGCAAGTGCGATTCGGACTCTCGGTTCCGTACCACCGTACAATGTTTTAAAACGCTGAAGAAACACCTTTCTTGTATGACGACCCCCTTTAATTTTCAACTTTATAAATTTTTAGTATTTGTTGTTATTGTGGTCATAGTAATACATTATTAGTGAAATTTAGTCTAGTTAATGCCATTATGAAGATCAAGTTAAAAACGCTGAAAAAAAACACGTTTCTCATATGACGACCCCCTTTAATTTTTAATTATTTTTTATTTTTAGTATTTATTTTTATATCCGCTACAGTAATACATAATCGGTGAAAATTTCAAGTGTCTAGCTATTACGGTTCAAGAGATAGAGCCCTGTGACTGACGGACAGACAGACAGACGGACAGACAGACAGATAGACGGACAGATAGCGGAATCTCAGTAATAGGGTCCCGTTTGCACCTTCGGGTACGCAACCCTAAAAAAAGATACAGCCACAGAATAAATAATACTAACGTACAGAAGTCTCACTCAGCACAGAAATTCAAAGTGTTCAAAGTGAAATTCAAAAAAAATCTACTCAATGTGGCTAGCAATATGGTTTAATTTAGCTCACGTCAGAACTCAGCACCTTTTCGTACAGATACCTAGACATCCATTGCAAGCCAATTTCATTCTTATTACTTTGGACAAACGATTCGTATAACTGCATTTACAACCCGGAGGGGCAGCTGCGCGCATATTTATAATGTAGATACATTTTCGATACCTAACCGGGGAGTGACACAGGCCTGATACAGCGCTTTTAAATTCCGCATGACATAACGATCAAGTACGATGTTCACTTGACGACGGTGACGTCAATCACCCCCACTCCGAAACTTACGCGCTGTATCTTTGTTAATTTCCACTAGTTTGATAAATCGAAAAATATGAGTCCATTATTTTTGGATAATCTAACAGTAATCCGTTAGATTATCCAATAAAATACAATTTTTCGGACCCACCTTATTATCCAGCAAAATGTAATAAGCCCAAAGCCCCAAACTCGATGGGGTTGCGTCGTTTTATTACAGGTTCCCATAGCCACCTTCCGGCTTCATTATCAGCTCAGCTTCTTGTTATATTAATATTCCATTGTCATCTGATTTAAATTAGCATACAAAATTTAATCTCAATAGGCAACCGGGCATTGGCTCAAAAACTTGCAAAATTGAACACAAACAAATATAAACTATTAATCTGAGCACTATTTTCACAATTGACAAAGATTGTCAAGCCGGAAGAAACTTTCTTATTTAATTTTTAGGGTTTCGTACATAAATGAAAAAACGGAACCCTTATAGAATCACTCGTGCGTCTGTCTGTCCGTCCGTCTGTCACAGCCAATTTGCTCCGAATCTACTGGACCGAATCAGGTGAAATTTGTTAGAATGTTGTAATCTTATAACCCAAACACATATGTGCAAAGCAGATAAATATTTTTTTAAAATAAGGGTCATTTTCGGGGGATAAGGAATAAAAAAAAAAAGTTTTGCCAACCTTACTGTCTCATATATCAAATGAAAGGGCTCGTTATGAGGATCGCAAATATATTTTTGTTATCATTGTAAAATGAATAGTTTTATTTTTATTCATGAAAGAAGACGAAAATTAACCATTCCCCCCCCCCCCCCTCTCTCTCTCCGAGACTACTAAGCCTAAAATTTTGAAAAAAAATACAAAATATAGTTCATTGCTTGTAGATTACAGGAAAACCTATAAGAATTCAATCAATTGTACGGAACCCTCTCCACACGAGTTTAACTCGCACTTAGCCGGTTTATTGATAAGCTCATCGGAAAACCTACCTATATCCGTCGTAATAAGATTCGTACTTGGATGGGTGACCACAAATAGCATAAAAAAATCTTGAGCTCGTCTCTGCTTCGGAAGGCACGTAAAACCGTTGGTCCCGGCTATCATCGTTGTATGACCGTCAAGCTACGTCAAATGCATTTTGAAAAATCTAACACCAGTGTTGGCCACTTACACACACGGAAATAACACTAGGTACATATAGCAGGTAAATGGCAATCATGGTCCTCAAATGACATAGGAACACTTGCTTTAGTGTCAAGGGTTTAAAAGTTAGTACCTAACAAAAATCCACTGACGGGTGAAAAATGCTGAATATCAGGGATCTCCTTCCAAATATCAATGTCTGAGTTATATCTGATTGACAGCGTACTAGACACTTTAATAGCAATGTAATAAATTTTATATTGTACAGAATAAATAATAATATTCTTTCTTTGTTTGTCACGTATGTGTCTTCATCTTGTCGCAGACAGTCACATCACAGTCAGTTTATTATCGCAATAATGGTAGAAATGTGAAAACTCATCGGATTTTTATGTACGAAAATGACATGCTTAATAATACTATAATATAACTTATATATTTTAAGCTGCCACTACTAGCTTCATGAGCTAGCTACTAGCTTATGAAAGAAAACATAGTGAAGAAACATGCAAACTAATGAACATTAAGTTTACCACCAGTCCATTATTTCTATCAAAAAACGTCAATGTGTGCATGTGTGTCTATTTCCATACAATGACACTGACAAGAACTCTGGTTCTTAAATGTAGAAGCAGAAAAAGTATCTAATATATCGTGGTACGGTAATATATCGTACTAGACCATACTACATTAATATAAAATAAGTAAGTTAAAGTTTAAGAAACGTAATTTTCAAAAGAAATAATTTATCTGTTTTTATTATGTCATGATTTATATATATATATATATATATATATATATATATATATATATATATATATATATATATAACGGGACTTAGCACGAACCTTTTTGTTATTTTGTCTAATGTTTCGAAAATTAGTTACATCTTTCGTGGTCGCAGACTGATTGGCAGGAGAGCAGCGGTGTCTTCTCTATTATGTCCTCAACGATATTCGAAACATAAATTTCAAAATGGATTTTCTCGAAAACTACTGAGTGGATTTCAGTGATTCTTTGTATAACGTCATTAAGTTAATGTCTTTTCTACGTTGCAAAATGTAAAAAATCAAAGTTGGTCCTCATGCAAAAACTTTTTTTTATTTTGGCTGCTCGATTCTTGTACTCGTATTGGCAAAAGTGTGTGTGTAGGTAGGGTATGGTAGAACGGGAACTCTTCGTGTCTATCTAAATCTCGATTCGCCGTTTTTTTAATAATTTCGTTTCCTCTTTAACACCTAACTCAGTGTCAAACAGTAAATTGAAAGATCGATGCTTCGCTGAACTGGCTTGTGTGTTTTTATCCGTCGGTAAATTTAATGATTCTTGAGATGTTCGCATAAAATATTTATAAGGACATTTTAAATGTTTTGTACGTCATTACGGGAAATCGGAAACATTTTCTCTTGTTACACCGCTATATATCGTATTTAATAGATCACTAAAAGAAGGTGTATTTCCTGCACGGTTAAAGGAAGCACACATAGTACCGGTACACAAAAAAGGTTCTAAGTTGAAGGTCGAGAACTACAGACCTATATCTATACTTAATATATTTGCTAAGATCTTTGAAAAACTAGTTTATGATTTTATTTATCCTAATATCGCACAAGGTATCACTACTGAACAACATGGTTTTCTGAAAGGCCGTTCTACTTTATCTAATCTTCTTCACTTACTAGATTTTTCGCTTAAACATATGGCAAAAGGTAGGCAGGTTGATGTGATCTACACGGACTACGAAAAAGCTTTTGACCGTGTGGTTCACAGCATCCTGCTTCTTAAATTAGACCAGCTCGGAATTCACGGAGATTTGTTGAGATGGGTTGAGTCGTATCTGAGCAATAGATCACAGGCTGTTGTAATTGGTGGTCTTAGGTCTAACTTTATGTCAGTGCCCTCTGACGTCCCACAAGGCTCGCATTTAGGGCCTCTTTCTATCATCACTGTGAATTCTTTAAAATGCCAATGTTTAACATTTTCTAGAAGCCCTAATCCTATTAATTTCTCTTATAAAATTAATGATAATGTAATTAATCGCGTAAATACTGTGAATGATCTTGGCATCTTGTTAGGTCATAAACTAACCTTTAACCCTCAATACGAAAATGTATTTAATAAAGCCTACAGGAATCTTGGATTTGTCACTAGAGTATGTAAACCACTAACAGACGTTAACTGTATCAAATTAGTCTATTTTGCATACGTACGTAATGTACTAGAGTATGCTAGTTGTGCTTGGTCGCCTAAATATAAGACACATATTGACCATCTAGAATTAATACAGAAAAGGTTCCTAAAGCACTTACAGTTCCGTACTCGTGCACCTTTGGAGACCTATGAAGATAGGTGTGGTCATTTCAAAATTCTATCATTGGAAAATCGTAGAACCATGGTTGATATGACCCTGTTTCATGAGTTGACCAATGGTTACTTTGGTAACGAACATCTTGTCTCTGAAGTTCGTCTGAATGTACCCACTAAGCGCACCAGGCACTCTAGCTCTAAACTATTTCATGTACCATTTAGCCGTACAAATTACGTCCAAAACTCCCCTATTATCAAAATGAGTACAACTTACGAGTATAATGATCTTTTCTCGGATATTGATATCTTTTCCAATTCTAAAAACTCATTTAAAAATAAAATTTTACAATATTATATGGGATAGCAGATTCAAACAATCACATAGAAATATACACTCATACTTTTTTTTTACAATTACACCACAGACACACACACACACACACCCTCTCTCTCACACCCACACACCCACACACACACACACCACACACATACACACGCACTTGTGCTTGGGTCAATACGTCTTACGTTTAAAAAAAAAAGCTGTTATTGGCTAAAAAATGTCATTTTTATGTAACTTAACATACTGTTTGTAAAAAGCTGTTGGTTTTTTGAATAAATAAAATAAAATAAAAATTGTTAATTTATTTTTCAGTTGATCTTTAAGAGTACTTTATTGTGTTGTTTTCTCCCATTAGCACATTTAACAAACATGTACAAGTATTTACTTTAAAATTCAAATATGGTATATTTTTTTGAAGTAAGTCTTAATTAAATTGTACTAACTGTACTTCAAAAATTTTAAATATTTATTTTTTTCATCCTTAATGTTAGTAACGTTAACTAATAATAAAGTAGCTAAAACAATCTCCTAGATTTTTGATGTTGCCCTAATCTTTGAAGTGGACGTTTGGACGACTTGTTCATACTATCCTAAAATTAAAATAGTATTTTATTTACATACCTGGGCGATCTTGACATTGTACTGTGAGAACATGGCGTCGTACATAGACATCAGCTCGGACTGGCCCACGGCGGCCGCAGCCCGAGGGTCCAAGATGCTTCCTGCGTCCTGGAAAATAACACATAATGAGCTAGAGACACTAGGGGTTTTTAATATGTGTAAGATTACTTCAGCTCCTGCAACGCGTGTAAGACACACCTGCACCTTTCCCTTATATAGGGTAATACAAAATATACTGAAACTCCTAAGCTGAAACTATTTAGAAGGGTGAATTCAATCCATGATATTGAACAACCTTCCCTAAGCAACATATTTAAAATTATGAAAAATTATTTTTGTATGATGACATGATCATCAGATCTATACCTGGTGACAATGGAACAATCCATTGTCACCAGGTAAAGATCTTTACCTGGTGACAATGGATTGTTCCATTGTCACCAGGTATAGATCTGATGATGGGATCCCTGAGAAATCGAGGGAACTTCTTTAATATTCTATGCACACATAAAAAAATCAAGCATTTGCATTCAGAAAGTGGGTTTTGGTTAAGTGGAATTGATGGAGAAGACCAGAATTTGAAGTCACTTTTTATGATTAAAATTATACTGCATCAAATAGTGTTCCCCTCGCACAGATATGTGCAATAATTCCAACTAATGCAACCTAGCCCTTACTTCAAAATGTATCTTCAATACGTGTTAAGGCCGTACCTAAATTTTCCGGGGTCCAGTGCTGCCCCCATTTAAAATAAATCATTTTAAAGAAAACATAGACATCATTTAAAATTGTGCAACTACCAAGTCCTAAATAACCCTTCAAATAATTTTATGAACTACTGTTTACAGTTTAAAGTGAGAACGTTCAGCTTTACTACGCACTTTTGCGAAAAACGGCCACTTTTGGCAAATGTGCGTAGTAAAGCTTAACGTTCTCATTATAAACTGAATACAGTAGTTCATAAAATACTTTGAAGGGTTATCTAGGACTTGGTAGTAACAAAATTTTAGATGATGTCTACGTTTTCTTTGAAATTATTTATTTTAAATGGGGGCAGCACTGGACCTCGGAAAATTCAGGTACGGCCTTAATGAACTAACGCAAAATCTCTCAGATGGTATCTCAGCCCATGAAACTGAACAACTTTTGTCCTACAACTTTCACGAAACCTGTGCCGAAACTCATAAAAAAGTTTGAATTTTCATACAAACTGATTAACTGATCGAGTCGATTTTTTTTTTTGGGTTTCGTGAAAGTTGTAGTACAAAAGTTGTTCAGTTTCATGGGCTGAGGTATCTGAGAGGTTTTACGTTAGTTCATTAACACGTTGTATAAATTTTATGTTATGCAACAGTGAAGTACGAATAAAATTAACCATGCAAAATTTTGGAAAGATGGCGGTAAGCTTTCATATTCTTCGAACAAACAAGCGCCATCTCTGATTTTTCATGGATACCGCTGGCCTAAGTACCCAGCATCCTTTGTATGGTTAGCGGGCAAAATGGTAGTGACATCTAGAAATAATACAGAGTTTTGGCTTTCTGGCAGAGTTCGCTTTTTTGGGGTTGTCAGACCACTGGTATTTCGTTCGTCGTTCCATGTTATAAGTAAGATTTTCACAATTTAAGTTCTGGTATTAGACGATATTCAGGATTTATAATGATGAAGCTGGAAAGTAGTCATAATAAAAACTTGTACAAAAATAATATTTAATAAGAACTTATATCAGTTCTAGGGTTTTTGATAGTATGGTTAAAAGGACAGTATTTTTAATCGCTGCAACCTTCTTCCAGTAGGTACCATACAACGTGAAATATAAATTAGCGTAATAAATGAAAGCACATACTACCCGCGCTAAGTTTGCCGCTGATGGGAGGAGACGCGCATTCTACAGACCGGCAAACTTAGCGCAAACTGGTTATACTTGTACTAACATTTAATGACAGTATGTAAAAAATCATTGAAACCCAAACAAGTAATTAAAAAAAAAAAATCTGCTGCGATCATAATGAAAATCGATGAATTATGTTTGAAAAATTACGCTTTTTGAACTTTAGTTAGTAATTTTATATTAATTTAGTGGTATAGTATAGCCTGTGCTATATAAGTTATTACGTTTGTGCCTTTTCCACGTTGTATAAATAACAGTTCGGTTTGGAGATATGCCCAAACTGTGGCTTCAATTTCCGAACCTAGCAAATGGATATTAGAAACATATTTTATGCTAGAACTTGATATATTAATGTCTTTAACGATCTTCTTTACGGCTTTGAGCGATCGTATTTTCTATAAAATGTTAATATAAAATAAAATAGTTTAACGACTTTTCAACACATAGATTTTTCATTTCAATAAATCTCCGAGGTTGCTACCTAGATAACCCTTCAAATAATTTTATGAACTACTGTTTACAGTTTAAAGTGAGAACGTTCAGCTTTACTACGCACTTTTGCGAAAAACGGCCACTTTTGGCAAATGTGCGTGGTAAACCTTATTTTTTTCTTTATAAATGTTAACATTAAATGGGGCAGCACTGGACCCCGGAAAATTCAGGTACGGCCTTAATAGATGTTCTTTAAGATCTAATGAATAATGACAGAGCTTTTTTTCAGTAGGATTTCGACTTCATTCTGATTCAATGGCATATTATGTGACAGGCAAATAACCCTTTGACTCCGACTCTTGGTATATTTAGTAAATATTTACGCGACGCGACTATTGCGCTTTCGACGTGGTTGTCATTGATGTTTCACCTTCTTCCTTCGTTCAAGCTTGAGACCAACAGTGTAGACATTTGAACACGGTTCATATATCTATCTATATTACCTTATCTTTTCCAATTTAACTCATCACAAATGTGTTATTTCGACCAATATAGTTCATAGCAGTGGCGTTCTTTAGCACTAGCGTTCATCGAAGAAGTATTATATCGCTGCACAGTTTATTGCACTACCATTCCTTCGTACATTCATTAATCGCACAAGCAATCTGTCTACCAACAGTTTATCGTAACTACGATATTTCGAACCACAATGCTTCGTTTGTATTTCAAAGATAAATTACGCACTTATTCCACTGGCGTATAGCTCAGGCGAACACTAGAATACTATTACGAGGAAATACTTACTTCTCGCGTATGATCAGTCGTAGACAGCGTCTCTCTCATAGATAGAGACATCAGCAGCTCTTGCGTCAGTTTCTGTCTGCCAAACGCGACGGCTCCGCTGGTCACCATGATGCACTCCCGGCCTTCGTGGTGACACTCCGCCACCTGCGCAAATATAAATCTTATTACTAATGATATAAAACAGCTTCTAGTCTTTACAATATTTAAATCATCATCATCAACAAGTCCTTTTCAGTCTCCACTGCTGGAGCACGACCCTCTCTGTACTACCAGAGCCATACTTAGCCAGGTCAACCAGAGGATTTGGCGTAGAGTGTAGACTCTCCACACAGGCCAGACGGGTCGGAGAGGTCTCATTGATGTTTGTAAGCTTTAATTAGCTTGTGTTTCCTAAGTCGCCTTCTACGACATCCACAGGAAGACTTATGCTTCCATATTGTTAAGCTGCCTGGAAAATATTGCAATTACATTCTGTAGTAAAATCAGTGAATGGATAAAATATTTATACGAAACTTTAAACTAACTTTAAGTAACTTTAACTTAAGACAAATTAACAATGTTATATTAAAATATTTTAACAAAAACACTAAGCCTAAATAGTTAAAGCAATAAGGTATTTGACTAGCTTTATAACTTTATAGAATAAACTCTTCAAGACAATGAAATCCTTTAAACTGCTGTATTTACTAACGCTAAATTCAAAATTATTTGGTTTCATAATGAGCCAAACTGTTTTGTGTTACAATAAATGAGATTACTTGTCTGAAAACTATTTATCATTCCTAAACAACAAACAAAGGCCGAAAGGCTTTACTTACGTAAACATTGAAAAAAGGATTTACAGGATTCCCTTTTGACGCACGCCTAAATCTATTTATAGCGGCCGGACTAAAGATTACAAATCAGACTCCGACTACAGAAAGAAAACAATATTGTATTATGCATAAATGTAAATGTATAATTAAACAAGTATGTATATGTATTAAGTGTACTTAGATAAATGTATCTAAGTAGACTTCTATGTCGTGTATTTTAAGTACATATTAAGGCGTCTGTTGCAATTAACATTATTTCTATTTTTTATAAAGGTAGACTAGTAGAGAGTGAGAATGCATTAAAGTTAAGTTTAGTTTTAGTACCATAGAATGATAAAACTAAAAAAAATATATGATGTACCATGCAAACTTCCACCGAAAATTGGTTTGAACGAGATAATTAGTTTTTTTTAGTAGATACGTCATAAATCGTAAACCGAAATTAAACTTTTATATTATGTTACTTGCTGCTACGGAACCCTACATGGGCGAGTCCGGCTCGCACTTGGCCGCTTTTTACTACAAGTTACCTATTTATTACTTCAAACAACAACTTATCTATTTATTAAATATTAATTGACCACTATGGTACTAAAAATAAACGTAACGTTAAAACCCTAAAAAAGAGCTGGAAAGCGTGACAAAGCAGCGCAAATGCGCTATGATAAAAAATAAGTGACTTTATAAAAGTATTTTTTTAAACTAGTAACTCGAACCCAATACATCAAAAACAGAATTCAGGAGTATTAACAAGTTGCTAGATAATTGCCTATTTAAAACAGGAAGTAAGTTCAATTGATTCGTATTGATCAGGAAGAAAAAATTAGAGCACAAACAAATGCATTCATCGATCATTGCGAAGTTAAATCTCCTCATTTCTGTGATTTACAGATAATTTGAAATTTACAGATAATTTGAGCACAAAATCATATTTCCCTCGAATTTCAGTACTTGTTGAACTATGAATGCTATGAATAAAACATTTTTAAGGTGAGAGGTTAAGGTGAAGTTGATTAGGTACTGAATTAATATTGGACATTTATTTCTGTTTGCCTTTTGGTGAATGGTTTAAATTATTGAAATATTTTTTCTCATTTTATATTTTTAAATACTGCAAACATAAAGGAGCTTTTAAATTCGAATGTTCTATATAAAGTCTTAATCCCTAATGGGGCAGACAGCATTTTGGTTTCAATTCGAATGTACCTATATAAATATATATTTTTTTATGTTCGGTCGCCATGAAACATTCTGTTTTTTGATTGTTTTTTAAGAGATTTTTTTTTATTTTATAAGAATAGGACAATTTGGTCCTTTTGTCAACCAGATCAAGATCTGATGATGGAATTGTCGAGAAATCGAAGGAGGTTCTCAAATATTAGGCTTATATATATTCTAGCTTATACACTTAGTGATTTTGATGTTTTTATACTGACAAAAACTTCAGTTTGTATTCAGAAAGAAATTTCATCAATCAACATCAACAGGTCTTTTTAAGTCTCCACTGCAGGATCACAATCCAGCACAGTACTACCAGAGCCATACTTGGCCAGAGCAGAGGATTTCGACTACAGTCTCCACGGGTTGGAGAGGTCTCATTGATGTTTATAAGCTTTGTTTAGCTTGTATTTCCTAAATCGCCTAAAACGACATCCACGGGAAGACTTTGAGAGTCCTATTCTACTCTGCCGGGAACGGAAAGTGATTTGGTAAAGTAGAACTGATAAAAAAACCAGACATTGAAGTCAGAAAATTTAATATTGATTTATTTAATTAACATTTAATTAAATACTGTATGACGATAATTTGTATTTGATGGAAAACAATTATTTCGTTCTATAACGTTTTTCTTGTTTTACAAAAGACACGATTTTTTTTCCAAAAATATTTAAGTACATACGTTATCACTTTTTTGTCCATAACGGGGTAGCCAGCGCCCAGGGTCGCAAGACCTAAAGATCACACTTAGCGTGATGGTGAGCATGAAGATAGGTAAAGGGGATCTAAATAGTGATGGGTTGCTAGCCACATTCAGATTTTCGCCCATTCTCTGTTTTTCTATTCTCCCAGACCAGCACGGAGAAGTTTATTTAAAGACTTCGGGCTCGACGCGAAGGCCAGGCGAGGCTGCCTGAAGACTGCATGGATGCGGTAAGTTTTGTAATTCGTTTAATTACTTTTAATTAGAATTAAGTTTAACTCATAATTAGGTTAGGAGGTTCCCTGGACCTTATCTAGGGTGGTAGCAGACTGCGTAGGTTTGTTTGTGTGTTTGTTTGTTGCCGGTGGGATTGCCGGACTCGTACCAAGAGCGTAGTTAGTAACATGTCTTGGTAGCTGAACGTAATCTTAGCTATCTGCGCCAACATAGATTTAAATATATAAATTTTAAATAAATGAATAAATGAAATTTTCTCGTCTTCGCTGGTTTCCGGTGCAATCTCAACTGTGTTACGTTGGAATCCAGAGTCCGCAAAGGCGAGATATCTACCTATATTAAATTGGTATCTACTAAAAAGCTTTTCAACATTTACTCAGTGGTCGGAGACTAAACTTTGTATAGGGGCACATTTAATTTTACTTTGAACACCGCTGCTAAACCCACATAATTAAATGAAAACTTTTTAAATATTATTAAGCTTTAAGTTATTTTACCACCATCTTTAGATAATCATCATCAAGTCTTTCTAGGGTTCCGTACCCAAAGGGTGCAAACGGGACCTTATTACTGAGACTCCGCTGTCTGTCCGTCTGTCCGTCTGTAACAGGGCTCTATCTCTTGAACCGTAATAGCTAGACATCTGAAATTTTCACCGATTATGTATTACTATAACAACAAATTCTAAAAATAAGATAAAGTTAATAATTATTAAAGGGGGTCGTCATGCAAGAAACGTGTTTCTTTAGCGTTTTAAAACATTGTACGTTGGTACGGAACCCTTCATGTACGAGTCCGACTCGCACTTGCCCGTTTATTTAGTCTATACTACCAGAGCCATACACACCCTCCACGCTGGCCAGACGGGTTGGAGAGGTCTCATTGATGTTTAAAAGCTTTGTTTAGCTTGTGTTTCCCAAGTTGCTTTCTAAGACATCCACGGGAAGACTTGGAGAGGTCGTATTCTACTCTGCCGGGAACTACACGGCTAGATAAAAAAAAAATACAAAATATACAAAAAGTACTTTGTGAGAAGGCTTATTATAGGACCGATGACTTAAAGGTTTGTATACTTAGACATGTCATAATTTAGGTACATTGGTACATACTAAATTTACAAATTGACATTATTTTAAATTTCGTAATTCTTGCGCCTAGGAAGCGGCGTAAACTTAGCTGTAAGTAACGATTTGACGTCAACATTTGTGCAAAACAAAACAAAGTGACTATTATTAGGAGATATTATAAATATCCTATGATAATAAAGATATTTTGAATTTTTTGAATTTGAATATTAAGCTAAGACACAATAACATTATTAGCATTTCCCTAAATGTTTTTGGCAAAACAAACCTTCCTTAATGTAATTACACAGTTTAATTAACTGACTGTTCAGATTCAATAACCTGTGTCAGTTCGAAGAAGGAAATTCTGTTAAAATTTTCATTCCATTTATCCTCAATAAAGAGGGTTCTTTTAAGTTTCTATTCAATAAGTCATTGAGAAAATGAAAATGTGTTTCCAAAAGAATTTAATTAACTTTAATGGGGACTGACTGAGATACGTTTCTTTTGCGAATAGGACACTTGTGAAGTAGGTTAACAAATGAAATTAGGTGTTCGTTGCTCATAATTAGGCGTGAGTAAGGCTGGTTTCACAACTGTACGGGAGATCCGTACGTATCTCCCGAACTGGAAGAGACACAGGTGAGACGCGCTAGAACATCGTTTCACAGCGACAGCGACGATCGTTCTGCATGGAACACGTTTCAGGTAGAGCCCGTACAACGCCACCCGCTCAATTGTACTAAACACTCATTTCAGAGTACCGCGAGCTCTTCTCATACGGGTCGCCCAAACGGCCTAACCGTACGGATCACCTGTACAGATGTGAAACCAGCCTTAGAAATGTTATCCTTGAGTAAAATTCTGTCTATTTATATTTTTTTCTTTTTTTCTTTTTGGGATTAACAGATTGCTAGATGGAGATGAAGCTATTTTCCGAAATCCTTGTTTTGTGCGGGGGTATGGCTACTTAGGAGGCTGAGGGGCAGGCGGCAACAGTAAAGTGACATAGTTGATAATCTTCGTTCTCATATTACCGTGTTTCTTATTATGACAAAATTATGCACAGAAAGAGACTGGGAAAGGACAAAAATGTGGGAAAAGACAACGTGAGGTACGGCGTGTCGAACCACACGCAGCGTACGATGCGCGGCGTTACTCGTACGTGCCTACATCGAGTTTCATAGAATTTCTACCCACCGTTCACACCACGCACTAGTTACACGGGGCGCTGCGTAGCGCGTTCTCGTAAGCGCAACTTGAGTTGCTGGTCGTTTTGAGTTGACGATACCTGGTGCATTTTGAGCGACTACGGCCACATTGAGCGTAAGTTGCGCTGCGTATTTTACGCTAATACGCGATGCAGCATACGCTACATGAAGTATCACACAAGTCATATTTTGTCAGGAATGTACGTACCTGTTCTACGATGGAGGCCAGTCTTCCCAAAGCGAGTCCGTTACCATCTTCCCTAGTGATGACTGCACTGCCAAGCTTGACGACCAGTCTTCTGGCATACTTCAATTGTGATCTGTCAGTGAATGTCCTCTGCTTTCGTTCAGCACTTGCCAAGTTGCGTTTGTCCACATTTAGGCTCTGTGAACAAACAAAATTTTATTAAATACCCATCTTAATTTTCTTCTTTGTTGGTCGGGGAGAAAAGAAAAAACATAGAATGTACCAGCTGCTTCTCTTCCCGTGCAGATCGTAAAAGCCGATCGAGGGAATGAGCGAGAATCTGAATCATATGAATAGGCGATGCGGTTAGCAACCCATTACTATTATGATTTTCCTTTTCCACCTTCATGCCCACCATTACGCTAAAAGTGGCCTGGGCTTTACCGCCCTTGGCTCTGTCAACCCCGTTAGGGATAAAGACGTGATAGTGTATCTGTATCTGTATCTTAATTTTGGAATTACGCGAAGTACTGAAAAAGCATGAACATTTCATGTGGTCTTTACAAAACGATGCGATGAACGATACTATGGTCTAGCCTGAAAATGAACCCCCCTCTAATAATTATGATTGTGTCAATGTGCGAGAGTTTAACCCATTGTGACATTGTAAATGTGTGCGTGCGACAATTTAACTGTGGAGTAAATTGAACTCATCCACGCTCTATTCTATTAATCTTGACGTATGTCGCATAATCTTGATATAGTTACAAGGTCTAACAATATATGCTTGGTTATATGGTTTGGGCATGTAGAAAGGATGGATGAAAAGAGATTAACAAAAAATATTTAAAAGGCAAGTTAAAAGGAAGAGCGGGACAGGGTCGACCTCGGCGAACGTTCTGCGATCAGATTGCGGACGTTCTGAAAAAGGGAGACGTAAGAAGTACCCGTAACCGAAGGGCATGTATGAAGAGGTTGTTGAGTGTAGAAGAAGCGAAAGAGGTCTGTCAGGATCGTAGCAAGTGGAGGTCCATACAAGTTGACCAATCAGCTGATCCATGTTTCTACGGAAAGCAATTTTTTTCATACTTCGATGTATGTATGTGCCTTGGGGAAAGTTGTTCAGTATCATTAACTGAATTCTCTGTCAAAATAGTTTCAATATATTTTGTTAGACATTATGTATAATAGACACGTCTGCTCTGTCGTGTCATTTATGCACTAGTCAACAGATCTAGTGGCTGTTCATCATTTTGACAAGAAGTCAATGAATGACCAACGATGAAAAAAGAAATTGTATGTATTGAGAACACATATTTTGTTTGTGAGCGTAACCTAAGAAAGATCGTGAAAAATGGCGCACTGAAATCACATAAGCCAACTTGTCCGCGAATGTGTGATATAACTTGTCAGCATCAGCAGAAGTAGGGTACGTCTGTCTCTAGATACGACTTGAGAGCACGATTACAACCTTAATACCTGCCTAGAATATTCCACGTTTGTGAAATAGGTAAGACGAAATTGTGACGTATATTTTGTTGCGAATAAATAGCTATGAAATGCAAGTAAATGAAAATTAATTTCAATAACAAGTTTATTTGCTAGGCATATGAAAAAAAACCCCGACTGTCAAGAACGCCATCTAGTTATGTGAACCAGAACTATTGATACGACTTGATACGGGCATCAAGTCGCGCTACATGCGCGCTACGGATAGCACCATATATGTATTTGCTAGAGAAAGCCCTGATTTTCAAGAGTTTATCCCCAATAACTTTTAAACGACTAAACCGATTTTCATCAAACATAGCTAAGAACTACCGCAAGGGAACTTGCTACCACGTCAAAAAAACCGCATCGAAATCAGTCCGTAAAAAACCGTATTGAAATTGGTCCATCCGTTCGAGCGCTCCGATGCCACAGACAGACAGACAGACCTACATTAGCGTCAAACTTAT
Organism: Acrobasis repandana; assembly: GCA_963576875.1. Lineage (NCBI taxonomy): Eukaryota > Metazoa > Arthropoda > Insecta > Lepidoptera > Pyralidae > Acrobasis > Acrobasis repandana. The sequence continues at coordinate 4,771,955 of OY756223.1, read as the reverse complement.
AACACCCCTCTTTTTGTCGGGGGTTATAAAACATTCGCTTGCATAAACTAGCCTAAGTAACGCACTGCTTTTTGTCATTTCTCTAGTCTCAACCAAAATAGAATACAACTTGAAAATTTTCCTTTTAGAAAAACTAACAGCGCGTTTCAAAGCAGTGCAGCTGCTTATCAAATTTATTCCACACACCAGTACACTATGCCGCAGTTATTTTTAATTGCTCCGACCGTGGTTCTTTCTGTTTTATATTTTTATTAAAAAAAAAGTTATTTTATGTGAGTATGCTTAAACCTCAGCTATAAGCGGTAAATTAATTTTTGAACTTTTGAGCGAACAAAGCAGTGTTTCCGTGCCTGCATTTTAGTGCAGTGCTTAATAAATTCATAGACACGTATGAACGGCTATTGGAGTCAGTGTTTTATAACTTTTTAACGGTAGTTTTCACGTAAAATTAGTTTTTTTTGCAATCCATGGAATTAATTTCATTTCGAGAAAAAAAATATACGATAATAATTATATAAAAAAATATATAAAAAAATAAGGTCAAACATCTCGTGCTACACAGTTGTAGCACCAGAATATTTCCAAAGAGGGTTGATGTCAGGCGGACGGCTGGTAGTAAAACTATATCTAAATTTTTTAAACTTTTCCAGCTATTCCTTCTCGATTTCGCATCAACGTCATTGAGTAACATTGACATGCATATAATATTTTGAGAAGAATAAGCGGGAAAGCGCACCCTGGCTCGGAAGCAGCACAGCGGAGGTTGCAACCGGGAACGGGCTAAGATCAAAATATTGTTTTTCCTGTTTATACAGGAAAACTTTTTCTGTTATAAAACACTAAGGGTCAGTTCACACCTAGACGAGAAGCGACGCGAAGTTGCGTCGTCACGGGCACTTTTGAATAAATATAGAACTCACTTTTCAAGAAAAATAGGATTTCAGTGATAGCCTGCTGCACCGGCAACTGCGCGGCGCGCTGTAATTAGTGTATCTTTGTGTAGTAAACAAGCTCTATATTCCTTCAAAAGTACGCGCCTATGTATGAACTGACCCTTAGAGTAGGTACGTAACGAGTAACATGAATAAATTGTAGCACTGTCCAGTTCATTGAACAAACAGAAACGGGACAAAATAGGTGGAAATACGGGGACTGGTCGGAAATTCCGGTCCGGAAACATGTTGTGGACGAAGCGTTCAGAGGTCCGAAGCTCCGTCCGAAGGTCCAAGATCTTCAGTGATTTGTTCAATTGTGTACATTGGTAATGTAATGTAATGTATTTAGACGTTGCTTTCCAAAAAAAATAATTGAAGAGGCAAATATTAAGAGGAATCAATACGAGTAAGGTCGATATAGTCGAAAAAAAGTTTGTAAAATCCAAAAGTGCACGCCTCATAATCTCATTTTTCACAATTAAATTGAAATTACGATTAAACTACATTGAATTAGACCGTGATCTTCGAAAGGACTTAGTTTTGGATAGTACTTAAGCGTATAAAAAAAATGGACTTGATCAGATAAGTTTTTCGGGAGTTATCGTGACCACGCCAGTTTCCATACATACAGACACAAAATGATTTTATTTAACATTGTTTTTATTTATTTAAAAGGCAAAATGTCTTTTAAAAATGTCATAAGTGTTGAAACTAGTGTTTTTCCTTGACATTTATGTGTAAATATTATTGTACAAGTGCAATAGAAAATAAATAGAAACACATTTAGTTAAAAAAAATCACTTGATTTTTGTAAGGCGAGAGTAGAGCACTACCTCATGCGCTTCGCTTATGAGGCGTGCAATAGGTATTTGTAAAATCTATTGCTGTCGCGCTGTTCCCATACAACAAACGAGCGAGTGAGATAGTAGTCCTCTGATTTCTCCTCCAAAACTTAACCGATTTAATTCCTTTTTTGTGACTATAGCCACTTTGAAACACTACGTTAAAAGTAAAGTAAAATAGATCTACGAAAGTGTGTTGGCGACTTCTCCTGTGCTGCTTGGTTGTTGATCACATTCTAATTTATATTTGGTCTTTCGAAGCCAAATTACTTTATGAAATACTAGCGGCCCGCCCCGGCTTCGCACGGGTATGTATTATACATATAAACCTTTCTCATGAATCACTTTATCTATTTAAAAAAACCGCATCAAAATCCGTTGCGTAGTTTTAAAGATCTAAGCACACATAGGGACAGACAGTGGGAAACGACTTTGTTTTATACTATGTAGTGATTATTGGAAAGCTTTAGGTGCACTCCGACATTCCATTTTCGCCTTTTCCTTAATTTAAATGACTTGTTTGAAATGCCTTCGGCCTCGCTTTCCGCTCGTCCTACAGTCTTGGACATTGTCCTTGCATGGCGGACATCTTAATTAAAAAAGGTGAAAATAGATGATTGCGCGGTGCAGTGGGATCACCGCGTTAGACATCCTCTATACGATGGTACTTATATCAATCAATCATTACCCCTTTTACTGGAATAGATCAAAACATTATGACAAGCTTTTCGTGTAAAGCTCGCGCGAATAGGTGAAAATCTGAATCATGTTACACCTTCATACTAGAAGTGGCTTTTGGGTCTAACGGCCCAAGGCTCTGTCTATCCCGTTATTGATAAAGACGTAATAGTGTAGTAATTTGTATCTGATCTAATTCTTTAACATTACTGCCTTTATATCTGGCATACATTAGCAAATTTCCAATTCTGGGAGAACCTTTTAGAAACTGCCGCTAAAGTTACAGTAGGTGGCGGATTACCGTGAGCTCGTGCCCTCAGGATTACGTACTTTAGGTGCGAACTCTCACGGCCCTTATATTGCATGCAAATAAGTTTTGATAAGGTTGAACTGTATAGGAATATACTTACACTTTTTATTATATGTAGAGGACCTAACAAAATATAGGTACAGAAAATATTTTAAAGGTGAATTCAGTCCATAATACGGAACAAATTCCCTCGAAAGAGGTCTATCCCTTATGGAATAAAGACTTAATGAAATGAAATTAAATGAGATGAAAAGAGAGAGTTAGATGATTAAAATTGCTCGTAAGTATAGGTACGGTGGTTCTGTCTAGGGTCTTTGGGGTAAAGAATGTTGCCGAAATTATGAAGATGTAAAGGAGCCCTGAGTTTATAGTTCTGGGCTTTCTAACTTGAAGTGGGTAATAGATATTAAGTCACCTAACAACGCATGGCAAACTTGGATATTACAATACTAATACAGTTAAATTAGTTGCAAGTCGCTAACTAAACACAGTTCAATTTCCGCACGTCTACAAAGACGTCAAATGTATTATTATTGACATGTTAAGGGTAGTAATTAACTGTCTAAATAGTAATTAACTATAGTACTAAGTGCTTTATCACAGAGCATTACTGATATACTATCACGTCTTCATCCCTAACGGGGCAGAAAGAGCCTACGACGGTAAGGCCTAGACCACTTTTAGCATGATGGTGGACATTAAGGTGTAATAAAGAAATCATAATAGTGATATAGGTTGCTAACCGCATCGCCTATTAATATAATTCAGATTCTCGCCTATTCCCTCGATCGGCTTTTACGATCTGCACGGGAAGAGAAGCAACTGGTACATTCTATGTTTTTTTTTCTTCTGCCAGACCAGCAAGGAAGTTATCATAGAGCATTGACTCGATAAAGCAAATCGAGCAAATTTATAAGCTTGGATTTTTTTATAATTTTTTAGTTAGCCGTTTTGTGTAGTTATAGCGGTATCCATACATCGAGAAATACATGCATCCATACAAACTTTCACATTTATAATAATAGGATTAACAAACGATGGTCATTAATGACAACTTAGGTTCACCTGTCAACCTCCCACTGCTGGGAATAAGCATCTCATCCACGTTCGAACAGTCCCGAGAACTTTCAATTAAAAATTTCTTTTTTTATCCACAATCTTACATTACACAATATAGGGATTACAACGACATTTAAGTAAGTAGGTACATCGTTAGTAGAAGATTGTGAGAGACTGGTAGTGACAGCAAACTAATAGCTTGTGTCTCAGAACGCCAGACCTTATATCAATCAATAGATAGCCTTACAAAACTGCATACGGTGAACATACGTTACAAACATGACATTATTTTACTACTACGTGATAAATTAATTTTGTCGTTACAAAAATGACATTATTTTATTTTTTGAAGTGAAAACTTCTTTAGCGGCGTTGTGCACTTTTTTTGTAATGGGTAAAAAATGTTAAACTCGCGTCAGGACACGTGTCCTGATCGAAAATTCGTAAGATGGATGGAGAGTAGACAGCCGGCGCGGCGTAGGAGAGGAAGTATCTCTTTCTACGGCGCGGCGAAAATGTATGCCTGCGCCTGCTGTTTCGTTTAGCTGAGAGATAAACTTTTTAATGTAATATAAATTGTCATGTTTGTGTACGATAGCGCAATAAATAAATATTGTATTCTACCGCATAAATGATAGTACTTTTATACTGATAAATTAAAGCAATTCTTGCAAAATTATTCCCTAACCATTCCAAAATATCAAAAATGCACAACGTTCATATTCAAGTTTTCACTTCTGCCGGCACTCCCGGAGTGCAATCCGTCGTTTTTTTTTTTTTAAATTACTTTCCTTAGCTATTTCGCATGGAAATGCAGCAAGCGTTATGGGAACTTTAGGGCCAGGAACTCTTAGATTAGGAATTTTGGCGAAGCATGTTGCGGACATTCTTCGGTTTACATTTTTGACGAAGCTTTTTGCGAATTATTTTCTGTCTTTTCAATAGGTATTGACGAAGCATGTTGTGGATAATATATAATTATAATGTTGTTGATAATAAGGAATATGCATATAATACCAATCCGGCTCATATTTTTATTTTACAATTTCTATTAATACGTTACCACGCTTAGTTAATTATTTTTCTTATTGACTCTTATTTGGATTAGAAATAAATTATTAAAAATATGCAAATATTGCGCGGGAACTTTTGACAAACAAAAGGGAAATGACGACAAAGTTTACAAAAAGGAAATGGCAAGTTTGGGTGCGTTCGGTAGGACTGTCCGTCCATGAATTTTGACTATCAATGACATGCGAAATGTATATACTTTTATATAGAGGTTTAACAAACATCACTGGCTGATAGTATGTCTAGTATGTCTAGTACTAGTATGTCAAATATTTTTAGTGTCAATAAAGATTAGTGTCAATAAAGATAATATCGAAAGTATCCACAAAAGAAAAACATGCATTGACAGCTTCTGTCTCTAGCGGATATTGCAGACTTTGACGATGACGTCAATAAAATATGAATTTTAAATTGGTGTGTTTTAGTTGTTACTATCTACTTGCTATTTTTAATATTTATTTTCTACACCATATACATGTTTTCGGCACTGATTTATTTTTTGCGGCTATATCTCTACGAGGACTATCGATTAAAAATATAAAAAAAATGCATGCATACTCTCTATTACAAAACTTATACAAAGTGGAAGGGACATAGGTACCCGTAATAAATCGAACCACGGGCTCTACTAAGTCACTAAAGTATAATAAAATTAAAATGACAGTCAAGACACCAAAAAAACTTCGACATTTCCATACAAATCGCCCGGGCGGCTTCACACTTTTGTATGGAAATGGCTGGTTGGTTGGTTTTTTGGCTGTTATTTTAATTTTATTATAATACTATAATGATCTAGCATAGACCGTAGTTCAATTTATGACGGGTATATCCCTTCCACGTTGTATAATTATTATCTACAATAAAATAAATTTAAAAATTACTTTGTGGTATATTCTGAGAAACTTAGAATGTACCAGCTGATTCTCTTTCCCCTTCGTAGAAACTGATCGAGAGAATAAACGAAAATGCGAATCATATGAATAGGCGATGCTAGCAACCCATTACTATTTTCATTAATTTCTTTCCATCTTCAGCACATCATCACGCTAAAAGTGGCGTTTGGGTCTTGCAGTTGACCCACTGCCCCGCGCACCGACGCGGAGCGCAGTTCAGCACACTGACGCCCTCCGCGCGTTGACGCGTTTTCACTTCAGTGTGTTGGACTAGGCGTGTTTTCTATACAAATTGCATACAATGTTAAAATCTGCGGCCCCGCGCTCCGCGACACGGTGCGCGGTGCAGTGGGATCACCGCCTTAGGTTCTGCTTAAAGTCGCAAGCTCTGTCAACTCTGTCTGCCCCATTAGGGATGAATTCGTAATAATGGATCTGTATAGAGATCTAACACCAGTGATGCCTTTTCACAAAGACGAAAGCACACTGAAGGGTGAATTCAGTCCATGATACAAAACAACTTTCTCCAAGGAACATATATCGAAATATGAAAAATATTTTTTGGCCACGCATACAATTTTAGCGATCAGCTGATCCGAGTTTGTGTGGAAAGCAAAAAAATATTTTTCAAATGTCGATATATGTTCCTTGGGGGAAGTTGTTCAGTATCATGGACTGAATTCACCCTTAAATAGTTTCAATATATTTTGTTAGACCTTATATACAGTGTTAAACTAAATAAGAGCACCTACATCGCTTGCGGGAGCGACGGGTATACATAAGGTCGTCCCAGGTTATGACACCGAGCATTATTATATTCCTAAGACGGGCAATATATCACTTTTTAGGGTTCCGTAGCCAAATGGCAAAAAACGGAACCCTTATAGATTCGTCATGTCTGTCTGCCGGATGTCACAGTCACTTTTTTCCGAAACTGTAAGAACTATGCTGTTGAAACTTGGTAATTAGATGTATTCTGTGAACCGCATGATGATTTTCACACAAAAATAGAAAAAAAAGACAATAAATTTTGGGGGTTCCCCATACTTAGAACTGAAACTCAAAAAATTTTTTTTTTTTTCATGAAACATACGTGTGGGATATCTATGGATAGGTCTTCAAAAATGATATTGAGGTTTTTAATATAATTTTTTTATAAACTGAATAGTTAGCAACGCGAAAGATACTTCCAAAGTGGTAAAATATTGCCCCCCCCCCCCCCTGTAACTTCTAAAATAAGAGAATGATAAAACTAAAAAAAATATATGATATACATTAGGAGGAGCTTCTCAATTCAAATGTCTTCTTCTTATATTTAAGAGCTGGGCTCTTGTCGGTGGAGTGCTTTCCATGTCTCTCTTTCTTCCGCTTTCTTAACCTTCTTATATGTTTTTACGTCTAATTTTTCCATTATTTGATCGAAAAACTTTCTTCTGGGTTTTCCTACTCCTCTTTTTCCTTCTATTCAAATGTATATATTTTTTCTATCTTCACACCCAACAACGCTATACGGGGTCTACAGCCCTAGACTTTGTCTACCCCGTTAGGGACAAAGGCATGATAATGAATCAGTATTACGATGAAATAAGTTATTGTAAAAAGCAGTGTATAGCCTGCGGGGGCTACGGGAAAAGGTTATGACTCCGAACATTATTACATTCCTAAGATTACAGGACAATAATATCACTTTGCTGCGAATGAAGAAAGTATTACTAATCTATACAGTGCAGCTTTGTTTGACAGTAGTTCTATATTATAGAAATGTAAAAGAACTGACATCAATGTTGGCAACTTACAGATAAAACACAGACGCAGTATAAAATAAAACAAATCTGAGGGATAGGTCGTAGCAGGTAATAACTCCGAGCATTATTCATCATCGTCATCATCATTCGGTTCCTTGTAGTCTCTACTACGGGAGCATGACCCTCTCCGCACCAGAGCAGTATGAGGATTCGGCCTACATTCTCCACGCTGGCCATACGGGTTGGCCAGGAGAAGTCTCATTGATGTTTATAAGCTTTGTTTAGCTTGTATTTCCTAAGTCGCCTTCCACGACATCCACTGGAAGACTTTGAGTGGTCCTATTCTACTCTGCGGGGAACCACACGGCTAAATTTCGAGCATTATTAATTAATTACATTCCTAAGTCTACAGGACACTATCACTTTGCTACGAGTGAAGAATATATCACTCTACTGTACAGCTTTGTTAGACAGTAGTTCTCTTAAAAATAAATATACATTCATTTTCATCATTATTCAGTACTGATCATTTTCAAGAACCATTACTTGGGTCCGGTGAAGTATAACATCGTAAGGAAACCTGCACAGTATTAATTTACTAGTGTGCAAAATCTTGTCACTAAATGACAGTCATTGAGCTACTGGGCCGCTTCAATAGACCACATGGGGGCATTCCATTGATCCCCTCGACGGGAGTTGCCCTGTACCAGGCTGAACCGCACCTGAAGTGCTATTTTTCATTTAGGGACTCAGCGAAACACAAAACGTGTAGTTTTTCAACTCACCACTCGCGTTCCGATGCATTGCATCGTATTTTTGTAACCGTCGTGTGAGCGATTAATATTGTGTTACGCAGAAAATATCATATTTGTCAAAGGTTTTTTAAACATTTCAACAAATTAAAAAAAGCAGCGTGAAACGGAATTAATTTTTCGATGGAACGTTTTTTTGACATTTGTACGCTACAAATGTCAAAATTACGAGTGGTCAAAACCACTCGTTGCAAATCCTTCGCACTCGATCAATTAAAAAATGCGCCCGTTTGAAAACACTCGGGCAAATCATTCGTAATGTGAGTCCCTGAATGAAAAATAGAGCTCCTGGTTGGACTCAACAGGACATGCACCTGTTACACGAATAACGACAGCCGCTACTTCTGCGATTGATATGATATATGATAATATGCGATTGTAGTTAGGACAACTCACACCACGCAGAAACCACTGTTTTATTGTCTAGAAATTGACCCTCCAATGCGCTATGAAAGATGAGGCATCTCATTATACACGATAGCTCAATTGGATTTTAATGTAGAATAAATATATCACTTACTTATTGAAAGTCCTTATTTTTAGTGCAAAAGCTACAAACTACTAGCGTTTCGGAACGACTACTGCTGGGAAGATTACGCCGAAAGAAAACTAATTCAGTTATTTCATTATTTATATCGAGTAATTTAGTATTGAACCTTGAATGCCTAAAATGTCAATAAAAATATTCCTTTAAGCAGTTCTAAAAACTTATTGAAAGTAATTCAACTGGTGATGTTTGAATTCCACTATTGTGTAGGTATGTCTGCGAAATTGCCTGCAACGACTATAAATACCGATCTTGGGAATGCTCCTTGTTTGCATACATATTGGATTGGAGACAGGAACATGTGTCGCCTTGGAATTAACAGTTTGATTATATTGACGTAGATTTAATATCATCCGCCTAATATTCAATAACAGACAATATTTAAAGGTACCTTAACCGTGTATTCATAAATTTCGTCGATCATATAAAATAAAGTGTTTTGACTCACTAATTAATAAACCTCCAACTTTCAAGCCTTTACTCCAATAATTGAAGGCTGAACTGATTTTCATCAAACACAAATTTCGACGGACAGGGCTTTTGATTTAAAAACAACTGCATCGAAATCGGTATATTTGTTTACCACAGACAGACACACAGAGACAAAGACACACAAATACGGCAAACTTTCACACCTCTCTTTTTCGTCCGAGGTTATAAAAACATCACAACAATCACCCCTGTATCTCAACTACGCCTACTTGTTCGTCGCATACCTAAATACGTCTCGGTAACCCTATCTTTACTTTTATCACAGAATAAATAATACTAAAGTACAGAAGTCTCACTCAGCAAAGGAATTCAAAGAAATATCTACTCAATATGGCTACCGATATGGTTTAATTTAGCTCACGTCAGAACTCAGCACCTTTTCGTATAAATACCTAGACATCCATTGCAAGCCAATTTCATTCTTATTACTCTGTACAAACGATTCATATAACTGAATTTACCAGCCGGAGGGGCCGCGCGCATAGTAATAATGTAGGTACATTTTCGATACCTAAACGGGGAGTGACACAGGCCTGCCTTTATCTATGGGAAGTATAATAGGTAACAGAGAAGGGGCAGCAGCGTCCTCTGTGCAAAGACTATACCAGTGGCACCCAACTTTATAAAAACTATTGGAGAGCCCGTTAATTTATTAGCAAAAACTTGTAGACACATTATTAGTACCAGCTGTTCTCAGAGATGGCAGCACACAAATAAGGTACTAGCAAACCTGCAAAAAGTACGTAATATAGATTTAAATACTAGGTAAGATATGTAAGTATTAAATAAAAATATTCTTGCTTCTACCTCCTTATAGGTACAAAGTGGAAGGGACATACCCGTAATAAATCGAACCAAGGGCTATACTAGATCACTAAAGTATAATGAAATTAAAATAACAGTCAAAATACCAAAAAAATAATCGATATTCCCATACAAAGTGCCCGGGCGGCCGCTCTCTTTTGTATGAAAATGCCGAAATTTATTGAGTTTTTTTTGGCTGTTATTTTAATTTTATAATACTAAAATTATCTATATAGACTGTGGTTCGATTTGTTACGAGTATCTCCTTTCCACGTTGTATTCAGGGAAACCTTTAGTTTGCACCAACAGTGGGCTGGCGATAAAGGATTTAAAAAAACCAAATTGACTCACGATCAATTTAACAATTATTATATCTACCTACCAAACTTGAAGATCCCATAAAAACTGTAGTATGTGAAACTGTATGTACTATTAAAACTAATCTAAGTAAAGTATTCGTAGGTTGTCTACCAAATTAATGTTCATCGATACATTACTGAATTTTTCTACTGACGTTGTAACCGCGGAATAAAGTTAAAATTTCCCAACAAATGAAATGAACACAAATAAATTCGGTGAAGTTACAACCACAAATGTATTTTAGATACTTTGTTACCACAATTTGTGTTGCTCATATTTTCTTCCATGTGTCAGATTTCTTATTGCCAATGATATTCAACGTGTATTTTATTCCCAGAAGCTTTGGTAAATAAAATACGCATTTCATTATCGTACAATACTAAAGGTTTTATTGTAAGACGCTTATGAGCGTCCTACCTATGGGTAGGATGAGGATATGATAAGAGTCTTAGAATGTACCAGCTGCTTCCCTTCCCGCGCAGATCGTAAAAGCCGATTGAGGGAATAGGCGAAAATGCGAATTTATCATATACCATATCACCCATCACTATTTTGATTTCTTTTTCCACCTTCTCGCCCACCATCACGCAGTGGCCTTTGGGACTTGCAGCCCCGGGCTCTGTCTGCTTAGAGTCACAAAACCCAACATGCTAAACTAAATTACTAAATTACGTACTAACTAGCTGAGAATCAATGTAGGTGCCTAATAGAAAAAGAAATAATAATGCCAATTAATCACTACGAGGAAAACTTTGTCCCGAGAACAATATTATCAAATCAAGTTTATGAATGATGCCGTAAGTTGGCTCATAAAGATGATAAATAAAATTAATGAGCTATGGCCCTCTGTTTGGTGAGGACTGGGAAGTACAGAGGTCTTTTTGCTATACGAGTATTAAGTCCTTTTTAACGAGCATAACTGACAAGACGGAATAGCTAATACAAAGATACTATATAAGATACATAAGATAAATGGCCAATTGCATGTCCTGGCCACGCTTAGAATAGAGTTCCGAAGTTACACGTTACAACATGGGGACTTTATGTTTCTTAATTTTACACGTTTAATACCTATTTTAAACAAGTTATAACTTCATTTTAGTAGTAGTTAGGCGACTATTCTCTTAAACTAACAAAGATACTATGATAGATTTCCTTAAAAAGTTACTATATTTATTAACAACATGATTTTTTTAATTCATTCAAAACCTGTGCTGTGGTTTTATGACTTCCTAACGCCATTTAAATTATAAAAAATACTTATATATTATTATAAAAAATTATAGCAACTTTGATGTACTTGTCATTGTCAAACATTTGTTTCCGGTCTGCGCTAACGCTGCACTCTGGCGGCAGAACATTGCAGTAATATCTCCTATTAACAATCCATAGCATTGCCCACCCTCCAGGTGAGTAAGGAGGGCTATGTGCGGAGGAAATTTTGATAAAATTTACAAAGGAAAAGTCCAAAATTACTGTTGTTTGTTATTGAAACACGACAGCGACTCTTAAAATTAAAATTGTTTCAAACTTTCAGCAATTACGTTCAATTTAGTTATTTTTGCCTTTTATAAAAAACGTTGCGTATCACACTGGGTGCTTTTTTATGCTAAAAAATGGACACAGTTATATAGTTAAATATAATAGGGTTTAGAAGAAATAGGACAGTAATTTAATGTACGTAATAATTTCTTTTCGAAATAGCTGTCTATATTGTTGGATATACCTATGTTTAGTACTCAGCAAGAGTAGTTAATTTAATTTTGAATAGGGCAACACTACTTCCTGTATACTAGCTTCCGTTGGAATAAAATTAACAAAAGAGTAGTTGTATCGATATTTTCCATTAATATGGATGGAATGGATTAATAAATTCATATAAAAATAAATGGAGTAACAGTCTGACTGAGCTCCTTTACATTTGGTCGTCAACGAATAAACAAGTTACAAGTTTTTCATGGTTTCTAATTGTCAACCCGCCACTATATATGACACATACGGCATATACCCGAATTGGACCTAACGCGTCTGAGAACGCGAATTCAGAAGCGCAGCGGGCGGTCTGCCTTATCAGCGTTTTCGTCCCCATATTTATTTGAGAATTTCGGAGAACTTTAAATTATTCTATCTTTTTACAAAAGACAAATTATTTTTATTTATTTATTGTACGTGTTTAAGCATGAATCAATCTTCATATATGTGTATTTTTAATTTTTTAACTCTGTCGTATGCGCAAGAAATCCGACGACGTATTCGCTTATATTTTCTTTAAAGTTTAACCTTTTTCACTAAGCCTTTGAATGAATTTTTTTTTTAAATTAAAATCTTCTTATTCACTTTTTAGGATTTTTCTTTGTCTTTATTTCTCTGTAATTTTAACACAACTTCATGTTTTAAATTCTGTGTAAACAACAATGACATGAACGTCGCATACCGCAAAAAATCGAAACACGTCTCAGGTTATTTGGAATTAAACAAACTATTACAATGAAAATCAATAAATTGTTCAATTCACTTTTTTAATACTTAAATAAACTTCAATTTAACATATCTTAACATATTGTTACTAAGTTAGTTTGGCTCCAATCAGCTCCGAAAAAGCAGTCAAAATCATTAAAAATAAGGTCTGGGCCCTTAAACGTTTGAAAACAATATCTACCTATTTACAACAGGGTGAAAACGTACAAATCAAAAGCTAATGTATAAGGCAAAATAATAATAACTCAAGTTACACACAATTGCAAGAAAATATAGTAGGGCTTTACGTAGAAAACACGTTGTTTCGCGATTTTATACCGGGCGCCGATAACTGTCATTTGGGGTTCCAGTTGTATGGCATCCATCGGGATTGTTTCAAAACACCGTTTCCGTGTCTATATGTTTCTCCTGAAAGCAATAACATGTATCTTTACCAAAAAAATATCAGATTTTGCTGTTCAGGTAATTCATGGTAAAGTAAAAAAAAATATTAAAAAGGAATTTTCGATTAAATTTTCTTAACACTTTATGATTAAACTTCTTTGACACTTTGATTGTACTCGTATTTAGGCAATTAATTTTGTTCATTTTCTTTTTGATAAAAGGGAAGGGATATTTTGAAAGGTCAGAAAGTCTAATGAATCTTTTTTTACGTTAATTTAATTTTTCCTTTTTTTATTGTCAGTAGAACCTACCATCGCACTAAACGTGGATTTTGGGTCTAACAGCCCCTGGCTTTGTCAACCCCGTTGAATAAAGGAATAAAGACTTCCTTTATCTGTATCTTATTAGCTAGATTTTAATCTCATTTTAATTCGAATGTATATAAATAAATAAATATATAGGGACAAATCACACTGATTAAGCTAGTCCCAAAGTAAGTTATAAACTTGTGTTATGGGATACTAACTCAATATATACTATATTTTATGATAAATACATATATAGATAAACACCCAAGACCCAGGACAATTTGAAAAAGGCCATTTTCCAGCTTGCCCCGGCTGGGGATCGAACCCAGAACCTTCGGATTAGTGGTCTAGCGTGTTAACCATTACGCCACGGAGGTCGGCATATATGTATATCGTATATGTTTTTTAACCCCCAAAAATAAAGAGGGGTGTTATAAGTTTGACGCTAGTGTCTGTCTGTGTCATCGTAGCGCTCGAACGGATGAACCAATTTCAATACGGTTTTTTACGTGAAAGCAAGTATCTTTGCGGTGGTTCTTAGCTATGTTTGATCAAAATCGTTTCAGCCATTGAAAAGTTGGAAGTTGAAGGTTAAAAAAATGAATGCTTGAAAGTCAGGGCTTTCTCTAGCAAATAATAGATGGCGCTATCCGTAGCGTGACTTGATATCCGTATCAAGTTGTATTGGTAGTTCCGCTACTCATCACTAGATGGCGTTCTTGACACTCGGGGGTTTTTTTAATTTGCCTAGCAAAAAACCTTGTTTATGTATGTTTCTCAGTAACTTCTTCGTTTTTTTACCGATTCAGAAAATTCTTTTCTTATTTAAGGGTATATATACATGCAAGTTGGTCCCATTGTCACCAGGTAAAGATCTAATTACGGAAATCTCGAAAAATCGAGGGATCTCCTTAAAAATTCTAGGCACACATATTAATTTTAATGATTTTGTCAATAAATCAAGCATTTGCATCAGTGATGTTTTTTGGTAAAGTGGAACTGATAAAAATTATCAGAGAAATTGGAGGCGCTTTTTCTGTTTATAATCATTATTTGAATTAGCCTACTCAGTAGAATTGATTGTATATAGGTAGGTATGAATGTATGTATGAATCCCTCAAACGGCGCAAGTATGCGTGCCTAGGAGAGGCATACATATTTGAGCCGTTTGGGGTTGAAACGTTGGGTCCGTGGGGGCCCTCTGCACACAGTTTATTTAATTTTATAAGTAAAAGGCTGGTCGAGGTATCGGGTGACCAGAAGGCTGGCAATTTTTTAGCACAAAGATTAAGCATTGCCATCCAACGTGGCAACGCTGCCAGCCTTCTGGGCACTCTCCCGCAAGGGCAGAATTTGCGGGATATTTTTTATTTATAATAGTTTATACTTATAAGTAATTTATTTTTAGTATTTAAGTTGTATTAAGTTTTTTTTTAGTTACTTAGTTTTAGTTTGGTTATTATTTATTGTACATGTAATTATATACATTTAATTAATTATTTTCTTTGTTGTAAATAAAATTACATACGGTAGGTATTGTAAAAAAAATACTGCGTAAATTCATAAAATTAATTATAAAAGGAAAGCATTACACAATTCTCGTATTAATCGGGTAGAAATTCCAGCACAACATATACTCTAGAAATAGCATGCAGATGCACATTCCCGCTCTAAATGAACGTAATTGATACAAATGGAGCTGTGCGGTAACCGCAACTGACACGTGCATAACCACGTACTCGGGACACAAATTAAAAAGAGTAAGAAGAAGACCACACGGCTTGGGCACAACTTTGCGATCCGATAAAGCTTTGCGGTCTTTTGACAAACAATATGATTTCGTTTTTGACACATCGAAAGAGATAGATCGCTCACCTTTGGAAGAGTAATGAAGAACACACGGCTTCGGCGCAACTTAGCACTAAGACAAACCTGTGCGGTCTTTTGACAAACAATATGTTTTCGTTTTTGACATATCGAAAGAGAAATATGGCTCAACTTTGGAAGAGTAATGAAAAACACACGGCTTCGGCGCAACTTAGCACTAAGACAAACCTGTGCGGTCTTTTGACAAACAATATGATTTCGTTTTTGACACATCGAAAGAGATAGATCGCTCACCTTTAAAAGAGTAATGAAGAACACACGGCTTCGGCGCAACTTAGCACTAAGACAAACCTGTGCGGTCTTTTTACAATCAATATGATTTCGTTTTTGACACATCGAAAGATATAGATCGCTCACCTTTGGAAGAGTAATGAAGAACACACGGCTTCGGCGCAACTTATCACTAAGACAAACCTGTGCGGTCTTTTGACAAACAATATTTTTTCGTTTTTGACACATCAAAAGAGATAGATTGCTCACCTTTGGAAGAGTAATGAAGGAGATCACACGGCTTCGGCACAACTTTGCGCTCCGACGAAGCTGTGCGGTCTTTTGACAATCAATATGATTTCGTTTTTGATACATACATCAGAAGACATAGACCGCTCACTTTTGGAAGAGTAATGAAGAAGACACTCACCCCACTGTGACAATTGTATAATTTGTGCCACTATATTATACAGTGTTCTGATGATTCAGTCCGCCAATTTTTATTTTTTCTATAGCTGCGCTTGGCGGGTATCAATTATATGAAGTTTATGAGGTATTATTCTCTACTCTAATTATTTAGTGTCCCGGGTGCAATGCAAGATGCACTTTGAGCTGCACTCTACATAATATCCTTTACGACGTTGATATATTGTTCTTTATTAGAATGAAATAGGAACAGAGGCTTCATTGGAGATAAATAGAAGAAAATGTAACTTACTGTTGCTTCTACGACGGGATCGAAAAATCATGTCACCCGCGGACCCGCCGCGGCATCAAAGGGTGTAAGAAGAATTCCGATTTACTTATGCACCCTCTATGTTATGTCATAGGTGTATGTATGGGGTAAGGTTTACTCATATTTTTTTCGTAAAGAACACAATATCATATTTTAATAATTTAGTCATACTTGGGGTTCATTTTAGAAGCTTTTATAGAACTTCATTCTGAAAAAATGTATTTTAATGTATTCAAAAGCTTGAGGGGTTATTTAATAAAATGTTAGTTCCCAAGACCTTATTAAAAAATTGGGTCACATCACGAGTTGCACCCGTCGGCATGCATCTTTTCCGCACTTTTATCTCTCCATTATTCGAACCTCCAACAGATGAATTATTCTATATTTTTTTCTTTTCTCCCAGACCAGGATGCTTCAAAAAATTTTGCTTATTGCGTAAGAACTTTTTGTTTTCGCTAAGGGGTAATTAATTAGCTTGGCGTAGTGTTTGCGATACCCGAGCGAGTGAAGTGGACCTATTTTTAAGACAGTGACTTTATGTAGTTAGAATAGAATTGATGTAGGAATATTATGGAATATATAAATTTAAAATCCGGAAGTTCTGGGTTTGATCCATCCCCTGGGTCTGGATCTTGCTTGGGTTTTATCTATAGGTACATGTTTTTTATTTATTTATTTATTTTATTTATATAAAAATAATATATAATACAAGTTGAAACTTACTTTGGTGCTAGCTCAATTAGTATACAGGGTTAAACAAAATATACTGAAACTATTTTACAGGTGAATTCAGTCCATGATACTGAACAACTTCAACTTCATACAAGGAACATATATCAAAATAAGAAAAATTATTTTTGGCCTCCCATACAAGTTGACCGATTAGCTGATCCGAGTTTATATGAAAAGCAAAAAAATATTTTTTATATTTTAATATATGTTTCTTGGGGAAATTTGTTCAGTATCATGGACTGAATTCACCCTTAAAATAGTTTTAGTATATTTTGTTAGACATTATATAGTAAGTACCTCAATAAATATAAAAATATAGTTTATACAACAAAGATTGTTTATGACCCTTGTAAAGTTAGGGAAAGGATAAGAGTGTCATTTATCTCTATCCAAGCAGCATTTCACCGCACACATCCATCATAGATACTACGACCCTCCAGCCCCTATTACTGTCCTGTAAGGGGTCGTCCATTAAACACTACAACAGGAAAGTCTTCCAGATTTTTTTTTAAGGTACAAAGTAGCTATTTAATAATTTTTAAAATGTTAACTTTAAATAATAAAATTTTAGAAAAGTCAAGGACACGCGCTACTTTTCGGATTGAAAAATCGGTCGTTTCCGAAAAATAGATAAAATTCGTAATAGTACAAAAATATGAAACAATTGATCAAAAAAAGCAACGTGTGTACTCGTACATACGAATATGAAATGAATCGATTTTATTAATGTAATAACGTGTTAATGAACTAATGCAAAACCTCTCAGATAGTACCTCAGCCCATGAAACTGAACAACTTTTGTTCTACAACAATCCCAAAATATAATTCAGATTTTCATACAAATTGACTCGATCAGCTGATCAGTTTATATGAAAATTTTTTTTTTTTTTGGGTTCCTTGAAAGTTGCCGAACAAAAGTTGTTCAGTTTCATGGGCTGAGGTACCATCTGAGAGGTCTTGCGTTAGTTCATTAACACGTAAATCTACACTTATAATTGTGCTACGATTCTACTTCGTAAAATCATTGTAATCCTGATAAGTTTAATTCAAACTTTATTCATTTTGAGCATTAACTTACAATGCAACTTAGGTTTATAGTACTTAAGTTGAAACTAAAACGATTTCTCTTATTAACATTTATGTCTAAGACGAATGTCCATCTTGTTTCCTCCAATTAATATCTCATAAACTTAAACTTAGTAAACTTCGCAGACAGATACCATTTAAATGCACATTTCGCAAAGCCAAGAAACTTCATCAACCTTTAATTAAACAATAAGTTATGTTGTACATGTTCTTAGCAATTAATAATAAAAGTTATAATTCATGGGCCTATGTGCAATCTGGTTTTCGAATTACATGAATTTAACTTTCAGGCCAGTAATTTAATTTTCATCTCATCTATTCGAAAAACGATGATTTTATCCCAAATATTTGGGGCTAAAATCACTGGTAATTCTCTAGACACTGAAAAGTAAAAAGTAAATTCCCTAGGCGTTAAAACACATTTGAAAACCGAACACGAATGTAGAATCAAAACTAATATTGGCAGTCAGCTAAAAAAAAGGAATAATTTAGTTTTAAAACTATAAAATATAGGCAAGGGCGTCGGAATTTTTTAAAATTGGAATACAACACGTTTTACGTTGATGACTGTAGGTCAAAATGTTTTGGTTCTCTTGCTTCAAAATAATAATTTATTAAAAACCAATAAAAACGCGCAATTGTTGTCTTCGATTAAAATAGTATTTTAATAAGGAACTATTAGGTTATTTTTACAACTATTTTAAATGTGACTAATTTCTTGATGAGGCCGATAGCACAGGCCGGAAACTCCTAAGGTACGCGCAATATGCGTCACCCAGGCGTCCCCGTTCCCCGTCCCCGCACCTCTCCCCCGTTTTCGCCTCGATTTCTCACGTTGGCCGTCAAGAACCGGGGGAGAGGTGCGGGTGCGGGGAACGGGGACGTATATTGCGCGTACCTTAGAAGAGTCCCTTCTGTTTACTCTTACTGTATTCTGTGCCGATAGTAAATATGAAGTTTACGTATAATATACATATTGAAATATATAAAGAATTAACACACAAGGAAAAAGTAATTAAACGATTCTAATGACTGGAAAATGTATAAGATGTGGTGGTCCTAGAAAAATATTTTCATAGTACTTCTTCAGTAAAAACGCCACCAAATAAAGGTTAGTAACTGTCTGTTAAACTCTGATTAGCTATATGTAGGTATTCTACTTTCGTTATAGGTATATATTTGCAAATTTTCCTCATAGATGGAGATGAAAAGAAGAATGTGCTACACGGTGTACGGTAATAGTTTTATCTCGGGCGATATACTTGAATCCCTCGCTTCACTCAGGATTCCACCGTAGAATCCCTCGCTACGCTCGTGATTCTATTGTGGCATCCTTCGTTTCGGTCTGGATTCAAAGTAGCGCCATCGCGTTAAAACTAGTACCTTTACGCCTTGTAGCACAATCTACTATTTAATTTATGTTTTATTTTTTTAAGCGACTTCATAATACGTGGAGCTTTTCAATTCGATTGTATGTTTTTATTGACCAAAAATAAGTTTTCAAGATTGGCCAAAAATGCTTGTGTCCGTCAGTCTGTTTGTCTGTCTGTCTGTCGCGCATATATCAACCGATTCTCGTGAAATTTTATATAGTTAATTATATAGGTTTTTTTTTGTAGTTTCAGTATTTGGAAATTTTTCAAAATGGCGGAGATATGGGGGTTTAAAACTTTAAGTAAATCATATTTCAGCCATTTCGAAAAAAATTCAAATATATCATAGAACATTTTTGTTACCCTTATTAAGACGCAACTTTTTTTCTGAACAACTTTTTTTCCGATAAACTTCAATGGGTTGGGGGTGAGTCGCAAGGTTTACAGCTCACAGAGCCACTATTTTTTATGCATTTTTTTACCTATTTTCTCAACTGGACATGTACTTTAGCCAACTTCAACAGCCGTACGAAAAACCGCGGGCTGCGAGCAGCCCGCGCAACGCCCGAAAAGCTAGTGTATTATATAATTATATATCAATTCATTGACTACTAATAAAAACACTGATATGATTATAGGAAAGTTCCATATAAGTACCTACTTCACATAAAATTATATAATTGGTACATAAATGATTAAAGATAACGTTGAAGTATGTACGTCTAATACTTTAATTGTAATGAAAACTCTTATTTACCTTCCTTGTGTTATCAATTTCACCTGTCTGGTGACTGATTCTCTCATTTTACCTACTGAGAACAGTTCATTTGGTAAATTGGTGTGCATGTTGTCGGCCCGCCATAAAGGCCGCGTCTTTGTAAAAGCTGATGCCGGTTTTGAAGCGCGCCGACATCAAAAATAAGCTACTTATTTTGTTTTAAGATGAAGATAAGAGAATTTACGTCCCAAAATAATGTCACTTGTCATGCATCATATCCATTTTAACCGAGAATTTAGATTTATTGATGCCGAAAAATTTATTTTAAGTAAGAGCGCTATTTGACTCCAAGAAACGTCACGCCGTGCGTTTTTCATAGAAATCCCAGAAAATATTTGTTTTGACGTTTAGAAAAAAGTATCTATTTTGTTTGAGTCGAGAGTTTTTGGCGGGAAGTCAAGGGGTTCGGTTGGTTTGCTTTAAATTATTTTGCAAATTTATTTGAGTGGACTTTATAATATGAAATTGGTGTTGTTTGGTGTTATAAATGCCCATGCTCATGAACAATGTGTAAAATAGTTGAAGTGGACAGTCATAGTACGGCTGTAGTGATATTTGTTTTGCAGACTGTGTGCGTCGTCCGCCACTCAGTCGTCTATGAAAACTAGTGAACTCGTACAGATTTGTCTCCAGAAGCTCCCTTGAAGCAGTCAAATGCCTAAACCACCCTTTGATTGTAACTTGTTAGGATTAGGTTAGGATTAAGAATAAAGAACAAAATTAAAGATAGGCTCTAAAGGACTTGTATCCAGAGCCGTAAAATTATTTAATAAAAAAGAATCTGTTTTGAGTCAACTTGACTTGTTGGCAACTAGCGGATTGAAAGAATACACTGAGTGATGAAACTGGAAATTTGGAATACTCAAGTAAATAAATAGTGGCCTTTCTGTATAATCTCCTTTACATATAATCTATGTCCAGTAAGTAAGGGATTAATACGTGATAGTATATTATGTAAGTATGTAAACGAGCTTTTAATCGTACTTACTTAAGTAAACTAATGGTACTTAAATGAGCTACCTTTCGAAGACTAACCAGCTGTTAAAATAATGTTATGGTATGCTATGATGGGAGCTAAAATCTCAGTATAAGATGTTTTAGAACTCATCTTATTATAGCTATCGTTCCGGTAGCATTTGAGACTAGGGTGCTTGGGGATTCGTAACTGGCTTTCTATAGCCCTTCAAAGGGGAAATACCGCAAATATTTTGGGGACCTTGCCAGGTACGAACCGGGGCCTGTGCCGGGGCGGCCTTTTACACTAATTTTAAAAAAAAAAACTTTTGACGAAACATGTTGCGGATATACTTTTGGTACTTCTTTGACTAAGAATTCATTCTTGTTTTGTAAAAGTTAGGCAGGTATTTACAAAGAGAATAACAAACATTGATGACGCGCAAGAGGAGTAAGGATCGTCAGCAGGTCCTGGATTCATAGTCTCTGCCTACCCCGAATCCCCTAGGTTAAGAAGATGATTGCCGCAAGGATAGACCTGTTTGCCTGTTCTCTGAGCGAATTCATTAAAAACAGCTTTGTATATAATGTGTTACAATAATTGATTGCTTTTCTATTATTAAGTTATGTTGAAATAAATAAACAAATGATCATTTGAATTTTTGCAACTATAGCAGTATTAAGGAAAACAAGCAAAGAATCCACTGCTGAAAACGCACCGTATGTGTTTTCCTCTTTGCAAAAACACACACGTTGCATTTTTCAGCAGTGGAAGTGTTAAAGGTCTGTCTGGATCCTAGCAAGTGGAGGTCCATAGTCTCTGCCTACCCCTGTGGGAAACAAAAAGCAAAGACTTAAAACTCGTAACACACAAAACAGTAAAACTCGTAAGGGAAATTAGCATATCTGAATTAACTATTGTTTGTGTCCTATCACTGATCAAAAACAATGACCTATTCTAATTATTAATTTAAACAGCATTACAATGCTCATAATAATGTCTATCTACATTTAAAATCTTCTTCTTATATTTAAGAGATGGGCTTGTCGGAAAAATGTGATGAAAAATTTCACCACGAGTGACTTACGGCCCTTCACTTTTGTAATGTGAGTGCACTTCCAAATCAACCTGACCAATTTCATCATCACCTTTACTGTATTACTTACGCATTTAAAGCATATTACCCACTATTTTATCATTCGGTCTTTTTAAGTCTCCATTGCAGGAGCACGACCCTCTCTGTACTATACCAGATCTATATAGCCAGAGCAGCCAGAGGATTTGGCCTACACTCTCCACGCTGGCCAGACGGATTGGAGAGGTCTTAGAAAAGTAATTGATGTTTATAAGCTTTATTTAGCTTGTGTTTCCTAAGTCGCCTTCTACGACATCCACAGGAAGACATGGAGTAGTCCTATTCTACTCTACCAAAAACCACACCGCTAACGCCCACTATTTATAAGTGCGGTATTCAACTTCATTCGTATTAGATACTCGTAAATTGAAAGACGGTTAAAGTGAAGAAGGATTATTGATTTATACTGCATTACAAATAAAAATTAAAAAGTGTGGTTAGCGGCAAAGTAGAATAGGATCACTCCAAGTTTTCCCGTGGATTTCGTAGAAGGCGACTTAGGAAACACAAGCTAAACAAAACTTATAAACATCAATGAAACCTCTCCAACCCGCCTTGCCAGCGTGGAGGGCAGGCCAAATCTTCTGACTACTCTGGCTTAATATATGGCTCTGGTAGTACAGAGAGGGTCGTGCTCCTGCAGTGGAGACTAAAAAGTCCTGATGGTTATGATGATTGTATTACAATGCTCGGAACAATATCTTAATTATGTGGAAGGTATTAAGGTGAGAGGATGAAACATTTTTCAACATATATTTTTTATTTGGATAATAACCAATTTACAATAAACAATGTTACTGCAGATGATAGGTGTCTGTAACACAAGGGTCAACCGCAGAATACAGAAGAGCTCGTATCTAATTAAACATGCTACGAAATGTATTTTGTCGTTGACGCATGATATCACGATCAAGTACGATTTTCACTTGACGGTGACGTTAATTACCCCCACTCCGAAACTTCGGCGCTCTTTGTTAATGTTCACTACTTTTATCTATCTATAATTTAAGAACTACATTCTTGTCGGTGGAGTAGTTTCCATGTCTCCCTCTCTTGAGTCATAATTAATTAATTAATTAATATAATTAATTCACTACTTTTATAAACTGAAAAATATGGGTCTACATCCATATTGTGTACAATAATATAAAGTTTTAATAAATAGATAAATCAACCTACTACTAGGAATAAGCCTCTTTTTTTAGACCAGTAAAGAAACCACCAGTCCGCTGGTCAGATGATTGTTATGTTAGCGGGAAATCAGTGGATGATACTGGCAAAGAACTGTTATACAGTTTTTGACTCGAACACCGCTCTATTTCTGTTCTGCTCTATCGACTATCTACTCTTCTGGACAAGCGTCCCGCCCATTTCAACTCTAGCTCCGTGATTCGATTACCTATGTCTTCTATTTTAGTTCTGAGGCCTTTACACAACTGCCTCTAAATCTTAGCGCGTTCCCGCTTGCATCCTCAGCAATGCTGCTTCGAATCCTGCGCTTTCCCGTTTTTTCTTCTCCAAATATAATATGCATGTCAATAGTCACCCAAGAATGCCGGAGACCGTGCCAAATCGAGAAAAAATAGCAACAACTTTGCTTAAGTTTTACGACCAGCCGCCTGCTTGACGTCAATCCTCTTTGGGAATGCATTTGTGCGAAAAGTTTTACAACTGGCCGCCGTCCGACGTCAAGCATGGGAATGCAGTAGCAACTTAAACCATAAAGCACACATCCTTTAAATAATCTAGCTAGAACAAGACTCCACAATATTACAGGTCTGAGGTTAACAAGGATGGCTCTCTGAGGTCCTGTTCTACCCTTAACTAGTTCACATTAGTTGAAGAAGAAACGTCAGAGAATGGGACAAGTAGACTGATCGAACTAAGAGTATTTGTTGGTTAAGTTTCAGAAGAGTGTTAGAAGCGAGTCAGTGAAGTAAAACGGGTAAACTTCATTTGCAAAGTTTTATCGATGTCTTGTTCAGAAAAAAACCAGATTTTTATTGTAGTGAACCATTTAGGCGTTACGTTACACGCTGTTTTCTATATTGCGACCTCCGTGGAGTAGTAGTTCATAAGCCAGTCCGCCACTCCGGAGGTTTTGCATTCGATCCCCAGCCAGGGCAAGTTGGAAAATGGCCTTATTCAAATTTTCCTGGGTCTTGGGAACACCCAACATAAACAGAAGATAGACAGATAAACATATCTATACATATATATATTTATTATAAAATATAGTATCGTGGATTTAGCATCCCATAAAAAAAGTTTAAGCTTAGTTTGGGGCTAGCTCAATCAGTGTGATTTGTCCCTCTATATTTAATTTCTTTTTATTGTTTCAATGTAGTGGATCTTATAGTTTTACGCAAAATTAAACTCTCGTCTAGGCCCACTAATCCCCTTAGGGTCAGTTCAAAACGAGACTGACCAAGGAGTGTGAACTGACCCATTACTTGTCGCGTCGCTGCCAATTCAGTGTAGCGCGACTCGCGAGCGTTTTGCTTCCATAGTATATAGTTCGCTGACCTAGACTAACCGCTTCACTCGCCAATTCTACTCGTCTACTATAAACCATAACTAACACTGACCGTACTATGACCTGTTCATTATTCAGAGTCACTTCCTTACTGAGATTCCGGCTAATATTTATTATTTTATTAAAACTAACGTGTGATAAATCCATAATTTTAACCGGTGACTCACGTGATACGAGTATAGTCGGAAAAGGCCGACCTAGTATTGATCGATTTAGACGATCATCTTGAGGGCGAGTGACAGCGGCGACCCGACAATGTCGCTGTCCGCTCAGCACTTTTCCTCGGCCATGTGAGTCAACCAGTTTTAATTAATTACCTAATTAATTATAAATATTTACTTAGTTTAAGATACTTAATCAAAAAAAGATAAATAAATATAATTATATCGACAAATCACACGGACTAAGCTAGCCCCAAAGTAAGTATTAATCCCCGACGAAAAAGAGGGGTGTTATAAGTTTATTGTGTCTGTGTATTGTTCCTTGGGGAAATAAGTTGTTCAGTGTCATGGACTAAATTTACCCTTAAAATAGTTTTAATATTTTTGGTTAGATCCTGTATACTCGAGTACTATAATACTAGTAGTTCGCCCTGAGCGAACCCCATATGCCCTTGACCGAAGTGGCTCTTTTTAACTTTAAAAAAATATCGGCTTCCAAATTTCATAAAGGTCTGATTAAAAATACTTAAGAGTCCCCGTTACGCTAAGACAGAATGAGACTTACCTATACAAAAGTAGTCTAGCTTTTGAAACATGTCAGATTTCGGCAAAATTTTTAGGGTTCCGTAGCCAAATGGCAAATACGAACTCACAGTAAAGATAAGAGGGGCGTGAGTTCGAATCTCATTCATAGCGAAATTTTTCATCACGCATCTACCAGCTGCTTGTCTTCCCGTGCAGATCGTTAAAGCCGATCGAGGGAATGGGCGAGACTCTGAATCATATGAATAGGCGATGCGGTTAGCAACCTATCACTATTATGATTTCCCTTTTCCACCTTCATGCCCACCCATTACGCTAAAAGTGGCCTGGGCCTTACCGTCCTAGGCTCTGTCTGTCCCGTGAGGGATAAAGACGTGATAGTGTATCTGTAGTGTATGTATTTATTTGTTCAGTGATATAATTTTATCTTTAGAGCCCATTTATTCTGTTAGTTTCGTAAAATAAAGAGGGCAGTGACTAGTTATGACTGCTGATAAACAGTTTGATAATAGCAAACAAACCTCTTTTTAATTACATAAGATCATAAAATTACATAAAATAAAAAGTAATTAATGTACTTTGGGCAATTTAGGCATAATAATAACTCGAACCCAGTCCAGTGGTCCTAAAACTCAGTCAACGGAATTTTAATTAGTACGTTTGTTTTCGATTAAATAATTTAATTCTCTAATAGACGGGTGTCTCCGAACGTCATTTTATATTTTTATGCAAAATGCAGTAAAATATAAGCTTGAACCTTGGCCTTGCACACAAACATCAGGACCGCACCATCTCTATCAATAAAAGAAAAAAAAACTAACCTGATTCGTCCGTACTCCCGTTATCAGCTTATCATATCCCACAACAGTGTAAAACCTCCTTCCACTAACAGCTTTTAAAACACGAGAACCCAAGTACAACATGTTTATATTTAAAAATAAAAACTAAAGTAATTCACATTGCGCGCGTGCACAGCCTATAAAGCAGATAACTGTAATGAACTTATCAGCTGTTAGTTGTTAGCAATTATTGTTCCATTTGAGGTAAATAAATATTAGTAAATTATATGTAACGACAGAATGACATCCGATGCATTGGTTTCCTTCTGAATCAGCGTTTTGGGAATTTGAGTCGAGTTTATTTGCTTTTCAAGGAATCGCATTGTCATTACGATGGCGGAGACCGATATGAAAGTAGGTAATATTTTTTAAATAAAATAAGCTGCTTTTCAAATCATCATCATCAACAGGTCTTTTTTAGTCCCCACTGCAGGAGCACGACCCTCTGTACAACCAGAGCTATTTATTAGCCAGGGCAGCCAGAGGATTTGGCCTACACTCTCCACGCTGGCCAGACGGGTTGGAGAGGTCTTATTGATGTTTATAAGCTTTGTTTAGCTTGTGTTTCCTAAGTCGCCTTCCACGACATCCACGGGAAGACTTGGAGTGGTCCAATTCTGCTCTGCCGGATACCACACAGCAGATGTCTTAAGGCAACTCGAAAAATCTGTCACCACTATTAGCTAATAAGACCATACACAGCGCCCAGTGCTTTCCTTACAAATAATTTATTAAAGTGAGAACGTTAAGCTTTAGTTTGCATTTTTGCGAAAAACGGCTACTTTTGGCAAAAATGCAAACTAAAGCATAACGTTCTCACCTTTAAACTGTAAACAGTGGTTCATAAAATAGTTTGAAAGGTTATCTAGGTTTTACTAGCTCAAAATTTTAAATGATATCTCCGTTTCCTTACAAATAATTTATTTCAATTGGTGGCAGCACTGGACTCCGTGTATCGTCTTAACACACTCGATAATAGATAGGCAAATACATATATAATAACCTTATAAATAAAGTGCAATGATTAATTAAAATGATGGACTAAACTGATATAACCTTAAATACCAAAAAAAACCTTATTAGGTATACGGTATGGCCCACGTTCTGATTGCAGTTTCCCAGCGCTTCAAAATTTCGGTACTAGTGGCCAATTATTAAAATTCCATACAAGTGTTTTCAGCGGCTCCGCGAACTAGCGGTGTCCATGCCCTAATTGTAAATTTTGAAATTAAACTTGAGAATTTATTTTTATTTTGAAGAAAAGCTACAGATGCTAGCTTCATTACGAATCTTAAATATACTGAAGAAACCTTGAGATCAAATTATGATATAAGAATGAAGGACATTGTCTTAACTCGAATCAACTAGTATTATATACTATAGCTTATATACTATACGGTAGCTTTTGCACTAAAAATAATTAAAAATAATGACCTTTAATAAGTGATATATTTATCCTACATTAAATTTAAAAAAATTACTTTGACTTTGCCTTTGACTTTCAATGGAATTTTTACAAAAAAAATGAAAAACATAAAAAAAAGTTCTTAAGGCGACGTGGGTTCACAATTTGCAAAACTGTGCGCGTATTTGAAAAATCACTGTTATTAAACTACTACAGTTTATTCCTCAAAAAAATTACATAAAAATTTTAAGGATTTTCTACAGACACCCACAATAGCCAAAACACGATTGAGCATTTTTGGCTCGATATAAAAAAACCACAAACATACCTCTAAATTTGCCTTTATAATACGTATTACTATTTTATACAATCACCTTTTTATACGAAATTATCTAAATATCTATCTGTTTTGGCTACAGAAAAAATTATAATTATAAAACAAAAAATAATAATAAATAAAAAACAGTGAAATATTCGTCGAGAGCGAAGGAAGGCCCGGAGCCGAGCTCGACGATATTTCGCAGTGTTTTATTTATTATTATTTTTTTGTATTATACTTATAATTTTTTTTGTAGCCAATACGGATAGATATTTAGATAATACATTTTTTGGTATAATTTTCGTATAAAAAGGTGATTGTATAAAATAGTAATACGTATTATAAAGGCAAATTTAGAAGTATGTTTGTGATTTTTTTTCTATCGAGCCAAAAATGCTTAATCGTGTTTTGGCTATTGTGGGTGTCTGTAGAAAAACCTTAAAATTTTTATGTAATTTTTTTGAGGAATAAACTGTAGTAGTTTAATAACAGTGATTTTTCAAAAACACGCACAGTATTGCAAATTGTGAACCCACGTCGCCTTAACGAGCAATGGAAAGAAGTACCCTTAACCTAAGAAAAAATCACAAAGTTAAGAAGTCAAGAAATTAGGAAAAAGACAAAAATTACAGACGTGCTCCACCAAGCCCTACCTAAAACGGAAGATACGAGCTGGAGAGGCTCGAAACATAAAAGTGGGAAAGCCACAAAAAACTTAGTTTATGATTTTTTTATAAACCAAGGGAACTTTTCTCAACTATTTACTCTCATTACTTAATAACGCTAATACATTAAACACAAGAAAAAATGATGACTTGACATAATATAAGTATAAGGTGGGTGGACGAAATAAAAAAGTGTAATAAATAGTAAAACGTAAAATTTTGATTGAGAGGGTAAACAAGTATAAGTACTTAATTTAATTTGTCGGAGTAAATAGGCATGTCCTACGAAGTCCTACGTCACAGATGCTAATGCTTCTGGTAACCTGTTCGCTGCACCTATTTGAGCAAATAAACAACCTAGCTAACCTTGCTGGCAATGCATTTGCATGCATTTTATTAGATATATCAGTGTTTATCTCCTATGTTTTCAAAGTGCACTGTGAATGTGTGCACATAATGGATGGGGCCTAGCATTCTATTAAACTTGCAGTGGCTTATGGACTTATAGCTAATGCTCTTTTTCATCTTAGCACGTACCCGGTTGCACACTGGCGGGTCCAGGATTTCGGTTTGGGAGGGGCTTGAACCCTTGAATGAGAGGTTTAATCATGATAAACACTTTAGCACTTTCGGGGCCCATTTATTTATAGTTTTCAAACCTACAATTTTTCATGAAGGGACTCAGCTCAGATCAGATCTTTTTGGGGTGGGTTCAGCCCCCTCCCTCCCTCCCCCACGGGCTATACTAGATCACACGCAAAAAACAAAATTCGACATTCCCTTACAATTTGCCCGGGCAGCCGGAAACTTTAGTACGGAAATGTCAGTTTTTTGTTCATTGACTGATATTTTTATTTCATTATACTATAGTGATCTATAGCCCGTGGTGCAATTTATTACACATGTGTCAATTACACTTTGTATACTAAATTATTCCATTTGCATGGTATCAGCAGGAAAAGTGTATAATTGAAATAATTAGCCAATAAAGGTACCAGTACGAATATGTATGTAGAGTATAATTTAACAAATACATAAGTAAGTGCTAAACTATCAGTAAATGGATCGTAAAGAATATCATCTGCCTTATCATTATCACACATTTTAACGAGTATCCCTGACCTTAGCTCCTTATCATTAAATAAATAAGATTGTCAACACGTTTCCCATTAACTACTTATAAATTGTATTCCTAAAGATGTACTTAGTTTAAAGAAATAGAAGTAAATCTACTGTAAGTGGATGCGTGTAGCCCAAGGCCGATCACGATGGTGAAGCATTAAAGAAGCCCTCAGCCCCATGGGCCTTAGATTAGGACTATAAGTCAAGTTAATCAAGTAAGATAATGCCAAAAACTTTTAATGCTGTAGCTGTAATAATTAAATTTTTAACAAAAAAAACAACCGATTTCAATTTTTTATAGGACTTTCTTCCATATTCCCAAAGTTCTTCATCATATCTTCACCAAATTTAAATGGGACCAATTTGGTAGTAAAGGCTTTCAAATAAAAAAAGAATCATCTAAATCGGTTCACAATTGGTGAAGATATCGCGTAACAAACATACATAAAAATAAAAATAAAAAAAAACATACAGTTTTGAAGTCGGTTAATAGCGTACTCTGCCAGAAAGCCAAAATCCTGTATTATTTCTAGATGCAACTACTATTTCAGCCGCTGTATAGTGATACATGCTTAGATGCTTGGTACTTAGGCTGACGGTATCCACGAAAAATCTAAAATGGCGATTGTTTATTCTTAGAAAATTAACGCTTTACCGCCATCTTTCCGAAATTAAGCGACGCCACTACGAAACTACCTTCTTTTAAAGAAAAAGCTCCATCTAGCTTCAACATTCAAACTAAAAATCGAATTACGCTTCAAAGTATGAAGGTTGCCAGCCCTCTAGTATTGTCCGTTAATGGTTTTACAAATAAACTATTTTGCACTTCAACTGACATTAATTACTTATAATAATTGTAGATGTTTTTCCTTTATTAAAGCAATAAATACAGTAAATCCGCTTATATCTTATCTAATACTCGTGTTGAAATCTCCTCCGTTGTTAATAATGCAATGTTTGAGCAATAAATGATATCGATAATAAACTGATATGATCAATAACAAAAGAGGCGATTAAAACCAAATGAAGTTTGAACCATGGGTATAAAGTGTTAATAAACGCGTACCTTTACACAACAACATATTATATCTACCTACTTCCGAATAAGACACATGTAAAATAAAATTATAAAAAATCCCTTCATGTACGAGTACGTCATATTCTATACAATGTTTATATATATGGCATTAAGTTCACCACTTGTACAATAGTTTTGTGCAATAAAGTTTTTAAATAAAAATAAATGTTTTAAAACTCTGAAAAAAACACGTTTCTTTTATGACGACCTCCTTTAATTTTTTAGTAGATATTTGTTGTTTTAAGTACAGCAGTACATAATTGGTGAAAATTTTATATAGCTATTACGGTTCAAAAGATAGAGCCCTGTGACAGACGAACGGACAGACAGCAGAGTCTCAGTAAATAGGGTCCCATTGACACCCTTTGGGTACGGAACCCTAAAAAGACAATTGACAAAGCGTATAAGAATAAATAATCATCTGACATCGAGATATCTAGCCGAGATAGGGATCGGCAAAATAGTAAGTAATTACTTATTTAGATATAAGCTTATAAACATCAATGAGACCTCTCCAACCCGTCTGGCCAGCGTGGAGAGTGTAGGCCAAATCCTCTGACTGCTCTGGCTAATATATAGCTCTGGCAGTACAGAAAGGGTCGTGCTCCTGCAGTGGAGACTAAAAAAGACCTGATCCTGATGACGATCATGATACAGTCTTTTGGGATTAGATCATACTTATTTGAATGTTTTGGGAAATCTTTAAGTGTTTTCGGTAACCAATAAAAGATATGTCTATTACAAAACGTCGACTGCCAGAGAGACAAGTAAAAAGGCCTAGCAAATTTAACTTACTGAAGTTTTTCTCATTTGGTGATACAATCGTAAAGGGAAAATTTTATCAGCTTAATGCACCGACCCAATCTAATTTAGCTGTAAGTTAAACTACTTTTGTTTAGACCTAATAGGCGTAATATCTTGGGTTGAAATTAACTTCAGGACCATCTAGGATTGAATGTACTGTGTCTGCGACAACGTTCAACTATAATGTATCAAGTTGAAAACTGATAGGTACCAACGTAATGAAACAATCTCAGTACTAAAAAAGTACTTATTTTAGGTCATTTTACGAACTATCAGTGTGCAATATAACTTTTATATCTAGAAATTAAATGTCCACAGTTTTACTGCTGTAAATAAATTAAATACGTTTATTACTTTCTAGGTCTCTATTTAAGTAGGTACCTACTAGTTTCTTTTGGTTATCGAAGTACATAAATGTCATAAAGGCAATTTACTATAAAAGTAAACACCTTATTGGTAAAAAAAAATACTACGAAGCATTATAGCCAAAAGATGCAATCTCTCAAATATACTGAGATTGAATTTGATGATTGAAAATTAAATAGATGAGAGAAATTGTATTTAAAAGAAAACAATCAGTTTTTTTCGGTTGTGTCTATGTCTATTTTCTATTTTTATTAATTTGTACTTTGATGCGTATTTTGGTACTTACGTTTAGATTAATTCCCTGCACGGTGAACTTCCGTTTCGACAGCTGCTGTACGTTCTTTACCCATTTATTTTTCACCCCACTTTTTAGGCATAGAGAAAACATATTCGCCACTTATCACAGTATCAATAACTAAAATTTTCCGCCAGTTAATTAACAACTATAAAATTACAGCGTTTACTACTGTATCATTGTTTAATGTACAAGATATGTACTTCTAAGTCGATATTATAACAATTACTGGTGTACGATTACATTGGCTATATGCGTGTTTGACGGCTTATTTGCATCGTGGCTCGGAAATCGCGTACTATTTCCAGACGAGTCCCATATTGACTAGGAGTATACTTTTTTATCTGTGCGTTTTACATCTGAAATATTTTTTAAAATTATGTTATGAGCGTCTTTCGCAATCACAACCACTATCGGTAAGACTAGTCTTACCTTACTGCAATCAAGTTTCAGTTAGGCCATTATAGTTGCCTACTGGAGGGTGATTCATATATGCCTATACAGATTTCGAGATATTTCGACATTCAACTCCCACAAGCAAGATTTATATCGATAATGTAAAAATCGAAATCGCCGTTAGCTGAATGAAATTAAATTTTAGTGGTAAGATGTAAAATATGAACAATTACCTATTTGACAAAAAAAAATTGTTAAGAATATCTTGACAGTAATATAATACGAATTATTTCGATTATGTACGTAACGTTCGTAATTGAACCTCTATAGACTTTTATATCCTATATTTTATAAATAAACCCACAGAAAAGTATACTCTCCAAGAAAATAAAATAAAATGAGCGATGAAAATATTTGGGACAAGGTTTTGTGGGACACAGTGTGAAGTGTTGTTTGACGTGTGATGCGATAAAGAGCAGTATCTAGTATGATATATTATAAACAGGAATATCAAAGTTCAATAAGACACACAAAACAATTATTAAGTATGTGTAATAAATATTTTTAACAATTTTTATCAATTTTATCTGACATTGAACGTGAAGTTCGGTGTCAAAAATGATAAGTATCTCTAAGTATTATAGACTTGACAGAACTTTGGGTCAAGATGAATGCCACTTTAAGAAACGTGTGTAAGCTCATAAAAAATATTTCGCTGGAATGATGACGTCATATGTTGTGATACGCGTAAGATGAACACGGGCGGTTGGTTTTGGGCTTAGGCAGAGGGCAGTCTAGGAAACGCCGCCGTCAAGGCACATGTGATTTGGTTACAGAAACAAGAACAGTAAAGTAAGAACATGCAATAAACGAAACGATAGTATAATTGTACAGGAGAACACCGCTTTTTATTGGTATGATAAGATGATGAACACAGACGGTTCTTATCCTAACTCCTAACTAATATTATAAATGCAAAAGTGAGTTTGTATATTGGTTTGTTACCTCTTCACGCTTTATCTATTCTTCAAAATTCGCATACACATAGTTAGGAGTACTGAGAAGGACATGGTACCTTTTATCCCGGAAAAAGTAATGTTCCCGTGGGATACACGAGCGAAGCCGCGGGCGAAAGCTAGTACGTGTATAAAGATAAAGTATTATACTTAGTCCATAGCTTTTTAAAATTCAAAATGAATTAAAATCAAAATAAATGTCGTTAGTTTGCTCAAAGCTAAAGGTTTTTTCCCCTTTGGATATATTACAAAATCCTGTAAGTACAATAATACGGAACCCCTAGTGTACGCGTCCAACTCTCAGTCGGCCCTTTTTAGGGTTCCGTAGTCCACAAGGAACCCTTATAGTTTTGTCATGTCCGTCCGTCCGTCCGTCCATCTGTCTGTCTGTCCGTCCGGGCTCGTACTCCGACGCTACTGCATCGATTGTCACGAAAATTGGTGGAGATAGATAGGTATTAAAGTTCCAAAATTTGGTTTTTAAAATTATGAAATAATGTTCTTTTGTCAGCCATACAACGAAAAGTGAATTAAAAAAATTAAATTGGACTAACCCCAACGTGTGGGATATCGTTGAAAAGGTCTTTTAAAATGCAACAAAAACTGATTGACTATGTAGTTCAAACCCCCCAGTTTCGAGATAATCTAATACAAAGTTAAAATTTGAGATGTCCCCCCACCGTAACTTTTGAAATATAACTAAAATAATTCTGAAAAAAATGTGGTATAGACCTCAAAGTATGTACTTTCAATTAAAACTATAGCGGTCTCAGTATCATAGATAATTATTTTTTAATACGTCATAAATCGTAAACCACAATTTACCTTTAGAACTTTTATATTATGTTACTTGTTGCTACGGAACCCTTCATGGGCGAGTCCGACTCGCACTTGGCCGCTTTTATTTTTTCTTTTTGTCCTAACAGTAAAATAAAAATTTTAAAATGTACTTAGCTGGTTTAAATCTTAAATAATATTAGATAAAAACCTAGTAATGGATATTATCAACATATTATTCACAGCTTACAAATATGTAGCGAAGTACATTATACACATCGTTTAAAATGCAAACATTAAACCAAACAAACAAATTGGCTCAATTAACTGCTCACGTCCAATGATTGCGGCCATGCAATGCAAATGCAGTTTTATTAACACCCTACAGTACATACCTACCTACCTATATATGTATACAGTAGTGGCTCTGTGAGCTGTAGTCCTCACGAGTCTTTGCATAATCCCTCACATACTGACCACTTGAAGTTTATCGGATGAAAAAGTTGTTCGGATATAAAGTTGCGTCTCAACAAGGGTAAAAAAAATAATTCAACATTTTTGAATAATTTTCGAAATGGCTGAAATATGACAATAAAATTCATATTTCAACCATTCCTAAAAAAAATCTACATTATTATTGACAAGAATGCCAAAGACCTTGCAAAATTGAGAAGAAATAGCCGGGACAGTATAAATGATTTGGCTGTAGTTTACCGACCGGCCGCTTGCCTGACCCTCTTTGGGAATGTATTTGTGCGAAAATTTTTACAACCGGCCGCCGCCCGACATTAACCCTCCTTGGGAATGCGATTGTAGCACGAGATGTTTGTACTTAGTTCTTTAGCCGCCTTTTACGACATCCACAGGAAGAGATGGTCCTATTCTAACCCGGAACCACACGGGTAACATGGTACATCCCTGTATGATAGATGATAGACAATAATGTTTGTTACATACGACTAGTGAGGATGCAATATAAATAAGAATTATTTATGTTAGAGACACAGAGTTACGCTTGTACATACTTACCTATCTATCTATTAGGTAGGGGTAAAAAGTTTTCTTCTTTTACAAGCTTTTATTTGTAAAATTTGTACATGCAGTTTGGCTACCTACCCAAGGTAGGTACAATCTATATATATAGGTATGTTCACTCTTTCTTCGTATTTTGAGATGTATGTGGTGATTTTGTTTGAGCTGAGATCCATAGGTATAGAGAGGTACCTACGAGTATTTACAAAGAATCAATGAAAAATAAAACATTTATTTAGTAATTCACGTACCGTGTAAATGTGCCTTTGCAGGCGCTTTTACACGTCAATATTTTTTGTGTACGTTACGTATAATGTTTATTAGGGTTCCATAGCCAAGTGGCAAAAAACGGAACCCTTATGGATTCGTCATGTCTGTCTGTCTGTCCGTCCGTCCGTATGTCACAGCCACTTTTTTCCGAAACTATAAGAACTATACTGTTTAAACTTGGAAGTAGATGTATTCTGTGAACCGCATTAAGATTTTCACACAAAAATAGAAAAAAAAACAATAAATTTTGGGGGTTCCCCAAACCTTAGAACTGAAACTTAAAAAAATTTTTCATCAAATCCATACGTTTGGGGGTAACTATGGATAGGTCTTCCAAAATGACATTGAGATTTCTAATATCATTATTTTTAACTGAATATTTTGCCCGAGAGACACTTCCAAAATGGTAAAATGTGTCCCCCCCCCTGTAACTTCTAAAATAAATCCCCCTGTAATCTCTAAAATAAGAGAATGATAAAACTAAAAAAATATATGATGTACATCACCATGCAAACGGGTGTACTTTCTTATACAGACAAAAGTTTAACAGATTTTCGTTATTTAGAAAGATTATCATGTCATAGAATAATCAATATGTAGGTTACTCAGTATAAAGAATTTTTAATAATAAATTTTTGGTTGCACAGAAAATCAATAATTAGAATGTTTATTATGAATAATTTGAATTCATAGAATTTTATTACAAATAACATTTACTTTTGCGATGTTTCTAATATCAGAATATCAAATTAAATATTATAATTTTTAATAAGTTTAGTTAATATAATATTTATAACCTAATAAGTTTGCCCTATTCTAGTAAAATGGATAAAACTTTCCCAGTTGGTCACAGTTCTAACCTAACCTAACCTATAAGTTTGCCCTAACCTATATTGTGGTAGCGATTTATAATGTATTCTAACTTTTTATATGGTATTTAATTTGATTAAACAATGTTTTCACTTTATACTTCCTTAAATAATAATTTTCAGTAAAATAAAATTCCATGAAAGATTATACCGAACAAACAATATTCTTTAAAGAAATATTCTACTGTTTGATTAGTTTGTTAAATGAAAATATGAGATTCTAAAATTCATTGAACTGTGTTTCTATAAATTGTGTTTCATTCAAGTAAATAGTCTTTGAAACAATAATATATTTGAAATAAAAATATAAGAATTAAATATTCTATGAAAAATTTTCTGTGAATCGAAATTCTATGAAATTTCAGTCTGTGAAACAAGGGGCACCCCCATGCAAACTTCCACCGA
Organism: Acrobasis repandana; assembly: GCA_963576875.1. NCBI lineage: Eukaryota > Metazoa > Arthropoda > Insecta > Lepidoptera > Pyralidae > Acrobasis > Acrobasis repandana. The sequence continues at coordinate 4,734,447 of OY756223.1, read as the reverse complement.
AAATTGGTTTGAACGAGATCTAGTAAGTAGTTTATCAATAACTTAATTTAACAAACAACACTATTATTAAAACATCGATCAAACTTACAACGAACTACAAGAACTTTTATACTATGTTACTTGCTGCTACTCCGACCGACTCGCCCATGAAGGTTTCTCATGGGCGAGTCGGACTCGCACTTGGCCGCTTTTTTTATATACTATAAAATAAACATTACCAGCGTAATGATACGACAACCATACCTACTACCGTTTCGCAACGACCACTATAAGAAGATCTCAAAGACACAGATATACACTTCAAACTTATACCAGGCCTGTGTCACTCCTAGTTTAGGTATCGAAAATGTACCTACATTATTATTGTCCTGGGTCTTGGGTGTTTATTTATATATATGTATTTATAATAAAATATAGTATCGTTGAGTTAGTATCCCATAACACAAGTTTAAAACTTACTCTGGGGCTAGCTCAATCAGTGTGATTTGTCCTTGTATATATTTGTATAATTACTATGCGCGCTGCCGGCCCCTCGGGGTGGTAAATTCAGTTATAGGAATCGTAGGGGAAAACGGGGTAATGGGAGTCAGCGGGCAATGGCAATCACCCACATATCTACAAAACCAAAAACACTAGTGACGAATATACGATCGCCCCACGACGCTCTTGACCCCTTGCTGTCGGTGTAAGTCGCTCGCGCCAGTATGGCTGCAACAGCGGGAATGAGATAAGTGTTTTATTTTTGCGCCGCGTCGATGTAATTTTTCAACCACTGAAAATAAACGGTAAGTGGCACATAAGTTGAACTATTTGCTTGTATTTTTTTACACGTTTAGCCGGACATTCAAAAGTATGATGCGAAACCTAAATCATGTGTGTAACTAATGTGTATTTTTCTATAATTTTTTTTTCTCATTTTTGTTGTTGTGGGTAATGAGAGTCAAGTGACCACCAGTACTCTCTAAATCTGGAACAGAGGAAATCACTGCAAAACAGTGTATATCCACTATTTCGCAGCTATAAGTATACCACTTGGTATATTTATAGCTGCGAAATAGTGAATTTTCACTGTTTCAGTTGTAGAAAGTACCCACAAATTAAAATGCATCTAGATTATATAACTTAATAATTCTGTTTTTATTGTTTAGATGGCGAAAGTACGTGTAAGAACTACTAAAAGTCAAGTCTGCTAAAAGTTATATCTGCGATTTATGCTAGATTTTCTTTCACTTTAATTGCGATTTGCTTTGACCACAATTGACCTCACCTCGGCACAGAATACATAAGAGTCAAACCTCGGTGCAATGAGAGTCAAATCTGTTTTTTTTCTTCTTCTGTATTTTCCAAAGTTGATTACTATTGATCTTAAATGATAGCTAATTAAGTAGATTTTGTTGTGAGGCGGTTGCAATAAAGATTTTATTTTGTAATAATTTTTTATTTGCATTTTCGCTTAAGTGACTCCCATTACCCCATTTTACCCTATGTCCAGAGTAATAAGGATGAAATTGGCCTGCAATGGCTGTCTAGGTATGTAAGCGAAAAGGTGCTGAGTTCTGACGTGATCTAAATTAAACCATATCGCTAACCACATTGAGTAGATATTTCTTTGGATTTTTTTTGTTGAGTGAGACTTCTGCACGTTATTATTAGTAGTATTAGTCTCTATTCTATGCTTATACCAATCTCTTTTAGGAGTTACCTAAATAACAACCCGCAAAAAAGTGATATGTTTCCCGCCTACTGCCACTATATAAGTTAACCTTTCTTTTACGAATTTCCTCACGTCTTCCTTTATAGCTACATATAAGAATATACAATAAAATTGATAAGCTTGATGTGCTGTAGACTGTACAATCATTAGCATATATCATCGGTAGGCATTACACTTACATAAGAAGCTCATTTAGCAGAGTAATTACAATTCCAAGTGAAGTGTGGAGATTGGAAACTAGTTAGATTAACTTGATCTTGATGGTAGCTGGAGGCTATTAAATAGCATTGAATATCATAGATATGAAGGTGTTAGTACAGGTATACTCGTACATACCTAATCTGACACCTTATTATATTCTGTTTATCTGTTTCATGTAGTTAATAGTGTCGTACAGCGAAGTTAAACAGCTGGCAGATAAGAGATAAATGGAAAAGAATTCATACTCCACCGACAAGAGCATAGCTCTTAAATATAGATAGATAGATTATATTCTCTAACAGACCGAGGTGAAAGATTCTTTGAAAAAAAAGTCTGAATATTCAAGCTGCTTGTCATCCCTTGCAGATCGCAAAAGCCGAGCGAGAGAATGAGCAAAACTTTGAAGAAGAGACTAGCCTAGTAACCGGTTACTGTTTTGATTCTCTTTACTTTTCCACCTTTGAGTCTTATATTCAAGGGCTCCGTCTACCTCGTAAGACGAGATTAATATGTATGTATGCATGAAATTTTACAAAGTTAATGTATTCTGTATCCAAAGTTGGCCAGTGCGGGCTCTGCAGTGCATAATCCTCTAAATGACCGCGTGCATTTTATAGCATCTTTAAAGGCTAAAGCCAGTTCCTGTTGCAAAGCAGTTTAAGCTTAGTTTACATTCTGCATGAAATGTTTTACATGTTTTAGCTTCATTGAGATACAATAGTGTTTGTTTTCATTGCTCTATGCTCTTCCCCTTCGGAATTGCTTGTACCTGCTCTTTGCTTGTAGTAGTAATCCATTTGATTAAAATCAAAATAAATACAAATAATAAAATATGTTATTGAACTTATAATGTTTTTTCCTAACAATAGCTAAGCAAAAATAGCCCATATTATAAATAAACAAATATATATCTCCAAAATCCCCGATCAAATAAAAACGGAGAAAAAAAACACATAAATTTGTTTATAGTAAGTATTTCAGATTTCCAAACGGAAAAAACTGTTTAAGGCCGTACTTGAATTTTCCGGGGTCCAGTGCTGCCCCCATTTAAAATAAATCATTTCAAAGAAAACGGAGACATTATTTAAAATTTTGCAACTACCAAGTCCTAGATAACCCTTTAAAGTATTTTATGAACTACTGTTTACAGTTTATAATGAGAACGTTAAGCTTTACTACGCACATTAGCCAAAAGTGGCCGTTTTTCGCAATTGTGCGTAGTAAAGCTTAACCTTCTCACTTTAAATTGTAAACAGTAGTTCATAGAATACTTTGAAGGGTTATCTAGGACTTGGTAGTTGCAAAATTTTAAATAATGTCTCCGTTTTCTTTTAAATGATTTATTTAAAATGGGGACAGCACTGGATCACGAAAAATTTAGGTACGGCCTTAAGGCCGTACCTAAATTTTCCGGGGTCCAGTCCAGTGCATTTAAAATAAATCGTTTCAAAGAAAACGGGTACATTATTTTAAATTTTGCTACTATCAAATCCTAGCCCTTCAAATTATTTTATGAACTACTGTTTACAGTTTAAAGTGAGAACGTTAAGCTTTACTACGCACATTTGCGAAAAACGGCCACTTTTGGCAAATGTGCGTAGTAAAGCTTAACGTTCTCATTATAAACTGTAAACAGTAGTTCATAAAATACTTTGAAGGGTTATCTAGGATTTAATAGTAGCAAAAGTGGCCGTTTTTCGCAATTGTGCGTAGTAAAGCTTAACGTTCTCACTTTAAATTGTAAACAGTAGTTCATAGAATACTTTGAAGGGTTATCTAAGACTTGGTAGTTGCAAAATTTTAAATGATGTCTCCGTATTCTTTGAAATGATTTTTTTTAAATGGGGGCAGCACTGGACCCCGGAAAATTTAGGTATGGCCTTAAGGCCGTACCTGAATTTTCCGAGAATACTTTGAAGGGTTATCTAAGACTTGGTAGTTGCAAAATTTTAAATGATGTCTCCGTTTTCTTTGAAATGATTTTTTTTAAATGGGGGCAGCACTGGACCTCGGAACAGGTACAGCAGGTACGGCCTTAAGGCCATACCTAAATTTTCCGGAGTCCAGTGCTGCCCCCATTTAAAAAAAATCATTTCAAAGAAAACGGAGACATCATTTAAAATTTTGCATTTTGATTTTTTTTAAATGGGGGCAGCACTGGACCTCGGAAAATTCAGGTACGGCCTTAAGGCCGTACTTGAATTTTCCGGGGTACAGTGCTGCCCCCATTTAAAATAAATCATTTCAAAGAAAACGGAGACATTATTTAAAATTTTGCAACTACCAAGTCCTAGATAACCCTTTAAAGTATTTTATGAACTACTGTTTACAATTTAAAGTGAGAACGTTAAGCTTTACTACGCACAATTGCGAAAAACGGCCACTTTTGGCTAATGTGCGTAGTAAAGCTTAACGTTCTCATTATAAACTGTTAACAGTAGTTCATAAAATACTTTAAAGGGTTATCTAGGACTTGGTAGTTGCAAAATTTTAAATAATGTCTCCGTTTTCTTTGAAATGATTTATTTTAAATGGGGGCAGCACTGGACCCCGGAAAATTCAAGTACGGCCTTAAAATCTTTATATAAAATAGATAATTTAAAATTCAATAGCTGGTTTTTTTGTAGTTATTGATGATTATAAACATTAACTCCTAGAAAAAAATTCAAATGACCACACAGACCTACCACTGACCAGTATTGTTCTTTGAACTTCTTTGGCCCTGCGTACTCGTATGACAGGGTAAAAATGAAATTTTTTCACAAATGTATGTAGGTAGGTACCAGAGATGTTGGAGACATCCTTTCTTGATCTTTGGTAGGTACATGGGCATTTGAAATCAGAATTATTGGAGGTACAAGCTCTTTGTCGGAAATAAACAAAGAAAGATACAAATAATTGAGAGAAGGTCCAAGCTCTTTGGAAATAATGCTAGGCCTCAGTGCTTGGCACACAGATAACCCCCAATAGATTCCGCATGTTATAGATTCTCCAAAGATTCAAAGTCACCAATTTTGGTGGAAAGAACGGGGTGCGGGGAACGAAACAATGAGACTCTCATTGGCTAACTCAAGGTCGTCGTAAATAATAACAAATTTATAGGGATTTCCGTAGTATCGATAAAAATATCGATAAATTTTGGCGGGAAAAGCATTTCTTGGGGGAACTGTTTTTTATATTTGGGCGAAGAAAAAAGGAAAGTTAGGTTAATATGTTCATGTTTTCACAAGTTAGTCCTAAAATATTTTTGTGACGACTTGATTAGCAGATGCTGATTGTAGGCTATGATAGATTGTCTGCAAGTAATTAAATATAGGTACTTATTTTAATATTTATGAAAGTGGGTTTAAGCATTTAATAGAGCACCCGCCAGTAGAATGAGAAGTCGTGCGATTGAATTTTGTTCGGGCATAGAGCATTGAGATTTTTCAAGAAATTTTAAATTTTAATTAGAATAATACGGAAAAGCTTTTAATTTTTCCGTATTATTCTAATTAAAATTTAACATTGATATTACGATATATAGCGAAAAGTAATATAAATATATATATACACAAGGAATTAGGGGAAATCCTTAGAATAATAAAGAGAATATAATAAAACATGTGAACTAAAAATCATCATTTATTAGTTTCGTTTTTTATACATCAACTAAAATCAGAACAAATCAGAATATTATCTTAATTTTAAGATTCATAATATAATTAGCAATAGCCCGCGGCTTCGCCCGCGTATTGAAAGAATTTATTGCACATCATGAGCCATGTGGTGTTCGACTGGCTGTTTGGTTCGAAAGGCGACTAACGACATCAAAGCAGAATATCTGAGACCTCCTAACACCAGAAAATGGGTAGCAGCGTAACAAATACTAAAAACTAAAAATTTAATTTTTCTTCAGTAATTAGGTTTCTTTTTTCTAATTCTTGTAACAATAATTGTAAAGAGGTAATTTTTCTTTTTATTTTTCGGCTTTGATCACACTGTTTTCTTAACATTTAATTTTTTTTTGACAAAGTGTGCTTCATTTCTATTATCCTTCTACATAAACGTTTTTTGGTAGGCGAGTCATACATAGATGGAGATACGTCTGTCGCACCGTGAAACCGTCTTTTTCTTGTCGGAGTATTGTGACAAAGATCTTGCATACTTTGCTCTTCTCCGTTGATCTAAAACAAATAGGTTGAATTAAGATTTATCAAACTGGACAAAGAAAAATAACAGTTATAAACATAGCAATACTGGTTGTTTTTTCATATACGCACCGAATTTGAGAGAGCCTGCAATGAGCTTACTGCAGACAAATTCAAGGATGAGCTCGTAGGAAAATTACCCTCTACAATGAGTTTAGTTGCAGAATTAGTTGCAGAAAGAAATGAAATGTAGTAAACTAATCCCCTTATTCAAAAAAGGAGAAAAAACAGACCCTGGCAACTACAGACCTATCTCTATTCTGCCAGTTTTGAGTAAGGTGTTCGAAAAGATAATGCTCAATCAAATGCTACTTCACTTTAAGACCAATAATCTTTTCCATAGCCAACAATACGGCTTTACTGCTGGAAAATCGACCACTGATGCAGGAGTAGCACTTATTACTAATATCTACGACGCGTGGGAAAACAGAAATGATGCAATTGGATCATTTTGCGATCTTTCTAAAGCATTTGATTGCGTTGATCATCCAACACTTTTGCTCAAATTTCGTCAATACGGTTTTGATGATAAGTCAATTAAATTAATAGAATCTTACTTAACTGATAGGCTTCAAACTGCTGATATAAACGGCGTAAAATCACACGGGTCTAATGTGAAAATGGGCGTACCCCAAGGTTCAATTCTAGGACCGTTCCTTTTCTTAGTTTATGTCAATGACTTGCCTTACATGGTTGAGAAAGAGGCTGACATGGTGCTGTTTGCTGATGACACCTCGCTAATATTTAAAATAGATCGACATAACAGTGATGCTAGCGCGGTGAACAGCACCTTATCTTTAATTTCTGATTGGTTTTCGGCCAATAACCTCATGTTAAATGCGAACAAGACCCAATGCATTCGATTCTCTCTTCCTAATGTGAATCAAGCCTGTGTTGACATACTAATTAATGGTCAGAAACTCGATCTGGTTGAAAGTACTACCTTTTTAGGAATCACAATTGATTCGAAACTTCAATGGGGCGCTCATATAACTAAACTTTCTAATAGGCTTAGCTCTGCGGCTTACGCTGTTAGGAGAATAAGACAATTGACAGATGTAGCAACTGCTAGACAAGTGTACTTTAGTTACTTTCACAGTCTAATGTCTTACGGGATACTTCTATGGGGGAGTGCAGCGGACATTCAGACTATTTTTCTTTTACAAAAAAGAGCAATTCGTGCTATTTACGGTTTAGGATCGAGAGACTCACTGAGGGAATTATTCAAGGAAATAGGTATACTTACTTTTGCATCACAATTCATATTTGAAAATATAATGTATGTAAGGAAAAATATTTCCATGTTCAATAAAGTAAGTGATTTTACAGATAGAAATTTACGTAATAAGAATGACTTAGTTAGCCCGTATTACAGGCTGAATACAGTCAGTAAGTCTTTTATGGGGAAGTGTATACTTTTTTATAATAAATTGTCAGAATCGGTCCTTGATATGCCAGACAGAAAATTCAAAGCTTATGTAAAGAAAGTACTTTGTGAGAAGGCTTATTATAGGACCGATGACTATCTTAAAGACAAAAAGGTCTGGCTTGAGCTTGGCGCGGGTCCCTCTTAAAGGTTTGTATACTTAGACATGTCATAATTTTGGGTACATTGGTACATACTAAATTTACAAATTGACATTATTTTAAATTTCGTAATTCTTATAATTCAATTTAATTATGACATAATAAACAATGTAATCTCTGTCCATCTATATAACTAATTTTAAGTTTTTAGTTTGTTAGTTGACGTCTTTGGAGAAAACGTGCAGTGCAGTTTGTTGCCGCTTCTTCTGCACTTGCGCCTAGGAAGCGGCGTAAACTTAGCTTTAAGTAACGATTTGACGTCAACATTTGTGCAAAACAAAACAAAGTGACTATTATTAAGAGATATTATAAATATCCTATGATAATAAAGATATTTTGAATTTTTTGAATTTTGAATTTTGAATCAAATGTCTGAAATTAAAATAAGATTCATCAAATTAAGGTTGAAAAATAAAAAAATCTTTATTTATGACCAGGAAAAGTCCTGAGACACAAACAATTATCAACGATGACACCTGCAGTAGTTAAAAACTGTGTCGCAGATTTCAACGATAAGATAATGCGTTTTTCATAAGGATGTTAGAATACTTATTTTTTTAATATACGCACCGAATTTGAGAGAGCCTGAGATGAGCCTTCATTAAAATTACCTCCCTCAGTTGTATTAGGAATAGGAGTATGTACCTGAAAACATATTAAGAGTAAGCAAGTTTTAAAAAAATACAACTACTAATCAGAGAATGTCTGAAATTGAATGTTTCATTCAAGAAAATATTAAAATTATTTTACATAAGCGTAGAACGTTAGGGATTTCACAAAGACGTACCAAAGTCGGTAAATATAAGCTTGGAATAGCAGAATCCATCAGTCGTCTTCTATTCTTTGTACGATAAAAGTTGTCTTCAGAAAAATGCCTAGAACACACCACACTATGTGGCTTAGGATATCAATTTTTCTCACGACATGTTAATGATATCCATTTTTCTTTTTTCGTCGGGTTTTTAGGGAACCTTGAAATAAAATACACAATTAAAATCTTTAATTTGAATTTATCGTCATTTAATCTATAAAATATAAAAGCAATAAATCGATAAATGATTCTTCCTTAAAATTGAAAGGGGTACAGCACTACGGTAAAACGTGACGTATCGACAAAAAGGACAAACATATACATTGACACTTGAGAAAGAAAGAGATGCTTCCAAAAGACATCAACGTCACCCCATTTTGGTACTCAAGTGATTATTGTTTGTATGCATGTCCGACCATCATAAAGTGAACTCTGCACGTAATTAAATGAAATTAATTAAATAATTTACCTGTGAAAAGTTACACCATCCTTTTGGAGATTTGATGTTCTTGATGATTTTCAGCACCATTTTATGCAACAAGTACTCATTTTGTCAACACTTATCAAATCTTATGTTATTTTTGGAAATGTTTACGAAACCACCTCACACCTCGAAGTTCTGGTCACTACTAATGGACGGCATATATGCAATTTAATTTATCAGTGCAAAAGCATATATGTGTGGTGACCGCGGACGCCCCTACAAGCGGAATCTATTGGGGGTTATCTGTGGCTTGGCATTATGACAGAATTAGGTACTGACTGACTTTTTATTTACTGTCACGAATTTTTTTGCCCAATGATGGACTGAACTGGCTCCAAAAATTTGAGAATCCTGTGAGCCTGTCTTATAGGTAAGTTCGCATTTTCTTTTCGTTTACCCTCAGATCAGGGATTTACCTTTATGTAAACGGCGTCACCCACTAAGATACGAAGTAAAATAGATAACTATAACTACGTATTTTACGAGTTAATATTATGCATGGTTTCTGTAGTGATGTGCAGAGGCATTACTCGAGTCGGACTCGATACCTCTCGAGTCTTGGACACGGATCCTGGACTCGAATTCTGGAGTCAAGTAAGGATCCGAATACTATACAAAATGATACGAGACTTGGACTCGAATCCTGGACTTTCTGGACTCAAGGGTCCGTATACCATACAAAATGACACGAGCCGACTCGATTAAAAAAATTGGCGACTCAGCACAAGGACGTACCCAGGGCGGGGGGGTCCGGACTAATTGATCGGCCCATGATTTTGAACCTACGAGCTTTATTCAAGGAAAGTACTCTTTATGCGAAATAAAAATTCATGACTAAAAAAAAAAAAATTAAAACTGTTGACTCACGTCATATAGTCGGAAAATACTATATCACGTTAGTCAACCGTTTTAAATTTATCAATTATGGATTTATCTCATGTTAGTTTTAATAAAATAAAAATACATATGTCTACAATTGCATACCAAAAATCGCCCATTCTAATGTCACCTTTTACAAGTCTATTTACGAGAAAAATTGATCACTAGCCTGGACGGACCCCCCTCCTCCGAAAAAAATCCTGGGTACGTGCTTGATTCAGCACATCACTATTTTGTACCCGTTCGGATTTCAAACTAACCGCAACATTCTAAGCAAACCAAAACTTGAGCTGCAAGCCGATATTGTTGTTCCGTACTGAAATAGGTTGATCTCTGTCCACTAATGGATTTGGTGTTATTCTACGTAGGTATTTATTTATCCCTAGCGGCATATATAGAGCCAAGGGTGCGAAAACCCTGCTTAGCAAAATGGCGGATATTATGTTATACGCCGGCCTGTTTATCTTTATGTTGTTACGTTAGATCTTTTAAACTACGCAACTGATTTTAATTCGGTTTTCGTCAAGAGGAAAGTTATGAGTACTTACATCTATAATAAATACCCATGCGTAATTTCTCATATTTCAATGTAGGTATTCGCCCATTATAATGTCACCTTTTACAAGTCCATTTATTTACGCGAAACATCACTCGCCTGGACGGTCCCCCCGAAAAAAAAATCCTACCTACTTGCTTGTCTCGAATCAGCACATCACTATTCTTTATCCGTTCGGATTTCAAACTAACCGCAATATTCTATGCAAACCAAAACTAGCGCTGCAAGCCGATATTGTTGTTCCGTACTGAAATAGGTTAATCTCTGTCCACTAATGGATTCGGTGTTATTCCACGTAGGTATTTATCCCTGGAGGCATAGATAGAGCCAAGGGTGCGAAAACCCCGCTTAGCAAAATGGCCGATATTATGTTACACCACCTGTTTTTCTTTATGTCGGTATGTCTTTCAAACTACGCAACTGATTTATTTGCGGTTTGACAAAAGATAAAGTAATTTAAGAGGATGGTTACATACATACCTACACATACCCATGCGTAATTTTTCATATTTCAATGTAGGTAGGTATGTTCCTTGGGAAAAGTTGTTCAGTATCATGGACTAGACTAGAATTCAGCTGAATTCATCCTTAAGGCCGTACCTGAATTTTCCGGGATCCAGTGCTGCCCCCATTTAAAATAAATCATTTCAAAGAAAACGGAGACATTATTTAAAATTTTGCTACTATCAAATCCTAGATAACCCTTCAAAGTATTTTATAAACTACTGTTTACAGTTTATAATGAGAACGTTAAGCTTTACTACGCACATTTGCGAAAAACGGCCACTTTTGGCAAATGTGCGTAGTAAAGCTAAACGTTCACATTATAAACTGTAAACAGTAGTTCATAAAATACTTTGAAGGGTTATCTAGGATTTGGTAGTAGCAAAATTTTGAATGATGTCTCCGTTTTCTTTGAAATTATTCATTTAAAATGGGGGCAGCACTGTACCTCGGAAAATTCGAGTATTGTTGATAGATTTTTTTAAATCGGTCCAGTTATTAGTTTATCCGATACAAACAAACACAAACGCACAAAAACACACATAACTTGATTTCATCAATATTTTCGTGAATATAATAAAAAAAAAAAATTGTACCTAGTGCGTTCTACTTTTACTACTTGTATAAAAAAATTGGTTTGTAAAGGCATTTTATTGCGGGTATAAAAATAATTAAAATATTTTTTTAGGTTTTTAAATAAATAATTTTCCAATAAAAATCAAAATAATAAAAATAAATGTCGGGACTTGAACCCGAAGCACATATTTATTATATTACAGACCGCTGCGCCATTATTACTGCGGTAAAGTGGACGAAATTAAACATAGCATGTTCCTAAAGAAATCTCTCGTAAAAAATCATAATTTGAGGCTGACAAAATCGAGCACACGTCTTGCCTCTACAACATTGACTTGAAGACTGGGCTTGTCGTCGGAATGGGACAAGTTTATATGTGTCGAACAGTGAAGAGCGACATAGGGAGATATCGGTGTGCTTGGGTTATTTTTACGTTTTTTTATATTATTAGCCAGATATTAATAAATTATAAATATATTTTTTAAAATAATTTTATTACTACAGTTTCTTAGATATACCTGTGGCCGTTATTTTGAACAAATATTTGCTGGTTGAACATGCGGCATTTATCTAAACTAGTCACATAAAGAAAAAGGAGAGGTAACTTTGGATTTATTTTCTATCGAGAAAATTATAAGCTCTAAAAATCTATACAACCATACAACCATCCATACACCCATCCGTACATCCAGCCATACTTACCATCATTCGCATTTATTAAAATATATGTAGGATTTAATTTGAACCACGTACTTGTAGGTATGTAAAAATATATTGACCTTTCTGTACTACTCTCGTGTTTAGTCTATATTACCAAAAAGGACATGGCCGTGTTTGAAGACGCCGAATCTATATATTCATGTCAATGCAAGAGGTATTTACATAATGAGCAATGTAACAATTTATAAGCTGTACTATGCTAACAACCACACCAACCATTATTGCGTACAACAACAACTCTTGCTATAATTGATATTGCTAGTGAAAAGACTGGTTAACATAGCTATTCATATTTTATTCTACAGTGCATTGTAAATTACTTATAAGTACTTCAAGTTGTTAATGTAAGGCAGAGCCATGCCTACTCAACTGGTTCTTATGAAAACCAGCGTCTTGGCCGCAGAAAGCCTCGACATAATGCTGAGAATAACCATTTTGGTAGCATATTTTGTTTTTTCTTTCATGTTCAATTTCATTTGTTATTTTTATGCTCCAAATAAAGATTTTCTATTTCTAATCGCGCATTTTCATTTACATCCCATTATGCTAATGCTCGTACTAGTTTGACGTCAAAATTATTAGGACTCTCCCTCTAACGAACCGAGTGGAGTATCAAGCTTAATTTATTCATAAATTCCGTCCAGAACCCCGACTCGTCCACATATTGAAGTAATTAAACGTGATTTTGGAGACTTGATTGTGGGTGTCTAGTCACTTTACTATTAATTGACCAAGCAAGCTAAATGTCTTATAGTTTCAAGATTGGCCAAAAATGCTGTCTGTTCTCGCCTAGAGATCGCATTTTTCAACCAATGTTGACAAAAATTGGCACACAAGTTCTTTGAATATTTTTTCTTTTAAGTCTATTCCGATTTTTCATTGGGGGAGAAATAAGGAAAAATGGGGGGAACTTTTCTATAGCGTTTATTGACGGATGCACTCTAATGACTTCATTCGACACACGATGTTGCAAAAAAAATTCCGAAAGGCGGGAGTGGAGGGCGGGAAACTTCCCCAGTTTGCTGTAGCGTTAGGTATATATCGACGGATTTCACTGAAATGGCTTTGCTAAGCCAGGGGAAATGGGGAAGTGTTGTTTATAAGAGCTGGCAGGGTCTGCTGTTCTCACAGAACCACTAGTTAATAAGATTTTATTGACAAGTCGCATTCGTAAAATTTTGTGAGCAGATTCGTCAGTTCCCTACTATATGGAATTTTTGTCGATTCAATTTTTTTAGCAATTCTTTCAAACGGCGGAGCCATGGAGGTTTTAAGGTGCGATGAACATTTATTCAGTTTTGACTCTCAGTTTTAAGCTATGCAAAACAGACTACAGTTCACAGAGCCACGTCTTATACAGGTGACTTTTTAACCACCAGCCAAATTTTTAGAGCAAATTCAGTCCATGGACTACTTTCTCCAAAAATATATATATTGTAAATAGATAAAAATTCTGATCTGTATGGCAAGACAATTTTTTTTTCGTTATTCGTTATGGAAAGTAGTTCAGTATCATGGTCTGAACTTGCTCCAAAAATTTGGCTGTTGGATAAAAAAACGCCCTGTATTTATGGGAAACAAGAGCTTTGCCGAACCTATTACGACGAAAGTAAGTTCAATAAACGCGAGATGCTTTACACAAACAGCGTTAGATCGCATGAGAAACACCCGCATCCGCGGCAGCCATCAGGAATGAAATCGGTAGGTAGGTGCCTCCGTCACTGATTCAACACGCTTTTGAAGATTTAAACAGTCAAACAAGATTCGTCATAATAGTGTTTAGTTCAACTGCACGCTGTTTTGTAAAACCTATTTTAGCATTGCTTGAACGCAAAATCGTGCGCAGTTGACGCGAGCTGAGCACGGGTTGGTTGAATTGTGTGGTAATACAAAAGCGTGCAGACCGGTGTCGCCAGTTGAACACGGAAGGGGAAATACAGCGGCGGCCGGCGGAGGCGCCGGAGCCCGGCAAACGTGATAGACCCAAGAAATTCTGGCTTGACGTTGTCAAGGATGATATGCGTGCCAATGGTTTTACAATCAAGGATGCGCAAGACCGAGCGAAGTGGAGAAGTAAAAGCCGGAAAGCGGACCCCGGGCTCCGCAGCGTTGACGCTGAGAATGCAACTGGATATACGCTAAGATGAAAGAGAGTATACCCAAACAGCAAAAATATTGCTCTACAGTAAAAACAATTAAGTACTGTCTGTGGCTCTACCTGATTATAAATCAAGTTTAGAACTTACTTTGGGGCTAGCTTAATCAGTGTGATTAATAAAAAAAAAACAAAATAAAATAAAATAAAAATTACAATAACATGAAACTACAAATAAACTAAATAAATACAATACAATACAAAAATCTTTATTGCACTAAATAAGTAACATTAAAAATAATTAAATCAATCTAGAAAAAAATATTAATAGAAGGTATCAGGGCGGGACTTTAGCAAAGCACCAACCTATGAAAGGTTGAGAAAAAGAAAAACCAATACAATACAATACAATACAAAAATATTTATTGCACTAAATAAGTAACATTAGAAATACAAAAACTATCTAGAAAAAAATATTATACATAATATTAAATTATTTTTGACTAGCAGTCCACCCCGGCTTCGCCCGTGGTACACACATAGCCTATGTCACTCGGATAGTGTAGCTTTCAAATGGTGAAAGAATTTTTTAAATCGGCCCAATACTTTTTGAGCCTATTCATTACAAACATACAAACATACAAAAATAGGTATAAATCTTTCCTCTTTATAATATTAGTGTAGAAGTGTAGATATACCCAGCGTATTAGGTGTCAAATTGATTGATAAAGTTAGAAACACCACACTGCGCTCCATGACAAAAGTTACGGATGTAGGCAAGAAAGCAGCTAAGTTGAAGTGGGATTGGACGGGTCACTTTGGTCGTATGCATCCGGAAAGATATGCCCATATTGCCACAGACGGGTTCCAACAGATGGATACAGGAAGAGAGGTGGACCGAGGACGAGATGGGCAGACGATTTGCGTGCATTTGATAAGGAATAGAAAGTGAAGACCAAGGATAGGGAATTGTGGAAGAAAAGAGGGGAGGCCTTTGCCCAGTAGTGGGACATAAATGACTAATTAAAAAAATACCCAGCGTGTCACAGACAACAGACATTAAGGCTGTAAAGCGTGCCAAAGAAATATACATTTTTAAACGAACATAACCCTCCTTCTGGCACAGTCAGCGCATGTATAAATTAGAGCAAAAAGGCTGAGATATGATATTTCTCAATCTTTATGGTAAAATGAGGAACGTCAAAATAGCAGCTGTCATGTGTGATACTCATTTCGTAAACACAGAAAGAAATTACTAGTCCAATCCAGCCCATGGAGAGTTTTTGGGAAATAGTAGAAAATTCAAAATAATGTTATGAGCCTCAATGAATAGAATCCTCAAGGTAGCAGGAAAGCCCTGTTCATGTCCCGAAGGAAGGATATGCCACGCCTGCACCAGTAAAAAGAAGAAATCTTTCTTAAAGTAATTGTCTCGTTTTTTACACATTTACTAAAAAACAAAGTGATGTATTTTTACGTTGTGGCCAAGTATAAAAGGTAAAAATAACCCAAGCAATGTACATGCAATCATCTACAATAAAAAAAATGTATTAAGTACATATTTAAACGCTGTATTCACAAAAAATCTCAACAAAACGTCGACAAAAATATTACAATAAGTCAATGATTACAACCATGTTATAATGCGCGGATTTAGCGTTTTGGGCACGATGGACCCGCAACCGCAACGAACCCATATTAGACTTGTGACGTTACATTTACTAGTGTTGGAACTATACCACAGAATACATAAGAGTACAAAACTATACAGTATCTTTACACTGTACAAAATCTTGGTCAGGACGTCATATATTTTATCATCTCCTTTGTAGGACGCACCTCAGAATACTGAAAAAATTGTTTTGTATATAGAAAACTGAACAATTTGTCCAGTATTCTGAGTTATGCACTATATCATGAGCGAGTTCATACTCCTGCTAGCACTTTGCTCACACCGATTTTTAGGTGACTGGGACCACCTTTTTTGAGGGCTGAGTCCGCACCTGTTTTAAACGATGTTCAATCAAGTAAACGAAAAAATAAGAGTGCTAAAGTTTTCTGTAACATTCAGCTTTTGAGTTTTCGATTAGTTTTTGACAATGGATCTGTTAAATCTGATGGATCCTCTGTTCATCAAAAAGCCGAAGTTCGGCTATTTGATGAACGGAGGATTCATTTATGAAAATTTGAATATGTATTCAATCGAATGAATTAAACAACTTTAAGACTGAACTCGAAAAAGTTTTTAGTTCTTAGGTACTCAATAGGTTCTCCGCTTCTAACTTTCTCTTTGATAAAGCATTAAGTTAAGTAAGTACTTTTTGTTAAAAGAATCCTTTCGCAAATATTGTCCATCTCTCTTTACTTCATAATATACTCAAATTCATTTTTAACAGATTATTGTTTCTAAAATAAGTTCAATATTGCTGAGCTTGTTGCCTTAAAATCAAAATAAATACTTATTTGTTTATTGTATTGTTTTAGGCCCCGCATTCATGTCACACAACCAAAGCATCCACATATCCCTATCAGAGTTACCCACTTCACAGAAAAACAGGGGAAACTCGTTAAAATAAAAGATAGCTACAGTAATTTTAAAAAGGATCCTGGGCAACCGACGGGTAACATATGTAGATGGTACAGACGCCATAGAGCAGCAAGAGAACAGAAATTATACGATCAAGCAGAACGTAGAGCTTACGAAAAAGAAAAGAAAAGACTTGACAAAGCGCAAAGAAAATTCGACAAAACACAACAAAAGTTCGAGAAGACACAAAGAGCAGTCAAAGAAGCAGAAGAAAGAAAATTTAAAAAGGAACAAAGACAAATCGAAAAAGAAAGACTAAGAACATTCCAAGTGGATCAACTCGAAATAGAAAAAGAATTAAGGGAGCAAGCTATTAAAGAGAGGGAGAAGGAAGTATTAGAACATTTTAAAGCACAAGATGAATATAAGAGTGTCTATACGCCACAGTTACGGGTAGAACCTACTCCTACTTACGAAACTAAGGAAGAAAAGACATCAAAGAAACGAAAGGAGAAAAAAGTGAAAACTAAAAAATTAAAGGAAAATAAAAGAGTACTCGTTAAAAAATTGTAAGTACTTATAAGTCAACAACTAATTTAGTGAAACTGAATTGATGGATCGATTAGGTACCGTAAACAAGGAACCTTTAGATATAGTTTCGTCATGTCCGTCTGTCCGTCCGCGGCTTAGCTAATAGACTAGACTGTTAGTAATAGAAAACTGTAATTTTGCATGAGCATAAATATATACGAGTATCACGCTGACATAGCGGTAAAATATAATGTAAAAGAAATCTATCCCCTATAGGTACATAAAGTGGATTCGAGATATACAACTTGTTAATGAAATAACGCAAAACCTCTCAGATGGTACCTCAGTCCATGAAACTGAACAACTTTTGTTCTACCTACAACTTTCACGAATCCCAAAAAAAAATATTTGAATTTTCATACAAACTGATCAGCTGATCGAGTCAATTTGTATGAAAATCCGAATATTATTTTTGGCATTTTGGGAATGTTATATGTATAACAAAAGTTGTTCAGTTCCATGGCCTGAGTTACATCCTGAGAGGTTTTGCGTTATTTCATTAAGGCCGTAAGTACCTGAATTTTCCGAGGTCCAGTGCTGCCCCCATTTGAAATAAATCATTTCAAAGAAAACGGAGACATCATTTAAAATTTTGCAACTATCAAGTCCTAGATAACCCTTCAAAGTATTTTATGAACTACTGTTTACAGTTTATAATGAGAAATTTAAGCTTTACTACGCACATTTGCCAAAAGTGGCCGTTTTTCGCAAATGTGCGTAGTAAAGCTTAACGTTCTCATCATTAAATAATGTCTCCGTTTCCTTTGAAATTATTTATTTTAAATAGGGGCAGCACTGGACCCCGGAAAATTTAGGTACGGCCTTAACTCGTTGTAGGATATGTTTTTTCATACATCCCATAGTGTGGGTATCGTTGTATCGATAGTTTTTGATTCAGATATCTGTTTGCAAAATATTTTAAGCTTAGTTAGTTAGTTAAGATCTTTATTGCACCAAAACATAATGATACAGAATAATAGATTAAAGAAAACAGATGTCAAAAGGCGGCCTGCAAAAGCTTAGTTGCCTCTTGAACCCCAAATGACATTTCTATCTTAGATTCAAGGTGAGGTAAACCTTCCCATCTGCTAACCAGATGAAAATTATTTTTATCAAATAAAATATGTTTCTGAACAAATACCAATAGGCTTGCCGTAAAAAATGTCTGGGCTATTTTTAATTAAAATTAAAAAAAATAATGGCTACTTCACTGACTTGCAGACACCGGAAGCGCAGGGCCCTACATTTATCTACATTTCCTCGAAGCGTTTCGTCGCATTTTTGTACCCATAAAAACGGTCATTCTCCAGATTTTGATCTCCGACTAGTTAACTGGTCGCTTTTTTTCCTCCACTTGCTTTTTCACATAAATTAACACCAAATGTAAAAAACTATCGACAATACAATGTTTTGTTCTGGCAGAGAATAAATCCTGGAAAATGACCAAAATTCTGTTTTTTTTTTCAGTAACAGCCATGAAACCTGGAAGGACCGCTTCTCCCACTGGTTCTACCGATTTTGTTGTCAGCTCTACTGCTACGTCACGTGTGTTTTAGCCGTCGTTTTCGTTATTATATTCATAATTTGATATGAACTTGTAAATCTGATAGTAAAGGTATTGTTCACTTAGGTAGTACTAGTATGTTTTTTATTGGATTTTATGAAATAATACTAAGGAAGACGCTGCGCCAAGACATATATATAGTTTGGCCAAGAGAACAAATGCGGGATTTGTTTAAAAAAATAATGTCCGTATGAATTGAGGTGCCAACGCCGATTTTTAAAAACTAACACCCCATTTACGATACAATACCCTTTATTGCACGAAAGAAAAATACAAGAAACTAGGAAATGAGCAAAAGGCGGCCTTATCGCTAGCTAAGAAATTTTCAAAGTTCACTCCTAACCCTTACTCCACTACCATCGTTCCATCTAGCCAGGTGCCCTGCAGAGTCCCCTTACCCTAGACTTTTCTATATTAACGTAGTCTACTAAAATAATGCATACTGGAAATAACGGAAAATATACCGCTTTTATTTATTTTTGGTAAGGTTTCGTCCGGATTGCACCGAACGTGGTCTCAGCCTGACTGAAGCAGCGATGTTAGGCGGCCTCCTCCCCGGTGTGCTTTGTTAATTTATTTGTCTCTACATTTTTACAAGAGGCTCTTTAGAGCAAGATATGGGTATGCCTTTATCGTGTCACAATTCCATTTCTGCAAACTTTATTGCAGGTAGGACATGACAAGGAACTCCAGTAGGTGATTCTTTATATAAATTAGCTCTCCACATTAATATCTAATAAGATTTCTAATGTTACGTATAGGAATGAGACTTGTCAATAAGAAGGGAGAAGAAGATGAGAAAGAGAGAGGGAGAGAGAAGATGTTTGGGCATCTTATATGTAGCACAATTTCACAGAAAAACATGGAAGGAAAGGTGGAAGCATGGAGATGAAAACGAAGACCAATGTCTTCCATGGATGAAATAAAAGAAAAAGCAGAAGTCGTGTCGTATAGGGAGGTCAAACATTTACCTCAGCATAATCCCAGTTGCATCCTCTGCTGTAATACTGCAAAGCCCAGGGTCCGCATTCTGGCTTTTTCTTCTCCTCGCATTCGCACGTTCTTGAGCATCCTTGGTTGAAAGACTAACACATCATCTTTGTAGTTCTCAAAAAAAATTCACGTGTTATATATGTCGTCTACATCTTGTTATGTCATCCTATTTATATTATAATATATAAACCTACATTACCACTGACTCACTGACTGATTGACATAGTTGTTTGACCTGTTCCCGGGTGGGTGGGGTAATGATTGATGTATGGTCGTGTAGAGGGTGCTCCAGTGAGTACCAGAAAAATCGGACATGTTGAAGATCATCAGATCTTAATATGGACGAGGTACAGCCTGCAAAAACGGTTAGGGTTAGGGGTGTGACTTTTTCCAAAATGTAGGGGGTTGTAAGCAATTTGACGACTGTCATTTGTTTTTTGATTTTTTTCAAAATCCAAGATGGCCGCCATACAAGGACAATTTCCGAGTGTGTACCGCGAGACCGTAGGTCGAGCGGAAAGCGAGGCCGCAGGCCGAGCTGCGTTCCGAGGGTGACGCCCGAGCCCCTCTTGACCTCCCCCCTTCCCCCAGAACCCCCCCCCCTCAAGTGTCTTTGTGAAGTCAGAGGCCAAAGGCCAAAAACAGACCTCTTCCGCGAGGCCGTAGGCCGAGCTGCGTGGCGAGGGCGAAGCCCGAGCCCCTCCTGACCTCCCCTCTCCCCCAGAACACCCCCCCCAAGTCACTAAGCGAAGCCTGAGGCCGAAGGCCGAAGGCTGAGATGTTCCGCGAGGCCGCAGGTTGAGCTGCGTGGCGAGGCCGTAGGCCGAGCCACTCCCACCAAGCGATAAGCGTTTTTTTTTTAATTTTCCAAGATGGCCGCCAGTAGTCGACTGCGTCCGATTTGAGTGAAATTCAGTATGCAAGGGTTTTTTGAATCGCGGAATCCAAATCTGACATTTTTTTGGGAATCCAAGATGGCGTCTGGATTTTAGAATTTAAACTTTATTCATTCATAACGTCCTACTGAAACATCGAAGGGGTCTGAAATTTTGTATGCTGGGGTAAAGCACCCCGCAAAACTCAAAACTGCAATCCATATCTGATTCCAAGATAGCCGCCCGTATACGTTTTTTTTTTTACACTGACTTTAGCACCTTACCTATTCTCTCAACTGGAAATAAGATTCTAACCAACTTCAACAGCCGCACGAAAAACCGCGGGCTGCTTGCAGCCCGCGCAGCGCCCGAAAAGCTAGTTATATTATAATATATAAACCTACATTACCACTGACTCACTGACTGATTGACATAGTTGTTTGACCTGTTCCCGGGTGGGTGGGGTAATGATTGATGTACGGTCGTGTAGAGGGTGCTCCAGTGAGTACGAGAAAAATCGGACATGTTGAAGATCATCAGATCTTAATGTGGACGATGTACAGCCTGCAAAAACGGTTAGGGTTAGGGGTGTGATTTTTTTTCCAAAATGTAGGGGGTTGAAAGCAATTTGACGACAGTCATTTGTTTTTTGATTTTTTTCAAAATCCAAGATGGCCGCCATACAAGGACAATTTCCGAGTATGTACCGCGAGACCGTAGGTCGAGCGGAAAGCGAGGCCGCAGGCTGAGCTGCGTTCCGAGGGTGACGCCCGAGCCTCTCCTGACCTCCCCCCTTCCCCCAGAACCCCCCCCCCCTCAAGTGTCTTTGTGAAGTCAGAGGCCAAAGGCCAAAAACAGACCTCTTTCGCGAGGCCGTAGGCCGAGCTGCGTGGCGAGGGCGAAGCCCGAGCCCCTTCTGACCTCCCCCCTCCCCCAGAACCCCCCCCCCCCCAAGTCACTAAGCGAAGCCTGAGGCCGAAGGCCGAAGGCTGAGCTGTCCCGCGAGGCCGCAGGCCGAGCTGCGTGGCGAGGCCGTAGGCCGAGCCACTCCCACCAAGCGATAAGCGTTTTTTTTTTTAATTTTCCAAGATGGCCGCCAATAGTCGACTGCGTCCGATTTGAGTGAAATTCAGTATGCAAGGGTTTTTTGAATCGCGGAATCCAAATCTGACATTTTTTTTGGAATCCAGTATGGCGTCTGGATTTTAGAATTTAAACTTTATTCGTTCATAACGTCCTACTGAAACATCGAAGGGGTCTGAAACTTTGTATGCTGGGGTAAAGCACCCCGCGGAACTCAAAACTGCAAACAAAATTTGATTCCAAGATGGCGGCCGTATACGTTTTTATTTTTTTTATACTGACTTTAGCACCTTACCTATTCTCTCAACTGGAAATAAGATTCCAACCAACTTCAACAGCTGCACGAAAAACCGCGGGCTGCTTGCAGCCCGCGCAGCGCCCGAAAAGCTAGTTATAAATATATAAACCTACATTACCACTGACTCACTCACTGATTGACATAGTTGTTTGACCTGTTCCCGGGTGGGTGGGGTAATGATTGATGTATGGTCGTGTAGAGGGTGCTCCAGTGAGTACCAGAAAAATCTGACATTTTGAAGATCATCAGACTTTGATGTGGAAGGGGTACGGCCTGCAAAAACGGTTGGGGTTAGGGGCGTGATTTTTTTTTCAAAATGTAGGGGGTTGTAAGCAATTTGACGACTGTCATTTGTTTTTTGATTTTTTTCAAAATCCAAGATGGCCGCCATACGAGGACAATTTCCGGTTGTGTACCGCGAGACCGTAGGTCGAGCGGAAAGCGAGGCTGCAGGCCGAGCTGCGTTCCGAGGGTGACGCCCGAGCCTCTCCTGACCTCCCCCCTTCCCCCGTAACCCCCCCCCTCAAGTGTCTTTGCGTAGTCAGAGGCCAAAGGCCAAAAACAGACCTCTTTCGCGAGGCCATAGGCCGAGTTGCGTGGCGAGGGCGAAGCCCGAGCCTCTCCTGACCTCCCCTTTCCCCCAGAACCCCCCCCCCCCCCCCCCAAGTCACTAAGCAAAGCCTGAGGCCGAAGGCCGAAGGCTGAGATGTTCTGCGAGGCCGCAGGCCGAGCTGCGTGGCGAGGCCGTAGGCTGAGCCACTCCCACCAAGCGATAAGCGTTTTTTTTTTTTAATTTTCCAAGATGGCCGCCAATAGTCGACTGCGTCCGATTTGAGTGAAATTCAGTATGCAAGGGTTTTTTGAATCGCGGAATCCAAATCTGACATTTTTTTTGGAATCCAAGATGGCGTCTGGATTTTAAATTTTTTAACTTTATTTGTGCATAACGTCCTCCTGGAACATCAAAGGGGTCTGAAATTTTGTATGCTGGGGTAAAGCACCCCGCGGAACTCAAAACTGCAAACAAAATTTGATCCAAGATACGTATCCCGTATACGTTTTTATTTTTTTATACTGACTTTAGCACCTTACCTATTCACTCAACTGGAAATAAGATTCCAACCAAGCGCCCGAAAAGCTAGTTTATATTATAAATGAGAAAATTTGTATTGATGTATGGCTAGATAAAATATATCAATCTGTGGTTTGGATGTTTTTTCTACTTTCATGTCAAAACGTCACAACGGATTAGAATGAAATTTGGCATAAAAGTAGTTTATTACCTGGATATAAACGGGTAACTCACGTCAAGTACTGGCCAACATGTTTCCATCTCATCCGGAGGCCTTTCTCAGGGCGAAAGTGATTCGCGACGCCCACACGAAGACGTAAAATACTTTTTATCCTGGGATAATGTGAGGTTCCCGTGAGATTGTCAAAAAATTGACCACGCGGGCGACGCCGCGGGCTCAGATAAGCGGGCTAATAAATATATTTGACCTCTTGGATATGAAGCGTATAAACGGTTACAATAAAAACAGAGATAAGTTTTCATAGCAACTTTACAAGGCCATTCAGTAAGATAAAAGAATGAGGTAATACAATACAAATAAGTATATTCAAATATCTATATTTATCATGATATTTTGCGGTACAACAATGTATCGGGTTACTTACATTATATTTGGTAATAAGCAAGGCCGTCTTAAACTAGGCTGGGGCCCTTGGGCACACAATAATTTGGGGCCCTTTTGGACCCTTTCGTGGCCCTTGACTTTGGAATCGGAGTGATTTCGTAAATGATCGCTAGATGGTGTACTTAGTATATTAGGTAGGATTCGTTCGGAAATATTATTAATTACTACAGTAGGAATAGGCGCAGTCATCGATATAATATAATAGCGTAGTACATATACTACGCATACACACATATACTAGGCATACCTTGTAAATACCTTCTGATAAGATTACTGATTTGTGTGTGAGAGAAATTGTCGGTCCTTCGGGGCCCCTAGAGAATGGGGGCCCTGGGCATGGGCCCCGTGTGCCCTATGGAGAAGATCGCACTGGTAATAAGTAATAAGACCTGCTTTGCTGTATAGAGGAATGTTGGGCTACGAAGAAAAAAGAACATAAGTTACATGTAGCAGAAATGCGGATGCTTAGGTGGATGTGTCGTGACGAAGATGGATAAGTTCAGGAATGAATATAGAAGAGGGAGTTTAAAGGTGGCACCGATTGTAGAGAAGTTAAAAAGCCTTCGTTTAACATGGTACGGTCATATCAAGAGGCGGGATGCCGAACATCTGGCTAATAAAATGGTTAACTTGAAGGTGGATTGCCACAGAGATAGAGGATGACCTAGAAAGACGTGGGGCGAAAGTGTTAAGCGGGAAATGATGGAGGGGGGCTAGTACGGTCAACTGCAAGAGTCCATTCATAGCTCTAAAATTGTAATCGCTGCTTCCTGGCTTCCACATAATTAATACATATATAAGTAAGTTTTGTGGCTACCACATAATTCACTAAAACATATAATTTTTATGTATTAATTATGTGGAAGCCAAGGAGCAGCGATAAAAATTTTAGAGCTATGAATGGACTTTTGCAGTTGATGTACATATAACGTCTAACCAAATATAGTGAAACTATTTTAAAGGTGAATTCAGTCCATGATACTGAACAACTTTCCCCAAGGAACATATACTTATCGAAATATGAAAAATATTTTTTGGCTTTCCATACAAACTCGAATCAGCTGATCAATCAAGTTATATGGGAGGCCAAAAATTATTTTTCATATTTCGATATATGTTCCTTGGGGAAAGTTGTTCAGTACGATGGACTGAATCCACACTTAAAATAGTTTCTGTATATTTTGTTAGACCCTGTATATGGTAAATGATAGAAAACGATGGAGAGAGTTGACATACAGAGCCGACCCCAAATAGGGAGAAGGCGAGGAAGATGATGATGATGACTTACATTATATTTGATTTATTTAAAATTAAAGGCGAGAACGGGGGAGAGGTGCGGGGACGGGGAACGGGGACGCATTGCGCGTACCTTAGAAGATTCCGTTCTGTATGTTACTCTTACTGTTTT
Organism: Acrobasis repandana; assembly: GCA_963576875.1. NCBI lineage: Eukaryota > Metazoa > Arthropoda > Insecta > Lepidoptera > Pyralidae > Acrobasis > Acrobasis repandana. The sequence goes on along the minus strand of OY756223.1, from coordinate 4,709,094 downwards.
CTGTGACAATACTTAACACTTAGACAAGATTTTTTACACCAATCGGGTTTTGTTTGCTGTCACTAACCTTAGAACCCTAAACAGTGATACATAATATCGATTATTATCTAAAAACAATTGTAATTTCTATTTTAAGGCGAATACCATGAAGAAGTGGCGCCCTCATTTAAAATAAAATGTTAACAACATACTCGTATGTATGATAGTGATAATTACCTAATAACTTTTGGCGAAAACACGTTTTTTAAAACTAGGCGGACGGACGTATTCTTCCTTGCTGGTCTGCGAGAAAAGAAAAATCATAGAATATACCGGCTGCTTCTCTTCCCGCGCAGATCGTAAAAATCCATTATGTTAATAGGCGAAGCGGCTAGCAACCCATCACCATTTTGATTCCGTTTTTCCATCTTAACGCCCACTATCACGCTAAAAGTGGCCCTTCTGAGCTCTATTTACCCCGTTAGGGATAGACGTGATAATGTATCTGTATATATATATATATATATATGATGGACGTATATTTTCAACGGTTGTTCATAAAATCTATACTAATATTATAAAGCGGAAGAGTTTGTTTGTTTGTTTGTTTGTTTGAACGCGCTAATCTCAGGAGCTATAGGTCCGATTTGAAAAAATCTTTTTTTGTTGGGTAGTCCATTTATAGAGGAAGGCTTTAGGCTATATAACATTCCGACAACCACGCGAACGAAGTCGCGGGTACAGCTAGTATATTTATATAGGGCCTATTCTATCTAATGCCAGACGGTTAGCGAAATATTTTTTTTTACCATATTTACAATTAAACTTTTTTTTTAAAACGAGGGCGCCACTTGCGCGGTCATAAGATAGATATGTAACAATGTCAAGTTCAAAATCAACAGTTATAGTTAATTCAATGGTATAGTACTTTAAAAATATGTATATCCAAAAGCCTTACTTAACCAAAAGATATATCACTGGTATAGTTTGTATCTACGGCACGCGTAAAAATTACCAATGACCTATCTATAACATTTGTACAAAAATCACGATAAAAAATACTGACACCTTTTATCAAAAATAATTTAGCTTTATGGCGGCGACACTCCACTGTCTTGTCTAGACAAACCTCTACATTAGTGATGAGCCGTACCTAGAAACTTTGAGAATATTCCCGTGATCATTCCCGGAAATATTCCTAAAAATGAAAATTTTGGGTAATATTTACGGAAATGTTGGGAATATTCCCGTAAATTTACAATGAGAAAATTCCCGTGTATTTAGAATATTTCCAGCGGCACATCTCAACCTTTACTCCAAAAGCGGCAAGATGTACGTACGAAACGTGTAGGAGTTACAGTGCCAAGCAAAATTGAGCGCTACGAAATGACGATAAAGTCTAATTTGGTTTTGACATTGGAATCGACCGATACTATCCGACGACCGTAGTGTTATTTTATTGAATATGGGCATGGTCGAACAAATACAAAAGGACTGACAACTGACTTTTAAGCGTAATTCAATTTCAAGTTTAAATGTTGTTCAAAAGGTAGTTCCGTAGTGGTGCCGCTTAATTTCGGAAAGATGGCGGTATAAGCGTTAATTTTCTATGAAGAAACAAGCGATATCTCTGTTTTATCGTGGATACTGTCAGCCTAAGTACCCAACATCCATTGTATGACTAGCGGGCGAGATAGTATAAAGATCTAGAAATAATACAGGATTTTTGCTTTCTAGCAGAGTTCTTTTGTTGTAACCCTCGACAAGTTATAAAGTTTGACGCTAATGTCTGTCGGTCTGTCTGTGCCATCGTACTGCTCGAACGGATGGACCGATTTCGATGCGGTTTTTTTTACGTGAAAGCAAGTTCCCCTGCGGTGGTTCTAAGCTATATTTGATGAAAATTGGTTGAGCCATTTAAAAATTATTGGGGGTTAAAGCTTAAAAATCAGGGCTTTCTCTAGCAAATAATAGATGGCGCTATCCGTAGCGTGACTTAATATCCGTATCAAGTCGTATCGGTAGTTCCGCTACTCATCACTAGATGGCGTTAACAGTCGGAGTTTATTTTGATTTGCCTAGCAAATAAACTTGTTGTAGGCGGTTGTTAGTCCCCGTGGCACAGAATAAGTACCAGTACTCACGTACAGAAGTCTCACTCAGCAAATAAATTCAAATAAATATCTACTCAATGTGGTTAGCGATATGGTTTCATTTAGCTCACATCAGAACTCAGCACGTTTTCGTTTAGATACCTAGACATCCATTGCAGGCCAATTTCATTCTTATTACTCTGGACAAACGATTCATATAACTGAATTTACCACACCGAGGGGCCGCTGCGCGCATACTAATAATGTAGGTATATTTTCGATACCTAAACGTAGTCCTTTAGTATTTGTTCGCCCATTGTACGGGTCCTAATAATAGCAAACCCTATATTAAAGTTTGAATACGTATGAAGATTTCAAGTGATGTTAACTTTGCAGTCAACCAAGTCACTGTAAGTTTAGTGCTTTTTCGCCTACCACAGAAACAGACCTTATTAGCGTTAGGTAACTGTTAATATTTAGAGTTTGGAATAAATTCAAATCATAATTATTATGATATACTTTAAAAATAAAAAGTAAAAAAAATAATACAAACGAATTATATTCTAATTTTCATAAGGCAGTAAATCACATTAGTATTTATATACTAATAAATACACCTAAATATAACTATAACTCAGTCTCTCTTATTTCAAACACTTGTGATTTTACGTTTTCCTTCTCAACCATAGACTTCTTGACTTCCGTAGACGTGTCATCTTTACTCGCACAACGTTTTCGACTCGGACTTTCTATATTTACAAGGTTTTTCAACGGAGATCTCGAAGGTTCCTTATCGACAGCTAAATTACTAATCGATAAAGTTAAATCGGATGGTACGTTCCCATTGAGGCAATACATGAGCGATTCTGAAATCTTGTCATCGGTATCACTCGATTTATTTAGAATCGATAAATCGATTGGTGTAGCTGTCAACACTGATCGACTAAGAAGGTATTCTCTGAAAGGTTCCGTTAAGGATTTAGTTTTCGATTCGTGAGTTAATTCATGTGAGTTCTTGAGTTTTGGTAGGACTTCTTCACCGCATAAGGTGGTGTTTAGGTCTTCGTTGAACTGCGGCCGGTCGTGGCTTATGACGAAGTGAGTGGTTTGAGATCGAAGTGGACTGACGTCGCCGTTGGTTATGGAGACGTCGAAAGGCGTTTTTTGGCGCGGTATGGATGTGTTTGATCTGAAAAAAAGTTATATAACTCTAAAATTTACAATTGGGACTTGGTTATCTCGCGTTCAAAAATCAAAATTATTACAGTTATTGATAAATTAATGTTAACTCGTTAATTTATCAATTCTACAGTATACATTAATTTGGTTGGGTTTCTCAATATCTTATTATTTGCATAAAAATTTAAGTCTGTCTGTGGATTTTTCACACCCAGAATAAAATCTTGACAATTCTTAAATCGACGAAACCATTTTTAAGGACAAAGCCTGTGTATGTTTATACACAAACGTACAGGTTTCTGCTAAAGTTTCTCGCTTTTTTGTAAAATTTACCGATGTTTTGAGATTGACATTTATGCTGTTTCTCACAGGAAAACTCATCTGTCATAAGTGAATAAGGAACTTGAGATATCACCATCCGAAGACACAAAGCCATTACCATTCTTCGGCGATAGATTATGGCTTAGGTTTCTCGCTTTTATGACGCATTTCCCGATGTTCAGAGTTTAACATTTATACTGTTTCTAGCAAAAAACTTACCTGTCATAAAAGAATGAAGACCTTGACATATAATCATCTGACGATACGAGTCACTTTCATTCTTGGGCAACATAAGACTCGTATACAGGTTCAGGCTTAGGTTTTCAGAGTTTATCATTTATACTGTTTCTCGCAATAAAATCTTACCTGTCATAAGAGAATGAGGACCTCGACATATCATCATCTGACGATACGAAGTCACTATCATTCTTGGGCGACATAGACTCGTACACAGGTTCCGGCTTAGGTTTCTCGCTTTCCGGCAAACTGTCTCTCTGTTCCGAAGTAATGATGAGAGGTTTACGGGACCGCGGTGTCATTATTGATTCCTAGCAATAAAAAAAAATATTAGCATCTCTTAATAATTATCAGTAACATTTGTTCATACATTTTCAAGGAAAGAGTGAATAGGCATTTTTTGAGTCTGCGTGTAATACCTTAGACCTCATCTTAGCCCATCAGGCTAGATAGAGGTCAAACGCACTCAAATCTCTAATAAAAAAATAAAAAATACACAAGTGTCTTTATAATATGAATTGGCGAGAACCCTAATTGTAATATTGATGCGATGTAAAGATATTTGTTCGTGCACACATAAATATTTTCATATATGAAAAATTACACTAACTAGGCACTTTTTCCCAAAACAGGGCAACGTCAATGTTATCCAAACTTAAATTATATAATTTAGAAGAAAATAATAATTTTAAAAACTGTTAAAGAAGGAAAGAAGACAAAGAGCAAAGCACACAGATGCATGGATGTTACACAAAATGCACATGACAAACAAACCTGCATAGCCTTCGACAGTTTCTGTGTCGATTTCGTTATCGGTGACATTGAGGCTCTTCTAAAGTTCATTGTGAAAGGCGTACTGCATTCTTCTTCGAACATAACTGCTTCGGATAAACCCGGGGTACTAGTTAGGTAGTGTAACTTTAAATCCATGCCTTTTTGATCATTTTCTATTGATTTCTTCGGTGTTGTTTTTAGCTCTTCATTAGCTTCAGGGTGAGAAACGTCATTTTCGGAACCAGTGTCTTGCTCATCGAAACACGATACGCAAGATGTAGGCGTCCCTCTTATAGCAGCGCGTTTCTGATACTTTTTATTCAAATTTTGCGACGCTGACAACACTTTCGAACGGAACAGTCTTGTTCCTCTCTTTTTAGTGTTCTTTGGCGTTTCTTCTGTATCCAACACGCTCAAGTTCGGTTCGGATACGAATTTAGGACTCATTTTCTTTGATTTATTCAAAGCACCCTCAGACAAAGTGCTTTCGTTGCTCGCGTCTGATTCATAATCGTCATTGTCATCTAAGGACTCTGAACTGGCTATTTTGTTCGCTAGATTCTTTAAAACTATATTTTTGTGGGACACATCGACTTTACTGTCGTCCGAGAAACGCAATTTCCCTTTACTCGATTTCTGAAACGAAGGCATGCGTTTAGCACATGATGCGAAAGTTAGGTCACACGTTACGAAAGAAAGAGACAGAGATGTTAGGGAGACGATACAGTGTTAGATCATGGACAAACAAATACAAAATCAGAGATGGCGCTTGTTTCTTCGTAGAAAATGTACTGTTATACCGCCATCTTTCTGAAATTAAGCGGTACCACTACGAAACTACCTTCTTTCGAACTAGTAACTCCATCTAGCTACAACGTTTTAACTAAAAATCGAATAAGCTTTAAAGTATGAAGACTATAAGTCCTCTTGTATTGTTTGTCCATGGTTAGATACAAGAAAGGCGCAAACAAGACTTTAAATGAAACAATCTTGAGAAACACAGCTAGAAGACAAAAACTAGCACATTTCTAATCCAAGGCGCAATCATATGTATGTGATAAAATACTCGTACGACATGTTTTTTTACATTTCTCACCATGTTTCTCATAAAAAGTGATCTAATTTTACAATTTATCTGAATCGTTAAGTCATGATTACTTAAAAATGGATTTGCTTGCGTCCTTTCGTCGTCATGCAAAAAGACTAGCACAAAGACATACAGTTGAACATGACAAAAGAAAAACGTTAGTATAAAGAAAATAGATTTGTATGTACATGACAAAAGCAAAAAAAACTCAATCCAAAGTATTTTGATGACTGGTGTTTGGATTAGTTGTCATTCTGAGACACTTGACATTGTGGGACTGGACGTAATAGGACACTGACACTGGACTGGTTCTTAAGCACATTGGACATTGTAGGAGACTAGACATTGTCAGTAACAATTGTTTTTTTTTCTGACAACAACAATCTAAAATCAACTCTTATTCTCGTATGTTAAAACTAATTAAGTATAAAGCCTGAGAAACTCGTACGGTATTTAAATATAAGAAAGATAATTAAACAAAGAGATGATTCTATAACAAGTACTTATTTAAAAATATTTTAAAAGCAAACAATTAAAAATTCTCTTCAAGACAAATCAATTGAGCTCAAATTCGGTGATGTTATGTTGTTTTATCACATATGCCATAGCCATTGTCACCCAACTTACATAAGTATGTGAAGTTTCAGCTCTATCAAATAATGGGAAGTGGGTCTAATTTAGCTTGCAAGACACTTCTTACGGACACACAAACAACGGGACAGATGAAACTAAATAAAAGCTTGTAAAAAAGAACGACGTACGTATGATAGATTAATTAATTCGTGAAATATTTCCAATTACAAAGCAGAATAAATATAAGTCTTATTACCTCTTCTATTGTATTGATGTTGGAGCCGGACCCTTTCTTTGGAGTTTTATTGAGCAATCCCTTATTGAAGATGTGCCTCTTGATGGAGTCTCCGAAACTACGCGAGCCGGCGACTTTGCCCGTCCTCTGGATTTGGATTGGTGTACCTGGAATATGTTTTTTTATAGCAGACTTATTGGATTAAAGAATCCGCTTGTTTTCAACAAGACAAATCAAATACTTTTTAGGGTTCCGTACCCGAAGGGTGCAAACGGGACCCTATTACTGAGACTCCGCTGTCTGTCCGTCTGTCTGTCTGTCTGTCTGTCTGTCCGTCTGTCTGTCTGTCCGTCAGTCACAGGGCTCTATCTCTTGAACCGTAATAGCTAGACACTTGAAATTTTCACCGATTATGTATTACTGTGGCGGATATAACAACAAATACTAAAAATATAAAATAGTTAAAAATTAAAGGGGGTCGTCATACAAGAAACGTGTTTTTTCAGCGTTTTTAACTTGATCTTCATAATGGCATTAATTAGATACTTGAAATTTTCACCAATTATGTATTACTATGACCACAATAACAAAAAAATCTAAAAATAAAATAAATTTAAAAATTAGAGGGGGTCGTCATACAAAAAACGTGTTTTTTAGCGTTTTAAAACATTGTATGGTGGTACAGAACCCTTCATGTACGAGTCCGACTCGCACTTGCCCGTTTATTAGGGTTCCGTACCCAAAGGGTGCAAACGGGACCCTATTACTGTGACTCCGCTGTCTGTCCGTCTGTCACAGGGCTCTATCTCTTGAACCGTAATAGCAAGACACTTGAAATTTTCACCGATTATGTATTACTGTGGCGGGTTGCACTGCGGGAGTGCCGGCAGAAGTGAAAACTTGAATATTAACGTTGTGCATTTTTGATATTTTGGAATGGTTAGGGAATAATTTTGCACGAATTGCTTTAATTATCAGTATAAAAGTACTATTATTTATGTGGTAGAATACAATATTTATTTATTGCGCTATCGTACGTACACAAACATGTCAATTTATATTACATTAAAAAGTTTCCTGACGCGAGTTTAACATTTTTTACCCATTACAAAAAAAGTGCACAACGCCTCTAAAGAAGTTTTCACTTCAAAAAGGTTTGGTCTTGTCCGGGATTTAAACCCGGGACCTCTCGCACCCTAAGCGAAAATCATACCCCTAGACCAACGAGCCGGCTGACAGCTTAGTCGAAATTATAGTATAAATACTTCCTCTCCTACGCCGCGCCGCCAGCTGTCATTTCGTCTTACGAATTTTCGATCAGGATACGTGTCCTGACGCGAGTTTAACATTTTTTACCCATTACAAAAAAAGTGCACAACGCCGCTAAAGAAGTTTTCACTCAAAAAATTAAAGGGGGTCATCATACAAGAAACGTGTTTTTTTCAGCGTTTTTAACTTGACCTTTATAATGGCATTAAGTAGATACTTGAAATTTTCACCGATTATGTATTACTACCACAATAACAACAAATACTAAAAATTAAAGGGGGTTGTCATACAAGAAACGTGTTTCTTCAGCGTTTTAAAACATTGTACGGTGGTACGGAACCCTTCATGTACGAGTCATTTATTTCTTAACACACAAACATTTTCTATGGGATTTGTATGAAATACCGGACAGTGCAGTTGCCGTCGGAAGCCGTGTGGTTCCCGGCAGAATAGGACCACTCCAAGTCTTTACGTGGATGTCGTAGAAGGCGACTTAGGAAACACAAGCTAAACAAAGCTTATAAACATCAATGAGACCTCTCCAACCCGTCTGTGCCAACGTGGAGGATGTAGGCCAAATCCTCTGACTGCTCTGGCTTATATATGGTTCTGGTAGTTCAGAGAGGGTCGTGCTCTTGCAGTAGAGACTAAAATAGACCTGGATGATGATCAGACAGTGACGTCATAGCACTTAATATTAGTTTCTCTGCATTTATAAATCTAAAATCACTTTAAAAATAGATGTGATCAATAATATAATAAGTGATATTATTTTGTGACTTTATTTCTTATCAGTCCACCCACATCATGATGGTGATCGAACCCACAAAGACCCACAAAGGGGCATCACAGAGCCTACAGATGACCAGACCAAGGTCTCTGAAAAACGCTATATGCAGGTCGCTTCCAACCAGCCATTTTGGAAATGACTTGAGTTGCCCGTTTAAAGCTTATAGTAATTTTGGAAATCCTTTGGGAAAGTAGTGGAAGTCATATGTAACAATGATGATTTCTCTTACCATATCCGTTCTGCCGGTTGAAATGTTTGATGAGTCTCCGTTTGTGCTGGGAGTCGGGCAAAGCCTGGATATGCGCGTACAGCTGAGCTAGGGCTGTGTCGGTAGGGTTGCTTTCGTTCTCGGCGCGCGTGCGACTGCGGTCCACGAACGTGTATACTGTGTTCGCTGCTGTCCTGAAGAAAACATACATACGTCTTTATCCCTAATGGGGCAGACAGAGCATTTTCAGTCTTATGGCTCTAAGAAACCCCAGGACCGCAAGACCTAAAGGCCTATAAGGCACTATAAGCTTAAAAGTAGAGAAGGTATAATAATCGGGCAAGTGCGAAGCGGACTCTAACATGAAGGGTTCCGTACCTCCGTACAATGTTTTATAACGCTGAAGGAATACGTTTCTTGTATGACAACCCCCTTTAATTTTTACCTTTATCTATTTTTAGTTTGTTCTTATAGTGGTCATAGTTATACATAATCGGTAAAAATTTCAAGTATTTAGTTAATGCCATTATAATATATTTAGTATTTGTTGTTATAGCGGCCACAGTAATACATAATCGGTGAAAATTTCAAGTATCTAGCTATTACGGTTCAAGAGATAGAGCCCTGTGACAGATGGACAGACAGACGGACAGACAGCGGAGTCTCAGTAATAGGGTCCCGTTTGCACCCTCTGGGTACGAAACCCTAAAAAGGAATCAAAATAGTGATCGGTTGCTAGCCGCATCGCCTTTTAACATGATTCCATTAGCCCATTCCCTCGATCGGCGCGAGAAGCAGCTGGTACAAAGTTTTTTCTTAATGCCAGACCAGGGACCAGCATTAAAGAGTCAATTTCAAACATACAAAATAATCAATAACTATATTATTTAGATAAATGAGTCGTTAGGAATTATCTTTTGTGTCAAATTGTGAGTCAAATTATGATCAGCCGTGTGGCTTCTGGCTTAGAATAGGATCACTCCATCTCTTCCTATGAATGTCTTAAGAGGCGACTAAAGGACTAAACACAAACATCTAGTGCAACAATCCCAAAGAGGGTTGAAGTCAGGCAGGCCGTCGGTCTGTATAACTGTTCAGCTATTTCTTTTCCACTCTGCAAGGTATTTGGCATCTTTGGGTGCACATTGACATGCATGTTATATTTGGAGAAGAAAAGCGGGAAAGCGCACCCCGGACTCAGAAGCAGCACAACTGAAGATGCAAAAGGGAATGCGCTAAGATGAAGATGTGAGTCAAATAATGAGTATGAATAATCTTAATTAGCCGTGTGGTTGCTGGCAGAGTAGAATAGGACTCCAAGTCTTCCCGTGGATGTCGTAGAAGGCGACTTAGGAAACACAAGCTGAACAAATTTTATAAACATCAGGGAGACCTCTCCAACCCATCTGGCCAGCGTGGAGAATGTAGGCCAAGTCCTCTAACTACTCTGGCTAATATATGGCTCTGGTAGTACAGAGAGGGTCGTGCTCCTGCAGTGGAGACTAAAAACGACCTGAAGATGAATCTTACTTGTCAGTGATACTCTCGTCGAGATCCACATCGGGGGACATGACCCTCCGTCGCTCGCGGACCGAGAAGTACGCCGCCGCGTCTGTAGCCAGTCGAGTTGGCGCCTCAAACAGTCGAGAACACTGCCTAATCATGAAGCTTATGACGGGCGCCAGCGCGATAGACTCTGTGTGGAACGTTTCTGGTGAAAGCTGAAATAAAAGGTTTATTTTGCCTGAAAAGGCATGGTGTAACCAATACCAGGCCTGTGACACTCTCCCTTTAGGTATCGAAAATGTACCTACATTATTACTATGCGCGCAGCCGGACCCTCCGGGTGGTAAATTCAGTTATACAAATCGTTTGTCCAGAGTAATAAGAATGAAATTGGCTTGCAATGGATGTCTTGGTATCTATACGAAAAGATGCTGATTTCTGACGTGGAATTTCTTTGCTGAGTGAGACTTCTGTACGTTAGTATTATTTATTATGTGCCAATACAAAGGTGAATCGTTTTCGCAGGTTAACCTGGATATACTTTGTATATAAAGTATGTACAGCAGGATGAAAATAATGAAAATATGCAGCTGCCGAATATTTAGGAGAACCTGAATATTTGGCAGCTGCATATTTTCATTATTACTCATATTGTTTGTTACTGATTATTATAATCGTGTACTGTAAAAACATTTAATTCAGAAAATTTCCCTTTTTGTTTTAACCATTCAGACGGTGGGAGATGCGACGTAAATCGAAGCAGATCACATCCATGTGTGTACATAACGTATTAAATAATTCTAGACACAAATCCGGATGCAACTGTCTATGCTAAAACAAATAATTGCAATAAGCATGACTATAGCTGCAGCATATAAGACTTTTGTAAATATTGGACCCTGGGCTTCACAGCATTATGGCTGAGGATTCAACCGGGAATACGCTGAGATGAGAGAGAGAGAGATCCAACAAGCAATAAATATATCTATATTCTATAAATAAAAATGAATTGCTGTTCGTTAGTCTGCTTAAAACTCGAGAACGGCTGAACCGATTTGGCTAATTTTGGTCTTGAAATATTCATGAAAGTCCAGGGAAGGTTTAAACGAGTGAGAAATTATGGAAAAGGGAACGGGAAAGGGCGAAACGAAGTTCACCGGGTCAGCTAGTTTTGAATAGAATGTAATATTAAAAATATCCTATGATAATAATAGAGATATTTTGAATTAAATTGAATTAACACTGAATGTAAACAAGATGATCCTCAAACCTTTATTTGCTCAGTTGTAAAGTACTCTCACGAATTACAAATCTCAATAAACCCATGAGCTAGAACTCTAAAAATAAGGAATACTCGTATAAAATACCTTTCTCGGACACAGTAAGTGAGGCGTGAACATGGTAGCCAGTGTATCAGGAGACATGCGGTTGGACGCTTCATTGTCAGCCACAAGACGCAGCAACGACAGCAGACTCTCAAGGAAGCTCCGGTGCGAAGGCGTCAGCAGAAGTAGCAACAGTTGTAACGCTGTCAGGAGTTTGGTTTCTGACGATTCTGCATGTGGAGGGTATTGTGCTGTGAAAGCAACAGAATAATATGTCATACAGGTAAATAACAAATGTGGTTACTAATAAATAAACAGGTGTCAGAATGCTACTAAATATTGAATAAAAAAAATATATAGGGTATAAGGAGGTGAACCATGAAAGTGAATTACAAGCTTTTATTTAGTATCACCTATTATTTTGGAAATCTTTGGGAGAGGCCTATGTCCAGCAGTGGACGTTATGCGGCTGATATGATGATGATGATGATTTAGTATCACCTGTTGTCTGTGTGTCCGTAATCAAATCTTGCCAACTAAATTACACCCACTTTCTATTATTTAATTGAGTCGAAACTTCACATACTTATGTAAGTTGGGCGACAATGCAATATTATGGTACCAATGACCTGATCTCACGATGAAGCTGGAAGGAGGCCATGGCATCTCTGTGATAAAACAACATAACCCCACTGAGTTTAAACTCAATCGATTCGTCTTGAGGAGTAATTTAAACTTTTTAGTTCAGTGTTTAGATAAAAGCTTGTTTTTGAAAATATATTTTAAATAATTAAGAATTTTGAAAATGAATACTTGTTACAAATAAAAGTTATTGAAGGCTTTCTTTACATTTAGAAAAACAGGTAAGCCTTTGTTCAAGGAGACAACAATGGTTCAAGAAAAGGGAATTACACAAAGTCCTTACCAGCTAGAGTACAATAAGTCTGATAATACTGGTCCATCAACAGCGGTTGTGGTAACTCTGCTAGGAACCCTTTTAAGACAGATGCACAATCGTGGACTGAGAATCTTCCTTCTTCAAGTTCCAGGCTAGAACCAGTAAGGAGCAGTTGACGAAGCTCTTGCTGTCGACTCAGGGAGCCTGTGCGCCGGAATATACCTTCTTGGGTAACATCTGTAAGGAATAAGTTATAAAATTGTTGAACAATGAGCAGAGATCGGATATTCCAGTGCATATTTACCTAAAGTTAATTTTTGGTTAACGAAATACAAAAGCCTCGTATTAAAAGATATTATTATTAACTTTAGGTAAATAAGTACTGGAATATCCGATCTCTGACAATGAGTGAATTGAGGTCAGAAATACCATACAAATCATTTATTGCTTCAATTAAATTGTATGCAACAGGCAAGAATCTTGCAGTGTAAATGGGGCTACAAACTAACAAAAAATCTGGAAACCTTACCTAACAAAACAGATATTTTAAGTGAACATAGTGTATTTTAGCAGAGAATATGTTAGGGCTGCAACACACTTTGTTAAAGGTACACAAATGCAATGGTTGCCAGGTGTGGCATAATTTATTGTTGTTCCACAAGCATGTGCAAGCCTTAATTCAACTAGATTACAAAGCTACTGAGTTGTATACTCACTTTCTTGTTTTGATAAAAAATCTATCAATTCATTAAGCCTCAAAATACCATCTTCAGTGATAGAACTGGCTTCTATATTCTTGGGGTTACTATTACTATTTTGACTAGAATTTGAACCACTATGCTTAGTTTTCTTGTGAAAATTCCATCGGAATTGCTTTGGTTTATCTGTTGAAGAATCAACACTGAAAAGGACAACATTTTATGTCAGAAAATCATTTAATCAATCCACATTTCGCAAGGGGTATAAAAAGTTTACTTACTCGTCAGTATTTATATCAACCACAAAAGATAAATGCATGCGAACCAATGTGAAAAATTGGTCTAAATTTTCCTTCCTCAGCCTTTCTATCAAACATTTCTCCGTGGAATTCATTTTATTCCTTAGCACAATGAAGGCTACTAAATCACTATCTTTTATCACTACAAACTATCACGAGAGTCCGCATATTAATTTGAAATATGTTGATTAATCTACACAATGTCTATTAAACATAATAAAATAACGTCATATTTACGCTAAAATAATTATGGTAAAAATTAAAAAAATATCAAAACCAAACGCACGAGCATTGTTTTCAAATCAAACGACTGAAACGTCATTTCATTTGTTTGACACAACACAACGGACAACGGTCAAGGCTGCGTTCCGTTTTGAATTGATAAACGAGCTAACAACGCTATTGACGCGATTTCATATCGGAACGAATCGGTCGGTTATTCGCGGGCGATCTTCGTTTGATTTTGTTTGGCTTTGGTTAACTTATCTGAAACAAGAAAGACTACTAAAGGAACAACGATTTGTTTGGTATGATGATAGTGAGTATGGACTCAGTCATCATACTCATACCATACCAACCAGTCATACCCGTGATAACCCGTGTGGTTTCGGGTAAGAATAGGACCACTCCATCTCTTCCTGTGGATGTCGTAAGAGGCGACTAAAGGACTAAGCACAAACATCTCGTGTTACAATTGAATTCCCAAGGAGGGTTAACGTTGGGTGGCGGCCGGTTGTAAAACTTTTCGCACAAATACATCCCCGAAGAGGATTGATGTAAGGCAGGCGGCCGGTCGTAAAACTATAGCCAAGTCACTGTTCCGGCTATTTCTTCTCCATTTTGCAATGTCTTTGGCATCCTTGGCCCTTGGGTGACCATTGACATGCATGTTATATTTTGAGAAGAAAAAGCGGGAAAGCGCACCCCGGGCTCCGAAGCAGCACAGCTGAGGGAACGCGCTTAGACGAAGAAGAAGAGTCATCATTCTCATCATCGACTTCGGGGGAAGTTACAGTTTTATCTTTAATAAGCACTACCATCTTTAGTTTTATTTTCTGCAAACCAACTACCTTACTATTTAAAATTGATAAAACTACAAACAAAACAACGTCAAACAAATGTCAAATGTGACAGCACGCTCACAGTGCTAACGCTGGAGAACGATATCACCGTGAACGCAAGATGCGGCGATAGTGACGTCATTCGTGACGTGCCTACTGCTATCGTTGGCGCGCTCACACCCAAATCGGAACGGTTTTGAGTGTGATATCAGTGGTATTATCGATGTTGGCGCAAATCGGAACGTAGCCCAAACTGATATATAATATTATACTATACTTATACTATACTATTATACTGCGTGGCATCCCGTTGTCGCAAGCGATCGTTTTGGGTGGCGACTTAAACGGTCATGTGGGTGAGGCGTGTGAGGAGTTTGAGCGTGTTCATGGTGGCTACGGATACGGTAGCCGCAACCCGGAGGGCGGAGAAGTCCTCTCAACGAGTGCGGCGGCCGACCTCGCCATCGTGAACACGTTTTTCAAAAAGAAATCCGAGCACCTAATCACCTACAGGAGCGGGAGGTACGCTACCCAAATCGATTACTTTCTCACCAGAAGAGACCATATCGGCAAAGTAACCAACTGCAAAGTCATACCCGGTGAGAGTCTCACTGCACAATACCGTCTCCTTGTCATGGATCTTCGCGTGAAGGCAGTTGGCAAGCCCACTGAGCGCTGTCGACGGCAAATCAAGTGGTGGCGGCTCGGAGAATCCAAGTCCCAAGAGTTCGCAACTGCGATCAGTACCAAATGCGCCGAAACCGACGGCGAACCAGTCCAACTTCACTGGGACAGGATTCAGGGAGCTATCACTGGTACGGCGAAGGCAGTGCTTGGGATGTCAAAAGGCGGACGCAAGTGTGACAAGGAAACCTGGTGGTGGAACGATACAGTCCAGAGGGAGATAAGGGTGAAGAAAGCACTCTTTAAAACTCCTGAAGACCGCGACGCATATAGGGTTGCAAAACGGGCCACTAAGAAAGCCGTTGCCCGGACCATACGTAACCACGTACAGCCATTGTACGATAAGTTGGAGTCGCCTGAGGGGCAGAAGCTTATCTATAAGTTGGCCCGTTCCAGGGTCAAAGCGGCACAGGACATCTCCAAGTGCCGCTGTCTTAAAGACCCTAACGGCAACCTTATGTGCGAAGACCTCGCGGTGAAGGAGAGATGGCGCTCGTATTTTCACGAGCTGCTGAACCAGCAGCATAAAGAGGTGCAGCCACCGAACCTCCCTCCAAATCTAGGACTAGTGCCCCCAATAACGCCTGAGAAAGTCCACACAGCTCTTCGCTGCATGAAAGACCGGAAAGCTGTCGGCGCCGATGGAGTCCCCATCAAAGCCTGGAAGGCTATGAGACCCCATGGTGTGGGCATCTTAACAAACCTTTTCAACCGCATACTCTTCACCGGCAAAATCCCTGACCAATGGAGGCTGAGTATTATTACTCCAGTCTTTAAAGGAATAAGGGGTCGGTGCAAGAGTGTAGCAACTACCGCGGGATAAAGGTTATGTCCCACACCATGAAGCTCTTCGAGAGGATAATAGACTCTCGGCTCCGGCAGGAGCCGAGAGTCTATTATCAGTCAGTCATATCAGTCAGTCATATATCTATTAGGAGCAGGTGCAGTCTCGGAGTGTCAGTATGGATTTCGCCCCGGCCTAGGCACTACAGACCCTATTTTTGCCCTAAGGATCATCATGGAGAAATACAGATCAAGGAATACGCCCCTCCATTTTCTGTTTCTGGATATGGAGAAGGCCTTTGACTGTATTCCCCGAGAGATGATCTGGTGGGCACTGAGGTCCAAAGGGGTGCCAGAAATCTATATTGACATAATCCGCGACATGTACCGCGAGTCCGAGTCTATAGTTAGGACTGCTGTTGGTGACAAAAAACCCTTCCCCGTTACAGTTGGGGTCCACCAAGGCTCGGTCCTCAGTCCCTACCTGTTTAGTGTGATATTAGACGAAGTGTCGAATAGCATCAGAGATACACACGAGCAACCCCCCTTGGTTGCTCATGTATGCTGACGATATCGCACGGGCGGATGCGGAAAGAGGGAGACTGGTGCGACGCGCAAATACGTGGAGGGAGTCGCTTGAGAACGGTGGTCTGAAACTGAATGTGGCGAAGATTGAATACATGGCCTGCAACTCTGTAACAGATCCCCCACCCGTACGCATAGGCGAAGACTTGGTCAAGCGTACAGACCAGTTTAAATACTTGGGATCTGTACTTCGCGCGTCCGGAGACATCGATGCCGACGTCAAGGCCCGTATATCTGCCGCATGGGCAAAGTGGCGTGAGGTGACGGGTGTCATTTGTGACCCCAAAATGCCGGTTAGATTAAAGGGACAGGTCTACAAATCCATCATTAGACCTGTCCTTTTATATGGCAGCGAAGCGTGGCCATTGCTTGAGCGACACAAGCAGGAACTGCGTGTCATGGAGATGCAAATGTTGCGCTGGATATGTGGAGTAACACGGAGAGATCGCGTGAGAAACACCCGCATCCGCGGCAGCCTTCGTGTCCGTGACATAGCAGACAAACTGCAAGAAAGTCGCCTACGCTGGTACGGTCATGTCTTGCGGAAACCGGCAAGTTACGTGGAAAACAAATGTATAGCCATGCCGCCTCCGCCGGGGCCCGGCAGACGTGGTAGACCCAAAAAATGCTGGCTTGACGTCGTCAAGGATGGTATGCTTGCCAATGGTCTTACAACCAAGGATGCTCAAGACCGTGCGAAGTGGAGAAGGAAAAGCCCGAAAGCGGACCCCGGGCTTCGCAGCGTTGCAGCTGCGGATGCAACTGGGAATACACTGAGATGAGAGAGACTACACAACGATCAGCCGTATAAAACATGCTCAATGACTTGGCTAGTTGTCTTTCAGCCATTTTATTGAATGCGCATTTAATGAATGTAGGCTAGCTGGCTAAATTAACCTGATGATCGGGACATATCAGCATCTGAATTTCAGCAAATGGATTCCCACACTCAACGTCAGCTGCAGAACTGTTCTGAATCTAAGGGTTTCCATTGTTTTAAAGGTAAGTAGAAAAAAAGATTTATTAGTTGTATGCGTTTAATTAAGCATTTTAGATTAGTCTTTATAGTACATACACAACATTATGTATTATGTAAACCTAGGAACAGGCCTTATCCATAAAACAATTACCAAGTCATCAGAAACAAGATATAGGAAAATTTCGAATTGGGCTTATCACAATCAAATTGACAATAAACTATCATAGAAAAGCCACATTTGTTTTAAAGTTACTGTGTTATGAATCAGAGAGCCATACAGGGGTGTAGAATGTTGCTCTTTTAAGAAAAAGATGTCATTGAATGGATTGGATCTGAGGTAGGCATTTAAATTAACGGTTACCAGTTTAATACAATTTCGAAAAAAATATAGATTAATCTGCTTAAACATCTATACTCCATGCCTCATTTAGTTGAACAGAGTAACAAGGAGAGACCTGTGGGACTGAGAAACATGATAAAAGTAAATATCCACTATTCACATTTTATCAAGCATCTAATACAGCAATTTAAAACATATCATCATGGCCCAAGTCCGCTAGTAAATTCAACCCTCTTTCTTTCAAAGCTTTTGAGAGTAACTTTTGCTGTTCAATTTTGGCATCCTGTTCACGTCTTTGAGCATCAAGTATGTCGTCAACTGAGACCTCATTTAGAGGTAGATTCTCTTCTTTTTCCCTGTCCTGAAAAAAAAACAAAAAACAAACATTTGAACATGCTGCAAAAATTTACCAACTCTTATTATTATGACGAGAAATAAGTTTCGCCTCTTCATACTTACTATTTCACCCAAGAGCACTACATTTTCTCCTCTTACAATGAATATCCCTCTAGGAATGTCCCCATACTCTTTTCCTACGTGAATCCTTTCTATAGTTTTATGTAAAACTAAATTCGCGAACTGATCAACGCAGCGTAGGTATCCAATGAGCGTTCTCCCATCTCGCAGCAGCACCATAAGTTTCTCTTCATGAAACAACAAGCATTTTAAGCAAAAACAGACAAGTATTGAAAGGAAGAAGAGCGAAATAATTGAGCAACGTACTGTCTAGCTCATCCAGCAAATGGGCAGTGCCTGCCAGAGGATTTATATTTCCAGACATATTTAGAGAATAGTGATCTACTATTAATAAGTTTATTTTTTGCGGTAAATTCAATAAAAACACAAAACACAATTTCACCGAAATAAAATCGAACGAAATGCAGGATCTGTCAATGTCAAATCTTTCAAACTAAGACTCAAGTGTCAGTCAATAAAAAAATAACTTTGCGATAGATAAAATTACACACACAATCAATCGACTAACATTCGTCAATTCGGAGTCTGACCTGACTGACACTAGTTTTAAAAACAAATAAAACGAAAATGGCGGCTGTAAACCGCACCGTCTGACTTTTGTGCTGCTATAGTTTCTAGCATTTTTTTAATAATTCCAAAAGGATAATTATTCTGTGTATTTTAAATTCGTGCTATGAGTTACTGTGCTCTGATATTATTGGGGAGTTTAATTTATCTCGTATAACCTGATACTTCGAGATGGATAAAGACGATGAAATTAAATCCGGTTGTTTACTATTCCCAGCCGGAGGAAATATGTTCAGCAAATTTCCCAAGAAGGTAAATTATTAACTGAATTTGTAATTTAGGGCATTTTATTTGAACTGCATGTAATGACTACTGTAACCTGTTTTATCGCGTAACGTAACACATTCACGCAGGTATATAACATTGCATGGTTGTTATTGCTTTTTCAAAATGAGTCACAGCTCGAGCAGGTAAAAAGCCAATCGATTATTATTGCCGCCGTAATCACCGTTTACTTCTATTGTAATTTCATAATTTGAGACGACCATGTAATGAGTTCTATGCAAAATTAACTTCATTATAATTCCTACTTTTACAGAAAAACTGGCAACAAAAATACTGCATTCTCTTTAATGCAAGCAAGCAAGGAATCGAACGACTAGAAATCTATGACAACAAAGACGAAGTCAACACTAGTGCCATTCCGAAGATCATTACGCTTGAGAATTGTATAAAAATAACACATTCTAGTCCAAACACTATAACTATACTTACTAAGTCACACACTCAACAAATCAGTGCACAATCAGAAACCGAAACTAAGGAGTGGGTGCATGCTTTGCAGACAGTAGCATTCAAAGAAAGAGACTCTTGTCCGATCAGTTGTGATGAAGATAACGATCTGTATTGCTCTTCTGGGGAAGGAGTATTCTCTGTTAAAATGTGCCCATCTGAGGCTTCTACGAGGTGTGGATTTGAGCCCACCAAGTATCTTCTATTATTAACTACCACTGCCATTGAGTTGCGAGACTTAAATGATAACAAATTGCACGCCACATGGCCATACAGGTACATACGGAGGTATGGATACCGACAGGGTAAATTTACATTTGAAGCTGGAAGAAAATGTGATACCGGGGAAGGAATATTCCATTTGGAACACCCTAACCAATCCGAGATTTTCAAATGTCTCTCATTGAAGATGAAAACTATGAAGCAAATGATTGGCAGTGATAATTTAAATAGCCCCGAGCATGCTGAGTTTAACATTCAGCATAGTGCTAATTTATTCCCTGGATCTAGGACACCACTGGTGGCAGCTAGGCCTGATGACTTGAACTTAAGTTCTCTGTCTTTCAAAACTAGTTCAGTGTCATCCAGTCAACAGAGCAGCTGCACTGAGCGAGATATAGCTCCACTCTTAATGCCTAAGCCCGCTTTGAAGCCCAAGCCACAAAAGCCTCCGCGGAAAATAATCCCTCTTCCTAAACATATCACTAAAGAAGTTCCAAGCACTCCAAGCACAGAAGAAAACAGTTTCAGTAGATATAGTCATTTGGACAACTATGAGCCTATTGATCAAGTCAAAAGGGAGCCAAGTCCATCATCTTTGCCATATGATACGGTTGAAGTGAGGACTGAAGCTTGGAAAACTTTAGGAATTGATGAGCCAGAGCACGTTGAACACACGCCCAATTTGGGAGACAATCCCAATTGCATAAAACTTATATCAAGGTCACAAGATAATTTAAATACTCCTGGTCTGATTCTAATACCAAGTCCAGTAGTGGATCCTGAGGATGAGAACTATGATAGACTGCAGTACTTTGGTTCCACAAGTAAATTGAATAAATCTTCAAGGTACAAGAAGATGGAAGCTCGACCCACTACATTGGCTCTGGGTGAGCCCAAAAGTAAAGATACGTGGAATGACTACGATGAGGTCGAGAATGTCATGCAGACTGCAAGATTGGCAGATGATTCTCATTTGGGCTACGGAATGATTCGGAAACCGAACCCACCTGGCCCACAAGTTCCCACAGCAGCGCAAGTCCAAGCTTTGCAAAACCAAGTTGGTTTGGAGGAGGTTAATCATAACAACTGCAATGGTACTGATTATGCCATTGTGAGCCGTCCGAAAAGGGTGTAATGACTTATCGAATTTGAAAGACTGAATTAGTGGTTGCTAAAAGTTACCGGTGGGGTATTAGTATTGTATTGGCAGTTTTCCAGTTATTTTATTGTTATACTAGTTATCGAGACTTTGAGAACGATTAAGCCAAGTTTGTCAAAAAGAAATTATTCCAAAATGAGACTGTATTGCATTCCTTTTACATTCTGCTTATTATGTTAGTAAATTAGTATGAAGTAAGTTTTAAGATGTACATTAATTTGTATATTATAACGCACAAGTATTTTATGCATATAATGTTACGAAAATGTATTAACTAACAGTGATTATTGTGCCTTATAAGTAAGTGTAATAAGATTGTTTCTTTTATCCAATTTAGTGCCAAGCTAAGAATCTGTATACTATTTTACGAAATTTTTCTATCATAGTGATTTATTGTGCCTTTTAATTGTCATAACCTTACAACTACAGTGCCCTTTTGTAAACTCAAAAGTCCACTGATATTGTTCCTAGAAGTATTTGCAGAAGGTATTTTTAAAATCAAGTCCAAATTTTTCCAATAAGATTTGATATATATAGGGGGCTTTTAACCCTTTAATCGCAAATGTCGGATTAATCCGACAAACATTTTCGTGCCCATTTCGCGAGCGTCGGATTTATCCGACAAATAACTATGGATATTCACAATTCCTCGCGCTGGGAGCACGACAACTGATATAAAGTCTCGCGGTGAAAGGGTTAATGACTTCTAGATTAAGTAAGACTATGATAGGACTTTGGCTCAACCCTGATTCTGCATTGCAGTGAGAGATCTATTGTTTCCACACTCAAAGGTTATAAGTTGCTCAAAATATGTGTTTATTACATTGACATATAATATAAGTACATAGTATCTCAATGGTTTATTATTTCTTGGAGTTCTGATTGATTATATCTGAACCTGAAATATTTTGTCAAATACTTATTCCGTTGTCGAACTTAACTCGAATAATTGAGCCATAGACTACCTTTATTATGGATATCTAGAAATATAAATGCTAGAAATAAAAGTGTGTGAAACACAAACCATATTTTGTATTTTGGCCATATTTTTGTGATTGTATCATTTGTATTAAATAATATTATTGTATCCTTTCAATAAATCATTTAATCATAAAATTATTTTATTTACAAATAAATTTAAAAAGACCAACCATCTTACTGCACTCCATAAGTAATGCTATTATCAGCACTTTTCCTTTCAACTGCATTAAAACATTTGCACTTCTTAAATTGGTAGCATACCTACTCTACATCGTGTTAATG
This sequence comes from Acrobasis repandana, assembly GCA_963576875.1. Taxonomy (NCBI): domain Eukaryota; kingdom Metazoa; phylum Arthropoda; class Insecta; order Lepidoptera; family Pyralidae; genus Acrobasis; species Acrobasis repandana. The sequence continues at coordinate 4,686,771 of OY756223.1, read as the reverse complement.
AAAGAACGCAAAACCTCTCAGATGGTACCACAGCCCATGTAACTGAACCACTTTTGTTCAACAACTTTCATTTCATACAAATTGACTCAATCAGCTGATCAGTTTGTATAAAAATTCAAATGTAATAATTATTATCTCAAAATAAAAAATTGCAAATTGTGTAGTCCCACTAAAATATCACCCCTAGGCCTCGTGTCCTCGTATCCGGTTTGCATCGTGACGGCGGCGCGCAGGCCCGCCATCCGGTTAATCAGTCATGTATGAAGCCTCTAGGTGTGTCCACGTAGCTGGCGACGGTGCCGCGCCATCACGGCGCAAACCGGATACGTGGACACGAGGACCTAGGCAGTGTGGCCAAAATGTCCACGTTGTATGGCAATGCTGATACTTTGTGCCAGATAGTTACCAGCCCTTTGGTCATGGGATACCTCATATAATATAATATACCCACATATTTTTATCAATTTAAACTAAAAACAATAATAATTAAAACTAAACTAAGACTAAAATTACATTAAATAAAATAAAAAATAAACCACACCACAGATCACTGGCATTTACTTATTAAATTGCCAAGCTCAGCCTGAGGTCAAAATGCGCACCAGCTCTTGGATCCCCTGAGAAATTGATTAGGTGTGCAGTTAAATTTAAATTTAATTATCTAGTTTTAAATTAAAGTTTTATTTTATCTTTATATAAAGATGTATATATCGACACATTCACTTCAACATTCAGCTTTTCAACAATGGAGTGTTGGATTCAGACTCCTCCTTTTTTAAATTCTTCATCATCTCAGTCGCTATATATTCCAAGTCTTGAGACATGATTTTCTGCACTGTTTCTCCTTTTTCTGCAGCAATGTCTTCGATGTTCTTCTTCCCATTCATATCCGAAAACCAATTCAGATTATCAGCAATTAAATGTTTGTTTTCGCAGCCATCACATATGACGATCACGACACCCTTGTAGTACGCCAGTTTTGTGATGAACTTTGTGTTTCTCGTATTACATTTTTTGCAAGTAAACATCAGCTGAAACTTGCCATTATACTGTTTTGGTGCAGCATTTAATGGTACTCCTGTAAGCGTAGTAGTTGACGTGCTGAAAGTCCTTGGAGATTGGACTTTCGGTGTAGAAGTAGAAAACGGAACTACCGGGAATCCAAGACGTCTTCCGAAGTAAGAGTTCCCATTGCTTGGGAAAAACACGATGTTGTTCAAAAGACGTGGTGTATGATATTTGACTATGAAGTCTATTAAAGTTCTGTGAGACATTTTGTGGCACTTAGTTTTTCAAGTTCACAAGTTTGTACAATAAATAATACGAGAATCGAGATCACGATAATATATATTACCTATTTAACTCTTTGGATCACGAGATGATGAAATTAAATTGAATTTGAATGCAATACCTATGTATTGCAATTTATTTGACATATTTTGATTGATGTAAGAAAATGTCAATGTCAAAAACATGTGATTTTAGACAGTATGCTTTTTATAGTTCGGCGAAGCTTTGACAAAGGCAATCGGCGGTACGGTAATGCTAAAAAACCATTTCTATTTTACGCTAGGCAAGTGGTTTATTTATTTGGTTAAAATAAATTCAGGTCAAACAAACAAAACCTTAGGCCCCAGCACAGCACCACAAGCACAGTAACTAGACTAGACTAGAGCAGAGAAGGAAGAAGATACATTAAAAAAAAAATGCTTTTTTTACGATTGGCTCTATAAAACTGTATCTATTGTAGTTTCATGGGTCCATACAAAAAACATAACGTCATAATCATAACCACAGAGTACTTTTATATATACTGAAATAGAGACCTAACTTGATGCATAAAACCGGAAATAAAATTTTCGATGCATAGACAACGCCATCTGTTATTTCTAGTAGGCATTAATGTATATAGGTAGGTACTTAGTAGGTAGGTACGTATATACTATGCTTATGTATAGTAGAAAGGTAGGTTTGTTAGGTTTTAAAGGAAGTTTGGCCTTACTTCACAATGTGATGAACTATTTCAAAATTAGCGCTACTGAAATTTAAAAATATTAATTTAAAACTTATCTCATGGACTTACCTACGTATTACTAGCGTAAATCATTAAATAATCTACTTTGTTGGTACCGAACCTTTACCAGACATTGCGAAATAAGCCAAAAAATAAAATAATAGGCTTGTTTATACATACATATCTTAAAATTCAAATATATTATAACAAATCACAAGTTTTGTAAATCAGATAATCACAAAACATTAAATACAGTCATGTTAAGTATTCAATAAATCCCAATAAATAAACAGGCAAGTGCGAGTCGAACTCGTACATGAAGGGTTCCGTACAACCGCACAATGTTTTAAAACGCTGAATAAACACGTTTCTTGTATGACGAACCCACTTAATTATAAACTTTTTCTTATTTTTAGTATTTTTTGTTATAGCGGTCATAGCTATACATAATCTGTGACATTTTTAAGTATCTAGTTAATGCCATTATAAAGATTAAGTTAAAAACGCTGAAAAAAACACGTTTTTTGTATGATGACCCTTACGTTTTTAACTTTTTCTTATTTTTAGTATTTGTTGTTATAACGGTCATAGTTATACATAATCTGTAAAATTTTTAAGTATCTAGTTATTGCCATTATAAAGATCTAGTTAAAAACGCTCAAAAAAACAAATGTTTTGTATGACGACTCTCTTTAATTTTTAACTTTTTTTTATTTTTAGTGTTTGTTATATTGGCCACAGTAATACATAATCGGTGAAAATTTCAAGTGTCTAGCTATTACGGTTTAAAAGATAAAGCCCTGTGACAGACGGACAGACAGCGGAGTCTCAGTAATAGAACCCTAAAAACCAGCCAATATAATAATGTCACATCTCATCAAAACGGACTTCATAGGTACACATGTGAAACTACTACTACGACGTCCGTTTTGTGTTTCGTGTATTTAGTATTATGTGATTAACCCGAGTAAGATGAAACCTTAAAATTTAAATTAAATATTTTAAAATAACATTGTCACAACTATGAAATAGGACAGAGCGCTTACCTGAATTATTAATTCTGAATTTACGTGAAAGTAAATAAACATAAATAATCACTTAGGACATAAAACAGATTCAATAATAAACATAATGACATGTCATCCGTAGACAGCCGCTGTTTATAGGTGATCACCATAGTCAGCGAAAAAAGCGGCTGGTTACCAGCTGGCTGGCTACGATAACAACCGGCTTCACATCTGTAATCACCACAGGTCGACGATAGCTCTGTATTGTTTTCGATGACGAGGGCCTGTAATGCTTCTTTTTGTCGAAGCTGCCATTGACAGTCAAATAAACTGTCCATGAAAAGAAGAAAGTCTTCTGTTTCCTTGCACTCGCTTGGCAAGATGCCTTTATCTGAAAGAGAAATATGAATAGTCAGGTTTATAAACAGAAATAATAGCTAAGATAACTAAATAAAGTATTTAAAAATGTTATCAAATCAAATTGATAACACATTGATAACATTTTGGGTATTTTATTACCTGCTAAATATCCCATATTAGACTGAAAATTTGTGTTGTGAGGCATATTTCACCTTCATTTTATTTATTTTTTCTGCGTGGTCATGATTCAACGTTAATTTTGGTACATACGAGTAAAAGGCAAACGCCTCTGTAGGTACTCGGGGTTTTCTAGGTGCAGTATTTTTATATGACCCCATTTAGCCAATCGCTGCTGTCCCTCTTAGATATTTTACATTTTTTGTAAGGAAATTATTCCGAATGCAAGGGCATTCGGAATTCGAGATTCTTGGAAGGCCAAGAGGTGCGGTGGGTCATATAATTGGTAGAACTTCTTGCTTGTTGATGATCATTATACTTTCTTTTTGTTCGTTTTCTTCTTTGAGCCAAGCTGCTTTGGATTCGTTTATTTAATATATTTTCCTCATATTTTCATTGCATTTCTGTTGTTCGCTTGTTGGTCGCATATTGTAGCAACGATGGTGAGATGAGACCTGCTTTCTGTAGTTATGTTACTGCATTTATTATTTGTTTTACGGAAATTCAAGGAATAGTCAAAAACACCACAAGATAACTGCGCCAGCGCAAAAAGACACCGAATACCGGCACTTTTGACTTAAAAAGAAATCAAATTGTTTTGTGTCCGCCACACAGAACTATATTACTCCTAGCGGAGTCTTGGTCATGCCTATGAAACTTAGAACATTGCAGAATTTTGATAAAAAAATTCAATAAAACGCCATCTAGCCAATAAGTTCTAACCTAATTCCTAATGCGTGTTATAGACTAGGAATATCAAATGGTAGAGAAATTCGCCATACGATGTAGAACATGTGATAGCTCAGTTGTCTAGAACATGGTTGTATCGTATCGTATTTGAACCAAGATTGGGAGTTCAAGTCCCGCTCACGGAATATTTTTTTTACCATTTTATTCCTTTGGTGTTGTGAAATTTTGCTACCAGATGGCGCTACTGGTTTTATTTAATGTTAAAGCTTCAGTTTCTTATCTATTTCAGTATATACAATATTATTCTATGGTCCTGGTTCGCCATACCAAAATACCAAAACTACAACGGTGTTGCCATTTATAATTTCGCGAAATATACATACCCTTTTCAATAAACTATAAATTTTTACCTTGCGATTTCTTCTTGTGGTGTCTGATTGTATAATTTTATTATAAATCGCTTTTCATATGTATTAATCGTTTTAAATATTTTTATTTCTGCATAAATATTTTTTTGTTGTTTATTATAATCTACCAATGTTACAAGATTTTTTAGTGGTATTTCTAGACACTGCTCTACTAGTGCCATCTTACAGATTTTTATTGAAATATTTAATACATTTTACTAGTTACGCCATCTTTAAGCTTTAGTTGAAGAATGTATTATACGATAAGACAAAAAAGTCATAGTTTACATTAACACTATATGAAAATATATTACTTCGCTATTTGGTATCATAAAACTTATGAATTTCCCGGTTTCTTGTACTGAGATTACTGCCACTGATCATAACCTCCAAATTGTGACAGCTAAAATAGGAGTGATAGAAATTTTTGTAAAAAAATATGTTTATTTTGTAAGAAACCCACAAAAATAATTATAAAGAAAATTATCACGTCACAATGGCTTCAGTTTGGCTAAGTCCGCAGCTATCTGATGAAATAATGAAAAACAATGATATTTTTGAAGAAACGAAGAGTGTTGTTACAGGTAAGCAATTATCTTTTATTTGTTAACTTCTAACCTATCGTACGTAAGCCTGCTTACTGCTTTGTAATAACACTATTGTTCTAAGTTGTACGAAGATATTCTTATATTCTATAGTACTTATTATCAAAAGTAAAATGAAGTCACCATAAATAAACATACTTGGTTAGGTGTATCCATCACTATATTGATTCTCTATTCTAATTAACCACCATCACGCTGATTGGATATTAATGAATAAATTGAATACCACACATCATACTTATTAATAGAATAGAATAGAAAGTTATTTATTCTGTGATAAAGTAGATACACTTATATAGATACAATAATAAAGTATTAGGGTAGTACTTACACTAATATACCTACCTACAAATTTAAACATATTCCATGTTCTTTCATAAAGCATAAATTATGTAGCGCTTGTCAGGACCTTTAATTGATTCTAATTTTACTGGAAGAACTGTACGTATTTTATATTATAGAAGCAAATGGTCCTGCAAAACTTATATAAAATGAATTGCATCAACTGTCGGCAGAAATCTGCTATGATGAATCATCATACAGCTTCTTTTTGCACTTGATTATGCTTCTGTAGAATTAAAGTTGATTTCTTTTTAACTTAAGAGCTTCACCTTTGTCGGTGGACTTAAATGGAGATGCTTCCATTCCTCTCTTCTCTGTGCCATCTTTTTAATGTCTTGGTTTGCTGATTGACACAGATTATTTCACCTGATGGTGAGTGGTGAGACAATATCAGTGGCGGTGCTAGACTAAATGTGGACGTTGGCGACATCAGCTTTGTGAGGCCTCTAGCATTTCCCAGTTAAAACGAGAAAGAATAATTAGTATAGCAAAAAACAAGGTCATTCGCATCACGCCCGTGGACCTGCTCATCTGCTTCAACAAATTAATGAGTGGTGGAGCAAAAAAATAAGCTCATCCACTTGACGCGCGAAGCCCTATATACCATTTTGTGTATAGGTATATGCTTTTTTTTCGGGAGGCCGTCGTAGACGGTCGCCTACATCGCCGACGCCTAGCGCTGCCACTGGATTATATGTCTGTAACAGAACAACTAGTAGTCCAGCAAATATTGTAAGTGTTTGTTTTTGCAAGGCATATTTACCACTTATGACAAGTTATAAATTTATCTTAAGGTGACGTGGGTTCACAATTTGCAAAACTGTGCGTGTTTTTGAAAAATCACTGTTATTAAACTACTACAGTTTCTTCCTCAAAAAAATTACATGAGAATCTTATGAATTTTCTACAGACATCCACAATAGCCAAAATACGATTGAGCATTTTTGGCTCGATAGAAAAAATCACAAACATCCTCTAAATTTGCCTAAATTGGCCTTTATAAATACGTCTTACTATTTTATACAATCACCTATTTATACGAAAATTATACCAAAACATGTATTATCTAAATATCTATCCGTTTTGGCTACAGTAAAAATTATAAATATAATACAGAAAAAATAATAATTAAAACACAGTGATATATTCGTCGAGAGCTTAGAGCAACACGGAAGGGAGTAGCCTTAGCGATCAATTACCATTCAAATATGTCTGGCATATTTTGCGGGGGAAATGCGCACACTAGTGCACTTTCGCAGGCTCACATAAACAAACAAAATTGTAACGACGACACCAACACATACAAAATGAAACAATACATCAACAAATATTGCACACCTCGATAAATTTTTGTGTACACATAAATCACAACACACACATTGACACGTTTTCGATGTAAATAAGGCTGGACTGGCACTATCGACACAGCATATCGATAAATTTCGAAATTTATCATATTAAAGAGGAAGGAACTAAGGTAACGAACTGAAACATTATAAGTATAAAATATCATATTTATTAGCTAAATTTAGGTGAAATTTAATTTTTAGTTTCTAGCATAATCTACACTCAAAGACAATCATATGCATTTTAGAAGGGTTTTCCATGTACAGTGGTAGTTCATGTAAATAAAACCATAACAACAATTTATTTAACACAGTATTGCAAATTGTGAACCCACGTCGCCTTAATTATATTTGCAGATATCATATCCAGACGCATAGCTCTAACACAACTAGTAGAAAACATGTCCGGAGTCTTAACGCACAAGGAGGCCGAAAATCGTGAACGAGGAATGCGTTTCTTTACTATTCTACTTAAAGATCTTCCAAAAGACTATTTATCAGAAATGGAAGTTAAATTCATAGCAAAATTCTACACTGATAGACTGAAAGACAATCATAGAGTGATACCGCCAGTTCTTGAAGGGTATTTAGATATTATTGATATGAAGAATTATAATATGAATAATACGGGCGTGTTTTTAACAGAACTCTTTAGAGAAGTCTCCTGCCAGTCTCAATTGAGACCAGATAGGCAGAGGTTTTATATGATTATAAAGATACTAATGGAACGAGACTTGGATTGTAAGTTCTTTTTTATTATTTTTCAATGCATATCCATACTTATGACTCCCCTTCTTTTCTCCACGTTATCTCTATCCCAAATCTGTTGCTATACATTAGGATTAACTGTGGCAATTATCTGTCTGTTTGTAATCTGTTTATGATAAACGTAAAAACTACTAGCACAATATATAGGCATTAACATGCCTATACGAGTACAATAATTTGTTTGGCATTACTCGGAACCAGTGGCCTTCTATTATACTTAAATTAATTGTTATTATATAAAAATATGAAACTTTTGTTTTGCTTTTGTACAATATTTCATCAGCAGAATAAATAAACAATATACAAATAGGAAGACTCTGCTATCATCCAATTGTAAAAGGCTGAGTTGCTAGGCGTTGTGTTGGTTTAAAAATGTACTAGATGATGACATCTTGGGAGGAACTAGGTACGTTTCTTCTAAATAAATAAATAGATAGGGACAAATCACACTAATTGAGCTAGCCCCAAAGTAAGTTTAAACGTGTATTAAGGGATACTAACTTAACAATACTATATTTTGTATTAAACTAGCGGCCCGCCCCGGCTTCGCACGGGTATGTATTATACATATAAACCTTTCTCATGAATCACTTTATCTATTAAAAAAAACCGCATCAAAATCCGTTGCGTAGTTTAAAAGATCTAAGCATACATATGGACAGACAGTGGGAAGCGACTTTGTTTTGTACTATGTAGTGATGATACATATAGATAAACACCCAAGACCCAGAACAATTAAAAAAAATCCTTTTTCCAACTTGTCCTCGTTGGGGATTGAACCCAGAACCTCCGGAGAGTGACGGACTAACGTGTTGACCATTACGCCACGGAGCTTGTAGATAGTTTTAAATCAATCTAAAATCTACTCTATTGCTTAAGTTACCAACTCTTTGATTTTCGCAATGTATGGGGGCTGGAATGTGCCGTTCCTGGATAAATTCCCGGCAATATTTCCAAAAATAGAAATTTACGGGAATATTTACGGAAACATTGGGAATATTTACGAAAATATGGGGAATATTCCCGTAATCTGACAAGGGGAAAATTTCAATTTCAACGGCACATCGCTATATGGGGGCATACAATGAGGTCGGATTTTAGAGAGAAAATTGTGTGATCTTTTCTCCATTACAGATATGAAAGCCTTAGGCCCAGACTTCGTCTACGGCATGATATCAGCAATGGACGGCGAAAGAGACCCTCGGAATTTACTATACCTCTTCAATTTCCTTCCCTTCTTCCTCACAAACATACCCTTAGGCCACTTAGTAGAAGAAATGTTTGACGTCATATCCTGTTACTACCCTATAGACTTCCATCCTTCTCCGGATGACCCAGCAGCTGTGTCGAGGGAGGATTTAGCTGCAGCGTTGTGTCCGTGCTTGTGTGCAGTGCCAGAATTTGCAGAACATTGCCTGGTCTTGTTGATTGAGAAATTAGACTCTAATTTGAGATTAGCTAAAATTGATTCATTGAGGCTGCTTGTAAGTATTTATTTCATTATGTATATGTTTTTTATGTGTGACTGCCTCCGTGGTCCAGTGGTCAAGGCGTGTGCTATGCGATCTGGAGGTCGTGGGTTCAAATCCCACTGGGAAGCATATTTTGTGAAAAGTTGTTTCCAGTTGAGTAGGATATTGCGGTCTTGAATCACCCTATTATCTGAAAAGAAAGATGATTCCGTGCTTCGGAGGGCATGTAAAGCTGTGGGTCCAGAACGCCATCTAGCATTCGTTTAAACCTATCCTAGGATTGGTTCTGGTCTACCCTTTGGGTTGTGGAGGTCAGACAGCAGTCGCTCTGTGTAAAAACCAGTAACCTAGTCAAATCACCTAGGTTAGGTAGCGGACCCCGGGCTCTGAAGCGTTACCGCTGAGGATGTAACCGGAAATACGCTTGGATGATGATGATTTTGATGTGTAACATCTTTCCTCTCGCTTTCCTGCAATCTGTGAGAGAGATTGCGAAATGTGACGGAAGTGTGTAACAGGAAGTTGGGGAAGTGCGCATTTGATTTGACCAATGAGAGCAGTTGCATATTACCAAGGTGAGATGTCAGATATTATATAATACATGATAGATACACATATTATATTATATGATAGATACACATATGCAACTACTGTAAGGCTCGCTCGGTTTTTTATTGGTTATTTAATATAGGTTAGCCAGGTTATTTAATAAACATTTCAAGTTAAAATGTTCTTGTATTTTGTATATGAATAGCGTTTTTTTTTCACAGGATTGAGTCTTAAAAAACGTAGAAGTTAATGTGAATACCAAGCAGAAGTGGCGCCCTCATTTGAAATAAATTTATTAATCTTATTATGCCAATAAAGAATTTAATTTGATTTGAAATATGGTGAAAATTAATTTCCATATTTCTTGATGTTAGCACTAGATAGCCCTTTAAATTATTTTATGAACTGCCGTTGAAACTATTATTGGTGATCCGTCTAGCTTTAAAACTTGCTTTTGCCAAAAGTAGCCACTTGAAAGACTAATGTAAATACTTTCAACGGTAGTTCATGAAATAATTTAAAGGATATCTAGTGCCATTGAGAAATATGGAAATTTTCACCACATTTACGAGTTAACAAATTTTTTATTTTTATGTTATAGGGCTGCAAACGAACAAGCGGGTCACCTGATGGTAAGTGATCACCGCTGCTCATGGACAACTGCAACACCAGGGGTGTAACAAGAGCGTTACCGGCCTTTCAGAAAGATATAGACACGTTTTTTGAAGGTTTCAATTCTTTTAAAGTTGGGTGCCACTTCAAGGTCATTTGCTTCTAACTTCACCTTAATCTATACTTAAAAAAGTCACTAATAGGACATTAGTGATTTTCATAACAATTTTTATGACCCGAAAATGTTTTTCAATGTTTCAGGCACGGAGCTGTAAAACTTTCAAACCTGAAAGTTATGTTCCCTTTATAAAAGCTTTATATTCATCAATACAAAGAGAAATAATGCACAAAACAGATGAAGAACTCAAAATGGCTGCTCACGAGGCACTGTCCGGCCTTGTTACGAATTTGGCAATGTCAGCAAACACGGATCAAAATTTTGAAAGCTTTATCAAAGGAATAATTATCTCGATGCAAACAGCTATAGCTGATTCGAAGACCGTAGCCCAATTTGTTCAAGTAACTAAGGTCTTGCTGACTGCAGCAAACGGCTCAAGGGAATCTTGTATTATAATAACAAAATCTATGATACCAGCAACCATAGCGTACTACGGATTCAAGACATCGGCTAAATTACAAATCGCTAGTCTGGATTTCCTATCAGATTTATACGAATTAGCCAAACATTGGGATGCTTTGACAGAAATAGATGCTGAAGTCAAAGAAATTCCCACCTTATGCCTAACCGCTGTTAGTCAGACTACTAAGGAGTTTCAAATAGCTGGTTTTCGAACTTTGGTCAAAGTTAAGAATGCATTGGACAGCAACCTTGTATTGCCATTCGTTGAAGTACTTACACATAATATACAATATACACAAGATAAAGATTTACTAACTGTTAGCGTGGAGACAGTTCACGCTATTGCACGAAAGTATCCAGAATTAATTATGAATTTGGTTGTCATAGGAAAGTGTGATTTAGAACATTTGACACAAGACAAAAGTGGCTTACAGAAACGGTTGAATTTACTATCAAATTTAGCAAGTATAGACGACTTTACTAAAGTGATATTGGAGGAGATGTTAAAAGTTATAACGGCCAATGACGATGATGCTGGCAAAGTGGTTGAAGCATTGAACGAAAATATGTCAAACACAAGTCTGTATACAGACGAGAAATTAATTAAAATCGAAAGTGATCACGGATTAATAGATTCCATTATAGCTTGGCTTCTAAAAGAAATACAAAGACCTCACGAAACATTGTCGCATGGGTTCAGTTTAATAGCTAATACAATAAGCAGTTTGTCTTGTGAGAAACAAGTAAAAATGTTGTCAAAACATAGTCCGAATCTCTTAGAGGCATGTAAAAATGATGAGGGATATTATCATATCTTACAGAGCTTGTATATATCGTTGCATCAGAGTATATACGAGCCTAAGTTCGATGAAATGTTGACTCTTAGTTTAGATTTAGGGTTGAATAGCGAGAAGGAAGTTATTAGGACGAAGGCGTGTATTCTAGTAGCTCATTTTTTGAATAAAGCCGAGTCTGGGCAGAAGTTTGAGCTTTTGTACGAAATATTGAAGAATTATTTGAGTAGTTGTAGCAGGAATAAACAGGAGTTGTGCCCCCGTCTTATATCTCTGTACAGTTGGATAGCTAAGGCATTGATCATGAGAGGAAATGACATGTTTTTGTTTTGGCTTCAAAAGGTAAGTCATTCTAGTTTCATCATTATCATCACGATTTCAGTCGCATAACGTCCACTGCTGGACATAGGCTTCTCCCAAGGATTTCCAAAATAGCCGATGTAGAGCGGCCTGCCCTCAAATCATAGGTACTTGTTTTGCACACTGTACGCTACGAAGAATAACTCTAGAAATGTAACGCTCCTACATTCAATTACAACGAAACACGCAAACATACACAGACAAAGATGCAAACATTTGTCTGGCTGTGTATAATGTTAAAATGGTTATTTACTTACATATTGAGTCCTGTGTTTTTCATGTCTATGGCTTCTACACCACTTCACGTCACATGACGGCATTTTTAATGAATTGATCATCGCAAAAACAGCAATATTCTCTAAGAAAACTTGCGACGCAACCGCACGACTCGAGTGTCACGGCGAACTGTCGCGCCGCGCGGTTCATATTTTAAGCCCCGCCCGCCGCGGTTCATATCGAGTGGAATGATTGTTCGGGATTAGTTACGCTTCTAGAGAATTATTTTACGTAGACTGAACGGTAACAAAAAATATATTGTTATACTTCTGGAAAGATTCACACAATGTTAATTTTTGGGGGACTATGTCCGGCCAATAAATAATAATCAATTAAGGTCACGCAAGTATTAACCTTACGTAAGAAATAGCCGGAACAGTTTAAACGATTTGGCTATATAGTGTCACGACCGGCCGCCTGCCTGACGTCAACCCTCATTGGAAAGCAGATGTAGCACAAGTTTTGCTTAGTCCTCTAGTCGCCTCTTACGACATCCACAGGAAGAGATGGAGTTGGTCCTATTATAGACTGGAACTACACGGCACAATAAAGGTCGGAAACCACTAGTCTTCTGGTACTAATGTTTTCTTTTAATCTTTCCAATTACAGATAGTATCGACCCTGTCAAACTCCGAATACTGCTACCAAGGATCTGAAGGTATAAAACTCATCATGACGGATTTCTCCGAGTATCTAAGCACGAAACAGCACTGCAGGGTCAGTTTGCTGTATAAACAGAGAATGTTCCACAGTTTCTCAACCTTAGTCGAGAAATTAAGCGTGAATGAAGATTCGATGGAGGCGTTCTTGCTAAGTTGGGCGTATGTTTTGAATGGGGTGCCGAAAAGTGTACTTAAAAATCAAGTGGCCAAGGTAATTTACATATATATTTCGTCATCATCATCATCAGGTCTTTATAAACTTTATTGTAGGAGAACGACCCTCTCTGTGCTACCAGAACCATACTTGGCCGGAGCAGTCAGAGGATTCGGCCTACACTCTCCACGCTAGCCAGACGGGTTGGAGAGGGCTCCCTGATGTCCAAGCTTTGTTTAGCTTGTATTTCCTAAGTCGCCCTACAACATCCACGGGGTGACTGGAGTGATTCTATTCTAGTCTGCCGGAAACCACACGGCTAATATACAGGGTTACTGGTATCTAACGCATAACCTTTTTGGTGCAAGTTCAGTCCATTATAGTGAACTACTTTCCATAAAACCATTATAGAGAAACGAAAAAAAATATCGTCTTTCCATACAAAATCCTATTACCTATTAAAAAAAGAAAACTAAATTTAGTACGATGGTGTCAAGACCGCGTAGATACTTTTTAAGACTAAAATGATATAAAATATAATTTTAGGCCTTCCATACAAATTGACCGACCACCTGATCCCAGTTTTTATGGAAAGCATTTTTTTAAACATATTTCTGTGTATGTTCCCTGGGGAAAGTTGTTCAGTATCATGGACTGAATTCAGCCTTAAAATATTTTCAGTATATTTTAAGGGTTCCATAGCCAAATGGCAAAAAACGCTACCCTTAAAGATTCGTCATGTCTGTCGGTCTGTCTGTCCGTCCGTATGTCACAGCCACTTTTTTCCGAAACTATAAGAACTATACTGTTGAAACTTGGTAAGCAGATGTATTCTGTTAACCGCATTAAGATTTTCACACAAAAATAGTATGGGGGTTCCCATACCTAGAACTGAAACTCAATTTTTTTTTATCAAACCCATACTTTTGGGGTATTTATGGTACTTTCAAAGAAGTAAAATGTTGCCCCCCCTGTAACTTCTAAAATAAGAGAATGATAAAACTAAAAAAATATATGATGTACATTACCATGTAAACTTCCACCGAAAATTGGTTTGAACCAGATCTAGTAAGTAGTTTTTTTTAATACGTCATAAATCGTAAAATGTTACTTGCTGCTACGGGACCCTTTATCGGCGAGTCCGACTCGCACTTGGCCGCTTTTTTATATCTTGTATACTCACCTTCAATGTATTTTTTCCTTTTTTATTACAGATTGCGCCCGTAGTAATAGATTCGTTGACGTACGACAATAAAGAATTACTCATAGTCATGACGGACGTGCTTAGCTACTTCGTGCAGCTGGAGATTGTACTGATAGCTGACAGCTTGCAAACCATATTGCCGAGGCTGGTCAATTTAACCAGATATGTTAAATCTATGGTAAGTACATTTTCTTCTATACAACAATAAGTAGTCACTAGTAGTATCCTCGTGATGGGAAAAGGAGAGGAGGACAAAAGAGGAGACGGGAAGACGAAATCAAGAAGGCGACTGGAGGGTTATGGAGAAGAAAGGCAAGGAAAAGAGTGCTATGGAGACAGATGGGGGAGGCCTTTGCCAAGGGGCAAGCTCACGGCCAACAGCAGCAGTCGCAACAGGAGTGCAGAGGATGTCAGCAAGAGAGGCTGCAGTAAGTAGTACTCACGTACAGAAGTCTCGCTCAGCAAAGAAATTCAAAGAAATATCTACTCAATGTGGTTAGCGATATGGTTTAATTTAGCTCACGTCAGAACTCAGCACCTTTTCGTTTAGATACCTAGAAATTCATCGCAAGCCAATTTCATTCTTATTGCTATGGACAAACGATTCGTGTAACTGAATTTACCACTCCGGAGTGGTCGACGCGCGCATAGTAATAATGTAGGTATATTTTTGAGGGATATTATAAATTGCATATCAAATAAATAATCGCCTATCAATACATACTCATCATTTATATTCTTTTTTACATCAAATAACTTACTTCACTACAAATAAACTAAATGTTTAACAAAACTCAAACTGCAGATAATTCGAAATTTTACATCAATATGACATTACTTTTTTCCTCATAATGCAATACAGTTAAATTTATTTTTGTACAAAAATACTACATACATAGCATAAATACTGACTGCACAGCAAATTTTTCATATTTCATAGCAAAATAACTATCCCAGTCGCATATTAACCAATAAGTACAACAAAACCTGTTCATCATATTTGTCTTAATTTTCAAGTAGCCATGCTCGGCAAATTTAATGATTATTATACCAAAAAAAATCCTTTTGCATTGCATTATTTCTAAAAGCAGAACAAATTAACTGAAAAAGGGTTCGCGGCTTCGCGCGCTTTTTCGTCACTGGAGTGCAGAGTGGCGCGATTGAGTAAGATAGAGATAGCACTAGGTCGTGTCGTCGGGAGTTAACCGTATATCTCGCGCGTAAGAGCGAAATAGAAATATTTCGTCAGTGTAGGTGTCGTTTTACACAATCCGCGTGTATTTGTTTGTTTATATTCATTCGGTGTTACGTTGCGCCGGCGACCCGGAAAGATAATCTTATAAAAACAATAATTGCAATATTTGTGTGTAATTAGTGTGCATTTGACTTTTGAGTTTATCTAATGTTAATTTACTGATGATATACCATGGAATCATCAAGTAATATACAACAACAAAGTGATGTTCCTGTGTATTGTTCGGACAGTGAACCTGAGTCACAAGAGGAGCCATGTACCAAACGAACGAGAAAAGGTGGCCTAGACTGGATATTTGTCAAAAAGTTCGTAACTTTTGACGAAGCACAACAATTTCTTCGAGATGAAAAGATTTGGACTGCTAAATTTACTCACACGACAGAAGAAGGTAAAAAACAGTATTACCGTTGCAACAAAGTTAAATACCGAGGCCCTCAGTGTGCAGCACAAATTTATTTGCTTTTTGAGTCAAACTCCGATGCTGTCTTACTGTACCGTACAAGCAGCGATCATGATCATGAGATTATTGGGACCAAAAATGATTATGGCATAACCCAAGAAACAAAGGACGAAATTAATAAGCTATACGCATTGCATTTAAAGCCAAAAGCTATTTTAGCACGTCTGAGTGAAATAAATGGTATTAAAGTTCCCTCAAAAAAGCAACTAAATAATTATCTTTCTGACCGTCGCAGAGTTGTTTATGGCCCTTCTACAATCAGTCTGGGAGAGTTAGAGCAATGGTTAATAAATAAATCCGAAATACCTGAGGACGATAATGAACCATATGTAATTTATTACTACGTGTACGAGGATGATGATAATACAACCTTTCGTTTTGCGATCGGAACAAAATCTTTGTTAAAATTAGCAACTTTAGCTACCAACTTGCATGCAGACGCCACGTACAAACTTACATGGCAGGGGTTTCCAGTATTAGTGGTTGGCACAACTGATAAAGCAAAGCGATTCCATCCTCTTTGTATGGCGATTTCAAGTTCAGAGCGTAAAGAAGATTTTGTATTGCTGTTCGATGCACTCAAAAGGGGCGCTTTAACTCTTTATGATTTTAATATAGAACCAAAAGCACTTATTTGCGACGCAGCAAAAAGCATTCAAAACGCTTTTCAAGAAGTGTTTGGCACAGAGGCTACTATTAAAATGTGTTGGGCACACGCAAAAAAAAACATACAAAAAAAAGTAGAAAAATTGGTTGAGAAGAAAAAACAGAAGGAATTGTTGGATGATATAGATTTGTTGCATTCAGCTACCTCTTCTACATTATTTCAACGAGCGTTAACTGCGTTTTTACATAAACACGCAAAAGAAGAGCAATTCATATCATATTTCAAACAGGAGTGGGTTTCGCTCAATCCAAATTGGTATCTTGGATCAGCCGAAGGTTCTCCAGTGACAAACAATGCACTAGAGTCATTCAATAGAAGTATAAAAGACAGCCACACATTACGAGAACGACTTCCTTTGTCTAGATTCATCTCAGTCGCAACAAATATGGTCACGGAATGGTCGAAAGATCACAAACCAGAGACATTTAAAACTTTACCTCCGATAGAACTGAAAGACTGGACTCTTGCATATCAATGGGCGAAACTTGACAAGAATGTAAAATTTTTAGAATCTGATTCCGGACTAAATACTTATATAGTTAGAAGCTCAACAGCAAGTGACATGACATTTACTCAAGATTGGGACACTTTTGATGGTTACAAAAAAAACGCTTTCGCATATTGGAGAGTTGCTTTGCCCACCCAACAAACCGCCTGGGTCAACGGAAAATGCACCTGCCCCATTTTTTTTAAGAACTACATGTGCAAGCATATCATCGGACTTGCGATCCGACTCAAGTACGTGGCGCCACCTGCAGAAGCTAAAAATGTGCCTATTGGCCAAAAAAGGAAGCGTGGACGCCCCGCGAAAGCAAGACCTGCTTTAATAATTCAATAAATTACAATTTTGTATCTAATTTTATATATTTTTTGCTGATCTCATTATGTGGTAATTAATAAATAATAAGACGACTGTGATTAATAAAACGCTGTTTTATTTAGAAAAACTGCTGTAAATAATATAAAAATAGAAGCTATATTTAAAAGAAAAAGAGTTAACAGGTATAATGTGCATTAAGATTATTAGCTGTGCATTGATGAAAAAGCTTTTGCTTTAGGAAAAATCGCTGTTCGCTGCGAAAATAAATTGTAGTGTGTTTAGTGATATTTTGAGTTGAATATTATGCTGTGCAATCGGTAATTTTGATGGGAATTTGGAATCTTATTGCATAGAAAAAGGATATTTTTTGATTTGCGTTTAAATACTACCCTATTTTTGATACCTAAACGGGGAGTGACACAGGCCTGCTAGTGGCCGGAAAGTCGGGCGCTTATTTGCCCATCATTATCTTATTTAACTTCACGCGGGTACATAACATAGTGTTGATAAAACCATCAACCTGATGAAAATAAATATTAATCTCCCGTAATTCAACTTTGCTATTATGGTTTATCTAGACGGTAGATACTACTGACTTTATTAAAAATGTTACCTATTCATAAAATTTTGTAGAACTCTAAAAAATAATGATATTTTAATTTTATACTGCTTATGTACTTTCAACAGGGCTATATTTCCAAACAAGTTAATAAACATCAAGTAAGCGTAGTCACAGAAGACAGTAAGAGTAACATACAGAACGGAATCTCCTAAGGTACGCGCAATACGCGTCCCCGTTCCCCGTGCAGTGTGTGTTCGCCCGCTCCCCCCTGAGACAAGGCGAGAGCGGGGGAGAGGTGCGGGGACGGGGAACAGAGACGCATATTATTGTAAGGGACCTTAGGAAATTCCATTCTGTGTGTTATTCTTCTGTGGCGGGGTCTCCTAGTATGGGTCCCTAAAGTAATAAGTGTTTATAGATAGATGTTCATTTATCTATGTTATTTTGTTCTAGGATGTAAGAATAAAAAGCCTTCAATGTCTCTACGACATTGCAAACTCGTATCGAACAAGCCTTCTCCTACCACACAAACAAGATATCCTCATAGACTTAGCGCCATCTCTCGACGATAAGAAGAGGCTAGTGCGCAATATGGCGGTCAAGGCGAGAACCAGGTGGTTCTTGATTGGCGCTCCCGGAGAAGTTAAAGAAAATTAACGTGAATGTGCCACAGTGGAATCGGACGAAATATGAAAGATATTGATTGATGTAGCGCCATCTTTTGTTCGTTAAAACTATATATTTAGAAATAAAGCAACGTGTATTTAGTTGCGGATGTATACACGGTCTACCAGAATATACTAAAACTATTTAACCCCCTTATTCATAAATAATACAAACGTTTTCTAAACCCATTTTAGTAAATATGTTTTGTCCTTATCGCTCTTTTCAATATTTGACATTGCAAGATTTGCAAGCACAAGACAAAACATATTTTAACTAAAATGGGTTTAGCAAATGTTTGTATTTTTTATGAAATCAGTCCATGATACTGAACAACTATCCGCAAAGTATATATTGAAATATGAAAAATATTTTCGACCTTCCATACATGTTGATCCAAATTTGTATGGAAAGCAAAATTTTTTGTTGTTTCGGTATAACGTTCTTTAGGGAAAATTGTTCAGTGTCATGGAAATAATCTACGCTAAAAATTGTTTCAGTATATTTTGTTATACATATATCCAATATAAATGGGTTCGATCAAAGCGGCGTGTAGAAAAAAAAAGAAAATACATAGAAAATAAAAAAAAATAAAGATTTATATATTTTGCACACATAATAAACCTTGTAAGCCCACCTCAGGATTTTCCTTGTTTGTTTTGTATCTTGAAAATATTGCCTTTTTTTTGAAAATAAAATAAAATGTTAAAATTTCAATTTCTGTCAAATATAAAATATTATCAATTGCACAATTCATAATGGGAGTTAACTTTATATTTGTTAAAATATGTGACCAAATTGTTGCTTTGTTTAATATATTGTATATTTTAAAATCCGTTGTTTATTTTTTACGTTTGACTAAATGTCTAAACAAAATACACAGTGCCGAAGTTGCGCCACAGAAGGCAGTAAAAGTATGGTTGCGTACTTTAGTTCGGCTTCAGCATAATGTTGCTAGTAATTCAACTAGCATTGCAAGCGTAAATTTGCCGAAGTCGGCAAAGGAGCGTAATTTTTTGAGAGTTGTGAAAGTACTTACTGCATTTTATACGGAATACCTAGTTGTTTTATACGAAAGTCCTGTTGTGCTACGCGGCGACGCAAAATGAGTTGGGAATTTACGTAAAAATCGCAACTCATAAAAATGCGTTCGTTTGTCTGGGCCCTAATGAGAGTTATATAAACAAAAAAATTCAATAAAATAATAAGATCTACAAAAAAAAAAAAAAGAATAATTTACCTTACTAAATACATTATTTATTTTATAATTGGATACTTGTTTAATAACGATTAGCATTTCTAGCCAAGTTGGTGCTTAAATGACTACGTAAATAATAAACGTAACTTATGTAAATAATAAATCATTTCTTCATCGACGTAAGGAACTAATACATTTAGAAAATCTACCAGAATGAATTCGCAGTCTTGTCAAGTACATAATGTAGGTATGTAAATACAGTGAGTAATATGATTCATCTAAGGTACGCAGACTTTGACAGAAAAAGTGTTCCTTAAATCAGTAGCGTTATACTCAGTATCATCATCATCTCAGCGTATTCCTGGTTGCATCCAGCGATAACGCTTCAGAGCCCGGGGTCCGCTACCTACCCTAGGTGAATTGACGAGGTTACTGGTTTTTACAGAGCGACTGCCGTCTGCCCTCCGCAACCCAAAGTGTAGACCAGAATTTTAATCCTAGTTGTAATCCTTAGTTGTGTTGAGGTTGAGACTGACAGGCTGTATTTTAATTTTATTGACGTGACAACGTCTAATAACTCGATAAAGATGACGTCATTGTCCCATTACGCTCATTGTCGCGTTCCGCAAGCGAGAGCGCGGCACGAACGAGAGAAAGAATGTTTGACGTTGTCACGTCAAACCGTCCGTAAACCAACTTTACAGACAACCAATTTTTTTATTAGATTGGGCAATTTTTTGAGACAGCAATGTTTTACAATGGTCTCCCAACTAACAATTTAACGTCGTTCAATAGTTTAGTAAACGTTATCATATTACCAAAGCTAGGTCACATTAACGTTATAATTACGTTTGCTAACGCGAAAGTACGACCTACATTGTTGTATAGTGGTCGTACAAAAGTCACAAGATAACTTCGCTAACGTCATTCAAAAGTAGTGTGAACGTTAAGGAATTACCACTTTCATCGCGCAATGGTCGCATCATTCATAACTTTACAACATTTTTGGTTTTGTTTCGAGACTGGAGTGCAAAATTAATATAGCTGAGGACGTTGACAGTGGAGTTACTCAACTGAACGCCACATTAGCAGATCTTCTCTCCTGGTCGCAGGATTACGGTATACAGGTGAACGCATCCAAATGTCAAGCAATGATATTAGGCAGTCCTCAGCAGTTGGCAAAAATTAACTTAACTTCTATTTTACCAGTAGTATACAATGGTGCCGTTATTGAATTTAAACCAGTGGTAAAAAATCTTGGTCTTTTTATTGACTCCTCGTTGAAATGGACTGCTCAAATAACTGAAATTAGTCGGACCGTTACTTATTCTCTTCAATATCTTAACCGCTTCAGAAATTTTCTTCCTATTAAAACTAAGATCACATTGATCCAAACGTTGATTTTTCCCATTATTGACTATGCTGATGTGTGTTATTCAGATCTTAATGTGGATCTTCTCAATAAGCTGGACCGCCTTCTTAACAACTGCATCCGTTTTATTTTCTGCTTGCGTAAGTATGATCACATTTCTGCTTTCCGTTCCAAACTCCATTGGCTTCCCATCCGACTGCGCAGGCAACAGAGACTTCTATGTTCTCTTTTCTCTATTCTTAAAAATCCCTTTTCTCCGCAATACTTGAAATGTAAGTTTCAATATCTTGCGGACATGCATGATCGGCAACTTCGCTCCAGTAACACGCTCAAGCTTCAAATTCCCTTTTATCGATCTAGCTTCATGTCCAATTCCTTTACTTCTCAAGCTATACGGCTTTGGAATGCATTGCCCGAGGACATCAGACAAATATCTAGTAGACATTTATACAAGAAAAAAGTGCATGATTTACTTTTTGAATCTTTCAACAATTAGGAGAATTCATCGTTTCTTTCTGATCTTCAAATATATATATGTATATATGTATGTATATGTATCTATATAGTATGTTGTATGTATAAATATAGTATATTGTTACGAAACTGGGGTTCGGTATTTGGAGAAAAACGCCAAACTTAGTATGAGGGATTTATTCACTACGGAACCCTAAGTTGACACGTGAAGATGGTCCAAACGTCCAAGGTCCAAGTCGCGTAGCAGCTGAGGTCCAGGTATCTCGCCAAGGTAGTCGCAGGTACTTCCACTTGTCGCACTAAGGTAGGTTTCCTTCGCTTCGAAGTAATCGCTTTGATAGCTCGTATTGAACTGCCGTGGCGCACCCAACGTTCCCTATTTATATGCGCCATCGAATAGGTCCACATTAATCTCGAATATTCTACATAGTCGACGAATGTGTTTCGAAGCATCCAGGCGCCAGGTATGTATGTGAGTGTAACATGGTTAAGCAACTCTAGACTTTATGACACAAGACATATGGGCCAATTTGGCTTGCACCATTCTATCGTAGTATTCGTTCGCGAATATTGTTCGGGAAGATTCTATCTCGTTCGCGACACTGCCCCCTTCTTAGAGGCGCTCGTCCCGAGCGTCACAATTGCTGCCATGATAACGTCCCAGGCGGCCTATGTGTATCACTCTGATATCTATCGTCACTCACTCGCTTGACTACCCTGTTTCGAGCTTCCCATCTCGCCCGATTCTGACGTCTAACTAATGTTTCATTGATGTCGGCTCTTACGTCGTTCGAGGTTGAACTGATGATGTCCTTACCAGTTCGCCAGCTGTAAGAATTCCTAGCGTGGCACCTGTCCGTCCTCTCGTCGAACTTGCGTTTTCCTTGTTTCGCCTCGTGCAATCCATTCCAACGTTCACGCAAGAGTTTCGATCTTCGCCAATTAGCCTCATTAGAATTCTTGTCAAAATTCTCTCCACGAAATGAGGTATCATGTCCCAATGTCACTTCGTCGAGCAATTCTTTTAACTTCGTTATTTTATCCATAAGATCGTCTTTCTTTGTACAACTAAGCTGCAGATGGCCCCTTTCCCCACATCTGTAACACAAGGGCCCTGTTGAAATAATCTTCTTCGACGAAGTTTTCAGAACCTTTGTTTCCATTATTGATTCTTGCTGGCTGTGCACTTGTGTGTCCTGTCGCAGTGCTTCAATTTCCAGAGCATGTGCCAACGCGTCTCTGAGCGACGTATGATGTCTCATGCTTACAGGAACCATTACTTCCTTATCTCGGATTCCATCCACAAAGAATGCTAAGATTTTACTATTTACCATTCTGGAATCCACCGAAGCATAGGCTTTGCGCACTAGTTTCTCAATTTCTAGTGCCCACTCCTGTAATCCTTCTTCAGGGCGTTGAACTCTGTCACGCAGCTGTTCCCGAAACACGTATTCCAAGTGCCGTTCCCCGTACCTAGTTTCAAGTGCCTCTATCAATTCTTCAAAGGTGCTGCCTAAGCCTGGCAGTACCTCCAGTACCGACAGAGCTGAACCCTTCAAGGCAACGGTGAGAGCGGCCAGCCTTTGTTCATTCGTCCACCCATTAGCAGCAGCCACAATTTGGAATTGCTTTTTGTACACAACCCACGATGTTGAACCATCATAAGGTGGCACTTTGACTTTTAGTCCCTGAACTTGACCTCCGCATGTACTTGGAATGGTTTTCGCTTCCATAGTCTCAAGCTGCAGAACTTTTCTTTCCAAACTTGCCATTCGTTTTTCAACCCTATTCTCCAGATCGGTTACCCGAATCTCCAAATCGGTCATTCGATTCTTCAATAAATCAACGTCCTCACGGATATGGTCCATTGCCTTGTTGAGTTTGCTGACAGTGCTCAAAACTATTTGCTGATCCTCACTCAAGCGTGCAAATCGTAAATTTTGTGCCTCTTCTATACGTTGAAATCGTGCATCTTGTTTTTCTTCTATGCGTTGAAGTCGAGTATTTTGTGCCTCTTCTATACTTTGAAGTCGTTTTGTACTTGCATTTTGTGCCTCGTCTATACTTTGAAGTCGTTTTGTAGTTGCATTTTGATTTTCACTTATGCCTTGTAACATCTGCATTAAGGTGTTTAAATCCACTGATGCCTCTAATGTACGTGGTACTGTTTGGTGGGCGTGGCCAGTAGGCGTGGTCTGGCCAAAGTGGGCGGGGCCAGTGGGCGGAGCTTGAGGTCTGGTGGGCGTGGCTTGAGGTCCGATGGGCGTGGCTTGACGTCCAGTGGGCGTGGCTTGAGGCCCGGTAGGCGTGGCTTGAGGTCCAGTGGGCGGGGCCTGAGGGTCAGTGGGCGTGGCTTGAGGTTCAGTAGGCGTGGCCTGAGCCACGCCCCCTTGAGCCTCCATGGCACGCTGGGCCCTGGTCCTGACACCTTCCCTGGTGGTATCCTCTTCTTCCCTCGGGAAAACTGGCATCTCCAAATCCCACTTCTGACACCAAATGTTACGAAACTGGGGTTCGGTATTTGGAGAAAAACGCCAAACTTAGTATGAGGGATTTATTCACTACGGAACCCTAAGTTGACACGTGAAGATGGTCCAAACGTCCAAGGTCCAAGTCGCGTAGCAGCTGAGGTCCAGGTATCTCGCCAAGGTAGTCGCAGGTACTTCCACTTGTCGCACTAAGGTAGGTTTCCTTCGCTTCGAAGTAATCGCTTTGATAGCTCGTATTGAACTGCCGTGGCGCACCCAACGTTCCCTATTTATATGCGCCATCGAATAGGTCCACATTAATCTCGAATATTCTACATAGTCGACGAATGTGTTTCGAAGCATCCAGGCGCCAGGTATGTATGTGAGTGTAACATGGTTAAGCAACTCTAGACTTTATGACACAAGACATATGGGCCAATTTGGCTTGCACCATTCTATCGTAGTATTCGTTCGCGAATATTGTTCGGGAAGATTCTATCTCGTTCGCGACAATATTTATTTTATACGATATTTATGTATGATCATTTAAAAGTACTTATTATTTCTGGATTGTTTCTATCTATTTTAGACGCCAACTATTCTATCTGTTTCTCTTCTCCTAAAGGTTGACAGGGAGAGAATGCTTTAGCATTAAGTCTACCTATTGTAGCTTTTGGCTCAATGAAATTAAATAAATAAATAAATTACAAGGAAATAAAAGGTGAATATTAATTAACTTTCATATCTTGCCAACTGCTTATTTGCCTCTCATAACGTTTAATTTGACTGGGAATTAAAGTTTTATGATAATATACCTATGTAAATACTATTCATATTTTCATGCCCCTTCGTAGTTTTGTGTTTAAAACATTATAATTTTATTAATAAAAATATGTTTATTTCTAAAATGTAAGCCATATTGCTTTTGTTGCACACTTATCTTTGTATGACATTGTAAAGACATAAAGTCGTTTTATGGTTATTTGAAAACCATGCAATACGCCATTGCTATTAAGGTTCATCAAAAAATTGAAAACCCTTTTTTAATGTCAATATTCACCAAAACTAATTATCTTTAAATTTATTACAGGCAAAAACTGGTCGAAGTAAATGCAGTGCAGATTACAAAACATTTTAACATATTTAAGACATAGGTTTCGTAAATATGGCGGCCGAGACGTTTTAAAGTGAAAACTTGACTCAAATGCGACTACAAGGTTGATTAAAGTCAGGGCATGACATTAAATGGACATCATGTAATATAAACGTTATATTTGTGTCGTAAATAAACAACCAAGTCATTTAAGTGTCTCAAATTGACTTCTGTAAAACAAAAAAGTTATTGTTTTATAAACGTAACATAAAAAACGTGTATACAACTGCTACATTATATAAATGTCATATAAAGGTTTTCCAAACACCAAATTTGGTCAGATGTAAGTATGACTATAGCGTTGTCGTACAAACGTTTTAGCTAAAACTGTAATATAACGTCGTATAGTTTAGTCTTGCCGACGTTGCTATGACCAGTTTAATATGACATATTCGTCGCACGACTATAAAGTTTAATTGAAGACGTCTATACGACCTAGTAGATAACTGACTGTTATCTAACTTGATGTCGTACAAGTCAAGACTAATATGACGTTTTTGCTTGTTGGGCTACCCTTTGGGTTTTGGAGGTCAGACGGCAGTCGCTCTGTGTAAAACCAGTACCTTCGTCAAATCATTTAGGTTAGGTAGCGGACCCCGAGCTCTGAAGCATAAGGCCTCGTGTCCACGTATCCAGTTTACGACGTAGCGGCGCGGCTCCGTCGCCAGCGACGTGGACACACCTCCTAGAGGCTTCATACATGACTGATCGACCGGACGCCGGGCCGGAACCGGATACGTAGACACAAGGCCTTACCGCTGAGGATGCAACCGGGAATACGCTCGGGTGATGATGACGATGAGTCACAACACAACTAAGGCATTGTGTATTCATTACATTAACAACTCTTATTATGCATTTTCTTTCTATGTGTTTGTAAGTTAAACTTGTCAGCAAAGCGACGTTGACAAATATTACATTCATACGGTTTCTCGCCTGTATGAGTCTTAAAATGCTTCGCTAAAACATGTTTATAATTGAAGCGACTATGGCAAACGTCACATTCAAAGCGTTTCTCATCACTGTGTGATAATAAATGGCACTTTAAACCAGTTTTATCAGGAAACCCACTATTGCAAATTTTACACTCAAAAGGCTTATTATTAGTATGAGTTACTAAATGTCTTTTTAAACTATATTTTCTATTAAACCGTTGGCTACAAATATTACACTTGTGTGGTTTCTCACCAGTATGAATTAGCAAATGTTTTAGTAGAGAAGATTGGTCTGAGAAACCGTGCTGGCAAACGTTACATTTATGCGGTTTCTCACCAGTGTGAGTTCTTATATGTGTTCGTAAATGGAATATTGAATGAAACTGATGTTGACAGACATCACATTCAAAGTCAGCAATCCGGGCTCTTTTTCTTGGAGTTTTTGCTGATTTTTCTATAGCTTGCTTCCTTTTCTTATGTTTTGATTCCTTAACACAAGCACCACCTGTAAGATAAATTTCAAATCGTTTGTAATAAGTTAAATTTCTTGGTAGTCTAATTCGAGTTTTGGGGAAGAAAAAATCGATGTTTATCAATAAAATTTCATTTCAAATATATCTCGTTAATTAATAAACTAATGTGTAAATGTTACATATTATTAAGGTTTCTTGCCATTGTCAGCCTCCCTGAATTTATAAGACTGAAGTCAACTTAATCCAAAACTTATGGAAAATTCTATAGCAGTCACTAAACGCTGACCAAAATAGGTAGAAGACCGCAAGAGGGCCCACTCCTACAGAAGCAACAGCGTCCTGTAAACGTGTGCGAGTGAGATGTACCTTTTAGCATTTTTACATCTCACTCGCACTTATGTATATGCCAACACAGTTTTATTTATTTCATCGCAATCAAATTAACAATAGAATTATTACCTGTTTGGATGTCTGGTTCTAATTTGCCTATCGTCTGCAATCTGTCAGAATTATGTTCAAAACTAATTTCCTTGAACAGGTCAGTGTCCTCTAGACCTGACATGTGCTCAACATCAACATCAGAATCGACAGTGTCAGGTGAACGTGGAGCATCTATAAATAATAGGGATGTGACTAACTATGGGTCAGAAAAGTAATAATCTATTAAGGGTTGGATCTCATCTATCAGCACGGAACGGCACTTTCCTATGCTGCTATCCTTTTCTGTCGCTCAGAACAGTTGTTTGCTAGAGCGAGAGAGAGCGACGGAACGCTGCAGCTCTCGCTCTAGCAAATGACGCTTCTGAGCGACAGAAAAATTTACAAGCATACAAAGCATCCAAGTCCCAAAGTGGATGGTTATGAGTTACGTCCCGTAAAAACCGTACGAAGCCGTGACGACGTCAAATTTAAAAGCGCAGCTGCATTTTCTTTATATTTTGTTAGAGAAATGAAAAAAAAGTGAGCTTATTTTTTCAGTCATTATGCTTTACCTAGGTATTGTTATCGTAGCTAGGAAATCAAGTTCTAAACATTATCCAGTTGCAGTTTTAAAGGAAGTTTTGCTACATTCTACAGTATTCTGATGGACAGACAGACACACAATTGATCCTGCCTGAGTTTTCATTGAGGTATAGTACCACAGATCTGTATCCATGGTCTGTGTATGGTACCTTAAAAATTACCTCTTTTAATGTCATGATTTTATAAAACAATCCGGAACTAACTAAAGTGCAGTACAGTATCTTATCTTGCATTCGGGTCCACAATGGGAAGCACGTCAAACCTTTGGGTTATATTGTACTTACCCCCTTGCCTTACTCACCCGCCTCGGGATTTCTGAAGAAGGACTGCATAAGCTTCAGAATATCACCTGGTGTGTAGTGCCTGTAGTCCTCTAGCTCAGGATATGCTGATCCGAAGAGGTTCATGCGCTTACCAGCCATCGAGTCGCAGCTACATATGTCTCATTGTCTCCTCTGATTCCTCACATGCCCAACATTTTAGGCAGTACACTAAACTATTTCGTCTTTATTCGTAATAGGGTGCACAGAGGATTTCGGGTCTTGCAGCTCTAAGCAGACAGAGTACAGGGCCACAAGATCCAAAAGGCCTAAGACCCAAACTAACTAAACTTTTATGAAAACAACAATAATCATACCTTCGCATTCACTCTCACTGTGGACAATATCTGACACCTCCTCAGTTTTTATTTCAACAATTGTAATATTGCTACATTCAGTTAAATGCTCAGTTTTGATTTCAACACCGGGAGCTGCAGTTTCTATAAGAACATCCTGTAATTCTGTTTGTTGAATTTCGACATTGTTTGTATGAATATAAAGTTCATCTTCTAAGTCTTGTTCAATTTTCACTTCAACAGTAGCCGGTGGAATTGTAGTGTCAATGCCATCAGGTATGGAATATGTTAGCTTTCTGTTTAGTTCTTTTGCTCGGTTACCTATTAATGATACAGTTTCTTTTGTTATCTGAAAACAAATATAAACAGAATAGATACAGTCATAGGTACAATCAGAGACGAACAAATACTAGCTGAGCTATCATAATATGATAGCCCAGCTAGTATTTGTAATATACGGCTAGCAACCCATCACTATTTTGATTCCTTTTCCATCTTCTCGCCCACCATAATGTTAAAAGTGGCCTTTGAATTTTGCGTCTCTGTCTGCCGCGTTAGGGATAAAGGTGTAATATTGTAATGTAATGAACATACCCGTGTGGTATCGAGTTAGAATAGGACCACTCCATCTCTTCCTGTGGATGTCGTAAAAGGCGACTAAAGGATTAAGCACAACCATTTCATACTACAATTGCATTCCCAAAAAGGGTTGACGTCAGGCAGGCAGCCGGTCTTTAAACTATAGCCAAATCTTAAAACTCTTCCGGCTATTTCTTCTCCAACACAAGCTCTTTGGCATCCTTGGGTGACCATTGACACGCATGTAATATTTTGAGAAGAGAAAGCGAGAAAGCACACCCTGGTCTCTGAAGCAGCACAGCTGAGGATGCAACTGGTAACGCGCTTGGATGAAGAAGATTGTTATGTAATAAACATATAAAGCTGGGCTGGTTCAAGAACTGAGGCCGGCGCCGGTTCCAAATTGTTCAAATTGTACAAAACAGTCTTCGAGGGAAGTAAGAAAGTCGGCATTACCTTATTGTATTGTTGTAATACAGTTGTCAATACCATTTCTGCTTTTGTAGACATCTGCATTAGCTTGGAGCACCTTTTCAGGTGAGCATTGCAGATATAACACACCGTCAATGGCCTCTTGTCGGAAGTGTGTAGCTGAAATATTATAAGTGTTTTATTTTGTTAATTGACACAAAACACAATGGCTAGAGGAAATTTAACAGGCTGTGGAGAAGGCTATTCTCAGTGTTTCTCTATGAGGAAGTTTGTAGAAGAACAAAGATCACTCTTTGACCCATTGGATTAGTTTATTAAAATGGCAGTGGGCTAGGATTCTCGAACGTTGGTATCGTAGGTTATAACCTATAGGTGATCAGAGAACCTGACCAAGGTTGCTGGAAAGCTCTTGATGCATACCGCTTTAGATCATTTATTTTAGATTTAAGAGGCATAGGCCTCCAATGGACGTCATGGGGATGAAATGATGATGTTTGTCACAAAAGTAGAAGCACGGTTTGGTAGTTTAAAATATTTTTTGATGTCTGATTGTCTAGTCAGGTACTTACTGTAGCGTTGGAAATTTTCTCATACGCTAACTGAAGAGGAGTGCCAGCTATGGTGAACATTAACACATCGACTGACAGGCATAGCCTGCATACATCTGAGTTTTTAGAAGCCATTTAGATACCTAAACCCACGAAGAAATCGTTAACAAAAACGTTTAGCCTCCTAACCTAACTAAAAAATAGACTTGTATTCTGTAAGTATGTGAACTAAGTAAGAATCATTTCAGAAACATTAAACTCAATTAAGCTTAGTTTTATAATAACTTTGAATCACACAATATTATTCAAAGAATTGTCTTCATTTTCGTGAAAAACCACTTTGTGAAAACAAAACAACAAAAGTGCAACAAAACAAAATAAATAAAATACGACGGAAACGATGTGACAGTGACAGCTCAAATGACATCTGACATTGACATTGTGACATCGCGCGGGCTCCAGCACTCCTCCGCCCCTCTTAGGCGCAGCGGGGGGGCCCATGCCCATATATAAGGCGCGGCGGCCCGCGGCCGGCGCTGTCCGGTGGAGTAGGATATGCCGTCTGAGGCAACCTATATATGTCAATCATAAAAAAAAAACGGCCGGCGCTTATCCTCTTCGTCTTCGGCAGCCTTAGATCATTTAATACAGGATAAGCCTTACCTGCGCGTTCCCCTCTGCCGAAGTATAAGATCGCATGCTCTAATACGTTCATAAAAACTAGTTGCGTAATCGATTATGATCATTATGTGCATCGGTAAAGTATCGAAAGGACGTCTACAAGTGCCTTAGACCATTTAATACTATTAAATGATCTAAGGCACTTGTAGACGTCCTTTCCGACGATTAGATCATTTAATACTATTAAATGATCTAAGTCGGGCTACCTAGAAGGGCTACTCAACCGATCTAGTGCCTATAACGCACGACCCTGACTACCTAATCTGTACCTAGTGTTTTTGTGAATCTTTGTAACTAATGTAATGTAATAGTTGTTCATTATACCTATCTCATTTGCCGATATCTGGTCTTTCTTTTATCTCATCTATCTTCCTAGATCCTAAATCTAGGCTTTACTAACCGAAACGGTACAACATATGATATCATATTGGCTGCGTTCACTTCGTTTGAGGCTTGAGACAATCATCAAGAGTGCTATTTTTCATTTAGGGACTCAGCGAAACACAAAACGTGTAGTTTTCCAACTCACCGCTCGCGTTCCGACGCATTGCATCTTATTTTTGAAACTGTCGTGTCAGCGATAAGCAATATTGTGGTATGCAGAAAATATATTTTTGTCAATAGTTTTCTAAACATTTCAACAAAAATTAAAAAAGGAGGGTGAAACGGAACTGATTCTCCATGGAACGTTTCTTTGATATTTGTACGCCACAAATGTCAAAATTACGAGTGGTTCAGACCAGGTTCAGACCACTCGTTGCAAATCCTTCGCAATGCGCCCGTTTGGAAACGTACCTGAGGTACTGGCGGAAATCATTCATAATGTGAGTCCCTGAATGAAAAATACAGGACTTGTTTCAACCGAACGTACCTACCTACCTTAGAGTCTGGCTAACGAAAGATAAGTGAGACTGGAAAAGGGCGCAAATTAAAAAATAAATCAAAAATCTTTATTGTTTAGACCATCCTCCTTGGGATGGTCTAAATGATAAAGTATTTTGATGTTTTATTTTAAGAGGGCGCCTGATGTCAGTAATCTAAATTTTGCTCCTGCTTCCACGCACACAAATTTACTCTAGCCGTAGCGAGACAGCGAGCCATGCGGAGCGACGGGAATCGCGGTGGGTCAATGAGGCTGGTTCTGGTTTTGAGGTTTTTTTCGTTTTACAAAGAATATTTAAGAGTTATTTAAAAAGTAAGACATATGATGACTGCCTTATGTTTAATACAATTATAATCCAAAGTTACAAGTGCTATAATATTATGTTTCTTGAATACTTTCTGTTTTAGTATAATTTTGAGGTGATTTGGAGGCAACTTCGCAATGTTTTTCTATCGAGAAAATCGTGTTTTCGAAACTTATTTAGAGTTAGTCCTGAACTTTGCTGTGTTTTTATTTCAAAGTGAGTATTTCGTTAATATTGATAAATATTTAGGATCGCTCTAAGAACTTTAGTATAGGCTCTTAATTTGCAGCCCTTTTCCAGTCTCACCTTTCGTTAGCCAGACTACAACTATGTTAAGGTTAACAAATAAATTCGTGGGCCTTGCCATATTGCGGAAAAAATGCTGTGGAAAATTAATTGACTTATTTAATACTAGCTTATTTGAAATCATTGGGAAAATTAGATTATACCTATTGGAAAACGGATTTAAAAATATTCAGCGGTGCCTCTCATTTCAGTTCAAAATGTTTGACAAATTGGCAAATTTTGCAACCCTCGAGATCACGATTTGGCTGAAGTGTGGATATTTATTTATTACAAACACAAAAAGAACACAAATTAATAATACAAATATAAGATTCGATCTAGTCTGCAATCCTAAAACAAGTATGCCTAAAAGCTAAATTAGTTATAGATTCAGAAGCTAGGGCACGCTGTATGTAAATATAAAAGTGATAGATAATTGTAACAAATCATATTAAACAAATCATAAAGCGAAGAAAAAGAATGAAGAACAAAAATGCTTATAGTGTTAATTTAACAAGAAAGTTTGCTGTCAAATAGAATACCTGGATCCTTGGCAACGGTCTTACAAGTGAGTGTTTTACTGTCTAAAGTGTAGCCAAAGAGGCTAATAATTTTCTAGTGAAAGTTATGACAAAGCACTTATCAATATTTAGATGCATGTGGTTTTCATGACACCAATCAGAGAGAGCATTCAGGTCATTTTGAAGTTTCAAGGAATCCTTATCATTGTCTATAGTAATAAAAAAATTAAGGTCATCAGAAGACAGGGGTTTGAGAGCTTTTCGACTAAGTCATAGATAAAAATAACGAAAAGCAAAGGCCCAAAGCAAAGGTGACTTCCTTGAGAGACTCCAGACGTTACTGAGAAGGGTGAAGAAATATAACCTTTAACAGCTACAAACTGGCTTCTTCGACTTAAATAAGAATGAATCCAACGCAACAAGCTGCTGTGAACGCCAAAGCCCTCCAATTTTTTGCAAAGCACTCTTTGATTCAATTTATCAAACGCCCTCGAGAAGTACGAGTATGTGTTTGCTTGCTTGCAGTGCAATGCAATGCAAGCAATGCTTTCAAATACTTGCGAAACAGGACAATGTGCTGATTGGCCTGTAATTTTGGCACATGGTCTTATCGCCAGACTTAAAGATAGGGACAACATGGGCAATTTTCCAAAGCGTTGGGAACTTACTAGTTGCGAGAGATTTGCTGTATAGAATAAGCAAAGGCACGCAAAGCTCATCTGCACATGTTTTGGCAAAAATAGCTGGAATTTTATCCGGACCAGGACTCTTGTTCGTATCCAGTAATTTGAGTCTGTTTAAGACCATCTCTTTAGTGATTTTTATAGTGCTGAGCGTATTACAATTTCTGACACCGAAGTCACAGCCATCATCTTGTGTGTCAAGGGGACATCCTCAAATACTGAGCCAAAACATTTGGAAAACTATTCATACACCTCAAACGGGTTGGATGAAGATGTGTCCTCATACTAGAGGGAATAGAACTATTGCCTTTCCTACTATCAACAAATTTCCAAAAGGCCTTAAGGGTTAACTGGAGGGACGAAATCCCATACAAACGTACTTTCGTTTTAATGTCGAAACCATAAAACTCATCGTATTCTTTACAAGCATTAAGATGATAAATATCTAGATCTGTAATTAGTTTTGGTTCGAAAATAATAAACAAAAAAAAAGTTATAGCAACTTAAAATTTGCCTTTTTTATCGACGAAATCGAGTAATATTTAGACGCCTATTACACTTATAATTATATTTTCGATCCTTATGGAAACTAATTATACGACTAGAGTGAAGACTCTAAATTCCAAATAATTTAGTTTTATTTGGGTATGTATCGTATTTATCGAAATAAACGAAAACTACGAAAACTACGATTCATGGCCTATAACGGCCCGTTTCGCTGGCGTTCAGTGCACTCTCTTTGTCGTACGCGGGGGTGTAGCTCTCACATGCGGGGGTCGGGACGGAGCTACATTTTTTCGCGCCCTTTCTCTTTCTCGACGAAATAGCAACACGACGAAGCGCGTCGGTAGGCAACTCGCTGTGGAGTTCGCCCGCGCCTCCAGTACCACCTTAATATCGTCATTTTCTACAGAATCTTCTACGGATGCAACGTACTTTTGATAACAGGATGGTATCAGTGTTTTACTCAGAGCTCTGTAGTGTGAAAATTCGTTGTAATCTCGAGGGTTGCAAAATTTCTATAGTTATCTATAGGTCGGTTTTCGGATGGTTCGATGATGGGAAACCTGAGGATTAAAAGACAACAGTGACGGGTAGGAGTCTATCCCAGCATTTGCAAATATCGCAGTCGCTGGGCTATCATCAGAGATGTCTTTATTACCACAGCACGCAAGCACCACGCATTTAAATTGACCATCCTGATTTTGATTTATTTTTTTAATATATTTGTATAACATTTTGAAAATTTTTGACTTTATTGTAATTAAAACTATTTTTATATAATTATTTTAGTGTCTGTTTATATAATTTTAAATGTGTATTTATGTTATGACAATAGGGTATATTCATCGACATGAATATATAGACTCGGCGTCTTCCTACACGGCCATGTCCCAGATTCGATTATTCATTCATTCTTCATTCTCATAGACTAAACACGAGAGTAGTACAGAAAGGTCAATATATTTTTACCTACCTACGAGTACGTGGTTCAAATTAAATCCTACATATATTTTAACAAACGCGAATGTTGGTAAGTATGGCTGGATGTACGGATGGGTGTATGGATGGTTGTATGGTTATATAGATTTTTAGATTGTAGACCCACGACTAGCTTTTACGATCTTCACGGAAGGGGAGGCGGCTGCATTCTTGATGTGTTTTTTCTTTGTTTTTTTTTCTTATCATATTTATAAAGGTAAAAGTTAAACTGCACATATCTGTTTCATTGGTAACCTTTTATTATTCTTACTTAAATTCTTTACGTTATGTTTTGCACTAGAAGAAAGTGATTTCTTGTACTTGTATACCTATTAGTTTTTTTTTCTTTGTTAGCTATCTATGTATTTAATGTATTATATAATCATACACGTATGCTGCGCAATTGGGCGCCAAAAATCCGCCATTATGCTTTCCAAAAATTTTAATATAGCCTATGACTACTACTAGTATTTATTCTGTGCTATGACACTCAAGTGATTAAGATGAATCTAACCACATATAATTTATCAAAATCTATTTAGCCGTGTAGTAGTTACGAGGAAACAGAATTATAGGGACAAACATAATAAAACATCAAAAATGTGTAAGCAGCCATCTTGGATCCAAAATCTGATAGTAGTTTCAAGTTGCGCGGGGCACCTCAAAGGGCTCAGAAATTTTGTAGGTTTTTGTAACAGAATGTAGGGGTACAGCCCCCACATACAAAACTTTTGAGGCCTCGGAGGTTCTAGTGAGACGTTACGAGATGTGACTTTATTTTATAAAGGATTTATAGGATTTTAGGAAACTTTTGTAAAGCATTTATAGCATATGTAAATAAAAATTATAAATATAAACATTTTTAAACGTTTTACAAACATTAATAACTGAGTAGCAAACAAATAGTTTTTCGATGCATCCATGAAGAAAGTGAAATGTAGGCATATTTATGATGTCTACATTTCACTTCTGTTTTGTTAGTCTATGACGAATTATTCAATCGGTTGACAGATCATTCACTCACTTCATACATTATGGCAGCCGAAATTTGGCAGTCCGTATTTAATTTTCAATCAATGAAATCTAGTTACTTACCGATGGAAAGTTATTCCTTTATATTTTGCTTTATTCTTTGAATTACTAGTGCAGTATCTGAACACACACCAAGGCATTTTTGACTAAGTTGACAGTGTTTTCTTTAATGAATCGTGGAGTGTATTATGCGCGTATTGCTAGCGAGTGACTAATGTGAGGTGAACAGTGATAGCCTATGATGAATAGAACACTACTGTTGTATGTGGCGTCTTCTCTAGTACGTAAGTACATAGATCTCGTTGGGTATATTCATGTATTTTTTTAATTTTTTTAAATGATTCTATAAGTTATTGTATAAACGGAAAAAAATATCACAGTCACAAAATATTATTAAATAAGCTTTAAAAAAATAATTAAAACTACTATCATATTCGGACGACTTAAACGCGGTGCCATTTTGCGCTTTTATTCGCCGCACACTGTCAATGTCAGTGTCAATGTAAAAAGAAATCTAAAAATATTCGTACCATATTTTAGGTTATAATTAATTGATTGACTTGTCTCATAAGTACAAAACTGAGAAAAATGGAAATTTATCAAATATCTATAAATTATTTACCTCTCGGCTTTCACTGCTCTGAGTTCAAAGGATGTAAAATTGGAATTATTTGCGAAGTACGTAGTCATCATAAACACATCAATTTTAGGCAGATTCAGTCAGACTGTATCTGCCACAACAAAACCGCTTTCAATCATTGTAGCAAGTCTTTTTTCATCAGAAGTCAGACTTTTAGCTAATAATTCTCAAAGAACACTAATAATTTAGCAAAACAATGAAAATAACCTCCAACAATCATACAAATTACGAACAACTTATTGACAGTGACAGATCCTTCTCCTTCTTCTAATTTGTGGTTGACAGTACAGACTATTTAGAAAATTAAGTTTGACAGTGTTTGGTGTCGTCACGTTTCGTTCCGCCAATAGCGTTGCGTTTCGGAAATTTGCGAGGGAATTTGAAAAATACAACTTTTAAATAATTAATTTCTCAATGGAAACATGTTAAATTGAAAAAATATATATATGGGTATTTTTCTTTAGCAATAAAGTTTACACATAATTTTTTTCGTTCGTTTCTGAATCACATCAAATTGTCTATTGTAAGAGTTGTTTAACATGCGGATGCTATTGGTTGATATAAACTGTTAATCTGTGTGTAATTTATGCAACTTAGAAGGGACATACCCGTAATAAATCGAACCACGGTGTATACTAGATCACTAAAGTATAATGAAATTAAAATAACAGCCAAATAAAAAAAAAATTGGCATTTCCATACAAAAGTGTGCGGCCGCTCCGGCGATTCGAATGGGAATGTCGAATTTTTTTTTGTATTTTGACTGTTACTTTTATTTCATTATACTTTAGTGATCTAGTATAGCCCGTGGTTTGATTTATTACGGGTATGTCCCTTCCACTTTGTATAAATAAACAAATAAACACAGATATTGCTTAACTTAGCATTGCTTTAATTATAACCATCTAAAAATTGGGTGGGTACAAAAATATATAGTCCATAAAGTAGCACATTACCGACTTTGATAACCCTTTGGACGCACCGTAAAATAAATCCCGAGATAGGTCCCAGGATTAGGACGGACAAATCCTGCCCACTAACAATTTGATTTAGATTTGCATAATCTGTTATCGCATTGCGAACGTTTGCCGCACTTTAAATGTTAATGAGGGATTTAGGTTTTTTAGTTGGCAGTCTCAGACCGCAGTTCGCAGTGCATCTCCGGTTCGTGAGAGATATGAATATGGAGTACGGAGGGGACAAATGTTAATGTACCTAGTACCTAATGACTTAGATGCAGTGTTAATGATAAGTAGGTGTAGGTACATTCAATACAACTAACGTAACTTTGGTATTTGCCGAGTTACATAGGATATTTTTAGGTATGATAACTCTGTATGTTCAGTGAAAATGGGGTTAAGTCAAAAATCATAGTTTTGAGATAATCGAGTTTAAAGTTTCAAATATTCCCACTCATTTTCTATGGAAGTTTTATAATTTTTGTTTTCTATTATCGATGGATAATACCCATTTCAATAAACTACTGAAACAAATATTACGTTATGTCTTCTTTTTTAATATAAAAAATTGATAAACATCGAGTTATGTCGTTTGACACAAAAAAACATTTTATTTGTGCCAATTAATATAAGTCACATTATAACATTCTACACATTCTGCTTTGCTTTAGTGCTAAATGATATACATTTACTGTTTTCATAGACAAATGAGATAATATCTAATAATACAGCGAAAAGTCACAAAATTAAACAGGTTAATTTCGATGACAGCATTTGAAATATGCTGGTTTTATTTTGATAATGTCGAAAAAAAAGAGATATCTCTATACACAAATCTGAGTACCCATCCTTTCCGTCCGTCCTTTTTAAGTGTTATGATTCTGTTTATATCAATTTACACTAACAAAATTAAAAATATTAATATAATATTGTATTGAAAAACACAAAAAAAGTTGTGGGAACTTGAAAAAACCGATACTTACATCACTTTACACGAATCCTAACTTTGGCATTTTAAGCCCTACAGCTATGAAAATAAGACAGAAAAATAGCATTTTTTTCTGATTCAGAATATGTAAGAATATTGAAACCGATATTACTCGAGTTAACTCAGTTTTTACTGAACGTACAGAACTATACTATACCTACTATAACCTACCTAGTTCGTTTATGTCTGCAAACCATTTGAAAAAAACGGACTATGATATAAACGGGAAGAGAAGCAGCTGATACATTCTGTTGTTTCTTCCTCCCAGACCAGCATGGAACAGAAAAAGGATATAATTTATATTTACAGTTAGAGAAAAGTTAAATCCCCATCTACTACAAATTTAATCTAAAAATCGTGACCATGTGGCATAATCCCAAGAACGCTTGCCGCATCTCCACGTTGAATCACAATACAGATACGTTATGCGAAAAACTACCGATGAAATACATAATGTACCTACAGTACCGATATCAAACAAAACCACGGACAACCGTCATCATGAGAACAGTGAAAATTCTAAAGGAAAAACACTACAAGAAAAATGCAACAAATAATAGCATGCAAATGAATAAATTAACCTAATTTGAGACATTACACAATTTAGAAGAAATCCCACGGCGTGATCTCGTAATCTAGCGAGCGACAGTTAAATTTTCTTCGAAATATTCCTGCTCGACCCAAAGAGCTATTAAGTACTAAAGTACTAGAGAAGATATCACATATCCCACATGACCCGTTCAATTGTAACTACCTATCTCCATAAACTTCACTTAGTCGCTTGCTAGCTCTTATGCGTCTGGTAGGTACTTTCGACAATTTATAAGCGAAAACCACACAAAAACATGGAAAACTAATTAAAAATGCCTTGGTTTGTGTTAAAATACTGTAAGAATAATTCAAGGAACACGGCAAAGTGTAAAGAAATAACATTCCATCGCTAGTAACCAGATTTCATTGTTTGAAAATTAAATATGTAGGTACCTATGATAAAATTCACGTTGCCATCAAAAATAGAACAGGGGCCAATATTGGAGATAGCTACTCTTTACATCTATGTCAATGGTTCCACCATCAGATTGTTTAAGGGGTATATTCTTTAGTAGCCTTTTCCGGTTAAAATAAAGGTACCTATTACTCGTGCAATTTTTCCGCTTTATGAATCTAAAATCATGTTCAAAAGGGATATGATATGATATGATCAATGACAAATCATACGTTTTATTCTCTTATCAGTACAAAAAGTTTTTTTTTTGACCTAGATACTACCCTATTCTCAATTCAGATTCATTTCAACAAATGTAATAAAATTGTTTTATAACTCTTAAAGCTCTCGTAGTCACGAATCAAAAAGATAGGGGAAAATGGGGTAATTGGAGTCACTTAAGCGAAAATGCAAATAAAAAATTATTACGAAATAAAATCTTTATTGCAACTGCCTCACAACAAAATCTACTTAATAAGCTATCATTTAAGATAAATAGTAATCACTTTGGTAATCAACTTTGGAAAATACACTGAGAATCATTGCACCGAGGTGAGGTCAATTGTGGTTAAAGCAAATGGCAATTCGACTCAAAGAAAATCTAGCATAAATCGCAGACATAACTTTTGGACATAAAATTATAGAAAAATAAACATTAGTTACACACATGATTTAGGTTTCGCTTCATACTTTTGAATGTCCGGCTAAACGTGTTTACAAATTACAACCAAATAGTTCAACAAATGTGCCACTTACTGTTTATTTTCAGTGGTTGAAAAATGACATAGACGCGGCGCAAAAACAAAAAACTTCTCCCATTCCCGCTGTGGCAGCCATAATGGCGCGAGCGACTTACACCGACAGCAAGGGGTCAAGAGCGTGGTGGGGCGACCGTATCTTCGTCACTAGTGTTTGCGGTTTTGTAGATATGTGGGTGATTGCCATTGCCCGTTGACTCCCATTACCCCATTTTCCCTTACCTACTTAATTCTCTCTGATGTACTTAAATAGAATGACTTCCCTTGAGTGTGTGCCTGTCCTTAATATCCGTGTTATATTCCGGGCTGGTTGCACGCGTTAGTCCGAAGATGAGTCCCTAGGCGACAACAGGAATTCTCTGGACCTCTCACAGGATTAGAACTAACGCTGTTCGTTGATGATTCAATTAAAATTTGCATACTTAGTCGGCGGCCATTTACAGAAATACTTAGATGATGTTTGTTTTTGAGGGAAAGTAAACGAGGGTGCGACGCGTTGAAATGACCTGGCCCGCTTAACTAGTTTTAATTAGGGTTCCGTACCCAAAGGGTGCCAACGGGACCCTATTACTGAGACTCCGCTCTTTGTCTTTCTGTCCATCTGTCATACAAGAAACGTGTTTTATTTCAATGTTTTAAAACATTGTACGGAGGTACAGTATCCTTCATGTTCGAGTTCGACTCGCACTTGATCGGTTTTCTTATGATTATACCTAGGTACAATAGGAATAGCCGAGACGAGTTTTATTTTTATAAATGAGTATAGGTAAAAATATAACCAATTTAAAATCAGCCAATTTCGAGGCCAATATCTTTATCTGAATCATCTATTTTGGACGAAAGAAATCTACACAGAAAGGTAGGTATAATTTCATCCTCACTTACTATGTTCTCCCATGCTGGTCTGGGAGAAAATAAAAAACTTAACATATACCAGCTGCTTCTTCTTCCCGCACAGATCGTAAAAGCCGATCGAGCGAACAGGCGAAAATCATGTTCATTTTGATTCTGTTTTCCTATCTTAAAACGTCCACCATCACGCTAAAAGTGGCCTTTGGGCCTTACAGCCACTGGCTCTGTCTACCCCGTTAGGGATAAAGACGTGTTAATGTATATGTAAGTACTTATCTCTTTATGTGTAACAATGTGTTTATATTAAAATATCACATAATATGGGTATTTATTTCTGCGGTTGTTTTAAAAATAACATGCGACCGCCATTTTCCATCATTAAGACAATCATCAAACTCTATTTAATTGAATAAAAGCGTTTTAATTTATTCAAATTAATTTTGCATAACGTGAAATGTTTATTAATATCGAGTTAGTGCCCTTAATTACCGCGCTGTAATAGATAAATGATGAGACTTTGATGTCCCCCGAACCCCCCGAGTACGCGCGGGCATGCTACATTGTATATCATACCTGATGACATCTATCTATAAATTCATGCTCGAAATAATGTACGAGTATGTACCTATCACTATACATTGACATAAAACGAAGATTCGAGACCAGCTATCTTAGAGCGGCCGCATTTTATCAGAATCTTTCTGTCCGAAAAATTCGAACGCTTGCCGGTGCCTTCCGGCGAGTTCAAATTTTTATTCTTTAAAAATTTCAGAATTTTCGTACCTACTAACTAGAAGTGACTAGACTAAATGATTCATACCAATATTTATTTCGTTTACATTATCGTCATACAGCATTTAATTAAATGTTAATTAAATAAATCAATATTAAGTAAATAAATTAAAATATAAACAAATTGACGATTAGAGTACAGTCAATAATAATTTTGAAACCCGCCCTTTTAACGTTTCCGGTGCAATGGTGCCTAGTACGCTAGCGGCATTGCCGCGTTGTATTGCAATGGCCATTCTTTGCACCAAAAACGTGCCGGAGCGGGAGTCCCCAGTCTTCTCGGCTATGCGGTGTTGGCGTCCGTGCCCCAGCAGCCCATAGTTTCCACAGCTATGGGCACAAAGGAGTAATGTGGCTCCATAGCCGCGTGATTTACTCGCTTACGATCTGACTCTTTACGCATCCTCAGCAGCTGCCGCTGCCATGCTGACAGTGCGACCTAGATGGCTGGTGGCCACTGTGCTTACACAAGTGGCGTCCTAGACTACGCACTTCCCGTGCTTCCATGGCACCAAAGTTAGGCCGTCCGGTCTCTTCCCGTCAGATCTACTGAGGTCTGGTGGCTCCAATAAGCAGGGCACATTAGCAGAGACGAAAGCTCTGCGCACAATGTCGTTGAGCGCATGGTGACATGGGAACCTACCTGTACAGCGACGACAACTCAGTTCATGGTGACCATCGGCCCCCACCATGGATCTGCAGATGCAATTATGTGGTTCATACACTCTGAAGCCCAAGCGGAGCGCAAGGGCCACCGGCAAGGAGTCATCATCCAGTAAGGTGCCCAAGTGAGGTGAAGGTAGAACGTTCAACCATGCGCTTGATTCTGACTGCGCCACTGCTTTGAGCCTCGCCAAATCCGCCCCCGAGGCACAGTTCAGCAGAAGATTATGCTTCCTTTTAGCGCCAATGTCGTCCCAAGCGCGCTGGGTGCGAAGGGCTACTGGTAACGGCGCACCCAAATTAATAGCCGACCAGGCATTCACCGCCTCAGGCACATAAGGTATACTGATCCTGTCACCATTGGGTGATAAAATGACTAAATTAAATTTAGTTCTAGAACTCGCATACTATCAGAATTTGGACGTGTCTGACATCAGATTCTGATGGTTTCGGATGCAATCTATCAGCCGTCAGAATTTTTCTGACAGAAAGATTCTGATATATGCGGCTGCCTTTAAACATTGGCCCCTGTTCTATTTTTGAATATATGGCGGCGTGAATTTTATCATACGTATTTTATTCTCAAACAATGAAATCTGGCTACTTACCGATGGAAAGTTCTTTCACTACAATTTTCCGTGTTCTTTGAGTTATTCTTACTGTAATGTAATGCACACCAAGGCATTTTTTGTAATGTTTACCATGTTTTCGAACGATTTTCGCTTATAAACTGTCGAAAGTACTATATGTACCTAAGGAGCTAGCAAGCAACGCGCGAACCGCAAAGTTTATGGAGATAGCTACAATGGAACGGAACAAATAAGTGATATGTGATGTCTCCTCTAGTTTTACGTAATAGCTCGTTGTCACTATACGTTTATGTCATTGAATGTGTATGTTACTATACAGGTTAATGTTGCATCCCTTATTAAATTGAAATTTTTGTTATTTTTATTCTTCCAAATTTCTAAAATATGGCTAACCTACTAATTTGATTATACCGCCGGCCACAAGCCTGGTATAAGTAAATAAATAAATAAATATATAGGGACAAATCACACTAATTAAGCTAGCCCCAAAGCACAGGCCGGAATCTCCTAAGGTACGCGCAATATGCGTCCCCGTTCCCCGTCCCCGCACCTCTTCCGTTTTCGCCGCGATTGCGGGGAACGGGGACGTATATTGCGCGTACCTTAGGAGATTCCGTTCTGTTTACTCTTACTGTATTCTGTGCCCAAAGTAAGTTCTAAACTTGTGTTATGGGATACTTACTTAACGATACTATATTTTATGATAAATACATACATAGATAAACACCAAGACCCAGGACAATTTAAAAAAGGTCATTTTCAAACTTGCCCTGGCTGGGGATTGAACCCAGAACCTCTGGATTAGCGGTCTAGCGTGTTAACCATAGCGGGTGGTGACATTGAAATAGGAGATTTTTGGTAAACATTTGTCGCCTGATATTTAGGTTTT
Source organism: Acrobasis repandana (assembly GCA_963576875.1). Classification (NCBI taxonomy): domain Eukaryota; kingdom Metazoa; phylum Arthropoda; class Insecta; order Lepidoptera; family Pyralidae; genus Acrobasis; species Acrobasis repandana. Next base: position 4,642,707 of record OY756223.1, on the reverse strand, counting down.
TATTAGAAACAAGTTACATAAAGACAGATTATGTAGGTATTTTTTATTTTTCTTAAAGAGTCCTAGTACTTTTCTTCAAAGGCTATTTAATATTACAAATATTTATTATGAATGAATACGAAGGAACTAGGTACTAATAGGTAAGACATTTGAATTACTAAATTTAATTCACAGTCTCTCCCTATTGCACACACAGAACCCCAGCTTAAGCAAAAGCATGCAGTAATCCGAGGCCTAGTTTTGCCAAGCCAATGAATAGGGTTACCCCGGGGTTACCGTCAGTACATCCTGTTTGTTTTTGTTCACTCAATCGTATGCCGTATCTAGTCACATACTTATTTCCAAGTCAGATCTTACAGTATTTTGGTAAGTGAGGACTGATAATCTTCATACTTTGAAGCGTCATACGATTTTTCGTATGACGCTACTAGTTCAATAGAAGGTTGCGTAGTGGTGCCGCGTAATTTCGGAGAGATGGCGGTATAAAGGTTCATTTCCTACGAACAAACAAGTGCCATCTCTGATTTTTCGTGGATACCGTCAGCCATTGACATGAATATATAGACTCGGCGTCTTCAAAGACGGCCATGTCCTTTTTGGTAATATACTCGTAGACTAAACACTTTTAGAAAAAGAAACTTTTCACAGCAAATATATCCAGAAAAATACGCAAAAATAAAAACGTATATCTGGAGCATATCACTTTATGGATGCGAAACATGGATATTGAATAAAAAAGATAGTGACAGGCTGGCAGCTTTCGAGATGTGGTGCTGGAGGAGAATGGAAAAGATCAGTTGGATGGAAAGGAAAACCAATGAGGAAGTATTAGAAATAGTAGGAGAGAAAAGAAGACTGCTGGGCGAAATAGAAAAAAGGAGAGGGAAAATGATTGGTCACTTAATACGACATGACTCCTTATTTAAAAACATACTAGAAGGCAAGATAAAAGGTAGAAGAGGTCCAGGATGACCAAGAAAGAGCTATGTAGACCAACTGAAAGAAAAAGCAGGGGTCATGTCGTATCAAGCACTAAAAAGTAAGGCAGAGAACCGAGAAGTTTGGCGCATACTCCACCGACAAGAGCCACTTAGCTCTTAAATAAGAAGAAGAAGAAGACTAAACACGAGAGTAGTACAGAAAGGTCAATATATTTTTACATACCTACGAGTACGTGGTTCAAATTAAATCCTACATATATTTTAATAAATGCGAATGTTGGTAAGTATGGCTGGATGTACGGATGGGTGTATGGATGGTTGTATGGTTGTATAGATTTTTAGATTGTAGACCCACGACTATCATATTTATAAAGGTAAAAGTTTAACTACACATATCTCTTTCTTTGGTAACCTTTTATTATTCTTACTTAATTTCTTTACAGAATGTTTTGCACTAGAAGAAACTGATTTCTTGTACTTTTATACCTTTTTGTTTTTTTTTTCTTTGTTAGCTATCTCTGTATTTAATGTATTATATAATCATATACGTAGGTATTGGATCTAAATTACATATGTTTATTTAGTTTACATATATGAAGATTTGTAATCGGCTTATAGTTATATAATAATTTATCAAAATCGATTTAGCCGAGTAGTAGGTACGAGGAAACAGAATTAAAGGGACAAACATAATAAAACATCTAAAATGTGTAAGTGGCCATCTTGGATCCAAAATCTGATAGCAGTTTCAAGTTGCGTGGGGCATTTGTAGGGGTACAGCCCCCACATACAACATTTTTGAGCCTTCGGAGGTCCTGTGAGACGTTACGAGATATGACTTAATTTTATAAAGGATTTATAGGATTTTAGGAAACTTTTGTAGAGCATTTATAGCATATGTATATAAAAATATAAAACTTAAACATTTTTAAACGTTTTACAAACATTAATAACTGAGTAGCAAACAAATAGTTTTTCGATGCTTCCATGAAGAAAGTGAAATGTAGGCATATTTATGATGTCTACATTTCACTTCTGTTTTGTTAGTCTATGACGAATCATTCCATCGGTTGACAGATCATTCACTCGTTTCATTCATTATGGCAGCCGAAATTTTCAATCCGTATTTAATTTTCAATCAATGAAATCTAGTTACTTACCGATGGAAAGTTATTCCTTCATATTTTGCTTTGTTCTTTGAATTACTAGTGCAGTATCTCAACACACACCAAGGCATTTTTGACTAAGTTGACAGTGTTTTCTTTAATGAATTGTGGAGTGTTTTATGCGCGTATTGCAAGCGAGTGACTAATGTGAGGTTAACATTGATAGCATATGATGAACAGAACAGAACTGTAGTATGTGGCGTCTGCTCTAGTACGTAAGTACGCAACCAGATCTATGTAAGATCTCGTTGCCATTAGCCTAAGTACCCAGTATCCATTGTATGTCTAGCGGATAGATAGTAGAAACATCTAGAAGTAATACAGGATTTTAGCTTTTTAGCAAAGGACACTTTTTTTTGTGTTTCTCTTGTATTTTTCATCCATGGTTTTTACAATAGGTATTGTAATTTGAATAAATTCGATAGTCTCAAGTTACTTGGTGTAATTTTTTGTAAGCTCTGGAATGCTAAGCATTTATTGTTATTAGTATTTATTGGTATTATTAGTATTTATTAGTGTTAGTTACTAGAACATTTGTCTAGATGTTTACATACTCTAAAATATCTATGTGTTTTTAAGAACTCTTTGTTTAAATAATCTTTATTTTATTTTTATTTGTTTAATTTATTTATTGTAAGTAACAATAAATGCTAAGCAACAGACAGGTTGGAGAGGTCTCATTGATGTTTATAAGCTTTGTTTAGCTTGTGTTTCCTAAGTCACCTTCTCCGACATCCACGGGAAGACTTGGAGGCATAAAGAGTACCTACTTTCCTTGAATTTAGGTAGGTACGAGGTACAAAATCACTTTGTACATGTAATGAAGTCGGTTGAAAAGGCTAACTGAAAAGTCTACGGAGTCTTTCAATTCTTGAAATAAATTATACCGCAGGTATAATTTGTAGTATAAGTATACTAAAGAACTAAAACTGTTCAAGTTTATTCAAACTTGAATACTGGGGAGGTAAGAAGGCGAGTCAAGCAACTTGTACATATAGGGAATGTTGGTAGGTAAATCGAAACTGAAAAGGAGTTCTCTGAAGTGTAAGACTCATAATTACTAATTCTTTATCTTCACAATTTTGATTGAAAATATTTTTCTATTATTCTTTATCTTCACAAATTATAGAATTGCAAATATGTTTTCTAAACAAAATATAGAACCAAGCGGTAAACATTAGCGATATTGCGTGCTCGCAGACTCATAAAGAACAATGAAAAGGGGATTTGCTATACTACCTATATTGATTGCTTGCCGCTTGCTCGCCGCCAACCGCTATCCTATTGGGAGCGTGTTTTTTAGTCACAATACCTACTCGTATCATATAAATATGCACCATCATCGACATCATAATAATTGACATAACAATTCTTTAGTAAAATCATTCACAAAACTATATTTTTTTCTAATGATTAATTTACAATTTTAAACTATGATGTTCGTGCAAATACAGACAGAAATAAGCGCATAAAAAGGATTAGTTGTCACTTTGTTTTATTGATTTTTCCATTTCCATATTTTTTTTTACTGCTAATACTTACATAAACTATTACTTACGGGGGAGTCTTGTTCGCAAGACATTGTCCGAGGGAATGGATGCGTGGATCTTGCAACTCATCTCCGTTATGAATTATACTGAGAAATGCTTGTGGAAAATCCTTTTACATCATTTATCTTATTTTTATATTCATAAATAAGCTATTGTGCATTTTTGCAAGTTTATAATCAGCTTTTTCAAAGAACAGCTTATTCTTGAAATCGTAAAACAAACGAACGTTTAAAGTAAAAAAAACCAGTAGCACTCCGGAAGTGCTGACAGAAGTGAAAGCTTGAACAATCACGTGAGGTGTCGGTTACGGTAACAGAGTCGGGAGTTCAATGGATTTTTTTTTCTCCTATCTAAAAAAATGCCCAACGCGCCTGAAGAAGTTTTCACACAAAAATATTCTTCTTTACCTTTGCGCGTTCCTGGTTGCATCCTCAGCTGTGCTGCTTCGGAGCCCGGAGTGCGCTTTCCCGCTATTTCTTCTCCAAATTACATGCATATCAATGGTCTCCCAAGCAAGGATGCCAGACCTTGCAAAATGGAGAAGAAATAGCCGGAACAGTTTAAATGATTTGGCTATAGTTTTACGGCCTGACGTCAATTTAACCCTCTTTGGGAATGTATTTGCGCCAAAAGTTTTACAACCAGCCACCGCCCGATGTTAACCCGCCTTGGGAATGCAATTGCAGCATGAGATGTTTGTGCTTAGTCCTTTAGTCGCCTCTTACGACGAGATGGTGTGGTCCTATTCTAACCCGGAACCACACGGCACGCTAGTTCACTAGTGTTTAAATAAATAAATACATACATGAGGACAAATCACACTGATTGAGCTAGCCATAAACTAAGTTAAAACTTGTATTCATCATCATCATGTCTGGTTTTAGTCTCCACGCAGTGGTACGACCCTCTCTGTACTATCAGACCCATATATTAGCCAGAACAGGCAGGTGATTTTGTCTACACTCTCCAATTAATTAATTAAACATCAATTTATCAAATTATCAATTAGGAAACCCTAAGTCGCCTTCTACGATATCCACGGGAAGACCTGCAATGGTCCTATATTCTGCCGGGAACCAACGGCTTATTGGATTAAACTTGTATTATTGGATAGTAGCTGGTCTGGTTTGGTCTTTATAGCTAATGGGGTAGACAGTGCAATTTGGGTCTTTCGGCTCTAAGCAGATACAACCCAGGGCCGCAAAACCTAAATACCACTTTTAGCGTGATGGTGGACGAGAAGGTGGAAAAAGGAATTAAAATAGTGATGGGTTGCTAGCCGCATCGCCTATTAACATGATTCAATTTCTCGCCCATTCCCTCGATCGACTTAGGTACGATCTGCACGGGTCTCTACCCGCATTTATGCTCTATACTGTATATTCTTCTATTCTAGTTTGGAAGAAAAGAAAAAAAACTTAGAATCATACATCCTAAGTACATCCTAAGTTTTTTTCTCTCCAAATATGTTTTTATAAGTAATTAAGTTATATCTATATGTACACGGCTATTGTTTGTGTTCTAAATAAAGATTTATATATATAGATCGGTCATTTTGGAAATGCTAGGAAGAGGCTTTCGTCCAGCAGTGAACGTTATGCGGCTGAAATTATATATAATACTAACTCTATGTAGAACCACATGCTAACATAGTCACAGGAGACTTAATTTGACGTAATGCAGATAAACAAGCGCATGGCGCATGGCATGCTCCAAATGCACTGCTCGTAACTGCGGAGGCTTGCGATTCTTGGCAAGAGCCTGTAACGCGAAAACGTGGCACTGTGGTACATCCATCTCTTATATTGCACGGCAGCACTACGTTGCTATTGCACTATTCTCGGATTTATGCTATAAATATTAAACTAGTGTCTCTGTAAGATGTAGAACTCGGTAAATCGCAAGGTTTCCATTCCCATCTAAGTTTAAAACTGCCGTTAAAAATCGAAGATCCTGCAGCTCTGAAATGCCCTTCCAGTAGATATTCGCAAATCTCGTACTCGCTTTGCGTTTAAGAAAGCTGTGCGTGATCAACATCTGCACAAACTGTCAGACGGATATAATATACTTATATGTAAGTATAATAAGTATTTATATAGTTATATATACCCATTCTTTGTATTTATTTAGGATCTGTAGAATTTAGTAGTACTTTACCTATATTTATTTGTATTTGTGTATTTTATTAGGTATGCAGGTAGGTTTATATTGTAGTAGGTGTTTCTAGTTTTAAGCATTTCAGTTTTTTTGCACTACTTCCGAAATTATCAAATTTCCTCACCACCTGTAGGTTGACTGGTTGATTGGAGAAGTTTATTTGCTAGGCAAATTACAAAACCCCTGACTGTCAAGAACACTATCTAATGATGAGTGGTGGAACTACCGATACGATGGATCAAGTCGTATCGATAAAATAACACGTTGTGTCGGACAATCGTACGGATAAGTACAAAGTGTACTGTCGGCCAGGCCAGGTGTCGAAATGCGAAATGTCGGTGGATGATTCGCTGGACAAATAAATGTCGCAAAACGATAGGTACTACATAATATGTAGACGTTTTACTTTTTTTTTAATATAACAATGTAACTCTTCCGGATACATACGCCGGTTACAATTAATTAGGTTCATTAATTTTAAACATTCATTTTAGCTACTCATAACAGGAAGTAGTTGAAAGACGAAGGCTAATTGTTCCTTGTGGAAATAGACAAATTAATTAAGCAAGTCAATCTATAAATAGCTATCTCACTGCGTCAATAACGGAGGATCCTAAACCAACACGTACTGTTATCGTTAGCTTCATCAGGAGAGCTGATTCTGGGTTGCTGGGTCGCATATATATACGAGTTACATTATGTTCTAATTTATACATGATTTTACTTAAGAGTAAAAATGTATTTTATCGATAAGTGCGTAAATAGCATTTAAATTTTAAATCTTTAAATTTCGCGCGTAATTTGCCGAAGACGTTGGAACAGTGGACGCCATATTGCTCTGTGGTCATGACGTCAGTTATGGATGTAAACAAATTTTTGCGCTGATGTATGTATTTTGACAGTTGACACTTTTTAATTTACACGGGTGTATGCCGTACGATAGCGTGGCAGCTACTATTTGGTGTTTCAAAACAGATTACAAAAACTGAAAACTGAACTTTAAAATTTATTTGTTTTTTATGAACTAATATTTTCCGACTGTTTTCTCAAGAATATATTTTTAGATTTTTTTCTCATATATACTAAAATACTGTATTAAATTAGTGGTCAGCCCTCAAAAACAATTTACTTACTGGATTTGACTTAAAAAGCTTACTTGTAAGAAGGCAGAAGTAAGTTAATAAAGACTGCTTTAACATAGTATTATAAAATATTTTATGTTTAAACCTACTTACCGGATTTCAGGCAGGTACAAACAAACCTGAACCAACTGAAACTTAAAGAAAATACTTTCTTCGCACAAAAGAAGAGAGGTGAGCGAACAACAATAGGCATAAAGAAACAAAACAAGGTATACTGGCCTACTGTAGCTGAGCTGCTCTCAGATAGCAATGTTCATAATGGTCGAGTAAATGAAGCTAGTAAAGTCAGGGTAACAATGTTTACAAAAAAAATATAAAGTAAAGGCGCCACTGTCAACAGCAAAAGAGTGTTGCAAACTTACTCGTATTATGACGTTTTACGACATTTATACCATCACTTCTAACAAAAATTTATACATATCACCTGTACAATGTACAAATGTAGATAAGGCCTTAGGCTTTAAGTCCGCCATTACACTTGTATTTGTGTATAAAGTTAAATAAATAAAAAAAAAATCTACTTATAATCAAAATAAAAAAATGTGCTTTTGAACTGTTCATAATTTTTTACAAGCTTTAATTTAGCTTGCTCTATATGTTATTTTTTTGTTTTTTGGGTCAAATCCTGCAAGACACTTTGACTGCGGAAAAAGGCACTGTATGTGTTTTCTGTTCCGCGAAACACACACGGTGGGTTTTCCCGCAGTGAAAGTGTATTGTGCCACTTCCCGGTTACTGATTGAGTTGAAGTTCAATATTATTATGACAAGACGCTTATCTCATGATGAAGCCGGAGGGTGGCTTTAGGTAACCTGTAGTAAATTGACGCAACCCCATCAAGTTTGATCTTATTACATTTGTCGTGTTTAAGTTCTTAGGCTTGAAACTACGTCAGCGGGCGCCCGCGACAGTTTCAGTCCGTCTCTGTCACAAACCTTACGTATGATAGAGATAGCTGAACCCGCCGCGGGTCTCTGCTTAACGCAGTTTCAAGCCTTGAGTCCTAAGGCTTGAAACTGCGTTAAAATAAAAGCTTGTACAAAAAAATGATTTTTTAAAGCGACTATTTTTTCTATACATATTTTATATTCTTTGCTACGCTCTCCCACTCGAGCAATGTGAACTATACTCAAGAGCGAAGTACGCGCACTTCGTGCCTGGCTTTTCTTTATGCAACTAGAAATTTTTACGAGATGAGATTGCAAAGTGAATTATGAGTTCCTTTGCAATAATGTTCTTGGGCGAATGATATGAATATATCTGTATAAGGATTTGAATGAAAGGGGAATAAGAAAATACTACACATGATATTTTTATGCACTTCTTGCTTGCTTGCATTCGAGCTTTAATATTAAAATGTTCCAGCCAATTATAAAAGTTCAAGTTATTTTATAACAATTTCACACTATACTATCACGTCTTTATCCCAAACTTGGTAGACAGAGCTCATAGCTAGTAGCTTATTCATTCATTAATTAGGCCTTCGCAGGCACTTTTACACATCAATAATTTAAGTGTATGTATATTATATATTTTATGTGTATTTATATATTTTAAATTATTATTATTATACAAAAAAACTATCAATATTAGAATTTCGCAACGACCACTGCTGAGAAGAAAAGCCGAAAGAAACATATTTAAAATACAGGGCTTTGCCAGTTTACAAAGATATTATCCTTATATATGTACAATGTTATCACAATATAACATGTAAAGCTTGAAACGAATGCCAAATCCAATTTACAGAAATAAGTAACACTGAGTAGTCATGAAATTATCTTATTCCATCATTTTGTATCCCATCTGACCAGCTTACAATACAATACAATAAGCCCTCAAGACAAAAGCCACTTTTAGGGCGAGAAGATGGAAAGGGGAATCAAAATACTGATGTGTTGCTATCCACATCGCATAATACCATGATTTGCCTTTTTTTCGCCTATCCCTCGACCGGCTTTTACGATCAGTTAACTACCAAAATACGGTTGCGTTACAAAATAGGGACACTGTGAGTGTAGTTTGTAGCAGTATTTGGAGAAAAAAAACAACATGACGGTGGACAAAGATCACACCGGGCAGGAGGAGGCCTAGGCGAGATCACTGTTTCAATCAGGCTGAGACCATTTGGTGCAACCTGGACGAAACGTCAGCGAAATAAATAAAAAATGCATTAATTTAGTAATGATGTAATGCGATAGTTTTTAAAAGTATTTATTTTACGATCAGCTCGGGAACAGTAGCAGCGGGCACATTCAAAGTTTTTTCTTCTTCGCGATTAGCATGGAGAGAATTCAAATTTAGCCAACGCAAAACGGGTCACTTTGCGTACCGACTGTAATTTTCTTTACATCCGCGTGCTCAAACACAACAAAGTGAATTGTCATAACACGGATGCCGAGAATTACTCGTATCTTCCCCTTCTCGTGTCGTCCCCGTTGCCGCATAGTAAACAAACATTCACCAGATGGTTAACTCTGCTATATGAAAAATATATGGCTATCATTATTATAATAAGAGTACTAAGAAAATATATAGGGACATCACACAGATTGAGCTACCTTGCCCCAAAATAAGGTTAAATTTGTACTAGTTTTTCGGGTGCTGAGCCCGCGGTTTTTCGTGGAGTTGGCTAAAGTACATGTCCAGTAGAGAAAATGGGTAAAAAACTTAGTAACAAAAAAAAGAAGAACATCAAAAACGTTGGCGGCCATCTTGGATCAAAAAATCTCATAGCAGTTTTGAGTTACGCGGCGGGGTACTTTACCGCAGCATACAAAATTTCAAACGCTGAATCACAGTGAGTCTGTCAACGAATGAAGTTAAAATCCAGACGCCATCTTAGATTCTAAAAAAAATACAGATTTGGATTCGCGATCAAAAAATCTCTTGGATAGGTACTGAATTTCAGTCAAATCGAATGCAGTTGACTCTTAACATCTTGATAAATTTATATAAAAACGCTCAGCACTTGGTCGGAGTGACTCGGCCTGCTCTTAGTTACTTGGAGGTTCTACGGGGCGGGGAAATAATAACATTAGACGTGGCATGGAAATAAAACCTTGATTCAACTTCTCACTGTGTAATCCAGTTTTCAACATTAGAGAACCCCAATGTCAATTACTGGTTGTATACATCAAAATATGATTTTTTTTCTTATTATTCGTAGGTTGTATATTATAGCCAGTAAGAGCTACAAACATCTACGCTGTATACGCGTGGCACATCGTAGCACGTAGCATAGCTACGAGTACAGTCTGCTGTGTCTACGCCGTAGGCCCATACTACGATGGCTGGGTTAGTTCGTTGGCTGAGTAATGGTTTTGATAGCTAATGACATATTTTTTTTTAAATACTTTTTTAAAATTAGGTACGTGAACAGGCATACGGCCCGGTTACCGTAGCGTATACGCTAGCCGAATCGCCTATTCATATCAGTATCTAAGAGAAACCAACGCAAGAAGTAAAGTAAGTGTCATTATCATCGTCAACAGGTCTTTTTTAGTCTCTGTACCTACTAACCAAGTCATATGTTAGTTATAATAGGCAGAGGATTTGGCCTACACTCTCCACGCTGGCCAGACGGGTTGGAGAGGTCTCATTGATGTTTATAAGCTTTGCTTAGCTTGTGTTTCTTAAGTCACCTTCTACGACATCCACGGGAAGAAGGGAGTGGTCCTATTCTACTCTGCCGGGAACCACACGGCTAAAAGTAACCACGTATAATGTGAGAAAGTTCATCTGAAGACATACTGCTTGCGACAGTTGTAACATGTTGCAACACACTGATTAGGTTCATATAATTTAAAACACAAAGTCAACATTTAACGCAGATTTATTTCAATTTACTAGCACCATACATTTAAATTGCTTTCTACATCGATAAATATATGTCGCAATGAGGGTAAATAGATAAACATTAATTAAAAATGAGATGGTAATAATCGTATCTGAATGAGTCATGGCCACGCCTAGTCACAGCTACATAACTACGAATATTCACGAGTTTTATTATTTTAAACTGCCCACGTAGCGTGAGGCGCTAATTAGGCGTTAATTACTATCCCGACATATAATCACAATTCACAATACTTATCTTTCTCGTTCGAAGGCTCAAAGCAGACTGACTCAAGAACTAATTTTGCAACTGTAAGAACACTCGTAATGGGAGGGGGGACTCGCAACAACTTTACAATATTACTTACTAATCAAAATAAAGTATGATTAATAGTTAATTTCTAAGAAATGGTACCTTTTATATTTTACAATTCATAACTATAATTAATAATAATATTTACATTAATTTATATCTATTATTACAATTGTAACCATATTTGTTAGCCCAGTAAAATACTCAATTGACAGTTGAGTATCAAATTATGTTTTGCAAATACATTTCCATTAATTATTTACATTGATATATTTTATTTTAATAAATGATGAATTCTCTTAACTAATAAATATAAATTAATCATAAATTACTTATTCTTCTATTAAACTCACTGTACCGTTATTCGAAGCCTATATAATGAGAGAGAGCGCATCCATTTCCGGTTGGAGTACTAGTCATGACTTCCGGTTTAGGTCCACGCCCCTCCATTTCTGCTCCATTCGTTGCGTTGTGTCCTTCTGCCACGCGACACTAGCGCCACCTAGGTAGTTGGGTTTTGTAACCCAGTTTGTTCGTCATTGGCGGTTTTGATTCCGTTCGAGACGGTTATCTAATATGCGACGCATAATTCAAACCGCCTCGCCGGTACTAGCCAAAAACTTCAGGAGGAAAAGTGGTAATATCGGCGGAAAAATACCCGCTGTAATTGTGAATAAAATTTTAAGGTTATTTGAGGTAACAAATTATAATATGTACACGTGTTTAAACCGTAAGTACTTTGAACTATTACTTTTTCTCCAGTTTATTCCGGTTATTGTTTTTTCTATATTTTAACTGTGTTACAGTTTATAGGTAGTAAATAATTACTGCTACCTTAAGAGTCTAAATTTGTTTTTAGATTTGATTACGTCGGAAACATACATAAGTATGTTTTACTTTGTTTGGCAATCAGGTCTATTGCTAATTTTAAAATTTTATTTTTGTTCTTAACGGTTTTCGCAGCTCAGTGTTATTGATACAGGGATGGAAATCTCCCAAGCTTAAACCTTTTCAGTGTGTCATAATCTAGTGATAAAAGCTCGGAAATAGCTTTTTGGTAAAGGAAAATCGACTCAGAAAAGGAAAATCACGTGAGTAACCATATGCTTAAACTTGAATCCTGGCTTAAAACTGAAACTTAAAACCTGGAATCGCACTTCTGCCTTGTACAGCGACATGACAAATGTAAAATCATACTGGAACCCCTGCTCCGCAGAGATCCTATCGTGTTGATTTCCGACAAAACCTGGAATCGCACTTCTGCTCTGCACAGTGACGTGACAAACGTAAAATCATACTGGAACACCTGCTCCGCAGAGTTCCTATCGTATAGATTTACAACAAAACCTGGAATCGCTCTTCTGCCTTGCACAGCGACATTACAAACGTAAAATCATACTGGAACCCCTGCTCCGCAGAGTTTCTATCGTAGTGATTTACGACAAAACCTGGAACCGCTCTTCTGCCCTGCACAGCGCCGTGACAAACGTAAAATCATACTGGACACCTGCTCCGCAGAGTTCTTATTGTATTGTTTTACGAAAAAACCTAGAATCGCCTTTTTTGCCCTGCACAGGGACGTGACAAACGTAATCATACTGAGACTCCTGCTCCGCAGAGTTTCTACCGTATTGATTTACGACAAAACCTGGAATCGCTCTTTTGCCCTGCACAGCGACGTAACAAATGTAATCATACTGGAACCCCTGCTCCGCAGAGTTCCTATCGCATTGATTTACGACAAAATCTGGAACGGCTCTCCTGCCCTGCTTGACAACGTGACAAATGGGAACTCCTGCTCCGAAGAGTTCCTTTTGTATTGATTTACGACAAAAACTGAAATCTTTTTTCTGCTCCGCAGAGCGTACAACATTGTTTTGTAAACATAGTTGAATATGATGATGTACATGTAGCATTTAATAAAAGCATGGGTCGCATACCTGTTACGCAGCACGATCCAGAATATTTTACTGTAAGGAAAGTAACCATGGAGGAACTTCTGCTCCGCAGAATTCCGGGCGTATTGACCAACGACAAATAGTAGGTCGCGCTTATGTCCCGAGCGAGCCGGCTTGCAAAACCTGCTGCTTAAGGACCCAGGAACATTTAGTTTCGAAAAGGTTAACGAAGGTGAACTACTGCATCACATAATTCTCCGAGGAAATCGCATGTGAAAAGGGCAAGTCGCCTTTTCTGCAAAGGGATCTGGAAATATCGACTTAAAATAGATCGTACCTCTGCTTCGCAGGACGATTTGTGTGCTTAAATGTATGCCGAGCTAAAGTACTGCTACCGTGCATAATATGAATGTGATATCACAAAATACGGATTGCACCTCTGCTCCGCAGGACGATCCCGGTGCATTAATGTATAGCAAGCCCTAGTACAGCTAGTAGGCAAAAATAAATAAAAATCTTCTACTTTGGTCAACGATCAAAGTAAAAAGGGTAACACTATTGCTTTTCATGAAAGCCTATACATATTAATAAAAATTGTATGTACATAGATCTCGATTCTGCTTCGCAGATCGATCCAAGCACACCAATGTCTGGTTAGGCGTTTTTCACTGTTACCCAGCATAAAAACCTAGGAACGAGGTTGACGGGTACGTCACGACAGTCGTTTTCTCAGCCCGAAAGACGACGAATCTATCGAAAGAATCTCGCGTTATTTTATGGATAAAGGCGCAGTTTTTGTTTACGTGTTAATCCATCTCGGAATCTACTCTTGATAATTTCGAGTCTAGCATCACTCAATGAAATGATGTATGCAGTTTAGTTGTCTCCAGTTTGTCTCTCTCTCAGTTCGGGGAGCGGGGGGGGGGGGTCATACTAGTGAGACCTACCCACCCAGATACATCATCAATTCACGTGGATTTTAACAAATCCCTGAATATCAATTGAGCGATAGTTCCTTATTTTACAATCACAATTTCTGATTTTAATACTGTTTATAAAAATGCTTTTACCATGGTACTTAGATGCTACGCATCTCAAGCCATACATATTGAGACATGACAAAATGTATACACTTGTACAATGTACGTACTACACCGGTGTCCCTTATCAGATATTACCGTGCTAAAGGGCTATGGGTACCTGGGAACCTTGCCCTCGCTTATTAGAACATTTAATGTCAGTGCATTAGTAATTAACATTAGTGTAGCTTTGCCATAAACGACCAGGAGTTTAATTTCCAACTCGATCGAAACGAATTCATGCAGGAATGGTGTAAATATCGTCACTATAACTGTCTTTTATTGACATAAAATTAAATGTCAAATGCCAAAACCGCATTTTTACTCATAAAAATTTGTGTGACACAATAAACTTATTCAGACTTAATATTTAATAAAATATTACTAATAAATTTAAATTAACCACTGAAGTGGCACGCATCTTCAGTGGTTAAGATGCAAGAAAATGTGATCACTTGCAATATTTTTAAACATGTTACATATGAATTCGATTTTAGTGCTGTTCTGACATTCACACAAGTACCCCAGAGGAGCCGAGGAGTTCTATCATCACGCTGACGTAGGTCCACGCCCATCATCATCGTCTGTTAAACTGTAAGAAGGCATTAGGCGACCGAACGGACAAGTGCAGGACGTATTATACAAATGCTATTCAAGAGTTTGTGTGCCCAAAATGTTTGCATACACGTGCCTTGGTCACATTTATCATCAGCCTGCCTAAATATGGCAAGCAAACATTGACAATTATGGTACCCGTAGCTCCCACCTGGGTTCACTCGGTACCCGAAGTCAGTAACGCTTAAAGTAGTAGCCGGTAACGCTTGTAGCTACATTCGCTCACTTAATGTATACTTTAGCATAGTTTTATTTCCAACCAGAATAATTTAAAATGAATATCCCTACAGTGAAACATGTGGATACAAATAGTATGATAGTCAGAATACGAATATCAGTATCTCAGCAGAAGCATTTAAGCTTCCTATCAGACGTACACCACGAAGCATTGCATAATAAGTATAAATGCGTGGAACTCGAACTCTCTCTTCCGTACTGTAAGCGCTCAACTAACTGAGCCTTTGTGATTTCGAATCACCCTGGCCAACTTTTTCATGACATATCAACCCTTTACGGGTTCACGCATTCAAGTATACACACTTCGTGAAAGTTGATTAAAGGAAGCTTGAATTAGCGTGACTTAGCATAAACGTCTTAATTTGGATGTAACGTTTCATGTCGAATCGAACACAAGCGCAAAAGTCTTGCGAGTAAGACGTGATATACAGGCGTAATACCGTACATGCATGTAATGTAACTGTGTACTTCACCTCGTAGTTCTTGTAAAACTGTTTTTGTTCTTGTTTAACAAAACATAGTAAATATTTACACCTAATGTGCATTGTACTACCTAAATGTTTAGTGTGGGCAACATAGAAAACTTTGGCGGATTTTTATTGGGCTCCATCTGCTACGCGCACAATAGTTTAACTATCATGCACCTGTTGTAAATGCTACCAGTTAGATTAATTGCAGTACCTAAGTACTTGCTGGAAAATATCCATGTAGATGACTTTATTTTAATGGAACACTGAAATTCCCGAATATACAGAAAAGTACCATTTGGTATGTCATACCATATGAGAGGCGTGATACCTCTAGCTACTTGTTTTTTTTTTATCATCAATATCTGTAAGACTATTTGTCTATCCACCAGATAAGACATCATTTTACTGTTTGCTTATCACAATATAACAGTATATTTTGTTAAACAATCACTATGTATGGCACATAAATGTATCGATCTACATGTGCTACCTATGGGATAAACTTTTTATCGCAGGTGCTAACCTGCTCACTAAATAAGTAAAATCACATTGACGTAACTAGCACCACCAGGAGATAATAAACACGTCTCTCATTATATAGGCTTCGAATAACGGTACAGTGAGTTTAATAGCAACATTTTACCTGAAAATAAAATGTATATTAAACATACTTACCTTATTCGAAGCCTATAGTTTGTAGTTCTACCTGGTGTCACAAAAGACGATCCAATGACGAACAAACTGGGTTACAAAACCCAACTACCTAGGTGGCGCTAGTGTCGCGTGGCAGAAGGACACAACGCAACGAATGGAGCAGAAATGGAGGGGCGTGGACCTAAACCGGAAGTCATGACTAGTACTCCAACCGGAAATGGATGCGCTCTCTCTCATTATATAGGCTTCGAATAAGGTAAGTATGTTTAATATACATTTTATTTTCAGGTAAAATGTTGCTATTTTAATTCCGGGGATGAGTCATTACAGTAGATCCAGCACCCAACAAACAGGCATTTTGCAAAACTTAGTATTTTGGTATTAATAAATACTGTGGCCCCGTTTTGCTCCTTGAGGAATGCGTTAACAAAATGGCCGTTGGGCTACGTGGCGATGACAAACGCCCCCGCGTATTTATCATTCGAATGTGCCGGGGTAATGTGTTGTGTTTAATAATGAGAAGGAATACGTGTGCATTAGGGCCCCATGGCTTTTAATTTCAGTTGATAACCCTCGTCTAAAAATCGCTGGCGCGACGATCTCGACGCATTCCAAAAAGGATGGTCGAGATTTACACGGGAGAGAGACAAGTGGAAGAATATGGTTGAGACAATGGGACAAATAAGGTTACCCTTTGAACGCCGCAAGAAAAAAATACAAGCGTGCCTATTACGCCGCGACCAGTTTATGTGACACGAATGTTGGCGTTCCAGGACAGTTTACTAGGTCAAAGGGTTAAAATAATTTTGTATATACCTATATAATGAAAATCCATTATTAACTGTAAGTTGTAACTAAAATATAAAATCTTATTGTATATAAAGGGCTGTGGATTTATTAAATAAATAATAAAAATTAAATTAAATAAAAAAAACCCTTCGCCCGTTAAAGCAATTCAACTTCAACTACTGAACCAATTTGATGCCCAACGAACTTGAAAAATCTATTGATATTTCCTACATGCCTACCAAATTTCATCAAAATTGGACTATCGGTTCGGCAGTTATCGCGGAACAAACATACATACATACAAACAATGTTTTTTTGCCCCAACTTGAATTATAGCCCTCGCTCGCATCGCTTGCTCGGTCAATAATTGAAAGATATACCCTTGACCAGCAGTCTATTGCAACGAAATGCAAAGATTTAATTGGTTATAGAGTGGCTATTGCAATTGGGACTTCGGCTACTGCCATAATAATGGTATTCTCTGTTATTATTTTCCCTTTAATAAAGTTAACTTACATTCTATATTGATTGTGTATGTGAGTGGGATATGTAATGTTTAGGTCACCTCCGTGATGTATGGTTACAAGTCCACCACTCTGCAAGTTCTGGGTTTGATACTTAGCCAGTTCAAGTGTAAAATAGCCTCATTCAAATGGTCTTGGACAGTAGCGGCGTTAAGTTAGGGCGCGGTTGGGCGACCGCCCAGGGCTCTAGATACAAAGGGCCGACAGGGGGCGTTTTTGGGCAAGGGGGGTCACAGGTAACAATAAATATATAAATAGCGGCTGGTTAATGGCAGCAACTCCTAGACTCTTATTTATGCACCTCTCCCCCCTCCCTACCTTCGTTTACAATGGGGCGGATTTGAAGAATCCTATATCGTACTTGCACCCGTCCCACTCGTTGGCAGAAATAAATCCTACAACATTGAAGCCTAAGTCAGAGTCTAAAATGCAGTTTGGGGAGGGGGGGGGAATTCTCGTTCGGGGCGCTGGTAAAGCTAAAACCGGCACTGGTCTTGGATGTTTTTATCTTTGTTCTTTGTATGAATGTCTTATGAAACATATTATGGTAGGGTTAATAACCCATATTACTTTGGGGCTAGCTCAGACTGCGTGATTTGTCCTTATCGATATATTTATTACATGCTGATTAAAGCTTTTACGTAATTTGGCGTTATTTCTTTGCTCTTGCAAAGAAATAACGCCAAATTACGTAAACCCTAGTAACCCATTAATATCACACCGAGTTTCTTGAAGGCTTGCTCAAATATTTGAATAAGCTAGTTACGTACGAGCAAGTGCTAACTAAGTAAATCATGTGCCCAGCAGGAGTTGACTATTTAGGGGCATTATGAATACGGTAGCAGTAACCGGGGAACTTGGGCCAGTTACTTACAATTTCACTTACTAAACTAGTAACTACTCGTAACACTCAGTTTATTAGTCGGCTTGCTTACTTAGTGACTAATAAATTATTTTGTACTGATAATAAAATAAAAAGTCACAAAATAATGTTTGTCATTGATCACATCCATTTTGAATGTGATTTTAGATTTATTAACGCAGAAAAAGATATATATGATATTGAGAGCGCTATTTGGCTACAAGAAACTGTGACGTCACAGTCCGATTTATTACACACAAATTCCATAGATAATGATTGTTTTGACGTTAAAAAACTACCTAATTTGAATTGTTGAAAACCAACGGGTTATCGCAATAGTCCATATAATAATTAAAACAAAATTTGGGCTTTTTAAACCCCTCCTCCCATGTCACGCTTTTTTCCGATGTTAGGCATACGTAAGGCTGGGTTTGGGGGCCTCCTCCCCCTAGCGCTGTTACGTAATATGTAAAATGTACATGGCCCCATATAAATAAAAACATGATTGTAATTCGCTAGTTTCCAACAAGTCAAATCAGATACCTACTTTTTTCTAAACGTCAAAACAAACATTTTCTATGAGATTTGTATAAAATATCGGACTGTGACGTCATAGTTTCTTCGAGTCAAATAGCGCTCTTTAAAATCACGGTCAAAGTGGATGTGATCAATGACAAGTGACATTATTTTGGGACGATTTATTCTCTTAACAGTACCAAATAATTTATTTTTGACCCAGGAAACTACCCAGTTACACGTGTAAATGTTGCCTTCCATCTGTGCTTCCATGCTGATCTGAGATAAAAGAAAAACCGTAGAAGTTACCAGCTACTTCTCTTTTCACGCAGATCGTAAAAGCAGATCGGGGGAATGGGTTAGAATCTGAACCGAAAAAAATCGGAAAATGGAAATTGAAGCTGTGTCAAGCCCAGTCGTGCGTAGGTAAACTTATCTAAAGATAAACCGAACTATATTATAAATCAGTTGACAAGCTCCCTGGAATCATAAAGTAATTAAGATATTACGCCTGGGTACCCCTCGCCAATAAATCCCAGGGTTCATTGATAAGACCCCTTAAATTTGGGACCGGATATACCCGGATTGCTGTTTCCGAAAGCTATATGTTCAGATGATGATTAAAGTAAACTTACCTAACTGATACTGTTTGCGAGTAGTAAGATTGCGGTTGCAAACTATACTAGTTTACATTTTTTTTAAATTTTTTGTGTTGCACATATGAAACTTGTTGGTTCTTTTAGATTTTTGTATGCTAAATACGGATCTGATTATGATTTTTTCTAGGACGTCAGAATTGGAAGTATTGTTATAACAAGTTTCCAAATTTTACCAATTTCACCTTTTTTTATTTTTTTTTAGAAAATAAACTACTCTGCTTAATCGAAATAAAATTTGATTTATCCCTCTATCATTCTTATTGAAATGTATGTACACAGATATATGGAATTTAAGTTGCGACAACATTTCTCATACTTTGAGCACCGTGCGCATTGTATGGCAATATACCGGCCTATTCAAAAACGCGAATAGCTCAAATTCGTAAAAGAATTGAGCTGTGATCTAAATGAATTGTACAATGGATGGCTTGCACTATAATAAACCTAAATTAAAAAGTTCTAAAAAAAGTAATTGAATTTATAGTAAGATTTTTAAATTGGCAAAATTTACGAAAATTTAATTTTTGACATGAGATATTTTAAAACTTAGGCGTCTTAATTTTTTTTATAACCAGATAATGTGTTTTTTGTACTGAATTCTTTATGAAACCGCTGCAAGTATGCGAACAGCAAAAACTTTGTAAACTAGTGAATCAACGTATAAGACAGTAGATTTTCATTTGAAATGTAGTCTCATTTGCGATATAAGAGAAATAAAGTATTTGACTCCATTTTTACCCGACTGCACCAGAAGGAGGGTTATGTTTTACGAGTGTATGTACATACGAGTACATGTATGTAAATTTATTTGGCATGCTCTGCAGCCTAAACGGCTTGGTGGATTTTTGCTTGAGAGGTGTCGTTAGATTTCTTTTAATTGTAAAAGTGACACTGGTTATAAAATAAACAGGCAAGTGCGAGTCGGACTCGTACGTGAAGGGTTCCGTACCACCGTACAATGTTTTTAAACGCTGAAGAAACACGTTTCTTGTATGACGACCCCCTTTAATTTTTAACTTTATTTTATTTTTAGTATTTGTTGTGATTTTGGTCATAGTAATACACAATTGGTGAAAATTTCAAGTATCTAGTTAATGTCATTATAAAGATCTAGTTAAAAACGCTGAAAAAACACGTTTTTTGTATGACGACCCCTTTAATTTTCAAATTTTTATTATTTTTAGTATTGTTTGTTAAAGCGGCCACAGTAATACATAATCGGTGAAAATTTCAGATGTCTTTCTATTACTGTTAAAGAGAAAGAGCCCTGTGACAGACGGACAGACAGCGGAGTCTCAGCAATAGGGTCCCGTTTGCACCCATCGGGTACGGAACCCTAAAAAATGGCGGATTTTTGGAGCCAAATAATAGGTAGGTATAATCCCGCTCATGTTGTATCAGGCAGTCTGGTTTTTTGTTATTTTTAAAATTCATATAGTCATAAAGCTTTTTTGTTACCCTTACTTTTTTGTTTGAACAACTTTTTTATCCGATAAACTTCAACGGGTAGGGGTGAGTCGCGAGGTTTACAGCTCACAGAGCCATAGTGCTTACATATTGGATTCACTGAGGTACATACGAGTAGCTCTTATTCTTATTTTCAAATTCTTTTAACAGTCTATATTTACTCAAAGGTTGACTGAAAAAAGCTTTTTTTGCAGTCAACCTTTGAGTTGATATAGACTACTAGCTTTTGCCCGCGGCTTCGCTCGCGTAGACTATACAAATTAAATAACTGGGGTTGCAATTTATTAAAATCCAATTAAGGGATTATTATTTTTTACTAACCACTTATTTAACAATTTTATGTGTCTCACTTTAAAAATTACGAAGTTTTTTACAAACTGTCAACCCCTATTTCACCACCTTAGGGATGGATCTTCCTTAAATCCTTTCTTAGCGGACGTCGCCTAGTCACAGTCTACCTTCCTGCCAAATTTCATCTTCATTGGCTAATTAGTTTTCGAGATTTCGTGATAAGTGAGTGATTTACGCTTTTTTATATATAGATTAAAAGAATAAGATCTATGTACCTCAGTGAATCCAATATGAAAGTACTAGTATTATGATAAAACCGTGATTGTGAAAACAAAAAATAAGAAATTACCTGTAGTGATAAACAGCCCAGCCCGCCTTTGTAGTTACTCTATTTTAAATTTACTTCTAGTTTATTGTTCGCAAAAATCACGCCTTTCGCAGTTCAACCGGTACAAACCGTATATTGCATGGATTCCCCGTATTTTTCCCACAATTTACCTTCACCACCAAGTGTGCAGTCTTTATTCATATAACCCCGACAAATAGCAAGTCAGCATAACACACCACCATACAAATAAAGTGTGCACAATCAACAAAAACTTATAGAGAAAATGTACATCAATGTCTAGGATGTTTTTAGGGTTCCGTACCCAATGGGTGCAAAGGGGACCCTATTACTGAGACTCCGCTGTCTGTCTGTCCGCCTGTTCGTCTGTCACAGGGCTCTATCTCTTGAACCGTAATAGCTAGACACCTGAAATTTGTATGACACCTGATTATGTATTACTGTGGCCACTATAACAAAAAATACTAAAAATAAAAAAAAGTTGAAAAGTAAAGGGGGTCGGCATATAAAAAACGTGTTTTTTTCAGCGTTTTTAACTCGAACTGTCACAGGGCTCTATCTCTTGAACCGTAATAGCTAAATACCTGAAATTTTCACCGATTATGTATTACTATGACCATTATAACAACAAATACTAAAAATAAGATAAAGTTTATAATTAAAGGGGGTCGTCATACAAGAAACGTGTTTCTTCAGCGTTTCAAAACATTGTACAGTGTTACGGAACCCTTCATGTACGAGTCCGACTCGCACTTGCCCGTTTATTTACGAGTATCTATTGCCTGTACTGAGTCAAAGTTGTAAGTGTACTAGTCGTATTCGGAATCGTTATTGTTGTTATTTTATCTTTTTGGCAGTTGGAGAGAAAGAGAGAAAATGTTTTGCGTTGTGAGCAATTTGCTCTCAGCGCAAAACATTATGCTGCTAATGACACATGTGACATGCTGCGTTAATACAGCACTGCTAATAATAAGTTGAGAATAGTCGCGATTTGGGAACCTTGGCGCTATTGTATTTTACAAGCTGTCTGTGACCGATCTTGCAAACTAAATTAGACCCACTTCCCATTATTTGCAATAAAATCATATCAACTCAATAGCTGAAACTTCACATACCACCACGTTGGGTGGCCACGGCTTCTTTGTGATAAAACAACATAACTTCACCGAGTTTGAGATCCATTGATTCGTTTTGAAACTTTGTAGTTCATTGTTTTAGATAAAAGCCTGTTTTTAAAAATGTATGTAGAAGATTCTTACAAAGCATTTCTTACAAGATTGAGTTTTGTCAAACTTCATTCCTATAAATATAGATGTACTCTACACATGGGATCATAAACCATAACTTCGGAGACGTAGCTGCAAGTTGCTCTAAGACCTAGCAAAAAGTAAAACAACTGTATAGCAAATTACTCACAGAAAAGACCATTTTGCTGCCCCTGACACATGCTGCATCGTAACTAATCGTATCTAATGGGTGCTTCGCAATAAGTCGAGAACAGTCGAAATTTGGGAATCTCTGCTCTATTGTATTTCTATCCTTTGTTGATATTTCATTAAGCAAGAGGGTGAACATTCAACCTGCATTGTATTTTCTTAGTTTATTATCTTGGTAATGGCAAGATACCTTTGTGTTTGGCGAATATAAATAAACTTGGTTGTAGAAAATTAATCAAAGGCGCTTTTAAGATTTTTGTTGACGTGCGTATGTTTTTCGTTTATTTTTTATTTTTTTTGCTTATGATGTCCCTTTGTTGGACAAAGACCTTTCCTCCAGCCTTACATGCATCTCTGTCAGTGGGAACAGTTCTCCAATCCTTCCTATACGCCGTACATCGTGGACCATCGTCTGCCCATCGTGTTCTAGGGTGGCCTCTTTATCGTCGCCAATCTGCAGGGACCCATTCCGTGGTAATTTTTGTTTATTATTTTAACTAATAGTATGGTGAAAAAATACATTATAGAATACGGTAATCACCACAGTTACAATCAGGGGGCTATTATGTTTACTCTTGTTACTTGTACTAGTAGATTCAACACACACTCCATCCCCGAACTGTAAACTCGTGTTTGATTGCAATAATTCTATTTAATTTCCACATTTTTTTTTAGTTTCGTCTACATGTAAGGTCTTGTCGGTGCCACTGTCTGGAAAGGAACGCACACAATGATTTTTTTTGTCAGTGTTGTGGAGAAGGCAATGGCCTTCTCCATTTGACATGAACTTGTGTGTAGGGTGGTGTAGGTTTAGGCCGGCTATAGTACACACTCACCGAGAGTCTCAGCCGAGGAGGCTCTCGACGAGGGCATACCTTTACACACTCTCAAGAGCCTATGAGACTTGTACGAGACCCTTTGACTCGGGCGCAAAAACTGAAAAGCGACCGAGACCAACCAAGGCGAGGCGAGAGAGGGCAAGACGAAACGGGAGCACCATTGACACCTACACACTCGCTCTCGCCTTGTCTCGGCGAGTGTGTTTAGCCGGCATTACCTATATGTATATCGATAATAAAGATAGATAGGTAATGTGTCTCAACGTAGTCTCTACATTACGATTTGGATCATGATAAGTGGATCTTAACATGATGTAGTCGAGATATGGGGTTATTCATAAAACAAACTAAAAATTCATTGTTCGAGACAATGATATCGATTAATTGCAGTTCTAAGAATTTAAAGTCAACACGCATGAACTATTATCTACCTACCTACGTCTATAGTTGTACCATTTGCCTCAAACTAGCATTGTTATCGCCCTCACACTTTTCACACTCACAATCGTGCAACAGATGTGTTCCGAATTATCACAAATAATGAAAACGGTTGCTCTGACTGCTGGATGGCCGTGGCTATTTGTAAACAACCGGATGGGGCTTAAACACGAAAGGTTCCGTCGTGCAACATTAAGTCTTTTGTCCAATTTAAATAAGTACCTACACACTTAATAGACAGTGTGTTTAAGTAAGAAGTTGAAACTTTTCTTACTTTTTCATAGAATTTCGATCAACGAAATTTCATTATGTTTTCTCTACGTTTACACAGCACTTTGAACAATCCACTAATACTAATGAGCACAGATTTTCGGTATTGGAGGCAAGGGACCCTTTACATCTACGCTCAACTTAGTACCTTACGCTGCTAAACCCAATTACCCATTATAAATAGTATATTATACCTACCGCTTCTGGATGTATCTCCATTCACGCCTCAAAAAATCCAAAACAAAAATTGAACAAGTGCGAATTTATAACGCTATCAATTACTAATATGGTAGCACATGGTACCACCCTCCGTACTAAAACAACGCTCTCAAAAGCCTTTGTTCGGATGCAGTTAATGAACATTTTGTTGACGTACTGGTAACTGGCAGGTCCAATTGTTCACCACAATGCATAATATAACAGGAGAGCTATAAAACGCACAGGAATCGGGCGCTTCTATTCAAATTACTTACATACCTACGTACATTTCTCTCTGCGTATGTCGTTTGGGTTTTGGGTAGAATAATTCTGTTATTTACGGAATTAATTAGGACTTCTCTGCATCCTTGAATGTAGTGTTTCAGAGCCCGGAGTCCACTTTTTGGCTTTTTCTTCTTTGTTTTGTTGTTGTCTATGTTGTTTGTGTCTTTGACATTCTTGGTTGTGAGACAATCGGAACTAATATTATCTTCAAAGTAGCGTTTCTTAGACATACATTAAGGGAATAAATAGATAAGGGCAAATTACACAATTCAATTCAAATTTCTTAATTATCATAGGATATTTATAATATGTTTTGCACAAATGTTGACGTCAAATCGTTACTTACAGCTAAGTTTACGCCGCTTCCTAGGCACAAGTGCAGAAGAAGCGGCAACAAACTGCACTGCACGTTTTCTCCAAAGACGTCAACTAACAAACTTAAAACTTAAAATTAGTTATATGGATGGACTGAGATTACATTGTTGGTTATGTCATAATTAAATTGAATTATAAGAATTACGAAATTTAAAATAATGTCAATTTGTAAATTTAGTATGTACCAATGTACCTAAATTATGACATGTCTAAGTATACAAACCTTTAAGAGGGACCCGCGCCAAGCTTAAGCCAGACTTTTTTGTCTTTGAGATAGTCATCGGTCTTATAATAAGCCTTCTCACAAAGTACTTTCTTTAGACCGATTCTGGCAATTTATTATAAAAAGGTATACACTTCCCCATAAAAGACTTACTGAATGTATTCAGTTTGTAATACGGGCTAACTAAGTCATTCTTATTACGTAAATTTCTATCTGTAAAATCACTTACTTTATTGAACATGGAAATATTTTTCCTTACGTACATTATATTTTCAAATATGAATTGTGATCCAAAAGTAAGTATACCTATTTCCTTGAATAATTCTCTCAGTGAGTCTCTCGATCCTAAACCGTAAATGGCACGAATTGCTGTTTTTTTGTAAAAGAAAAATAGTCTGAATGTCGGCTGCACTCCCCCATAGAAGTATCCCGTAAGACATTAGACTGTGAAAGTAACTAAAGTACACTTGTCTAGCAGTTGCTACATCTGTCAATTGTCTTATTCGCCTAACAGCGTAAGCCGCAGAGCTAAGCCTATTAGAAAGTTTAGTTATATGAGCGCCCCATTGAAGTTTCGAATCAATTGTGATTCCTAAAAAGGTAGTACTTACCAGATCGAGTTTCTGACCATTAATTAGTATGTCAACGCAGGTTTGATTCACATTAGGAAGAGAGAATCGAATGCATTGGGTCTTGTTCGCATTTAACATGAGGTTATTGGCTGAAAACCAATCAGAAATTGAAGATAAGGTGCTGTTCACCGCGCTAGCATCTTTGTTATGACGAACTATTTTTGTTTGTTTGTTTGTTTTATATCTTTATTGTACAAGAAATAGTTACAGTTTTTTAATATTAGCGAGGTGTCATCAGCAAACAGCACCATGTCAGCCTTTTTCTCAACCATGTAAGGCAAGTCATTGACATAAACTAAGAAAAGCAACGGTCCTAGAATTGAACCTTGGGGTACGCCCATTTTAACATTAGACCCGTGTGATTTTACGCCGTTTATATCAACAGTTTGAAGCCTATCTGTTAAGTAAGATTCTATTAATTTAATTGACTTATCATCAAAACCGTATTGACGAAATTTGAGCAAAAGTGTTGGATGATCAACGCAATCAAATGCTTTAGAAAGATCGCAAAATGATCAAATTGCATCATTTCTATTTTCCCACGCGTCGTAGATATTAGTAATAAGTGCTACTCCTGCATCGGGGGTCGATTTTCCAGCAGTAAAGCTGTATTGTTGGCTATGGAAAAGATTATTGGTCTTAAAGTGAAGTAGCATTTGATTGAGCATTATCTTTTCGAACACCTTACTTAAAACTGGCAGAATAGAGATAGGTCTGTAGTTGCCAGTGTCTGTTTTTTCTCCTTTTTTGAATAAGGGGATTAGTTTACTACATTTCATTAAGTTAGGAATTATGCCTTCATTAATACATTCGTTAAATATAAAAGTATTGTTTTTGTTGGAGGTCATACTTAGAGAATAATTTGGAATAGTCCTCCTGCAACTTAATAATATGAGATTCAAGTCTAATCCTGTTGTCCTCATATGAGTCCTGACTTTCCGCCAATTGTTTATTACATAACTCCAACTCTGATTGCAATTTACAATTTAATGAACTGGATTTTAATAAACATGATTTCCTGAGATTAATTTGTAATTTATTATTAGTTTTCTTAATTTTTTTGGAAAGTTTTACATATTTTTTAACTTGAATATGACTAATCATTGATTTTGGGATATCTAAATCAATACTACTCGATGATGTCTCACTAGTGAGATCAATAACTGGAGAATTAGTTGAGGGAGACATAGCGACACTATCAATGAGCTGGTCATGTAGGCTGGACACCTCTGCTGACTGACGCATCTGGGCATCTTGCTCATAGTTATTAATTTGTCTATATGCCTCGCCCAACTCCTTTTCTAATTCAGTGGTACGTCTGAGGGTCTGCTCATACGTATCACCAGACAGATCGAACTAGCCACAAAGTAATAACTCTCATGAAAAACTTTCTGGCCACTTTCCAACATGGCGGACTGGAGGCCGCCATGTTGGAAAGTGGCCTTCGAATTAAGGAGGAAGCTCTAAAAGTAAAGTTTATTTATTATATTTGAAATTGGTTTAATACATCACCATTTTGAGCCAATATAAAGTTAAAATTTTTTAAGTACAGACTGTACTTTACCATGTATTCAAGTTTGAACCTAAATTTAATCGCAAGTTAATTCTCAAAGTACAGCTTTAAACATGTACTTAGAGAGCCAACTATCAGGGGAAATTATTCTCTCATTAGTCTGGCTTCGAAGCTATGTGTCTAAGGGCTCTTACAGACAATAGACAGTTCGCGACACTAGTCGACTGTCTGTCTACTGTCGCGTGACCTTCGTGCGACCATCAGCGACGGTTGGCTATCCTCGCGCGACAGTTCGTGACAGCAGTGATAGTCAGCGACCATCGCCTGACAATGGGGAAGGCCGGGAAAGGCAACTCAAAGCTTGTAGATGGCGTGGCATACGCTTGTTCTCGTCAAAAAGTTGTTAACTTTACTATGTTTATAACTTAACAGTAATATATTGAAATTCCTTTGTGGTTACTTATTTTGGATAAAAAATAGTATTAAAGAATAGTAAGCATCCCTAGTGGGGGCTTTGATGGCTAAATTAAGAAGGTAAAGTGCTTCAAAAACAGTTAGAAAAAGTAGAATTCAACATTTTCAAGTAAAAAAAAACACTTTTTTAGAAGAACGGCTATATTTTGACATTACTTTCATTTCACAGTTGCCTTCTCCGTTCACTAAATTGGTCGCCGACCAGGATCGCCAGCTGTCGCAAGCACGCTGTCGCCCGTTTGTTTAAGCCCTTAACAGTTGCTGTAATTTCATATAAGTACTTAGTTTATGTCGAAATAATAAATGATCCATTAGAAACTAATATTATCATTATGTAACCTCTGGGTCATTACTTAACAGAAGATTCAAGAAATATAACGTAATTAGGTAATGTTAAGTAGTATCACAGAGTACCTACTATATACTAGCGTAAGTAGCATCTTATTGAAAGTTATATTCTTTATATGAAAAATCATTTTTGAAGACAAAAATGTCTTAACATTTTCATGGAACAGCTAATTCAAAATTCAAATTCAAAAAAATTATAATAATTTATTAAGTACTCAGGTATACGTTATTTTGCGTGGCAATGGAAATCACTTTTAAGCATGGATAATATATGCTGGTGGTGATACCCGCTCTCTATACAAAAGTTTTAACTATTTATAAAACTGTATTCCATTAATTCTCTGTACCATCTATAGTGAGGTTAGTTGTAGAGGACAATATGTTACAGTTATCTCTTTCGGGGTAGTCAGAGCTAAGGATCGTAAAACCAAAACCTAAACTTAGCAACACCGTGGCCATATAGATGTCATGTTTGTTTGTTTTTCGTGTGTGAGCCGACACTGCCGGCAGATTTTTCAAGCTGCTGAAAGACATCTGACATAGCTTGTCACCTGCCATAATGGCTTTACGTGGCTTGTGAAGCACGAAGGAACGAAAGATATTTTTATGTTACATGTGGTCACCCATCCAAGTGCGGACCACGCCCGGGGTTGCTTAACGGGCTCAGTGAGCTCTTCGATAGATGCTGGGTAGTATTTAAATATTTTTGTCCGTATACGTAAGATCGAAAAATAGAGAATACGGATTATAGTCTATTCTCTATCTACAAACATAAAAAAGTGAGTAATATTGCTAACAAATCAAAGAAACATCTGCTGTGATGTTGTTCTGTAATTCATCATGTAATATGGAATTATCGCGTCTAGACATTACCCAGACCGAGACTAGACTCGTAAATCCATCTAGGTTTTGCGCTCAACGTCGAGAGATAAACCCTGAACCTAGATTACGCAGAACTTTCGTTGTTTCGAATTGGATTTAACATTAATTTTGAAATCTTTGAGACATTTATAATTGACACTTAGCTGCTTTTAGAAGTAATCAGCTTTACGAATAGATATTTAGGTTTTAGTTCAATATAATACCTACATATTTGAATTAATTTACATGATGTGCCAATCCAATTAAAGTAGGAGTACTATATGTATCGAAAATATTAGGTTGGGGAAAAAGTCTTTTCGCATATATTATAGTATGTATGAACTTGTAATAAAACCACTTTGGCTATACTATTTGTACCTGGCTGGTTTTGGTATCATTTAAAAGTTTAAATTTTAAAGAAGATAATTCCAAATTCAAATTAGGAAAATGCGTGATTTTCATTTGTTTTTCTTACCGTCAAGATGAGTGAATCTAATGAAGAAATCAGATACATTTTAAAATTTTACTACCAAGAAGGTAAAAATGCAACGCAAGCCGCGAAAAAAATTTGCGATGTTTATGGACCTAGTGCAGTGTCTGTAAGTGTAGCACAAATTTGGTTCAAGCGTTTTCAATCCTTAAATTTTGATGTCAAAGATGCACGTCGCTCTGGTCGCCCTGTTACGGATAAAATCGATGCTATTTTTGAAAAAGTGGAGCAAGATCGGCATATCAGTAGTTATGACGTAGCTGACGAACTGGGAATTGACCACAAAACAGTTTTGGCGCATTTGAAAAAAAATGGGTACACAAAAAGCTCGATATTTGGGTACCTCACGAGCTCTCTGAAAGAAACCTAATGAATCGTGTACTCATTTGTGATTTTTTATTACGACGTAATGAGACCGAACCATTTTTGAAGAAATTGATAACTGGTGATGAAAAGTGGATCACGTACGACAAGAACGTGCGAAAAAGGTCATGGTCAAAGGCCGGTCAGGCTTCACTGACTGTGGCGAAACCCGGGTTAACTCGCAACAAGGTGATGCTGTGTGTGTGGTGGGATTGGAAGGGCATTATTCATTATAAGCTGTTACATATATATTATATACATTATGGGACCTATTGGGGGTAAGGAAAACTCTGGAAAAGGGACCACACTGCCCAATTTTATTAAACCAAAAGAAGAGGTTGCCACCTGGACAGGATCTGCTTTGGCCTGCTTAGAAGTCTCTTAATAGACTGCAAACCCAGATAGGTCATTGTGGAGAGCTTTTGTCCAGGTGGAAAATTATTCTCACGAG
The DNA here is from genome assembly GCA_963576875.1 of Acrobasis repandana. Classification (NCBI taxonomy): domain Eukaryota; kingdom Metazoa; phylum Arthropoda; class Insecta; order Lepidoptera; family Pyralidae; genus Acrobasis; species Acrobasis repandana. The sequence continues at coordinate 4,611,998 of OY756223.1, read as the reverse complement.
ACGTGTGCGCGTGTGCTTCGTCATAACAAACTTTGGCGCAGCTTGCTTTTAGTGGCAGATTTACAAATAAGCCGCTAGTAGGCCATATTTTGCCGCCCCCAGTGGTGGATTTACGAGTACACATATGCTGCCAGTGGCTATTCATATTTGGAGCTAAAAAAAGCTCATCTGCTTCACGCGCGATGACTTGTTCATCGGCTTGTCATGAGCGTGAATGAGTGGTGGAGTTCACTCGAGTAACTGCAAGTTGACTACGGTGGGCCCCCCCCACCGTAGTCAACTTGCTACGGGCTTGGCCTCAAATGCCTGCCTACTTTTCTGTCGTGTGTGCCCTACTATCTGCACCCTGAAAGATTTAGTTGCGGCTAATGATAACGCTGTCGAAGTGGCTCTCTACTGGGCTGATATAAAAAGTGACAACAAAAAAAAAACCATCGCCACGCAAAGAAAAAGATTACGGGACTTAAAGCGATTGATTACTAAAATCAGTTCGTCTATTTGTAGGTACTTGCTTATCTACTTATATTATTAGATACCTACAGATATTTAAATTATTTAAATGAGACCTATAAGATTTAATTTATATGGATTGGTTAGTAGGTAAAATTTTTAACAAAACCCAAAGCCAACTTATTTTAAAATACGTGTAAACAACCGAAATACAGTTTGTTTACTGCCAACGAGAATAGCAAAGCAAAGAAAAACTTGAAGGATTTATACTATCTCTCGTACGCAAAGCCAAAAATTGAGACACCACGAATTTTCGACACAATACTTTAATCTGCTATGTTTGCATAAATAAAATCATATATTGAAGTTCACTAACAATATGGTATTTTTAACCAATTTTTGATATAGAATTTGTACAACAGTATCGGTTAGTAAATTTGACTTACATATTTTTTGCGTATTTTATTCATATTATTGGTATGAATTCGCATATATATAAGTTTTCGCATGTTAAGTGACCCTGAGCGTTGTCCGCACTTGGAGTGGTGACCACAAGTGGCATTCTCAAGCTCCTCCGTGCTTCGGAAGGCACGTCACCATAGTAAGGCAGTCGTCGAGATGCCTTAACCCTACCACATCTTTATTCCTTTCACACAAATCTAATTTACCTTCTTTGAGAATCAATTAAAAGCTATAAGTGTCAGGCAAACTTTAAGCACGTTTATCATTTCCTTTAGACTTGTATTGATTTTATATGCAGTATGGTTCAATTAAATAGGTATTTCATATTCAGATTCCCAAATGCTTTTCAATCTTCAGTCGATGTTTAATTAAGTGTTGATTAAACAACATTAGCTCTGTGCAATCCGGCTCACCCTTCTGGATTTATGGAAGCCTTTTCTTAAATATTAAGCGATACCCTCGTGCCTTGTCTATCGATTCAGCAGAATGATAATGGATGGAAATATATTTTTAACCCCCGACAAAAAGAGGGGTGTTATAAGTTTGACGCTTATGTCTGTCTGTCTGTCTGTGATTTCGATGCGGTTTTTTTTACGTGAAAGCAAGTTTCCTTGCGGTGGTCCTCAGCTATGAATGATAAAAATCGGTTTAGCTGTTTGAAAGTTATTGGAAGTTAACGCTTTAAAGTCAAGGCTTTCTGTAGCAAATTATAAATGGCGTTCTTCAGAGGTTTTTTTAATTTGCCTAGAAAATAAAATTGTTAGAATGGACTTTAGAAAAGTGGTTTTAATTTTATATCGTACTTCTCGCTGTTGTATTTTGGTAAGTATAACACCTCTCCTTCATCTAAGTATTACCAGTTGCATCCTTATCTATATCTCTGCGCCCCTAGCATGGTACAGTTGGTTGATAAACCCAGATAAGTTTTTATCGCGCGACGGACTAGTTCCATCCCGCTCGTTATTATTACGTAGAGCGAGATAGTGATAAGTGCTCGATAAACGTGGTAGCTGGTGCCATATTGGTATCAAGTTTATGTTTATTTCTACTCCAAATTAAAACGAGTTGGTGGATATAGTCACCGACGAGGAGGCCTGATGACCCTGCAAAGCCACAATGGGACCACAGCAGGATAAAATGTCAACAAAACTAATTAAAAACGTCTGCTTTGGGTTCATTCCCGTGAGAAAAAATATAAAGTAAAAGGGTAAATAGATAGATAAAACAGCCACCAACGAGAAAGAAGCCTGATGCCCATGCAACAGCCACGCAAGGACTACAGCAGGATAAAAGACAACAAAACTAAAGAAAAAACAAGTTAAAAACGTATGCTTTGGGTTCATTCCTTTGAGCAAAAATATAAAGTAAAATGGTAGATAGATAAAACATTTATTTTGTACAACTGTCACACACATTATATCTTTAAAACTATACATAAAAATATGTACAAAACCCGTGTACGAGTAGTGTTTCAATCGTATAAACCGGATGTCCGGTGCAGGCAAACAAGCTGAACAGAATCGTGCACGAGTAGGAGTCTAGGATATTCGCCAGACATTTTTTTTACAAAACAAAGTGTTTTTCGGGGATTCCACGTATTTCCAAGCGATTCGAATACAAATTCCGTTCAATAGAGACGTCGAGGTATTCATTACTCTGTGTGGAATGTACGTAGCAAACCAAACCTTTAAAAGGTGATATTTTTTTTGGGTTGAAAGGGAAAAATCTTTTTATAAAAACTTATTCCCGGTTTAATTCGTAACTATGTTGCTTCTGAAAAAATCTTATTATATAAACTCGTTCTTGGCACAGCGGCGACACTCCCTGTACGTGAGAGTTCGAACGCCGGTGACTTTGAGCTCGGAGCTCGTAACGCTAGCGTTGATACCGAACCGAAATGGAGTATCGTGCGGTGTGTAAGAGAAACGCGAACTAGGTACCAACCCTCAGCCAAAGCAGTCAGCGATAGCTCGTTTCACGCCCCGCGCACCTCTCAAGGCCCCCTCTCACGATTTTACGTGCACACATGCTTAAGGCGAAGATATAGGCAAATGGCCTTGAAGTGTGAAATAAATTGTTAACTCGTAAATATGGTGATAATTTCCATATTGCTCTACGTCATGCACTAGATAGCCCTTTAAATTATTTTATGAACTGCCGTTAAAACTATTATTGGTGATCCGTCTAGCTTTAAAACTTGCCGTGGCCACTTTTGGCGGAGGCGAGTTTTAAAGCTAGACGGACTAATGTAAATACTTTCAACGGTGGTTTATAAAATAATTTAAAGGGCTATCTAGTGCATGACGAAGAGTAATATGGAAATTATCTCCATATTTACGAGTTAACAATTTATTTCAAATGAGGGCGCCACTTCAAGGTCATTTGCCTATATCTTCGCCTTAAGTGTCGTTTCTTTTCGCGTAGTGTATATATTCTTTGTTCTTGGTTTAATTCGTAACTGTAATGTGCTGCTTCAGAAAATTCGTTCTATATAAGCTCGTTCCCGGCTTAATTCGAAACTGTGCTGCTTCAGACTCGGTGTCTGCTTTTCGGCATTTGCTCCTCCATGCATAAATAGAAAAGAAAAATCATACGTACTTACATTATCACGTCTTCATCCCCAATGGGGCAGACAGAGCATTTTGGGTCTTGCGACTCTAAGCACAGACAGAGCTGCAAGACCCATAGGCTACTTTTAGCTCGATGGTAGATGAGAAGGTGGAAAAAGGAATTAATATAGTGAAAAGTTGTTTCCGCCCATTCCCTCGATTTGCGAGAGACGAGAAGCAGCTACTACCTACATTCTAAGTTTTTTCTTTTCTCCCAGACCACTATTGAAGAAAAATCAAGAACATATAAAATTATTTATGTGTATTAAAGGAGATAATATCAGCAATTAAGGTGACGTGGGTTCACAATTGGCAATACCATGCGTGTTTTTGAAAAATCACTGTTATTAAACTACTGCAGAAAAAGTTATAAATATAATACAAAAAAAAAAAAAAAAACACAGTAAAATATTCGTCGAAAGAGAAGAAAGGCCCGGAGCCGTTCGATGATATTTCGCAGTTTTTTTTTGTATTATATTTATAATTTTTTGTAGCCAAAACGGATAGATGTCTAGATAATACATTTTTTGGTATAATTTTCATATAAAAGTGATTGTATAAAAAAGTTATATGTATTATAAAGGCAAATTTAGGCAAATTAGAGGTATGTTTGTGATTTTTTTGTATCGAGCCAAAAATGCTCAATCGTGTTTTGGCTACGAGTATTGTCTGTAGAAAATGCTTAAGATTTTTATGTATTTTTTGTGGAATAAACTGTAGTAGTTTAATAACAGTGATTTTTCAAAAACACTCACAGTATTGCAAATTGTGTACCCACGCCACGTCGCCTTAAAACAGATTTCTCTGACGAAAAGCTTTATTTCAGTACTCTACGTTTCTTGTATTAGTGGCTAAAAGTTGTGGCATATTTTTACCTAAAGTTATCTGACATAGGTAGCTCTAGAATGTAGCATCTTTTTTCTATTTTCGTAATAAGATGATAGCATCTTATTGCGAAAATAGAAAAAAGATATTACATATTTAAGGCCATACATGAGTTTTCCGGAGTCCAGTGCTGCCCCCCATTTGAAATAAATTACTTCAAAGAAAACGGAGATATTATTTAAAATTTTGTCTTTGTGAAGCCTTAAATAACCCTTCAAACAATTATATAAACTGCTCTTTACAGTTTAAAGTGAGAACGTTAAGCTTTTTTTTATTTTATTTTATTTGTACTTTATTGTACACATACATATATGTATAAACATGTTTAAGTACAACAGGCGCAACAGCAGCAGGTTACACATTTTTGCCAAAAGTGGCTGTTTTCTGCAAAAATGCATAGAAAAGCTTTACGTTCTCCCTTTAAACTGTAAATAGTAGTTCATAAATAGTTTGTAGGGTTATCCTTGCTGTACTTTGTATTTCTTTATTGCACGCCTCATAAGCGGAGCGTTGAGGTAGTGCTCTACTCTCGACATGTCAAAAAACCCAGTCTTTCGAAACTTAAATGACGTTTTTTTTTAATATAACACTTACAGGATAATATGAGTGCACTAATATGAAGTTAAATAATCTATCTAGCACATATGGTACATTTTATAAACAATTAATTTGTTTAATATAATAAATAATAACATTAAAACTAATCATTCTTGGACGTCCGTGAGTCTGTGTTTATGTGACCATGTATGTGGCAGAGAAATTGGTCGAATAATTCATCTTACCGGAATACTTTTGTTTTTAATATATAAAGTATTACACTGTGCTGATTCCTAGTTAATATTAGCGTTCTAAGTACTGTCGTTTAATTATAATTTATAAAAAACAAATATACTACTGTATACTTTAAAATCAATTTAATTGTGAAAAATTAGATTATGAGGCGTGCACTTTTGGATTTTCCAAACTATTTAAAATTGCTATCAAGAACCGCGCCCACATACGCGCGTCACCAAACTGAATTCCCCTTATACGGGCCACGACAATTGATGCCACAAAAAGTCCGACAAATTCCCTACAAAAACAAAAAGGAATACGGAACATAAAGTATGTACTAAATTCCAACCAATATTGTAACATGAACAACGTAGGAAGATCATAAAGTTTTCTTAAACTTCTTCTAATCTTCTAGAACATGACTTTATCTTGGGATAAATACGGATGAAACTTGTAAACTAATTATCTTTAGTAATTTCATTGTCTACGTTCCGGTATAACTTATGCTCTGTTTAGTTGCTTGCTTTAGCTGTTACTTGCATAACAAGAAGTGCCTACTTACATACTTGCATTGATTGTAGTTTTGTGTAAAATAATAGTTCAAATGTTTGGTATATACTATGCAGCTAAAGGTGCCTTATATTACATTCATAAAAAATCTGTAGAAGATGTGAATTGTGGTCCTGAACAACTTTCCCCAAGGAACAAATATATCGAAATATGAAAAACTATTTTTGACTTTCCATACAAACTCGGATCGGCTGATTGGTCAACTTATATGGGAGGCCAAAAAATATTTTTCATATTTCGCTGTATGTTCCTTGGGGAAAGTTGTTCAGTATCATGGGCTGAATCAACCCTTAAAATAGTTTCAGTATACTCTGTTAGACCCTGTATATTTATTATTTATTACGAGCCTGTCCCAAGGTTGAACTCTCTCTCGTGATCATTTCTTTTGGTCTTCTGTTTTTATCTCCATTTGCTATTATAGTTCTGAGTCCGTCGCCTTATCTGGTTCTGGGTCAGCCGGGTCTCCATTTGCTATTAGGCGTCTGATTATCTTGGCCCACCAATTATCAGGCATTTGAGTGATGTGACCAGCTCAGTCCAGTCCGTACTCAATCTAAGATACAAATCACACTGATTGAGCTAGCCCCAAAGTAAGTTTTTAAAACTTATATTATGGGATACTAAACTAAATGATACAATATTTTATAATAATTACATATAAAGATAAATACCCAAGACCTTATATGATGTGAAAAAACAATTTTTTCTTGAATTTGTTGTATTTCATCGATTTGTGAATGGGGGTAAGTTTTATGTGACACTTGCGAAATGATAATTACAAGTTTACTTCAAGTATAAACCATGTGTATGTTATGTAAATTCTCTATAATGCAAAAAAGATATAAAAAAAATATAACTGGAGACAAAACAAACGTGAGCTTGTCCCTTTCAAAGATATCTTCCAGTCATCCCTATACATATAAAACATTCTGCTAAATTGCAAGTTGAAGTAAACGTAGCACGAGTTTTATAGTCCATTCGGTGGGCTCAGCACGGCTGATGTAGCTAGCTCGAACACATTTATTTAATTGCTATCGTTGCGAGGCAATTCTATTTGTGTTCAGTATTGGAATTAACGGATAAAAGCTCGTATTAGGATTGACAATCAAATCCTGCGATAGAACTGTTTCATTTGTATGTAATTTGTTTTATTTTTACGATAGTATTTAAAGAGGATGTGATGGCAAAGCGATTAATGCCCTATGCCACATCTTGGCCTGGTTATTCTGACATATTAATATAAGTTTTGTTCTATTTGAGTCGCCTAGATAAAAAGTATAAAAACGCGATTATTTTGCGGTTGGCTCTCTGTCTGTCACTTTAAAAAATAAGACTGATAGTTACACCTTCATGTACCGGTGCGTTTTTTAGTTTCGATAATCTTTTGAAATTATGATTTTTTGTACAAATAGATATTTGTTTAGAATCTGTTTTGATGTTGACTATGTGCTGCTACCTAATTCTGAATTCGGATTCAGTATACAATCATAAAAATAAGCAATTGTTATATTATGTTCAAATTCTATTATCAATTTAATTATTTTGTGCAACTATAAGCACTCAAGTACATACATAAAGATTGTGTGCAATCAACTCAAATAAATAAACTTATTGACCGGAATAACCACTTTTTTATTTAAACTTTATGAAGCTAAAAGAGCTACAATTAGAATTCATGCGTTTTCTCCCTGTCGACCTATGGCTTAAACAGACACCAAAATCGGCGTCTAAATATCATATAACATTCCTGGATTAATACTAATAAGTACTTTAAGATTATTGTACTAAATGTCGTACCGTACATGTTCAGATGTTACAAAACGAAATTCATAATTGAACTTTCAAAAGGTTATTGCGTTAAAATTGTTCGTGTTCAAAAAGTAGAAACTTAGTTTCGTTGGCTGCAGAGTTCACCGTCACTAGATGTCGACATTGCCAACCAAATGGCTTTTGTTTCCGAATAAATTCCGCTCCACCTGCTTAGTGTCGGAGCTAAGTGTAAATTTCAACGCTACCCCGCCAGATTAAATATTTTTCAAGCTAACACAGGGTTGTTAGAGTAAAGTTAAAATCTCCGTCTAGAACTGTTGTGAGTAATTTATTCGCAGTCATTGACTTAGCTCTAAAATTATAAACCAGATGTCCTATTCGTAAGGTGTACCTATCCGTTGTATTTATTTATTAAATCTTTATTGACCACAATGGTACAAAAGGTGGACTTAATGCTAATGCATTCTCTACCAGTCAGCCTTTAGGAAAAACAGAAAAATTTAAATTAGCGATAGGCGCTTAAAGATAAGTATGTATTTCTACACACACTATACACATATCTACATATACAGTACATACATACACATACATACATTTATATGTATTCATAATAGAACTGGTCTTACTAAAAGTAGTACAATGCCCCCGATTAAAGATTATTTTTTTGATTGTTTTATTTATTTTTATTCATTTATATATATATATAAATACATCATCAGGTCTTTTTTAGTTTCCACTGCAGGAGCACGACCCTCTCTATACTGCCAGAGCCATACTTGGCCAGAGCAGCGAGAGGATTTGGCCTACACTCTTCACGCTGGCCAGACGAGGTGGAAAGGTCTCATTGATGTTTATAAGCTTACATAAATGTTTAAAAGTTTATCAGTCTAGTGACACCGGAATATTATTGGTTTAGTCTGATCAATTTATTTCAAATTACAGGGGTAAGGTAAGCTGACATTAATTCGCATACAGCAAAAAATTGGTACGAATGTTATATAGGAACACCATTAAAAAGAGGATACTATATATATAATACTTAAAAAGAGGTCAAGCCCTTTTCCGCCTGACGTGAATTAACGCTAGACTATCCCCGCTTAAACAATATCTGACAACCCTAAACAAAGAGCACTTCCAGATTTGCACAGTTGGTAAACAAGCAAAAAGTTTTAATCTGATGTACTGCAAGCTGAGATGGTTTGCAGGTATGGTTTTGCAAGAGAAGTTTAGACCTTATTTTGTTAAATCGACTAGTTTAGTCTAAACAACAAATTCATATTACTAGCTCTCGTCCGTGGCTTCTACCCATTTAATCTGGGATAATACCTATATTACTTAATCCTACTTGTAATTAAGGAGGTCGCTCTTGTCGGTGGAGTTAAGTAGAATGCCTCCATTCCTCTCTTCTCTCTGCCTTAATCCTTACAAATTATAAATTATTTTATGAATAACCGTTAAAAGTAGTTTGTCTATATATAAATGCGTCGCAGCCAAAAACTAAGTAGACGGATGCAAATACTTTAAATTAGTTACATAATTTAAAGAACTATCTAACGTACAACGATTAATAGAGTGTTTGGATTAAACAAATTATTTTAAATAAGGGCTTTTCTGCAGAGATAAGAACTCCATGAAGCGTACCTACGCTTCATGGAGTTCTTACGACCACTCAACATTTCGAACTGTCACCAAAATTTAGCTTCAAAATTCAAATCAATAGATGTATAGAACAACTGATTTTTTGAATGTTCCTTAGTAAAAGCCTTTGACCCTTCCAACTTACGTCATTTCCCTTGGTCACGTATTCAGTGATTCACATTTATCATAAATATGTAAACGCGTTGAATATAAATCCGCCTTCATCAATAATTCCCATTTGTTCCCTCATTTTATTACGATCTCATCTACGTCACGTCTGGAATAATCCATTCTCGTTTCATTTGTTCTAGATTACGTCATCGATATACTCAAGACGCGTTCTTTTATTAACCCCGATGGAAATTATACAGGCTGAATTTTTAACCACCAGCCAAATTTTTGGAGCAAGTTCAGTCCTTGATACTGAACTACTTTCCATAAAAAAATTAACGAAAACTAAAATATAAATTCGCCTTCCTATACAAATTAGCGCTCAGCCAAACGGATTTTGTATGAAAGGTCGAAATTTTTTGACGTGACAACGTCTAATAACTCGATACTACGGGCTGCATGCACGAAAAAGATGACGTCATTGTCGCGTTCCGCAAGCGAGAGCGCGGCAAGAACGAGAGAGAGAATGTTTGACGTTGTCACGTCAAACTACCGTCCGTAAACCGACTTTACAGACAACCAATTTTTTTTATCGATTTTTAATAACTTTTTTATAGAAAGTAGTTCAGTATCATGGACTGACCTTGCTCCAAAATTTGGCTGGTGTATAAAAGTCACCCGTATAGTGTTTAAATTTGACGTGTCTATGTATCTGTGTGTCTGTGAGTCTGTCTGTGTCATCGTAGCTCCTTAACGAATAGACCGATTTCGATGCGGTGTTTTAATCAAAAGCCTTGTCTGTCAAAATAATTCTTAGCTACGAGTATGTTTGATGAAGATGAAAACCGGTTCAGCCGTTCAAAAGTTATTGGGAATGAACGTTCGAAAGTCGGGGTTTTTTTAATTTGCCTCGCTATAAACTGCTCTAATATATGGCTCTGGTAGTACAGAGAGGGTTGCGCTCCTGCAGTGGAGACTAAAAAAGACCTGATAATGAATAAGCTTGTTCTTCTTGTCGAGTCGAAATGGTTTCACTGTAGCTTCAATTTCAAATCATCTTTGACCAGTATGTGGCCACGGCGGTCTATGGTACATGACGTAGGGCAGCTCGGACATGACAGAAGGTGGTCCATCGACTGAATGGCACCGCAGTCGCAAACATCGTTATCAGCGTGACGCCACCTTATTCATTAAACTTAAAAAAATAAAAAATAAACTTGTTATTTCATATAAACGACATTATTCTAAGATCACTTTCAATATGTACTCGAGTCGTCGGCTCAAACTATCTTTTTTCCCTCCAAGATGTTGCTTACTTTGTCCGAGGCCTCATAAGGGTTCAAACTGCGTTACGCGAACGTCCGCGCGGCTTTGCAAGACATCTATTTAGAAAGCAATACCATCTATTAGGCTTACTATGCGGTTAATACTCTAATGTCTAATAAATAATTTAATATTTGAACTTGCAGCTAAGCCAGTTTGCGCCAACAGGCTGTAGGTACCGGGGAAGTATGGAAGCATGTGGCCTCTAGTTATCACCGCGCTATCTAGTCGTTAACAGTGTGACCCAGGAATGATAAATTCATAGAGACACGTTGGTAGCTATCAAAAAGGCTAACACCAAGCGCAAATAACTTTTTCGTGCTGGTCTGGGAGTCTCTTTGAGTCTTGCGACCCTGGGCTGTCTGCCTTAGCAGCATGACCCAAAATACCCTGTCTGCCTCATTAGGGATAAATCTGAAGACGTCATAGTGTATACCTACTACTAAGGGTTACTTTTTAAACACCGGCAAGGTTTTTGGAGCATGTTCAGTCCGTGATACTGTACTACTTTCCATAAAAACAATTATCTAAAATCGATAAAAAAATTCGCCCTCCTATAAATCAATTTGGCTGAACGCCGATTTGTATGGGAAGCTGATTTTTTTTCGTTTATACGTATGTATTATGAATAAGTCGATGTAGTCACTCACACACAACATCTGACGCTTAATTTTCTGTCTATACAAGTTTATATTCAAAATTATTATGGCTATTTTGAAGCGTGTTTCTCCCGATTCTCTTATGGAGTTAAGAGCATTTTTCGGACAAAGTTTATGTGCTTTTAAACCTTTAATAATAGTTTAAACTTTTACATGGGTATATCGTACTGTAAAGGCGGCTAGTAAATATAACTTATTCATATGGCTACCAATATTTAAAATGCCATATCCCACTCTTAGTACTGTCACAGAATATTAGACTTTGGTCAGCTTAGAATATTCTAGACGGAGTTCGGAACTCGCTTAAGTTTGTCCATAAATTAGATCAAGATGGCTGCCACAGTTTTGACACATGCTATGTTTCATAATGCACCTAACTAACGGAGAATGGAATGCAGAATTTTAAGTAACAATATTTTTTAACCTAGATTATGAAAATATGGTTTTACTCGCGTAGTCTAGTCGTTTAAGGTGAAGATATAGGCAAATGGCCTTGAAGTGTGAAATAAATTGTTAACTCGTAAATATGGTGATAATTTCCATATTGCTCTTCGTCATGCACTAGATAGCCCTTTAAATTATTTTATGAACTGCCGTTGAAACTATTATTGGTGATCTGCCTAGCTTTAAAACTTGCCGTGGCCACTTTTGGCGGAGAAAAGTTTTAAAGCTAAACGGACTAATGTAAATACTTTCAACGGTGGTTCATAAAATAATTTAAAGGGCTATCTAGTGCATGACGAAGAGCAATATGGAAATTATCTCCATATTTACGAGTTAACAATTTATTTCAAATGAGGGCGCCACTTCAAGGCCATTTACCTTCACCTTAAACAATTATTCGGTTACACCTACTCGTTGCACCAAAATGTGAATCATATCAATAGGCAATGCGGCTAGCAACCCATCACTATTTTGATTATTTTTCCATCTTCTCGCCCACCAATCATGCTAAAAGTGGCCTTTGGGTCTTGCGGCCCTGAGCTTTGTCTGATAAGAGCTGCAAGACCCAACAACCCACAGGATAATGTTATTCACTGGTGACACTTTCAAAGAGTTTGTGCAGATATCTGAGTAAGTAACTGCACATCGAAGAATATTATATATCATAAACGTGAACATGTTTTGTCTGTTTGTCCGATCTTGAGATAAAAACAGACTAACAGATAGATGTGATTTGCATACACACACCGCACACTCGGAACACTATAGTTTATTTGCCAAAATGTTATAAAGCCGAAACGTGTATATCGTAAATAGGTTTGTGCGTGCTGAAAGTGACTTTAATGAAAATGCAAATTTGGACATAAATATAAACAGTAAAAAACAAATCAATGCCTTCATACTCTACACGTAATTCTAGCCTTTAAAATTCAGAAACAAAGATTATTAGAAATACTGTTTTAAAATGACTTTCTTTGTTATCTTCTGCATTAAAACAAAACAAAGTTAATAACTTCAAACAAAGCGAACGCATAAACAAATTCCTGCATAAAAATTTCAATAATTCCGTTTTGCAAAACCCTAATGCAATTCCAGTTCAAATTCAAAAGAGGAAAAAATATAATAATGCGCCCTTGTTCCCTTAAAGCAACTGACGTGTCTTTGATCCGTATAACACAAATACAGCACTGACAAACAATTAGTATTAAAGGTATATAATATTTGTGTTAGGGATAAACTCGACGGGGGAGCGTAATACCCAACCTTTTTGTTTTCCTATTTGCGGAGAGGTATGGAGTCTTTTGACCGATTACGGGGGAAATAGGAGGGTTAAATGTGTTAGAGGTGCGTATTATGTAAACGATATTTTAACGCAAGGTTATTAATTTTCACACAAATCGTGTTGTATGAATTTTCGGGGTTGGGTTCTAAATACAAAAAGTTTAGTAGGTAGTTACTCGTTTCACAGTTTTATGTTTACTGTTTGTGGATATGTGTATGGTTTGCTTGATTCTCTGTTTGCATCCTGCATACATATATATATATATATAACAATAAGGTTTCTAAGCCCACTGATTGATACTTGCACCGAATGTACCTATGAGGTACGCTATCGACGTAGTTTGTTTGTTTGTTTTTCGTATATGTAAGTGGCCAACACTGGTGTTAGATTTTTCAAGCGGCCTAAAGGCATCTGACATAGCTGGACAACTACCATACAATGACAGCCGGGACCAACGGCTTTTACGTGCCTTCCGAAGCATGGAGGAGCTCGAGAAATTTTTGTAATCGACGTAGTTATATTTATCTTTGACGTAGGTCAAGCAGGCTGCTGTGATGACATCAAGCGTTTTGAAATATAGTTAGTATATGTACAAAGTCATACTTTAACCCCTCAGGTATAACGAGGTTTGGCATCGCCACATTTGAATAACAGAGGTCGGTACCCGTATCGAGTTTGGTCTGCAAGCGTGATGTGATGATGCACTTTCCAAGGTAGGCCTCATTCAAAAGCTCTTGCAGCGTAACTGCTGGCTGGGCGGACAGAACAGAACAGAACAGAAAGTCATACTTAAACCAAGGGGTCTTTTTGCCAAGTAATAAGACAATGTAGGTTATGAAAAAATACTTGAATATGACAAAAACTTTTGACTTTGCTCAACTCTTGGAAAGCAATATACCTACTCTAAAGCAATGCAAAAGAAAATCTATTTCTTATTCAATTCCTCATTTTCTTAACAAAATCTGCAAACTTGTTTGTATCATACAAACAAATTAGCAGATTAAACACATAAAAAACGAAATTGGGATAATCTAATTTGCGCAAACTCGGTACGAAATTCAACTCAAATAAATAAATTAAATTATTCTAACTCTGATTGAGTGGTAGTTAACTAAATATTGAGTATAACGATTCGGAGGCTCCAAATCGTTTCTCAGAAGGGCAATAGATTTACAATTGTAAACAAATTTAATCCAGACGAAAGTTGGTGAAAGGTGAATAAACCAGTAACCTAAACGAGATACTAGATAATTGGTATTAATCGTTCTTTATAAACGCTTGTGCAAATAAGCAAGTAAAGTGTGTTCTTCTTCTTCGTCTAAGCGCGTTCCCGGTTGCATCCTCAGCTGTGCTGCTTTAGAGCCCGGGGTGCGCTTTCCCGTTTTTTCTTCTCCAAATATAACATGTATGTCAATTGTCACCCAAGGATGCCAAAGACCTAGCGAAGTGGAGAAGAAATAGAAGGAACAGTTTAAATGATTTGGCTATATTTTTACGACCGGCCGCCTGCCTGACGTCAACCCTCTTTGGGAATTTGTTTGTGCGAAAAGAAGTAAAGTGTGTTATTCTAATAAAAACTCGAGTAATTAACGAATTCTGGAAATTGGAAGTTATTGAGAAATACACAGTAACATTGATATTCGTGGAAAACATTTAAGGATTTTGAAGTTATCCTTTAACTGGAAACTGAAAGGTAAACTTTATGTAGAAATAAAGGCCCATTTACACAGTGGTAGTTACTAACTAGTTGCCTATAATTTAATTAAAGTAATAAATGATTTGTATGATTGACGTTTTTAGTTTGGACATGAACGACAAAGTTAGCCTTGTGATTCCCGGCAGGCGGCTAAATCCTCTGGCTGCTCTGGCCAAGTACGGCTCTAGAAGAACAAAGAGGGTCGTGTTCCTGGATTGGAGACAAAAAAAGACCTGATGACGATGAACGCGACAAAGTCAACAACTATACAATACAATAAAAATTAACTTTATTGCACCATAATAACACATAAAAAAAATTATAAACACTAAAAAAATATGGGTACAAGTTGTTGAACAAAAGTTGTTCAGTTACATGGGCTGAGGTACCATTTGTTCTTTCATTAACACGATGTATATCTATATTTAAGAGCTGTGCTCTTGTCGGTGGAGTATGAATTCTCTTTCATTTGTCTCTCTCAACTGCCAGTTGTTTTACTTCAACCTCGTCAACCAATGTCAACTATATTTTATTTTCGTGTTTTTTTTTTATTAAAAAATTTTTCGGGTCTGGATACAAGTCCTTTGGAGCCTATCTTTAATTTTGTTCTTTATTCCTAATCCTAACCTAACCTAATCCTAACTAGACAATCAAAGGGTGGTGTAGGCCTTTGACTGCTGCAAGGGAGCTACTGGCGACAAATCTATACGAGTCCACAGGTTTACATAGACGATTGAGTGGCGGACGACGCCCGAAGACGCCCACACAGTCCGCAAAATAAATATCACTACAGCCGTACTATGACTGTTCACTTTAACTATTTTACACATTGTTCATGAGCACACACACATGAGCATTTATAACACCAAACAACACCAATTTCATATTATAAAGTCCACTAAAATCAATTTGTAAAATAATGAAAAGCAAACCCCAACCGAACCCCTTGACTTCCCGCCAAAAACTCATGTTCGTGTTTACAAAGCTTTTTTTTTTTAAAACTAACGTGAGACAAAGGCATTATTAATATGCGACAAACGGGTAACGCACGTAAAAAGTCAGCTACTGGCCGACATGTTTCGATCTCATCCGGAGGCCTTCCTCAGGACGAATGTGACTCGCGACGTTTACATATAGTATTCAGATATTAAGAGTGCGTATTACCCTGATATTTCTTAGAGCGTCTTCAGTATTATAAATATTCACGAAAAACTCACTTTGAAATAAAAACACAGCAAAGTTAACGTTTCAAAAACACGATTGCTTAAAATTTTCTCGATAGAAAAAATTGCGGAGTTGCTCCAAATGACCTGTGAATTATACATACTAAAACGGCGAGTATTCAAGAAATACAATAAATTAGCCCTTGTAACTTTGTATTATAATTGTATTAGCAATAAGGCAGTCATCATATGTCTTATTTTTAAAAATATAACTCACTAGCAGTCCACCCCGGCTTCGCCCGTGGTACACACATAGCCTATGTCACTCGGGGATAGTGTAGCTTTCCAACGTTGAAAGAATTTTTTAAATCGGCCCAGTACTTTTTGAGCCTATTCATTACAAACATACAAACATACAAAAATAGGTACAAATCTTTCCTCTTTATAATATTAGTATAGAAGTATAGATAAATATTCTTTGTAAAAAGAAAAAAACCTAAAGAAAAACGCGTGAACCAGCCGCATTGACCCGCCGCGTTGCCTCCGTCCCTGCATAGCTCGCTGTCTAGCTTCGGCTAGAGTAACAAAAAGAATAATATAAACAAAAGGTTTAGAATAATGCATGGTTTTCATATAAATAATGCGTTTTGTGTTATTAAGAAATAAATAAATATTGTAAAAATTATAACAATGAAATCCAAGTTATTTGTTTCTCAGTATTGTACGAGTACAATATAATTCACTAAGCACTAGAGGAGAAAAAGCGATACCACAAACTCCATTGCAGCCAAAGATATTTCAGTAAACAGTATATATCGGCGATTGCAGCATTTTCTGCAAGTCGCCAAGAGTAAAACCTAGATATCTCTCTTTTAAAGTGTGGACGAGAGTAGGATTAAGTTTGTTCTTAGTCTATTTCTTTAACAATTCTTTTACAACTAGTGGTTCTGTAAGAATAGTAGACCTCGCGAGCCCTTATAACCATGCAATAACCAATACTTTCCCCTTTCCCCTGACTTACCAAAGCCATTTCAGTAAAATCCTTATTATTATTATTATAAGTGAATTATTATGGTGCAATAAAGATAATTTGTATTGTATCCTTCGTATATAAATAACGCTACAGCATACTTCCCTCCTTTTCCCACCTCCTTTTGTTTTTATTTTGCAACATGTCCTTAGTTTGCTTCTCAAATTTGATTGAACTCCTTTCAATAAATAACGTTATTTTTTCCTTTTCCCCTCCTATTTCTCCACAAATCAAAAATCGCGATAAACTAAAAATAAACGGACAAGTGCGAGTCGGACTCGTACATAAAGGGTTCCGTACCTCCGTACAATGTCTTAAAACGCTAAAAAAACACGTTTTTTGTATGGCGACCCCCTTTAATTTTTAACTTTTTTTACTTTCAGTATTTGTTGTCATAGCGGCCACAGTAATACATAATAGGAGAAAAATTCAAGTGTCTAGCTATTACGGTTCAAGAGATAGAGCCCTGTGACAGACAGACGGACAGACAGACAGACGGACAGACGGACAGACGGACAGCCGGACAGACGGACAGCCGGACAGAGAGCGGAGTCTTAGTAGTGGGGTCCCGTTTGCACCCTTTGGGTACAGAACTGTGTGCCAATTTTCGTCAAAACCGGTTGAAAAATGCGACCTGTAGGCGAGAACAGACAAACTGACAAAAGCATTTTTAGACAATCTCAAAACTGAGACGCTTCTCTCGCTCTGACAATTAAAAATAAAATAAAGGAGGCAATATCACTCTGAAATAAAGACAAGCAATTTAGCAATAGATATAGTTTAAGCAATATATCAGGGGCGGGTCTAGTTACACTGGCTTCATGTATCTCCGTAAGGCAGCTTAAGCCGGAGCTTTGGGGTGGCGGTGATACCTGTGATAAAGGAAGGAAGCATATTTAGTTCCACGAGTGATTTACAAATTGTTTCTTACACGATTTATTCAATTCAAAATTCAATTCAAAATATCTTTATTATCATAGGATATTTATAATATCGCTTAATAATAGTCACTTTGTTTTGTTTTGCACAAATGTTGACGTCAAATCGTTACTTAAAGCTAAGTTTACGCCGCTTCCTAGACGCAAGTGCAGAAGAAGCGGCAACAAACTGCACTGCACGTTTTCTCCAAAGACGTCAACTAACAAACTAAAAACTTAAAATTAGTTATATAGATGGACAGAGATCACATTGTTTATTATGTCATAATTGAATTGAATTATAAGAATTACGAAATTTAAAATAATGTCAATTTGTAAATTTAGTATGTACCAATGTACCTAAATTATGACATGTCTAAGTATACAAACCTTTAAGAGGGACCCGCGCCAAGCTCAAGCCAGACCTTTTTGTCTTTAAGATAGTCATCGGTCCTATAATAAGCCTTCTCACAAAGTACTTTCTTTACATAAGCTTTGAATTTTCTGTCTGGCATATCAAGGACCGATTCTGACAATTTATTATAAAAAAGTATACACTTCCCCATAAAAGACTTACTGACTGTATTCAGCCTGTAATACGGGCTAACTAAGTCATTCTTATTACGTAAATTTCTATCTGTAAAATCACTTACTTTATTGAACATGGAAATATTTTTCCTTACATACATTATATTTTCAAATATGAATTGTGATGCAAAAGTAAGTATACCTATTTCCTTGAATAATTCCCTTAGTGAATCTCTCGATCCTAAACCGTAAATGGCACGAATTGCTCTTTTTTGTAAAAGAAAAATAGTCTGAATGTAGGCTGCACTCCCCCATAGAAGTATCCCGTAAGACATTAGACTGTGAAAGTAACTAAAGTACACTTGTCTAGCAGTTGCTACATCTGTCAATTGTCTTGACGGATGTAGCAATTGCAACACAGACCACAGTTTTACATGTAATAGGCTTCTAGAAAAACGTAAAATGCATTAACTGCTTTCTTCCACGTAGATCATACAAGTCACAAAAGAAAATAACAAGGACCGTAAGGACTATTAATTTTAATTAAAAAATCGTATCTATCTATATTTAAGAGCTATTTCTTTTGTCGGTGGAGTATGAATTCTGTTTCATTAGTCTCTCTCATCCGCCAGCTGTTCACTGTACAATATAAAGTTTACCTTCTCTTCTTTATCATAGAAAACGATAGTCTTGGTATATCGCCGGGGGAACCGTGGCTCCTACGATGTACTGTTGAAGATAATATTTATGCAGTCAAAATATAATATTATATTATATTATTAGTATAACTTACACAAATAAATCTAAAAATCAAAATTATGAACTTCTAAATATAACCACACCTTCTAGTGAATCTGCTAACTATATAAATATTTTTTTTCCAACATTGGCAAACAACTTGCTGGCAACATGAAAAGTACACTAAAACAGGAAAAACTTTTCTATAAGTATATTGAACTCTATGTCAAAGTAGTAATGTATAAAATTGTGTCAACAATGAAAAATCCGCGGAATTCTGCGGAATGCGCGGGAATTTCCGCGAAGTTTTTTTCTTTATGCTAATTTGTAGTATTTTCTCCTAGATTAAATTAAATAAGCCATTATACTCTATATAAATTTCTTATAATTCGCCTTGATTCCGCGGCAATGTAAATTGAGCTTTAACAAGTTAGTGAGCCTACGGTTGCTAGCCCATCGCGTAGTTAGTATACTTTCTCACTCGTAGATTCTTTGATAGACTTCCTGTTTCCTACGCCCCGTAGGAAAAGCAGTTGGCATCGTACTACTTTTTTTGTGAGTATTTAAGTAATTTACTAATCTTGAGTATAATTTTTTTTCTGAAATTTTTGATATGACAGATAGCAAAAATATTGGTCTATAATTTCTTTTATCACTTTTCTTTCCACCTTTGTACACTGGCGTTATTATAGATTTTTTTAAAGCTGTAGGAAGAGTGCCGGTTCTGAAGCATAAGTTAACTACATGGGTAAATATTGGGACTATTTAATTTTTTATAGATTTGATAAATTTTGTGGTAATATTGTCCCAGCCGGGCGGCACTATATTACCTTTTAAGTTCATAATTATAGCATTTATTTCATCAAAATAAGCCTCGAGCAGTACGAAAGAATTAGCTAAGCTTGGGAGGTTTGCGGTATATGCTTTAAGTTTAAAAAATTCGCTTCCATAACAAGCAATAAAAGTATTATTTTGTACTCCGTTTCGTTTCTTAAAAAAAACAATATAAGTACATTCTCGGGTAAAGTATTATAGCCACCCACTATAGCCTACTTACGCATGAATTCCTGAGCCGTGGTTAGTGGACCCTACACAAAATTCTTGATTGTCAAACGGTTTTCCCTATTTTCCTATTTGCCTCAGAAGCCTTAGAACCTACTTACGAGCATGTTTGTGATTGTGAAGCTCTCAGAAATATGGAATTTCCAAGCACAAGTACCAATTTAATTCGCATGAAATCCTACTGCTGTCGAGACACTGGAAAATAATATTTTCCCAAAATAACTACAGGTTCACCTTTTCAGGCAAAGTTCAGAATTCATACGGGCGTTTTCTACCAAGAAAAGAGATATTTTTATAAATTTGTAAAAATTAAATAAAAAAACAAAATAATTTATTCAGTACCGAGTTTACATTTTTCTGAGTGTTAATGGGAATCACTTTAAAGCATGTATATGCTTGTGTAAGATACCCCTCTTTGTACAAAAGTTTTAACTATTAATAAAACTGTATTACATTACATTATATTACTTACATTAATTAATTCCAATATAAACATTGTTCTTAATAGAAAACAAAGTAATATTAAATGTGGACACCTATTTTTTCTTTAGTTAAATTATTTTGTTGTTGTACCGGCCGTGTGGTTCCCGGCAGAGTAGAATAGGACCACTCCAAGTCGTCCTGTGGATGTCGTAGAAGGCGACTTAGGAAACGCAAACTAAACAAAGCTTATAAAAATCAATGAGACCTCTCCTACCCAGCTGGCTAGCGTGGAGAGTGTAGGCCAAATCCTCTGGCTATTCTGGCCAGATATGGCTCTGGTAGAACAAAGAGGGTCGTGCTCCTGCAGTAAAGACTATAAAAGACCTAATGATGATGATGACGATGACCTAGCTAATACGGACTATGAGTCTGCTGACAGGCGGTCGGAAAGCGAAGGATTAATAGGTTCCGTAGGTCTTACGGGTACGGAACTCTAACAATACTATGAAAGAACTCTTTGATGACATCGTCCTGAAGACTACAAGTCACGACCGTTTAAAAGGTCTGAAAGTAGCGAAACATTCCGAATGCCTCTTTGTAGGCAAAATAAAAGGGCATGACCCTACAGCTCGAGTCATAGATCAAAAGAGTCATATTCATACGTCGCCAGTTTGTCTGTATGTACGAATATGTACACATTTTAAGCCGCACAATTAGGCCTTTTCTGGTTTTGACACGGCCCCTACTATTGGAGAGATGATATTTGTAACTTTATCGTTACTAACTCGATTCTTGTTTTTATAAGCTTTTATTTAGTTTTACCTTTCCCGTTGTCTGTGTGTCAGTAATCAAATCTCGCAAGCTAAATTAGACCCACTTCCCATTGTTCGATCGAGTTGAAATTTACGTTCTTATGTAAGTTGGGTGACAATGCAATATTATGTTACCAATGACCTGATCTCATGACAAAGCTGGAATATGGCCATGGCATCTCTGTAATAAAACAACATAATCTTTTGGCTTAATTGAACTGACTTGACTACATGAGTGGGTGGCATTCATATAGTTATTTCAATGTCGTCCCTCCACCTTTTCCCCGTCATTCCTCGACGTCGGCGTCATTCTGAAACACATAATGTCGCCCGTCATGCCCATCTTTCTAGTCTCACATGACAAACATGTCCGGCCCACTTCCACTTCATCTTCGTTGTCTTGACCACTACAAATTACAATTCTAAATTACAAGAGTTATATTAATAGTAATAAAATTCCTAGAGGACATAAAAATGACAGTGAATGAATTACGCAGTAAGTCTGTGGGAAACATTCCTCCTCAAATTACCAACTTTGGTCCACCAACTTTGGTCCAGTTTACTTTGTAAGAAGTTAATAACGCAAGATTATCCATGTGAATGAGTTTTTGAAGTAAGTTTTAAATAAATCGTCTTCTTCCCATTTCCCTATTTGTATCTAATTTGAATATTCATTTGATTGTAAGTCGTCCCTGGAGAAAATACTGCTAAGTTTGTAGCTGCTTCTGCACTAGCGCCTAGGAAGCGGTACTAAACTTAGCTGTAAGCATAGAAGACAGTCAGAGTATTACATACTGTAAGTACAGATATTATAAATATCCTACGACGATAAAGATATACTTTAATTGAATTGAAGCAAATCCGTATTTGTAAATTATCGAGTTCAATCGTGCTCTGGTTTCTTTTATCTTTTCATGAATCGTTCATGTGATATCGTGTCTTACGAGTCATCATCATCATCCGAGCGTATTCCTGGTTACATCCTCAGCGGTAACGCTTCAGAGCCCAGGGTCCGTTACCTGACCTAGGTAATTTGACGAGGTTACTGGTTTTTACACACAGCGACTGCCATCTAACCTCCGCAACCTAAAGGGTAGAACAGAACCATTCTTAGGATAGGTTTAGACAAACTCTAACGTCAAATCGTGACTTTCGAGGGTTAATGGAGTCGACATACACCAGTAGTAGGGGTTGGTAGTTTTACCGTTTCCTGAGGGCGTGCCATCTTGTGCGGCTTATGGATCCCTCACTGCAGCTTTGGGGATTTCCTCCTACACCGGCCGGAATATTTTTTTCAAGAGGCATTTGTTGCTACTTTGTTGTGTGCCCATTAAGCGAAATAAATGACTCGACTACATTTATTTTAAAGCCACGCTAGTGCTCTAGTGTGGTTAAATAAAGAATTTATTTTTGAAATTGTGACCTTCTATTGTACTGAGTATTTTTCTTTACGAGCACTCATAAATATTTCATTTTAAATATTTAAATGGAATTTAGAGATCGAGCAAAAAATGTGTAAACATTCTGTACCTTCGCTGAAACGTTCTCGGAATAACGAAATGGCAAAATACGGTATTAAATGTAGCCTCTTTTTTAATGACCCAAATACGCGTAATCGAGTTACGGCCTGAAGAATTTGTTCACGAGCTAAATCACAAAATAATCAAACTTTATAACTTGGTTTTAATTTTCAAGTGGGCGCGTTTATTTGTTTCCGCGTTGCGATGTTGAGGTGTTCCTTTTTTTTATTAAGATATTCGCCCCTTGGTTAAATGCGTTCAAAACCTCTTCCTACTAATTTATCATTGGATTGAATGGCCAATTGTGTTATTTACTTACCGCTAGGTATTATGTCGCTTCCTAGGCGCAAATGCGAAAGAAGCGGCATCAAACTGCTCTGCAGCATTTGCCTAGGTGTGTTCCCAGAAGCATTTTTGGTTATGGTGCTTTAGAGCTTATTCCGTTTTTAGGCTTTTTATTTTCCACTACACTAAGTCTTATCTCACATTTTACATTGTAACATAAGCCATGTGGTTCACGGCAGAGTAGAATAGGACTACTCCAAGTCTTTCTGTGGATGTCGTAGAAGGCGACTTAGGAAACACAAGCTTAACAAAGCTTACAAGTATCAATGAGACCTTTCCAACCCATCTGACCAGCGTGGAGAGTGAAGGCCAAATCCTCTGAATGCATCAATTTCAAATTGAAAATCGAAGTTTTGAGTAAAGATGAAATCGATTTAGTTACACTGGACTACTTATATATAAAAATAACTGAATCTGATGGGTAGACCCAATGGATATAAGATGAATACACCCTTAGGAATGCCGGGATAAATAAAAAGTCCTATTCAATAAAGCCCGGAAGTAAAAACATTTAGAAGAAAAGAGTTAGGATTTGGCCTCATTTTTGAGTTCTGAGACCTTGATACAATTTTAGAAAACGGTTTTATTTTGAGATAGTTTTTTAATAATACTTTTTCTTTATTTTCAATGGAAAGGAACTTATATGGTCTTCGATATTGACTTGCGGAGTTGCGGGATAATAATGTGCAATGGTGTAAAGATTTACGTGTTTATCTTTTTATCCGGTCTTTACTTCAAAACGATGTGATTTTTCTTTCATGCAAATATTTTAGATACAATACAATACAATACAATACAAATTATCTTTATTGCACCATAATAATTCATATAATAAAAATACAAAACACAAAGAAAATATTGGTACAAAGGCGGACTTATCGCTAGATGCGATCTCTTCCAGTCAACCTTTGGGTAGAGGAAAAATTAATAGTACGGAACAAGGTGGGCGCAGTATCTATACATAATTATATACTTTCATATTAATACATATTATACATACATAAGCTTATTCTATAATATATGTATATATATAATACATATACGATACTAAAATATTTAAATGTATTTAGTGACACTTAACAGAACTAAAACTAACTGGCATAACGACAGAAATATTTATGGAGACGATTTTTAAAGCTCGTTTTAGTCTGAGCAGTACGAACTCTACTAGGAAGAGCATTCCAGAGGTAGACAGCTTGGACTGTATAGGATTTCGAGTAGAATTTGGTCGATTGAGTTGGGGTTTTAAGACGTAGGGCATTAATGCTACGCGTGGGTCGATCATTGTCCTGGTGAAGAAAAGTAAAACGCTCGTTTAAATAAGAAGGAGAAGATGGCATGAACAGCACAGAGTATAAAAGTGAAAGAACGTGATAATTACGTCTATTACCATGGACGAATATTATATGAGAACTGACAACCCCATACAAAAAAGCGAACTCTGCTAGAAATCCAAAATCCTGTATTATTTCTAGATGTCGCTACTATCTACCCCGCTAGCCATACAAAGGATGCTGGGTACATAGGCTATAGGCATAAACGGTATCTACGAAAAATTAGAGATGGCGCTTGTTTGTTCGTAGAAAATGTACGCGTAAACCGCCATCTTTTGAAATAAAGCGGCACTATTACGAAACTACCGTCTTTCAAACTAGTAGCTCCATCTAGCTACAACTTTTAAACTAAAAATCGATTTACGATTCAATGCTTTGAGGTTGTTAGTACTCTAGTATTTGTTCGTCCATGCTTATTTGAGCCGTTTGGGGTTGAAACGTTGAGGCCGTGGGGACCATCAGCGCACATAATATGTACCACTGTCACCCGAAAATTTACTAAATTCATGTGTGTAGCCAGACGGCTGACCTTTATCTGGCTCAAAAGATTAGTATTGCCATACAACGTGACGATGCTGCCAGCCTTCTGGGTATGATACCATGGGGTAGCGATTTGCCAGGGCTTTTTTCTTTTCTTGTATTTTTTGTCCATGATAACATAGAATCTTTGAGAACCCTGCACTAAAATGTTACCTACCTATATTAAGCTAGTTACTTTCTCAAATCGTTGCGCGCGAAGCCACGAGCGGAGTCTCGAATAAAAGTTCAAAATAAATCATTACTATTCTGATAACTGCATTTGAAATATTTTAAATTACCAATTTATTTTGGCTTTGTTACCTCTATTTCTGAATTGTTCAAAATGAATTTACATAAATTCAGCATGCAAAAGTTTCAATCCAAATAACTAGTAAAAAGTTTATAGACGAAAAGTAATTTTCTAAATTGAATTCTGTTTGTTAAAATTGAATTGTGCGAGACGAGTCAAACATGTATTATTGAGAAAGATTGACGACATCAAAGAAGGTAGCCTATATTATTATTATACATATTTGTCGACCTCCGTGGCTACTCCGTCTCTGCGGAGGTTCTGGGTTCGATCCCCAGTCAGGGCAAGATAGAAAATGGCCTTTTTCAAACTACCCAGAGTCTTTATTATTTTTATCTATATTATGTATCTATGTATTTACGAGTATTATAAAATATTGTATCGTTGAGTTAGTATCTAATAATACAAGTTAATAACTTACTTTGGGGCTAGCTCAATCAGTTTGATTTATCCTTATACAAAGTGGAAGGGACATACCCGTAATAAATCGAACGACGGGCTATACTGGATCACTAAAGTATAATGAAATTAAAATAACAGTCAAAAAACTATAAAAAATTAT
Organism: Acrobasis repandana; assembly: GCA_963576875.1. Lineage (NCBI taxonomy): Eukaryota > Metazoa > Arthropoda > Insecta > Lepidoptera > Pyralidae > Acrobasis > Acrobasis repandana. The sequence continues at coordinate 4,586,062 of OY756223.1, read as the reverse complement.
ACATACCCATACAAATCCGCCGCACACTTTTGTATGAAAATGATGAAATTTATTTTTGTTTTTTGACTGTTATTTTAATTTCATTATACTATAATGATCTAGTATGGACCGTGGTTCGATTTATTACGGGTATGTCCCTTCCACGTTGTATTATTTTTTATAAATTTTCGATAATTGTATTGAAGGCCAAAAAATATAAGAATGTAATACCCTTAATTTATTTTTATTTTTATGTTATAGTGCGGCAAACGAACAAGCGGGTCACCTAATGGTAAGTGATCACCACTGTCTATGGACAACTGCAACACCAGGGGTGTAACAAGAGCGTTACCGGCCTTTTAGTATATTTTGTTTGGGGCAAATCACATAGATTACTTACTTGCATGAATATTCATCCGTTGTTAAAAAACTTATACATATAAAAATAAATACCTTTCTGCAAAACGAGCTTAATTTATTTTCCCAAACAAGGTACTTACCATTAAATCATTAAATTCGCATTACGCTAAAAGATAATGTTCGCCATATTGAACACGAATGTGCATGCAATTCAATCGTTGCGGTCCAGTTAATTATTTATTGGAGCTCGCTCGAAATTTAATTGGCCGAAGTTCTTGCAGATACAGCAATATTCATATCTATAATTTTACAAGTAATATTGGCAGGGCTTTTTAACCACTTACAGTTTATTAATGAGATGCTTAAATACTTTTTTTTTATGTCATAGTACGGCAAGCGAACAAGCGGGTCACCTGATGGTAAGTGATCACCGCTGCCCATGGACAACTGCAACACCAGGGTTGTGTAACAAAAAAAAAAGTATTGTAGCATATAGTTCAATGCATCTACTTGTAATTTAAGAGCTTGCTCTTGTCGGTGGAGTTAAAAGGAGATTTCTCCATTGCTCTCTTCTCTCAGTCATCTTTTTAATGTCCTGGTAGGACCTTAGTTCTAACTTTTATTTAATTTGTTAAAAAAACTTCATCCTCGGTCTTCTTTGTCCTCGTCTCCCTTTTATTTTTAACCGACTTCAAAAAAGGAGGAGGTTATCAATTCGAATGTATATATTTTTTTTAATGTATGCTTGTTACGCGATAGCTTCGCCAATTGTGAATTGATTTTGATGTTTTTTTTTATTTGAAAGCCTTTACTTCCAAGTTGGTTCCATTTTAATTTGGTAAAGATATGATGAAGAACTTTGGAGATATGGAAGAAACTCCTAAAAAAATTTTAAAGTCGGTTGTTCCTTTTTGTTAAAAATTTAATTATTTCTTTTACTATTGTACGTAGTATATTATTATGCCTTATTAGATGTCCAATTATCTTAAGTACCTCTTCTATTTTGCATGCATCCCTTAAGAGCTTATAATAATTCTGAGATGAAAAGTACTTACTTACTTTATATTTTTCATGAACACAATAAACTATCCAAACATTTGCATTTACCATATTAGTGGATATTATTATTATTGTAGCTAGAGGAAAGAAAACATTACCTATAGGGTATAACTAAGTAACATAATTTCAGCCGCATAACGTCCACTGTTGGACATAGGCCTCTTCCAAGGATTTTTCCAAAATGACTGAGCATCCAGCACTTTCCAACGACCTTAGTCATGTCGTCTGACCACCTTGTGGGTGGGTGTATAACTAAGTATGCTAAAGTATAACTAGAAATAACCCATCGCCAAAGCTGATATTTTTATAACACCAAATATTTACCCAAAGCTTGCAAAATACAAAAGGACCAATTTATTCGAGCGTAGAAAAATACAACACAATTCCACAAAACACTTTTACCTACGAAACCTCCGTCACTCATTACAGACGCAAAGAATACAGAAGCCCTCATAAGCCTCTTATTTTGTTGTAATGAAATGTATGACAGGGACATAAAAATTTAATGAAAACTCCTGAGTGGCCGCGTCTAATCCCTTTGTTGTTTGTGCTTGTGCTTACTCGTATTGTTCTGTTTAAAATTTTGGCTGCAGTAAAGCATTTTTGATTTTATATTTCTTTTGCACATCTAGAATACACCTGATGTACTGCCTCCGCGGTGGAACACAAGATAAACGCCTTAATCACTGGAGTGGTTAAGGCGTTTGCTTTGTAATACGGAGGTCGTGGGTTCAAATCCCACTGGAAGGCAAAGTTGTTTCCAGTCTGGTTAGGATTAGGACATTGCAGGCTTAAATTACCTGATTACCTATTCGAATAAAAAGATGATTCCGTGCTTCGGAAGGCACGTGAATCTGTGGGTCCCGAACGCTATCTAGCGTTTGTTTAAACCTATCTTAGGATTGGTTCTGGTCTACCTTTTGGGTTGCGAATGTCAGACGGCAGTCGCTCTGTGTAAAAAATCAGTAACCTCGTCAAATCACCTAGGTTAGGTAGCGGACCCCGGGCTCTGAAGCGTTACCACTGAGGATGTAACCAGGAATACGCTTGGATGATAGATAAAAAAAACCTGATTTTGTACCTGTTTCATTTTTTTATTGATCGAGCGAGCGAAGCGTCTACTGGAAAGCGTCTCAGTTTTGAGCTTAACCAAAAATATTTTATCCATCTGTCTGTTCTCGCCTGTACAGGTTGCATTTTTCAACCGATTTTGACGAAAACTGGCACACAAGTTCCTTGATTTATTTAATTTTTTCAGTCGATCGTGATTTACTATTGGGGAGAAACAGGGGGAAATGGGGATCTTTGCGTTATTAATTGACGGATTTCAATCTTTGAGAGGCACACTATAAACTTCATTCTACACAAGATGTACCAAAAAAAATATTCAAAGGGGTGAATGGAGAGGGGGAAGGGGGTAAGTTTGTTGTAGCGTTATATATATACGGATTTCACTGAAATGGCTTTGCTAAGCCAGTGGAAAGGGGAAAGTGATGGTTATTGCATGGTTATAAGGTCTCGCGAGGTCAAATACTGTTTTCACAGAACCACTAGTTTAGCTAATTTTCAGGAACTTTTGGTAATTTCCACGTACGTTATCAATTTTATTGTCTAAATTAGCTTATAAGATCAAACATGCGCATTTTTATATCATACTAGCCGTGCCCGCGACTTGGGTTCGCGTTCGCGTGGTTGTCGGAAAGTAATGTAATATAGCCTAAAGCCTTCCTCTATAAATGGACTACCCAACAAAAAATTTTTTTTCAAATCGTACCATTAGTTCCTGAGATTAGCGCGTTTAAACAAACAAACAAACTCTTCCGCTTTATAATATTAGTATAGATATAGAAGAAACGTATGTTTGTTATCCCTATAGTTTTCTACAGCACATTCAATCTGGAAAAAATTTGTTCAATTGTAAAAAGTCAATACGGCCCACTATATCGAACAACAACTTCATATTTATTGCATTAGGGGAAAAGTAGCACGTCAAAACAAAATCTAAACTCTATTTCCTGTGTAGTACATTACTTTTTCAAATGAAAATAATATTGAGCGGCTACATGAAAAATTGAAAGCTTAGAAACCGATCCTATTAGTGATTGTCAACGGACCCGCAGTAAAAAAAAGAAAAAGGCATTCACAGAATTGAATACGCTGCATTGAAAAGATAGGTCTGCATGTGAACATTTATGCATCAATAAAACTGAAAGTTGAACTACTAACTTAGGTCAAAAATATTGCGGATTTTGAACCTTAATGCAATAGTAGTAAAGTGGGGATAAATTATGGGACGACCGCGGTAGAAGTACATCGCGTTATGTGTACGATGTACGCTGTTTGAATACACCCTATGTGACTTACAATCACACAGTAGTTTGGGTTGTTTCGTATTCATCTTATGACGTCTCATCCCATTTCTTTACTCATCCCAAACTAGTATTCCTAATTTAACCGATTACATTATTTAATTATATTTTCAAATGCATTCCTTACTCATCCCAAAGCAAATATTATCAAAAAAGTATGGATAGTATAACAACACTTAAGGCCGTATCTGAATTTTCCGGGGTCATAAAATACTTTGAAGGGTTATCTAGGATTTGATAGTAGCAAAATTTTAAATAATGTCTTCGTTTTCTTTGAAATGATTTATTTTAAATGGGGGCAGCACTGGACCCCGGAAAATTCAGGTACGGCCCTAATATTTTTTACAGCGAGTATTTTGTTTTCTTTTCTACAGAGTTCTCAAGAATGAAAGAGATGAAAATATTTCTATAACTGATATTTTTGTTCAGACCGTAGTTTCTACACAATTCTTAACCCATTAGAAGTCGCAGTACTCATTTGAGTGCACCTAAATTCCTAAGCGTATATTACAGATCTCGTAAAATTTTTGGGGGTAACTTTGTTACTCACTTCATCATAAAATTGTCTAAGTATATTGATAAATAATACGCGGGTAGTGCGTCATTTTTTGCTAGAAAGTGTCAGTCGAAGTTGTGTCAACGTAACGGCGTGGAGGTAAGTAAATGATTTTAGACATTTTAAAGGAATTCGTGCTTAATAATCTTTTTATTTTATGGATATAGATAATATATTAAATTAAGTTATAAGAAACAGAATAATTAATTATACATTACTAAAATAAAACTTCCTACCTCCAGGGGGACCATACACACACACACATACACACAGTTACACACCCCCCGCCTCTGTCTTGCCTTAACCAGCGGGCCAGAGTGGAGTCGCAAGAGCAGAACATACGCTCCAGGGTGGAAGTGTATTGCACGTCATGGCGTAATAACGGGGAAACTCTCGGGGGGTAAGCCCCGTGATGGTGAAACAGGAGCCGCACGTTTCAATAGTATCAATCTCGGTATCAAATAAAAGGCTTTTTAATTTTTTATACAACGTGGAAAAGATTTTAGAGTAACAAATGTAAGCACATACTTCTACTGATATTTAATGCAAATAATAATTGATATTTACCCAATTGTTAAGAAGTGAATTATTTTGTTTGAAAAATACATTTTTTTAAAACTTTATATAACGCTACTTTTCCACTTTGTTTAATAAAACCAATATTTATTTATGATGTTACAGTTCTGTGTAAATGCAGCCCGTTGCAGGGTCAGTTACGATCGTTATTTATATTTTCCCAGTCGCGGTATATTGAGAGGTATTTCCCCCTTCCGCCCCACTTTTTGTATGAGAAATATTTGCAGGATAGTTTTATTGCCTGTGGTGCTGTGGAATTTCTGCTGTTTATTCTTTGTTTTCACACTTTGCTATATCCCCTTTCCAGTTATATAGCACCATGCTACCGATTTTAGAACGCTGATTTTTCAAACTAATTCATTAAAAGTCTGCTCTTCGTAAATTGGTAGATTACTCATTATATGACTGATTTAAGAATGCAAATTGTTTTCTCATTACAAGACCAGAATAAAAATTGTGGATAAAGATAACTGGAGAGAAATCTCTAAAGACTGGGTCCGAATATAGATTATCCAAAATTAATGGAGGGTCCATTCATCCACGTTTTTCGGTATTTTAAAAGTAGTAAAAAACAAAGATACAGCCTATTAAAAGTTTCGTAGAAAGGGCGATCAACGATATCGTCTAGTGAAAATTATATATATTAATCGTGACGTCACGTAAAAATTAAATGCGCTGCACCCTTGTCATTATTTGCTAACTCTAATTAAAAGTTAAAACTGAAAAAATACGTACACAATATTTTTTAATAATCTACCTAATTGTTGAATTGATAGATTTTTTAGTCCACATCTGTATGAATATGAATTTTAGGTGGTAATATTATGATTTTATATTCAATGCCTCTATCATAATGACCGATCAGAACTTTTTCATTACAAAACAGTAATGTATATAAAATCAGTACTCTATTTCTGCGTGTCTATTTGCAATAAGAACTTACTTACTTCGCTCGACTAATTATCATTCAAGATGTGTAATTTTTCATTGATAAAAGTAGACTTTACTCCTTAAAGATACTATAGATATAAAAGAGCCTATTAGGTAATACCACAGAATAAATAATACTAACATAAACAGAAGTCTCACTCAGCAAAGAAATTCAAAGAAATATCTACTCAATGTGGCGGCTAGCGATATGGTTTAATTTAGCTTACGTCAGAACTCAGCACCTTTTCGTATAAATACCTAGACATCAATTGCAAGCCAATTTCATTCTTATTACTCTGGACAAACGATTCGTATAACTGAATTTACCACCCGGAGGGACCGCTTGCGCGCATTGTAATAATGTAGGTACATTTTCAATACCTAAACGGGGAGTGACACAGGCCTGGTAATACTAGTGGTACTGTGACTTCTGTGAGAACAGTAGACCTCGCGAGCTCTTAAATAACCAATGCAATAACCAAAACTTTCCCCACCCCCTGGCTTAGCAAAGCCATTTCAGTGAAATCCGTCAATATATAAAGCTACAGCAAACTTCCCCCCTTTCCCCCCTCCATTCTTTAATTTTGGATTTTTTGCAACATCTTGTGTAGAATAAAGTCTTTAGTGTGCCTCTCAAATTTGATTGAAATCCGTTAAGGCCGTACCTGAATTTTCCGGGGTCCAGTGCTGCCCATTTGAAATGAATCATTTCAAAGAAAACGGAGACATCATTTAAAACTTTGCTACTATCAAGCCTTAGATAACCTTGCAAAGTATTTTAAGATCTACTGTTTACAGTTTAAAGTGAGAACGTTAAGCTTTACTACGCACATTTGCGAAAAACGGCCACTTTTGGCAAATGTGCGTAGTAAAGCTTTACGGTCTCATTATAAACTGCAAACAGTAGTTTACGAAATAGTTTGAAGGGTTATCTAGGACTTGGTAGTAGCAAAATTTTAAATGATGGCTTCGTTTTCTTTGAAATTATTTATTTTAAATGGGGGCAGCACTGGACCCCGGAAAATTCAGGTACGGTCTGAAGACATTATTTAAAATTTTGCTACTACCAAATCTTATATAACCTTTCAATGTATTTTATCAACTACTGTTTACAGTTTATAATGAGAACGTAAAGCTTTACGCACATTTGCCAAAAGTGGCCGTTTTTCGCAAATGTGCGTAGTAAAGCTTAACGTTCTCACTTTAAACTGTAAACAGTAGTTCATAAAATACTTTGAAGGCTTATCTAGGATTTGATAGTAGCAAAATTTTAAATAATGTCTCCGTTTTCTTTAAAATGATTTATTTTAAATGGGGGCAGCACTAGACCCCGGAAAAATCAGGTACGGCCTTAATAAATAACGCTACGGCAAAGTACCCCTCCCTTCCCCCTATTTTTCTTCTAATCAAAACACGCGGACGACAAAAAAAAAATTTGTAAATCAAGGAAGTTGAGTGCCAATTTTCGTCAAAATCGGTTGAAAAATGTGACCTGCAGGCGAGAACAGACAGACATTTGTCCGTCTGTCTGTTCTCACCTGCAGGTCACATTTTGAAACTGAGACGCTTCGCTCGCATCGCTTGCTCGGTCAATTGTATATTGGTTTCACATCACATCACATTTGGATAAAAGATAATACGTACATAAACCCTGTTTTGCTCTAACATACTTCATCATCATCGTCATTGGCAGCCTTCTATATCCCACTGTTGGGAATAAACATACTTACAAGATACTTTTAATTTCGGAATAAAATTACTGAAAAATGCACGTAGGCCTGCAATGAGACGTGGATAAAATCTGTAATAAAATTTTTCAACAAAAAAAAATTTACTTAATTTTCTTTTATTTATTTATTAATTAAATCTTTATTGACCACAATGGTACAAAAGGTGGACTTAATGCTAATTCTTTAAGGATATTTATTCTATATTTCCAAAGTTCTTCATTGTATTACCTACGTATAGATACCTAATGAAAATGGGACTAATTTGGTAGTAAAGGCTTTCAAATAATAGAAGAATCATTACAATCGGTCCACAATTAGCAAGAATATCGCGTAACAAACATACAAAAAAATATACAGTGGAATTTATAACCTTCTCCGTTTTTGAAGTCGGTTAACAAAGATCCAGCTGCAATCCAAATTTTCCATCCTGGACACCAAAGTTAGCCGATCCTTTCTAATTTTTTAATAAGAAATCTTGTTATGGTCGTCAAGTCCGTCACGGGCGCGACAGCCGTCATTCCTCGTCACAATGTCACAAGTTTTTGACGCCCACAGTTTTCAACTTGAGATTACTTTCCTTAGACTTTTGTCTTTTTTGCCACTGAAAACATTTACGGGTGAAAAAGTTTGGGAACAATATGCTGTTTTGTTAACATTGAAATGCGTATGTTTAACACAAGTTCAACATCAAGAAATGTATCCTATCATCGATCAAATATTACTATATTTGATCGATGATCTTATAGGTTTATGCTAGCGGCCCGCAAAGGTTATGTGTACCGGAAGAAATGCTCTACATGTGGTGGAAACTGCATTAAAATTCAAAATTATTATGTTTGTTCAGTAATTAGGTCTTTGTTGCCAATCTAATACGTCAATAAGTAGAAAGATTGATTAATTATTTTAAAGAAAAGTTACCGATACTAGCGTTTCGCAACGACCTAGGCTGCTAAGAAGAAACGCCGAAAGAAACTCATTTACACAGGATTGGTCGCCTACGCGCCAGCAGGTCTTTGTCATGTCTGCCAATTTACAAATACTTACAATACAATATTATGTAAACACATTATAACATGTAGGTAATGCTTGCGAACGAGTGAACAAACATTAATAACGTAATAGGTAATAATGATTATCAAAAAGCGAAGCCAACCTGACCAGTCCCTTCTGGCAGCACTCGTTCACGAATCAAAATCAGCTAGAGCTTATCGAATACCAGACAGATATAATCTATTTTAATGTATAATACGGATGGTTTGTCAAAAAAATCAGCGTATTCCTAGAATTACTACGTGATCTTTTTTGATAGCTTATAACACAGTACGTCTACCTCAACAACTTATTTTAATAATAGTATGTTAAACTGAAAAAGTATCAAGTATCTATATCAAGTAGATATATTTTATATACAACGTGGAAGGGACATACCCGTAATAAATCGAACTACGGTCTATACTAGATCATTATAGTATAATATAATTTAAATAACAGCCGAAAACCAAAATAATAATTTCGGCATTTCCATACAAAAGTGCGCGGCCGCCCGGGCGATTTGTATGGGAACGTCGAATTTTTTTTAGTTTCTTCACTGTTATTGTAGTTTCATTATACTTAAGTGATCTAGTATAGCCCGTGGTTCGATTTATTACGGGTATGTCCTTCCACGTTGTATAACAAGACTTAGCACGAACCTTTTTTATTGTTGTGTCTAACGTTTCGAACAAGAGTCACATCTTTCCATCGACCACGACTTAGTGAATGGGTCAATCTGCAACCACAAAAGATGTGACTCTTGTTCGAAACGTTAGACACAACAATAAAAAAGGTTCGTGCTAAGTCCCGTTAAATATATATATATATATATATATAAATCATGTGTTCAAAGTGCTATAGTTTAAAAAGAATATATCACGTATGTCATTAAAATATAGAAAAACTCATTTCTCCATAATATATGTGTGACCTTATCTGCCATATTAAAAGTTGCCACGCAGATTACATAATTTAGGTCGATAATACGAATGTGCCTGGGGGCTTGGGTGGAATTTTTAATAACATCCGAGCAGCCATCCATAGGACAAAATGACAATAGCCCGCCCAACAGGCATCCCTATTGTTGACGTTTCTACCACCAGCATGTATGGATATGTATACTGTTACGATGAATGAAATTATATAAGGGAGGAAATTATCAGAACTTGTTTCTAAAACTAAAGATTAGGGGACACATTCTTGAAATCTCCAATCAAATAACGAACGGTATAGCGCATTTTTTAATCGCGATGGCGAAAAAATGGGGAAAGTTGTTCAGTATCACGGATTGTATTCACTATTTAGCTTTAAAATAGTTTCAGTGTACAGGCAGGGTTACTTTAAAACACCAGCAACATTTTTGGAGCACGTTCAGTCCGTGATATTGAACCACTTTCCATAAAAATAATTATAATTATAAGAGTTCCTTGTACGGACTTTCGAACTCTAACTCACGCTCTACATTATTTTTTCATTATGTTATAAAATGGATATAGGAAATATATATATTTATCAATGTACATTATGTATTTCGTGTGTACTACACTTCTACTTTACCTTTTAACCCACATTTAAGACTTTTTGTATAACCTAAAGGTTGACTGAAAAGAAAATACTTTTCGATAATTGTGTTGGTTGCACTGTTTAATTTAGTTACAAAGTGTAACTCAATACCAAAGTTGCGGCCGTGTCTGCAAACTCTATTGCTGTAATATGAAAGACATACTCGTATTGTAACTAAAGATGGCGTATTCTGAATCAGAGTATTTTAGTAAGTGTACGAAAAACTTTTAACTGTTGTTTCTGTGTTTTAAAAAAATATACATGAGATTGGTTACCAACTAGCGATAATAATTTAAGGAATGCCATCTATACTCGTACAAACAACTTTAACTAAGGAAATAATTTCGAAAACGTAAAAAAAAATTTACTGCTCCATATTTTTTTATGCAGTAGGTACTAGTATGTAATTAACTATGGAGTGGCAAATTTTTTTTCGCGATTTCTGAATTTTTCCCTTAGTAAAAGTTGTTCGTATAGAAAATACATACAACGTGGAAGGGACATTCCCGTAGTAAATCGAACGACGGTCTATACTATAGTATAGACCGTTTCCTTATAAGGAAATTAAAATAACAGTCAAGAATAAAAAATAAATTGAGAATGCTATATAAAAGTGTGCAGCCGCCCGGGCGATTTGTGTGGGATGTCGAATTTTCTTTTGGTTTTCTGACTGGTATTTTAATTTCATTATACTTTAGTGATCTATTATAGCCCGTGGTTCAATTAATTACGGGTATGTATGTATTCCATGTTGTAGAGATTTTTTATAACCTATTTTATCAAAACAGTTTTTTTTTATTTAAATAAAGCGCCGAATTTGGCAGTCTGGAGGCCCTGGGGCGGGCAACGAAGGAGAGAGGAGCGAAGGCTCCTTATTATTTTCTGAGTAAAAGGAACAACTTTTTACGTCAAGTCTTTCAAAAATTAATTGCCAACAAATAAAATTATTACAACAAAGAATGTAGTAATTAGATAAAGTAAAATACAAATTTTTTAAAACTAAATTACCGCGTTAACGAATGGGACTGTGAGAGAATTTTTTTGACGAAAAGTCGTTAATTATTTCGCTTGAATCTAGTTCTTAGAGTAAATCACTTTAATTACTAAGTGGGTTTAGCTTCGATAGCCGGTTTTGTTCCATCATTGTTCGGGAAAAAAGACCGTTTTAAAAATAAAACGTAAAAGTTGCTGACCCGTTGAAATTTAGATATTTTTTTTATCTCTATAGTGGGGTCTCTTGTATAGGCCCCGGGGCACTGCCCCGCCTCCCCTCACCAAATCCGGCCCTGCTTACACCTATAAATTTATTTATTTATTTGAAAACGTTGCAATAACGGCAAACGTTCTTTTAAGTTATTAATTATTACGATTATTGGACATATTGTGTACTACACAAAAGGACGATTTGGCAGATACCTATCTATTAAGGTAGGTATAATATTCTTCTTATTTTTTTATCATCCGACCGACATACTTCGAATACGATCGTACGAAATTGCAAAGTAAAAAAAAATCCCGTGAACGTTGCCCGAAGTGGAATACACCGCCCCTTCAGTTAGTTAGCTTTAAGTTTTTGGAAACTCCAACGTTTGAACTTATGTTTGAATAACTTTTAAGACATCTATTTTGCTTGAGTTAATATGCATAATGTGAACTGCATACCTGCTTACTAATAAGCTAACAAATAGAAACACATTCTCACAGTTAAAGATTGTAGAGAAAGACTGAAAGAGAAACAACTGGTGTGTAAGGTCAAAATACTTTTATTCGAAGGCAGAGAGATGACGAAGTATTAAAACAAACAAACAAAAACGTTTTATTTTTCTTCTTCATCTAAGCACGTTCCCTTCGGAGCCCGGGGTGCGCTTTCCCGCCTTTTTTTCTCCAAATATAATATGCTTATCAATGGTCACCCAAGGATGCCAAAGACTTTTTGGTTAAAACTTGCCAAAGCAAGTGGTGGCCTAAGTGGAGAAGAAATAACTGAAACAGTTTAAATGAGCTGGCTATAGTTTAACGACCGGCCACCTACCTGACGTCAACCCTCCTTGGGAATCCAGTTGAAGCACTAGATGTATATTATTACGCTTGTTCCTTTAGTTGCCTTTTATGTCATCCACGGGAAGATATGGAGTAGTCATATTCTACTCTAGGCCGAAAGCCACACGGGTTTAAATAAATATTTTTACGTTCAAGTAATCGTAAAACAAATTAGCCTAAAATCGTTATTCTCCTATGGCTACTTCCCTCCCGGATCCAAGTCATAATTTTATATGTCGCTTAAGTGGTTGCCAGTCAAAAATCTCTCGGTTCAATGAGCAAATCAAAAATCACAATCATTACTGATAACCTTCCAGGTTGTTAAATTAAAAATGCTGCAAAAACATGTAAAAGTTTTAACATTTCACCGCGGATCCCCGCAACTATCCGTACCTCGCAACAAAGTAATTTATTTAAGCGAAAGCATTGTCTAGTCCAGCAAATGGGTCACTTTTTTCCTTTCTATCTCATTTTCAGCGAGCAGTTTTAATTTGTTGAAATTATTTTATGTAACTTCCAACTGCTCTGACCTCTACGAGTACATGTTGAAATTACATTTTTAGTTTTCAATTCACTTTTTTATTGGTTTGAAGTAGATCAATATGTACACGTATCCTTTTTAGGGTTCCGTACGCAAAGGGTGCCCAACGGGACCCTTTTACTAAGGCTCCGCTGTCTGTCCATCTGTCCGTCCGTCTGTCACAGGGCTCTATCTCTTGAACCGTAATAGCGACACACTTGAAATTTTCACCGCCTATGTATTACTGAGGCCGCTATAATAACAAAGTCAAAAAATTCAAAAATGAATACAAGAAACGTGGTTTTTTCAGCGTTCATAACTCTATCTTATAATAGTATGAAGTTTCCTGTTTTTTTAATTCAGTTATGTATTCCTGTGGCCGCTATAACAATAAATACTTACTAAAAATAAGATAAAAAAATCGACATATTAAGAAACGTGTTATTTTTAGCGTTTTAAAACATTGTATGGAACCCTCCATTTACAAGTCCGACTCGCACTTGACTGGTATTTTTACAAGCTTTTATGTACTTTAGCCTACCTACTACTACTTTCTCATTCAAACAGTTCCATTATACGCAAAGTAATTCATCTCAAAACGCAAGAGCGGCGAAAGAAGCATTTGAATTCGTAAATCTTTAATTATCCCTAGCTCATTACATTAATTACGAGATTGCGTCCGCGTTAGATAGAAATGTAAAGCAGCAGAATAAGTTCCCAGTCGCGATCCCTCAGTTCCAAAATAAATATTTACAGCGTCTAACAAAATATACTAAAAAAGTTTCAGTATTTCAGTGTGTGTAATTGTGAATTCAGTCCATGATACTGAACAACTTTCTCCAAGGAACATATATCAAAATATAATAAAATGCTTTTTGGTGTCCTATACAAGTTGACCAAACAGCTGATCTGAGTTTGTATGGAAAGCAAAAAATATTTTTCATATTTCGATATTATATGTTCCTTGGCAAAAGTTGTAGTATCATGGACTGAATTCACCCTTAAAATTGTTTCAGTATATTTAGTTAGACGTTTTATACAACGTGTTAATGAACTAACGTAAAACCTCGCAGATGGTACTCAGCCCATGAAACTGAACAACTTTTGTTCTACAACATTCCTAAAACGCCAATCGAGTCAATTTTAATTGACTCGAAAAAAAAATATTTTCATACATACTGATCAGCTTCAGTATGTATGAAAATTATTATTTTTTGAGTTTCGTGAAAGTAGTAGAACAAAAGTTGTTCAGTTTCATGGGCTGAGGTACCATCTAGGAGGTTTTGCTTTAGTTAATTCACACGTTGTATAGGGAGAAATCACACAAATTAAAGAATAGAACTTTCGTGTGACGGACTAGCGTGTTAGCCATTATGCCACGCCACGGAGGTCGTCATAGTGATAAATCAAGATCTACGCGAAAAGAGTCGCAAGCAAAAGCTAGTTTTGAAACAATAACATCAATAAAAAAAATCTGCCTTTGATTGATGAATGAGAATAGATACGCTCACACAAATCATCTCATATTCGCAAAACAAATCAAAATAAATATGAGTTCTTGGTAAGTAATAACTTGGTATTATTCCACACAGCAAATCAATTCTGTCATTCCCACGGCACAGATGGATAAATAAACGAGGGACAGAGACAGTTACCGATTAGATCAAGCCACTACAGGCACGTACTATATTGGATAAACGTCAAAGTTGACGTATGGCTGCGTACAATACTCCGTCTTCCTATATACGTGGGGTGTGGTGCAACTCATATGCTGTGACCGATCACGCTGGCGAAGTACTGTTGAAGCCACTGGGAAATAGGACTGAGGCCTTAGGGGCCCCACCCCATCAGGAGGCATTAGGACCTTAAGTTAAGTGGTATAAGTCATGATTGTTGTAGTCATTACGTGACTGATGTTCGATGCAAGTTTCATGCATGCACACATGGAATATAATTGGAATGGGCTGAAATGAGGTGGAGCGATCCGGAATATCTGGCCAAGAACATAGCTCATTTGAAGGTAGACGAGTCAACCAATTAGATGAAATAACATACAAAGCCGAGAGAATATTTCAGTAGGAAGTTGCATACTAATGACAAGCGTGAGGAGGTAATATGTGATGAGGAAATTCTCCGGGGTGATTCGAAGTCACGGTAGAACAATTGTAAGTGTGTAATCATAGTACAGATTTGACAGGCTGGAGATTAAATGTCACTGGGATTAAACTCCGTTGTATAGTTTAAAAGATCTAAATTCATAGATACAGCAGGACAGACCCAGGGAAGCGATTTTGTTTTATACTATGTACTCGTATTGATATTGAATTTCCCGAAATAAAGCAACATCAGCCCTATAACTCAAATGTCTCATAAAGTGGAACGGTTGGTTGACTGGTAGATAAGGGCTTAGGCTTTAAATCCGCCATTACACTTATATTTGTGTATAAAGTTAAATAAATAAATAAGTTTGGAAAATCCAAAAGTGCACGCCTCATAATCTCATTTTTCACAATTAAATTGAAATTACGATTAAACTACATTGAATTAGACCGTGATCTTCGAAAGGACTTAGTTTTGGATAATACTGAAGCGTATAAAAAAATGGACTTGATCAAATAAGTTTTTCGGGAGTTATCGTGACCACGCCAGTTTCCATACATACAGACACACGGACGTCCACAAAATGATTTTATTAAACATTGTTTTTATTTATTTAAAAGGCAAAATGTCTTTTAAAAATGTCATAAGTGTTGAAACTAGTGTTTTTCCTTGACATTTATGTGTAAATATTATTGTACAAGTGCGATAGAAAATAAATAGAGACACATTTAGTTAAAAAAATTACTTGATTTTTGTAAGGCGAGAGTAGAGCACTACCTCATGCGCTTCGCTTATGAGGCGTGCAATAAATAAACTCCGCTTATAACTTACAACCTTTTCATTTTACTATCTACCACAGGTCTACCTATATAGTCTGTGACAATTACGAGATACAGGATTGCTATCGTGATCATATTACCTACGTTAATGCAAACAACTCATTTGCAATAGTTGAGATTGATCACGTATTTGAAGTTAGATGCATTCATGCTGTTTACTTCTTCGTTTGTGAGTTGTTTGTCGAACTATTTGGACGTTCAGTCAAGTAAACAGCCCAGTCCCGGAAGGGATGAAGACAAGTCAGAAGACAAGTACGGCCTACGCATACTGGAAGTGAGCTATCCTGTTACAAAATAACTTCATCTAATAGACTCATTCTATAATCTTGAAAAGACTTTTTTGTAAAATTTGTTCGGTCAGCTGAAGACTAATTACGAAGAAAACTTTAGCAGATTCTAAGATTTTTTTTCTTCTTTTATTATATAATGAATACTTTACGCCAAAATAATTAAAGTATTGGTTACTTATGATAGTTTTTCATATGGGCTAAGTCATTACTCATCAATTATGCATTGACCTTGACCTTTACATCATCATCATCATCTGAGGTGATTCGACTGCCGTCTGACCTCCGCAACCCAAAGGGTAGAGCAGAACCCAATCCTATGATAGGTTTAAACAAACACTAGATGGCGTTCGGGACCCACAGCTATACGTGCTTTCCGAAGCACGGAATTCTTACTTTTCGGATAATTAGGTGATTCAATCCTGCAATATCCTAACCAGAATGGAAGCAACTTTTTACAAAGTATGCTTTTCCCAGTGGAATTTGAAACCACGACCTACATAACACAAAGCAAAGTGGTCAAGGGACCACTGGACCACGGAGGCAGTCCATACCTTTACACCCGGTAGGATATGATATCCAAATAATACAGATCAGCAAACTCGGCGATGGTAGGCTTCCAACTGCACTTGAATAAAGTAGAACAAAATTTCCTCGCTGCGGTGTGCCGTGCTGAATTTAATTACGCCTAAACTTAGTTTCTGGGTCGGCGCGGTTTACATTATCACGGAATTCGAGGACGGAATGCCTGCATTTTCGAATGTTTATTTTATTTTAAAGGAAGTGAAATTTTCTTTAGATATTTTTCTAGAAGGAGACTTTACTTAACATAATATTCGGAGAAGAATAGCTAGAAAGCACATCCTCAGTTTCGAAACATGGCTAAGCATGCTAAGATGTGAAGACTTCAAACATACAATGTGGAAGGGATAATAATAATAAATTGAACC
Source organism: Acrobasis repandana (assembly GCA_963576875.1). NCBI lineage: Eukaryota > Metazoa > Arthropoda > Insecta > Lepidoptera > Pyralidae > Acrobasis > Acrobasis repandana. The sequence goes on along the minus strand of OY756223.1, from coordinate 4,569,172 downwards.
ACGCGCGGCCTATATCTCGTACTAGATCATTATAGTATAATGAAATTAAAATAACAGCCTAAAACAAAAAAAAATCGGCATTTCCATACAAAAGTGTGCAGCCGCCCCCGGACGATTTGTATGGGAAAGTCGACTTTCTTATATTGTTAATAGATTCAGGTGTTACTTTGTGAAAGTCAAAGTTACGTGCTATTTGATATTGTGTGCTTTTGCGGAAGCACAGAAAGTAATCTAGATCAAATTGCTAATTATGTATATAATATGCAAATTTGTATAACAAAGACAATTTTTTTTATATCCCAGCGTTGGTTTAATAGGAAAGTGTTTGTTCTTGTGATTCTTTCGTTAAGCTAGAACTAGCAACCTGACTATTCCTGATTTGCATTTTCCATCTCAAGCCCCCTTGCTCTTAGATTTGTTTAGGGAAAAACATTATTGTGATGTGTAAGCCGTGTGGTTCCCGGCAGAGTAGAATAGGACCACTTCAAGTCTTCCCGTGGATGTCGTAGAAGCGACTTAGAAAACACAAGTTAAACAAAGCTTATAAACATCAATGAGACCCCTCCATCCCGTCTGGCCAGCGTGGACAGTGTAGGCCAAATCCTCTGACTGGTCTGGCAGTACAGAGAGGGTAGTGCTCCTGCAGTGGAGACTTAAAAGACCTGATTATGATTAATGTGATGGATAAAAGATTTTCAAGGACCATTTATTCTTACGAGAGGAAAAGGCAGACCAAGATCGTTCATGGATGAAGTAAAAGAAAAGGCAGAAGTCGGGAGGTGACAAGAACCTAGTTCGTAAATTTGAAAAGATTGTTATTTTTAAATAAATTATGAATGAGTTAAACAAGTTGTTAAGTTTTATGTAAGTATGTAGCAAAATAAACAAATTTTCTTTCTTTCGCGCGACGCGACGTTTATTTGTAAGTTTTTAATTTGATTTTTATTGTTTAAATAGTTATTTAGGTTGTATAATAGTATTTTTATAGTTTTTAAGTTATTTTTAGTTTTAGTTAGTTATCATTTTAGTTTCTAATTTTCTTTTAATTTAATTATCCTTTTAATTTAATAACTAGCTGTGCCCGCGACTTCGTTCGCGTGGTTGTCGGAACGTAATGTTATATAGCCTAAAGCCTTCCTCTAAATAATGGACTACCCAACAAAAAAAGAATTTTTCAAATCGGACCATTAGTTCCTGAGATTAGCGCGTTTAAACAAACAAACAAACAAACAAACTCTTCCGCTTTATAATATTAGTATAGATAAATGAAATGCTAGTATACAGATTGAAAAAAAAATCATATCCGACTTTAAATCTCGCGCTTTAGCATAGAATAACTACGAAAAATACACGTTGAAAGTATGCTTCTAAGAAAATATCTTGGGTCTTCCGTTTTATAAGCAACACGAGGAATCCTTTCAAGGAAGTAAGAACGAGTAGCTTATGCTGTTATTATGTTATATGGAAGGATGGAATATTTTTGCATATGTATCTTAATATATGCATTTACGTAAGAATAAGAATTTACCATCGGCTTCTAAAATGAAATAGTTTTTATTGCACGCCTCATAAGCGGAGCGTTCAGGTATTGCACGCCTCATAAGCGGAGCGTTGAGGTAGTGCTCTACTCTCGACATGTCAAAAAACCCAGTCTTTCGAAACTTAAATGACGTTTTTTTTTTAATATAACACTTACATGATAATATGAGTGCACTAATATGAAGTTAAATAATCTGTCTAGCACATATGGCACATTTTATAAACAATTAATTTGTTTAATATAATAAATAATAACATTAAAACTAATCATTCTTGGACGTCCGTGAGTCTGTGTTTATGTGACCATGTATGTGGCAGAGAAATTGGTTGAAAAATTCATCTTACCGGAATACTTTTGTTTTTAATATATAAAGTATTACACTGTGCTGATTCCTAGTTAATATTAGCGTTCTAAGTACTGTCGTTTAATTATAATTTATAAAAAATCTATTTAATTGTGAAAAATTAGATTATGAGGCGTGCACTTTTGGATTTTCCAAACTATTTTTAAAACTAACGTGAGATTATTTATATACGTACGTACACGTAGAAATGCTTTATAAAAAATTCCGTTTTTTTCTCTTAGCCATCAGCTTGTTTAGCTTTAGCATATATTTATAGCTAAACTAGTATTACAGAAGACAGTAAGATTATACAGAACGGAATCTCCTAAAGTATTCCCCGTCCCCGCACCTTTCCCTCGTTCTTGTGCAGCTGCGTGCGCCGTGCAGTGTGTGTTCGCCTGCTCTCGCCCTTCGACAAGGCGAGAACGGGGGAGAGGTGCGGGGATGGGGAATGGGGAATGGGGACGCATATTGCATGGGACCTTAGGAGATTCCGTTCTGTATAATCTTACTGTCTTCTGTGCTAGTATATCAAACAAAATTCTCTATGGCACCATGCAGGGTGCTGAACACGGATGGGCTAGTGACACTTCTATTGAGCTCAAGGCATGTTTAATGCAACTTGGAAAATCTTAAGACTAACGTTTTAACATGTCTCCCGTTCAATTGTGGCTATATTTAGTCGGTTGCTAGTTTTTATCCGTCATACTATAAAAAAATAATTAACTTTGTTACTAGGTTTCAACCATTACCCGCCCAAATCAAGTTGACATATAGTAATATCACACTATCTTAACTAGATTATATAAAAAAAATAAAACATAGGAACACCGCTGAAGTATTTGTCAATTCGTATTGAAAAAAAGTACTTATATTGGTTAAGTTTTGGAAAAGAAATCAGAGGACTATGAATAGTTGAGTTCATGTAATAGGTATTATCAGTCCTAGCTGCAGTATGTCTCTATCGCACTTGCTTGGTTGTAGTTCGGGCACAGCGTGACAGCAATAGATTTTACAAATACCTATTAATCATTTCTCTAGCCCTTGAGGTTTCCTCTCAGTGCTGCTGCGTGATAAGTATAAATTACCAAAAACGACACAAGGCGAATGTTCCTCATAGCTCCTCTAGGGACATACTCGTAGATCTCGACGTGACGAGATCAAACAACATTTATGTATAGTCAGAATTTTTGAATACTACTAGGGTTACAAATACGTACTGGCAGGCGCAGCGTAGGACACCCACCTGCTAGGTGGTCAGACGACCTGAGCAAGGTTGCAGGAAAACGCTGGATGCAGGCCGCTTCCGATCGGTCGTTTTGGAAATCCTTGGGGGAGGCCTATGTCCAGCAGTGGACTTCCTGTGGCTGATATGATGATGATGATACAAATATACTTCCACTCAACTAAACCTACCTAAAAACGTTAGATTAGTTGATAGATACATTCCCACCCTCCTTCATCGAAGACGTATTAAAGCCCACTCAACGTCACATATAGCTTTCATAAATCTTATCGAGCTTTCGGCGACCATCCGCAAATATTTGTTAAGCATTGCCAGTCGATTTCCCGGGCTTGGGTTTGACAGGGGCCTGTTTTATGGCATTCTCAAAAGAGAGAACCATTGTAAATCATTGACAGATTTTTTGGGGTACGCAGTGTCGCGAGCACGTTCCTTTGGAAGTTTTGAATTACGACTGTTCCCGTCGATTGCAGTTTTATAGGCTGTGCAGTGTTTCTGAAGTTTAAGGAGGAGGTTTAGTATGTTTAACAGGAAAGTAACCATATATCAATAAAATTTTTGTTTGTTTTGAAGTGTAAACTTCTTTAGGCGCGCGGCATATTTTGAGATGGGAACAAAACCATTGAGCTCGCGACACTGTTCAAGTTTTCACTTCTGTCGGCCCTCCCGTAGTGCCACTGTTTTTTTTTACTTTTTAGGAATTTGAAGATCGTAAGACCCTATCGAGGGAATGGGTGAAAGTACGAACCATGTTAACAGGCAATGTGGCTAGCAACCTTTCATTATTATGATTCTTATTTCCACCTTCTCGCCTACCTTCTTGCAGTGCTAAGCTCTGTCTGCTATGGCCAGAAGAACCAAAATGCTCTGTCTGCCCCATTATGGATTTAAATTAAATAAATTAAAGACGTGATAATCTATTTATGTAATTTTAAGTACACGAGACTAAATATTTTACAGGTAGAAGCGAAAAATAATTAATTTTCAACATTAAATTACGATTTGTATGAACACAGATAGCGGTATCGAGCTTGTTATGTATTTAATTTAATTTCATACATATTTTAAAGCTAATTAATTAGGTAATTACTCGTTTCGTATGAACCCAATTTAATCCTCTGCGCCTCGTAAAATAACAGAAAATGAACCAAAAACATTTAACATTTTGTTTAAGCGGCTGTCTATGAATTAAGTCTTTTTTAACCACCGAGCGTGCCTATTTTTATCTGCCCCCGTGGCATGAGACCGGCGACAGCGTTTATCGAGCGCTATCATCTATTACTATCTCGCTCTATCTAATAATAACGAGCGGGATGGCACTAATCCGTCGTGCGATATAAACTTTATCTGGGTTTATCAACGGTGCCATGCTAGGGTATAACTAAATGAGACATTGTAGTACATCACAAAGTTGTCTTATTGTTTTTTTTTTACTCATAAGCCATGTTTAATTGAAATGGAATCTTACAGAGCAGCCAAGATTGCTTGAAAAAGATGGAGTTCTTACCAAAAGGACGTTGAAGATAGAAATTTTAATGTACTATTTAGGTATGATCAAATAGCTAAAAGATTCTGCATTGAATATGTCCAAATTGGAATTGAAAACTAAAAGGTATCTTTTTTTGGGTCAAAGCTCCAGCCGTTTGATTGACCGTGGGAGCGAAGTGTCGCGAGATTGGCCAAGTCTTGTCTGTCTGTTCGCGCCTACAGTTCGCATTTTTCAACCGATTTTGTCAAAAACTGGCACCCAAGTTACTTTATTTAATAAAAAATTGTCAATCACGATTTTTGGGGGAGAAAGAGGGGAGAAAAGGGTAGTATTATTTATCGATGTATTGACTTTGCTGTAGCGTTATTTTTTAATGGATTTAAATCAAATTTGAGAGGCACACGGACTTCATTCTTCACAAGATGTTACAAAAACATTTCCAAAAGGGGGAGTGGAGGGGGTAAACGTGGGGAAGTTCGCTGTAGTGTTATATATTGTCGGATTTCACTCAAATGGCTTCTCTTAGCCAGGTGAAAGAAGAAGGTGTCGCATATGCAATAACCGGCACTTTCTCTTGGCTAGCGAGGACTGCTGTTCTTATAGAACCGCTAAGGTGTGGAATTCCCTCCCCGCGTCGATGTTTCCCCATACATATAATTTAGGGATTTTCAAGGCAAGAGTGAATAGGCATTTTTTGAGTCTGCGTGTTACACCTTAGACTTCATCTTAGCTTCCAATCAGGCTAGATAAAAAAAAAACGACGGGTTGCACTCCGGGAGTGCCAGCAGAAGTGAAAACTTGAATATTAACGTTGTGCATTTTTGATATTTTGGAATGGTTAGGGAATAATTTTGCACGAATTGCTTTAATTATCAGTATAAAAGTACTATCATTTATGTGGTAGAATACAATATTTATTGATTGCGCTATCGTACACAAACATGACAATTTATATTACATTAAAAAGTGTCCTGACGCGAGTTTAACATTTTTTACCCATTACAAAAAAGTGTACAACGCCGCCAAAGAAGTTTTCACTTCAAAAAGGTTTGAGCTCTTCCGGGATTTGAACCTGGGACCTCTCACCCTAAGCGAAAGTCATACCCATAGGAGCCGGCTGACAGCCTAGTCGAAATTATAGTATAAATACCTCCTACGCCGCGCCGGCTGTCATTTCGTCTTACGAATTTTCGATCAGGATACGTGTCCTGACGCGAGTTTAACATTTTTTACCCATTACAAAAAATGTGCACAACGCCGCCAAAGAAGTTTTCTTTTCAAAAAAATAAAAAAATATCTGTATTTTTCCCTTATTATTTTGCATAAAAATACTTGCACTTTTTCATTAAAAAGCGCAATACAACTTAATGGCATAAGAGTGAAAAAAGAAAGCATAAACCAGCGGGTCTTAATAAAAACTTATTACAAGAAATTTTAATTTTGCGGAATGGAGCGAGTCGCTATCTTGTTACGAGAGAATTAACATTCTTTCGCTAAATGAGCTGCAAAGGTTGAAACTATCTCGCAACAGAATCCACTTTCAAACTTACTAACCAACAAATATTAAAATTGTTGCAGATTTCATGATCCCATAAGTTTGAAACAGATATGTTTTAGTTTCGATTAAGAAATAATTAGATACTTTTTTGCTGGGTCATTTTGTTAAATTTTGCGCAAATCGACGTCGGTAGGTGTAGTCATTCTTATTTGTTTCGTGCCGAAGATTAACTCATGTCTAATGAACATCATTTATAATTTTGTACCAATAGAGACGATTAGTACCTACCAATAGATTTATTATTATTTATTTATTTATATAGTGAAGAAAAAGTAAATTAAATGGTAGGTTTATATTACTACTATTATACCAAAGATAATGGAATAAGTAATGTAACAGATACCCAACGTCATGTAAACTATTGAAAGGCACGTAAATAGCAGACTTGTAGACTAAATACATAATAGTACTAACTACTTACATAGATGGCAGCACATAAATTACTATCAAATCTGCGAAAAGAAGGTAATATAGGTTCAAATAATAGATAAGTAAGTATTATTCGCCTCGCTGTGGGCGCGCGTGCGTGGCTCATCGAACGCAATCCTGAACGCGTTGGCTGAACGGTGGGACTCCCCTCTGGTGAGTCGCTGGATACAGCTTCACGCTCCTGTTGCTAACTACCAATATCTGTAGCATGGGAGTTTCATCGGCAGCTAATCTCAATGTGCAATCATTTTAAATTTCATTAATTACTAACCCTAGAATAAGTTTAGTGTTACTAACATAATATGGATGTATCTGTCTGAAATAAAAAATTATTATTATTATGTCGGTACGCTTTTCAGCCACGGGTCAATGGGGACCCGGTCCTTTGAGGCGTTCATGGGGCCAAAGCCAACATGAAGAGGCCTTTTAGTACCTTATTATCTAAAAATTGAGATGGCTGCATCTATGGAGGTCTATCCCTTAATATACCATTTATTATTATTATTCTCTTTATTTAATTTAAAGTTAGGCTAGGTTTTGGTATACATTTATAAAAAGTAAAATATAAAACATACTACAAAATATAAACATTTATTTATTATTATTATTATTAAAATTTAATTTCTGCTCCTACTTTGGTCTTAATGATCACTGCACAATTTTTTTTTGGTTTTGGTGTAGGATTTGAATTTGTGTGCTGCCATCTATGTAACCAGTTAGTACTAACATGTTTTTAGTCTACAAGTTTGTTATTTACGTTCCTATAGTTTGTATGATGTTGGCACTCACTGATAATACTGAACATTTACCAAACTCAGAATTGTTGGAGAATGTGGCTAGTATCGAAGTTTAGATTAACCTAAATTCTCACCTTTAGAATATGCAGCATCGATATCTCTCGCTTACAATTCACTGAGTTTCAAAGTAGTTAAAGGTGAGCGACCATGTAAAATACTAGTTTTAGTTGTAAGGTGTTCAGGAGCGGGTTAGTAATAAGAACAGGTGTACAATAAATGCACACACTCCAACCAAATACTTAATATTTGGAATTATTGGAGAACTTGGCTAGTGTCTTAAGTTTAGTTTACCTAAATTCTCACCTTTGGAATATGCATTGATATCTCTCGTTTTCAATTCACTGAGTTTCAAAGTAGATAAAGGTGAGCGACCTTGTAAAATACCAGTTATTTGTAAGCTGTTAAGATAGAAAGAAGCAATTTGTAATATTAGGTGTAAGGTACATGCAGATATTCGAACAAAATATTTAAAAATAATTACCTCTTGCGGGTCTACTGTAAGAAATTTCTTTAGAAATAAGTAGCACCCAAGTTTTATGTTTTCTTTTTTATAATTAAATATATTGTTTGTAAATTCGCAAGAGTACTTGAACCAATAAAAAAAAATGTTACAAGTGTTTCTATTCCAACGCACATGTGTTCGTGCCCTTTTAATTCGGCATGTAAGTGTTTTCATTACATTTTTTAAGGTACCTTTTTCCTAAGATAACACTTGTAGTCAGGTGCCGACCCATAGTTACCGCCAAGGTCAATGCTCCAGGGATCTACAAACATAATAAATGTATTGTCTCAAATTACGAGTATATAGGTACGGTGCGTGCAGAAATAAGTGAGAGCGTGCTATCTTTATAAATCCTTCGGGTCGGGTCTTGCAGCTGTGGCGTCTGTCTGCTTACAAGAACAAATAAAAAATTCAAGATATCTATATTACCATAGTATATTTATAATATCTCTTAATAATAGTCACTTTGTTTTGTTTTGCACAAATGTTGACGTCAAATCGTTACTTACAGCTAAGTTTACGCCGCTTCCTAGGCGCAAGTGCAGAAGAAGCGGCAACAAACTGCACTGCACGTTTTCTCCAAAGATGTCAACTAACAAACTTAAAACTTAAAATTAGTTATATGGATGGACTGTGATTACATTGTTTGTTATGTCATAATTAAATTGAATTATAAGAATTACGAAATTTAAAATAATGTCAATTTGTAAATTTAGTATGTACCAATGTACCTTAATTATGACATGTCTAAGTATACAAACCTTAAAGAGGGGCCCGCGCCAAGCTCAAGCCAGACTTTTTTGTCTTTAATATAGTCATCGGTCCTATAAGCCTTCTCACAAAGTACTTTCTTTTGAGCTTAAGCTTTGAATTTTCTGTCTGGCATCCCCAAAATGCCCAGTTAGGGATAAATACATAGTCTATATACTCGTATGTAATTTTTAGTACACGAGACTGAATATTTTACAGCCACAATGTCCATAGAACACACATACCGTCACGTTTATATTTCTCTAATAAGAGATGAAGTCGTGTGCAATGCCTCATCAGTGCACACTCTACATCTATTCTCTCGGCTATCAGTTTCATGTAGCTGTTGGGACTGTCTCGAATCCGCATTATCAGGGAAGCAGTTCTTTTTCTGATGATGGCTGCAAAACTGTCTACATGTGCAGCTGCAAACATCCCAGACACCCTCATATACGCCCTTTAGGATGCCCCTATAGGAACGAGGCAACCTCATCAGCATTAATCGTCATCCGAGCGTATTCCCTCATCCTCATCCATTCTCCTCCTCCTGCTTTTGTTTTTTTTTTGTTTTTTTGTGTTTTTGTTGCATCCTCAGCAGTAACGCTTGAGGTTACCTACTGGTTTTAAACCGTAACCTCATCAGCATTTTAAATGAATTATTATACTGGACCCGTAGGACATTGTAAGCCCGTCACGTGTAGTTGACCCACTGCAGGTGTAGAAAGATTGACAAAATGCCCTAAATAAAGTTTTATATCATCATCAGGTCTTTTAAGGTCTACACTGCAGGAGCACGACCCTCTTTGTACTACCAGAGTAGTCGAAGGATAAAGGGTTTGGCCTAAAGTTTTATATAAAGGGTCTAATTTCGTAAATCGAACAATTCCCCATTTAATTTTATTCGGAACCCTCAAACGCACCCGAAGACGCCAGATTCCCTTAAATCCGCACGTCTAGCTTGAATATTTGATCAATAAGGCTTTATATAAAATGTTGCTAGTAAAACGCCTTATATTTTTGTAAGAGCCGATAGGGGCTCAATGTAAGATTAGGTTTTTGGGGAAGCTTTTAATATTTACATTTTTTATGCTGGCAACTCCGTATGCTTAGGATATAAGGGGTTTCCGGAATAAGATTTTGCGAATGCATTTTTATGGAAAGCGGTACCTTCGGAAGCAAACGCTGTTTCATTCATGAAGCGATTTTTGCATTCTGTTTTATTTATCCGAATGACTCAGAAGGCGGGTTATGTTATTTGTTTTTGTGTTTTAGTAGATTTTTAGTAAGATTATATTTTTTAATAGGTACCATTTGGGCTTCTTTATCATGCCAATTATATATGTAGTTACTATTATATTTCAATTATCGAATTTTCTTACACTAACTTATAGGTACTATACATTTTGGATATTTTGGTGTAAGTATTTTTAAGTATGTATGTACATCCCTACGCCAGTAGAATATTTTATCCTAAGCGTAATTTTGAATTTGTTTTAGTTATAACTCTTTTACATTAACCTTCACGTTAACGTTTTAAAACGTGAACATTTTCATACCTTACGGGGTAGACAGAGCCAAAGGTAGCACGACTCAAAGCCATGTTGAGGATGCTTGATCACCTATATATTAATAGATTCCCTGTTTAAGTATCGTGTTTGTGGATGGCTTGCCGTACGGTATGGTAATGGAAGGTAGAGGTAAGGAGAGCCATCTCATATGGGAGAACAGTAACAAAAGTGTCCATCTGAAAGCAGTAAATAATAGTTCGAAATCCCACCAGAATAGCGCCTGTGTAGCAGAAGAGTAAGAATGAACAAATTCATGATGTACCGCATCCTAATTCTCTATTTTATGTTTAATTTGGAAAAGAGCGCTGTAACAAACCGGCAGTCTTTCTTTCTTTCTTAGCGTGCCTTCGAAAGCACGACAAATCTCGAGATATTAATTCCACTTATAATAACCCATTGGCGGCCATACGTGGGGGTGCTTAACACACTAAACGCTAGTAACTAATAATTAGTAAATTATTAATTGAAATATATATTTTGAAGTTTATTATTAAAATAGAGTATATATATATACCTATGTACTCTATTTTCTTACTTTGTACGTTCCTTTATTTGTATGTTGTGTACATGAATTTTGTAAATAAATAGGTACTAGTAAATAATTATTATGTCAATTTTGCTCCTACTTTGGCCTCACTTGTCTCTGCACCACCTGCCGGTTGACTGGTAGAAAAAGTTTTTGTAATAAAACGATCAACAAAATTTAGCGTTCAACAAAGATCTAAATTTTTTTTATAAAAGTGACTTTTGTTTGTTTTATTGGGTTCACAATTTGCAATATACTGTTCGTGTTTTTGAAAAATCACTGTTATTAAACTACTACAGTTTATTCCTCAAAAAAATTACATAAAAATCTTAAGAATTTTTTACAGAAACCCACAATAGCCAATACACGATTGAGCATTTTTGGCTCGATAGAAAAAAAACACAAACATACCTATATACTAGATACATATTTTTGTATAATTTTCATATAAAAAGGTGATTGTATAAAATAGTAATATGTATTATAAAGGCAAATTTAGAGGTATGTTTGTGATTTTTTTCTATCGAGCCAAAAATGCTCAATCGTGTTTTGGATATTGTTGGTGTCTGTAGAAAAGCCTTAAAATTCTTATGTAAAGTTTTTGAGGAATAAATTGTAGTAGTTTAATTACAGTGATTTTTAAAAACACTCACAGTTTTCTTGGCTCTGAACTAGCGGGGCCTTTATAAGAAAAAAATGAAACAGTCAAAAGAAAAAATAACAAATAGAACGAGAATGTAATAAAGCACCATCAATTAATGTCTGCTGAAATTTCGTAAGTAATTAAAAGTGCACTCCCATTGTTCATTTGCCAGCATTATTTTGTACGAGTACCGTAGAGTAGGGACGGAACAGAGTCGGCGGAATATGACGTTGACGGGTTTAAAATTTTGTCTTTGTTAAAATTATGAACTTAGGTACCTTTAGTGTAGAAAATCAAAAGTTTATCACAATTTGGAGTCTGGGGAGTTTATGTCGCTGAACGAACGTTAGATCATCTATCATATCTATACTTTCTGCAATGTTAATTCCTAAATGAATTACAAGAAAAAAAATAAGATACCTAGCTAGTAGTTTTCACCAGATATTAACTCACGATTAACTGTTTGAGAAAATCCCCATGTCTCGGTAACCCCTTGACTGATAAGGCTCATATCCGAACTTAAAAAAATCTATTTGTCACAAGGTACTTGAGTTATTGACAATCAAACACACAGGTACATACAGGTTGATTTAGCACGTTCTAGCAATATAAATCTTGGAATCAGAATCAGTAATGGAACATAAAACCGCAAGAAAAAAGTTTTTTTCCCCAATTTCTAATTGAAACTGGATATTTTTATTTGTTTATTAGTTCACCAACAGTTAATACAACAACACTTGGTTGCAAAGAACTTACAAATACAACTTCAATCTTATTGTTTAACCAATTAAAGTTAAACCCAGCATGCTTTGGGTAACAATCATATTTTAATTGCAGGCAGATAAGACGAGACAAACTCTAAATACAAAAAAAAAACCTTAACACTCCTACCGCTATAAATCTGTTGTTTGGGAGCCGCCAGCGGATCCCATTGATACGGGGAGTGTCAATAGAAGACAAAAAATATAATAGCAATAATAATCCAAATGTTAAAAAGTTCACAGATCTTCAAATATGGCACTACGAAATTTATTGACATATGATGAATATCGGCCAGTCCACTGATCCCATTATATAGTATCTATGAATAACCTACAATACATTTGATTTTCATTATAAAACAAGGTAGGTACTGTCAAGAGTTTTTTTTATTTACCTGAAATAGTACTTTTTTTGATAGACTTACTTGTACTTTACGTGATTTATAGTAAGCCTATCTTTAATTGCCTGTGCCTACACACGTCGCTTGTACAAATAGACTCGGAGAACTTTCTTGATCGTTCAAGTATTTCGGCAGTTGATTTATCAGATGTGTTTTTTTTTACACGCCGACTCTGCTTAATAGTGTTACACTGTGCAGATTACGTTTGGATCGATGGCTCGCTCACGTACCTGGCTGTCGATGCTTCATGGACAATTTACGTTGGTCCGCTGCCCCCACATACACGGCACGACACGTATGCTTTTCTATTCTGCAAATAATATACAACGTAGGTACACAGCTCGTCTGCGGCTACTGTGCAATAAAATGGGGATTTTAGATGGAGCAGGTATTTCGTTGTTCGCCCGGTGAGGAAAAATATGCAGGTATGGATCGTTATAACTAGTCCTTTCATTCAATAGGTTTTAGCCTCGTAATCAAAAGGAATTTTGACGAAATGCTGTTAAAGTATGAAGGTTTGTAACGATGATGCATGCCACCTTGCCGTGTGGTTACCGGTGGAGTAGAATAGGACCACTCCAATTCTTCCCGTGAATGTCGTAGAAGGCGACTTAGGAAAAACTTTAAAACATCAGTGAGATGTCTTCAATCTGTCTGGCTAGCGTGGAGAGTGTAGGCCAAATTTTCTGGCTGCTCTGGCCAAGTATGGCTCTAGTAGTACAGAGAAGGTCGTGCTCCTGCAGTGGAGACTCAAAAAAAGACCAATGATGATGTTGATGATGCCTTATACTTCTCTTATATATACTAAAGTCGTGAGTCGTATATAAGAGAAGTTGCCGTTAAGAGAGATTGCCGTTTAGCGAAGGTGCCTTTTAGCGAATGCAGGATATTAATGTTGCATATCCCAATCTATACCCATAACCCCGTACACCAACCTATCCACAAACACGATAAAATTATCGTTAAACTCGATAACAGCAAGGCTTTAGCGGTCAGCGGTCGCCAGCTTGAATTTTAACTGTCCGAAGTTAGCATCGTGTGGCGGTAAGATAACAACTGGGGTTATTCTGGAGTTAAGTCCTATTGGGTCACAAACACAAAAATAACATGAGGAATAAAGACTCCTTCTTTCGTAAATATATTTTATTTTCAATTTTCTCTATCGCGAGTCATATTTTTATCTACTCTTAGGACGCGTATATCATTTAGGAATAACAGTTAAAAGTTTATTAAAACAATAGAACAATAGGTATATTTTACTAATATTAATTTTAATTCGGTATTTGACTAATTTTTTTTTATTATTAATATCAAAAAGTAACAAACAAGAAACCGAAAACAAAAAGCTTTTTTTTATCCGCTCAAAAATAAGTAATTTACCATCATCATCATCCAGGTCAATTTTATTTATTTTTAAAAGTTATTGTTCCACAATCAAATTGTCTTACAATTGGCGGACTTAACGCTAAAAGCGTTCTGTCCCGGTTGACTGAACCATAGGGATAAACAGATAATTTTAGTCTCCACTGCAGGAGCACGACCCTATCTGAACTACCGAAACCATATATAAGCCAGAGCAGTCAAAGGATTTATCCTACACTAAGTTATAAGCTTTTAAAATCTCTTGGAAAGGGAAACTGTATTGTAAAAGAAAAAGGATACACGTATAGAAATGTGACGTCATTGTTTGTAGAGGTTTCGCGCGTACGAAAGAGATAGCGAGATGTCTCCACCACGCTCGCACATTTTATTCATACATATATATATTTTAAAAGCTTATTACTGCTTCATTTAATAACCAATTTTCTTGCTGATTTCATAAAAAAGATTTCCTTATATTGTTAATTATTGTTTCGCAAAAATATTGTACAACATTAAACACAGACAAATACCCAATTGTCCGTAGTTTAGGCACAGAATACATAAGAGTCAAAGTTTAGGTGCAGGAATTAAATCTATTAAAAGTATGTTTATCATGTTAAAATGTGGCAAACTTATGCTTGACACATATTTGTTCTTATCATCTCATTTGTTTGAAATTGTATTGTGTTGAAATTACGATTAGTTATTAGAATAGGGAACAGTAGGAAGGGATCTGTTGAGAACACTCTGGAACAGTTATGTGGCTTAAAGTTAACAGTTGGAAGGCGGCGTAAGCTATGTTTATGAGAGTGTAGGCCAAATCCTCTGACTGCTCTGGCTCTGGTAGTACAGAGAAGGTCGTGCTCCTGCAGTGGAGACTAAGAAAGACCTGATGATGATGAATATGTTCTTGTCTTTTTTATGATAGAGGAAATGGAAAAGACTCACACGCTGTCCCGACTCCACGTAAAGTAGGATAAGGTGAGGAAGAAGAAGATTGGGCTTATCTTTTTGCATACGAATCTCATGAATCATCGATTGAAGATACTAATTGTCCAAGAAGACAATTAGTATTAGCACTAGCATTTCGATTATACAAAATGGAAGGGACATACCCGTAATAAATCGAACCACAGGCTGTACTAGATGACTTAAGGGTTAACTGGAGGGACGAAATCCCATACAAACGTACTTTCGTTTTAATTTCGAAACCATAAAACTCATCGTATTCAATTTTTTTACAAGCATTAAGATGATAAATATCTAGATCTGTAATTAGTTTTGGTTCGAAAATAATAAACAAAAAAAAAGTTATAGCAACTTAAAATTTGCCTTTTTTATCGACGAAATCGAGTAATATTTAGACGCCTATTACACTTATAATTATATTTTCGATCCTTATGGAAACTAATTATACGACTAGAGTGAAGACTCTAAATTCCAAATAATTTAGTTTTATTTGGGTATGTATCGTATTTATCGAAATAAACGAAAACTACGAAAACTACGATTCATGGCCTATAACGGCCCGTTTCGCTGGCGTTCAGTGCACTCTCTTTGTCGTACGCGGGGTCACATGCGGGGGTCGGGACGGAGCTACATTTTTTAGCGCCCTTTCTCTTTCTCGACGAAATAGCACGACGAAGCGCGTCGGTAGGCAACTCGCTGTGGAGTTCGCCCGCGCCTCCAGTACCACCTTAAGTATAATTTCCCATAAAAATCGCCCGGGCGGCCGCGCACTTTTGTATGGAAATGTCAAAAATTATTTTAGTTTTTTCGCTATCATTTTAATTTTATTAGACTATAATGGTCTAGTGTAGACCGTGGTTTGATTTATTACGGGTATGTCCCTTCCACGTTGTATAGATTTTTTAGATTCAAAAAAATGTATAAAGTCGAGAAAAAGAAAATTCTGTTTTAAATAATGCATTACGACTAACTTGTCTTGGAATTTTATTAGCAATTCGCTGTGAAATGTTTGAAATCTGAGCTTTAATGGCTTAAAAGGACATCAGCATTTAAGTTTTTGGGCAAAGGTGACGAAGGGCAGACGTTTCGACAACCTTTAAGCCGAGCATTAATTATAATGAAAAATATTAAAGTAATCCAAGTGAGCCAAGAAACACACCAAAATATGGATAAATCCCTATCGGATTCGGAAACCTTAGCTGATAATAATACTCCTCCAAATAAATATGTCTCCCTCAGGAATAAGAGAAAAAGGGAAGATGATGTTTCTCAGGAATTTAGGAAATTTAAAGAGGAAATGAGATGCATGATGATGTCATTATTTGACGAACAAAATAAGGGATTAAAACACACATTACAGGAGATAAAAGAAACAAGTAATAATATCAAGGACTCAATTGAATTCCTTACTGCGCAAAATGAGGAGCTAAAAGGAAGGGTACACAAATTGGAAGAGGAAAAAAAGGAGGACAAAAAATACATAACAATTCTAGAGGAGAGACTGGAAAACGTACAATTGGACATTCGTAAATCAAATTTTGAAATTAAAAATGCCCCTAAAAAACCTAAGGAGACAAAGGAGGACTTGATTAATATGACACTGCAGCTCTCGAGCACAATAGGCTCTCAACTTAAAAGGGAGGATATAACAGATATATTTAGAGTGCCCTCTAAAGGAAACGGGTCGCAAAACACCCCGATAGTCGTTGAAACCTCATCGGTTATGGTAAAATCAGAAGTGCTAAGACAATGCAAGGCATACAGCGTCATACAAAAGTCCAAGCTCCGTGCTAAACACTTAGGATGGCGGGTACAAGAAGAAACACCAATATTTGTCAATGAGCAGCTTACAGGTAAAGCGGCCCGTCTCTTCTTCTTAGCACGCGACCTCGTTAAAAGTAATCTTTATAAATTTTGTTGGACATCTATGGGACGAGTGTATGTAAGGAAAAATGAAGAAAAAGACTCACCCTATATACATATTAAAAGTGAAAGACAAATTCAGGAACTGATTGAAAAGAAATGACTATACTGTGTAAAGTGCCTCGGTATATGGTCAGCCTCACTACGTAGTGTGTCTGAAGAGGAAAGTTTTTCATATGGTTATGTTATTTTTATGTACCTATTTGGACTGATATACATAACTAATCATAAGCATTTTAGTATAATATTAGTGCAAAATTTTGGCTATTCTTTCATTAACTTTATAACATACTTGATTGATCTTTCATGTGGCAATGTCATGCTTATGCACTTAGTAGACACTGTAATCTATTATATTTCTTTTGGTGTTAAAATACTAAAGCATTACTGTTGCTCTATTTTTAACTTAATAATATATCTGAGATATGTAAACAAACCACACACTCACACACTCTCATATACACATACAAACAAATTACACTCCACACACACTACACACATACTACACATACTGGTGGTAGTGATACTCTGTATATTTAAGTACAAACGAGTATATTTTTATCTATATACACATATACCTAACAAAATAAACTATGGATAGTACACTTTACACTCTAAACGAAGTTGATGAGATTGAAACTGCTTCTTCTATTCGATGTGATATTAAGCATCTTGCTCAGAACATTGATCTAACTGCAGGTGACATGACTATTATAACACAAAATATCAGAACCATATATAATAACCTTGACGATTTTCAGATACTATTAAATCAATTTAACTTCAGCCCCGATATCTTGGCACTCACAGAATGCAGAATTAACCCTTGTAAACCTACACCTTCGTTACAAAACTATACTTCTTCCACTACCACAAATAATATGAATCAAAATGACGGAGTTGTGGTTTACGTGAGAAAAGAAATAGATGCTGAGGTGGAGGAGATTAAATTAGTACAAGCTACTTGTTTACAAATTAAAATCTTAGATACTATTATCCTAGCTATTTATCGCTCACCTTCTAACCATAATGCAAAAAACTTTCTTGATTCTCTTAGCCAACACTTGTATTCTATCGGAGCGTCTAAAAATATAATAGTTACTGGCGACATTAACATCAACCTATTATCCAGAGAAAAAGAAACAATAAATGAACGTAGAAATAGGGAAAATTATCTAAATATAACAGCTTCACATGGGTTGCTACCAGGACATACCTTACCAACAAGGCTCCTCGGTTGTTTAGACCATTTCATGTTAAAAATACAACCTAACAACACATCGGCACGCATAGCTGTTATAAATACCACGATTACTGACCATGATACCGTATTTTTAAGCCTTGAAAATTTGGAAAAGAAAATTACCAATAACAGACAAATCGAGACTATTAACTATGAAAAAGCGCTCTCTATCACTAAAAATAAAAACTTCATGTGTTTGCTGATGAGCGATGATCCCGAATTTGTTATTGAAAAACTCAGTGCAGAGCTGAACGACGCGCTTAATCAAAGTAAAACTACTAGACGTGTCTCTGGTAGGAAACAACCCACAAGGCCATGGATTACGCCTGGCATCATTAGATGTATTAATAACAGAAACGATATGCAGTTAAAACTAAGGTCCGACCCGCATAATGAAACACTTAAAATCACCTACAAAAGATACCGAAATTTTTGTAACAACCTAATAAAGAAACTAAAGCGTAAATATCAAAGAAATGATTTAGAGAAATCAAACAAAAACCCTAAGGCGCTCTGGAAGTCAGTTAATAAAATTACAAACTTTAAAAGTACTAAATCAACTAACATTGAGCTATTAAAATTAGGTACAACGCAGAATACCTCGGTTAACTCTGTTAATGAGCATTTTGCTAATGTAGGACAAAATCTGGCAAAAAAGATTGCACCTGTCTCAGAACCAACCAATCTAGACCAACATAGAGTTGAAAACAGCCCTCCGTTAACATCATTTGTTTTGATGGATACTGACCCGCAAGAGGTACTCGACATCATTTCCAATCTTAAACCTGACAGCGCCCCTGGTGCTGATAACCTGCCCACTCGATTTATTATACAGATAAAAGAGATAATTGCCCCCGTAATTAGTCATCTTGTGAATCTCTGTTTTCAACAGGGAAAATTTCCTGACCCTCTAAAGCTAGCCTTAGTTACACCTGTGTACAAGAGTGGAGAGAAAACAGATCCTAACAACTACAGGCCCATTTCTGTTTTGACGGTGTTTTCTAAAATTATTGAAAAACTGATAAATATTCGTCTACTAAATTACCTCAACAATCTCAATATCTTATCGAATGCACAATACGGCTTTAGACAAGGAAGATCTACTGAAGATGCTATAATAACGTTAACAACTAAAATTACTAAGCTACTAGACAATGGGATAAAGTGCGCTACAGTGTTCTTGGACCTCAGTAAGGCATTTGATACTGTTTTTCTCCCCACTCTATTAAAAAAACTAGAAAAAATCGGAATAAGAGGTATTCCCTTAAAACTCTTTGGCGAATACTTATATGGGCGAAGACAGAGAGTTCGCATAGGAGACTGTGTAAGCGAAGACAAGGAAATCACACATGGAGTACCGCAGGGAAGTGTGCTGGGCCCAACCCTGTTCCTTGTGTATATTAATGACCTTACTAACCTGGAATTGGAGGGTGGAAGTATCATTTCGTATGCTGATGATACTGCCATTGTATTTGAGGGTTCCACATGGGATGAGGTTTTTAACAAAGCCAATAGGGGGCTCGATAGAGTCTCACTTTGGTTAAGATCCAATTTGCTCTCGTTGAACACCGCAAAGACAAAGTACATATGCCATTATATAACTAAAAAGACACAACCTACTCCAAATTATAATCTTAAAGCTCATATGTGTGATGGAGAGAACTTTGCCTACTGTAACTGTTCGACACTGGAGAGGGTGGAATCCATCAAATACCTTGGGGTCATACTTGACCAGCGACTATGCTGGCACCCACACATTGAGCACGTCAATAAAAGGGTTAGAAAGCTTATTTGGATGTTCAAATTACTCAGACACGTAGCTTCACAAAAATTACTAAAACAAATCTACACCGCCTTGGCACAGTCCATAATTACTTACTCCATTTCTGCTTGGGGTGGAGCTACAAAAACTAAATTTCTAGAGGTGGAAAGGGGCCAGAGATACTTGTTAAAAATAATGTTCTTCAAAAAACTAAGATATCCTACTAAGGAACTTTATGAACTCTGTAAACTTCTTTCAGTTAGGAAATTATTCATTTTGTCAGCAGCCTTGAGATTACACAAAACAATACCCTACAACCCCAAACAACAAACTGCTAGGAGGAGGCCCAAGGTCGCTTCTATTCATCAAAGCAATACAGAGTTTGCTAAAAGACAATACTATATAATATCGGCATATATATATAATAATCTAAATGAACAACTAGATATTCATAAACTCAGAAAATATAAATGTAAGACCTTAATAACTGAATGGCTGTTACCTTTAGACTATGATGAGACAGAAAAACTCATTATTAACCAAAATAAAGTGACCTAATATATAAGATAATATACTCAATGGAGGCCACAAATAACTGACGACAGTTCATAATTTTATGTGTAGTCTGTTTGTGGTCTCTGATCCCAAGATTCTATCGTAGGGTTGAGAACTACATAACCTATTTCTTATTTATTATAATTTCTCACTCACCACCAGGAATGAGTAATGATTACCACACACACACACAATACATAAATCCTCACAAACACACTCTCTCACACTCACATGCACACCCTCACACACACGCACACACACACACGTACACACCCACTCACGCATCTACACATCTTCACTTATCACACAACACAACATACACTCATGTCAATAGAAATAAGAATATATTTAAAGTTATAAAATATATTTGTAAACTAGGCCTATGTTAATACTAAGTGTTTGGAAGAGCGGGTCCCCCTGCCACAGGCTTTTTCAAAGCTTACTAGGTGGGTCCCAGAAATTTGTATTGTAAAACTACTGGCTTGAAATAAAGATTTTTTATATTATATTTTTTTTTTTTTAATTGGATGTTTTACCTGAAACGAAAAATTTAAGCACAAACATCTTAGTTGAGATATATAAAGAAAACTAATTACTTGTTAGTATTTAATCGACTTTCTGCCATTTCATTTGATTACAGGTGGTGGCCTCAATTCGACTGCCTCCGAGATCCAGTGGTCAAGGCGTTAGCCTTGTGATCTGGAGGTCGTGGGTTCAAATCCCACTGGGAAGCATACTTGTAAAAAGTGATTTCCAGTCTGGTTAGGATATCGCAGGCTTGAGTCACCTGATTATCCGAAAAGAAAGATGATACCGTGCTTCGGAAGGCACGTAAAGTTATTGATCCCGTACTAGAGTCCTGAAATTAGAGAGATCGCGAGTCGAACGTCGATGACAGTAGCTTAGGCTCGTGGTAAATGGCATTCATTGAGAGCCTATTCCCAGCAGTGGGAGACCGAAGGATTCGGATTATGATGTTTTCATTTAATTTACATTTGATTAAAACAAATAAAGAGATAAATAAATTTGGAAATAAATACCCGTGTGGTTCCGGCTACCCGTGTGGTTCCGGGAATACTCGTAGGACCACTCCATCTCTTCCTGTAGATGTCGTAAGAGGCGACTAAAGGACTATAAGCACAAATATCTCGTGCTACAATTGCATACCCAAGAAGGGTTAACGTTCGGGCGGCAGCCGTTTGTAAAACTTTTCGCACAAATACATACAGGGTTGACGTCAGGCAAGCGGCCGGTCGTAAAACTATAGCCAAATTAATAAAACTGTTCCGGCTATTTCTTCTCCATTTTGCAAGGTCTTTGACATCCTTGGGTGACCATGGACATGCATGTTATATTTAGAAAAGAAAAAGCGGGAAAGCGCACCCTGGGCTCCGAAGCAACACAGCTGAGGATGCAACCGGGAATGCGCTTAGACGAAGAAGAAGAAGAAATAAAGAGATAAATAAATAAAGAAGATTGAAAATAATAAACATTACAATTTATTATTTATTAGAAGTAGTTAATCATATTTTCTCTACTAATTAATTAAAAACCGTCGCATCTGAACGTCCGACTTATTCTTCATTGTTCTCAATTGTCCAGTTCAGTTAACTGACACTTTTTTATTAATTATCCTTTTTTATAAAATGCACAAAATTAATTAGACAATGTTAATTAGATTATGAACAAGTAATTATTAAAAAAATATTTTGTAAAACAAGTATTTATTTACAAGACGAATCAATTGAGCCCAAACTCAGTGGGGTTATGTTATTTTGTCACATAGATGCCGTAGCCACCTTTCGGCGTCATCATGATATTAGGTCATGATACCTTAATATTGCATTGTCATCCAACTTACATAATTATGTAAAGTTTTAACTCGATCAATTCAATTCAATTCAAAATATCTTTGTTATCATAGGATATTTACAATATCTCTTAATAATAGTCACTTTGTTTTGTTTTGCACAAATGTTGACGTCAATCGTTACTTACAGCTAAGTTTACGCCGCTTCCTAGGCGCAAGTGCAGAAGAAGCGGCAACAAACTGCACTGCACGTTTTCTCCAAAGACGTCAACTAACAAACTTTAAACCTAAAATTAGTATTGAGACTTATTAGGACTGACATTACATTGTTTGTTATGTCATAATTAAATTGAATTATAAGAATTACTTTAAAATAATGTCAATTTTTAAATTTAGTATGTACCAATGTACCTTAATTATGACATGTCTAAGTATACAAACCTTTAAGAGGGACTCGCGCCAAGCTCAAGCCAGACCTTTTTGTCTTTAAGATAGTCATCGGTGCTATAATAAGCCTTCTCACAAAGTACTTTCTTTACATAAGCTTTGAATTCGCTTTAGCTTTGAATTTGATCGAATAGGAAGTGGGTCTAATTTAGCTTGCAAGATTTGATTACGGACACACATACAACGGGACAGGTGAAACTAATTAAAAGATTGTAAAAAAGAGAAAATATTTATACACAAACTTATGTGTGAAATAAATTCCCTCCATTTCGAAACAGAGCTCTTAATTACAAAAATCCCACAAGAGCTGTCCCGGGATTTACTAGTATTCACATTTCATTACTTATTCAGGCAGGTGGTGGATGGGAAACCGAATTAGTATTCGTTCGCTAACCGCTCTTCACTCCTGGTAATATTTTGAAACTAGTAATGTCACGGTGTAATGTACAGGTGTAATGTGTTTAGTTTTTTTTAACCAGAACTTTTATTTAGTAATTACCTCATTGATGGACCACTGAAAAAATTAGACTCTAACTAAGATACATTTTCTCTTAGTTGACATTAAAATAATTGTTATAGATAACTATTTAATTATTCTAAACAAGGTGGCTTAGTTGCTAGAACAAATTCATTATATTCAAATCAATAAATACTCGTAATTATTAATATTAATATTGTTCATTTTAATCAAAGTCTTGGTTATTGCGTAATTTTTTTATATTTCTTGTTAAATTCTATTAATTCGCCTTGGTACATTGAATATTTAGGTTTGTTCATTGTAACAAGCAACTTGACTATATGATTAAACAAATACATTACATAATAGATGGAACTATGATAATTTAACTAAGTCCTCGTAGCTGCAGTAGTCAAGATCTATGTAGGCTCATATACAATCAAGTTATGTGAAAACACTAAACAAGATGTTTCTTGAACCAAATTTTTTTTTTCAGTGTAAGCCAGACACAATAGAAATAATAATTGATTACGTCTATAGGCGTCTTACTGTCCTTTAATGTGTTAATAATAAAAAAAAGTTTTTTTTTTATTCGGGTAATTATATACACTAGCATCCAGAAAAACTGTTTATCTAATAAACAGTCTTAGAAATACCAACTTTACATTATACATATTATATCTAGTACTGAATTCAGGTAATTAATTATTTCATGAATTTGGAAATAAAATTTGGGTTTTATATATAAATATCACATCTAAACAACAGTTAACACTCACCAGCAATCATTTATTAAAGTCTACATTTTAAATCAATAAGAGTTAATATACCTACCGAGCAATTTTATCAACCACTAGTCAACATTTCAAATTTTAAGAAAAAGCTTGCGAGTAGTCGTAGTTCAATCTATTAATTTGCCAGCTAATCCTTTGCCAATAGGTTGGTACATCGTAATGCAGACAAACCGCACAGCTTAGCTATACCGTAGCTGAGTTTATAGCCGAGTTGCAGGCTTCACTGCACCGCTTTTAGTTTGCCAATTTTGTTAGCCCCGGGCACCGGCGATATTGGGATGACTGTACTCTGTTTAGATACAAAATAACATGGTAATACGTTTTAGTAGTTACAAGTAACGTGAACGGATTTGTTATTACTGTCTGGAGTGCTATTTTTCATTGATCCCAGATAACGAAACACAAAGCGTTTAGTTTTCCAGCGCACCGCTCGCGTTCTGTTCTGACGCATTACAACAAATTTTTGAAACCGTTGTGTCAGCGAAAATTAGGTAATATTGTTTCAGGCAGAAAATATTATAAATTTGTCAATGGTTCTCTAAACATTTAAACATAAATAAAAAAGCAGCGTGAAAGGGAACGTATCTTCTATTAGAAATAACTGGAAATAACACGAAGGTTTCTTTGACATTTGTACGCCATAAATGTCAAAATTACGAGTGGTAAATATCCCTTATCTCAGGTAAACACCACTCGTGTAAATCCTTCGCGTAATAAGACCGATTAAAAAATGCGCAAACCTTCGTAACGTGCCTAACGATTTTTTTTTAATTTAGATAAACTCTCAATTATATCATATCCCATATCTCTGGATAAACTAGTAGTTCGCCGCAAATTTTAATGCCCAACGAACTTGAAAATTCTATTGATATTTCCTACATGCCTACCAAATTTCATCAAAATCAGACCATTAGTTCGGCAGTTATCGCGGAACAAACATACATACATACAAACAATGTGTTTTCGCCCCAACTTGAATTGCTATGGATCGAACCCAGAACCTCCGGAGTGGCGGACTAGCGTGTTAACCATTACGCCACTGAAGTCGTCAAAGATATTTAAACAAACTCAATAAGAAGAAGACAGTTGCACTGATACCATGACTGCCTCCGCGGTCCAGTGGTCAAGGCGTTTTCCTTGTGATTCGGAGGTCATAGGTTCAAATCCCACTGGGAAGCATACTTTGTGAAAAGTTGTTTCCAGTCTGTTTAGGATATTGCAGGGTTGAATCACCTGATTATCCGAAAAGAAAAATGGTTGTGTGCTTCGGAAGGCATGTGAAGCCGTTGGTCCCGAACGCCATCTAGCGTTTGTACCTATCCTAAGATTGGTTCTGGTCTACCCTTTAGGTTGCGGAGGTCAGACGGCAGTCACTCTGTGTAAAAACCAGTAACTTCGTCAAATCACCTAGGTTAGGTAGCGGACCCCGGGCTCTGAAGCGTACCGCTGACGATGTAACCGGGAATACGCTCGGATGATGATGATGAGTTGCTCTGATACCATATGACCACTATTTTGCGCCAGGTTTAGAACCATGTACGTGCAGGCTTGATGTCTCCACAAATGTGTCGTATAGTTTTGATCACAATCAGCATCGCAGTAAACAAGCCCGGACGCAATTAGGAGAGCCCCGGTAGTGTCTGGCTGCGCTCCAAGCGTCCTGCCTTTTACTGCCAATTTTGCGCCAAAACAACTTAAATAATGTGTTTTTTCTGCGGCGGTGGGGCGCTCAACAGCACATTGTTAAAGTTTCGGTTATAAACATTCTGACGTATTTTTTGCTAGCCAAAAGCATGTTAGTTGCATCCAACATGCTAAGGATATACGCTACATAGAAGCTCTTTCCGGTCTCACATTTCTCTCTTCTCTCTCAAGCTCTTATCTTAGTCCGTTCCCGGTTGCATACTTTAACTGGAAACAGACTAAGAGGTTAAAATTAGTCCTCAAAGTTGCTACAGAATTTATAAAGATTTTATGATAAAGAAAAGCATAAAAGCAGTCATAAAGAACAACACATTGCTATATGTTACACGGGTGACATGTTTCGACCTCATCCGGAGTTCGTCATCAGGCGAATATCTCACGTTAGTTTTACAACAAAAAAAAAACAACATATTGCATAAAATTTAGAGCCTCCACAACGGTTATAGTGTCGTTATAGTTTTGATCACAATCAGCATCGCAATAAACAAGCCCGGACGCAATTAGGAGAGCCCCCGATGGTGTCTGGCTGCTCTCCAAGCATCCTGCCACTACCTTTTACTACCAATTTTGCGCCAAAACAACTTGAATGATGTGTTTTTTCGACGGCGTTCACCAATGTACTGTTAGAAAAGTCATGTGTATTTTATGATAAAAGCTTCGGGAGACGGAATAAAAGAATTACAACATTTCAAAATGTTGATAAAATAACAACAAATTAATAGGTAATAAAAACTTTATTTGTTATTAAAGAAAGGCTCAATTTGAAATTCAAAATTCGAGTGTTTATTTAGTAGTCAGACCTTTGCAAAGGCCGCAACGGCCTTTTAAATGTCTATACGTTTTTTATACATCACTTTCACTTGTAATATTTATTTATATTTAAATTAATTATTTTAAAGAAAAGCTACCGATACTAGCACTTCGCAACGAAAACGAAGAAATGCCAAGAGAAACTCATTTACATAGTATTGAACAATACCGACATTAAACCGTCTAGTTTTTTGTTTAATACTTATCATTCGATACATCAGTCATATACTTATGAAAAACTATAGGATATGCTACAAACAGTGA
Source organism: Acrobasis repandana (assembly GCA_963576875.1). Classification (NCBI taxonomy): domain Eukaryota; kingdom Metazoa; phylum Arthropoda; class Insecta; order Lepidoptera; family Pyralidae; genus Acrobasis; species Acrobasis repandana. Next base: position 4,542,522 of record OY756223.1, on the reverse strand, counting down.
AATGATCTGGATTGCAAGCCGAAACTAGACGCAATTAGGATCGAGCGGACAGCAGCGGTCTGGCCGACATCCAACCATCTAGTCTGGCTGCTGCCCTGTTGTTACTAAAGCATTGTGTTCACTAACAACATTTGATGTGTAGTACATTAATTATAATTATCTTAATGCTATAAATCGTAAAATGATCTGAATTGCACACAAAAACTAGATGCAATTAGGATCGAGCGGAGAGCAGCGGTCTGGCTGCTATCCAACCTTCTAGTCTGCCTGCTACCCTGTAGTCACTAAACCATTGTGTTCACTAACAACATTTGATGTATATTACATCAATTATTATCTTCATGCTACAAACCGTGAAATTATCTGGATTGCACGCCGAAACTAGACGCCATTAGGATCGAGCGGACAGCAGCGGTCTGGCCGACATCCAACGTTGCACCAATACCAGACGAGTCTGGGTGCAACACTGTTAAATTATTAGTTTGCAAGGCAACATTTAATTCGCAGATCATGAATGCATAGTGTTAGGTATACTTTTATTTTTATTTTAACACTCTTTATTGTTTTAAAGTAAAACATACTTTTAACAAATGGCGGACTTAATGCTAAGAGCATTTTCTCCCAGTCAACCATAAGGATAAACAGAGAAATAATTTGTTCGGCGCAAAAAGCAAAATTAATCAATTATGACTACCAGTGTAATAAATACTTCATATAAAATATTAAGAACATATACATAAAACATTACATTACTACAAACTATATAATATATATCAGAATAAATATCTACTTATACAATACGTACCATTATATTATACCAACATATATAATTACAAATATAATAAATTTTAAGAACTTAATGATGATGACTTTACGGAGAAAGGGAGTTCAAAAGATGTGCGTGAACTTTCCTTTTAAAAGAGAATTTGGTAGAAATTTCTCTGATGTCAACGGGTAAAGCATTCCAGAGCCGTGAAGCTTGGAGAGAAAAGGAGTTAGACATAAAATTTGTCCGGAAAAGACTTTTCTCTTTGCTACAACTGTATCACGTAAACAGAGCCCGGTTGTGGGCGTGAAAGTGTAAAAAGGAATCAAAATAGTGATAGGTTGCTAGCCGCGTATACAGAGCCCGTTGTGTAAAAGTGTAAAAAGGAATCAAAATAGTGATGGGTTGCTAGCCGCGTATACAGAGCCCGTTGTGGGTGTAAAAGTGTAAAAAGGAATCAAAATAGTGATAGGTTGCTAGCCGCGTATACAGAGCCCGTTGTGGGTGTAAAAGTGTAAAAAGGAATCAGAATAGTGATGGGTTGCTAGCCGCGTATACAGAGCCCGTTGTGGGTGTAAAAGTGTAAAAAGGAATGAAAATAGTGATAGGTTGCTAGCCGCGTATACAGAGCCCGTTGTGGGTGTAAAATTGTAAAAAGGAATCAAAATAGTGATGGGTTGCTAGCCGCATCGCAGATTGACATAATTCAGATTCACACCCAGTCCTTCAATCGGCTGTGCTGGCAGCACCCCTGCATCCCCTTCGATCATATCATCTCCAAAGAAATTACAAGCGTTGAAAATTTTTGTTACGTTGATTCAATATTTTTTTTACATATATACATACTATCACGCCTATTTCCCACAGGGGTAGGCAGAGACTATGGACCCCCACTTGTTATGATCCTCACAGACCTCTTTCGCTTCATCTACACTCATCAGCCTCTTCATACATTATTTTTTTTAAACCATAAATACTCGTTTCATGCAGTCAAATTCGACAAGTGGTCACCGATGAATACTAATTCGGCGGTATCCCACCGCCTGCTTAAATAAGTACTGAAATGTGAAATATTAAGTTTGTTTAGCTTGTGTTTCCTAAGTCGTCATCTACGACATCCTCTGAAAGACTTGGAGTGGTTCTATTCTACTCTGCCGGAAACCACACGGTATCTAAATGTATCCTAAAACTAATAAAAAACTTGTCGTTACCTACCTACGATGAAAAAGTTTTATTTTATTAGTAACGGTGTGTGAAATCCAATTAAAAGTGATCGAGAAGTTGTGCTATCACCGGTTCTCCACAATTTTTCCAATACCACTCGTGTAGTTGACTGGATTTTTCCATTACACAAATTGTTTTTGAAGCTACTCGTACGAGTACGTGTGCCATTGTTATTTTGACGTAGTGTTATAAAAGTATCTATGTAGATTTATAAACTCCATGTTAGTTTGGGGACGAGGAACGGGAAGACCAATGATTAAGGTTTTCCAAAAAGTTGACTAATGGTTAGGAGTAAGGTCCTACCAAGACATAAAAAAGATGGCAGAGAGAAGAGAGGAATGAAGGCATCTCCATTTAACTCCACCGACAAGAGCAAGCTGTTAAGATTTTTATTTATTAATGTATTTAGAGAAACAAACAGGCTTAAATATTTCAAATAGGATCTTCGATCATAGGATTATGATTTATAAATTAAACATTGCCCAAAACGTTTTTACTGCTAGCTTATTCCTATGAAGACATTCAGAGTTAGTTAGTATTAATAGTTAAAAGAAGTTAGAAGTTAAAAGAAGAAGTTGGTTTGGGATAAAAAAGTGGCCTATAGGTCTTGCAGCCCAAAAATGCAAAATGCTCTGTCTGCTCCATTAGGGATAAAGACGTGATAGTGTCTGTATGTTTGTAGATTTTGTGGCTAACCCAGTTTATATTTGACGACTCACAGTGACTTCATTTCTACAAACTTTTATTCTGTATGTGTATATGTTTGTATGTCGGCACAGAAGACAGTAAGAGTATACAGAACGGTTTCCTAAGGTCTCGCGCAATATGCGTCCTCGTTCCCTGTCCCCGCACCTCTCCCCCGTTTTCGCCTTGTCGACGGGCGAAAGCAGGCGAACACACACTGCATGGCGGCACGTGGCGGCACAAGAGCGGGGGAGAGGTGCGGGGACAGGGAACGGGGACGCATATTGCGCGAACCTTAGGAGATTCCGTTCTGTATATTCTTACTGTCTTCTGTGATGTCGATTAGGTGGGGAACTAATTTAATCATATTAAAATTATTCTTTTTACTTTCGTCATTAATGATATCCGTGCTTTTAATGATGAAACTGGAACTGGTACCTCTCACAACAGTCACAACTAAAACGTAATATATGGTACAAAAATGTTTAAAGGTTTTTAAAAAACAGATATTTTTGAATCAATTATAAAATTGTGAAATGTACAATTTCAGAGATAAAAACAAACTGATGAAAAATCAATTTTAATACTTCAATAGGTATTTGTTTTATTTATAAACTTAACATAGAAAATTTCCTGAATTCTAGTTTCATCATCCTGTAATCTAAGCTGGCTTCCGTTACTCATGCTATGAAGCTATACTATGCTCTATAACATATTAAGGGCGTGTGACCCAAATAAGACAATCTTGCAGGTAGCAGGCTACAGGAAATAGACATAGCTCCGTGATGCTAGAAACAAAATAAGATATGTTTTTTCCATTTGACGTACCTACAACGTCCCATTGTTAAGGGGCTACATGAATTTTCCGGGGTCCAGTGCTGCCATTTGAAATAAATTATTTAAAAGGAAACGAGGGTATCATTTAAAATTTTGTTCTAATAAGCCCTAGATAACCCTTCAAATATTTTATGAACGAATGTTTACAGTTTAAAGTGAAAACGTAAAGCATTTTTTCGCAGATTTGCGAAAACGGCCACTTTTGCCGAATGTGCGAAGAAAAGCTTTTGTATAGAAATGCCGATTCTTTTTGTTTTTTAGGGTTCCGTACCTCAAAAGGAAAAACGGAACCCTTATAGGATCACTTTGTTGTCCGTCTGTCGGTATGAAGCTGAAATTTATATCAATTACTCAGGTCTACTGTCCCTTGAAGCTGTGAAAAAATCAAACTTCTAAGCCAACGCAATCAAAAGATACAGCCGTTTATGCCGCAAATTTTCGACACTTGCAAGGGAATCAAAACCTACAGGGTGCTTCCCGTGAACTCAGAATCTTGAAATTTGGTACGAAGCAACGTCTTATAGCATAGATAAAGGAAAAATTACGAAAACCATAAATTTTTAGTTACATCACATAATATATTTTTTTTTAATAATTTTAAACTTACTACCCATTTCCTCATAAACGCGTAGAGGTATTAAATTGAAATTCATACCAAATACTAAACCTTGCAGGTTTGTACGGAACCCTCGGTGCGCGAGTCCGACTCGCACTTGGCCGGTTTTTTTTGGCTGTTATTTTAATTTCATTATATTATAATTATCTTGTATAGACCGTGGTTCTATTAACCCTAAAGACGTAGACACAACCTAGGGCTGACGTAGACACAAACTAGGGCTGACGTAGACACAACCTAGGGCTGACGTAGACACAAACTAGGGCTGACGTAGACACAACCTAGGGCTGACGTAGACACAACCTAGGGCGGTCGTTCTAAGAAAAGAGATTTAAAGACCCACGATCAGCGTTAAGACTGCATCTTATCCAAGATCTTTCCTACTCTAGGTTTTAGCTTCATAAATAAGTGAATAACTTGTCCAGCTATGGCTCCAGGCAGGTCGCTGTTATACTCCAAACCTGCTTGTAAATAAGAAATGCTGCTGTACAGTACCGTAGAATTTGTAATTCTCAAAGAGAATTTATAAAAGACGGCAAGATGAAATAAAGGTATGTGAGTTAAGGTTAACATACTAAATATGGTACCTAAAAATAAGTGTGATATAGTAAAGTACTTGTGTAAAATAATTTATTACTAATTATGTAGGTAAATAAGATCTGGGTTCCAAATCAGTAGAGCTAAGGATGCTACCAAGTAGGTATGCGCTAAGATGCGGGGAACATGGTACAAGAATATAGGGTATTTTGCTTCCCGCGATGACCCAAGAGTATCGACATATAATTCTCTAGAAACCTTACGCTCCTACATTCACCGCTTCGATTCTGATTCCATTTACGCAAACAAACGAACAGTAATTACAACGAAACTCTCGAAAGCACACATAGACAAAGATGCATGCAATTGGTAGCGACAAGTTACGTACGCGTCATGTCGGTCAAGCAGCTAGCTCCCCGAAGTCGGCTGCTCAACCAACACGGCCGCGGTCAACGCCACGAGCGGTGAGGTACAATATTAAAATGTTTATTTACTTACATATGAATGGTGCGTCCTGTGTTTCTCATGTCTGTATAGCTTTTACACCACTTCACGGCACATGACGGTATTTTTAATGAATCGATTATCGCAAACACACAGCAATATTCTCAAAGGAAACTTCTTGCGACGCAACCGCACGACTGGAGTGTCACGGCGAACTGTCGCGCTGCGCTGTTCATATTTTAAGCCCCGCCCGCCGTGGAATGATTTTTCGGGATTATTTACGATTCTAGAGAATTATTGTTCGTAGCCCAAGAGCAAGGCTACTGATTGTTCTTTTCAGTAATAGTACCTAAATCATGAAGTAAGGAATTTCTCAATTAGTTAATGAATATTAAATACTAACTAACTTAAATTTCGTATGTCGTGGGATTAATCTGTTTCATTTGAATAATTTATATACTTACATAATTATTAGTTCATAATTGGTTCGCTAAGTTAAATAAATGCATTTTGCTCGGGTAATTTAATCACATACAGTGGCAACACTCCCAACTGTTAACGTATTCTTGGGCTAATTCACGTGACCCAGCTGTCACGGGAAGAGAATACAATGCGGAGGAAGAAAATGACATATAAATAATTAAATTTTTTGTATGCATATGGCGCAATGTACAAAAATATAAATACAAGAAAAGACAGAGCAGTTCAATACATTTTATTAGATTTCCACGCACCATTTGAAAGCAGTAATTCACAAACGAACAACATTTTTGGAACTGACTATCAAATACCAACGATATTTTTGTAGCAATTTGACAAACAACAACAAAAACTTTCCAGCGTTAACCCGACTACAGTACAGTAGTCGGGTTTAGAACAATAACAGTGTACGAGTTTACTACTAGTAACAAATGAAACTCGTAGACAATTCCGCCACAATTGCCAGTTAGCAAAAACACGACATGTAAAAGTTTACGAGGGATGTAGCAAGCACTTAATTAAATGGGACATTTGAGAAAAAGCTGACTTACTTTATTTGTGACTAGCAACATTTAAAAGGGGTTATTCCGTGCATTCTTATTATTTGGTAAGTGGTAAAAAACTAGTGTTAAAACTTTTTTAGTTTATTTTAGTAAATACGATTGGTTATTAGTTATCTAACACTCGCGATGTACTGAACATTGACTTATATATTACTAGCCTAAGGACTAGGCCACCTGCGCGAAGAAATGGCACCAACTCGTTGACCCGATAAATTCGGTTTGCGGGCCAACGCGACAGTCGTCCTCGTTCCGCGGGAGAGTTCATTTGCTTTCATTCGTTTTTGTAAATGCCATTAAAATGCCTGGTTGCACATTAAGGCCGTACCTGAATTTTCCGGGGTCTAGTGCTGCCCCCATTTAAAATAAACAATTTCAAAGGAGACGGAGACATTATTTAGAATTTTGCTACTACCAAGCCCTAGATAACTCTTCAAAGTATTTTATGAAATACTGTTTACAGTTTATAATAAGAACGTTTAGCTTTACTACGCACATTTGCCAAAAGTGGCCGTTTTTCGCAAATGTGCGTAGTAAAGCTAAACGTTCTCATTTTAAACTGCAAACAGTAGTTCATAAAATACTTTGAAGAGTTATCTAGGACTTGGTAGTAGCCAAATTTTAAATAATGTCTCCGTTTTCTTTGAAATGATTTATTTTAAATGGGGGCAGCACTGGACCCCAGAAAATTCAAGTACGGCCTTAAAAGGCTGCAAAAACCACGATAAGAAAGTTAAAAAAGAACATGGAATATAGTATCATCGGTAAGTAACATAACTGTTTGTTATAATTAAAATACTAAGGAATTTTACCGCGTAATTTTACAACCGACTGGCGTTGGCGGCCATGATTGCTCCGGGCGCGACGTTGAATGAATGAAGATATTTTATGCAAAATGTTCCGATGGCCTCATCCTTAGTTTAAATCATTGGTACTAATGTTATAAATACGTTAGTTTGTAAAAAGAAACTTAGAATATATGCTGCTTCTCTTCCCGTGCAGATCGTAAAAGTCAGTAGAGAAAATGGGTGAGAATCTAGGCGATGCGGCTAGTAACCTACTAAGTACTATTTTGATTCCCTTTTTAGGGTTTCGTACCCAAAGGGTACAAACGGGACCCTATTACTGAGACTCCACTATCTGTCCGTCTGTCTGTCCGTGTGTCACAGGGCTCTACAGGGATCAAGAGATAGACCCCTGTTTAAGTTGAAGTATCTAGACACTTGAAATTTTCACCGATTATGTATTACTATGGCCGCTATAACAAAAAATACTAAAAAAAAGAAAAAAATAAAAATTAAAGGGGGTCGTCATACAAGAAACGTATTTTTTTTAGCGTTTTTAACTCGATCTTTGTAATGGTAACTAGATACTTGAAATTTTCATCTATTATGTATTATTATGGCCGTTATAACAACAAATACAAAAAATAAGATAAAGTTAAAAATAAAAGGTGTCATCATACAAGAAACGTATTTTTTCAGCGTTTTAAAACATTGTACGGAGGTACGAAACCCTTCATGTACGAGTCCGACTCGCACTTGCCCGTTTATTTCATCTTAATGCCCACCATCACGCTAAATGTGGCCTTTGGGTCTGACGACCCTGGGCTCTGCCTACCCCGTTAAGGATACAGACGTGATAATGTATCTGTATCTGTAAAACCTTTGTACTCCAACAATTACTTCCGTACAATGACTTTTACGGTTAACCGTAAAATGACTTTTACGGTTATTTCCGGTTGATATAATGATAAAGGTGTAAGTACCAAACTTATCATAATAATCATTATCATTTCCCTTACCTGGTCCCATCATTAGGGGTCATAGCAGAATGTCGTTTTCTGATAAAGCTTTCTTTTTTGTCGTTGATACTCGTAGGTCTAAGTTTATAGTTGTAGTACCTAGGCGACCGATCTTCGCTCGACTAAAGAAAGAAAATTAGGAATATAAGATTCTCTACAAACGAATCCAAGATAGTTCGATTTTTTGACTCTAAATCCTCTTATACTTATGTAAACTAAAGAGGAATGTCGGTGCCCCGAACAAAGTTCGGCCAGGTTTAACAAAAACTAAACCTATATTACTTGAAAGTACTTGAAACGTAGTATCTAACGTCATTATTAGTTTTCGTGTTGAAGTTGGGAAAGATGAGTAACAACCATGCAAATGTTTAAATGCGTAAATTATGTTCTCATAATATGTTCTCAAACTTTTGTCAAGTAAGTTAATAGGTACTATACGCTTTTATATTTCTTGTTACGTGTATAATATTATTTTAGTAGCCAGAAGTAGGTTCTATGGCCGGGCATTGTTCTTTCTTGTTTAAAGTAATAAGATAAAAACTTGAGAGATAAAAACTGCTTTTTTTAGGGTTCCGTACCCGAAACGGGACCCTATTACTGAGACTCCGCTGTCTGTCCGTCTGTCCGTCTGTCCGTCTGTCCGTCTGTCCGTCTGTCCGTCTGTCCGTCTGTCCGTCTGTCCGTCTGTCCGTCTGTCCGTCTGTCCGTCTGTCCGTCTGTCCGTCTGTCCGTCTGTCCGTCTGTCCGTCTGTCCGTCTGTCCGTCTGTCCGTCTGTCCGTCTGTCCGTCTGTCCGTCTGTCCGTCTGTCCGTTTATCTGTCCGTCTGTCTGTCCGTCAGTCACAGGCCTCTATTTCTTGAACCGTAATAGCTAGACACTTGAAATTTTCACCGATTATGTATTACTGTGGCGGATATAACAACAAATACTAGAAATAAAAAATAGTTAAAAATTAAAGGGGGTCGTCGTGATCGATCATCGACCGTGATTTTCGAAAGGACTTAGTTTTAGATAATACTTAAGCGTATGAAAAAAAGAAGGGTTCGATTTGTTAAGTTTTTCGGGCGTTATCGTGACCACGCCAGTTTCCATACATACAGACACACGGACGTCCACGAAATAATTTTCTTAAACACTTGTTTTATTATTTTAAAGAACAAAATGTCCTTTAAAAATATCATGACTGTTGAAACTAGTGTTTTTTCTTGACATTTGTGTGTAAATATTATTGTACAAGTACGATAAGAAATAAATACCGACATTTTTAGTTCGAAAAATCACTTGATTTTTTGTAAGGCGAGAGTAGAGCACTACATCAACGCTCCGCTTATGAGGCGTGCAATAAAATAAAGTTAAAAATTAAAGGGGGTCATCATAAAAGAAACGTGTTTCTTCAGCGTTTTAAAAAATTGTACGGTGGTACGGAACCCTTCATGTACGAGTCCGACTCGCACTTGCCCGTTTATTATTTCTTATCTAAACCAATAAAACTCTAACGAAATAATTAAATTTCGAGTATTTTGGCCGACTTTCAACTAAGAAAGATCAAAAAGACGCAGATTTTAAATTGAATCATTACGAAAGCCAAATCCAGATCCAGACAGACACAATTTAATTAAGCTCGGAGTCGAAAATTCAGGCGGAAAAAGGCGAAGTTCTTTCATTCCAGTGCATCTGCGTCATTGACAAAAACAAACGTGGCTCGTGCAAGTTTTAATTGCGAGGGATCGCGCCTAAATTAAAATATTACTTTGGAGACAAAGCGGAATGCCAAAAAGATTAGCGGTTTGTGAGAGGGTTATTTCGGATAAGGAAGACGCAGTGGATGCTTGTTTGTTTTTTCGGGTGTTTTTGTATGCGGAAAGGCATCTAAGATAGCTTGATAGGTATCAATGGTGACAACCAGGACCAACGGCTTTTACGTGCCTTCCGAAGCAAAGCTCGAGAAATTTTGATGCCACTTTTAGTAACCCATCCATCGCTTTACGCCCGGGGTAGCTTAACTTGCAAAAGCGCTACCAATGCGTACTCCCACAGGGCCACGAAGCTCCTCAGTAAACGGATCTTGATGATTCTTTTTGATTGAGATATGGAAGAAACTAAAAGAAAACGAAGTCGGCTGTTATTTATTTTTATTAAAATCAAAAATTTGATTAAAAAGTATAGTATTGTGAAATTAGTATTCAACATTGGGTTGGGGCTAATTTATTATGAGTATTTTTCCTATTTTTTTTTCTTTTAATGCATTCACGTCTCTGAGGTCTGTGGTAAAATTTTATTTTCTCGTTGATATTCTCGAACTTTAATTACTATGTTTATCTACTTAAAATTTTTACGTTACGTTTTCATTCTTTTTTGATAACACTTCGCCTGCTAAAAACGCATCGTGTGTATTTTCATTTATAACAAAACACACACGGTGCATTTTTCAGCAGCCGAAGTGCAACGTTCTCAAACACGACAGGGGCACCTTTAAATAAGAATTAAGTCTAAAGTAATATTTTTGATTAATATGTCTAGATGTCTTTTATATTTTACAATCTTATACATTGTTCATTGTAAGGCCTTCTGAAACTTAGCGTCTCGTAAGATTTATTGGAGTACGAGCTTAGTATTTGATCGCAAATGTAAAGAGAAAAATTTAATTTTGTATTATATAAGATTTCTTAACCAGATAACATGTCCAACAAACGTGAAAGTCTTCATAACCTTCATATTTTTTTTTCTTTCTTGTTCTTACTGGGCATTTTTGTAAATGGTCATTTTGAATTATTTATCAATAGTACAAGTTTTTATAGTAGTCACTTATAACACCAGTATTATATAGATTTTTAGAGACTTGAGATTGTCGGTAATTTTTTATATAAATTGGAATTCATTTGGCGGATAACACTGCTTGTCTTGTCATTGACTGCGGCTTCAACAGTATTTCTCCACCGCGATTGGACTTTGGCTACGCGCTTTACTTCGGCCAGTTTAGCCAGATTGTCTTCATCACTCTCAAAACTGTGTCCCGCCAGGTGTGCTTACGACAGTCAACTTTGTACTTGTAGTCCAGTGGCAAGCATGGTGTGTGAGCTCTCTCCTGAGAGTATAGTCTATAATGTCCATAGAACTGCCTGTCTATGTCTGAATAAAAATATGATTTTCAGTACCACCAAACCATTTCTTAAGGAAGGTTTAGGTACATTTATTATAATACACGGGCATATACACCAACCTTAATGGGATGATAGAGAACACAAGGAAAAATGTTTTTGGCGCGAACAACTTTGTGCCATTGTAGAAAATTTAAAGTTCAACGTGTTCTGAATACTTCATTATAATAACTGTAATGCTCTGGAATTTACTTTATTGTTGTAGAAATTAAATGGTGTCGTATGAAAATTGCTTAAGAGCCCGAACAATGGTAGCCCATTGTAATATGGAATATATATAGTAGGAATGTAATTACAAGTTTTTATTTAGTTACCTTGCAAGCTAAATTAGACCCACTTTCCATTTTTCGATTGAGCAGAAACTTCGCATGGGTAGGTACTTAGTAATTTGACAATGCAATATTGTAGTATCAATAACCTGATCTCATGATGAAGCCGGAAGGTGGCCATCGCGTCTCTTTTATAAAACAACATAACCCCACCAAGTTTGGGCTTAATTGGTTAGTCTTGAGGAGCACTTTAAACTATTTAGTTCATTGTTTAGATAAAAGGTTGTTTTTTAAAAATATTTTAAAATAATTAAGTACTTGTTTTTAAGTCGATTTGTTCTCGTGATTTTCAGTTTGCTGACTACGATTGAAAAACGAATATATACAGGGAAGTTAGGTATTTAGAATACGGATCATAATTTGTTAGAATTTGAACAATTCCTACCCAATCTTATCCCAAGTTTCAAGGTATCCCTGAAGTAGGTATTATTTCCTACAGATTCCTAGTATATTACACCTCGCTCTACCCACTAGTTTCTCTAGGATATGTACTACATGAGCAAATATTTTACAAAAAAGGTTGCGTTTTAAGCAAACAAAAAAAAAGGATTTAGCTCATGGTATAATAAATCGAAAAGTGACTTTTCGTGACATTCGTGACGTAGTCTTGGGCCTTAGAATTCCTTGTTTTATTATATCATGTGATAATCCTTTTTTTGTTTGCTTGGAACGCAACCTTTTTTGGAAAAAATTTGCTAATGTAATACTTACCACTGATTGTTCTTTTCAGTAAATTGAAGGACTTTCTCAATTAATTAATATAATAAATATAAAACACCTACTAACTTAACTATTTCGTATATTGATTAATTTAAAACGTGATATGTAACTCACGTGATATAGTCGGAAAAGGCTGACCAGGTTTCGATCGATTTCGACGATCATCTTCAGGGTGAGTATATCACGTGAGTCAATCGTTTTAAATTAATCAATTATTATTATGGATTTATCTCACGTTAGTTTTAATAAAATTATTCCGGATATCATGTGATTCATATGTTTAATTTTTAATAAATTTTTATATTTATTTATTAGTTCATGATTGGTTTGTTAAGTTAAAAAAACGTACTTTGCTCAGCTAATGACAATTGTTAAGCTAATCACGTGACCAGCTGACATGGGAAGAGATAACCTTGTTTAATTATACCACAGGTTTTCATAACGTTATCAGTACTTATGTAATGTAGTCTTTGCATTTATAAATAAAAATAAATATATAGGGACAAATCACACAGATTAAGCCCCAAAGTAAGTTTTTAACTATATAGGGATACTAACTTAACGATACTATATTTTATGATAAATATATATATAGATAAATAGACCAAGACCCAGGACAATTTGAAAAAGGCCATTTTCCAATTTGCCCTGGCTGGGGATCGAACCCAGAACCTACGGATTAGCGGTCTAGCGTCTTAACCATTACGCCATGGAGGTCGGATTTATACATCGTTAGTCCAAAAGTTAATATGACTTATTGTAATACAATACGTTCATAAATATAAAGTTTAATAAGGTTTTAACTAAACATAATCTCAATTCACGTAAGTAAGATAGCTATTTACGTAATTCATGGTATGCACTTTTTCTACGAAAATATTTTTTAACTCTGGGCGGTATATTAAATCCCTGAGAACAATATTGTTCCAGCTGGCCCATTCGTGTTGAGTAACTGCGTGTAAGGAACTATGCCCATATAAATTCTCGCCTTTGATAGTAATTTACGTCAGCCCACTTGATTTATACAACCTGGCTTTATTATCTGTATTTACTTTCTTATTCTCTTAGGATTACTTATCTGGGATCTATTTAGTTTTTCATATTAATCTTAGAGCTGAAAAACGGGTGAATGTACGGTTGCTACTCCTTCCGCGCAGATCATAGAGGTCGATTAATGAAATGTGTATTAATTAAGGGATCTTTTTTTCTTCTTTGCTGGTTTGGGAGAAAAGAAAAAACATAGAATGTACCAGCTGCTTCTCTTCCCGTGCAGATCGTAAAAGCCGATTGAGGGAATGGGCGAGAATCTGAATCATATGAATAGGCGATGCGGTTAGCAACCCATCACTATTATGATTTCCCTTTTCCACCTTCATGCCCACCATTACGCTAAAAGTTGCCTGGGCTTTACCGCCCTTGGCTCTGTCTACCCCGTTAGGGATAAAGACGTGATAGTGTATCTTTTTAAATTGGTTAGCAAGCCTGGAATTATTTCTGCTTCTAGTTTGTCATTGTTGGCTAATTTATCATATCTTGTTAATCAAAATATGTAAAAATAATTACATTCATTTTAAGGGTTTCGTACTGTGTTGTTGTGTCACCAGGTAAAGATCTGACGATGGGGCCCTCGCAAAATATAGGGAATACTCTAATATACACACATATAGAGATTTTCATGTTTAATTTGTAAAGAAATCAAGCATTTGCATTCAGAAATTGAGTTTTTGTAAAGTGGAACTGATGAAAAAAACTAGAAAGTGTAGTCGCTTTTTTCTTGTTTAAAATTATTAAAGAACCACCTTTTCTCCGTATATTCCATCGAGTGAAGCTGGGTCGCCCAGTACTGTAGTTTAATTACAGTTGTAGGTATTTGGATAGTAGCTATTCATTCATACGAGTATGATTATCAAATTTGGCTAGATTTTCCTACGAAAAAAGTAATTGTATATTGTATTGTAAAAAGAAATGGGAGGCTATAAATAAGCCATTTTAATCCGATCCGCCAATAATGATTCCCTCGGGAACCAGGCCAATTAACAGCCTTAGGATAATAGATTTCGGGATTGGGATCGCGCCTGATTTATACCTGAGTCGTACGTCTTCAATCCTGATTGTTTCCCACAGTCTTTTTTGTCTTTTATTAACATATTGTTACATATTGTTACAGTCGATTCCTTAAGCCGTATTAAAAATGTTAAGACAAAATGCGACTCGTGTATTTTTTTAAATACAAAAATATCTTATCTCTTGATATGGCATATTTGACGGTCCTGTTAAAACAAAAGAAGGGTAGCTGATTGGATGGAATCTGCTCTGGCCTGCTTGGAAGTCACTCAATAGACTGCGAACCTAAGTAGGCTGTTATGAAGAGCTTTTGTTCAAGAGGAAAATGATTGATAGCAAATGTGTGCGAGTGTGCCCTACCTGCACCCTGGAAGATTTACTTGCGGCTATTGATAACGCCGACGAAGTGGCTCTCTACCGGGCTGAAAAAAAATAGAGTTCCGAGTTGTCCCTATTTATTTTCATAATTAATAAAGAGAAGAAAACAAAATAAACCTTTTAATGGAAAGTCTTTTTAATCGCAATTAATTACTTTAGTTTTCAACTCCATTAAGAGTAAAAACTATTCCTGAAAAATTTACATTCTCTATCTTCGCAATTTCCGGGAAGCCATCCTGTACATTATCGGGGAATAAAGGCGAGTGCACACGCCCGGTAATAGTCCCGATGTAGTATTTTATTCGGAGATACGGACGCGGTGGAGAATAGAAATGGTTCATTTTAACGTGTAATGGAACGTCGCGATGTTATGTTTGAAATGAGAGAGCCGTCGGTTGGATTGAAATAAATAGAAGTGTTAGATATGTTATATTATTTTCAACCGACAATCGCGTGGAATAGAAAACGTGGTGTGGACAAAGTTTATAATAGTTATGTGTATTTAACCGACTTCAAAAAAGGGGAGGTTATGAATTCGTCGGAATCTTTTTTCTATGTTTGTTTATTACTCGAAGGCGCCTAGACCGATTCGTTTTTTTTTTTCAGGGGTAGGCATAGGCCTAGACATAGGTCTAGCAGTGGACTTCCTGTGTCTGATATGATGATGATGATGAAAATTTACAGGTGGTCCCATAAAAAAATCATGAAAATCAGTTGCGTAGTTGATTTTATAACTAAAAAAAAAACTAGAATAAAAATTGTTGTATCGCACGACGGAATATTTTTGGCCAATCGATTAGATTATAAAAAAATATAGTACACATATTTCACTTATCGCCGACAAACAAAAAATGGTGAAGATACAGAACATTCAAATTTCGCTTGACGTCACGGCTATGTACGATTTTTATATAGTTGTGACGTCACAAGCCTCCACTCTGGAACTTAGATGCTCTGTATCTCTACGAATTTATACTTTTTTGATACATTGAAAAATATGGGTCCATTATTTTTGGATAATCTACAAGACGGACTAATTAGAATAATATTTTTCTAACCCGTTACCTTCATATTTAGCTTTCAGGTACTAAAGCCGGTTTTTTGTTTTGAAAAAATATAAATAATTGTGTGTTTATCACAGCACAGTGATGAGTGATGACAAAGGAAAGCCCGTGGCGCACAGTCCAGTGGTGCTACAAAGGAATTTTTTCTGCAATAAAAGGCAAAGCTCCGGGCGTCGCAGACCGGTGTCCCGCACGCTACCTGTAGCTGTTTTGATTTTGACAGGATTAAAATAAAAAAAATATTTTTGACAGACATATTATTCATTCAATCAGATACATGGTTCACAAAAAAAAAACCTTTTCAGTGACGATGTGCCGTAAGCATTTTGGCACAATTAAGTTATGGTATTGTCTAAGTTTTGTAACAAATTTTTATAATAAAAATAATAACACGCAAGCTAAAATTATTTCCATATTTTGTCGTCGTGATAAGTTAATATGCCTCAAAATAAAAAATTGTACTTACCAACATTTTTTTTTTGTTTAGCTTGTTTTTCCTAACTCGTTTTTCATGACATCCACGGGCAGATTTGGAGTGGTCCTATTCTATCTGCCGGAATCTACACGTATATACGTTGCTATCAACTCTCCAGCGCAACGTCATTATAACACCTCTTCTTTATTCTTCACGCGTTCCCGCTTGCATCTTTAGCTGCTTCGGATCCCGGGGTGTGCTTACCACTTTTTCTCCTCCAAATATATGATGTATGTCCATGGTCCATGTCACCTAAGGATGCCAAAGACCTTGCAAAGTGGAGAAGAAATAGCTGAAATAGTTTAAATGATTTGGCTATAGATTTACGACCGGCCGCCTGC
Organism: Acrobasis repandana; assembly: GCA_963576875.1. Classification (NCBI taxonomy): domain Eukaryota; kingdom Metazoa; phylum Arthropoda; class Insecta; order Lepidoptera; family Pyralidae; genus Acrobasis; species Acrobasis repandana. The sequence goes on along the minus strand of OY756223.1, from coordinate 4,526,041 downwards.
CTGACGTTGACCCTCTTTGGTAATGCAGTTGTAGAACGAGATGTTTGTGCTAATAAGGGATACCCTTAGTCGCCTCTTACGACATCCACAGGAAGAGATGGAGTGGTCCTATTCTAGGCCGAAAGCCACACGGTTCAACGGCATTATACGCACATTTGCGAAAAACGGCCATTTTTGGCAAATGTGCGTAGTAAAGCTTAACGTTCTCATTATAAACTGTAAACATTAGTTCATAAAATACTTTGAAGGGTTATCTAGGACTTGGTAGTAGCAAAATTTTAAATAATGTCTCCGTTTTCTTTGAAATGATTTATTTTAAATGGGGGCAAAACTGGACCCCGGAAAATTCAGGTACGGCCTTAAGGCCGAATACGAAGAGAATCTGAGGGGATGAGGTGCGGCGCGATCCGCAAAGCACCCCGCATGCTTTTACATATTTCGTTTGACTGTGAAGCGGGAGGTGAGGAATGAACGCGAAATGTAGATTTTATCGGTTTTTATGAATTATTTTAATAAATAATCTAAATGAACAGGCACAAGGTGCCCTGTGACGTATCCGAACAAACCTACAAAAAATGTTTTAACACCTAGAATCACTTCAGGTCAAAGTTATAATAAACAGAAATACATGAAGTTTCGACAGTTCTCTTCGTATTCCGCCTTAACGTAATTGCATAGTCTCTACCCTACACACATATATTTACTAAATATACTTACGAAGCATTTTCTCACTGGAGAATTTGACCCAGATTCCGTCCCTTTAAATTTACCTGTCTGTGTCACTTCCTATTTCATTTCATTACAGAATGAGTTATGTGATATCAGGTTGACAAGTCACGTAATGCTTCTACTTGAGTTAAGTAACTTTTGCAGGGCTTAAGTAACTTTGTTAGGAATGACTGAATAAGATTACAGTAAATTTTATGCGAAGGTTTCATTTGATCGTATGTATTTTATTTATTTTTTCTTTGTTCAAATGTTCTGACTCTTTTTTACGAAAGAAGCTCGGTGACGCAGCGGATGTACGCATTAGTAGCGCTTTCGCAATTTAAGCGACACTTGCTGTGGTCCGCCCTTGGATTAACCACAAGTGGCATATAAATTTCTTGAGCGAGAACGTTAAGCCGTTGGTCCCGGCTGTTATCATTGCATGGCAGTCGTCAAGCCATGTCTTTAGGCAGTTTAAAAAATCGGACATCAGTATTGGCAACTTACAATATTAGACACAAGAAAAAAAACTAACAATACGAGAAAAAAAGAAATAGACTCTATACGTGCGTGAGAGTATATACGAGTACTCAATCTCGCCCGCAGTTAAAAGACGATCGAGGGTATGGTCGGAATCTGATCATATCATATCATTAGGCGATGCGGCTAGCAATCAATGACTATTCCATTTTGCACCATCATCCTGAACGTATCCTCTGGATCTTATAACCGTAGCCTCTGTCCATTCCGTACAAGTTCAACCACTGTATTCATTAAAATTTCTCTTTTAAATCTGTCATGTAATGAGTAACCTATCGGTTTAAGGAGAGCGAACTTTTAATTAACTTGACAGAAATGCGCATTTAAAATCATTAGCATTGTACTTTAAAATTGATCCAAAGAAAGCAGAGTTTTATAAATATGGAGGAAAGAATGTATTTATGCATTTACTATAAGTACAATGGATTCAACAACAGCTATAGAAAAGCCTTGCCGCCTTGAAAGCGGCTGTCTTAATTAATCAGCTGTGACCTAATTAATCGGCTGTATCCTAATTAATCACATTGAGTCCTGGAGCGCTGCGCTGTCTTCGCGGGTGTCCTCATAAATTAAGTATTCAACACTGACAGCTGGGTGTATTGTTGTCAAAAATCTGATTTTATTAAGGCTCTGTAATGCATATATATATATGCATCTAGCAACCCATCACTATGTTGAATTATTTATATATATATACTATCACGTTTTACCACTGACAGGGTAGACTCAGCAGCCGTTAGGCCCAAAGGTAATTTTTAGCCTGATGGTAGAAAAATAATTCAACATAGTGATTTGCTAGATGCATCGCGCCCATTCCCTCGATAAGCTTTTACGTTCTGCCCAGAAGAGAAGCAGCTAATAAATAAAAAATACTCTTCCAAACTGGCATGGAAGTTATATGTAAAAAATGTCTGAGAATTTTATTACGCGACAACTCTGCAGTAAGCCTTACCACTTTCAAAGCGGCTGTGTCCTAATTAATCACATTGAGTCCTGAAGCGCTGTCTTCGCATGTAATAAATTAAGTATTCAACACCCACTGCTGGGTTTATTGTTGACAAAAGTGTACGCCAAGGCTTTCTTTGAAGATACACTATTATGTCTTTATCCCTAACGGGGCAGGCAAAGTCCAGAGACGTAAAACCGATATGACACGTTTATGGCATTGGTGGGCGTGAATATAGAAAAGAGGAATCAAAATAGTAATGGGTTTCTAGCTGCCACTCACCTCGAAGAAAAATGCTGGTACATTTGAAGTTTTTTCTTTTCTCCAATCTGTGGCATGTAAATTATATGTAGAAAATGTCTGAGAATTTTATTTCACGACAACTCAGCAGTAAGCCTTTCCGCTTTCAAAGCGGCTGTGTCCTAATTAATCACATTGAGTCCTGGAGCTGTCTTCGCGGGTGTCCTCATACGAGTAAATTAAGTGTTTAGCACCGACAGCCGGGTTTATTGTTGACAAAAGTGTACCTGTTTTGCAAGAAATGAAAACGCTATTTCGACATCTAGGAAATTATTTTTAAGGAATTTTATTATTGTCCAAAACACGCCCATTTCCTCCATCCGATTTTATTACGCGGAAAGAAAAGTAGCTGGTACGCTTATGTTTTTTTCTTATCTTCCAGAACATCTTGGAAAATACTATTTTTATTAAGCTATTCTGGCCCATTTTTGGGCAATAGTTTCTCTCATCTTCATGGAACATACTTGTGTTCTCTCACCTTGGGTATTTCCAGTTGCATCCTCAGTATTGAGGAATAATTAGGATGCATTACAGCTGAGGAGCTGTAATGCTGTGAAGTCTGGGGTCTGCTTCCAGCTTTTTCTTCTCCACTCCGCACGATCTTGAGCATCCTTGGTTGTAAAACCATTGGTACGCATATCACCCTTGACGACTTGAAGCCAGCATTTCTTGGGTCTACCACGTTTGCCGCGGCAGAATGGCTATACATTTGTTTTGTTTGTAGCTAGCCGGTTTTCGCAAGACATGAATGTAACAGGTAGGCAACTTTTGTAGTTTGTCTGCTATGATACATCATCATCATCAGGAGCACGACCTTCTCTGTACTACCAGAGCCAAACTTGACTTGATGATGATGATATCTGAATTTTAACACATTTTCAACCAAAAATTAAAACATTTATGATCGTCATCATCATGATCAGGTCTTTTTTAGTCTCCACTGCAGGAGCACGACCCTCTCTGTACTGCCAGAGCTATATATTAGCCACAGCAGTTAGAGGATTTACCCTTCACTCTCCACGCTGGCCAGACAGGTTGGAGTGGTCTCACTGATTTTTATAAGCTTGATTTAGCTTGTATTTCCTAAGTCGCGTTCAACTTTCAACTTTGTCGGAAGCCACACGGCTAAGGGCTACGGAACATATAATCTACCTTATTCTTCTTCTTCTTTTCTCAGCCCACATCAACCCACTGCTGGGCATAGGCCTCCCTTTTTTCGCGCCACTTTCTACGGTTCTGCGCCAGTCTCATCCAGCGCTTTCCCGTCACCCTAACAATGTCATCCGACCAACGGGTTCTCAAGGTGTCCGTGTTATACGTAGCCAGGGTCATTGTTTGGTATATCTACCTACTATATCTAAATAATAAGAACAAAGGGGAACCAAGAAATATTTAGAATTTAGAATCTATTAATTTGTACGATTTTATATAGCGCCGAATTCCGAGCAAATAAATAAGATCGCTTTCATTTATCGTTTAAGTTGTTAATATTGTAAGTATACTATAAAATGATTTAGTGTAGCTTTATGCTTTAGAAAAACACATTATCTACAATGTGTAAATCGTAGGATAGAAGCGGAACGAAAGAATATTTAAATCTCTAGGATGGCTGGCGCAGAATTTGTGGAATCTATCAATTAGTCTGATTTTATGTAGCGCCAAATTCTGCGCAGAAAATTTAGATCGCTTTGCCTTGATTTATCGTCTAATTATCTCCATATTCGTGACTATTCTACCAATTTATAAAATACAACTTGTTTATGCAATTGACAGTAAGCACCGTGCTCCATAATTCAGCAGCGTTATACTATAGGTTTAACTGATTTAAGGGTGCAGATTGTTTTTATTAGTTACAGCAGTAACTAATTTCATCTAAGATTTAACTAATCACATTTTAATCAATCACGGGACAGACAGATCCAAAACACCCATGTGGAATCAAAAGTGCAGCCGCATTGCCTGTCTTTAAATAAATCATGATAAAGCTTTGTCTGCAATACTCTTACGAGTATTCCATACTCGTTAAATTATATTCGTCTATACAAAGAATTCCTCAAATAACTTCGATATGCGGACTGAAGCTGATCTCGCCTAAATAAACACATCAGGCTTACCAGACGTTCGCCTACCATCGGATTATAGCCAACTTAACATGCTGAATAAACATTAACCCTTTCATCATGACAATGCGATTCATAAATTTTTCCTATAATGGCATACTGAGGCCTACCTATTAATACCCATACAAAGCTCTCTATAAATTATTTTGACTTAAGTATAATATTAATATAATAAGTATAATGTTATATCTGATGTTTTGGATATACCAGATACCATCTTCTTCTTTGAATAAGACTGGTATCAGATTTTTCGAGCACCCAAAATGTATCCGACGTAGCTCAATGATTATCTTATGGTGATAACAATCATTATTAATTTCTTATACACTAGTGAACTAGTTTTCAAGATTCCATATTATGTTTTCCTTTACATGGACTTCGTAAAAAACACAGTCATGTTTCCCGTCGAAGATGCACCATAGTTGCTACTTAATCATCATGTCGTATGGCATGTTACTGCATGAATTCTTAATACTAAATGGCAGGTTTTGTAGCCAGTCTACGGCTGACGGGGTTAAAATATGGAGTTCGCTAAGTCCTTCTCAATTACATGGCATGGCATAACTCAAAAGCGAGCTCTTTTTTTAACAGCCTTACAAAAAAAACAACCATTGATTACGAGCCAATATAAGAAACTATAAATAAACCATAGGGAAACGCAGTCACGTTTTTCGTCGAAGTTGCACCATAAATGCTACTTTATTACATGACATAGCTCTAAAACGAGTACTTTTTGTAAGCCAAAGAATATTTGACTACGAGAAAATAATCTCTTAATAAACCGGCAACACAGTCTTGTTTCAAGTTAAATTTGTTCCATAAATGCTACTTCATTATGTAGCTCTAAAACAAGCACTTTTTTGGACAGCCATGCAAAAAAACAGCCTTTGACTACGAGCCAATAATCTCTCAGTAAACCATAGGGCAACGCAGTCACGTTTTCCTTCGAATTTGCACCATAAATGCTACTTTATATTAAGTCGTAAATTTCAACAAACACCGCACGAGCCAATTTCCCACACTTATTTGTCGTGGAACGGCCTTTTATGATAGGAATGCCAGATTTTCGATAACGTTCCGGATAGTATCCTAACCTTCCATGCTGGTCTGGGAGAAAAGAAAAAACGTAGAATGTTCCAGCTGCTTCTCTTTCCGTACGGATCGTAAAAGCCGAACGAGGCAATAGGCGAAAATCTAAATAATTTTAATAGGCGATGCGGCTAGCAATCTAACAGTATTTTGATTCCCCTTTTAGGGTTCCGTACCCAAAGGGTGCAAACGGGACCCTATTACTGAGACTCCGCTATCTGTCCGTCTGTCCGTCTGTCCGTCCGTCTGTCACAGGGCTCTATCTCTCGAACCGTAATAGCTAGATACTTGAAAATTTTACCAATTATGTATTACTGTGGCCGCTATAACAACAAATACTAAAAATAAAAAAAACTTAAAAATTAAAGGGGGTTGTCATACAAAAAACGTGTTTTTCAGCGTTTTTAACTAGATCTTTATAATGGCATTAACCAGATACTTGAAATTTTCACACATTATGTATTGCTGTGACCACTGGGTAAAACAACAAATACTAAGGTGTGGAATTCCCTCCCTGCGTCGATGTTTCCCCATACATATAATTTAGGGATTTTCAAGGCAAGAGTGAATAGGCATTTTTTGAGTCTGCGTGATACACCTTAGACCTCATCTTAGCTTCCCATCAGGCTAGATAGAGATCAAACGCACTCAAATTTCTAATAAAAAAAAAAAAAAAAAAAAACTACAAATAAGATAAAGTAAAAAATTAAAGGGGGTCGTCATACAAGAAACGTGTTTCTATAGCATTTTAAAACATTGTACGAAAGTACGGAACCCTTCATGTACGAGTACGACTCGCACTTGCCCGTTTATTTTATTCCATCTTCACGCCCACAATCACGTTAAACGTGGTCTTTCGATCTCACGACGCTGGGCTCTGTCTACCCCGTTAGGGATTAAGACGTGATAATGTATCTGTATCTAATAATAAATAAATAAATAGGGACAAATCACACTGATTAAGCTAGCCCCAAAGTAAGTTGAAACTTGTGTTATGGGATACTAACTCAACGATACTATATTTTATATTCAATACATATTTTCCACCTTGCCCTGGCTGGGGATCGAACCCAGGACCTCCAGATTGGCGGACTAGTGTGTTGACCATTACACCACGGAGGTCGTCGAATCGTATCTGTTCCGGATCTGATTTACCTGGTGGTAAAAAAGTCACCCTGTATACTTGTATATGACTGCTCGATCTAATTTTATAGAATACGGCACTTTGCACATCAATTTGTAAAACGAAACAGGAATTTTATTCTATCTCTTAGAAGCAGCTGACCAAATCGTATCGTAACGTTATTAGGGTGTACAGACTCACGACAAAAGGACCTTTATAACTATATAAAGGTGACTAAATCCAATAACTTTGATGTTTAATTTTTTATAGGTATACTATCCGAAACTTTATCTAAAATCTGGCATTCCTAACATAAAAATGAATTGAAACCTGTATGTAACTATATGGACAAAGCGTCTTGGACTAGTGAGATGCATTCTGTCTTTTACGGTGCAATGACGCACCCACGGCAGTCACACACAGACACAGTCCTGAGCATAGTGCGCACATACATTGGTGAGGAGCTTTTAGTAGCTTAATATCTCGAGCTTCTCATACTTACGAAGAAAGAATCCATGAGAAGAATAACGTAGTCCCCTGATTGCTCGCCGGATAGTGCCGGTAGAGCAATGAGTTTATTTTTATTTTTAAATCTCTGGATCTACGAATCTTCATATTAAACCTGAATTATTTTCCACTGTGTTCAACAAATCTGGCGAAATTATATTACGAAAAGAAAATATAGGAACACAGCCATATATTTTCTTCAATTTTTAATGAAAAAATATAATTAAATCGGTTAAGTTTTGGAGGAGACATTAGGGGACTACGAAACGTTGATTTTTCATAGGTATTTTCGGTACGAGCTACAATTGTGTTTTACTATTTTAAATGGGGGCAGCACTGGACCCCGGAAAAGGTACGGCCTTAAAAATGACTCATCCTCAGTACATCAGTATTTCCCATTTCGTCATCAGATCTGGTCACCTCACAAGGTCGCACATATGAACGGACACCAGCCATTTAACCTCCGAATGGTCTACGTGACGTTTCCTTTCTGACGACGAACAATTTATTGCTGTACGTGGCTCCAAAATATGACACATTTTAAGGCTTTTTTTTCTTCAACTGAACGGAATCATATTATTTTCATTTTATTTATTATAGACGATTTTAGGAGCTGATATTTGATGCATTCAAAAATAGACTGGACAAATGGTTAAGGACAAATAAGTAAGACAAGTATGTCTACTTTAAACAGTGCTGTGAGTCCATAAAGTCTTTTCAAAGTTCATTGATTTATTAATGACACTTTATTTGTGCTTAACCATTTGTCGAGTCTATTTTTAAATGCATTTATGGAAGGCGCAGTGACAACTTCTTCTAGTAGTCTATTTCAGTTATTGACGACTCTATGATTATTATAACAGAGCAAACCCCTCCTGACCTCTCCCTCTTCTAAAATTTCCCCCCCTCCAAGTGTCTTAGCGAAGCCTGAGGCCAAAGACCGAAAAGTAAGCTCCCCGCGAGGCCGTAGGCCGAGGTGCGTGGCGAGGGCGTAGCCCGAGCCCCTCCTGACCTTCCCTCTCCCCCAGAACCCCCCCCCCAAGTCACTAAGCGAAGCCTGAGGCACTGGTAGGACTCTCCATTGATTCAGAGTAACATATATACCTACTACTACTACAAACAATTTATCTGTACACACGTCGATGTGTGAGTTTTATACTTAGGGTCGCACCGCAGAATTAATTTAATACTTACCTACTAACGAGTTCGACATATTTACGATATTTTTCCATACCTGAAGATTTGCGAACACTATGACGTAAAAAATATTCTGTTTTATATGTATCAAATGTTACAGAAAAGTCGGAAACAGCTACATAATATCACTTCACAAATATTTTTCATTATGTCCATTGTCCATTTCACCATTAGTTCACTTTACTGATTATTATTGAGTCATTTATAATGTAACGCACTAATTCACTATTGTAATATAGTAATTTGCATATTCGGCGCAAAACTATACGGTAATTATATAAATAAATTCAATAAAAATAAACAAATGTTTATCACATTTTCACGCACAGCATGTCAAGTTGGCATTTGCGTGCATGTGATTACTTGTGAGCGAGGAGCCAATGTAACATTACCGGATTGCTAATACCCCTCTCGCTCTTGTGTATCTCCCGCCAATGCGAGAGAGCGAGAAGGGTATATATATCAAAATGGTTGCTGGGTAATAACGTGAAATTATATTGTTGCTTTGCTTACCTGTTTTCATCATTTGGAAATGTATGAAATATACGTTCTTTAGAGTATTGGGTGGATAAACAATTATTATACGCGCACCTTCTCACCATGATGGTTACTATTGGTTGACAGTTCTCAAGACAACACACGTCGCGTATTGCGTGCGGCTAGTAATTAAACCCTGGTTTGGAGCCGTCAAAGCTCACAAAGTGCGGGGGAGAGGTGCGGGGACGCCAATTTGCGGGAGACGCTGTGAGAGACCATTCTGTTTGACTCTTATGTATTCTGTGCCTGAGGCCGAAGGCCGCTGTCGGGCTGAACTGTCCCGCGAGGCCGCAGGCCGAGCTGCGTGGTGCTTGCGTGCGTGGCGCAATATAACATGTAAAGCTCGCGAACGAGTGTTAAATTCAATTAACAGAAAAAGTAAAGCCTACTGAGTAGTCTTAAAAAAACGAAGTAGAGCGGTAATGGCGGCACTCGTCCGGGTCGCCAAAACTAACGCATGAGTAATCAAAAGGCGTAACTACATTTAAAATAGCCTACAGGGAAAAACATTTTTGTGCCGCCATTGTGTAAGGGACGTCGCCTGAACTCACAAAATAGGGAAATAAGAAAAAGATAACTTTTAATATTTTTGTATATATTTTATGGCAACTTGCAAAATTAGAGGTATTTTGGACGAGAAGACACTGCGTAACTTCCCAAACGCTGCCCAGCCGATCGGTTTCGTAGAAAGGCCTTTTTTTCGAAGCTACCTGAATCAATTGACCCAGACATATTATGGTCTACAAATTCGATGGTGAAACTCCCAACAGAAACAGGTAGGGGCGGGACATGGACATACGATATTACTTACGTTTTGTCCATGATCATTTTAAGGCCCACCTATTGGGAAACTCTTTGCAACAAAGATTCTTTTCTTTCTTTATCAGCCTGTAATATTCCACTGCTGGACTAAAGGCCTCTCCCATTACAGGGAGTATTTGCCCACTATCACCACATGGTACGAGTATAAAGTCTTTGCACAAAGTACGCTGCTGCCCGTACCTATGTTTCCCTTAGTTGCCTCTTACGACACCCATGGGACAGGGAAGGTGTGGTGACAAATTGTGCTCTACTCTGCCGTCACCACGCGGCGATAAATAGAGATAATAAGAGATTAATTTATTATCTTTATTTTGAAAAAAACCAAACATGAATTCACAATGTTTCAGTTATCGTTGGTAAGTTAAACATTATACGTACTACGATGACCATTATATGTCAGACTATGTATGACAATCGTAGCGTGTATATGGTGTCATTTATTTACTTTCTTTATTTGTAGCAAAGGCCCGAACGGCCGGTCCACTGGGCTCGGCTTAATCGGGTTACACATGGTTAATTATGCACAACCTTTATACCTGCAATTAAGTTGGAAGATTATTGAGGTGTCGGGAAGGTTTAGTACGAGGCGTCGTTGTCGGAGACATAATCGTAAAACATTTAAAAAAGGAAATACTACGAAAATAAAACGGTCAAGTGTAGCGTTTTCAGTGTGACACCTACTTTAGTAATTTTGAGTCTGGATTTTTAATTCTTTTGCTTCTAGTCTTTATGTACTTAATTACTTTTTACTTTTATGATTATTACTTATCAATATTTAAATAAATTAAACTAAAACCTCAAATCCTATTCAAAAAATAGAGAACTAAGTATAGACTAAAACTATAAAGAAATAAAAGTAAAACATTAAGTACTCGTATATAAAAAAATACCCCAGATAACTACGTTCGCAGGGCAGGGCGCCTAAGAGTCTGGCAGCATTACCATGTTGAATGGCCAGACTTAATATTTGGCCAAAATGCGCAACAACTCAGGTCTCCAGAAAAGTCGATAATTTTTGGATAAGCAAGATTTTTTAAAGTGCAAAATTTATGTGTCTTTTATATTGAAACGAAAGGTAAAAGTAGTAAAGGAAATATGAGTGTACCTCTTATTTAACAGTGCAATAATTAAAAAAAATAACTTATACATTAAGTTCTATCGTAAGCGATAACGCCAAGAAACGCTAAAGTTTTTCTCTTCCACCATACCGAAGGTATATACAGAGATTATCAAGGGCTGCGTGGAATCGGGAAATTAATTATGAGAAAAACCTTGACTAGATTATGTCGCATTTAATCGCGTTTGGGACTGAAGGTACCTTACCATAATATACGATCGGATGAAACCCCGGAACTGTGAAAGATGGGCATAATTATAGCACCTTATCGGGAGCACTGGACTGGAACTTAGTTGAACTGATTTTTACGCCCTTGGTTTTTAACCCTCGAGAAAATAAGAGGGGTATTATAAATTTGACACAAATGTCTGCCTGTCTGTCTGTCTGCCTGTGGCATCGTAGCGCTTGAACGGATGGACCGATTTCAATGTGGTTTTTTTTTCTTACGTAAAACCAAGTTCGCTTGCGGTGGTTCTTAGCTATGTTTGTTGAAAATCAGTTCAGCCATTTAAAAGTTATTGGGGGTCATATCGGTAGTTCCGCTTTTCATCACTAGATGGCGTTCTTGACAGTCGGTTTTTTTAAATTTACCTAGCAAATAATATTGAATTATTAGGCAATTCATGCATTATCTCAATACATACGTCATATATATTGTAATTATTCGTATTTCAGCTCATCTGTCGTGGGAAATGCAATCAGTATCATGCACTGAAATTGCTATTAAAAATTGGATTTTAAACTTTTGTGCTTTGAACATTTATTAATTTAGTCTACCTTGCCTTGTATGTTATTATTCCTTCATAGGTGGCATGAGTTATTTGGTATATCATTGGTCGAAGTTTTGCTATGTAAGAGTTTCATTCAATATCAAAGTCAACATTTTTTATTTAATGTTTTGACGACCTCTGTGGCCTAGTAGTCACCATGCCAGGCTGTCACACCGGAGGTCCCGGGTTCGATCCCCGGTCAGGACAAGATGGAAAATGATCTTTTTCAGATTGACCTGGGTCTTGGATGTTTATCTACCTGTTATTATTATGTATGCCATAACACAAGTCTAGAACTTACTTTGAGGCTATCTCAATCTGTGTAATTTGTCCGTATATATTTATTTAATTTATTATTAATGTAGGATAAATATGTCGCTTATTGAATCGCTTTCATAAATAAAATCAAAACTATTCATTTCACAATAATAACAAAAATATATTTGATTTCTTGATTTCCTCATAACGAGCCCTTTCATTTGATATATGACACAGTAACGTTTGCAAAATTTTGTTTTCAAATTTCCTAATTTGTCCCCCGTAAATGATCCTTATTTTAAAAAAATATTTATTTACTTCGCACATATGTGTTTGGGTCATAGGATTACAACATTCTACCAAATTTCACCTGATTCGGTCCAGTAGATTCGGAGCGAATTGGCTGTGGCAGATGGACGGACAGACAGACGCACGAATGATCCTATAAGGGTTCCGTTTTTTCATATTTTGTACGGAAGCCTAAAAATAAACTTTTTTTTATTTCGTGAGATATATAAATAAATACATAAAGAATTTAATGTCTCAGTAACTTTAACGCAAACAACCCATTTGAATAAAAGTAATTAGATTTATATTTCTTTTGAAAATATACTGATTTATGCTAATCGATTTGATATTTTGATGAATTTTCGTATTAAGACGCTGTGGGTTCACAGCTCACAATATTGTATTTTCGAGAAATTGCTGCAATTAAACAAATAAAAATTATTTTTCAAAAATTTTACATAGTAATCATAGTAAATATTTTCTGCAGACACACAATATGCTAAACATGATTGAGCATTTTTGCCTCGATAGAAAAAAAACACGAACATACATTGTATGTGTCTAGGCTTAAGAAAAGGTGGATGGAGTGCGTTAAGGACGATATGGATAAAAAGAATGCAACAAGTGCCGTGACAAAAGATAGAGTAACATGGAAAAGACTCACATGCTGTCCCGACCCCACGTAAAGTGGGATAAGGTGAGGAAGAAGAAGAAAACATTGTATGTGTCTGTAGAAAAGTCTTAAAATTTCTACGTAAATTTTTTGAAAAATAAAATGTATCTATTTTAATTATAGTAATTTTTTTAAAACACTCACAGTATTGTGAGCTGTGAACCCACACTACCTTAAAACTAAATGACACATAACGGTAAGTAAGTAAGTAAGTAAGTAAGTAATACTTTATTGTACACCAAGAATAGAAAAATATACAATAAGAATAAAAAATACATTAAAATACATACATAAATAACGGTCATACATAGTGGACGTCAAACTGTTCATTGACCTGACACGTCCAGATATTAAACAGACATGATGGCACAACAATGGTGTGCAATTTCGGTGGATTGACGCTCTGCTGTGATCTATGTATACTACAATACAATGTAGTTGCATTAATTCGACTGCCTCCGTGGTCCAATGGTCAAGGCGTTTGCCTTGTGGTCCGGAGGTTGTGGGTTTAAATCCCACTGGGAAGCATACTTTGTAAAAAGTTGTTTCCAGTCTGGTTAGGATATTGCAGCCTTGAATCACCTGATTATCCGAAAAGAAAGATGATTCCGTGCTTCGGAAGGTACGTAAATCTGTTGGTCCCGAACGCCTTCTAGCGTTTGTACCTATCCTAGGATTGGTTCTGGTCTACCATTTGGGTTGCGGAGGTCACACGGTAGTCACTCTGTGTAAAACCAGTAACCTCGTCAAATCACCTAAGTTAGGTAGCGGACCCCGGACTCTGAAGCGTAACCGCTGACGATGAAACTGGGAATACGCTCGGATGATGATGATTGTAGTTGCATTTATTTGTTTTGGAAAGATATTGGTTGAGCTAAAACTAGTTTAAGGGTAGATTCAGTACATGGTACTGAACAACTTTTTCCAAATAACATATCTTCCTGAAAGGTCAGTAACGTTCTTGTTACACCCCTGGTGTTGCAGTTGTCCATGGGCAGAGGTAAACACTTACTATCAGGTGACCTGCTTGTTCGTTTGCCATCCTATAACATAAAAAAATATATATATCGAAATATGAAAATAATTTTTGGACTGAAGCTGATCCGAGTTTGTATGGAAAGCCAAAAATTTGGTATCGTATCTTGATACTTCTTTCTTAGGGATACAGTATCACATTAGGGATATAGACAGTATCTTTGACTGAATAATTTCAGTATATTTTGTTTGACATTATAAGGCATGTAAAACCTGGAAATGGAATAGAGGAATGCCAGTGTGTGTATGCTCAGAACCCTCAACCGGTCAAATTTGGGCCTGTCATGCAGAACAATACCGTTCATATCAACCTCAGACGCTGTAATTCCTGTCTTAAACGTCTATATCTCAAAGCAATTTGATTTATGTATGATAGAGACAAGACTATGGCTACACCAATAACAATACGTATTGTCTATGTTATAACTGATTAACCACACAAATAGCAGAGCTTCAAGATAAGATGTATGACAGCGTTGATACAATATTGATTTCAGTTAACTAGAAAACAGTCGATTAGAATCAGTACATGAGAATGAAAAATTTTTGCAAGGAGCCATATAAAAACAGTATTGTCAGTAGCTCTATTCTGTTAGACCTTAACTATATATCTACGGTAAGTAGGTAACTAATTAAGTGGGCCTTTAAATATCAACATTCTAAGAAACAAACATGTCAACCGACGTGTCTGCAGTTGCCGAACTTGCACTATTAGTGCATCCTTATCAGCCATAACCTTGGAATTATATAAGTGATTCTCGTTCTGCCTTTTTAAATAATGTATATATTTAAAGTCGTAATTTATAGAATTAAACGAGTCCCAAATTAATAATTGGAAGCCCAATGGGACGATTTCAATTCGGAAGATCGTCGGAACCGCTATCGATAGCGAAATGAATGGAAATAAATCGCACTGATTGCGATCGTGTTGCAGAGTAGATATGATAGAGAGATTTACGCGCGAGTCTAGCGCGACGGACTTATGCAGATCGTGCAAGTAAAAGGTAGTGACGCTAATAGGTATCTATATTTCACTCGCACTCGTTTGTAGAACTCAGATTCAGACTGAAGTGCATATGTGAATTGGGGGGTGTGGGCTGTGGCTCCATTAAAATCGAAAAGTCTATTACTAGACAAATTTACTGTCTTTATCTCTTTTGATGTTACAATAACAAAATCCTTTTGTTTTTATGCACAGCACAGTTCAGTTTTGAGCGTTAAACAAATAATATATGTTTTATCGTTTCATTTGAAGCTACACTTGACGAGTTGCGCTGATATACTCTTTGACCAATCAGCGCACTAATAGGTAAGAAAAAAATACCAATCAGCTCTAAAAGGAATCTGTCGACGGGTGCGGGGCGATCGGGGCGCGACGGTTCCGAAGAGGTTAGGGTGAATATATAAGCAAATGGCCTTGAAGTGTGAAATAAATTTTTAAATCGTAAATATGGTGATAATTTCCATATTGCTCTTCGTCATGCACTAGATATCCTTTTAAATTATTTTATGAACTACCGTTGAAACTTTAATTGGTGTTCCTTCTAGCTTTAAAACTTGCCGTGGCCACTTTTGACGGAGGCAAGTTTTAAAGCTAGACGGACTAATGTAAATACTTTCAACGGTGGTTCATAAAATAATTGAAAGGGCTAGGCTAGGCTAGTGCATGACGAAGAGCAATATGGAAATATATATATCACCATATTTACGAGTTAACAATTTTTTTCACAATTCAAGGCCATTTGCTTATATATTCACCTTAAAGGAACTTTGAAATCCGATATGAGGCGGAATGCGAAGAGAACCTGAGGGGATGAGGTGCGGGGCGATCCGCAAAGCACCCTGCATGCTTTTACATATTTCGTTTGACTGTGAAGCGGGAGGTGAGGAATGAACGCAGAATGACGCGGAATGTATATTTTATCGGTTTTTATAAATTATTTTAATAATTAATTTTTAATATCGAATATAAAGAAGGCGGGCCTTCGGAATTACGATACTAATATTTTGGAGTAGAAATATTTTTTTCTTCAATTTATATCTTAGAGCTTTGGAAGAAAAATAATTTTTAGATATCATATCTTAACATTTTTTAAAAAATGGTATATTGATTTTTTTTTAAATTTTAAACCTTGTTTTATATCCGAACAAACTACACACTTCAGGTCAAAGTTTTAGTGAACAGAAATACATAAAGTTTTGACAGTTCTCTTCGTATTCCGCCTTAAGGGATTTCTGATATCCTTAGAGTGTATTTCATTTTTATATTAGTACTTTTCCATGCTTGTAACAAGTTTAGTCTCTGTACTTGTTTACTTTATATTCGCATGGCAGTAGTTGCAATACATTCTTTATTGCAGCAGATTCCATCCTCCAATCTAAAGAGATTTGGCATAATGAATAAAATTGATGTATATTAAGGCCATTGAAGGGATTTCCCGTTTATAGTATTCATGGTTTAGATACAAAGTACCTACCCTTCGTCATGATATAAAATAAAATAAAAAATCTTTATTATGGTCTTTTTATTTGTCCAAAGAAAGAATCAAAGAACCAAATATTTATTTAGTAATTAGGCTTTTGCAGGGACTTATGTTCGTTATTCATTGTCATAACGACATTACGTGTAATGTTTATTTATATTAAAATTATTAATTATGAAAAGCTATCGATATACCGAGACGAATTGCAGAAATAAACTCATCTACAATTCAATATCAATTAGCATTACACATCATATGTCTTAGAGCTAAGGGAATTAGTAAATGTGTAGTTCATTATTTATTGGTTAGAGGGCAAACAAACTAAATATTTTTGACGGGCGACGTGGCACACCAAGGTTTAATTGCTAACATCAGTGCTGTATTTTCTTTTATTGAACTAATATAAAATTAATGAAATCCGTCGAAAATATTTTCTATATATTTTTTTATAAAGCTAGTTATTTATATTTTTACGTTTGTAGTTGTTTTTTTATTTTTTGGGTCAAATCTTGAAAGTTTTTGAGTCCCTTACCGGTTTCTGATTGAGATGAAATTTTGTATGCTTATGTAAATCAGATACTAATGCAATATTATTACAACAAGAAGCTGATCTGATAATGGAGCCGGAAGGTGGCTATAGGACCCCTGTAATAAAACGACGCAACCCTATCGTGTCTTGATAAGTACTAAGGCCTCACAATAAAAGCAAAAACTTATTTGCATAATTTTTTTTACGAAATCTGCAGAATCTCAAATGTCTAACAGTTTAGATGTTGTTTGTTCTCAAACAGAAGCAAAACCAATTACTAGAACTTGGAAACCAACGAAATCCTGCTGAACGCTGAACAGTAACTTCAGTACCTAACAGTTTAATCAGAGACTTACGCCGGCTTATTATAAAACGTAGACTTACTTTAGGACTTGGTTTAAGACGATACACGGTGTCCAGTGCTGCCCCCATTTTAAATAAATTATTTGTAACAAAACGGAGATATCATTTAAAATTTTAAGCTACTAAAACCTAGATAACCCTTAAAACTATTTTATGAACCATCGTTTACAGTTTAAAGTGAGAACACAATAATCAGATAACGTTACCAATGATATTAATGGTAAAAGGTATTGTTACCACTGTATTTCTTTTCGATATTTGACAGAATAAATTGATGAGAGTTTGTCTAGTAGGCTACTACGAGTAGAGCTATTTATATAATATTTTACAAATATTGAAAAAAGTATCGTTACTTATATCGTTAATTGATAACGTTATAAACTGTATTATCGATACCCCTTACATAACGTTAGCACTACTACCCGTATGATAATAACGTTATTTAACGATACTTTTAGTGTGAATTTGGTATCGTTAACAAGTCCTGGCTAAAAGCGGACAGAATATTGCTTTTATTGTGTAGGTAACGCGTTATCTAGTTGTTTTGTTGATCGGAGAGTGTATATACCTGTACCTATAGAAACAAATGCATTGAAATAGGTATATGTATGTAAGTATATGCCTATTCAAATTGCAGGGTATATGTCTTTTTTATTGCACGCTATACATTTAACGGTCGTATATTAATTTATTCTTAGAATAACGGAAAAGTACACCAAAAAACACAGTTTTTTCAGCTATCCAGCAGAAGAATTCTGCCAGCATTTCGGGCACGTTGCCTCGACGTGGCGCTTTAAACGAAATATTATATTAATTTTGTTTGTTAGGTTTCTTTTTATTATATGATATATTTATTATGTGTCTTCTTCTTCTAAACGCATTCTCGGTTGCGTCCTCAGCTGTGCTGCCTTGGAGCCCGGGTGCGTTTTCCGCTTTGTCTTCTCCAAATATAACATGCATGTCAATGGTCACCCAAGGATGATAAAGACCTTGCAAAATGGAGAAGAAATAGCCGGAACAGTTTAAATGATTTGGCTATTTTTACGACCGGCAGCCTGCCTGACGTCAAACCTCTTTGGGAATATATTTGTGCGAAAAGTTTTACAACTGGCCGTCGCCCGACGTTAAAGGCCCATTTACACAGTGCAAGTTTCTTGCCTGTTGCATAAAATTTTATTGAAGCAATAAGTGATTTGTATGGCTGACGTTCTTCTGTTTAGACCATGCAAGTTTGCTATTGCTTCAAGGAGACTGTAATTTTCCTTTACTAAAATACAGCTGGCCTAATGAATGTCTTAATCGATAAAGCTAATTATATGCTATAATTTGTCGTATCAGTTTAAATTATAAAGATAGCCAATTTTTTATTATTTGGTATTTAATTTTTAATAACGCTAGACAAAAAACACTGCTGTCTTACTTTATGAAGTTTTTGGTCAGCCTACACAAGTGACAATGATTTAAATAAGGTGGAGTGAGGGGCTCAAAATGGACTGATCACCTATCCTGGTCACTGCAGCGTCCCTAATATAGAATTGAAGGCTTAATAAAATACTTGCAGTTTGAACATTTGTAACAAGTTTCTACTGGAAATAAAACACTGGAACTGTTATTAATTTATTTATTATTACTCTCCATATTCTTCATCTTCTCTCACTAATACACCATCATGAAAAGATGCAGGTGGGATAATATCTCGGTAACGTGCCCAACCCAGGTGCCAAATAATAGTCATTATATGAGCACATTGTGACATTGACATGTGACTTTGACAGATAAGATGCGTTCAAAAACTCTTTGAAAACGCATGGAAAAATATATTTTTTGATAAATAATAATTAATAATTGGCTATCTCTAGATAAGCTTTTATTACTTTATTGACCTTTGTAAACAATATTCTTTCTATTTTCATTAATTTTTCAACGGCTGTATTTTAGTGAAGACTCTATATGAAAATGTATACCGTCTCCTTTAGTTGTATGCAACAGGCAAGAAACTTGCACCGTGTAAATGGGCCTTAATCGACTTTGGGAAAGCAATTGTAGCACGAGTTGTTTATGCTTAGTCCTTTAGTCGCCTCTTACGACATCCACAGGAAGACATGGAGTGGTCCTATTCTAACCCGGAACCACACGGGTACCCGTGTACCCGGATATTTATTATGTGTAACAGTGTAACTATCGCTGATGTACAGTAAAGTTTTTTAAATAAAAATAAATAAATGATTAGTTTTAAGTTTACAATATAGTATTAATATACTTAATACATAGGTATATTTATTCTAACATCTTTCCTAGTAACATTAATCCTGAAAATATATTCCAAAAGCAACAACAATGGACAGACCAAATTAGCAATGGCGTCGAGATTAACCAGACTAGTCGGATCTTGTTACCCGCCCTGATTTCACGGCAAATTCGGATACCTAGGAAAATGAGATTGGAGCGACAGGATTTCCTAGATTTATGATTATACTGGGTCTAACAAACTATACTAAAACTATTTTAAAGACAGATTCAGTCCATGATACTGAACAACTTTTAGCAACCAAGAAACATATATCGAGCGAAATTCGAAAGAAAATTTTTGGCCCTCCTTACAAGTTGATCGATCAGCTGATCTGAGTTTCTATGAGAAGCATTTTTTTATATTTCGATATAAGCACTTATCTTTGGGAAAGTTGTTCAGTATCATGGACTAAATTTGCCCTTGAAATGTCCTTTCAGATCTGACACCAGTGCTGGCCACTTAAACACACGAAAAACAAAACAAACAGTATACGAGTATTTTCATAGACTTTGTATAGTTTTTGATCACTGGTAGTTCCTTAGCAAAAACAGCAAGTTGCGATTACTCTGAAATGTAACAATGTAGGTACCTATATCGTTTATTTCCTACTATTTTAAAATAAAATGCGTTTATTTCAGACCAGTTATGTCCATAGTTTGTTAAAAATAATACAAAATCTTAAAACCTATGTTAGTAACTTTAGCTTAATTTTAATTTAAATATTTACCTACTCTATTGTTTGGCCCTGGGACATGCGCATGCGTATGCACCCAGTGCCTCACAATTGGACAGTCTGGTTTGTCACTAATGATCTTCAGAATAGTGTTGGTGCTCCCACGTATTCTGCGCATAAGCAACGCTCATTTTAATCTATCCTTCTATACTCCTCCTTATATTTCTATTCTGGAACTCAAATTTTCGCACAAGTTTATAATCTTATGTTATGGAATAATACTAACTTAATGATGCTATATTTTATGATAAATAAAAATTTGAGACCCAGGGCAATTTGAAAAAGGCCATTATTCAACTTGGCCGGGCCGGAGATCGAACCCAGAACCTCCGAGTGATGCACTTGTGTGGTTACCAATATGCAACGCAGGTCGTCATAAAACAATAAATCATGAAGTACATCAGATGATGTTGATGATGATACTTACGTCACGTCAAAAGTACTTTTGCCTCCAAATATATCATCGAACAAAATATATAAAAACTAGCTTTTGCCCGCGGCTTCGCTCGCGTATCCCACGGGAACATTACATTTTTCCGGGATGAAAGGTACCCTATGCCCTTCTCAGTACTCCTAACAATTTGTATGCGAATTTTCAATAAGATTGGTTCAGTAGATAAAGCGTGAAGAGATAACAAACAAACAAACAAATATACAAACTCACTTTCGCACTTATAATATTAGTTGGGATTGGGATTATTTCAAGGGTAGATTCAAATATCGACATATGAAAATTGATTTTTGCTTTTCATAGGAACCCGGATCAGCTAATCGAAAAGTTAATCAGTATCATGGACTGAATTTAGCCTCAAAATAGATTCAGTATAGTTAGTTATACCCTAAAAGTCGCTTTTCGAATGATGTCTCAGACTGCTAAGAAACTCATAAATATGCAAACTATCATCAGCTGATTAAACATTCAGTATACTACGAGGTTTCCATGATTGATCGTTCTTTGGAATACTTTCATAGCCACATAAAACTATTAAAACACTTTAGCTAAGTTGATTGCTGTTTTCCATAATAACTTGCCTGAACAATTTTATTATTTTCTATCGGCGAATGAAAATCAAAGTTGCTGCATAATTGAAAAGGCTAAAACAAGCTACAATGTATAGGAATAAATTGTATGAATTTTAGAGCAAAGCGTCAAAATAGGATTTCTGAATTCTAAATTAGTTAATCTTGCTTCTAAATTTACCTCTAAATCCTTTTCAGTTTGAAGCACGGATACAATTGTTCCTCGGAAATACAGTCTGAATCTAGAAAATGTTTGGCTCGACTCAATCCCTTGATCCAATCACTCTAACCTGTATTAATGTGGGCCATCACTCTCCAGCCATCTGATTAGATCAGTTCCATGCAACAATACCCAATTCCACAAGGTCCTATCGAACAAACACTCATTCTAGACTTACACCCCTTTCGTATCAAAGGTATTGGTATTGAAGGAGGATTTCGTGAGTTACGAGTAGGAAAAGATGTATTTCGTGAGGAGCAAGAAAGGAGTTGTAACCTTTTCGAAGTGGAAGTTTGGATTTATTAATGATCCCGTACAAGTCGTCGGCAACTCATTACTGGGGCAATAAATAACGAGGTAACTGCTTCCAAAGTTGCCATTCAATCTTTTCGGTAAGATTTGCTTTTATTTTTTGGTGTAGGTGCTACGATTATAAATATATCGAAGAGATTTACTATTTCTACCGGAAAAATATGTGCAGATATACAAAGGTTCCTACATACAGTACTGGTATTACTTTCGTAGTGTGATTAACACCCTAGTCTGCCAATCCGAAGGTTCCGGATTCGATTTCCAGCCAGGATAAGTTAGAAAATGGACTTTTTCAAATTGTCTTGAGTCTTTGTTGTTAATCTATATATTATCATAAAATATAGAATCGTTGAGTTAGTATCCCATAAAACTTAGAGAAGTAACTAGAAGAAATAATAGATCTAGTATTATCATAAATTAAATGTTAGGTTAGCTTAAAAAAAATATCTTTTGAATATACTTAGTATGCGGCAGATAAATTTATTAAACTGTTTTCTATTAATTTAAGTTTGATAGGAGTAAGGTCCTACTAAGACATTAAATAGATAGCAGAGAGAAAGGAGGTATGAAAGCAACTTCACTAAACTCCACCGACAAGAGCAAGCTCTTAAGTTAAAAGAAGTACTTAGTTAGACCTTTGATCCCTAAGTTAATGCATATGACCCGTAAGTGCATATTCAATCAAAACAGAAACCCTTCTGCATCATTCATCACATTTCGAAGTGACCTCAACAGCCTATACGTCAAGAAACCCTTGATTTTTGACAGTTCAATTGATAAATTCGTTTCATAAACTAATGTTTTCAAAATTTTAAAGGAAATGCTAGTATTCAATTTTGAAAAACTTTGATATATACCAAGTGTAAAATGGTTGATACCTTGAAGAGGTGAACTGAGAAAGTCAAAATTTTCGACATTCCAAGTTACTCATCGAAGAAAATTGTTGGATGGACGACCTAGACATTGACGCTACATTTACTAGACTTGACTCTACAAATACTATAGATAAATTTTGCCGATTTTCTTAAGAATCAGTGTTTAAACTTCGTCTTGTATAATTTGTGCACTATAAAAAAGACCCTGATAATATATAAATAACTTGATGTCTATATCGATATCGAAAAACAAAGAAAAAATCAGTGAAGTGCTATTTTTGTTATTTTACAACTTATTAAAACAAAAATAACTGACCAAGTGCGTGTCGGTCATGTTCAGAGTACATTTCAACATGTGGATATTCTCCATATTTTTTTTTTACAACTTCTTATTATATTTTACTAGCTTTGGCCCGCGGCTTCGCCCGCATAGATTTGGGGTATGAAAAATAGATATTGGCCGATTCTCAGACCTACTCAATATGCTCACAAAATTGCATGAGAATCGGTCAAGCCGTTTCGGAGGAGTACGGGAACGAACATTGTGACACGAGAATTTTATATATACGAGTAAGATAAGTGAGACAGCTGTAACTATCTTAAGCTGACTTAGCCGTGATAGGTTTCCTTTACAGTTCAATACATTTACCTACTACTGTCACGACTTTTTTAAGTATTTCAAGCTTACAGTTTAGATTTTAGAGGGGGAGAATAGGTTTAAAATAAACGGGCAAGTGCTAGTCGGACTCGTACAAAAATCGTGTAAAAACCTATCCAACTACTACTCACAGGGTACACGTGTTAAAAATACTATATTATATACCTACTTCATGTATAGGGGAGGTACTTTTAATTAAATTACCTATATATGTGTATATGCACAACATAAAGCTCAAAACACACTCGCCTATTATGAAAAGAATTATATGATTTTAATACTACCCCTGTTGATAATAAAAAAGTTCCGTTACGTTAGGCGTGACGTCACAACATGGCTTCCACATTAGAATAATGGAAGTTTAATGTATGGTGTAACGTGATTAAATGTGAACATAAAGCCTCCGGGGAGTCGTTTCGTATCAATCAGTATATATTTATTATTGAAACTACTTCATCCCGTGGGCATTGGTAATTGGTCGGGTTATAAGAATTACCTATTGAAGATGCCAAATTTTTTTGGTACTTTTTATAATAACTTTATTTATTTGTTCTTCGTGTGATTTCGATTTTGTCTCATAAGGACATTAATTAATTTTTAGTTTATTTCATTTGATCCTATTTCTTGATTCTTTTCTTTTGATGAAAAATGCATCATATAATATAGAAAAACCTAAAGGAAAATGTAATTAATGACGCACATGTGACTATTATTAAAATATATTATAAATATCCTATGACAATAAAGATATTTTGAATTTGATATTACCATATTACTCGTACCCAATATGTCTAAATGTTTTACCTAGCTCAAACAAATAATAAAAAACGACCATTCTACATTATTCAGAAACTTTAATAAAAGTTATACGTATTTTATTTAGCTAGGAACAGACAGGTTTACCTAAATACAATATTTTTCCCAAAAAATCCAACACATTTTCACTTTTCCAAATTCCCATAGGACTTTCAAAGTATTCTCGTAGCGTTGTAAACTTAGACATAGGACGTGATACTCATAATTCTAGAAAAAATACCTCGCATGGCTATAAAACCCTCCGGCCGGGCTCTAAAATGGCGCGTCCGCTACACGGCTTTGCACTTTACTTCTCATAAACGCGTCTTTTGTTAACACGACTAATGCCCCAGTTAGCTTTTAAACTCGTGTTACCTATATGGATGGAGGTAAGTTTCGGAGCCATTTTGTTTGCGTAGGACGTATTTAAGGGTTCAGATATATAATAGATTTCTAGCTGCAACCCGCTAGATGTCAATAAGTCAAATCCAAGGTACATCCTTTCTTGCTCTTAGGTCAAATCAGACACTTTTTTCTAAATGTCAAAACAAACATTTTCTATGGGATTTGTTTGAAATAGAAAACCGCGACGTCATAGATATTTGGAGTCAAATAGCGTTCTTAATATCAGTTTTCTGCATTAAAAAATCTAAAATCATGTTGAAAATGGATATGAGTGTCAAGTGACACTATTTTATGACGTTTTATTTTCTTAACAGTATCAAATAATTTATTTTTGACCCAGTCATCTACCCAATTACTTGTGTAAGACGATTTAATATATATAAAATGTAATATACATATTAATTAAACTATTTTAAAAGAGGCAAGACAACAAACAGATTATAATACGCCAAGTTAAATCAGATATTTTTTCTTAAAGTCAAAAACCAACATTTTTTATGGGATTTGTATGAAATATCGGACTATGACGTCATAGTTCCTTGGAGTCAAATAGCGCTCTTAATGTCGGTTTTTCTGCACTAATAAATCTAAATCACGTTCAAAGTGGATGTGATCAATGACAAGTGGCATTATTTTGTGACATTTTATTCTATTAACAGTACCAAATAATTTCTTTTTGACCCAGTAAAATACCCAATTGTAGGCAGGCTGTCTGCAATTAAGAGATTTTGTATGCAAATGTAAATCAGATGACAATGCAATATTATGAAGCAAAATGGCGCAACCCCGTTGACTTTGGGCTTTTGTCTTAATAGTACATAGGAGTCACGAAATAATAATTTTTTTAAAAAGCTTATGATTCTATTTATAATTTATCTGTTTCTATTGTGAAATTTATTGCAAATCATACCTCTTTGTACAAATATAAACAACATAATATAGTCCTTAAAAGGTGAGTCACGTATGGGTAACCAATAAAATGGCAACACCAATTCTGATAATGAGTGTTTCCAATTTTCTTAAAGTGGATATTAAAAATGCAGGCACTTTAGCCGTCTACATTATTGTCAACGAAGGTGTGTAAAATAGGCAAGAATGCCAACGTCACGCTCTCAGTATTGAAATAATTCCCTTTTATTTTCATGTAAAGAATTGAATTTCAAGGAAAATATATTTATGTTCTATTCAATATAGGCGATGGTCTAGAAACTTGACACTTTCAAATTCATGTTTTTCATCAATCTCACATGCCAAAGCTCAAAAGTGTGAAAGTCCTTTCTAAACTATCCTATTAAATCTTAATTAAAAATGTGGTGATAAAGTTTTGTCACAAGTGGGGTTCGAATTTAACCCACAGCTATTACTGAGTACGTGTGGTGTATCCTACTCGTGACTAAAATTTTTATTACATATTTTCAATTTAGATATTGTTCCGAGCATAGTAATCTTGACTAATACCACAGAATACAGTAAGAGTAAACAGAACGAAATCTCCTAAGCGTACCTTAGGAGATTCCGTTCTGTTTACTCTTACTGTATTCTGTGCTAATACTTTAAAAAGAATAGTTTGACATTACATACAGAGGTATTAACTCACTTCATAATATCCATAATAATATCAACTTCAAATAACATTAAACCACGCGGGTAACGCTGCGGACAACAGCTATGTAGTCTACAGTCAGTACATTTTTGGAAAAGGTAAAAAGGAAACCGCTACATTTGCTCGCTAATGAGCTCCTATAAGCCTCGCTCGTTTGCACCAATAAAACTGAAATCTGGACGCACGTACCGCAAAATATAAAGGTAGAGAAGGATAATTGCGAAATAGGAAATTAAAAGGGTTTTTTTTTGTTTCTCATGCAAATTGCTAACATTGTTGTCAGATTTTGCAAGTTGCCCGATATTAGACATACCTTGACGACAACGGGAGAAGACCCTGGTCGGCGACGGTCAGCGACTAGTATCGCGAGGAGTAGCGCAACGGTCGCCGACAGTCGCGAACTGTTGCGCAACAGTCGCCGACTGTCACCACATGTCACCGACGGTTGCCAACGATCGCCAACGTTTGCGGACTGACGCGCGACATTTCGCGTCACATGTCGCCGACCAGCGTCGCTAACTATCGCTGACACACAATCGTTGTCTAAGAGTCCTACCACTTAATGATGACATGCGAGACCACCATTGATGACTTTGATTTGGGTATGTAAAAATAAATTTTCCAGTCTGTTATACATAGTGCGCTATGCACTTGGCAAATTTACTCATTAAATTAGCACGAAACTTTTCACGTACCTAGGTAAGATAGATAAATAAATAATTGCATCTGTAGCATATTACACATACGCTTTTACTCTTATTACCCAAAACTTGTCTCAACCCTTGCCATGTTTCATTTGGTGATGTAATTTTTTCAATTTAAGTTCATGTCGAATTGTTAAATTCCAAATACCTAGGTACTTTTTGAAAACCATGCTGCAGAATAATAATGGTGATTTTATTGTAAAAAACTTTTTTTATGACAACATGTTCTCTGAGGGATCATGATCTGTTACCTTTTTTAATTTGTGACGTACAGCTGATGGAAATACAATAATCTGCTCAGCTGCGGAAATAAATTACCCTTTGTGTGATTTTTATTCAATTTGTACAATTTCTATCTTATTCATGGAGTAAGGGAATAAAGGGCAATAAAATAATAATCAAACGAGCGAGCGACGTTTACTTGGACAATTTAGCACTAGTACGGGTGAATTCATAACCACCTGGTAAAAATATTCATCCTCCTTATATAAAATCTGTTTGCTGAGCGTTGATTTGTAGGGAAGAGTCAATAAATCACCTTCTGAGATAAGTACGCCTTTTGTACCATTGTGTATAAACTACGTGTAATTTCTGTGTGTTATATGAACAATAAAGTAAAAAAAAATAGTTTTCGGTTTTTATTAATTATAAACGAGCTCGGTGGCTCTGCAAGGCTTGCAGTTTTACAAGTAAAACAACGCAGGGCGTGGTTCGCACTTGGGTGGGTTGAAAGTGACATAAAATTTTCTCAAGCTCAAAAGCTCGGCTCGTGCTTCGGAAGGCACGTTAAGCCGTTGGTCACGGCTGACATCATTGTATGTAAGTCGTCAAGCTATGTCAGATGCCTTGAACAAGCTTGAAAAATCTAACAACAGTGTTGGCCACTTAAACACACTAAAAACGAATTTTATGAAAAGTAGTTTTGTATCATGGACCGAACTTGTTACAACAATTTAGCTGGTAATTAAAAGTCACCTGGTATGACATGTTTGTTGTATGTTCGCTGATCATACGATGATTTACTTAAATCAGAGTTTCAGAAAATTAGAAGAACCAATATCAGCCATAGCAGATCAACTGCAAGAGAGTCGCCTACGCTGGTACGGTCATGTCTTGCGGAAACCGGCGAGTTACGTGAGAAACTAATCTATAGCTATGCCGCCTCCGTCGGGCCCCGGCAGATGTGGAAGACCTAAGAACGTTGAAAGATTCACGTCGTCAAGATGATATGCGTGCCTATGTGGTCTTGAAACCAAGGATGCTTAAGACTGCATGGTCTGGGAAGTGGAGAAGATAAAGCCGGAAGCGGACCAAACACTTTACAGCATTACAGCTGAGGCTGCAACTAGGAATACGTTGAGATTATAGAGAATATGTTCCATGAAGATAAAATAAACCTTTGCCCAACAATGGTACAGCATAGGTTAATAAAAAACCAGCCAAGTGCGAGTCAGACTCACGCACGAAGGGTTCCGTACCATTATCTATATAACATCAAAAAATCACGTTTGTTGTATGGGAGGGCCCTTAAATATTTATTTTATTTTAATTTAACTACCAGAGCCATAATACCCAGAGCAGTCAGAGGATTTGGCCTACACTCTCCACGCTGACGAGACGGGTTGGAGAGATCTGATTGATGTTTATAAGCTTTGTTTAGCTGGTGTTTCCTAGTCGACGACGAACTCGAGCATGTCGTCTTCTACGACATGCTCGAGTTGACTTTTAGTGGCCCTATTCTACTTTACCAGGAATCAAACGGCTATTTAATTTAAAGCATGTATTGACTGTTTTTTAAATAAATATGCAGATAAATGAAAATAATTTACATTTCTACTTATTGTCTGGTAGAAATCGCTCATCCGACCTTGCCCCGCTAAACCTAATAATCCACATCGATCATATAAATCCAGCAGCGTCAAGATTTCCCCGGAGAGGCCGACACGGTCTGGACATCCCCGCTGACCTATCTATCACTGCGAATATACATCCTTGCCTTGTGATCCATAAAAGGAGTTAACCATTGCTGGTTTTATATTTAAACCATGCTTAGACAGACATCGTAGATTTAAAAAAAATGGGAACATTTCACATAAAAAGATTTTTAATTCTATTTAACATGCAGTTAGTATTAACTTAATTGTAATTCCCGAATTAAATTCAGATTTTTACTTAACTTATGTCACAGCTTATGTGTAAATAGATTTTAATAATACAAATACCTATTTTTCTACTCTCTCGACCTTAGTGTTGTCTGATAGTACTCGTGGTTAGCAAGTTTTAGTTAAGTATTAACCTTTCTTTTCGATTTTTTTATTAGCCTGTTGGTCTTGTGTCCCACTGCTGGGCAAAGGGTTCTCCCTTATTTTTCTACACGTCCCTGTCTTCTGATATTTCCTGCCACTCGCATAAAAAATTGTCGAGATCGTCCCGCCATCTTGTTTTAGGTCTGCCCCTACCCCTGCGTCCGTCCGGAATCCAAAATGTAAACAATTTGGCCTATACTTCGGAACGCGTTCGGCAAATTTGCCCCGCCCAGCTCTACTTCAGCTTTGCAGTTTTTGCGCCTACAACCGCAATGTGTGATTTTAAGCGCAACTCGGTGTTTCGCACCTTGTCTATAAGTCCCAAGAATGCTGCGCTCCGTAGCTCTTTGACAGACCTTGAGTTTGGCTTTTGAGCCTCGTTCAAAGACTATGTCTGTGCACCGTAGGACACAATAAGCTTTCAGATTAATTAATTAAAATAAAGAAGATGCCACTAGACCGTGCCGTTCGTCCTATCCATTTTGTCACATACTCGTACCTATATGATTTGCTTTCATACTTTCCTGGATTTAATTTCAAAGGTATATGTCATTGTAGTGAATTAGTTTAACGTGTACTTCCAAGAAAGCCCGTTTTTGTTGCTAAGCCCGCAAATTCTAAGCGATTCATTACGGCTCAGCAGGCAGCCACTAAACCGTGGAGATTACCATCGCTTAGATTATTCATTAATCTTTACTGCCTACCTTATTTACATGTTTAAATATTACGTAATATAAGAGGAAAAAAAATATTTTTATTTTTATTTATTGTTGGTAATCTATTATACCCGATTTTTTAAGCCTATATTGGTGTCCCACTGCTGGGCAAAGGCCTATCCTTTATCCTTCCACTCATCTCTATTCAGAGCTACAGCCCGCCAGTGTGATATGTATGTTTTATTAAGTCATCCCGCATTAATTTACCCGAATTAATCCAAATTATTTTTGTTTGGGCTTATTTCTGTTATGCTTACAGGAAAAAAAATATTTATTTTTTCACACACAGATCATAAAAGTCAATCGAGGGGATCGGCACCACCGGACCGCGCATTTCCTATAATAATAAATAAATAAATAAATCAATATATAGGGACAAATCATACTGATTAAGCTAGCCCCAAAGTAAGTTTTTAAACTTGTGTTATGGGATACTAACTTAACGATACTATATTTTATGATAAATACATATATAGATAAACACCCAAGGCCCAGGTCAATTTGAAAAAGGCCTTTTTCCAACTTGCCCTGGCAAGGGATCGATAGAGTAGAGTTATAGTTTTTCTTTTTTGTCCATGCCATATTTTATAGAGGTAGAGTTTAAGTTTATATCATCAATAGTAGCTAATTTGTGCCTTTAGTTAACCCGTTGTGGGACCTCGACCTGTCCCGGCGCAGGCGCAGCAGGGAATTCCCAAATAGAAGATAGGAGGTGGAGTGGAGAACAGAGAGACTCAACAACACAGATATATGTACTGATACACTTACAACTTGGTATCAAAATATAATTTTACTTTAAATAATCCGCTAGATGACAAAACAAACATTTTCTTTGGGATTTGTATGAAATACAAAACCGTGACGTCATAGATAGTTGAAGTCAAATAGCGCTCTTAATATCAGTTTTTCTTTATCAAACAATCTAAAATCATATTGAAAATGTATGATCATATACAGATTTTAGATTTTTTGATTTGATACAAGTGACACTTTTTTGTGTCGTTTTATTCTCGTAACAGTACCAAATATTTTTTTAGACCCAGTCATCTAACCAATATAATAAGTAGGTAGGTAGTTCTGCAAATGTGTTAAGGATAAGAGATGGAAGCAAAGAGAATATAACCATTGATGAAAGTGGAATGAATCAAAATGAAGAGGGATGTGTAAATGATTCCAAAGTGGAATGAAATGAAATTTGAAATTAAATAAAGAATGAAAAGTGGACAGGATGGGATGAAGAAATGAGGTATGAAAACAAGATGTAGCATGCACGTGGCATGCAGCATCATTACACAACTTAGGAAGTAGTTGGATATATTATAAAACCCTTTCCTTTTATTTTCTTAAACCATAATTAAAATGTGCAAAATATTACACCAAAAAATGAGCAAGTAATCCTACAGCCTATAATCCACGCTCCAAAATATGACGGTCAAAGTTTGCTAATTACCAACAGCTAAACAATGCCTGTTTTGGGCCGGATTGAAAAGAAATTCCGCCAAATATCCGCTACACCAACTTTTGCAATTAGTAAACACTGCTATAACATTTTTGGAAGAAGAATGCTACTGGATACTTATTTGAGAAATCTGGAAGTTAATAAGGTTTTATATGTTAGTCTACCTACTCTATAGTAGTGATCTTTTTCAAATTTCTTAGGTTTCAACAACGAGTTAAAGAGTGCAAACGGTTCAGTGTAACCGTAACCAAATAACCAAGAGGACATACATAGCCTCTTGAATTATTATATAAACAACCGTAAAATAATCCCTATTACAATCTAGCCAAAAATACTAACATTAAAATAAGTCTTACAATCTAGCCTCAAATACATTTTCATTGAAAGGAACGTCTTAGAACTGACAGAGGAAACATCCAACCAATTTCCAAAGTTTCCACGAGAAAAACAAAAACGTCTTTTAATTTTGATCTCGAGTTTTGAATTACAAATGGCGTCACATCGGGGAGACGAATTAATTCGTTGGAAATCGTAATTAAATGGTAAATAATTTCGGTTTTGCGACCACTCAGACATTCAAATTTTGATTGTTTATTGGGTTTGCCGGTGACGTACACAAATTGATGGTTTCCCGCGATTTTCCCGCTTTTTTCGACACTCGGGACGGTTTAGCTTTGCACAGTAATTACTGGACTTTGTTCCGTGACAGCACCGGTGATAAAATATTTATGGACTTGTATTTCGGTATTTGTTTGGATGACGATTCTATTTTATTTTTTGATGTTTCTAACAAATCCCCATGCACAATATACTCAGCCTCCTATGTGTATATGGGTAAATTTTACTTGACATTTGTAACGTTATATTGAACGAAGCGTTAGGCATGCTTAAGTTATTCATGTTAAGTTCATTTCGTGGGCTCAGCTGATAATATAACCAGCTCTACACACGTACTATTACGTTTTTATCCCTTCTGGCGTAAACTGGGCCAAGGGTCTAAACTTCTAGTAGAGACATTTCTATTCACTTTATACAATGTGGTATAGGTATGTATTTAAGGAATTTAGGTAAAAGGTATTAAAAAAACAGTATTCTTTGAAATTTCATACCGAGTTTGCAGATAACATGTACATATGTGACATAATGTGTAAAGAAGTTTTTGAGGATCCTGAGAAGAATGATACACGAATACAAATGACTCAAAGTTAAGTTTGGGAAAACATTGAAATATTATGAAATCCTCGAGCGTACTAATTATTTCTTCTCTAATAAATAAACCACAAAGTTACTAGAATCAAAAAATTAATTGTTTCGCTTTCTAAACAACGAACAGCCTAATATTTCACCTTAATTTAATAAAAAATAAGAAAGAGTTAATCAACCGTGTACCATCAATTTTTTTACAAAGACGATAAAGCGATACAGAGTCGTAAGATATTTTAGTAGGAGGTGGTTACGTAGATTTAAGGGATCGTCTGAGATGATGAAGAAAAACTTCGCTGTAAACACTGACAAAATTATCTAAATAGACCAAACATACGATAAAGGATTTCATATTATATTATTGAATATCTTTTGTTATGAATTGATGAACTATTAAAAAGCACGTTTAAACACCTTTACATTTGTCTATACTTTTTGTTACAACTATTAGTAATTTTACACAAAAAAATTCTTGAGTTCTGAGGTAGTTCTGACTCGAAGAAATTATTGATGCAATAATAATTTTCATTCAAGCATTGAGTGGCTCTTTTCTCCAGAACTAGAGGCAGTGATCTCCATTGAACTTTTCACCCGAAAAAGCTACATGAACTTGGAATGCTGTCAGACAGGCACCGATTATAAAGTATGTACGTTTGCTCTGACCCAAGTCTATAACTATGTAAGTCTTACATACTAAGCAGTAGCAAAGAAGAGGGAAACTGTCAAGTAACAGAAATGTAAGTGCAAGTATTTGCATGTGACGTCACTGCCGTTGCGCGCCTACAATTGAGATAGCAAGGTATTCCCACCACACTCCCGCTTTTCTTCATACCATTATTTGAAATGCTGATTGCCACTTTATTAAATAACAATTTTTCTTGCTATTTCCAGAAAACAATGTAATTTTTTGTTTAATATAAAATATTGCCCAAAAACAAACATAGCCAAATACTCTATTGTGAATAATACGAGTAGAAAAAATATCCTTTACTAATTTACACGCTCGGTGAAAGTCTTTTGCTATACTTATGATCTCTATTTTTTATACATCAATGGCGGTTTACCTTGCGGCCTCAGCAAAGAATTTAATTAAGCATTTTTCGCGTTGTTGATTAAACCAGAAACAGCTCTTAATAAACAAGGTGCCGTGTGATTGGCAAGCCTTAACGGCTTCATTGTTTAGTGATGGCGCTTTCTGATTAATGAAACCTTAAATCAGCTTAAATAAAGGTGTTTTGTATAGAAAATTAAGATATATATATATATATATATATATATATATATATCTTAATTTTTATTTTATTATATATCTTAATATTTTTTTTTTCTTAACTGTTCATGTAAGTAAGCTGTACGGATAGCCGTACCGCCACTATTTTATTGGATTCCCTACATGTCATCACTCTGAATTGGCCTTTGGATTTTGGTCTATATGTATATACAATTTTTCCTATGAAGGAAAGAGAGCGCGAGTTCTCTGAGCAACGACTCGTGCCTTCGAAAGAGCTCAAATCTCAAAGTTAACATTAGCCGTCAATAAAAGCTCGAGTTCAAAAAATTTACATGAAGCTCAATGCTCTGACTCGAGGCGTACGTGATATCAGATGAATTCATCCAAAATATGTATGCAAAATTGCAAACAAACATTATTTTATCTACTATTGTAATTAATTAAGTTTTATTTCACATTACCAATTTAAATATGTTTCATATAAATGAAAAATCATTACTTTTTAAACACACTCATCAAACTTTTGTATAAAAATACACATATGCCTTAGTCAAAAAATAATAAATATAACCATAATTACATACTAAGTGTACCCGTGATGTCACCGATATCGATATACCTTACTTCGAAATATCAAACAACTCATCATACAAGATACAGGACTCGAGCGCAGAAAAATACTCAAACGCTGAAAAAGACTCGGGCGCAGAGAAAGACTCAGGCACAGAAAATACTCGAGCTCTAATGCCACGCTCCAAGTGCTCTAAGCCTCACTGGAGCTCTCAGTCGTCGATCCCTCCGTTAAAAGAGTTGAGCCCTGTAAACGACTCCAAGCCCAAGTAAGAGGACTCAGAGGACTCGTGTCTTGTACGTACTCGTACATCACTTATTTCAGCCGCATGATATCTACTACTTAACATAGGCCTCTCCCAAGGATTTATAAAATAACTGTGAAGCGGCCTGCATCTAACCTTACTAGATATTGCGCTTAGGTTTCTTCAGTACTAACGGTAGGATTAATTTGGTAGGTGAACTGACTGAAGTATATTTTTACTACTCTCTTAAAGAAAGATTGAAACGTTACGTTTACCGTTTACCGTCGCACTTTACGGTTTTAATCTGAGCAAATTTGAAAGCAGCGAGATTTAGAGAGCCAATTAACTTTGCAAAACGTCCTTATAGACGCTGTAAACGTGTATTACAGGAGCAAGTTGTTACAATGTTGTGTTATGAAACTTTTTACTAGAGGTCTGAACAACCACTTGAGGATTATAGTTATTTTTTACAATTACGCTTAAAGATTATTTGTTTCTCAAACACTAATTTACAGAGAAATATAAAAAACATAATACAATTTATATAATAAGAAAGCGAGCGAAACCAAATCACACGTTCAATATTAAAAGAGGGTAGATTGAAAAAAAAAAACTTTTTTGAAGTGAAATCATCCTTAACGCGCGCAGGGAATTTTTTAAATTGGAAAAAAAAATTTGAACTCGTGACACTGTTACCGTAACCAATATCATCTTGTTTTCACTTCAGTCGGCAGTGTCTGCACTCCCAGATTGCCACTGTTTTTTATTTGCTTTGACTTTGCACGGTACAAATGAACCTACCTACTGCGGAAACACAGGTGACGTTTTAACCACCAACCTGAAGCAAGTTTAGTCCATGCTGGATGTCTACACTGAACTTAGCAAAACGTCGTTATACAGGAGTATTACATATAACTATAACGTGTATTACAGGAGTAAGTTGTTACAATGTTGTGTTCTGAAACATTTTAGGTACAAGAAGTCTGAACAATTGACGATTATAGTTTTTCGAACGAAGTTCTCTCTTGTAGGTGGTTTCATGATTTTGCATTTCGCGTTACTACGTAACGACTC
Source organism: Acrobasis repandana (assembly GCA_963576875.1). Classification (NCBI taxonomy): domain Eukaryota; kingdom Metazoa; phylum Arthropoda; class Insecta; order Lepidoptera; family Pyralidae; genus Acrobasis; species Acrobasis repandana. The sequence continues at coordinate 4,490,217 of OY756223.1, read as the reverse complement.
GTTTATGTTCTTTTATCACATAGATGCTGTGGCCACCCCGGCTTTATCATGAGCTCATGTAATTGGTAACAAAATATTGCATTGTCACCCAACTTACAGAAGTATGTACTTCGGGGAGTGTGCCCAGGAATTACATAATTTAATTCCCCTTGCACCATTCCACCATCGGACAACACGACGTGGACAGGGATTCCACCCATTTGTGGTCGATATTCCTCCTCATCGTACCTCTCGATTCGCCTCCTCCTTCATTGTGCGAACCGCTAAGGTGTGGAATTCCCTCCGTGCGTCGATGTTTCCCCATACATATAATTTTGGGATTTTTAAGGCAAGAGTGAACAGGCATTTTTTGAGTCTGCGTGATACACCTTAGACCTCATCTTAGCTTCCCATCAGGCTAGATAGAGGTCAAACGCACTCAAATTTCTAATAAAAAAAAAAAGTATGTGAACTTTCAACTCATTTCAATAATGGAAAGTGGGTCTAATTTAGCTTGCAAGATTTGATTACGGACACACAGACAACGGGATATGTGAAACTAAATAAAAGCTTGTAAAAATGGCTTTATTTTAATATTCAAATACGCCATATTCATTGCAATGTAATTAAGATTGTGATCATTACAATGTAAGAAGAGTGAACTGACTTTCACTCCCTATCCTGTAGGTACCGTCATTAACTTTTAATATTCCCAACAATTTTACAGCACCTCCATAAGTTCCATACAACGCGCACATAAAATGGCTACGCATTATTGCGAACTCAATATCGAGTTTATACTCGGGAGACGGTATGCATAACGAAATAGGGAACTGTTATATGTTCGAGAATTTTTTATTACGTTTTTATATTTAAAATGGTTTGAATTTTTCTAGCGATTCCTCTCAATGTAGGTACTCTGTAAATACATGTTTTGTATATCTAACAAAATATACCGAAACTATTTTAAAGGTGACTTCAATCTTTGATATTGAACAACTTTCTCCAAGAAACATATAGAAAAATATGAAAAATATTCAAACTTACGCCCCTCACATCAGTACTGTGAGTGCACTTCCAATTGTGCTACAGTGACTTTAAATCACCCTGACGAATTTCCTCACCACATATTTCTTATAAACCTTTAACTAACCTTTGGAATATCTTTGGAATATGGTAATATTACCTACTGCTACCACAGAGATAACATGTCAAAAGCTAAAATGTGCGTTTTTGCAGTACCAAAGGGCCATAAAATTACATTATAAAGTTATAATGCGGACAGGTATTCGGAACTAATGAAAAATCATGTTCCAACAGAGCGGGATAGTTGTAAAATACGATAAATTGTTAGGCTGAGGCATTTAAGTTACAGGAGATAACGTTTAGTAGGAATAAAGTCAAGATTCTAAAGATGTGTCGAAATTCTAAGAATGACTAAGAGCTGGCTAAAAGTATTTATTTTTCTTTAAAAAAACGTCCACTTTTGGACAGATTTAGTTTCCTTGCATACTTAGAACTAGCTAGGTAAAATAAGACGCAAATGGTCATCATCATCATGATATCAGCCACAAGAAATTCAGTGCTGGACATAGGCCTCCCCAAGGATTTCCAAAACGACTGATCGGAAACGGCCTGCATCCAGCGTTTTCTTGCAACGTTGCTCAGGTTCGTCAGACCAACTAGCAGGTGGGTCTGCTACGCCGCGCTTGCACTTACATGGCCGCCATTCGAGAACCTTTCTGATCCATTAGTCATCGGTTCTTCGCGCAATGGACGTAAAAAAATTTGAAGAAAATTTACGCATAAACTTGGTACTTAGCATCTTCTTTTTAATCAGTCAAAACTGAGCATTGGAACTGCCTTATGCATGCCATACTTATCTGCTATAGAGATACAATCGGAGACTCACTGAGATGCGAAGCAACTGAACTATCATCCTATAACTTGGACCACAGCACTCACAACAACAGCCACTAACCAGCGCGATATATGACATCGTAAAGCAACGACGCTAAGCTTCATTGTTGCCGTATTATTGTTGCAAAAACAAACGATGTTGTTTGTTTGTATCGCCGAAACTGGACTGTGACTTCGTCATGTTGTGGGCATAGACAAAAGGTGAAAATAGAAAGTTATTTCTCTATTTAGATTCGAATACTAAAATGAAATTTATTTTCGCATAGACTGAGAGAATGTTTTCATAAACTTTCAACAGGCAACAACAACTAAAAGAGTTGTGAAACTACTGAATTTCGAAGAGAACTATCATTGGGGTAATAAAACTAATCGCGCGACCCTGCCGTTACGTACCTACAAATTCCCCCCAGTGCGTTATCGGGTTCAGAAACTTTTGTTTTACGAACAATTAAGTGTAACCACCCCAGTCGGTATTCAGTGACACACTGGATGCAGTGAAACATAGTGTAGTATATAAGACAGAAACATAGCACCCTAACGGGAACCTATTACCGAGATTCTGGTTTTTACTATGAAACAAGGTACATATACCTTGTTTCGTAGTAAAAACCAGTTAACTGACAAATACATACCAAAAATCTCCCATTTGAATGTCACCGCCCGTTACTGTACTCGTTGCGGGTGGCGGCGACTGAAGAGCGGGAAGGGCGACGGCCGCGTGTACAGTAAAGTCAGTAGGAGTATTAGAAATTTGGGAAAAAAAAATGTTTTACAAAAAATAAGTCTTGTTTCTTACGGTTTTGTGTTGTTCTATTAGTGATTCTGAATGATATAATTCCAAGATTTCAATATAGCTAAGGGGAACAAGATCAACCTGTATTTTAAAAGGAGTTTGTCTAAATGTAACATCAGATAAGTAGTCATTAGATAAATGGCTATAACCGTTTCTGAAAACAAAACCATTTAACTTTGATAGCTCAGGAGAAGACTACGCTCATTGTGTTCCAAACTTAACCCGCAGCGCGTTTTCGGTGTACACGTTACACGATACTTTGCATTGATAAGACTGTTCAACACTTGGAGATTTTGTGATCCCTTTATTATACTTGTAGAGCATGACGCCGAAATTTGCCTAAAATTAAGTAGGTACTATATGAGGCATGAGAGAGAGAACGAGCAAATTGGCATGAGCCTTAGCAGAGCGGGCGCGGGGTGGACGGGACGGGTCGCTTCAAAAATGTATTTATTACATCAGAACGCGTCAGGTTAGACTCAAAACACATTGAGAGTTTTGTTCGTTACGTGACTATCATAACCATCAACAATTTAGGTAGGGCAAACATTGGTGGCAATGAATTTCGCAATGCTTTTTGACTGTTGTCTCGAAAAACATTTTATGGAAAGGTCAAGTGGCGAGTGTGGCTCTCTACAAATTATGGCATATCTGCGTCCTTACCCTGGGTGCCCTAACATCTGCATTCTGAAAGATTTACCAGCGGCTACAGATAGCGCCGGCAAAGTGGCTCTCAACTAGGGTGATAAAATATAAAGTGACAAAAAAATACCACCAAATCTTTTTCGAGAGCATTGGTTGATCTGAGTAGCCCCTTATATTTGTCGATCGTAATTTTAAAGCCCATTTACATACTGCAAGCTTGTTGCATGTTGCAAACAATTTAATTGAAACAAGAAATGATTTGTATGGATAAAATATAATTGAAGCAATAAATAATTTGTCCATACACATCATTTATTGCTTCAATTAAATTTTATCGTCAATAAAGTTAAAGCAATAGATGTCTTGAAAGGTCTAAACTAAACGTCAAATGGTTGAATCATTATTATAACCATTTGACGTTTAGTTTAGACTATACAAGACATCTATTGCTATTTTATTGACGACCTTCTTGGCGTATTGTATAACACACTAGTCTGTCACTTGGACGTTCTGGCCTGGGTTTGATCCCCAACCTAGACAAGTTACAACCTACTTTTTTCAAATTGTCCTGGGTGTTGGGTGTTTATCTACGAGTATATATGTATTTATTATAAAATATAGTATCTTTGGTTTAGTATCCCATAATACAAGCTTATACTTAATTTGGAGCTAGTTCAGTCAGTGTGATTTGTTCATATCTATTTATTTATTTATTATAAGTGAGTTTACGTTGCGGCCCGCCCAAATATGATCGCTCTGGGCGACAGATTGAGCGCTCATTTCCATCCCGTATGAAATTGTCTTTACATATATGACCATGCTATCAGGCCTGGGGGAATTCCAAGTTGCTGAAATGTGTCTAGACTTAGCTCATATAAGTTTAAGCTCCATGAAGGCTCTACGTAATTAAATTTATTACTTGTGAATACCTAACAATGTGAGAGAATAATGTGGCACAAATCAAACCTTAGAGTATTTAACCAATTTGTTAAGTACTTTTTGACCTACTAAAATAAGGTATATAGTACATTACTGCAGAGGCCGGTAAAATTGGGGATTGCCAGACGAGTAAAGTTTTCAAGGCCGAGCATCAGCGAGGATTTGACAATAATTATGATTTCGGAAAGCTTATTTCCGCCGAGGTATGTATAGTGCTTTTCTCAATAAATGTGAGGAAATAATGAAAAACGTATTACTTGTACTACTATCTTTTTTAGTCCCTACTGCTGGAGCACGACCCTCTCTGTACTACCAGAACCATATATTAGCCATAGCAGTCAGAGGATTTAGCCTGCACTCTCCACGCTGGCCAGACAGGTTGGAGAGGTCTCATTGACTGGAGACAAATGGCAATTAGTATAAAATAATAAAGTATAGGTACTATAATCACTACGTGCTGCGTACTGAAAAAATCTGCATTCTCGCGTTTTTTCTTTTTTAATTTTCAATTGTCAATAGTACAAAGGAAACATAGCCCATACAGACCAGTAATATTTTACGTAAAAATTGTAATATCGTATATATACATAGATTATAGTTTTTTTTTATCCCGCAACGAAAATTAAGCATATTTTCGTGTAATTACCAACATTTTAACAAAATTGTTGTCACATTCATATAATACATTATTATGCTCAAAGAGTGCATTTTTTTTATAATGTGGTAGCAATTGGCTATATGACAAGCTCGTTTGTATGGTGGAGGTACATTGCTAGCGCTTTCGTGAGTTTAGCAACCCTGAGTGTGGTCCGCACTTGGATGGGTGACCAAAAGTGGCATAAAATTTTTTCGAGCTCTTCCGTGCTTTGGAAGGTACGTAAAGCCGTTGGTCCCGACTGTCATTATTGTAGTAGGACGTCATGAACGAGTTAAGTTAAAATTCAAAAATCCAGACCCCATCTTGGATTCCAAAAAAAATGTTTTTCTTATCAGTATAGTACATAGTTCGTAAAAAAGGAAAATAATATATAGTTAGAAATAGTCTTTGTTATAATATATATATTTTGTTAGTACATAGATGTAAATAGATTATGTAACTCATGTAATTCGTAATAGAATCTTATAAGATTAAAATGATATTCTTGTAAGGTATGCTATGTGAATGATGTAAATCCATTAGATTGTGTGCTTAACTTTGACAAGGTTCCAAATAAAAGGAACGAGATAGCGCTACACGTGTAGTCTCAAGGAAACAGAATTGGTAGTGCACTCATGACTTAAGACGCGTGGGTTCGAATCCCATCGCGAAATTTTTTTCGACACATATTTTTGATTTAGATATGATGTATTAGGTCAAAATAATCAGAAAAGGTAAAATTTTAATTTTAATTTTAAACCTTTTTGAGTTTACACCTTGTACTTCAACCACAAATTCGTTTTTTGTTTGTAATTTATTTTAATTTACATTATTATGAAACAAATGAGGCTTGCAGGCAGATTAAACCGCTAATAATGCCATATTACACACTAAATACTTTCGACATGATACTATAGCTTTTGCTGATTGCTTTAGCTATAGTAATAAATTGACATATATCGAAATAGACAACACGAGTTAGCTGCCACAACAAACGAATATTACAAGTAAGATCTGCATAATTGATGTGTTATTAAGTCATTCTTAAAATATTTCATAAAACCCTTTTACTTAATGCATGTACATAGGTAGGTACATTTTATATATGCACACAAATTTTCACTAGATATATCATGATTTTTACATTCCATTCACTTTATCTTTGGCCTTTCTTAATTTTTTTTTACTTTCTTTTATACTCCAGCTTTTTTCATGCACACTGTACTCAATAATATTGATTTCAAGACGGACTTCATTACTTAATCATCAGCATTATAAACTTACTGAACTTGCTCCGAAAATTTGGGTAATCAATAAAAAGTCAGGTTCTAGTCGGTGTTAGACTTGAAGTTGAACCTGTTTGATTTGATGAACTAAACAATTAAGCATGGCTCCATATTAAATCAATTTATTACGTTTATTGCTCGTTGGTATGTGTCCTCTTTGCTGTGTGGTGACACCAGAGTATAAAACGATATGTGACCACCATCTTTTCTTTGTAAAAGGAAACTGTTAAGAATATGTGTCCTCTAATAAAAATGTTCGTCTGTGTAAAGTAGCGATGTAATGATTACAGTAAATGGGCAATTGAAAGCGGGTGGCCATTACCAATTGATGGGAATTCCATTGCCATTGCTGCAATGTGTTCATAATGGTTATGTGATTGTACGGCGAGTACTGTTTGATCCTTCGGAAAGTTAAGTTGATAAAAACTCGTAGTTTAGCAATTCTGTTACCCTCTGACAAAAGAATACGGCTTTTTTGTTAGACTGCGACTATTTTTGTTTCTTACAAAGGTCTCCCCATGTCTTTGTCCCTGATGAGGTAAACAGGACGTGGTAGACCCAAGAAATGCTGGGTCGGGTCGCTGGATTTCCTCTAATATTGTTTAGTTCAGCGATGTCTGATCTACGCGTCAACTCGTGAACGGGTGCTGCCAGTAGGGACTGGTCAGCTCGGACTACTCAATGTTACTTAGTTCTGTAAATTGAATTTGGCACTCGTTCGCAAGCTTTACATACATATTATATTGTAATAACATTGTATTAGGCATAATAGCTTTGTAAACTAACAAAGCCCTTCTGGCGCGTAGGCGACCAATACTGTGTAAATGAGTTTCTTTCGGCGTTTCTTCTCAGCAGTGGTCGTTGCAAAACGCTAGTATCGGTAGCTTTTGCACTAAAAATAATGACCTTCAATTAGTGATATATTTATCCTATATTAAATTAAAAAAATTGACTTTAAAATGCTGGCTTGACGTCGTCAATGATGATATCGTCGCGCCATGGTCTTACAACCAAGGATGCTCAAGACCGTGCGAAGTGGAGAAGAAAAGCCGGAAAGTGGGCCCCAGGCTATACAGCATTACAGCTAAGGATGCTATACGCTAAAATGAGAGAGAGAGAGAGACAAACCAATAGTGCTGATTTGTGAAACTTGCAATAATCAGGTCAAATTATTACATTGATTGTTTAATTATAAAACTGTGGCATCAAGATAAAGATATGTCCATACAGGACAGGACAGGTCCTTAATTAATTGAACCTATCCAATCTTCGCTAGGGATTCAGCGTTTTTATCTGACGCTTTATATCACTGAACACCATAGAAAATTCAACTCTATTTTCTCCACTATAGATTCAAGTTCCGAATGAGTTTCCTTCCTTTTAATTTGCAATTTTCCGGCTTACTATTACAGAGGGATTAAGTTCTAGCTTCGGATAGAATCTTTAATTTCCTCAGGGTGTAAGGGATTAGTCACACACGTTGACATCTGAGCTTTAAGTCAAAGATCGAACGAACGTAGTTTCAACAAGATGTCACCTAATTTAAGGTGTTTTCTTGTAGTCAGAACAACATAAATCACTGACTTGTCTATGTCAAGTAATTTTCAAGAAAATTTCAGATAAATTGTTTAGAATGAGAGAGAAAATATTAGAGCCGACATAATAAAAATACATAATGTAAAAATCATCTTCTTTAGTCCCAACTGCAGGAGCACGACCCTCTCTGTACTACCAGAGCCATATAGTACCTTAGAGTGGTCCTATTCTACTCTGCTGGGAACCACATGGCACCAATGTAATAGTTTCTACTATGTAATAATTATGAACTAACATGACTAACAAAATACATTGTAGTCGGTTTTTGAAACAGATTTCTCATATGTACAAGACACCATAGTCTTTAATTTGTCTAAATATTACTTTGAAGGGATTCAGTCCAACTATACTACACATAAAATTTTTGGTACCTACTACTTTAAACTTTACTGTACTTTAAACGAGCAATTCTTGTAATACTTACATAAATATAATGAGGATCAGCTTTTACGATTTCGATAAAACTCAGTATTCAGGGAGTGTAAGGGCTGAAAAATTTATGTAAGTAGCTAGTTTCATTACAAACATTTTTTAGGTTCACCTGTCTCGTTGTCTATGTGTCTAAAATCAAATCTTGCAAGCTAAATTAGACCCACTTCCCATTATTCGATTGAGCTGAATCTTCACATACTTATGTTATTATGGTACCAATTACCTGATCTCACGATAAAGCTGGAAAGTGGCCAGCCACGGCATTTATGTGATAAAATAACATAACCGCACCGATCTTGGGCCCAATTGATTCGCCTTGAGGAGCACTTTCATTGTTTTAGATAAAGCTTGTTTTAAAAAATATTTATAAGTACTTGTTTTTGTTTTATTCGGCAACAAATTGCGTATTGATAATCCAATACTTATAATAACAGAATATCTAAAAGCAGTTGCAGCATTAAGTTCAGTGTGACATCTCCTTTACCGCCGACTCGATGATATTCGATTCGTATTTAAAGGAGTAAGATGAAAGATTAGTTTTTTTCCTTATTTTGGTATAAGTGCTGCCATTGAGGGGTTTTATTGAATGACGCATAAATCACCCGCGACAGGAATCGAATTAGAGCAGTCTATGTCTTCTATAAGTTATATATATTATCTCTGGACGTTGTCGGCTATGGTGACTGAAATATTTCGTGCGTGTGTGTGAGATGGCTGATGTACCCTATCTTAGCGGTAAAGGTGCGTACACAATGTGGGCATGTTAGGGTACCGGAAACGTAATAATGTATTGTGATAGGTGGTTTATTTTCAAAATCATCTTGTTTAAAGTCAAGCTCATGCCTCCTTCCTCGAACACTTCGACGTCATTGTGTATCAAATGTCTCCATTTGGTTCCTTGGGCAGCCAAACTTTCCCACCCAGTATGGTCGATATTGCATGTTTTCATGTGACTTTTCTGAACATCTTCATATCTGAGAAACCGGCCGTCTTGTTTTCATCTATAAGAGAAGGAGTAATTTTAAAGAACATTGCCTGTTTTGTAATAATTAAATTCTGATCTACTAATAAAAAAGGCAATGTAATCTTCGATCATATATTTTTTTTTATTTTTTTTATTAGAAATTTGAGTGCGTTTGATCTCTATCTAGCCTGATGGGAAGCTAAGATGAGGTCTAAGGTGTATCACGCAGACTCAAAAAATGCCTGTTCACTCTTGCCTTGAAAATCCCTAAATTATATGTATGGGGAAACATCGACGCAGGGAGGGAATTCCACACCTTAGCGGTTCGCACAATGAAGGAGGAGGCGAATCGAGAGGTACGATGAGGAGGAATATCGACCACAAATGGGTGGAATCCCTGTCCACGTCGTGTTGTCCGATGGTGGAATGGTGCAGGGGGAATTAAATTATGTAATTCCTGCGCACACTCCCCGAAGTGCAACCTGTAGAAGACACACAGACTTGCTACCAGTCGGCGATGTTCGAGGCTGTGGAGCCGTCCTGCCGTAAGCAACTCATCACCAACGAGTCTTCTGGCACGTCTGTCGATAGCTTCCAGGGCTTCGAGCTGATAGCGGGCAGATCCATCCCATAGGTGGGAGCAATACTCCATACATGAGCGGACTTGAGCTGTGTAAAGGCTCAACAGTTGGTCAGGGGTAAAATATCGTTGGACCTTGGAGAGGATGCCCAGTTTTTTAGAAGCCGTCTTAGCCCTGGACTCAATATAGCTACCGAAGTTAAGATTTGATGAGAGATCGATACCGAGAAGTTCGAGATGACGGGTGATAGGAACAGGCACACCCCGGAAAGTGGGAGCCAAGTTGATATATATTATATTCTATATATATTATATATATTATATATATTGATATATATTATATATATATATTCTATAGATGCACAGTTGCCGCCTAAAAAATGGCACCGGAAAAACAAGGCATAAAACAGTATTATGCCTTGTTTCGCTGTCATTCGCTTGGTAGCCGCGCGCGTGACGTTACGTGTTACGTCAAAGATAACCAATCTAACCAGAGGTAATATCACAGGCCGGAATCTCCTAAGGTACGCGCAATATGCGTCCCCGTTCCCCGTCCCCGCACCTCTCCCCGGTTTTCGCCGCTGCAGTATTCTGAATATTTTTTATGTGCGTTGTGACAGGAAAAACTGCAAAATAAAAAATATATAACACTCTCGCCCGAAATTGACTAAAGTGACGCGTGACCAGAGGGCTAGCCTTTATCTGGTTCAAAAGATTACCATTGCCATACAACGTGACAATGCTAGCCTTCTAGCTAGGGCACGTTTCCTCGGAGCCAGGACTTTTTATTTATAAGTAGGTTAAGTCATCATGAAGTTCAGTTTTAGTTTTATTAAATAATTGTAAATAGTATAGTTTTAATTTGCTTTTTTAATTAATTTGAAATTTTCTTGCTCAATAAACTTAATTAGTAGGATTTGCCTATTTTCTTCATAAGCTCATACATGTATTCAAAGTAGCATAAATTGACTTTAAACTTAATTCCCAAATATCAATTACGGTTAGTAAATTCAATCCGATAGTCAAATGTCTGTGTTGAAGTAAACTTTGCTGATAAGGCAGAAGTTGGTTGAAGTTCAGTCGGCGGGCGGTTGTATTAGACCTATATTCCTAAAGTTATTCCACAACTGTCTTATAGCTTAGGCCAATGTAATAGCAATAATTAGTAGACTACACAAATTACATTGTATTTTTTTAAACTGGGTTTGCAATTTATTTAAATCTAATGGATTATTTTTACTAACCACTAATTCAAAAATTTCATGTGTCTCGCTTCAAAAATGACGAAGATTCATATTCAATTCAATTCAATTCAAAATATCTTTATTATCATAGGATATTTATAATATCTCTTAATAATAGTCACTTTGTTTTGTTTTGCACAAATTTGGACGTCAAATCGTTACTTACAGCTAAGTTTACGCCGCTTCCTAGGCGCAAGTGCAAAAGAAGCGGCAACAAACTGCACTGCACGTTTTCTCCAAAGACGTCAACTAACAAACTAAAAACTTAAAATTAGTTATAAGGATGGACATAGATTACATTGTTTGTTATGTCATAATTAAATTGAATTGAATTATAAGAATTGCGAAATTTAAAATAATGTCACTTTGTAAATTTAGTATGTACCAATGTACCTAAATTATGACATGTTTAAGTATACAAACCTTTAAGAGGGACCCGCGCCAAGCTCAAGCCAGACCTTTTTAGTTAGTATAGCATACAAAGTTGCAACCCCCTATTTCACCCCTATAGGAATGAAATTTTCAAAATTTAATAAATGCATTATTATTTTCTAGTCACTACTAAAATACATTAAAAATTTCATGTGTCTCACTTTAAAAATTACGAAGTTTCATACAAACTGCCAACCCCTATTTCACCCCCTCAGGGATGGAATTTCCAAAAATCCTTTCTTAGCCAAACGTCTTCTAGTCACAATCTACCTTCCTGCCAAATTTCATTACGACTTACCCTGCCAATGCCTGCCATCGAAACAGAACCTCAGTTGCATACTAGCGTGGTTTACCAGTATGCTACAGAGGTGGTTGAACTCGACTCGCGAGGTTTACAGCTCACAGAGCTACTAGCTACTAGGTTATATGACAATGAACCACGGACGTAAGAATGCTACCACAGAAGACAGTAAGAGTATACAGAACGGAATCTCCTGAGGTCCCGCGCAATATGCGTCCTCGTTCCCCGTCCCCGCACCTCGCCCCGTTCTTATGCGGCCGCGTGCGCCGCGCCGTGCAGTGTCTTTGCCCGCTCTCGCCCCGATTGGCCTTGTCGAGACAAGGCAAGAATAGAGGAGAGGTACGGGGACGGGCAACGGGGACGCATATTGCGTGGGACCTCAGGAGATTCCGTTCTGTACCTATACTCTTACTGTCTTCTGTTATGCTACGTTGAACGTGCGGAGTTTCGTAGAAAGATCGCGTAAGGAATACTCCATTGTTTAAGTGTCCATTGGAATCTGGACGGAATAGCATTCGCCGTCAGTATCAGTAGTTTTAAAAAAAGAACAACATTCGCATCCGAGGCTGCATTTATTTCTACCTTCACAGCAAAAGTTAAAAATAAAAAAGTTGATTTATCGTGCGTAAAACAATCATTAAAAACATATTGAGAAAGATCTCACACCGAAATCCATACAAGTGCCTACATAAAGGGAAGGCAAATAAAAACATAATACAAGGAAAGTTTTCTATAGGATGTTTTGAACTTGTGAATAAGTTTGCTCTAAGTTTACCTAAACAAGTTTTTTTTTATGTCATAGTACGGCAAACGAACAAGCGGGTCACTTGATGGTAAGTGATCACCGCTGCCCATGGACAACTGCAACACCAGGGGTGTAACAAAAATGTTACCGGCCTTTCAGGGCCCTCCCCAAGGGGGGGCCCCTGGCTCTCTCACTCACCGAACGAAGCAGAAGCGGTGAAGCTAGTAACTCAAACATTTTCTGTGAGAGTGTGGTACTTCCCGGACGAGCCGGCCCCATTCATGCTATGCCGGCCCCATTTTGTTGTGGCTCTACCACAACAAAAGTATCGTTGAGTTAGTATCCGATAATAGAAGTTTAAACTTAGTTTGGGGCTAGCTTAATCAGTGTGATTTGTACGGGCAAGTGCGAGTCGGACTCGTACATGAAGTACGAACCGTGCCTCCATAAGATGTTTTCCGTTTCTTGTATGACGACCCCCTTTTATTTTTAACTTTATCTTATTTTTAGTATTTGTTGTTATAGCGGCCATAGTAATACATAATCGGTGAAAATTTCAAGTATCTAGTTAATGCCATTATACAGATCTAGTTAAAAACGCTGAAAAAACACGTTTTTGTTATGACGACCCCGTTTTATTATTAACTTTTATTTTATTTTTAGTATTTGTTGTTATAGCGGCCGCAGTAATACATAATCAGAAAAAAATTTCAAGTGTCTAGCTATTACGGTAAGAGATAGAGCCCTGTGACAGACGGACAGACAGACGGACAGACAGACAGACGGAAAGACGGACAGACAGCGGAGTCACATGGTCACGCAAATAATTTTTTTGAAGGAGAGTGCCTAGGAGGCTTACGAGAACATCATTATAACGATAGAGGGAAACGCTTCTTTATGAGAGATAACTACCAAACGCCTTGTCCTGATACTTCGACCAACCCTTTTTTCACGAAGCCTTTACAATCGAAAACATATAGTAGGACTGTACAAAAACTTTATGAAAAGAAACTCAAAGTAAATACGATGCTGCGACACAAAATTATATACGCATGTAACAAAAAGAAACTTTAAGTTTACAATTGAGAATTCGAGAATACAACAAAAAACTTTATGAAAAGGAACTGGAAGTAGGGTGTTGTAAGTTTTCATTGTCAAAGTGAGGGATGTTTTGACAAATGTATCGGTTATTGTAAATCGAGTGGAAAGAAGGAAGATGTTATAACACGGAAATGGCGATGTACAGGATTTGAGTCTTTATTTTAATATATTTATTTATTTGAACTTTTTTGCACATAAAAAAGTGTACAAATGGCGGATTTAACGCCTTATGGCGTTCTCTGCCGGTCAACCATTGGACCAAGTAGAGAAATAATTTGGGTGGTGCGACAGAGTGTGTAAACAAAATTAAAGCCCGTCTGGCTAGCGTGGAGAGTGTAGGCCAAATCTTCTGACTGCTCTGGCTAATATATAGCTCTGGCAGTACAAGAGGGTCGTGCTGCTGCAGTGGAGACTAAAAGAGACCTGATCATGATGATGACGATCATTAATGTAATACTGTTTTGGTTGAAAATGTGTTCAAATTCAGATAACAATTACCTAATTGTAGATACTTTATATTTCAAAATAAAAAATAATAATTACCTATATGTCGACGCTAAATAGTTTTTTTTACACACGGTACTTAGAAAATTATTTATTTGTTTATTTATTTACCAATTTATGTACACAGACAATATATACAGAGAATACATAAACAAAAAGTTGTACAAAGGCACAACTTATCTCAAAAGAGATCTCTTCCAGTAGGCCTGTGAGAGGAGATGTTCATATATGAAAGGCATATATGCGTGTTCGTTAAATAAAGGAAGAAGAAATTAACATACTATGAAAGTAAAGATAAACATACATATACATATGTTTTATCAAATAAAAAAAATATATTGTTTATTTTAACATCAAAGGCAACAACAAATGACGGCCAGCACCCGCGGCTCGGAAGGAAGCCGCCATTTCCGCGGATTACATCCTATTGCTTACATTCCACTCGATTAACATTTCATTTTAGTACACAACGTATAACGTTTCAGCTTCATAACAAAGGACTTTACCTACGTTATAGCACGTTCTCTTTTTCCTTATGATTTATGTACGTCAATAAATGTTTTAGTTGCGATTATTAACCGACTTAAAAAAAGGAGGATCAATTGGTCGGAATCTTTTTACGTATGTTTACCGATTACTTGAGGACGCCTGACCCGATATTTAAGAAAATATTTTTTCATTTGAAAGAGTATACTTTCCAGGTGATCCCATAGAAATTTTATAAAAAAAAATAACTACAAAAAATATGTCATTTAAGTATAAATCATCAAAATAGTGATGGTTTGCTAGCCACATGGCCTATTAACATCATTCGCATTTTCGCCTATTTCCTATTCATTCGTGTATGTAAATTGACAATACAACAAATAACCAATCCACACAAATATTCGCTACCACGTAACCTCTGAAAGGTACATTTCCATAATTTACACGCAAGGGGACTACAAACTACGCCGTAAATTCTCATAAAAAGACATGCTTTTTGAAGCCTTCAAACAAGGGACATTGCCCTTCCCCTACGTTACGGTGCTATAAAAACTACTACTAACGTACTCTGCTTACTTAAGGTATTGGATGTACAGTGGGCCACATAGAAAAGTATACTAACTTTATAACTTTATACTCATCTTTTTTTACTACCTGCTTTCTTCTCTTAGTCTTCAAAAAATGAGGAGCTTCCAATTCAAGTGTATTTATATTTTTTTACGTATGTAATGTTCAACGTGTAACAAAAAGGGGGTATCAACCCGATATCCCCTTTTTAGGGTTCCGTACCCAAAGGATGCAAACGGAAACCTATTACTGAGACTCCGCTGTCTGTCCGTCTGTCACAGGGCTCTATCTCTTGAACCATAATAGCTAGACACTTGAAATTTTCACCGATTATGTATGACTGTGGCCGCTATAACAACAAATACTAAAAATAAAAAAAGTCAAAAATTAAAGGGGTCGTCATACAAAAAACGTGTTTTTTCAGCGTTTTTAACTAGATCTTTATAATGACATTAACTAGATACTTGAAATTTTCACCAATTATGTATTACTATGACCACAATCACAACAAATACTAAAAATAAAATAAAGTTAAAAATTAAAGGGGGTCGTCATACAAGAAACTTGTTTCTTCAGCGTTTTAAAACATTGTAAGGTGGTACGGAACCCTTCATGTACGAGTCCGACTCGCACTTGCCCGTTTATTGTTACACTTTGTATATATGCAAGTTGGTCCCATTGTCACCTGGTGAAGATCTGATGATGGAATCCTCGAGAAGTGAAGAGAACTTCTCAAATATTGTATGTACACACATATTGATTTGATGTTTTTGTCAAACAATCAAGCATTTGCATTCAGAAAGTGTGTTTTGGTGAATTGGAACTGATTAGGAAGGCCAAAAATTGAAATCGCTTGTGTTATTATTCAAATTATAGTCTCCTGGGAGATATTACTTATGACAGGAGCAGTACCTATATACTCAATTTTCTTACTGTGTTTCTGTGTTTGCCTCTTTGTGTACATACATTTTGTAAACAAACAAAGCCTGTTAGAACGATACTATGTCAGTAAAAGAGTAGTAAGAAGCGATTGCAATTTGTAAGTTTATCTAATTGCAATTTTGAGGATCGCAAAATGCCCTAGTAGTTTTGTAATATAAGAAAACAGATAATTGTCATCTTGTATCTCAGTGTCTTCTTCATCTTAGCGAGTTCCCGATTGCATCCTCAGCTGTGCTGCTTCGGAACCCGGGGTGCGCTTTCCCGCTTTTTCTTCTCCAAATATAACTTGCTTGTCAATGGTCACCCAAGGATGCCAAAGACCTTGCGAAGTGGAGAAGAAATAGTCGGAACTGTTAAAAACTGTTTGGCTATAGTTTTACGACCGGCCGCCTACCTGACGTCAACCCTCTTTAGAAATGTATTTATGCGAAACGTTTTACAACCGGCTGCCGCCCGACGTCAATTCCTTGGGAATGCAATTGTAGCACGAGATGTTTGTGCTTAATCCTTTAGTCGCCTCTTATGACATCCACAGGAAGAGATGGAGTGTTATTCTAACCCTGTGTTCTATGTGTCAGTGTATTACAAAGTAATTCATCATCTTCCTCGCCTTCTCCCTATTTGGGGTCGGCTCAGTATGTCAACTCCCTCCATCGTTTTCTATCATTTATTATAACTGTACTAACTCCCCTGTCCATCATGTCCCGCTTAACACATTCCCCCCACGTATTACAAAGTAATTATGTGTAAAAAAAAAATTGAATCGGTGTTAAAGGCCTATACTACTTATCCACCTAGCCACCACTGAGTCTGTAGTCATGTACTGTCATTTTCGAGCACTACCACTTTCTTCAGGTCAAGGAAAACATCGTAGAAGAACCTGCACACTAATTTTACTAGTATGAAATAAAACAACACAAGCACAGCGGCGACACCCCTGTACGTGAAAGTTCAAACGCCGGTTACCTTGGGCTCGGAGCTCGTAAAGCTAGGGTTGATACCAAACCGAAATGGAATATCGTGCGGTGCGTGAGAGAGACGCGAACTAGGTACCCGCCCTCGGCCAAAGCAGTCAGTGATAGCTCGTTCCACGCTCCGCGCGCCTCTCAAGGCCCCCGCGCACATCCAGCCACCCACACATAGCCGCAAGCGATTTTACGTGTCGTTTCTTTTCGCAAAGTGTATATATTCCTCTCTTTCAATACCCTTACGTCGCAACGCTAAAATTCTATCTACGCTTTATTTTATCCTGAACAATCCACAGTCCCCTAACTATCTAAGATCTAAATTCAACCTTCTCAGTTCTACTCATTCTCGTTCACTTCGCTCCTCTAGCACTCTTATCCTTGGTATTCCTCCTCACCACTCTATCTTCGTTGACAACTCTTTCCAGATCAAGGCTATCCGGCTTTGGAATGCCCTGCCAGAGTCTATCAGAAGGGCTCCCAGGCGCATGACATTCAAGAGGGCGGTACATAAATTGTTTTTCAGCAATCCTAGCCTAGCACAATCATCCTAATATATTTAATTATTTTGTATTTATTGTATATGTATAATATATATTTATTAGTTTTAATGTTTAGGTATATATTTGTTTATTGTTTTGTTTATTTATTTTTATCTATACTATATATTATAAGTAGGTCATATTTAATATCAGTTTTTTAATCACGCCAGGCACACATATTTTCCGCTTGGTCTTATGGTTGACCGGTAGAGAATGCCATATGGCATTAGGTCCACCACTTGTACAATATTTTTGTGCAATAAAGTTTTTAAATAAATAAAATAAATAAATATTCTGTGACACAAGTCTATAGACAACAGTCATCAGACTGTTGTCACTAGATGACAGTCGTTGAGTTAGTAGTTTTTAGTTAGCTCGAAAAATCTGACACTAGCACACTCAATAAGGAGAGGTAGGTTTATATGATCCATGAATAAAAGATTATTCTGTGCTTCGGAAGGCATGTAAAGCTGTTGGTCCCGAACGCTATCTAGCGTTTGTACCTATCCTAGGATTGGTTCTGGTCTACCCTTTGGGTAACGGAGGTCAGACGGCAGTCGCTCTGTATAAAAACCAGTAACCTCGTCAAATCACCTAGGTAAGGTAGCGGACCTCGGGCTCTGAAGCGTAACCGCTGACGATGCAACCGGGAATACGCTTGGGTGATGATGAGGTTTATATGATCTATATTTTTCCAGGGATCACATAATAACATAGTCTGAGTTATATTTTTAATGTTATTTAAGTATTTATATAATTTAGTTAGTAAATCTAGTTTAGTTTTATATTTTAGTTTAATAATGTTATTTTTAATTAAGTTATTAATAAATGTTTTACAGTAAACCTGAGTTCTGTAGTGTAGAAAGACATCGGTAGAACTTCATAAGTATAGCTCAAGATTAAACAGATATACCTAGAACTAATTCCGTCATTAAAAATCTTTTATTTGGTTTAAACTATTAGTCACCGAATAAGTACGAGTACTAGTTAACATTTAACAATACGTTACTATCTAATCTCCCAGGGTTTACTTATTTAAATTGAGGTGAATATGGTTTAAACCAAATACTTACTTCTTCTTCGTCTAAGCGCGTTCCCGGTTGCATCCTCAGCTGTGCTGCTTCGGAGCCCGGGGTGCGCTTTCCCGCTTTTTCTTCTCCAAATATAACAGGCATGTCAATGGTCACTCAAGGATGCCAAAGACCTTGCAAAATAAAGAAGAAATAGCCGGAACAGTTTCAATGATTTGGCTATAGTTTTACGACCGGCCGCCTGCCTGACGTCAACCGTCTTTGGGAATATATTTGTGCGAAAAGTTTTACAACCGGCCGCCGCCCGACGTTGACCTTCCTTGGGAATGCAATTGTAGCACGAGATATTTGTGCTTAGTTCTTTAGTCGCCTCTTACGACGTCCACAGGAACCTAAAACTACTTACTGACGTTAGTAAATGGAGAAATAATTAGATTAGGTTCACGTCACATCGTTTAAAATTGCCGTAGCAAATTCTAGGAGCTAAAAATGGCATCGCCGGCCCCAGGCCCGTGCCGCCGGGTTTAAACTTAATTTGCCGCCCGATCCAATTTCCGGAGGTCCCTGATTATTGGGAAGATATACATCTCTGTCACTGCCACCACTCGTTGCTAGCTGAACGAGCTGAAATGTATGGGTAGATTACGGAGGTACCTATGTAGGTCCTAAAAGTAACCAAATTTAATTTTCCTTTAACAGATTATTTAATTCGATTTTTTTTCTAGCCATTTAGGTCCCATAGTTGGGCAAAGGCCTCCCCTTGTCCCTTCCAGTCACTTCGATCCTCAGCCATTTCCCTCCAATCCTTGTAAAAAGCAGACAGGTGGTCATTCCATCTCATCTTAGGCCTTCCCCTTGATCGTACCCCGTCTTCTGGTGTCCATCCATATTGCAGGGCTTGGAATACCGTTAAAAATCTGGTAACGTTAATTCTGTCAAACGGCGTTAACGTTATCAGCAAATATAACGTTATGCTGGGTAACGGTATTTTTACCACTATTTACCGATAAATCAGATAACGTTACCAATGATATTAACGGTAAAAGGTATTGTTAAAACTGTATTAGTAGAGAGTTTGTCTAGTAGGCTACTAGAACTATTTATATAATATTTTACAAGTATTAAAAAAATTATCGTTACTTATATCGTTAATTGATAACGTTATAAACTGTATTATCGATACCCCTTATAACGTTACCACTACTACCCGTATAATAATAACGTTATTTAACGTTACTTTTAGTGTGAATTTGGTATCGTTAACAAGCCCTGCCATATTGTAGTTATATGAGCCCATCTTTCTGGCACCATTCGGCAAAACGTGACCCGCCTAGTCCCATTTTAGTTTGGCACTCTTGCTCCCAACGTCTACTACTTGGGTGTTATATGGACAAAGACACACACAATGACAATTTTTTTGTTACTTAACTTAGCTGTAAGTAACAATTTGACGTCAACATTTGTGCAAAACAAAACAAAGTGACTATTATAAGATATTATAAATATCCTATGATAATATAGATAAGATGTTTCAACCCCCGACATAAGCGTAGAAAAAAACAAACATGTATCTCAATACTAAATTCAACAAAATCATGGAAAGCTAAGAACACACAATAAGCCTAGGTTACGTATTGGCACATTAAAACCCATCAACATCCCAACCCCGATACAAAAAAGTATAGAAGACTCACAAACAAACATGTAATTCAATACTGACTTGAAAAAAATAATAAAAAGCTAAAAACAAACCTATTGAAACGAAAAAAAGTCCAAAAAAACAAGTTACACAGTAAGGTAACCCATTGGAACATTGAAAACCCATCAATATCCCAACCCCGATACAAAAAAGTATAGAAGACTCACAAACAAACATGTAATTCAATACTGACTTGAAAAAAATAATAAAAAGCTAAAAACAAACCTATTGAAACGAAAAAAAGTCCAAAAAAACAAGTAACACAGTAAGGTAACCCATTGGAACATTGAAAACCCATCAATATCCCAACCCCGATACAAAAAAGTATAGAAGACTCACAAACAAACATGTAATTCAATTCTGACTTGAAAAAAATAATAAAAAGCTAAAAACAAACCTATTGAAACGATAAAAAGTCCAAAAAAACAAGTAACACAGTAAGGTAACCCATTGGAACATTGAAAACCCATCAATATCCCAACCCCGACACAAGCGTAGAAAATTCACAAACAAACACTTATCTTGATCACACTTGTTATTGATCACTGCATTTTAAATTTGTACGCGATCAATCATTTTGATGGAAACTTGTTTATTTTTTATTCCGTTGGGGTTGGGAATGTTAACATGTGAGGTAGTAGTGAAAAATAAACCTTTTTACCCGAATGCGCTAGGGGGTTATGTTTGGCGAGTGTATGTTGTGTATATTTCTTTGGCACGATTTGCAGCCACTACTTGATAGATTTTAGCTGAGGGTTGATAATGGTATGAATCGATTGAAACCTGGTCGACTCTTTCGAAATACTAGTGGTTTTTTGAGAACAGTAGACCTACTTGAATTTTCCGGGGTCCAGTGCTGCCCCCATTTTAAATAAATAATAAAAAAAACGGAGACACCATTTAAAATTTTGCTACTACCAAGTCCTAGATAACCCTTCAAACTATTTTGTGAACTACTGTTTACAGTTTATAATGAGAACGTTTACATACAACAAACTTTACTACGCACATTTGCCAAAAGTGGCCGTTTTTCGCAAATGTGCATAGTAAAGCTTAACGTTTCACTTTAAACTGTAAACAGTAGTTCATAAAATACTTTGAAGGGTTATCTAGGACTTGGTAGTAGCAAAATTGATGATGATGACTCCGTTTTCTTTAAAATGATTTATTTCAAATGGGAGCAGCACTGGATCCCGGAAAATTCAGGTACGGCCTTAATTATATCCATGCAATAACCGACACTTTCCCCTAGCTTAGCAAAGCCATTTATTGATGATCTTCGTGGCGTAATGGTTAACACGCTATTCCGTCACACCAGAGGTTCTGGGTTTGATCCCCAGCCAGAGCAAGTTGGAAAATGCCTTTTTCAAATTGTTCTATGTCTTGGGTGTTAATCTATACAGGTTATTTTTGATTAACCGGCAACCTTTTTGGAGCAAGTTCAGTCCGTGATACTGAACCACTTTCCATAAAACAATTATCGAAAAACAAAAACAAAATTTCGTCCTTCCATACAAAATCCATTTGGTTGAGCGCCGATTTGTATGGGAAGTCGATTTTTTTTTTTCGTTCTATCATCTCTCTTACATTTATATTACATTACATTTATCTATCTATAATATAATTTGGTTGATCAAAACAGTGGCCTAGAACGGGTGAGAGAAGCGTCGTACGTCCGCCTAATGACCCATCCGACGCTTGACAACATAATCAAAGTCACAGGACAGTCTGCAGTCATCCAGAAGTGACGAGATGGGTGACGTGAACGAAGAGACCCTTGTGCTCAGCATCGGGCAGAAGAAGGGTTAGGATAATAATGATAATTTTGTTAGTTTCAAAATGACAAATTGTCGCGTCTCGGTGGTAAATTTGCACTAAAATGGTCCGCGACGCATATTATGACAATCAATGCGATCGCAGTGCAATAATGCATGGAATACTCGTAATATTGGCAGGACTCCAGTGTTGTACATGTATAACTATTTTCGTGTTTTACACATACCTATTAACAATAAACAAATGTATCAATGTGTGGCTTCCGACCTAGAATAGAACAACAGTATTTCGCCATCGAGTCTTTGGCTACGCGCTTTACTTTGAGCCAGGTTAGCCAGATTATTTTCATCTTCGCTGCCACAGTAACTTAACCTAAAATCAAGTATTTATCAGGACCACTCAGTATAAGACAATAAATAATGTAAATAACATACCAACGCCTCCACGAAATGTTGAAACAAAACACAATGGAAGGATCAAATAAAAATCTACAGTATATCGCACATGAACTACTGAGTTGTCAAATTATTGCGACTTCTATTTCACGCACTGGCAACCCAATTTTCAGCTCCTTAACTTATGCTTAGAACTTTCAAGAACTAGATTCCGTATTTGCGAAGAGGAAGACATAATATTTGTTTCAGATATATTTTGAATTACTCGTATTAGTGTAACATATTTTTTGGGCTAAGTGACATTTATTTGTCTCATTCGTACACGAGTTGCATATTCTATTTCTATTTCATCCTATTTATATTTTTAGCCTATACTGTCCCATTGCAGGACCAAGGACTCCCATACAGCACTCCAACTCTCTCGATCAAGGGTTTCCGAGGCCTATCCGTACAACAGGAGTCTAGCCTGACTCTCCGCCGGTTTTAGGCATAGATACTAGGCTTTGTTTTTCCATTTTGAGGAATATAATAATATGGTGTAATTGTATATTATATATTGTATACGTATTGCGCTGCAACAAATTATCTGTTAATCTCTATGGTTGACTGGGAGGGAACGCTTTTTTTTAGCTTGTAAGACAATTTGTATTGTAAAACAATCAAGTTTAAATAAATAAATAAATTCTAGTTGCATATAAACTTGTTAATTCAATTTCTTTTTCTAGCCGATATTTTTTACTCCTTTGCAAAAAAATCTATTCCTGTAAGTTTGTACCATTCTGTTACTACCACCTGGAGTTTTCCTTTTCAATGCTATCTTCTTTAATTAATTCCACCCCTTTCAAATTATAAACACCATAAATAATCCGAAATAATATCTTCAATTTGATCTATAATTAAAAAGGAATGAGGCGACAAAAGCAAATGACAAAACGAGTGCGTTTAAAATTAATTCCTTTCTGGACTCGACGAAGGTTGAGTAAGCCACTTGAGGGGGATAATTTTAAATAAATTATCTGGGGTGCAAATAATTATTGAAGGGGATTTCACATTTTTGGCGCTGCGCCGAGTTCAGTGTCTGGTCCGTAATGTTTCATTGTTTTGAAATATGTTTTCGGGAGTGTCTGAGTTATGGCACTTGCTTTTTATTGTTCCGGGAGGTTCTAAAGCGATAAAAATGATGCCAGATGGCTATTGAATTAATGTAGCTGTTAATGTAGAAAGCAGGACTACTTTGGCTTGGTTTGATCACAAATTAGATCAGTATTAATAGGTATCTGTTTTCTGTTTAGCCTTTATCAACACATATTATTTTTAAAATTGATTCGTACTTTGTGAACTCTATGAGAGTTGAATAAATCTCTATGACAGTTTTTCTGTTCTTTACTTTGCTTTGTGAGCATATTTTTTAACTAGCCTGACGATAATTCTGAATGAATTATTTTTGATGCAAATAAATGTTCAAAGGAGTCTAACATTTTTGGC
The DNA here is from genome assembly GCA_963576875.1 of Acrobasis repandana. NCBI lineage: Eukaryota > Metazoa > Arthropoda > Insecta > Lepidoptera > Pyralidae > Acrobasis > Acrobasis repandana. Next base: position 4,466,231 of record OY756223.1, on the reverse strand, counting down.
GCTGAGTTTGGTGTCTGGCCCAGTTTTTTTCATTGTTTCAAAATATGTTTTTAGGAGTGTCTGAGTTATGCCACTTGTTTTTGTATTGTTCCGGGATAAAATAAATAAATAAATGTATAAGGACAAATCACACTGATTGAGCTAGCCCCAAAGTAAGTTTTAAACTTGTGTTATGGGATACCAACTCAACGATACTATATTTTTTAATAAATACATATATAGATAAACACCCAAGACCCAGGACAATTTGAAAAAGGCAATTTTCCAACTTGCCCTGGCTGGGGATCGAACACATCTGGGGATGTTTTGGAGTGATAAAAATTATGAATGATGGCTGTTGAATAAATGTAGGTGTAAGTCAAATGAAGAAAGGTAGTCTACCTTGTTTTAATAGCAAAGTGTGATAAGATTATGATAAGATTGGTAAAAAATAAAAAAAAACCATATGGTAAAAGCAGTCACCACATGGACTTAGCAGTCATTAAAAAAAAAAAAGAATCAAGTAACTTGTGTGCCAATAATCATCAAAATCGGTTGAAAAAGACCTGTGGGCGGAAACAGACATACTGACAAAGCATTTTTTGGCCAATATCGAAATTGAGATACATCGCTCGCTCGGTTAAACAGAGGGACAGATGGCGGGGAGCGACTTTGTTTTATACTATGTATATTGATAATATAGGAACATAGCATCAATTTTGTCACACGAACACGACTCTAAACACTGCTGTCGTTGGCTCTGTCGCTAATTACCTAGCGTGTCGATGATCATTATACTGTTGAGTGCTCGACAAATTACCCGGACGTCGTCAACTAGCGACAACATCACCTACTATGTAGGTACTTTTGAAATCAATTATGGCAAAGAGTAATCAGAAAATATCTACATATTTACACTGTCGCATCGGCATCGGTGGAGGCATGCATGCTTTGACTACTTATTAATAATAATTCATCCAGGTATAAATGAATGGATTAACTCATAGTATTTGGTGGACGGAAGCCGGCAACAATTGGCAAAAATTTAAATAAAACTGCGGAGATTTTTGGCGGGAAGTCAAGGGGTTCGGTTGGGGTTTTCTGTAAATTATTTTGTAAATTGATTTTAGTGGACTTTATAATATGAAATTGGTGTTGTTTGGTGTTATAAATGCTCATGCTCATGAACAATATGTGAAATAGTTAAAGTGGATAGTCATAGTACGGCTGTAGTGATATTTGTTTCGCGGACTATGTGGGCGTCTTCGGGCGTCGTCCGCCACTCAATCGGCTATGAAAACCAGTGGACTCGTATAGATTTGTCACCAGAAGCTCCCTGAAAGCAATCAAAGGCCTACACCAACCTTTGATTGTAACTTGTTAGGAACAAAGAATTTCCCACGTTTTATTAACTTGTTCCTGGCTAAATACGCAGAAGCGTCAAGCCATTAATAAAAAAAAAACTGCGCATGTTCACACCCTCTCTTTTTTTAGGATTTTATAGATGAACTCTTCTTAAGGGTCGGCACCATGTAAAATGGGTTTGCGCGGGCAACAAGTTTGTACAGAAAGCGTTTGATTTAAGTCAAATAATGTATACACATACATAGAGGAAGAGTTGGGACAGTAGACGAAAAAAAGGATTTTTTTTAATATTTTGTAGTTTTCCTAAAAACAAGCATTGAATTTACCCAAAAACATGCAAAACGCACTTTGCGCGGGCAATAGTTATGGCTTAAGTAGAAAAGACCACTAAGAAAATTACATACCTAGTTATAGGTGAATAGACTAGCCAGTAGACGAAAACCGTATTTTTTTAATTTTCATTCAGAAAAAGTAAGATAATTGTAAAGAAACCTGAAAGAAATATTATAGAAAATCTTGCTACAAACTGGCTTGTTTTTCAGCGTAAAGAAATATTCTAACAAGGGATTGCATATATTTTATAAAAATAAAGGCTATTTTGAAACATTATTCTTTATATTTGCTTACAATGCAATCACGCAATAATAAAAAAAACAATTTTAAAAATTGGATGTTTTGCAACGTTTTTGACAGAATTCTCTGAAATGGCGGCCATGTTACTTCCATACAAATTTAGTTGCCCGCCGGGCGTTCAGGAAGGAGGCCGTGTCGAATTTTTCAAAAAAATCCATTTTCGAATTACGTAAAATTGCATTACAGTCTAAAATATTTCAATAAAAAACTATGTACAAACTGCCAAATTATGTCATACTTTTGCTACACTATGGTACAGTTTTGACATTTTGTTGACATTCAAGCAAAGATGTAATGCTATCGCAGATACGGCATCGCACATTTTTTTTTATTTTATTGAAAATTAAGTCAATGAAAAAAATAATTTGGTTTGATTTTATATATATATTTTATACCTATATTTTTTAATTGGCGATTGGGGTGAAAATCGGATTGGAACTTTCTCGGGTCGCGGAATCATATTAACTGTTTTTGTAATAAAAGCTGCTGTTTAATTAGGGTTTTACAATTATTTTGATGGGTGATTCAGTCTGAAATTGAATGTATATCAAAATACGAATTGACAATATGCGTAATATATCGAACCACAGGCTATACTAGATCTATACTTGGCTAGGCAGACAGGCTATATTAGGCTTTTTATCTATACTAATATTATAAAGAGGAAAGATTTGGTTGTTTGTTTGTTTGCATTACATGGCTCCGAAACTACTTGACCGATTTAAAAAAAACTTTCACCGTTGGAAAGGTACACTATCGCCGAGTGACATAGGCTTTGTGTGTACCAAGGGCGAAGCCGGGGTGGACTGCTAGTATAGTATAATGATATTAAAATAACAGTCAAAAAACAAAAAAAAATCTGCATTTTCATACAAAAGTGTGCAGCCGCCCGAGAAATTTGTATAGAAACCGATTTTTTTGGTGTTTTTACTGTTTATAGGGTTTCGCTTATCTGTCTGTCCGTAAGTCACAGCAATTTGCTACGAAACTATTAGAATGATTTAGTTGAGATTTAGTACCTACACTTATGTAACTTAGTGACCCAAAGATAGACGTATAACGTAAATAAATGGAATTTAAAAAAGGGGGCCACTTATGGTGGGTAAATTAGACATTAAAAAAAAGTTTTGATAACAAAATCGTGTGACATATCAAATGAAAGAACTTTTTATAACAATTTTAAATATATATTTTTTTTATATTATTTCTTAGATTGGTATTTTTAAGTTATTTAAGAAAATGGGCGAAAATTGACCCCCCCCTAATAAACTACTGGACCGATTCAGTTGAAATGTGGTGCACATAATGTAAATTTGTGACCCAAAGACGGAAGTAAAATGTAGGTAAATAAATAAATTTAAAAAAAATGGGGCCACTTATGGGAGATAAATGAGACATTACAAAAAGGGTTTTGTGAACTACATCGCGTAAAATATCAAATGAAAGAGCATTTTATGATAATATTAAATATATTTTTCTAAATTTTTAAAGTTGGTGTTTTTGAAGTTATTTTTTAAAATAAATAATAAAAATACCCTTATCTCCGAAACCACTGAACCCAAACTTTTAAAAAATATACAGTTAAAAGTTCTTTACCTATAGGTTACAGGAAAACCTATTAGAAGATAAAAAATAAAAGGGTGTAGTAATTACTGCTTCATTAATCAACCAATTTTTTTAGCTGTTTTCAGGAAAATATTTCTTTTTAGTGGTCTTTGTTGATTCGTTAAAAATATTGTACAAAATCAAACAGTCAAGTCATTGATTGAGCACATACAGCTGCTAAGCCAAGACTGTTGATCTGTTCAACGTGCAATCCGTTTTTACCCTCCGTACTTACATAATAAGGTGAATAGAAGTGAAAGGTGTTACGATTGCAGATGGTCGCTAAACGTATTGTTTCACAAAGAAAATTCAAATGTGTACATTTTCTGTCAGTGGAACACAAAACGTGTAGTTTTCCAAGTTACCGCTCGCGTAAAATACTATTTGATTGTATTTTTGAGAAGTCCTGTCAGCGATAAGTAATATTGATTTACGCAGAAATATCATAAATTTGTCTATGGTTCCCTAGAATTTCAACTTAACCAAAATAAACGGGCACGTGCCGTAACGGGCCACGTCCAGTGTAGAGTTCCGTAGTCAGTACCTACTTGTTTTATGTAACTAACAACTGCCTAAAAAGTTAGGCAGTTGTTAGTTACATTGTTGTTCAGTATCATGGACTGAATTCAGACCTAAAGAGGTCTGAATTCAGTCCATGATACTGAACAACTTTCACCAAGGAACAAACGAAATACATAAATTATTTTTGATCTCTTACACACAAGATTTGGCAAAATGTAATATTTATGGAATATATTTATGGAATATGTAAGGACGAATCACACTAATTAAGCTAGCCCCAAAATAGGTTTTAAACTTGTATTATGGAATACTAACTCAATGATACTATATTTTATGATAAAAACATACATAGATAAACACCCAAGACCCAGGGCAATTTGAAAAAGACCATTTTCTAACTTGCCCTGGCTGGGCCTCGAACCCAGAACCTCCGGATTAGCGGTCTAGCGTGTTAACAATTACGCCACGGAGGTCGAATGGAAAGCAAACATTTTCTTTTATATTTAATTATGTGTTCCTTAGGAAAAAATGTTCAGTATCATGAACTGAATCCACCTTAAATAAGTTTATGTACAGGGAGACGTTATATACCTACTACTGCCGTGAATTTTTTAAAGTGTCCATATACAACCGTTTAACTGACAGAGAGGGGAGACACATGATTCTAACAAAAATTTGAAATCAAAAACCAAATATTTCACAAACGGATTGCTAAAACAAAAAAGGGTGTTCATAATCTTACAATATTTTTGAAAGACCTATTCAACGAAGACTCACAACACACATTTTTTTTTTCAAGTTTTTATTACCACATATCCATGCCCATGCCTAATTACAGCTTTCTAGTACTAATAGTCTATGAGTAAAACTGGGGACAGACAGACAGACAGACATGATGGATCTATAAGGGTTTCTTGTTTACTACGGAACCCTAAAAAGCTGCGTGAAACAAAACAGATTCTCTATTCTAAGGGTTCTTTGTCATTTGCGCTTTAACAAAATTCAAAATACGAGTAATCAAAACCACTTGTGCATATATTTCGCTCCACTTCGCATACGATAAATTCAAAAATTGATGGATGAATGACCGTGCTTTTACAGGTTAAGCAACTTCTAGCTTCGTCACAGTTAGGATGGGTGACCGTGCTTTCAATCTTAATGTTGTCCAAGTCAAATGTTGAGATTCTTATGAATAAATTTCAGTTTTCTCTACCTACATAACTTGGCAGCTATTTAAATTTCAATTGTTTTGTCGGAATTTGAACTTGGCATTTTTACATTTATGTTTTTGATGGGGTAAAATAAACACCCAAGAACCAGGACAAATTAAAAAAGGCCATTTACCAACTTGCCGTGGCTGGGAATCGAACCCAGAACCTCCGAGTGACGGACTAGCGTGTTAAGGAATCGCCACAGAGGTCGACTAATAAATTGAAAAAGTAATAAATTTTACGCAAGATTCGAATACCTATAACTTGGATTTTTTAGAAAGTGCTATATGAATTTCACATATATTTAAACTCGCTTTTTAAATAAACGTCTTGCATTCACGCACATTACTGTATTTTCGACTTTACTTTTTCTACTGATGGCCTGTCTACTAAAGTGTTAAGTACATTATAATGACGTCTGCCAAGGCCTTAATTCAGAAATAATAATTCAAACAAAATAATTATTTGATTTGATTGATTTTAAAATTTTAATAAGTATCGCGGACTGGAAGTCTTGACGAAAAGAAAAAAGTAAGCTGTATACTAATTCTACGTTACAATTTATGATAACCTACATCTATTGTCCCGTTTACACATTATTAACTCTATGCAACGTCATCTTGACATTTTTATCCCCCTAGCGGGAAAATTTTGCATATTTCAGAGCCAAATCCGACCACGTGGCTTTGTGCATACCGTCCTTAATAGCCTTTATAAGTTCAGGGGGGCAGGTGATACACGGGACACTCTCTCTTAACAAATGGAATATTTGTCCAAAATTTCCACGCTTATTAGGCGAGTTGGTCGATTAGTTGATCGCTTTAGATGGTATAAAATCTTTGCATAGAGGACACAGTTGACAGTTTATTGGTACAATCCCAACCGGTGATAATAAGGTAATATCGTACGTAATTCAAATATGGTATACGATAGGAAACGATGGAGGGATTTGACATACAGAGCCGGCCCCAAATAGGGAAAACACGAGGAACACGATTATCGTATAATATTTACTATCGTATTTAATTATGACATAACATAACAAACAATGTAATCTCAGTCCATCCAAATAACTAATTTTAAGATATTAGTTTGTGTTAGTTGACGTCTTTGGAGAAAACGTGCAGTGCAATTTGTTGCCGCTTCATCTGCACTTGCGCCTAGGAAGCGGCGTAAACTTAGCTGTAAGTAACGTTTTGACGTCAACATTTGTGCAAAACAAAACGAAGTGACTATTATTAAGAGATATTATAAATATCCTATGATAATAAAGATATTTTGAATTGAATTGAATTGACCGACCAAGCGAAGCGTCTGTTTCGAGATTGGCCAATAAGTCGCATTTTTAAACCGATTTCGACGAAAATTGGCACAAAACATCCTTGATTTATTAAATTCTTTTAGACGATCGCGATTTTTATTGGGGGAGAAATAGGAGCTAAAGGGGGGAAGTTATCTGTAGCGTTATTTATCGACGGATTTCAATCCAATTTGAAAGGCACACTAAGAAATTTATTCTACACTAGCAGTCCACCCCGGCTTCGCCCGTGGTACACACATAGCCTACGTCACTCGGGAATAGTGTAGCTTTCCAACGGTGAAAGAATTTTTTAAATCGGCCCAGTACTTTTTGAGCCTATTCATTACAAACATACAAAAATAGGTACAAATCTTTCCTCTTTATAATATTATTATTCTACATAAGATGTTGAAATAATATTTCAAAATGGAGAAGCTACGTGAAAGGGGAAAGTCTCGGTTATTGCATTTATAAGAGGTTATAAGAGCTCGCGAGGTCTACTGTTACCACAGAACCATTAGTTTAACATTGTTTTAACATGTTTGGAGGCAGAAGCGTTTATATTATTGGTTTAAAGTAAAGACTCTATACCACTTTGATCTACATTATATCGATTTCTGGGTACGATGTAAGTCAATTTGTCGCCGTCGATGTTCGCCCATTGCAGTAATCTAGTTCAAACCGGATTTATCCAGTTAGGTGTTAGCTAGTTTACAGGATTATTGGAACGCCCCAGCTGAACACACGAACTGAGTTATTTTTGATCAAACATCATCCTAATATGTTAAAGTTAGAACATCACATATTTATTCTCTACGGGAGACCATTGCCTCGGAAGGAACCTATGTATGTGAAAACGTTGTAGCATTTTTGCTAACTAAAAATTAACTTTACCTTGTTGACATCGTTAGATGCCAAAGGGCACACTTAGTCCAGATTTTCAAAATTGTATCTACCAAAAATTTTATAAATTGAAAGTTTCTCATTTTAACATATTCTATAATGGTAAGTATATTGCTGTAAGCAATTTAAAGTAGATCTACGTAAAAAATAATAACCAGTTTAGTTAAAAGGGTTTTTCGTGGTAATTTATTATGTTCAATTAGATATTTAGTGTTTTTTTTCATCAACAACGACTTTGTTCGAAATAATCATTCTAATAAGACTCTTTATTTATGAAATTTTAGTTTTTTCAACGCCAACTATTTGTAAATTGTATAAAATACAACACATGCTAAAACTAAATAAACTAACAAACATTGTAATTGCTCATTAATTCCCACAAAGGGGGAATTGAGGGCAAGATTTCAATACAACTCCAGCTATCATTTTCAAAGCGGTGTCAACAGGATCCAGTATTCACACCAATCTTGCTCACGTGAAAGGCTGAAAAGGCCTTTTGTGCGACCTTGGAGCCCCAGCGCCAGAGGCAATCCTCTATGATGGAATTTTTAATACCTAGCCGTTTCATGTTATGACAATTTTCGTTTATTGTCGCGACACAATGACTTGTCTGAATGTTAATTGGGCATGAATTTTGGACTGCATTGCAAATGTTGACATGAATAGAAATAGATCACAAAATATAGAATAATATCTAGTTTTATTCTTCATACTTTATTGTTAAGTAACAAAATTTACTGCTAAATTAGTAGACCTATTTTATCAACATTAGACCATTTAACCAACTTTTCTTCTTCTACTACATTAAAGAGTTAGGCTCTTGTCGGTGTCATTGATGGAAAGAAATTTGGATGGATTTTAGGCAAATATAATGGAGTGGTTTGCCAAAGACGTACTCAGGCCTCTTTTCGGGGGGAGGGAGGGGGATGGGAGAGTTATCGAGATTTTAAAAGACCGCAATGTAAATTCTTGTTTTTTCAATAGCACAACTTTAATAAACAGATAGGAGTAGAGACTCAAAATTATTCCAAAATTCAGTCTAAAGTATATAAGTCGAGAAAATAGTGTAGTTGTAATGTCGTCGTGTGCCGTATGAATAAAATTGAAATAAATGAAAATGAAAAAATGAAATGAAAAGAAAATGCTTAGAAAATGCACGATATAAAGCAGCTTGCTAATTTTTTTGTGAAAGTTCTTTTCAATGTTTTTGTCTGTCTAAAATCACCTCATGCTACTTTTTGTTATGATTTATAAGCATACGAATAAAATATTACACGAGTATTTTATTTGGTAATTAGACGATAATTCAAAATAAACCTATTTTCAAAAGTTCCTAAATCGAAGACACTCCTGCCTGATTGCTACCATCAGTTTCAGATATGTCTGGGTATAAGAAAATACTACTATGTTTAAGTAGATATAAAATAACTAGATACAATCGTTAATACAAGTAATGTTTTAAAAAATAATACTATAAAAAAACGTATATGTAAGTCTTTAGGGAAATTTGCTATACATCATGTAATTTTATAAATATTTAGAAAATTCATTGCGACGACTGATGCGACTGAGCTAGAACAAGTCTTTGTACGACTGTCATTAGAGTAACTCGTACTTTTGTAAAATCCATCTTCACAATCACCAATACGTTAAACGTGACCTTTGTGTTTTAAAATTTTATAATGTGTATAGGTACTTCTTAAAATTACAATGAATTGCATTTTACTCTCTATTAATATAGTATCTCAGTGATAGCGAATAATTTTGCGTATTGTCGAATGTCCTGCAGCAGCCGTGTATTATGACGGTCTAGCTATTCGATACATTTACGGATAAGATTCTAAATTTAGCTCATTGTTATGGTTTTCAATAATCCATGTATATCTACTCTGTTAAAATAAGAATTTATAACAGGTTAGTACCTACCTTTATAAATATGTGTAGATCGTCTAATTTTAAAGTGCGACACTCCTCAATTTACGCTCACAAGCGAAATTGGTGTTATTTATTTACAAAATTCAGCCCTAAACTAGATACAAACCAAAAAACAGACAAAGTAAAAAATTGGATTCCATAGGTTCTGCTTATTTCATAAAAAAACTTTCAAAAACTGCTAGTCAAAATGCCGAACCGCCAGATCTGTTGACCAATAAGTATAAAAATCATACAAACGCGGCACAGAGGAAGTCCATTTTTAGGCTATACAAGTATGATCTGCATGGAATGAGAATGAGAAGCAGCTGGTATATGAATTTTACAGACCATACATTAAAAAGTATGAAAGGACCGACCCTTGTAGCAATTTTGTTACTGGGCACTTACCTGAATGTTAAATGAAAATCAATATAACAGTGAATACAGGGGCATATAAAGTTTTTCTTACCTCCAATATATTCTGAAGTAGGTACTGAAATATCTTTTGATATTTGATATACCTCTTTCCTAGAATTCGGCAATTTGCCAATACAACTTTTATAGCGTTTGATACTTTTCCCTTTAGGTGTGCTTCGTTTATACGATACTATCCACATCTCTATGATTCAAATACGATATTTTATTTGTACTTCTCTCTACTTAGTCTAAAAATGCAAATAGTTCTAAAAATGCAAGACAAAAACCAAATTCGCCAGCCGAAAAGAAAAGAAAATATACAGCAGGCTTAAGCCGGCAAGTTTTTAAAATATTGGATTCCTCCCCCTGTTTCAAAGTGAGAGCTCCCTTTGTAACATGAAACTCGCGCATGGTAATCTCAGTTAATATTGCACCCTGTATTGTTCAAGTTTCGAGAAACGTAGTTATGAGTGACTTTGAAGTAAATAAAGGTAGATACGTGGGGCGCACTATAAGTTTCCGGAATGAATATGAAAAAATACTATTAAAGGTACAAAATTAATTTATTGTTTTTCAAAATAATCTCCCTTGGCGTCTATGCACTTTTTCATTCGATGAAACCAGTTTTGAAAACATTTGTGCCACTCCTCTGTGGTGACCTCTGAAACGTGTTTTTCATACTCCTCGACAGCCTCTTCTGGTGATGAAAATCGTTGACCGCGTAATTGGTTCTTAATTTTTGGGAACAGAAAAAAGTCACAAGGTGCCAGGTCGGGACTGTATGCAGGATGACTCATGAGTTCTACATTTTTCGCCTTCAAAAAGTCGTTTGTCTGTCTGGCCGTGTGAGAACTAGCATTGTCGTGGTGCAGGATGATACGGCGTTTACGGTTATTTTTACGGAGTTCGTCAATAACTTCCGGCAAACAAATGGTCGTGTACCAGTCACTATTCACTGTACGACGATTCTCTAAAGCAACAGTAGCCACGTGTCCAGTTTTATTAAAAAAAGAAGCAATCATCCGCTTACATGCACTTTTCACGCGCGCCACTTTGGTTGGTTTCGGCTCATCTTGAAAGACCCATACGCTCGATTGCTGCTTTGTTTTGGGATCGTAGCAATAAATCCATGTTTCGTCACCTGTTACATATGTTGGTGTGGGACATATCCCACACCAAATTTGACGCACCTTCGTTGAATCTGGTAAGCATGGCACTGCACCAAGTGACGCGGTCCGTTTTTTGAGCCTCGGTCAAGTTGTGTGGGATCCACCGCGAGCACAGCTTTCTCACACCCAAATGTTTGTGTAGGATTAATTGTATTTGACTCATGCCTATTTCTAAGGATGCGCGAATTTTATGGTAGGTCACATGCCTGTCTGTTTCAATCATACGGCGCACAGCATTGATGTTTTTGTTGGTCACAGCGGTGGACGGCCGACTATCGCGAGATTCGTCACTGAGATTGATACGACCACGCTTGAATTCTGCAAACCAGCTATAAGCAGTTGTCTTGCATGGTGCTTCATTGCCAAAAGCTGTTTTAAGCCGAGCGATGCTCTGTTGAGCTGTCAAATTACACTTAAAATCGTAGAAAATCATACTACGAAAATTTTCCCGAGTTAAATCCATGTTGATGCAGACACACATTTTTTTAAATGGCGCCAAAAGGTGAAAACAAAGGACAGTCAGATGAAACAAACTGCATTCTACAGCCAAAGAGTTCTATTTTCAAATGTTGCAATAAATTTTTAAATATTGTTTATGTAAGTGGCCAGTTCCGGAAACTTACAGTGCGCCCTATGTATATACTTATTTATTTACAAGGAACAATGAAGATAGAATAAATATTAGATACTTTAGCTTTTGCCCGCGGCTTTGCCCGCGTAGACTACTCAAATTAGATTGTTTTTTTTTTTACTGGGGTTGCAATTTATTAAAATCCAACAATGGATTATTATTTATTACTAACCAGTAATTCAAAAATGTGTCTCGCTTCAAAAATGACGAAGATTCAAACAAACTCGCAACCCCTATTTCACCCCTATAGGGACGTAATTTACAAAATCTAAAAAAATGCATTATTATTTTCTACTAACTACTAAAATACATTAAAATTTCATGTGTTTCACTTGAAAAACGAGGTTTAATACAAACTGCCAACCCCTATTTCACCCTCTTAGGGATGGAATTTCCAAAAATCCTTTCTTAGCGGACATCTCCTAGTTACAATCTACCTTCCTGCCAAATTTCATCTTCATTGGCTAAGTAGTTTTCGAGATTTCGTGATGAGTGTGTGATTTTCGCTTTTATATATAGATAGATCGTAGAGGTATAATTATTACTCGTATATTGTAATACAGATTACAAAGTTAAACGAGTATTTCAAAGGTAATTTTTATACCCTCAGGAAAAAGAGGGGGTGTTATTATTATGACGAGTCTGTGTGTCCGGTTGCTGTGTGTGTATCTGTGTCTCTGTGTCTTGTCTGTGTGTCTACATATGGCATTGTAGCTCCTAAACGAATAGACTGATTCCAACGCGATTTTTTTAAAATCAAAAACCTTATTCGCGAAATGGTTGTTAGCTATTTTTGATGAAAATTGGTTAAGCCGTTCAAAAGTTATTGGGGGTGAACGCTTGAAAGTAGGGGTTTTTTTTATTTGCCTGGCAAGACGGACATTCCCAATAGTCCTACTGGTAGGTCTATTGGGACAAAAATACCAGTAGTCCTACTGGTAGGTTTATTAGGACAAAAACTCCCAGTTGTCCTACTGGTGGGTCTATTGGGACAAACAAATCCAGTAGTCCTACTGGTAGGTCTATGAAGACAAAATTTCCCAGTAGTCCTACTGGTAGGACTACTGGGACTAGCTCAAAACTTGTTAAGTTACAAATTTTAGATAGGTACAGATATTAAGGAAGCTGTAAAATCAAGGGTATAAATAAATCTGCTAATCTTTTGTAAAATAATAGATACATAATTTCGTCTTTATCAGACAGTAGACAGAGGCTAGGGCTATATAACCTAAAGCTCACATTTAGCGTGTAGATGGGAAAATATATTATAATTGGGATTTAAGTAGTTGCTAGCATCGCCTATTAATATTTTTCGATTCATATAATTGCCCTTTACCTATATCAGTTTTCACAATCTGCGCGGGAAAAGAAACAGCTCCTACATTCCACGTTTTTTTCCCTCAGACGAGCATAAAGAGATATTTATAAAAATAAGTTCAATAAACCAAAACTTTCGCTATTCGACCAGCCGTGGACGATACGTAATTAATAAACAAAAAATATCGCAATGCAACTATCTGACATGTCTCTCTATTCATAACACAACCTGCAGCCCTGAGATTGACGCCTATTAAAAACAGATTAAGTACTGTCACATCGCAAAATTTGCGACTTTTTGCGACAATCCAAGTTGAACTTGATTCGCATTGTCGTCTAATCGTCGCAATGAGCGGCAACTGCGGTTGCGCTTGCGCGTGATAATCGCGGATGTAATTTTGACGAATGGTATGCCGTAATCCTTGAGGCTGCTATTATGGTGTCGATCGATAATTCAAGATAAAAGTGGCATCGGTTTGTAATGGTTTTAAAATTATAGAAAATGTCATAAGGGACTTCAACTTTAATATTGGCCATAAGTATGATAGCAATAATATTGACGTGCTTACACTTTGATTTTATTTGTAGTAACTTCTTGTACTTGGGTAAATCAACTCAATTTGTAAACAAATTGATACCAAGTTACTAGTGCTTTAGAGCTCTAGAGCAGGGCTTGGAGCACCGTTAAAAATCTAGAAACGTTAATTCTGTCAACCGGCGTTAACGTTATCAGCAGAGGTAACGTTATGCTGGGTAACGGTATTTTTCCCACTATTTACTGATAATCAGATAACGTTACCAATGATTTTAAGGGTTAAATGTATTGTTAACACTGTATTTCTTTTCGATATTTGACAGAATAAATTGATGAGAGTTTGTCTAGTAGGCTACTAGCGCTAGTATTGTAAAGTATTGAATTGATATAAGTATTGAAAAAAAGTATCGTTACTTATATCGTTAATTGATAACGTTATTAACTGTATTATCGATACCCCTTATAACGTTACCACTAAAATAACGTTATTTAACGTTACTCATAGTCACTGGTAAGACTCTCCATAGATTCAGAGTAACATATATACCTACTACTACTACAAACGAAACAAATTATCTGTACACACGTCGATGTGTGAGTTTTATACTTAGGGTCGCACCGCAGAATTAATTCGGATGGTTGAGAAATACGACCTGTAGAAAAAAGCAGTACAGAAGTACGGCAAGAAGTAGACGTTTCGCTGCGTTTCGCGCTCGCTCGATCATTATTAATCGCGATAAGATTTAGTTCCTAATAGCCCCCTGGTTCGTTGGCCGGTCCGGCATCTGTCGGCGATTCCCTTCATCAAAGCGCACAGGCCGACAAGGAGACCGCAGATTCCTTTATGAGTAAGCATATTTTACAAACGCCATTAAAGGAGGGTCAAACGGGGTCAAAGAGGGTCATGGAAGTGATAATAAATATTTTTAACTTGGCAAGAGAAAATTGATTTTGAGTTTATTATTATTTTTAGTGATCAGCTCAGTTTTGCTTTTTGATTACTTTGTATTTCTCATTTCATTATTTATGTTTGTTCGCTTGTTCGCAGGCAATATATAAACTGACAGACATATGACAAATACCTTTCTGCGTTCATTCTTAGCAGTAGATGTTCCGAAAAAATTTACGATGGATAATAATTTATAATTTACTGAGAAATTAAAAAATTATCATTAAAATATTTAAAAGATAATATATAATGTACACCAAACTTATTGACGTGTAAAAAAAGTGTCTGCAATGGTCTAATTACTGAATAAACATTTGATTCTTTAATTGAGTATTATTTATTGCAATTAGATGGCCTCGACGTGAATTGGGGTTTTCTTTCGTCGGTGGTGGCGTCGTGGGTCGGGTCGCTGGATTCCCTCTAATATAGTTGAGTTCAGCGATGGCTGATCCACGCGTCAACTCGTGAACGGGTGCCGCCAGTAGGGACTGGTCAGCTCGGCTTCGTTTTTTTTAAGACTACTTAGTGTAGGTAACTTATTTCTGTAAATTGGATTTGACACTCGTTCGCAAAATTTACTATTATGTTGTGATAACATTGTATTAGGTATAATATCTTTGTAAACTGACAAAGCCCTTCTGGCGCGTAGGCGACCAATACTGTGTAAATGAGTTTATTTCGGCGTTTCTTCTTAGCAGTGCTCGTTGCGAAACGCTAGTATCGGTAGCTTTTCAACAAAAAAATATAATTTAAATATAAATAAACATTACACGTAATGTACACTATAATTTATTGACGTGTAAAAGTGCCTGCAAAGGCCTATTTACTGAATAAATATTTGATTTTGATTGTTCTGTGTGAAAATAGACTTTGGATCTCATGGACCTGATTCCATTAACCCTTTGAAGAATAAAGGCGGAATTTAGGTATAATGTGTATATTATGTACTTACGTAATTTTACAAGTGAACATATACGTACCTATAGTGATATCTAGTATTTATTTTTAGTTAATTTTATAAATTATTTCTTCATTGTTTAATTTAATTGTATTAAATGTTTAATATTCACAATAAATAAATAGGTATGTTAGATTTTAACCATATTATACTGTGGGCTATAGCTATTAATTTTAAACATTGTCCTAACATTACAAACATGGCCGATGGGGCAAAAAGGGCAAGCGAAGCGAAGGTGGTCAGTGGAAAGCCCTGGACGCATAGGCCTTTCTAGATCGGTTGTTTTGGAAATCCTCGAGAGAGGCCTATGTCCAGCAGTGGACTGAAATGATGATGATTATGATTGTTGACACTTCTGTTGAAAAATTCAAGACTCTTTTCCAAAGCAATGAATTTGTAACGCTTGCTATCTGGGCGACTGTACATCTCTTAAAATATTATTAATGTTCCATTTTTTGTGTCTAAATGACCGCAACATGTTCTAAATAAATCATAAGCGTGCTTGATTTATTATTTTCCAATATTTATGTTATTCATTAGAAATGGAAAAAAACATTTTATATTTAGATTAGATTATTGTTTTTAAATTCTTGGATTTTGTTATTAAATTATTGGATACTACAATAACATATGTGACGTTCCACGAGAAAAGGTACCTTATGGACGCTGGCACTTACGACATTGTGTTTATTCAAGCTAAGTTAATTGTACGAATTGTTGTCCTAAACGTCCTAAGCGCCACTGTCCATAAGGTACCTTTACACGTGGAACGTCACATATGTTATGTAACTAGAAGTTACAAGTTAAAGATTAACTTTATGATTTATGTTATTTTATCACATTTCACAAATAATAATAATAATAAAATAAACCGGTCACATGCGAGTCAGACTCGTACATGGAGGGTTCCGTACCTCCTTACAATATTTTAAAACACTGAAAAAAAACACGTTTCTTTTATGACCACCCCTGTTTATATTTAACTTAACTTACTTTTAACCCCCGATAAAAAGAGGGGTGTTATAAGTTTGACGCCAATGTCTGTCTGTGTCATCGTAGCGCTCGAACGGATAGACCGATTCTGATGCGATTTTTTCAAGTGAAAGCAAGTTTCCTTGCAGTTCTTAGCTACGAGTATGTTTGATGAAAATCGGTTCAGCCGTTTAAAAGTTATTGGGGGTTAACGCTTGAAAGTCAGGGCTTTCTCTAGCAAATAATAGATGGCGCTACGGATATGAAGTCGTATCGGTAGTCTGGGATTTTTAATTTGCCTTGCTTTGCTAAAAATAAACATGTTGTTATAGCGGCTACAGTTATACTTAATCGTTGAAAATTACAAGTATCTAGCTTTTACGGTTCAAAACATAGAGTAGTAGTAGTTCCGTTAGCACCCTTTGGGTACGGAACACTAAAAACGGTCTCTTTACTTGCTCTGGTCCCAAGAATTACCTACTTAAAAAAATAATGTTTACGCAGGTTCGAAGTAACTTCGACTTTGGTAGACAAGTAGTAAATACGCGAGTATCAATCTTCTTGTTTTAAAAATTAAAAATAAGTAAAGCACTGAAAAAAACAACACATTTCTTGTATGACGACCCCTTTAATTTTTAACTTTACCAAATTTTTTGTAATTATAGCGGCCACAGTAATACACAATCGGTGAAAATTTCAAGTGTCTTTTAAGATTCATGAGATAGAGTCCTGTGACAGACGGACAGACAGTGGAGTCTCAGTAATAACGGGACCCCCGTTTGCACTCTTTGTGTACGGAACCCTAAAAAGGAGAGAAGAGAGTGATAAGTGTAGATGAAGCGAGTGAAGTCTGTAAGGATCGTAGCAAGTGGAAGTCCATAGTCTCCGCCTACCTCTGTGGGAAACAGGCATGATAATAAGTATGTATGTATGTATATATGCACACATCTGTTTCTTTGGTAACCTTTTATTATTCTTAATTAAATTCTGTACATAATGTTTTGCACTAGAAGAAAGTGACTTCTTGTACTTGTATACCTTTTTAGGGTTCCGTAGTCCACAAGGAACCCTTGTAGTTTCGTCATGTCCGTCCGTCCGTCCGTTCGTCCGTCCGTCTGTCTGTCTGTCCGGGCTCGTACTCCGCCGCTACTGCACCGATTGTAACGAAAATTGGTGGAGAGATAGATATTGAAGTTCCAAGAGTTGGTTTTTAAAATTATGAAAAAATGTTTTTTTTTTTCCTATACAACGAAAAGTGAATTTAAAAAATTAAATTGGACTAACCCCAACGTGTGGAGTATTGTTGAAAAGGTCTTTTAAAATGCAACAAATACTGCTTTGAAACTATGTAGATCAAACCCCCCAGTCTTGAGATAATCTAATACAAAGTTAAAATTTGAGGTGTGCCACCGTAACTTTTGAAATATTACTAAATTAATTTTGAAAAAAATGTGGTATATACCTCAAATTATGTACTTTCAATTAAAACTATAGCGGTCTCGGTATCATAGATAGTTATTTTTTAATACGTCATAAATCGTAAACCGCAATTTACCTTTAGAACTTTTATATTATGTTACTTGCTGCTACGGAACCCTTCATGGGCGAGTCCGACTCGCACGTGGCCGCTTTTTCTTATTTTATTATATAATCATACACGTAGGTATTGGGTTTAAATTACATATGTTTATTTAGATTACATATATGAAGATTTGTAATCGACCTATAGATATATAAGTTCTTGTATATATTTTATATTGATGCTGTTGATCTTCTGAATAAAATAAAATAAAATAAAAAATTAAATATTCTGCGCCCGTAATGTAAAAGGTAATAAAATACCTTTTGATCATATTCTTATTTATTAGTAACATAATAGTCTTAACCCTAGATAACTAAACATTCGTCTGGCAGACTACGCGACCCCTTGCATAAGTCTAGTTCACATACTTTCGCGTACCCCCTGCTTGCACGCCTTTGTATACCTTCATAATTAGAGTAAAAAGTTGCACAAATGCGGCGTTTGCGCAAACAATTGTCTTTACTTGTGATTTATAACCACCGCGTCGCCTAGATGACGAAAGTTTAGTTATAACAGGTGCAGATTTTCAAAGGTATCTAAATTGCATTTTATTTTATATTAGTATTTTCAAATAAAAAAAATTAATAAATGTTTGTATTATAATTAGATAATATACAAATAATATGAATTTCATAAAAACGGTTATTTTTTAATGACTAGGGTTTATTAGTAAGATGTCATTCATACTACTAATTGCTTTCAACTTTTTCTCATATACCTAATATTATTGATGGATTTATAAATGGAAACATATGTCCTAGGCTGAAAGTAGAAATTCACGTTTATTAAGATTGATTACTTTGATAAAAGAAACAAGATAATTTAACTTCTGTGGTGATGACAAATCATTGGAAGGTTGAAAGTCAATACAATATCAGCATTAATACTGATGTCTCGTGCCAATCTTTGGGTTCTGAAGATGATTTTTTAGTATCAAGTAAAAGACAACAGAACCCAAATTATTAAACCGGATGATTTTATATTGTCAAACATGGAAAGAAACGTACTACATACTACGTCAGATGCTACAACGTAGCATTCGACATGTGCTTTAGCAACTCTTCGATTTTTATCCAGTAAAACTCATCATAAATGGTCATCTGCACTAAGACTACTCCTACTTATGTTATTATACGTCGCGAATAACATCAAAAATAATTAACAAATAACACGGCGAGATTTTGTTTTGAAACTGACAAACCACCTCATGGAGCCTTGGTTGCGGCAACTTGCTCGGACGGTAACTTTAAGACGTGACATCAAGGTCATGATAGGAGATATCCTTGGTGAAATCATATGAAGAATCTGCTCCATTTCCTTATGTATGAAATATTACAAAAAAATTATACGTTTGCCCGTCGAAATTGCTAAGGAAGACCAAAAATTGATGCCTTAGATGTAAAAAATGCAATTTGTGACACCCATAATGTAGATGTGTATAAAAGGTATGTGGCATCATTAGTATAAAATTATTTCTACCTATCTCTATTCACAACGAGCACTTTATACGAATCATGTAACAATTTCTTCCTCACGTTAAATTATGTTGATAATATAAGATTTTTTAATGCGTAGTCCGCTAGACGAATGTTTAGTTATTGAGTAACTCCCAGGATAGTTTAGTTATCTAGGGTTAAAAGGCAAATTACTCACTTTATATTTCCCAAAATACAAGGAGTTACGGCCCGGTGACTCCAGGCTTCAAATCGTTAATTTCGCCAGAAACCCAATCTTGTAACGCGATACAGGGGGAATCTTTTGCTTACTCAGTTACTTGAAGGGTTGCGGCGGTATTTATTAGGGATTTACTTTTTTCATCAGCCAGTGTAAATTTTTTGCGCTAATTCCGGTTGGTTCGTCGGGGTCACCACTTGTAGGTGCTCATGTACTAAATAAATACTTAAAGAAAATAATTAGTTGGCAAAAAATAGATAGAATTTTTATTCACTGACCTCAACCAGATAAACAAAACTCGGTTGTCTAGACAACGAATAAAATATATACAATGAAAAGTTTTTCTCAAATAGTGAGTAGATGAAAAATGATACCATAAAATATATACCTTGTTTCCATGTTAAAGACATACTAATCAGGTCTCTATCTCTAGGGTTAAAAGACTTAAAGCCACGTTTGGTATGATGGTGGTCTTAAAGTAAAAGAGTTTCCAAAATAGTGACAAGTTGTTAGGGTGGCTACACATGACACAATTTGGCATACAATCTGCAGACAGTCTTTGTTGAAATGGCTTGCATGCCGTCAGCGCACCACAAAGGCCTCGCCTTTGAAAAAGCCGACGCAGTTTTGTCAGTTGAGAAATAACATAAACCCAAAACAGTTTACAATCAAACCTACTAATAATTCTGTAAAAACTAACTACTTCGTATTCTAGAATTTTATTTACATTTTCAAATAATTTATACAGTTAATTCCTAAGAATTCAACTAAGTTTTATCTTCAGAGCACGGGTATCAAAGTTCACACTCAATAAGAACTCGGCGAATTTTCTGAGTTACAACTTGTGTTATCAAATTTAACAATTGTATCAAAATAAGAAGAGCATAGAACGAACACTACGTTAGGCTACGATGCCAAAGTATTAAGAAAATATCCTTAGAATTAATATTATTTCTTTTTGACCCTAGCAGGGTCAAAAAGAAATAATTTTGTAACAATGTCACATGCCATTGATCATTTAAATTTTGAACGTGACATTACATTTATTCATGCAGAAAAACTGATATTAAGAGCGCTATTTGACTCCAAGAAACTATAACGACTTGGTATTTCATACAATATTTGTTTTGACGTTTAGAAATAAGTATCTGATTTGATCTTAGATCTACGCATTGAATAAGTATTTACATGTCCCCAGAGCAAACTTGATTTACATGAAGTGATATTAAAATCTTTCTATATTAAAAAATAATATCCGGTTTAACCGGGTTAAACCAGACGTTCCCTTAGTTACCTAATGGCCTAAATATTAAAACTGAATCAAAACGTATTTAGACGTGTTCAGTCTTTCTCTGTCACAAACTCTACGTGCAAAAGAGATACTGCTTCACGCGACGTATTCTGCTATCTCTTTCGCACGTAGATTTTGTAACAGAGATAGACTTAACAGAACACTTCGCGTAGTTTCGCGTAATGCAGCGCACGCCCTAATATAAGGTATAGTATAGGATATTATGTTGTTTGTTTTTCGTGTATGTTAGTGGCCAACACTGGTGTCAGATTTTCAAGCTGCCTAAAGGCATTTGACATAGCTTGACGACTGCCATACAATGACAGCCGGGACCAACGGCTGAAAATTGGTGAAAATTTCAAGTGTCTAGCTATTACGGTTCAAGAGATAGAGTCCTGTGACAGACGGACAGACAGACGGACAGACGGACAGACAGCGGAGTCACAGTAATAGGGTCCCGTTTGCACGGGTACGGAACCCTAAAAAGGAAAGGATTATATGGATTATAAATTCTTTTTTTATCCTATCGGATTAAATAGTCTACAATAGTTGGATGGACATTAATTTCGTGATTCTTCTATATTTTCCTTAATTTATACTTGTAGGAAAGTGTGTCATTATGAATTAAAAGTTAGTATGAACTTGTTACTTAAGTTTTCTCTGACATTTTAAGCTTTAATATTTTCCGATTGATATGTCTAGACATTAGACATTTATTTTTATCCTAACTTTTGCTGCATCATAGCTCGGGTGTATCGTGTTACTTCGCCGAACATTGCATGAAACTCGTGAAGTCGAAAAGTCTAAATCTAATCTAGACTTATTATATAAAGAGGAGAGACTTGATTGTTTGTTTGTTTGTAATGGATCAACTCAAAAACTTTTGATCCGATTTTAAAAATTCTTTCACCTGTAGAAAGCTACGTTATCAGCAAGAAACAAAGACTATATTTTATCTCTAAAAAACTAAATCCCTTCGATAATCGCAATATTGTAACCCAAGGCATTAAAAATTTTACTATCAACGGCATTATGGCGTCTGACATCAGCATACTATTAACATACTTATTTTAGCCGTGCAACTAGTGCTCCTAAAATCAGAAGCGTTATACTATATAACTGATCTGAGGAGTGGTGATTATTTATGAATTTAGTTAAGGCGACGTGGGTTCACAATTTGCAATACTGTGCGTGTTTTGGAAAAATCACTGTTATTAAACTACTACAGTTTATTCCTCAAAAAATTTACATAAAAATCTTAAGGATTTTCTACAGACACCCACAATAGCCAAAACACGATTGAGCATTTCTGGCTCGATAGAAAAAATCACAAACATACTTCTAAATTTGCCTTTATAAATACGTTTTACTATTTTATACAGTCACCTTTTTATATGAAAATTATACCAAAAAATGTATTATCTAAATATGTCACTCCTATTCCTAAAAAAGCTAACCCTTCTTCATTTTCCGACTTTCGTCCTATCTCTATTTTACCTTTCCTTTCTAAAATCCTTGAATGTTTAGTCCAGAACCAACTTAATTATTTTCTTAATAAAAACAACCTCCTTAATCCCTTTCAATCCGGCTTCCGTGAAGGACATAGTACGACGACCGCGTTGGTGAAAGTCACCGACGACATTCGCTTTGCCATGGATGACACGCAACTAACTGTTATGTCCTTGATTGATTTTAGTAATGCGTTCAACATGGTCGACTTTGACATATTACTGGGCCTGATGCGGACACTGAACATATCTCCTTCAGTAATCGACTGGTTTCATTCATACCTTCATGGTCGCCAGCAGCGAGTTCGAATTGAAGACCGTTTCTCCTCCTGGTGCGACACTACTTCAGGAGTTCCACAAGGTGGTGTGCTATCTCCATTACTTTTCGCCTTATTTATCAATTCTATCACTTTCGAACTCTGTACTTCCTATCATCTATATGCTGACGATCTCCAAATTTATTGTATATCAACCTTAGATAACCTTCCAAATGGGGTAGGAAGAATTAATGTAGCTTTGGCGCACATCTCTGATTGGGCTAAAGCTCATGGTCTTGCCGTCAATCCATCAAAGACCCAAGCCATTATCATAGGCAGCCACTGGCTTATCTCCAGAATTGATTGGCCTTCTCTTCCTCCTATTATCTTTGACGGCGTCAGGGTTATAGTGAGAGCGTCAAAAACCTAGGTGTATACTTTGATAGAACACTGTCATGGTCACCTCAAATCACAGAAGTTAGCAAGAAGGTATTTGGTTCATATTTGGGCTACGCAAATATGATCACATCTCCAACTTCCGCGCGCACTCAAGTGGCTCCCTATCAGACTTCGTCGTAATTGTCACATCCTATCTCTTCTATACTCTATACTATTCTACCTTCCTCTCCCAGCTACCTAAAAGAACGATTTACGTTTCTAAGTGATGTCTCAAATCGTAACTTACGCAGCTCCTACAATCTCCGTCTTCAAATTCCCCGCCACTCCTCCACATACTACTCAAAGTCCTTTTCCGTTCAAGCTTTTCGACTGTGGAATTGTTTGCCTATTAATATTCGTAAAGCCAAAACTTTGTGCAGTTTTAAAAACCAAGTAAAAGCTCACTATTTGTCCAAATTATGATTCAGTTTGTACTGGATTCGTTCTGTTAGGATGGCACTCCGTGGGTCCTTTTTAAAAAGACCCATCTAAATTATTTTTATTTTTATTAAAAATAAAAATAAAAATAATTTAGATAACAAATTATTATCAGTGGTATATACAGGAAATAATCCTGACGACCATTATAATAAACTATTTAGTACTGTTTCCTCTGAGTATTCTAAAACATTGAAACAAAAAAGAGTAGTAGTTCATAGTAAATCACAGTTTAGTGAATGGGCTACTACCGGCATCTACATAAGTAGAAACAGGTTATATGATCTATATGCCCAAAAACAATATAACTTTAATCCTTCTTTTATAGAATATGTTAGAAATTATTCTAAAATATTTAAAAAAGTTTGTAGACGAGCCAAGTCGAATAGTATTAGCAAAAAAATAAATAATGCTCCTAATAAAATTAAAGAAACATGGAGTGTCATAAATAAGGAAACAGGTAAAAATAAAACCAAAGAAAATATTTGCCGAATCAAATGTAGTGGTAAAAATACTTCAAAAACTGAAGAAATAGTAAATATATTTGATGATTATTTTACTAACATTCCTTTGGAACTCACTTCTAATGTGAGTTCTAGCGCCCAGCGTGCTGAGGCTTTGCTTAAGAGTAATGTTAGCCCTTGTGATTCTAAATTTAATTTTAAGCATGTTAGCCCTAGCGATATAATAGATGCTTTTAAACAGTTAAATTTAAAAAAATCAGAAGATCACTGGGGCATGTCAGTAGCCGTAGTAAGTCATATTATACACATAATTGCTGCCGATTTAGCTTTCATATTTAACGAATGTATTGATGAAGGCATATTTCCTAACTTAATGAAATGTAGTAAACTAATCCCCTTATTCAAAAAAGGAGAAAAAACAGACCCTGGCAACTACAGACCTATCTCTATTCTGCCAGTTTTGAGTAAGGTGTTCGAAAAGATAATGCTCAATCAAATGCTACTTCACTTTAAGACCAATAATCTTTTCCATAGCCAACAATACGGCTTTACTGCTGGAAAATCGACCACCGATGCAGGAGTAGCACTTATTACTAATATCTACGACGCGTGGGAAAACAGAAATGATGCAATTGGATCATTTTGCGATCTTTCTAAAGCATTTGATTGCGTTGATCATCCAACACTTTTGCTCAAATTTCGTCAATACGGTTTTGATGATAAGTCAATTAAATTAATAGAATCTTACTTAACAGATAGGCTTCAAACTGTTGATATAAACGGCGTAAAATCACACGGGTCTAATGTGAAAATGGGCGTTCCCCAAGGTTCAATTCTAGGACCGTTCCTTTTCTTAGTTTATGTCAATGACTTGCCTTACATGGTTGAGAAAGAGGCTGACATGGTGCTGTTTGCTGATGATACCTCGCTAATATTTAAAATAGATCGACATAACAGTGATGCTAGCGCGGTGAACAGCACCTTATCTTTAATTTCTGATTGGTTTTCGGCCAATAACCTAATGTTTAATGCGAACAAGACCCAATGCATTCGATTCTCTCTTCCTAATGTGAATCAAGCCTGCGTTGACATACTAATTAATGGTCAGAAACTCGATCTGGTTGAAAGTACTACCTTTTTAGGAATCACAATTGATTCGAAACTTCAATGGGGCGCTCATATAACTAAACTTTCTAATAGGCTTAGCTCTGCGGCTTACGCTGTTAGGAGAATAAGACAATTGACAGATGTAGCAACTGCTAGACAAGTGTACTTTAGTTACTTTCACAGTCTAATGTCTTACGGGATACTTCTATGGGGGAGTGCAGCCGACATTCAGACTATTTTTCTTTTACAAAAAAGAGCAATTCGTGCTATTTACGGTTTAGGATCAAGAGACTCACTGAGGGAATTATTCAAGGAAATAGGTATACTTACTTTTGCATCACAATTCATATTTGAAAATATAATGTATGTAAGGAAAAATATTTCCTTGTTCAATAAAGTAAGTGATTTTACAGATAGAAATTTACGTAATAAGAATGACTTAGTTAGCCCGTATTACAGGCTGAATACAGTCAGTAAGTCTTTTATGGGGAAGTGTATACTTTTTTATAATAAATTGTCAGAATCGGTCCTTGATATGCCAGACAGAAAATTCAAAGCTTATGTAAAGAAAGTACTTTGTGAGAAGGCTTATTATAGGACTGATGACTATCTTAAAGACAAAAAGGTCTGGCTTGAGCTTGGCGCGGGTCCCTCTTAAAGGTTTGTATACTTAGACATGTCATAATTTAGGTACATTGGTACATACTAAATTTACAAATTGACATTATTTTAAATTTCGTAATTCTTATAATTCAATTTAATTATGACATAATAAACAATGTAATCTCTGTCCATCTATATAACTAATTTTAAGTTTTTAGTTTGTTAGTTGACGTCTTTGGAGAAAACGTGCAGTGCAGTTTGTTGCCGCTTCTTCTGCACTTGCGCCTAGGAAGCGGCGTAAACTTAGCTGTAAGTAACGATTTGACGTCAACATTTGTGCAAAACAAAACAAAGTGACTATTATTAAGAGATATTATAAATATCCTATGATAATAAAGATATTTTGAATTGAATTGAATTGAAAAAAACACTTTTATTTAACTGAAAGAGAACTACTTTATTACTGGCAATTATTACATTAAAATTACACGATGTTACAGTTACGGAGGTTTGGGGCTGACTGACTCGAGTGCCCGGTGACATATGGTTTTATGTAAAATGAAAATGACGAGTCAGCATTTTACTCCTATTAAATAATACATAACATCTCCCCCCTTTAGACTGAGCTTATACAATAATAAGATAAGCGAGGGATGAAAGAAAAATAAATCTCAAGTCCAGAATAACAAATTCTTACAAGTATAAGTTTTGAACTAAAGTAAAGTAAAAGATAAGATTTCTTAATATAAAAATAATAGATTTAAGGTTAAAATATAACATTATATTTTATTTGAGGCTGAGCCTTGAAATAGAAATCAATATTTAATTAGTTTTATTGAAATAAGATAATATTTAGAAATTAGTTAAGTTTCTGTTAGAGGACATTTTTTCAAAGTTTCGGTAAGTTATTCTATCTTTATTTTTATTAATTTCTATCTCCGGAAGGCTTTTGACAGATTTATTATCATCATTAGAATTATCTGAAATATCGGTAAGCTCTATAGAAGTATGGACTTTATTATTATTCTTCTTTGACTTTTTATTATAACATTGATTAAAAATTTGTATGCAACAGGATGAGTTATTACAACGGTTTTGAAAACAATATTTATACAATTTGTAAGCTAATATAAGAATATAATAACTATTATAAAATATGTTAATCCAGAATAATAATGTCCATATTTTATAATGTGTGATTGATTTTCTGCTTGTTTTATTTGATTTTCAATATTATCTAATTTATGGGCTGCCAGCTTTAGAGATTCTAAATCTATATCTGATAATGTAATTGGAGATAATGGCTGGGCAGTATTGTTAATAAAGTTATACATGCAGCAATCATCTTTCAGAATATTGAAATTAATTGAAATTTGGCTCGGTAGTTTCGAAGTGAATTTAAGAGAGGGTCGGAACTGTAACGTTTGAAAGAATGCAACACAATCATTTTTAAGAGCTAAAGTTCCGGTGCCTTGAATAGTATAATCCTTAATTTCATTATTCTGAGAACATTAATGGTAATTTTACTTATATATATTATATTAGAATTACAAATTTCTGGGAGTGACAAAATAACTTCTGTTATTAATTTCGTTTTACAGGTAGGGTTACTATTAGTAGATAAAATAGAAGGGAGAGGACATATAATATATTCATTATTAACGTTTTTACAATCATTTAAATTATCTAACATAGCATAATTTAATCTATCATCAGTGATAGCTAAATACAGCTTTGAAGGGTGAATAAGAACATATGTTTGGAAGTTGTATTCTTCTTTAGGTGTAGGCAAAGGTAAAATTTTATATACGTTAAACTTAATAGGATTGATCAAAGGTATTTGAACTATAAAAATAATTTTATCGTTATAGTAATAAGACGTTAACTTAGCTAAATCTATGATAGAATGAATATTCTCTATAGATAGAGACACAGGGAATTCTAAGTTTTGCCTAATTACTTTATTAGAACTAAGTTCCTCATATAGCTTAGTAGGGCTTAAAACATAAGGGTGCAAAATATTAGCTTTTGCAAATAAAATAGAATTAAGTATAGTATCTAGTATATTAGAAATAGAAAGGAGTGATCCTTCAATAATATTAAGAATAGAGTTTAATTTAGATAAATTTACGCTTTCAGTTATTAATTTAGAATTTTGTTTAAACATAAATTCTAATTTTTCTAATTGTGGATTTAATTACATGAATATTATCTTTCATCAAAGATAAAACTTCTTGCTCGTTTTTCTCACAAGAATTAATTGCTTCATCATATTTTCTTGCGTCATCAGCATCTAAAGTGCCGAAAAAGAATTTCAAAACTTGACCGAAAAATTCAATAGCACGTCTGTGACGTTTGTTACTTGTTTCAGAAATTAGATGAGATATAGAGTTAATTTTAAGTTGATTAGAATTAACTAATATCTGTAGAGGATTCACAGCGTCTTTACAATTTATATCCACATCAACATTCTGAACTTTCTCACAAAAGTTTGATGTGTAGATAATAGAATTTTGAATCTTTTCAAGATAAGGTTCGATCGGAAATATCTCTACATGAGTTACTACATTCCAGTAATCGTTATAGAAATACGCAGCTGAAGTCGGGTCGAAGTAAAGTCCTGGACTATGTGATATCGATTGGATTGGTTCAGATAAGCTAGACCCGAAGAACAATCTGGAACAATTTAAGTAATCAAGCTGGTTTTATTTCGTTTGTATGATATTTCACGTGTTTACGATTGATGCAGAGGGTTACATTATTTTTTCCATTAACTTTAATTATTTTATAGGGACCTTTCCAAATTGAAGATAGAGCTTTACGTAACCTATGATGTTGTTTCAAATATACCATGTCACCTGTTTTGTAATTTTTAGATTTAGAAGATGCATCATAGTATCTTTTAGAAGATTCTTTGCTTTTATTTATATACTCTAGAGCCTTCTCACGAGAGTATTTCATTCTATATTGAAGAGCTCGTATATACTCCTGATAGGTAGTGTTATCGCTAGGATCATATAAATTACTAGGAATTATGGGTTTGTGGCCATATAACAATTCGTAGGGAGTATAATTCGTAGTACAATGTGGAGTAGTATTGTAGGAGAGTATAGCGGTGGCTAGGTAACAATGCCAATCATCCTGATTATCATTTACAAATGATTTTAAATATTCTTTAAGCGTAGCATGGCTACGTTCAAGCGCGCCATTTGTCTGGGGATGATAAGGCGTAGAAAATAGGCTTTTTATTTTAAGAATTTCAGTTAATTGCCTAAATAATTCAGATGTAAAACTAGTGCCTTGATCCGTAAGGATCATCTTAGGAAACCCAAATAACGAAAAGAAGTGTATAAGGTTTCTTGCTATTTCGTCAGTTGTTGACGTAATCATAGGATAGGCACAAGAGAATTTTGTTAAATCATCTTGGAGAGTTAGAATGTATCTAAATTTTTGAAGACCAGCTTCAGGAAGAACACCTACAATATCAAGTGCTAATCTTTCAAATGGTCTGGTACTAGATGACGTAATAACCATAGGTGCTTTATTTGAAGCTCGTAAAGGCTTATTTACTTGACATGATCGACAATCTTTAACAAAGGTTTTTATATCAGCACGCATGCTCTTCCAATAATATGACTCTTTGATTCTATTATACATGCGTGTAATACCCGGGTGACCAGCAATGGTTGTCCCGTGGTTTTCTTTTAGAATACTTGGAACTTCGGCAGGAGTTGGGTATTTAATTTGATTTTTGTATACGTGGATTTTAATACCCGTGCCGTGAAAGATGTAAGATATTATATTATAAACTTTAACATAGGCTAATTTAGTGAAAGGCTCTGAAAAATCTGAAATAGCTAATTCTTTATCATAATCATCTGTAGATATAATAAGATCTCTTAGTTTTATTAATAAGTCGTAAATTATTTTATAGCCAGTTTCATCAAAGTGATGTATTTTAGTATATAAGAAATATAGCCTTTTATTATTTGCATCTACCGACTGTACGGTATAGGGCTCACGTTCTGCAGATAGCAACTCCTCAGAATTAGGTATAAGGGATAAGAGTTGTTCGCAGTGTGGCATAGAATTATCGAAATCTAACGAAGTTGGGCAAGCAATAGATTTTTGCTTTGCTGAATTAAGGTTCTGATTATGCTCTTCTATTTGAGTATCATTAGAAATAGATTTAGTAAATTGTTTTTTGAAAAAAATCTCATAAGTAGTTTTATTAATTTTAGAGTGAGTAATGGCATTGACAGGGTTACGAGATAAGGCATCAGCATTTGAGTTAATTCGACCTGGCTTATAAATTATCTCATAATCATATTCTTCTAACTTTAGTCGCCATCTCAATAAACGACCACCTGGATCCTTGGCATTAAAGAGCCATGTGAGAGGACGGTGATCCGTTATTATTTTGAACTTATAACCATACAAGTATGGCCTAAAAGTATTTACTGCGAATAAAATAGCAAGTAGCTCCTTTTCTGTTGTAGAATAGTTACCTTCACATTTATTTAAAGTTCGAGACGCGTAAGCTATGGGCTTGTCTTTTCCTACTTCGCCTTGCGATAGGACTGCACCAACAGCATAATTTGAGGCTTCTGTGGTTACAAGAAAAGGTTGAGAAAAATCAGGGTACTGAAGTAAGGGAGCTGAAATGAGTTTTTCTTTAAGAAGATTGAAAGCATGAATTTGCTCATGTTCCCAATGAAAATTAGTATCCTTCTTTAATAAAGATGTAAGAGGTTTTGTTATATGAGAGAAATTCTCTATGAATCTACGATAGTAGCCAGTGAGACCAAGAAAAGACTTTACATCCTTGGCACACGTAGGTGTAGGAAATTCGGAAATAGCTTTGACTTTTTCAGGATTAGGGGAAACACCTTTATCTGTAATAACATGCCCAAGATAGGCGACTTCACGTCGCAAGAATTCGCATTTATCAGGCTGTAATTTAAGGTTAGCCTCTCTGAATTTTGAGAAAATAAGTTCAAGCTTTTTTATGTGCGATTCAAGGTCATGAGAGTAACAAATACAGTCATCCAAATATATGTAACAATGGATGCCTTGTAATCCAGATAACACCGTATTCATAAGTCTCTGGAATGTAGAAGGAGCGTTTTTCAATCCGAATGGCGTTCTAGTGAACTCAAAGTGTCCTGAAATGCCATTTGTAGTAACACTGAACCCTGTTTTAGGAGCGTCTTCAGGATTTAGTAATAGTTGGTGAAAACCGGAAGCTAAGTCCAGTGTACTAAAATATTTAGAGTGTCCTAATTGATCGAGGATATCTGTAATTAAAGGAAGAGGGTAGACCTCTGAAACGGTGACATCATTCAACCTGCGATAGTCGATAACTATTCGCCATTTTTGTTTGCCGGAGGCATCAAGTTTCTTGGGGACTACCCATATTGGCGCATTCCATGGAGAGGTTGATGGGCGAATAATGTTCTGATCAAGCATTGACTTGATTTGTTTTTCGACTTCTTCTTTATGTATTTCAGGAAATCGGTACGACTTGACGTGAATAGGAGGAGCATTTCCTGTATTTATAGAATGTTGAATTGTTTTTGTGTGAGTAAGATGTTCACCATTAAGATGAAATATATCAGTGTAATTTGAGATACAATTAAGAAGAGTTTTCTTTTCTTGTGGATTCAAATGAGAGCATCGAATTTGTTCAAGGACCATCTTAGAACGGTCTATATTTAAGTTATTTAAGTTATGTATGAGCTCACAATTTTCATTATCAGAGCTAGATGACGGCAACTCGAAAGATGACAACTGAACTTGAAAATTACTAAGGTTAACGCTAGATTCAGTTGTATTTAAAACAGATATATTAACTCTTTCATTAGGTTTTATTTTAACAATACAATTAGCTACATATACTCCGTCACAAATTTTCTGATCCAGTATTAAGGCTTCGTTTTGGTCCGATATTTCTGAAATATTGGATATTGGACATTCTATGATCATTTCAGATCTTGGAGGTATGACGTAAGATGGTTTACTAAAACAGATAGGTAGAGAGTGACCTTGTAGATTCAAAGTACTCGTTGAGTATCGAATGTCAATCTGAAAATGTTGTATAAAATCACTACCTATAATACCATCATAGAGTAGATGAATAGAGTCACTTATTGCGTGAAACATAAAATTAAATAAAATTTTACTCTCTGGTGAAATTCGATGTTCGAATTTTAAGTCAATAGAGCCAAGAGATTCACAAGTAGAGTTATTGTCACTTAAACCTCTCAGAGTGACTATCTCTGGACCTAACACTGGGTTCATTAAACTTGAAAATTTAATTATTGAAACCGAAGAACCAGTGTCGACGAGGAAACATAAGGGCTTCTCATTTAAGTGAGTTTTTAAATTAACGTGAGGTAAGGAAATTTGATAATTAATATTATTCATAGTATAAATTTTCTCACGTGAGCAATCTCCAGAAAAAGAACTCGAGTTTTCACGAGGTGAGAGATTGCTTTGAAAATCCTCGGAGGGAATAGTATGACTTCCTAACTTAAAATTATTAATATTTTTATTATCCTGTGTTGAAGAAAATTTAAGAACATCAGGAATTAAAGAACCTTTATTTAAACATTTATTTTTATTAGAAGGCGCAAAAGAATCCTGCGCAACCTTGAATTGACCGCAGGTGCTACCTTGTTTATAAAACTTAGATGATAAAGGCTCATTATTTTCGTTCATCCGCGCTGGGAATAACTTAAGAGCACGGGATTTAAAAAAGTTAGAGTTAGGAGTCTTGTTTAATGTCGTGTCATTTAAATAAACACGATGTTCCGGCAGACACGGTACCGAAACATAACTTAGTTTAAATCATCGTGGTCTTCAGCGTTAACAACATGCACATTAGGGCGATTATTGTGTGACATGTTACTCGGACCCGGTGCATGAGAACCCGATAAGCCGTTACTAGGCGGAGAATGCGCATTGTTATTATTTTTATACTTAAGTTTGCGACATTCATTAATTAAATGACCACTCTTTTTACAATAAGCGCAAGATTTAGATAAATAGTTAGAGCGCGATTTATTAGTGAAATTCTGCGAGTTATTGTTATTATTTGAATTTACATGATGCAGATTAGGGCCTGAGTGTTTGGATTTATTTTTATAACATTCAGAAGATGTATGCCCAATCTTTTGACATATAGTGCACTGTTTAGCTGAACGTTGTGCCAACTTGGAGACCTTATATAACTTTTCCTCCTCAATGGCATGCGTAATAGCATCAGATAAACTTTTAGGGTTACGACAACGCACTATGTGTGAAAAACTGGAGTTCAACCCTAATAAAAACGTGTTGAGGGCTAAATCTTCCATAGCGGATAGTCTGCCGACAAGTTCTTTATCATCTTCACAGCTGTAATGAATATCAGACTGAATGCGCGTAAGGCACGCTTCTAGTCTCAAAGAATATTGAGTCACATCCTCGGAGGTCAGTTGCTTACAATTCTGAAGATCTACTAAAAGATGGGTCGAGTGCTTTTTCTCCCCAAAAGTTGCTTTAAGAAATTGTTTTATTTCAGACCATGATTCGAAATTTTTTAAACAACAAGCCAACTGTGCCTTTCCTTCGAGTTGTGAGACAATATATTTACACATGAATTTTTGTTGCTCTGTACTTGCTAAAGAAATGGCATTTTCACAGTTAGTAAGGAATGCCGGTAGTGATTCACGATCTCCATTATAGGGTTTAATAAATTTTGTGAGGACGGAAAGGGTAATTTTGTCACCCATTTGTGATTTATTTTTTGATTTTACTACGGATTGGGACTGTTCAAAATTCTCCTCTGAGGAAGAATCACTCTCGTAGTTAGATTCGTATTCCTCAGTCTTTACTTTTTTATTCTCCGACATTAAAATAAAGTTAAGTACAGAACATCAAAAGGAAACACCAAGAAAAAATACTAAATTGTACAAGTAAAACTTGTAAATGTGTATATAAAATGTAAATATGTAAAAATAAAATGTAAAAGTTAGCGAAATTAAGATTTTATAGTTTCTAATAAAATTTTAGGAAATTCACTTCACTTAATTGATTTATTTCACTTTCACTAAACTTTCACGAAAAATAAAATGAAATGACTCACAAGATGATGATCACGAACATTCTCGGTGAAATTTCCGATGAAAGTTGAAGAAAGCGCAGCGCGAGTCAGAGGTTACTCTTCTGTAACACAGCGATGCGATGACGCAAACGGGGATTCGAGTGTACGGTGCAGCGACTCAGGGAATCGTATTGCAGCTTACTTCGAAGTCACGTTGCGTTGTCCGTGAATTTGTTACCGCGTGGTTTCCCACGGTGAGTCGATGATGGAGTCAACCTTCCGTGATGATGATGATGAAATGCCAGGTGGTGCGGGCTCACACTCAAGAGCGGAGACTGACCGTCGACCAGGGTAGCAGCAGTTTCAGTAGGAGGTGCGGGCTCGCTCAGCAGCAGAGACTCAACGTCGACCTCGTGTGATGGCAGTACCGCGGGTTCGGGCAGATGCCCAGAAACTTATCGTCGAGCACTTTCACGCACAGTCACACACAGTAAAAGGACCCTAACGTCCACGGAGTCCGGGGTAGTCAGGCGGGAGTTTACACGACACGCCTAACCTAATAACCTCGGTACTTGCGATTTCCCAAGATTATCCCACTTCTGACACCAATTTGTTAGGATGGCACTCCGTGGGTCCTTTTTAAAAAAACACTTTTATTTAACTGAAAGAGAACTACTTTATTACTGGCAATTATTACATTAAAATTACACGATGTTACAGTTACGGAGGTTTGGGGCTGACTGACTCGAGTGCCCGGTGACATATGGTTTTATGTAAAATGAAAATGACGAGTCAGCATTTTACTCCTATTAAATAATACATAACAGTTCGCATTATGCTCATTATTTTATTTTATTTAATGATGTTTTCATTACTTTATATATATAAATATATATATGTATTTTATTATATCTATTATATATGTAGTATATTTGTTTATTAATTTGGATT
Organism: Acrobasis repandana; assembly: GCA_963576875.1. Taxonomy (NCBI): domain Eukaryota; kingdom Metazoa; phylum Arthropoda; class Insecta; order Lepidoptera; family Pyralidae; genus Acrobasis; species Acrobasis repandana. The sequence goes on along the minus strand of OY756223.1, from coordinate 4,431,455 downwards.
TAATGTATTTATATATTTTTTCAGTAGATTCTATCTTATATCTACTATCAGTAAATCCGACATACTGCATCGCCTCTCTCATAATTCACTTCTCTCTCTACCCAAAGGTTGACTGGAAGAGATTGCTACATAAGCGATAAGTCCGCCTTTGTATCATTTTTCTCTGTATTGTTGTATGTCCTTTCTTCATGGTGCAATAAAGAGTAATTTTATTGTATTGTATTGTATGTATCCGTTTTGGCTACAGAAAAAAATTATAATTATAATACAAAATAATAATAATAATTAAAACAAAGTGAAATATTCGTCGAGAGCGAAGGAAGGGTCGGAGCCGTGCTCGACGATATTTCGCAGTGTTTTATTAATTTTTTTTTTGTATTATATTTATAATTTTTTCTGTAGCCAAAACGGATAGATATTTAGATAATACATTTTTTGGTATAATTTTCGTATGAATAGGTGATTCTATAAAATAGTAATACGTATTATAAAGGCAAATTTAGGCAAATTTAGAGGTATGTTTGTGATTTCTTTCTATCGAGCCAAAAATGCTCATTCCTGTTTTAGCTATTGTGGATGTCTGTAAAAAATCCTTGAAATTTTTATGTAAATTTTTTGAGGAAGAAACTGTAGTAGTTTAATAACAGTAATTTTCAAAAACACGCACAGTTTTTCAAATTGTGAACCCACGTCACCTTAAGGTGAAGATATAGGCAAATGGCCTTGAAGTGTGAAATAAATTGTTAACTCGTAAATATGGTGATGATTTCCATATTGCTCTTCGTCATGCACTAGATAGCCCTTTAAATTATTTTGTGAACTGCCGTTGAAACTATTATTGGTGATCCGTTTAGCTTTAAAACTTGCCGTGGTCACTTTTGGCGGAGGCAAGTTTTAAAGCTAGACGGACTAATGTAAATACTTTCAACGCTGGTTTATAAAATAATTTAAAGGGCTATCTAGTGCATGACGAAGAGCAATATGAAAATTATCTCCGTATTTACGAGTTAACAATTTATTTAAAATGAGGGCGCCACTTCAAGGCCATTTGCCTATACCTTCGCCTTAAGCAAAGTAAATGCAATTTTGGTTAAACTTTTTCACTTTGGTTAGTATGTTTAGTCCCAGAAAGCAAGTACATAAAGAGACAAAAAAAGCGGCAAATTGAGAAACTACATAAATAATTGCACCAATAAATAAAATATTATAATAAAAGCTTAATTATAATACTAAATCTAAAAAAATCTGAAACAAAATAAAATAAACTAAATATGAAAGACTTTCTTAAATGCATCGGATCGAGGACTCCACCTGGGTACTCCACCCAGAACACTGACAGCGTTGCCTCGTGGAACAGCAAGGCTAATTCTTCGGGCAAGAAAGCTGCCAGCTGTGAAGTCTCCTGTTTGATCAGACGCGCAGACAGTCCTTTATAAACATTTTGGCCCCAGGGCCCAATAGTCCTAATGTCTAAACTGACATCGGCATGAAGATATATATCAATATGTTTAATAAAAAAATAACGACGGGTTGCACTCCGGGAGTGCCGGCAGAAGTGAAAACTTGAATTTTAACGTTGTGCATTTTTGATATTTTGGAATGGTTAGGGAATACTTTTGCACGAATTGCTTTAATTATCAGTATAAAAGTACTATCATTTATGTGGTAGAATACAATATTTCTTTATTGCGCTATCGTACACAAACATGACAATTTTTATTACATTAAAAAGTTTATCTCTCAGCTAAACGAAACAGCAGGCGCAGGCATACATTTTCACCGCGCCGTAGAAAGAGAGGGGGATACTTCATCTCCTACGCCGCGCCGGCTGTCTACTCTCTATCCGTCTTACGAATTTTTGATCAGGTCACGTGTCCTGACGCGAGTTTAAATTTTTTTACCCATTACAAAAAAAGTGCACAACGCCGCTAAAGAAGTTTTCACTTCAACGAAATAGTTTTGCTACTCATTCATAGATGGCGTTGTAATAATTTTCAATGCTTGTAATGTTATCATTAATGCTGAAAGGAATAAATAGATGGCGCTACATCAAATATTCATTGCATGGGTAGCCGGCTGTCTACTCTCCATCCGTCTTACGAATTTTCGATCAGGACACGTGTCTTGACGCGAGTTTTTTTTTTACCCATTACAAAAAAAGTGCACAACGCCGCTAAAGAAGTTTTCACTTCAAAAAAGAAATTCCGCCATTATACCTACTTATATTTTAAGTTTACTTTTATACGAGTATGTTGTTCTTATGTTAGTGCAATGTAGGTGCAATGCAATAAAAGTTTAATATTATCTTTAAAATCCACTTTCGTCGGCACAGTATAAAAAGTACAATTTCATGATGAAGCTTTCTTAAGAAATAGTAAAGCTAGACATTAACCACTTAATTCTATTAAACCTTCCTTTATTACCAACTTAATAGGCCGATCGCTGGCAATAAAAAATAAAACGTTTCCGGCTACTTCTATTGGGCGTTGGTACGTAAATATACCATAAAGTTTACACCTCCCTCTAAGCCGCAACAGGCGATTAAGACCCCAAGCCCCATATCATTTCACCCCCTACAAGTTGCTATCAGATATAAAGAATAGAAACAAGGAGATATGACAAATAATGTGACGAGTATAAGTCTTAAATCCATGCAACTTGCATATGAAGATTATCTATGTATAATATTAATACTCGAATTTACTGTTGTTCGTAACATTTATGGATCTGTTCTGCAGAATGGTGTGTTTATATATCTTTCTTTCTTTTAAGTGGAAAAAATTGTATGTCGTAAGAAATGTTAGTAGCGCTTGTCCGTGCCTGTTCCCACGATATGATTTCATAGTTTAGGCAATGATAAATGTAAAAAGAATACACAAAAATACAGTACAAATCCAAAATAAAACATTTAATACGCTAAATATTTACCCCGTTTTCGATCGAGAAATAAAAAGATATATTGCAGTTCTGTAATATTTATTTATTTCCTGTTTGGTTTTGTTTTTGATCAGTATTTAGTTTTCATAATAAACACTCACAAGTTAATGTAAGTATGTAAGACACAAAATTAATCAAATCTCACTAGTACATATCTCCTTGTTTTGTTACCTATATCTTCTTCGCTCCCTAGAACTCAGTATCAACCAACTTTACAAGGGTAAGTGCAATTATTTACAAAGATTACAACGACGCGTTAAGTTTCGTATGGGGTAAGTTAGCACTTAGGTACCTACTTAATGCGCTCTGGTTTCGCAATAAAAGGTTTGTTTTGGTTTAATTAGCACCTCGATCTAAGCGGGGATACTTGAGGAGTGGCAAACAAGTACCTATAAGTAAGTATACTATAAGAACAATATGTACGGAATATCGATAAATTAAGGACATGTTGCTTTTACTACGGAAATAAACAAAATTCCGCTGCTTTATACATTAAGATGCGGTAGGTTGTAATTTACTTTAGAGAAGCCGTGTGGTTCCCGGCAGAGTAGAATAGGACTATTTCAAGTATTCCCGTGAATGTTGTGGAAGGCGACTTAGGAAAAGAAAAATAAGCCGCATTTTTTATCTTTACAAACCAATTCTTCTTCTTCATTTCATTCGTTGCATCTTCAGCTGTGCTGCTTCTGAGCCTGGGGTGCGCTTTCCTGCTTTTTCTTCTCCAAATATAACATGCATGTCAATGGTCACCCAAGGATGCCAAAGACCTTGCAAAATGAAAAAGAAATAGCCGGAACAGTTTAAATGATTTGGCTATAGTTTTACGACCGGCCGCATGCCTGACGACAACCCTCTTTGGAAATGTATTTGTGCGAAAAGTTTTACAACCGGCCGCAGCCCGACGTTAACCCTCCTTAGGAATGCAATCGCAGCACGAGATGTTTGTTCTTAGTCCTTTAGTCGCCTTTTACGACATCAACAGGAAGAGATGGAGTAGTCCTATACCCGGAACCACACGGGTATCTTAACAAACCAATTATTAACTAATAATTCAATATATACATTTATTAAAAATTTTATAGATGGATGACAGTTATACGAAATAGTTAAATTAGTATTTTATCATTATCTATCTCTAATGGAGAAGAAAAGAACAATCAGTGGTAACAAAAATGGGTCTAGAGCAGTGTCTGTAACTTGTTTTTTTAGACTTAAGCATGAAATTGATTGTTACCTGTTGTTTATGCCATAATAAATAAACAAATAAACACTTAGCGTACCATTCGTGAGGTAGTCTTGGGCCATAGCCGGAAGAGAATATCCCATATTCTTGTACCATGCAAATTCCTTCTAATATGGTTGAGTTAAGAAATGATCCACGCGTCCACTCGTGAACTAGTGCTGTCAGCAGGTGGTGCTGGTCAGCTCGGTTCCATTTTTTAAGGCTATTTAGTGTTAGGTACTTACTTGTTCTGTTGATTGGATTTGGTACTAAGAAATATTGTGATAACATTGTATTAGGTACCTATATTGTCGCTGGGCTATGCTAGGTGTTTCTTTACGTGATCGAATCAGAAATGAGGAGATTCGTAAAAGAACTAAGGTCACAGACATAGCCCAGCGGATTAGCTCATTGAAGTGGCAGTGGGCGGGGCACATAGCGCGAAGAACCGATGGCCGATGGGGCAGAAAGGTTCTCAAATGGTTGCCACGTACCGGCAGGCGTAGCGTAGGACACCCACCTGCTAGGTGGTCAGACGACCTGAGCAAGGTTGCAGGAAAACGCTGGATGCAGGCCGCTTCCGATCAGTCGTTTTGGAAATCCTTGGGGGAGGCCTATGTTCAGCAGTGGACTTCCTGTGGCTGATATGATTGTCTCTGTAAACCGAAGACAGCCCTTCTGGCGAGTAGCCGATCTTTTGGCGTTTCTTTTCGGTAGCCTTTATCAAAAATTATAATTTAAATACAATACATTAGGTACGTGTAATGCATATTTATATTTAAATTATTATTATAACTATTCAAGAGTTATTGATGTGTAAAAGCGCCTGCAAAGACCTAATTAGATTACTTAATAAATATGTACCTATTTTATTGTTTGATCCAATGATCCTTAGACCCAGTCACTGAAGACAGTAGGAGTATACAGAACAGAAAATCCTAAAGTTCCGCGCAATATGCGTTCCCGTTCCCCGTCCCCGCACCTCTCCCCCGTTCTCGCCTAGTCCAACGGGAGCGGGCGAGAGTGGGCGAACACACACTGCATGGCGCACGCGGTCGCACAAGAACGGGGGAGAGGTGCGGGGTCGGGGAACGGGGACGCATATTGCGCGGAACCTTAGTAGATTCCGTTTTGTATACTCTTACTGTCTTCTGTGATGCAGTAGCCACGCTTAGCTAGATGGTGAGCCTATGGAAACGAGAAATTGAAATAGGTTTAGCAGTAGCAGTAGCATTAAGTTTTCGCCTATTCTTTTACATTTAAGGTGAAGATATAGGCAAATGGCCTTGAAGTGGCGCCCTCATTGAAATAAATTGTTAACTCGTAAATATGGAGATAATTTCCATATTGCTCTTCGTCATGCACTATATAGCCCTTTCAATTATTTTATGAATCACTGTTTAAAGTATTTACATTAGTTCGTCTAGCTTTAAAACTTGCTTCCGCCAAAAGTGGCCATGGCAAGTTTTAAAGCTAGACGGATCACCAATAATAGTTTCAACGGCAGTTCATAAAATAATTTAAAGGGTTATCTAGTGCATGACGAAGAGCAATATGGAAATTATCACCATATTTACGAGTTAACAATTTATTTCCCACTTCAAGGCCATTTGCCTATATCTTCACCTTAAGATTTGACGACTAAAAAAGAAAGGATTTTTTTCACGTTATTACATCAATCGGTATTTTGTTTCTCTACAATAGTTTTAAACAAAAATACACACACAAAAAGTAGAATTTTGTTGCAAACTTTTAATATCCTTCTAAGCTGGAATTTATATTGGCAAGGGGACCTCAAGGCGGCGGCATAGCGTTGTTTTATGGTAAACCGAACGTTGCCAGCTTTATTGACTTTTGCCTGCTTTTGTGGCTTCTAAACCGCACAGGATTATATAAGTTTAACGAGTTATTTATGAGTTTATTAGCTTCCTTTAGAAGTATTACTTATTTCCACTGTTTTTAGGAAGAGAGTAAAAGAGTATAATCTTTCCTTAACGTAATGAATAGTATACCTATATACTATATATGTATTTGTTTATAGTTAGGTATTTATATGTATATGTATTTATGTATAATATGTGTGTATGTTTATTGATGTATTGTATATGTATATGTATGTTTAACATTTTAGATAAGTACTTATATGTATTTGTAACTATAGTCTTTTGTACACGCCTACTACCTGTTTTCTTCAATTTTCCTCTCCTGGGTCTGCTGGAAGAGATTTCTTATGAAATAAGCAGTACCTATGTACTCTATTTTCTTAATTTGTAAGTTCCTTTGTTTGTATGTTGTGTACATAAATTTTGTAAATAAATAAATAAATAAATAAATAATGAAAAACTGTAACAACTAAACTCTACACAAAACACGGGGCAGACCGAGCCCGCGGTCACTTGATCTAGTTGACGTTGAGACTTGGCTACGCTTAGATATATGGTAAGATTATATAAAGAAAGGACTTTGTGAGAAGGCTTATTTTTAAGACCGGAGACTTCTTTACAGACAGAAAAATCTGACTTGATCTTTGCAAGGGTGGGTCCCTACAAAGATTTGTACGCTTACAAATGTCATACAATACAATACAATACAAAAATCTTTATTGCACCAAATAACAAACAATAAAAAATTACAAAGTTTACGGAACTTATAAATAAATAAGGTACAAGAGGCGGCCTTATCGCCGAAGCAATCTCTTACAGGCAACCATAAAGAGAAGGAGTGCGAAGTATATGAGTAAGATAACAGGTGGCGCAGTTAAATTTAAAATATAAATTATAAATAACCAATAGATATTAAAATACTTATACAAAATATATAACATTATAAAACAAATGATATATTTATATAAATAAATGAATATATATATAGATATAGATATATATATATATATATATATATACATATATATACATATTCATACCTATATATACATAGCATAATAATAAATAATTTATTACATACATACAAATAAATAAATATCACAATGATGTAAACAGATCTTCATACCTTGAGAACGTCATACCTTGGGAACATTTGGTACACACTTAATTCAATTTAAATTATGGCAGAACAATGTAGTTATTGTAAGTTGACATCTTCGTAGAAAATGCTGCAGTTTCATGTTGCAGTGCAGTTTGTTGTCGCTTCTTGTGCACCTTTGCTTAGGAAGCGGTAGGTACTAAGTTTCGTTGTAAGTAAATAATCTGACATCAACAATTATTATCAAACAGCATAATTGACAAATATCTAGTGATTAAATATATTAACAGTTAAATAAAGGATTTTGACTTTTCCTATTTATAGATGAAATGGGTATGTAAAATAGTAACCGGTTTTTAAATCTAAATATATTAAGGATGCCGATGTTATAAAAACTACAAATGTTTTCCTAATATAAATTGTAATTCTGCCACGCGGAAAATTGCTAAGGGTTTGCCGAGATATGCGGTTATAAGAATACACACATACATAGGGGGATCAACATTTAAGGGTAAAAAATTGCAAATTTATACGGAACTCAAGTTCTCGCTCAGCTGATTGTTCGCGCGTGCTGTTATACAGATAAATTATCACGTCCTTATCCCTAACGGGGCAGACAGAGCATTTTAGATTTTGAACTTTAGTAGATAGAGCTCAGAGACGCAAAAACGAAAAAAAAACGACATTCTCATACAAATTGCCCGGGGACGTGCAATGACCTGCATCGAAATTACAAAAAAGAAGTCGCAATAACGTGCATCAAAATTACATAGGTCACCGCTGCATACTTTTGTATGATAATGCCAAATTATTTTTGTTCTTTTTACTGTTTATTAATTTTATTTTACTAAAGTGTTCTAGTATAGTTCGACCTATGACGCATATGTCAATTACACGCTGGTATTATAGGTACCTCCATTTTAATTCTACGCATCTTTCTCCTTATACTAGTCCACTTAAAAAAAATATCCACCAGTAAAAATGTAAAGCTCTCATCACAATTCCACTTCCAAAACAAAACTAGGCTAAGGGCCGCAGCCCGGTCACGATGTAGTTCATAATTCAGCGATATTTCGGCGGCCATTATCGCTATAAACGCAACATGTTACGATCTCAGCGTTCAGCGAAAAAAGAAACAGATTTTTGTGCTATCGTTACATTTTGTAACATTCTCAGTTTCCTTTTCTTTGTTTAAAATTTTTGTTATTGTGATAAATAGCGTCGTGGAGCTGGATCGGTCATAGGTTGCGTTGGCTCATGGCTCACGAGCACGACCATATTCCCCGTAGAGCTCTTGATTGAAACCTACAGCAGCCCCTAAAATACTTGACGCCGCACCGTCACCTCGGAAGCTGAGCAACTTGGATTCTTGGATTCTCCAGGAGTAAAATCAAAAATTCAGCTTACCCTCACAGCAGGGTTCGGACGGTTAAATTAACCTAACCGAAATAATCTGTTATTAACTCAAATTGGAAATGGGTTAACATATATTTTAGGTTCACCGAAATAGCCTGTTAACAGGATAATTGCGGTTAACCTTAACCGAATCGATACATAAATTTCTGCATGTTACTACATGTTTTTAATTCCTTCTCACTCGTTCGCGGTATCCCTACAACAGCGCTTGCACGACTCGACTAATCGGCTGTGCATCGCCGAAAACCTAGATTAACCATTTCATATAACGGTTTATTGCGGTTATTGTTAACCTTTATTGTATGGGTTCAGTTCAGGGAATCAACCGGTAACTATTTATAAAGGTACGCCTTTATGCACGGGTTTCCAATCCCTGCCCAAGAGGGGGCATAGAAAACGAAGAAAGAAAGAGATAGAGAGAGAGAGTGATAAATAGATCGGTAATAAATTTTACATTAGTATATTATATATATAGCGTCGGGCGTCCGCCTATGCGATGGGTTGACGATATAATAAATAAACAAATAAATATATAGAGACAAATTACACTGATTAAGCTAGCCCCAAAGAAATTTTTTTTTTAAACTTGTGTTATGGGATACTAACTCAACGATACTATATTTTATGATAAATACATATATAGATAAACACCCAAGACCCAGGACAATTTGAAAAAGGCCATTTTCCAACTTGCCCTGGCTGGGGATTGAACCCAGAACCTCCGGATTAGCGGTTTAGCGTGATAACCATTACGCCACGGAGGTCGTCATAATCAAAGTCGCGGGTCGCACCTGGATGAGAGCAGCACAGGACCGAGATGGGTGGCGTCGACGAAGAGAGGCCTATGCTCAGCAGTGGGCGGAAGAAGGGCTGGGATGATGATGATGACAGTATATTACTGAATGATGACTACGTAAGTACTGAATTGAATAATGGTAGACAAGTTGACGCGTCATACTTTGACTATCAAAAGGCGTTTGACTTGGTCGATAATGACGTACTTCTACGCCAATGTTCGGCCATTGGTTTCACACCCAGACTTCTTGAGTTCATTGCGAGTTATCTCAGCAATCGGTCGCAATATGTTAAACTTGGCAAATACACTTCGGAAGGTTATTACACAAGATCTGGAGTTAGTCAGGGTAGTACGTTAGGCCCCACTCTATTCTTGATAATGATCAATGACCTCCCGAAAGTCATAAGTTCTGCCAGATGTCTACTGTTTGCTGATGATTTGAAGTTGTTTCTTGGGGTGAGTAGTGTTCACGATGCTGAAAAGTTGCAAAAAGATATTGATGCTGTGGTTGAGTGGAGTCGAGCAAATAATCTCAGTTTTAATAAAACCAAATGCAAAACGATAACATTCAGTCGTTCAGCCTCTCCTGTAAGTGCCAATTACCATCTCCACAACACAGCCATTGAGCGAGTCTCGGAGATTCGCGATCTAGGAGTCACGTTAAATACCAAACTGGATTTTCACACTCATATAACAAACATCTGCAAGGAGGCCTCTCGGGCTCTAGGTTTCATTATGAGGGTAGCAAATGAGTTCGATGATAATAGAGTTGCTATTACGCTTTATAACGCCTATGTCCGGAGTAAATTGGAGTATGGGTCAATTATCTGGGACCCCTATGAAAGTACCTATGCTTTGATGGTTGAAAGAGTCCAAAGAAAATTTGTTAGATGGCTATACAAACGGAACTTTGGATACTATCCGTACCTCTATCCATCTATGTTTGTTATAGGTATGGTGGAGCTTAATACTCTTATTTTTCGAAGGAAAATGCTCCTATTGGTTCATTACTACTTGCTCCTAAGGAACAAAGTAAATAATGAGTCAGCATTAGAGCAAATAGGGCTTTGTATTCCCCCGAGGTGGAATCGCAGGGAGGGCGCTGTGGTCGCTCCTCGACGGCGACCGCGACTGTTCTCTCCACCAGTGTTTCACACTAAAAATTATACAAAAAATGCTCCTACGGTGAGAGCCCTGCAACTATTAGAGGACATGCTCGTACTACACAATGATCTGGATGTATTTAGTGATTCAATAAATGTATTTATGGACAATTTATTCACATTTCTCAATTCTATTAATTATTTTGATTAACTATGACATATTCGTATTAGCAATCATTGACATTTTTTTTTTCCAATTTTATATGCATGACGATTTTTACCTTTTATTATTTTTTTCCACACTGTTTTTTGATTGTGTATGTTTCTATGTAATTTGACCCTATTGACAATTAATTCTTTAATTTTATTGTATTTTTTGACTACTGTACAGATGCTTTGGTGAATAACTGTCAATCTGTATGTGATTTAAGAATAAATAAAAAAAAAAAAAAAAAAAAAAAATAAATTACATCATCATCATCGTCAGCTCTCAACGACCCACTGCTGGGCATAAGCCTCTTTTTGTCTGCGCCACTGAATCCTATTCCCAGCCTTAGCGATCCAGTTCTTTCCAGCAATCCGTTTGATATCATCGACCCACCTAGCCGCCGGACGCCCAACGCTCCGTTTTCCATTCCTGGGGTACCACTCGGTGACTGCCTTACTCCACCTTCCATCATTCCTTCTAGCCAGGTGTCCCGCCCAGTTCCATTTAAAGTTCGCTCAACTGGCTCTGGATTCCTCACAGCGGAAGAAGAAACAAGTACTAATATAACTAAGTATCAGGTGACCCGCTTGCTCGTTTGCCGTCCTACGAGTATAACATAAAAAAAAACTTCACAATTTCGTTTTAGTTTCGAGCCACTGTTTTATGAGTTACATGATGTCTTCTTCCTTCCTCTACTCATTTTATACTCTCTCACTCAGTATTATATCAGATGGTCAACCTTTCCTCGTTTTTTAGGGTTCCATAGTAAATGAGGAACCCTTATAGTTTCGCCTAGTCTATCTGTGTATCCGCAGTTTGACTATACTATACTATTAGTACTAGAAAGCTGTAATTTGACATGGGTATGATTATCAATTACGCCGACAAAGAGGTAAAACAGTAGTGTTTTTAAAATATTTAGTTAAAAGAAAAACTATCAAAGCTAAGAAGGGTTTTCAAATTAAACAGAGAACTGACTATAGGTCGACCAACTTATTAGAGATTTTAAGACGTCAAAACGTAAGGCGTGAACTCCGTGAAGTCGGCATTTGCAACTACGGAATCCTACACTGCGCGTGACCTGACACGCACTTTTCCGGTTATTTACAAATCACCTGTTATAAATCAACAGGCCCTGGATTTCGAAGAAGCGTTGGAATTACTCGGTAGCTTGTGAAAAATTAAAGCATTTAAGTTTACGTAAACATCTCCGTCTGAGTGGATGCATTAATAACTCCTAAATAATTTTCAAAGGATGGGCATATTGGGGCGGGGGGCGTCATGGGCTGGGTCAACACTTACTTTTGAAAAACAGTGTTAATTTGTACTACGAAATAACGGTTATACGTATTTTTTTAATTTAGAAAACGCATACTTAGGTTTTTTAGATGATATGAATGCAGTCAAATATAATAATTACTAGTAGCTCGGTGAGCTGTAGAACTCGTAAGTCTGCCTTTGCAAAGCCCCTCACATCCCTGGCTCCTTGAAGTTTATTGAATGAAAAAGTTGCCTCTTATTAAGAGTATAAGTTGAATAAACGGGCAAGTGCGAGTAGGACTCGTACATGAAGGGTTCCGTACCTCCGTACAATGTTTTAAAACACTGAATAAACACGTTTTTTGTATGGCGACTCCCTTTAATTTGTTATTTTTTTTATTTTCTGTATTTGTTGTTATAGCGGCCACAGTAATACATAATCGGTGAAAATTTTAAGTGTCTATTACGGTTCAAAAGATAGAGCCCTGTGACAGACGGATAGACGGACAGACAGCGGAGTCTCAGTAATAGGGTCCCGTTTGCACCCTTTGGGTACATTTGGGTACGGAACCCTAAAAATAGTCTTGAAAATTTCCTGGCTGTTAATCTGTAGCTATGTTCAAGAAAGGTATTCTTCAAGTAAAATAAAAAATACATATTCTGTCATATATATATCTTGTTTCATAATAAAAACCAAAGAAATCAGCCGGCAAATGCATACCAAAAATCTTTCATTTTAATATCACCGCTCGCTACTAGGCTTGTGGCGGGCAGCGGGCGGTTAGCGGGGAGGGCAATGGCCGCGCACGTATAGTACAGTTAATAGGTGAGTCATTTTTAGAAATTTGGGAGAATTTTATTAAAAATAATCTTATTTTTCTTTATAACTTAGAGGTGCAAAATAAACATGTAGGTATATATTTATTATAATATACTTATATCGTTCAGTTAGTATCCCATAATACAAGTCTAAAATTACTTTGGGGCTAGCTTAATCCGTATGATTTGTCCTTATCTATCCATTTATTTATTTTATTACCGTGGCGCCCCGCCCGAATGTACCCACTACTTTAGGCTCGGCCAGAGCGGACGATCCCGGAATGATTTATTCAAGAAGGATGTGTTTTCCGAGGATTTTCCTGGAGTAATGAGCTGATATTGAAATAAAGGTTTCAGAGGTTTAGGCTTCGTTAACACAGCCTTTTGTAAGTATAATTAAGTTTCTTTTATCAGATTTATGGCAAAAAAAAATTACTGTGTAAAATGGAACACGAAAATAATACAACGTAGGTTGTTTGAATTATTTTCAACCTAATAATAATTTATAACTTTATTCAATTCAATTCAAAATTCAATTCAAAATATCTTTATTATCATAGGATATTTATAATATCTCTTAATAATAGTCACTTTGTTTTGTTTTGCACAAATGTTGACGTCAAATCGTTACTTAAAGCTAAGTTTACGCCGCTTCCTAGGCGCAAGTGCAGAAGAAGCGGCAACAAACTGCACTGCACGTTTTCTCCAAAGACGTCAACTAACAAACTAAAAACTTAAAATTAGTTATATAGATGGACAGAGATTACATTGTTTATTATGTCATAATTAAATTGAATTATAAGAATTACGAAATTTAAAATAATGTCAATTTGTAAATTTAGTATGTACCAATCCTAAATTATGACATGTCTAAGTATACAAACCTTTAAGAGGGAAAGATTAGGATTAGGAAAGATATTACGAATTTACCTAGTATACAATTCAAATACAATACAAAAAGTTTTTATTTCGCTCCACAAGTTATTCAATTACAATTTAAATACACTAAATTATCTTAAAATTAGAACTTGTGCGAGCACTGGATACACCAAACTGAGCCGAAGCCTGTGAAGCCTGTATCTTACGTCACCAGGTTTCTCTCAAATCATCATTATTTCAGCCACATGACGTCCTCTGCTGCATATAAACCTCCTCATCCTCACATAATAAAAAGTAATTAAAAGTATATACGTCTAACAACATATACTGAAACAATTTTAAGGGTGAATTCAGCCCATGATAGCAATTTAATATATGGGTACCTGATACATAAAAAAAACCGGCATATCTCAAGGGTAATTTAAGTTTTCCTTATTATCAAAAGGGCATTTTGCATAAAACTTTAAATAAAACACACATGTTTTCTTTACTTTATTTTATAACACTTTTTTATTGAATACTAAATTACATAGAGCTAGGGCCGACTTCCATTGTTACTAGCGCGGGTGAACAACCACCTTAACAGGGGCACACAGAGGTTTGTGTCTTCTACTCATAAAGCACACTCTGCGCATACGATGAATGTTAGTGAACTACCTACATTGCTTTCTATTTTATTATTTTGTTGTATTTGTTTGAATGCTCTCACCAACATTGTTTAAAATGTTATTACATATGTAATAGTTTTAAGATTTCTCTGTAAGTGAAATGTAATATTTTCTTTGAGAAATAAAGATTCTTTAACCACATACTGAACAACTTTCCCCAAGGAACATACTTATATCGAAATATGAAAAATATTTTTTGGCTTTCAATACAAACTCGGATCAGCTGATCGGTCAACTTGTATAGGTGGGCAATTTTTTTTTTTTGTACTTGTATATAGGTTCCTTGGGAAAAGTTGTTCAGTATCATGGACTCAATTCACCCTTAAAATAGTTTCAGTATATTTCATTAGACCCTGTATTAATAGATGCATGAGTAGGGAGTGCATATTAATACAACACCCCATATGTTATAGTATTGTGCATCTGTCACAATACTATAACATCGTTTCCATCAGTATCAACTAGTCAAGTATACTATATGTTTTTATTTGAAAGGGTATATACAAGTTGATCCCATTGTCACCAGTTAAAGACCTGATGATGGAATCTTTAAGAAATCGAGGGAACTCCTCAAATATTCTACGTAGACATACAGTAGTTTTGATGTTTTTGTCAATAAATCAAGCATTTGCATTCAGAAAGTGTTTTGTCAGTGTTATTAATTAGGAAGACCAGAACAGAAATTGACGTGGTTCTTTTTTTGAAGTAAAAACTTTTTAATGCGTTGGGCATTTTTTGAGATGGGAAAAAAACCATTGAACTCGCGACACTGTTACTGTAACCGACACCACCTGAGTCAAGTTTTCCCTTCTGTCAGCACTACTGGAGTGCCACTGTTTTTTTTATATTTTGTAAACATTATCATGTCAAACAGCTAAAGTAGTAAACCTCAACATAACAGAGGTACTGTCTTTTTTTATCCCATTAAAAAGTTTTACAAGCGCAGACCGTAAAGAGCAGCCGTCGCCGAGGCATCACTCTTGATGTTTGAGTTCCAAGGACGACCTACTTACAGAGCAATAAAACTAGCCATTCATTTTCTGATTAGTCGTTTGGGACTGTACACGACCTAAAAGACCGTTTGATATAGTCGCTAGAACCCGATCTAAAATCACGATCGTAGACTACTGCAGAGGGATTTTTAAATGAAAGAAAATTGGAACTTACTCATTATTATTATTCTCTTTATTTAATTTAAAACTTAGGCTAGGTTTTGGTATACATTTATAAAAAGTAAAATATAAAACATACTACAAAATATAAACATTTACAAAAACCTAACCTAGCTGCCCACTGGCAGCGGGGCAAGGCCCAAGCTACCGGCGGTTAGGGCCGCAGAGAGAGAAACCTCCTGACAATACGTGCCGTGTCCAGGAGTACTGCCTTCTGAATCTGACCCTTGATCCAGCCATCTAGCGAGAGAGTCTTAAGATGTAGGTCAAGACTCTTCGCTATAAGACCGTATATCGTAAGAATATTATTATTCTCATTATTATAATATTCACAACATCAGTAAATTCAAGATCTATTTGTAGGTTCTTGTCGGTGGAGAATTTTTCATGTAACTATTTTTATCTAACTGTGTTGTAATAAAATATAGCTTCTGTTATTCTGAAATGCGCAAATTTTGAGTTGGAGTTATGAAATGAAAATGATATATTAATTATCAAGTTTTAGTTTTAGTCAAATAGAAATATATTTACAATTTACATAAAGTTGGGTAGGATGATTGCACTTGATGGCTTACAAGAATGAAATAAACTGGCCAAGTGCGAGTTAAACTCGCGTGGAGAAGGTTCCGTACAATTGATTGAATTCTTATAGGTTTTCCTGTAATCTACAAGCAATTACTACATTTTGTATTTTTTTCAAAATTTTAGGCTCAGTAGTTTCGGAGATTCGGGGGGGGGGGGGGGGAATGGTCAATTTTCGTCTTCTTTCATGAATAAAATCAAAACTATTCATATAACAATTATAAAAAAAAATATATTTAAGATCCTCATAATAAGCCCTTTCATTTGATATATGACTCAGTAAGGTTTGCAAAACTTTTTTTTATTATTTCCAATATTGTCCCCCGAAAATGACCCGTATTTTAAAAATATTTATTTACTTTGCACAAATGTGTTTGGGTCATAGGATTACAACATTCTACCAAATTTCACCTGATTCGGTCTAGTACATTCGGAGAAAATTGGCTGTGACAGACGGACGGACAGACAGACGCACGAGTGATCCTATATGGGTTCCGTTTTTTCATTTTTTGTACGGAGCCCTAAAAAAATGTATAAATGTATAAAAAAAATTGCTGTGACCTGAAGTTATTACCAATTGTACGAGTAAATATAAACAAGCAAATCATTAGGAAGCAAAATATACAAAACTGTTCAGCTGAGTCTACGCTAGCCTGTTAAAAATACTACCTACTCGTATAGAGATTTAGTCGCCAATTTTGTGTTATCAAGTAATTTTTATTTTCTCAGTAGCAAAGGGTTATTAAAAAAAAATTGAGCTTATTCAGCCTCTCAGCCAGTTGCACTGTGAACTGCCCGCTTTAGTCAGGTTTACGAAAAAAGTTTTAAGGTGACGACTTTGGAACTTGTACCTTCGTATTTGTCTTTACGACCACCTTTGTCGGCAAGTGACGCGAACTTTCCTACTTACTTACTTTTCCTTCCAATTCTGTAATGTGTTTTCTGTATATTGCAAATATTGTATATACGATTATTTGGCGTCTTTCGTATTCGTTTCGCATGATTTACTTTTATTTTCGAAACAAGATCTAGGTTTTACATTTATTTACGGCCAGTGCTTGTACTTCGAATCGCATCGAACCACGGGCTATACTAGATCACTAAACTATACTGAAATTTAAATAACCGTTAAAATACAAAAAAAAATCGACACTCCCATACAAATCGCCCAAGCGGCTGCACAATTTTGTATGGATATGCCAATTTTTTTTGTTTTTTGCTAGTATTTTAATTTCATTACACTATAATGATCTAGTTTAGATCGTGGTTCGATTTATTACGGGTATGTCCTTTCCACTTTGTTTATTGTAACCACTTCAACACAATAACTTTAGATTTATTTAGAATTTTATAAAAGTATAATCTTAATAAATATTAGCCCTAACCATCTGACGTATTAAAAAAAAATCATATGACAGTTGACCACTTAACTGTCATAGTCACAGCCCTGCCATCCCTTACCTCAGCCTACCACTACCACTAGTAGTGTTAGGTCTGTGGTCATAGTTGTCAGAATTTGGCAGTTAAGTATAAAAATTAACAACTTAATTGTTATTTAACTGTCGTCGTTGTCAAAATATGGCAGTTAGGTTATTAACTGTCATATAACATTTTTTTTTTGACATGTCACACGGCCAGGGGCTCAGGGCCAAAGAAATGTCGACGGCAGCGTCGGCAGCATCTATATGGGTCTTAATTTTACGTGATTTAAAAAGAATTATTTTTTTCAGAAAAATCTTATATTTTTTAATGAAATGGAATGTTATTTCTAACAGCAGAAATTATATAAGAGTTTTCAAAATTTTTATCACTTCCGTATTATGTACACGAAAAAAAACAGCGTTTTAAATCGTTCTGTATTAAGTATCATTATTTCATTTACACCATATTTTTGTTGAAACACAGTTTTGATAGACTACCATAATATTAACATGATTCTTGGAAATAAAATAATATGCTGCATACCCCAACGGAGCAATATTAAAGAAATTCTATCCCTCATATGGTATTTCTTTATTATACGAGTAGGTACATTTCGTGGCGGACGATATAAGAAAACGTATCGTGTATCGCTCCGAGGTATTTTGATTTTATTTACGGTTCGCCCCCCTTTACGTTTTTACACAGAATAAGTAAAAACAGAAGGATTATTAATTATTATCAATACGTACTAGCCATGGACTCTATTTGTAACTTAAGTACCCGTCCCTGTGATCCAAAGTCCTGCCAATTCATGGCAAGAACGACAAACGATTGTTGGTACATTTTTTTAAAATAATTTACGGCCCTGGATACAAGTTCTGTTAGAGCCACAGAAGGTTAGAGCCTGTCTTTAGTTTTGTTGCTTCTTTATTCCTAACAAGTTACAGTCAAAGGTTGGTGTAGACCTTTGATTGCTTCAAGGGAGCTTCTGGCGCAAATCTATTCGAGTCCACTGGTTTTCATAGCCGATTAAGCTGCGGACGACGCCTAAAGGATGCTGATGAAGATGCACCCAGTCCGCTAAATAAATATCACTACAGCCGCACTATAACTGGCCACTTCTTTTTTCATATTGTTCACGAGCATAAGCATTTATAACACCAAACTACACCAATTTCATATTATAAAGTCCACTTAAGTCAAATTACAATGTTATTCAAAACAAACCCCAACTGAATCCCTTGATTTCCTGCCAAAACTCTTACATTTTTCCTTAAATAAAATAAAGTCAAATGAACTAGGCTCATTGTAACAATATCCATATTTATGATTCTTACTAGTTTTAATGGAAATCCATTATGGTTAAACCAAGACTGCGAGATTAAAGTAAGAGAAATTAATTTGGTGACTAATACACACGACTTAGCACCACGTATTAAATACTACATGGAATTTTTGTACGTAATATTTTATTAGGTACGTGAAAAAAACCATAATTCATCAACTTTTAAATAAAACCTAATGTTGACATTCTGTACTCAAACTTCTTTTGTGGTTTTAGCCCTTTGCACCCTTTCCCGTATCATTAAGTAAGCCATCTCGAGTCCCAGGTCATTGATCTCACTGAGGCGTATCTTTAATTTCGTAGTACCTTTTTGGGAGGTGGCTTTAAGTAGGTATTTAATTGATTTGAGTTCTACTTCGGTTTACAAAGAAGTACCTTGATTTTGTGACATGATAAGGCTATCAGTTACATAGTATAAAAAAATGGCTCTAAAAAGATACACTCGGTGAACATTTTAGTAATAATGCTTCGGGATAGTGGAATATTTTCGTCAATATTCCCAATATTTTTGTAAATATATTTATTTAGGAGAATATTCCCAATTTTTCCAGAAACGGCACGTCACTAGCGCTCTATACGTATAAATCCTATAAACTATAACGGTTTTCATCAATAGATAGAGAAATTGTTTATATATGTATAATATATGCCGTTTGGTTACGGCAGAGTAGAATAGGATCAGTCCAAGTCTTCGCGTGGATGTCGTAGAAGGCGAATTAGGAAGTACAAGCTAATCAAAGCCTATAAACATAAATTACACCTCTCCAACCCGTCTGGCCAGCGTGGAGAGTGTAGGCCAAATCCATTGACTGCTCTGGCCAAATATGGCTCTGATAGTATAAAAAGACCTGATGATGATAATGTATAATAATATATAACCCTGCAAATATGGGGTAGGCTAATAATTATAAATTAAAAAAAATCCTAAAACAGTTACGTATGGTGACAGTCGATGGCGGTGAGTATTTATGTAAGTATAGTTGAACAGAATCTTGGGTACATAGTAGATATATTCAGCTAGCTGCAAGGGTTGTCAATCTTCCACCAACTGTTCACAATGGATACAGATTCGTCAAAAACGGATATCATCGCGGGCTGGCTTTGATGTCGCACCGTATCGAATATCCGGAGATAAGTGGCCGTTTGATGTATTTTGGTTGAAATCTCGTTTTACCTCGTGTTGAAATGTCGTGGTAAATAAATACCCACATATATTTTTCCCATATATTTTCTATTTTACACGTACTGTATTATTTTAATAACATCTTTGGCTTGTCATTCCCTATGCGAGTTATGCAATTAATGGGCGGATTCGACTAAACTAGTTAAAATTTATAATACTCTATGACGATCTGTAAAGATAATGAGCGCGCACGGCAAAACGCTTGGCGACTCGTAGCCCGGTCAATTTAAACATCCGAGGTTACAATAATTCGCACCCAGCTGAACGTTGGAATGTGATAAGAAATATATGATTTTATAGATACATAACCGTTAAGGATCATTATTTAAATAAAAGCGTGTTACTTTGTTATTTATTTCTAACCGTCAGTATGTAACACGCTTTTGCGGAGTTCCTTTGGCCAACTTCTAGCTCCAGCATCAGAGCCTGGTTACCATATAGGTTTAAAGTACTACTCGTCAATATAAATCAAACGAGCCAACACGATGGGGTTATTTCGTTTTATTTTGGAGTTCTAATGGCCACCTTACAGCTCCAGCATCAGATCAGATCCATATGTCATCATAATATTGTATTGTCACGCGATATACATATGCGTGCACAATTTCAATTAAATCGAAGACCGGGAAGTGGGTCAAATTTAACTTGCAAGATTTAGTTACAGACAACGGGACAGGTGAAAGTAAAAAAAAGCTTGTAATAATAATATAGAGCAAAAATACGGAAAAAATCTCTTCTAATTTTTTTGAATCGTTATATCTCAGCTACGGTGACTCTCAGGAAATAAATAATTTAGACATTTTTTATAGATAATTATCTGATCTACAAGTTTTGTCTGAACTAATTTTATGATAAAATTTACCGTTTTGCTGAAAATTGCTAAAAACCTTTTTTTGTGACCTTTGACCCTTAGTAATTTTTTTCCAGGTATCGAATCGATGAGGACTTTTTATATTTAATTTCTGATGGTGTTTTGAACAATCCTACCAACTTTCAGCTGGATGCGAGTTATTGTAACCTCACACCCATTTTTTCGTCTAATTTGACCGGGCTATAGGTGCTTTGCGGATATCAAAAGGATATTAAACAATTTATTTTTAACCCAGTTCACATTAAGACCAATCAATAAATAAAATTATATAATTTGATTTAAACAGTCATTTACTAGTTGATTTAAAGTGACATCAAAGCGCCCGCCATGATATCCGTTTCCAAATCCGTTTTGGTATCACTGTGAGTCGACGTGAGATTGACGACCCTCGGGGCGTACCTACTAGGTAATTTACTCGAGTTTGTAATGTTACCATGTACTTAGCCGAAGTAGTGGGTTATGAATATTATACAATCAGAATCATTTAAATAAAATTACGCAATGACATAACAAAACTGATGATAAAAAAATCTTTAGTAATTTTATTCATTCTGCCTTTTAAAGGAAGAAATAAAAGGTACTAAAGACCATACTTGAATTTTCCGGGTCCAGTGCTGCCCCATTTGAAATAAATTATTTGAAAGGAAACGGAGATATAATTTAAAATTTTGTTTCTACCAAGCCCTAGATAACCCTTCAAACTATTTTATAAACTACTTGTGAGAACGTTAAGCTTGTCTTCGCACAAATATGAAGAATGTGGTCATCCAAGGATGCCGAAGATTTTTTTTGGTTTAAACTTATAAAGATCTTGCGAAGTGAATAAGAAATAGCCGGAACAGTTTAAATGATCTGGCTATAGTTTAACGACCGGCCGCCTGCCTGACGTCAACCCTGCTTAGGAATGCAGTTGAAGTACTAGATGGTTCTGCTTATTTCTTTAGTCATCTCTTACGACATCCACCCGAGGAGATAGAGTGGTCATATTCTAGGCGAGAAGCCAAACGGCAAGCCACAAAAAAATATTTAGTATCATACGAAAATATATTTCCAGCCTCGATAAGCGTCACTACGAGTATATCAGATGGAAACATAAAGGAAAACAAACGCCAATAAAAATGAGTGTTCCGACGCATTTTTCATATCAGCCGTACTCCGTTAGGTTTATGTTCCATTATCTTACAAAAATACACTTACCTGTTCCTGTTTACGCGAAAATGAGAAAAAAATCTCGTCATGGAACGTAATGAGGCGAGATATCGGGATTCACGCGTCACCTGCCTGCGACGCGATACCAGCAGGTGGAACTGGATTTTGACGGAAAGTCTGGATTTCTTGCGTAGAGCATGAGCATATTTGGGCGGGTCTTAGGTACATGAGCTCGGTGGCCCGGTGGGAGTACGACTTGCTACTAGCGTTGTCACAAGTTAAGCAACCCCGGGCGTGGTCCGTACTTGGATGGGTGACCACAAGTGGTATAAAAATTTCTCGAGCTCCTCCGTGCTTCGTAAGGCACGTAAAAGCCGTTGGTCCCGGCTGTCACTGTATGGCAATCGTCAAGCTATGTCAGATGCCTTTAGGCAGCTTGAAAAATCTGACACCAGTGTTGGCCACTTACATACACGAAAAACAAACAGGTACATGATCTTTCGTTCGGGATATTTCTCCGAATATCCGTAATATTCGTCTATTACATATACATACATATCACCTGTAATTGTAACATAATGACTGTTTGTGCCAAAAAAATAATAATTTGATATTACTTTTTCTGTGGGATATCGATGGTCACCATATGTCGGCACCTACTTACTAAAAGAAATTTGTAAATAAATAAAGAATTATTAGGGAAGTCATATATATTATTAAAACAGTGGTATCACTGTTTTGTCTCATTCAATTCTATCTCCATACTCGTAAACTTCACTTGCTAGCGTGAAGAATACGTCTAGTACTTAAACGAAAGCCATACGAAAACATAAGAAACATAATTAAAATGCCTTGGTGTGTTAAAATACTGTAATATAATCCAAGGAACACAGCAAAGTGTTAAGAATTTTCCATCGGTAAGTAACCAGATTTCATCATTTGAAAATGATTCACAATCACGCCGCCATATATAAAAAAATAGAACAGTGGGCACTGTTTGTGATAGCTAGTCGATATATGTATATTTCAATGTAAATAAAAGATACATATTGTGAATTTTTCTATCATATAATATTCCCCCAACACTCAATTTCTTTCTCAATTCTATTTTTTGGCAGGAATAATGCAGTGGT
This sequence comes from Acrobasis repandana, assembly GCA_963576875.1. Classification (NCBI taxonomy): domain Eukaryota; kingdom Metazoa; phylum Arthropoda; class Insecta; order Lepidoptera; family Pyralidae; genus Acrobasis; species Acrobasis repandana. The sequence continues at coordinate 4,408,308 of OY756223.1, read as the reverse complement.
TTGCATGAAACTTTCTTATTATTTTATTTTTATGTATTTTATTATTCTTCTTTGCTGGTCTGGGAGAAAAGAAAAAACATAGAATTTATCAGCTGCTTCTCTTCCCGTGCAGATCGTAAAAGCCGATCGAGGGAATGGGCGAGAATCTGAATCATATGATTAGGGGATGCGGTTAGCAACCCATCACTTTTATGATTTCCCTTTTCCACCTTTATGCGCACCATTACACTAAAAGTGGCCGGGGCTTTACCGCCCTAGGCTCTGTCTACCCCGTTAGGGATAAAGACGTGATAGTGTATTTGTTATTCTAATTTTATTTAAATGGCGTCAGCAGCACACACCCCGACATATGCTGAGCGGAGACTATTTTGATAGAATTCTTTATTGTCCTATTACGTCAAAGTGTTGTGTATTCCGTTTGTTTTATTTATTTTATTTATTTAACTTTATTACAAACGTAATAGGTGGACTTAAAGCCATAGGCTTTATCTACCAGTCAACCCACTGGTGATGCCGAGAAAAAGAGAATTTTAGAAGGAGATGCAAGTTATGTAGATATTGTCACATTTACCTTATGACATTAATTGGTAGGGCGTTCCAAAGATTTATCGCTTGAACAGTAAACGAACACTCAAAGAACCCACTCCGGTGATTTGGTATAGCGAGACGGAGATTGCTAGAAGAGCGAAGATTTTTTACATGAGTATTACCAAGAAAAGTGAATTTTGATTTGAGATACCATGGAGTTTTAGGGTCAAATAGAATGGAAAAGAGGGTTGTAAGAATATGCAGCCGGCGACGCTGACGCTGTTTTCAATGTCGTCTCTACCAAATAAACATATTTTCTTTCTTTCTTCTTTGCATTGTCTTCTCCATTTCAGTAGTAGTAAACGCAATACAGCTTTCCTTTACAGGAAGCAAGTGTTGGTAGTTGAAAATGACTTGAAACTCTTGTGATTTTAAACCTGGTAACATTTATAAATAAACATTTTCTCTCACATTAATAATAGCAAGGGCAATGACCGTTAGCAAATTATAAGAATTTATCATCAAGAGTGAGATAAAATCTTTTTAACTGAAGGACCCTCTGTCGTTCACGTAATTGCATGCGAGATAGCTTTGATGTGATATCATATTACGCCCTGAGTACTGGTACTTGGCATTTCTAGTAATATTTGTACTTATATTTATGAACTGAATTTTTTAATCTTAAGTGATTAATTTACAATATTCTAATGAGAAGTACAATCCAGAATCAACATTCGTTTGTAACAAAATGAGAATCGCATTCAAAGTTGCGAAATCTGAAAATCCGGGCTTAGACTCGTAAATACGTGTTCGCAGCAATAAGCCAGGAGTTATTCTTTGTTTTGAAAATTTTAATGCCAGTTGTAAATATTAATTAGTTGGATCTCAAAGGATTTCGGCGACGTATATTTTGAAAGTTTGTAACGCGTAGAATCGGCTTGCCTGCATTTGCTTTGTTTTTTATTTACAATCATTACTACGTACTACGTATAAAATTGTTAACTTTCTTTGACTACATAATTTTACGTCGTTGTAAGCCGTTTCATTCTAGATAAAGTTTGAATGTGATTAAATGTTATTAAAACCATTAAAAAATTACCTATTAAATAAAATAAATAAATATAAATAAATAAATATATAAGGACAAATCACACCGATTAAGCTAGCCCCAAAGTAAGTTTTAAATTTGTGTTATGGGATACTAACTCAACAATACTATATTTTATGATGAATACATATATAGATAAACACCCAAGAACTACGACAATTTGAAAAAGGCCATTTTCCAACTTGCCCTGGCTGGGAATCGAACCCAGAACCTCCGGATTAGCAAATTATTAATTTTATTAAAAAATAAATTAATTACAACACTAACTTTCTTTGATGCAATTAGAAATTTTTCCCAAGAATATGTGAACTCTACCATAACTTTTAAAACGCAATGAAAACGTTACTTTTAAACTTTAATTTTGACGACAATTTAAACAACATCTATATTTGTATAAAATTATTTTAAAACCAAAATAAATGAAACATGAAATAGAAACCCAATCTTACAGTATTCAATTCTGTACTAACATCAAATCCATCATGATTATGACACAAGACAAAATAATATTAAACTTGTCTGTAGGTACGTCTATCATTTACCTCGGGGAGAGTACGTGCCTCTCTGCACCCGCGGAGTCGTCCCAGGACTCCCAGGGGATCCTGGGAAATTTGACAGGAGATAAATTGGTAAACCGACACCTGTAAAATATTATTTTCCACAGGTTTTCAATAAAATTGTTTTAGAATAATTCTTGAAGTCTTGTTATATCGCCTTTGTGTTACAATGTACTTACTTAATTAAGTTTTCTTCAAACAAACAATATCTCAATTGTTGTTGTTGAAGCTTCGTCATTGCCAAGTTAATTCCTAAACAAAATCACACTTACTTAATATTTTTTAAATACTATATTTATAGAGAAAAAAAAAACCTAAAATGTACCAGTTGCTTCTCTTCCTGCACAAATCGTAAAACTCGATCGAAGGAATGGGACCATAGCAATAGGTACCCATCACTATTTTGATTCCCTCTGTCACGCTAAATGTGGCCCTTGGGTCTTACGGCCTTAGGCTCTGTCCAACCCGTTAGGGATAAAGACGTGATAATGTAATTGAAAATTTGTCAATGTCAATTGATGAATAATTGTCCTGGTTGTATAAAAAGAGGATCGGAACTGACAAGAATGAAATTTGGCACAAAGCTAGCTTAAAGGTACCTTGATTTATTAATCTATATGTTATATAATATATAACTTATATTGTGAGTAAAAATATGTCATGAATATATAATATATATTAATGACATGACATCATGAGAAAAAGAGACAATTATTTAAAAGGCATAAATGGAACATAACTTTAAGACGGTCCGTTGCTCCCACGTAAAATATTGACTCGCAACACGATTCCGAGACATTGCTGTATCTAGCAGTGTAGACAGTACATAGACAGGCCGTCTGCGCGGTTTATGGCCGAGCTAATAACTTGGCCTCTGCTCTGCCGTGCAGCTTGTATTGAGGTGCACGGCACGCACGGCTGTATTTAATATTGACGCCAAGGACGTGACTTGGTTTGATTTTTTTCAAATAATTAGCAAGATTGTAGTATAAGATGCATGAGCTTGGAGTACCGTGGGAGTACGCATTACTAGCGCTTTATGCAGCCCCAGGCGTGGTCGGCACTCGGCACACACACAAGTGCCATAAAATAAACCATTGGTCCCGGCTGTCATCAGGCAAGTAGTAAGTTTATCTTCTTCTTCTTAGCGATTCGGAAAAGCCGTTTCTGTTTTATTGCCATTCCGTAGCGACAGGATCAGCCAATCTGCGTTGCCGACTGGTTCTCCACGCAGATTGCCAAGGGTGCGCTAGACGTACAATAAAAGGGAATCTCAGTACGTCACTCGGGCGGCTCTTTTTATGCACCCCAAAGCAAGTCTATGTTAGATAGGTACAGATGTAAAGTATGTGCTTATGCGCTTTTGTTTGCGTACTCGGACTCATTAACGATGACATGATTGTATTTTATAAAGGTTTGTAAAATGTGTATAGTTATGTGTAAGTTTATGCAAAATTTTTAAGTCTTTACTACAGCATTTTTTTCCCCTTGGTTAGTTACACCACCGTCATTGTCTTTCTCATAGTCCTCTCCATCCACTGGTTGTCTGGAAGAGATCGCTTTAAGCAATATGATCGCCCATTGTCTAATGCTATAATATTATATTAATTATTTTAAGTTATCTGTTTTTATTGTTTTTTATGACTGCGTCCGTGGTCCAGTGGTCAAGGCGTCTGCCTTGTGATCCGGAAGTGGTGGGTTCAAATCCTACTGGGAAGCATACTTTGTGAAAAAGTTGTTTCAAGTCTGGTTAGGAGATTGCAGGCTTGAATCACCTGATTATCCGAAAAGAAAGATGAGTCCGTGCTTCGGAAGGCACGTAAAGCTGTTGGTCCCGAACGCCATCTAGCGTTTGTACCTATCTTAGGATTGGTTCTGGTCTACCCTTTGGGTTGCGGAGGTCAGTCGCTCTGTGTAAAACCAGTAACAGTAACAGTTAGGTAGCGGACCTCGGGCTCTGAGGCGTTACTGCTGAGGATGCAACTGGGAATACGCTCGGATAATGATGATCTGTTCATATTGTTTTTTTCTTTTTGGTGTACAATAAAGAGTTTTTCTATTCTATTTTCTATTTTATGATGATGCTACCCCCTTAACGACCCCTTAATGAGTAAACATCTGTCACCAATGTGGACTATTTACACTTACAACAAACGAAAAGAGAACTTTGCCCTCAATTGACGAACGGACACCTATCCCTTATCCCTGACTGTGGAGTTTACAGAAAAATCCCATTTTCTAGTAACTTGTTACAAGTGAAGTTGGAAGTAGTTAGCGACTAGCGTGTCCGCTCAGATCGAGAGGGCGGGGGGTTCAATTTCTTGCGGCCCACGTCAGCGGAGCGGATGGTTCAGAGCATAAGCGATGAGCGTTTGAAATATTTATTAGTTTTTTAGGGTTCCGTACCCAAAGGGTGCAAACGGGACCCTATTACTGAGACTCCGCTGTCTGTTCGTCTGTCCGTCTGTCTGTCTATCCGTCTGTCACAGGGCTCTATCTCTTGAACCGTAATAGCTAGACACTTGAAATTTTCACCGATTATGTATTGCTGTGGCCGCTATAACAACAAATACTGAAAATAAAAAAAAGTTAAAAATTAAAATGGTTGCCATACAAAAAACGTATTTTTTCAGCGTTTTTAACTAGATCTTTATAATGGCATTAACTAGATACTTGAAATTTTCACCAATTATGCATTACTATGACCACAATAACAACAAATACTATAAATAAAATAAAGTAAAAAATTAAGGGGGTCGTCATACAAGAAACGTGTTTCTTCTGCGTTTTAAAACATTGTACGGTGGTACGGAACCCTTCATGTACGAGTCCGACTCGCACTTGCCCGTTTATTTTAACTTTTTTTGTTACTGCTGCGGTCTTCCTTTTAGGCCTTGCTAGACGCTTGCCGTTAAATACTTAGCAAAAAATAAAGAGCTGCACTACAGTAAGTAAATCGAACTTATTTCTTCAGCTTTGAAGTATAAAACAATTTAGATTGTAAAAGTTTTAAAGTCAAAATATTTTACAAAAGAAAATATTTTTAAAATGGAAAATGACAGCGAAAGTGATAAATTCGATTTGCACGACAAATTCAACTATAGAGAGCATATAAACAGCTGCAAATGATATTATTAATAACCTTTAACCGCAAAAGTTCCGGGTAAAATAAGTAAGTTAAGTTAGTTTTGTTTATAATTTGTATTTTTTTTCCTACGTATATTTTACACTCAAAGAATATAAGAAGTTGAAAGAAAAGTAGATTACGCACCTTGCTGAAGTGAGTAATTAATGCACTCGTGCTAATTTAATGCCCTAGCTGTCGCTCGGGCAAAAACATAGCACTCGTGCAATAATGACTCACTTTGTGCTCGGTGCAGTAATCTACTATTAATCAACACTCGAAATTCACTTTTCTCCATCTTTGCGAAGATGCGTTCAATTGTTTTTTTTTAATGGCTGTCAAAAAAAAACTTACCGACGGTACTGGCTGAAAGTTTAAATATAGTCCTTCAAAAGAGTTGTAAACATGCAATTTGCAATAATGTCATTCCAAATAGATTTTTACCAGACTTATCACTCCGCCCAGGTAGCAGATTGAAATTATTAACACTTGATATACTGCGCTCGTCTGACCCTTAACATTTAGCTTCTTCTTCTTATCGAGTCGAAATGGTTACACTTTAACTTCAATTTCAAATTACTTGTGACCAGTATGCAGCCACGGCGATCTAGCAATGTGTTAAGGCGACATGGGTTCACAATTTGCAATACTGTGCGTGTTTTTAAAAAATCACTGTTATTAAACGACTAAAATTTATTCCTCAAAAAAATTACATAAAAATCTTAAGGATTTTCGACAGATACCCACAAAAGCCAAAATACGATTGAGCATTTTTGGCTCGATAGAAAAAAATCACAAAAATACGTCTAAATTTGCCTTTATAATACGTACCTATTACTATTTTATACAATCACCTTTTTATATGAAAATTATACCAAAAAATGTATTATCTAAATATCCATCTGTCTTGGCTACAAAAAAAATAATAAATATAATACAAAAAAAATAATAAATAAAACATAATGAAATATTCGTCGAGAGCGAAGAAAGCGCCGGAGCGGTGCTGAACGATATTTCGCAGTGTTTTATTTATATGGAAAAGGTATCAGGCCGAAGATTAGTGGGTTGACCCAAATATCGCTGGAGTGATACTGCGCAGGCTGTTCTTCGGGAGATGGAAGCTGTCAGCTGGCATGATATCTCTCTTGTCTCGGAAGCCAAGATCCACTTCGGATCGCTAAGCCAACGGAGTATGTAAGTAAGGAGTATCTCTGCTCATCAACATGCCTCACAAAAAAAAAACCGCTATAATGTCTTGTCTTGACACCCAACATCACACTGCACAACGGAAGTGAACCGACGAGCTGCGGAAATTGGCCTAGTCGGCGAATTAAAGCGATACACGGATAGGGAATTTTACAATTACCCCGATACGGCGGGATATTGAATTTTTACAACGCGTGTCAACAGGGACCGCGTGCCTTTTCGCATTGCGAGGTTTTGTACCTCGAGGTTATTGGTTTGGCCTTTTCTATTAGTCGCAGGGTGTATTGGGTAGTCGCAATACAGTATTCCAGTCGTTATTCCTGCACAGAAAAAGATAAAAAAAACGTGGTTAGGAAATTGTTGCTTTTGAATGGATTAGGTAGTAAAAAATAAAGTCGCTGACTGCATCAGATTTCTATATTAGAAGTAAATGAATAACTTGACTTTGGCATTGACTACCATATAAATAATAAATAAATAGAAAGGGACAAATCTTACTGATTGAGCTGACCTCACAGTAAGTTTAAACTTGTGTTATGGGATACTAACTCAAGGATACTGTATTTTGTAATAAATACATATATAGATCGATAACCACCCAAGACAATTTGAAAATGGCCATTTTCCAACTTGCCGTGGCTGGGGATCTCAGAACCTCCGAGTCACAGATTAGCGTTAACCAATACCACCAATACCACTACGCCACGGAGGTAGTCTTGGCAGGCCTGTGTCATTCCCCGTTTAGGTATCGAAAATGTACCTACATTATTACTATGCGCGCAGGCGGCCCCTCCGGGTGGTAAATTCAGTTACAGGATTCGTTTGTCCAGAGTAATAAGAATGAAATTGGCTTGCAATAGATGTCTAGGTATCTTTACGAAAACGTGCTGAGTTCTAACGTGAGCTAAATTAAACCACATAGCTAGCCACATTGAGTAGATATTTCTTTGAATTTCTTTGCTGAGTGAGACTTCTGTAGGTACGTTAGTTTTATTTATTCTGTGGTCTTGGTCTCAATGAACTTACTCGTATCAAGTAAGCGAAGTTTACCGGGTTTATTTGGTCAATCTGGCGTTTGTAGTATGTATGCTCGAGTATTTTTGCCTGTTGAGCATTTGAGCAGCCTTTGCCTTCGAGACTAATTTTTCTGAAAGGTATGACATTTTTATAACTTATTTTAAGTAGTTATTCTTAGATGTAAAATAAACTCTTAAGAGCACTGTAACGCTATCGACTGATCAATCGCTCAAATTGAGCCATTCTCAAATTACAGCTACGAGGCGATCTGATTTTCTTTGTTCTTAAAGTACCTATTTATATCTCAGGAAAGTTTATCTCTCTCTCTCTCTCATCTCAGTATATTCTCACTTGCATCCTCAGCTGTAATGCTGTGAAGCGTAGGATCCGCTTCCCGGCTTTTTCTTCTCCACTTCGCACGGTCCTGATCATCCTTGGTTATAAGATCATTGGCACACATGTCATCCCTGACGACGCCAAGCCAGCATTTCTTGTATCTACCACGGAGGCGATATGGCCACAGAATACAGTAAGAGTAAACAGAACGGAATCTCCTAAGGAACGCGCAATATGTGTCCCCGTTCCCCGTCCCCGCACCTCTCCTTGGTTTTCGCCTTGATGACACAAGATGGCCCACAAGAACCGGGGGAGAGGTGCGGGTGCGGGGAACGGGGACGCATATTGCGCGTACCTTAGGAGATTCCGTTCTGTTTACTCTTACTGTATTCTGTGGTATGGCTATACTTTTGTTTCCCACGTAACTTGCCGGTTTCCGCAAGACATGACCGTACCAGCGTCTACGTCGTCGATCTCGGGTAAGTTTAAAATGTATCCCCTGTAGGGCCGAGAAAGTACCTTTGGGTCTTAAAACACAAAGTGAAAATATAGATGGAAAAAGGAAAACACAACTGTGATGATTAGCCACATTTACATGATTAATGTCAATAGAAATGGTATTTTTTGTATATTGTTATGTGCGCCAACATCTTCGTTTTGTTCGCCAACATCGCAGAATATGATGTCAGTCTTGGTCAATCAGCAGATTTTTGTATAGGCATACTCTACCCATAATAAGCATTAAAACAATAGTAAAAATTTAAAAAGTCTTAATTTTTACTTTCTCGCATCAATACAACGGGTCTTGTGTATACACTATTGTTTACAAATTCCGCACGTCACACCGTAGCGACATTTAACTGCCCGCCGTAAAACGGGGCGCGATCTAAGGCACTAACCCTCATTGTTATGTATCTGATCGGCCCGGTAGAGCTGTAGTTTTCACAGTACTACAGTACACAGTACCTACGGAAAAGAGTAAAGAAAAATCCTATTTACTTTACCTATAGGACGTGAAATCATCAAACGACAACCTACTTATATGTAAGTATAAGTCAAAAACTATTAACTTTTACATTTTTTTCCAAACTTCTATTTGTTGCTCTGACTTGGTTATGTTTTGCCGACTTGTTTTTACTTTATTTATTTAATTGTATTTAACTAACTATTCTACTAGTTTGCTTGGGACATGTCGAGAAGTTTGTAGAAAGGGTGCAATTGTAGCATGCTTGTTATTTACCGAAACAAAAATAATAATTACACAAAAAAAATTAAAGTATGTTATTTAATTGTATTTAAAACATACTTTAATTTTTTTTGTGTAATTATTATTTTTGTTTCGGTAAATAACAAGCATGCTACAATTGCACCCTTTCTACAAACTTCTCGACATGTCCCAAGCAAACTAGTAGATAATGCAGTTTGAAATCAAATATAAAATTGTGTGAAACAAACAAAAATAAATAAAACTTTGTCGAACCAAAAACTACAAAACGTCGACCTAATGCTAAAGCATTATCTCTTTTTATTTTAAAAGTAATTTTCAGGGTATTTAAATATCGGGTTCATGCAGATAAATTGGTTGTGGACACCAAGCGGAGATTTTTTTCAAGAAATAGAAATAAATACCGTTACCTACAAAAACATTGAATACAATTCGTCAATCCTCCATTCTATAAATAGATTAAGATGTAGGCGTTGTCGCTTTTGGCATAGTAATATTTTAAACGCGTGGGTGTCACTAATACGGTTGCCCAACCCATCCTGCGATTTGATTTGCTTGCCAAAATGGGTATTTACATTCTGACCACACTTTCATCAAATACTTGGCCATAAGTCGCCATGACGGATAATATACAGATGTATGATATTACTTACTATTTAGAATCAAAACCAAAAAAAAATAAGTCAATATATATGATTTTAGAAATAAGCCTTTGCAGGCACTTTTAAACGTCAGTGAATTTTATGTATTTCGTAATAAGGTACCTGCCTATATTACGATTATTATTTATTATTGTCATCTCGACTTGAGCAAGGTTGCTGGAAAACGCTGGATGCAGGTAGCTTCCGGTCGGTCGTTATGGGAATCCTTGGAAGAGGCATATGTCCAACAGTGGACTTCTTGTGGCTGATATGATGATGATTGTCATCTAAAAGACATTAGCTAGAAACTTTCCGAACGACCACACCTAAGATGAAACTCCCTAAGAACAGTATTGGTCGCACACTCGCCTCAAGGGCTTTGTTTTTGAAAACTAAGCCTGCTAGAAAACACCACACTATCACGTTTTTATCTTAACCGTCTTAGTGTATCCCACACTAAGCCTAGGGCAGCGTGACCTTAAATTCACTCCTAAGGTGATGGGCCCCATCGTCTATTGACTTTATTCAGATTCTCGCCCATTCCTTCGACCAGCTTTTACGATCTGCGCGAAAATAGATATAGCTGTCAGTTTTTCTTTTCTACCATACCAGCATGGAAGAGAAAGCCCTGACACAATTGCATTTTGCAGCCTCAAGATAGTAAATTAAGAAGAAACATTAACATTTGGACAGAAATAATCGTAAGTATGTTGGTCAATTGATAGTGCCAAATCAATATTCTAAGGGTCGGAACACATCTTTCAGCACGGAACAGCATTTTTCTATGCTGCTAAAATTTTCTGTCGCCCAGAACCGTTTGCTAGAGCGAGAGAGAGCGACGGAACGCCGCGAAATCGGCGATGCTGCCGCATTCTGCATATGAAAATGCTGTTACCTGCTAACAGATTTAATTTATTTATTTAACATTATTACAAAAAAAAATGCTACAGGCTAACAGGCGGACTTAAGGCCTAGGGCCTTTTCTACCAGTCAACCTACAGGTGTTGCTAATAAAAGCAAATTTTGGACGATGTGTCCCAACCCTGAGTTTCCACTACTTCTTCTTATCGAGTCGAAATGGTTACACTGTAGCTTTAGGTATTTTTACTTTTGAGACATTCTTTGACACATTTGATTTTTACTGCTAGATACAAAAAAAAACTGTTGTCATTTCTATGTAGGAGACAACAAAGCAGCTAACTTAAAAGAACTCAGCACAAAGTATTCAATTAATTCGTGCTCTCGTTCGTCTTGAAGCCATTATCATTCTCCATCCTCAGCAGTCTATTATTCCGCTCCGAGTCGAGTTCATCTAACTAGTTAAAGTTGGAAGTCAAAGCAGCGATCGCTCAAAGAATTGAAATACTTTTGTATGCCATTAGTTCTTGTCTGCTTGTTGTTATTTTATTATTTTCGCTCTATTTCTGAAGATCTAGATTGCATAATATACAGACACATATTAATTGTCTCTATCACTTACAGAATAAAAAAAGTCTAACGCCATACTATGAGAGATAGTTGTGGTAGAGCCACGCTACCGGCAAAACTCAGTTTTGCTAGTAGCATTAATGGGCCGGCTCGTCCGGGGAAGTACCACACTCTCACAGAAAATCGACATCTGAGTACTAGCTTCACCGCTTCTATGCTTCGTTCGGTGAGCGAGAGCCGGAGCTCCCCCCTCATCCCTCCCCCCTCTTCCCCGACCCCCCTGAAAGGTTGGTTACGCTTTTTTTACACCCCTGGTGTTGCATTTGTCCATGGGCAGAGGTGATCACTTACCATCAGGTGACCCGCTTGTTCGTTTGCCGTCCTATGACATAAAAAAAAGATTATTCAAAAATATAGACAAGTAAATAATTATTTAAAAAATGTTTGTAAAAACAAGCTTTAATCTAAAACAATGAACTAAAAAGTTTAAAGTGATCCTCAAGACGAATCAATTAAGCCCAAACTCAGTGGGGTTATGATGTTTTATCACAGAGATGTCTCAGCCATCTTCCGACTTCATCATGAGATCAGTTTGGTGGTATATTACATTGTCACCCAACTTACATAAGTATGTAAAGTTTCAGCTCCATCGAATAATGGGAAGTGGGCTTAATTTAGCTTGCAAGGTTTGATTACGGACACACAGACAACGGGACAGGTGACTAAAATAAAGGCTTATAAAAATAGTAAAATCTGGAAAATATTTGTTTATTTATTTTTATTTATTTAAACTTTATTGCACATAAGAAAGTGTACAAAACGCGGGTTTAACGCCTTATGGCGTTCTCTGCCAGTCAACTATTGGACCAAGTAGAGAAATAATTTGGGAAAAATTTTACTCAAAAACAAAAACACATGTAATTTCTTTTTCAAAATTAAAGCAGAAACCTGTGTGCCAGACGATATTCTGTGCAGTCAGTTAGTCATTATATTAGATTGCAACCAATTATAAAACTATAGAGAGATCGATACGAAAAAATAATAATATAACTAAATACCTATTCAATGAATTCGTGCTCTCGTTTGACTTGAAGCCATTATAGTTCTTTATCCTCAGCAGTCTATTATTCCGCTCCAAGTCGAGTTCATCTAACTAGTTAAAGTTGGAAGTCAAAGCAGCAATCGCTCAAAGAATTGAAATATTATAGCACTGCTTCTCCCTCGTTAGTGAATTTAGTCTTACCTATATAGGTACTTAATAGGATCGGCTTTAATAATGGAGGAATATAATAATATTCAAATTAAGTATGTATGTATTTGAAAAAGGCTGGAAAACTGGTATAACTTGGACACTAAATAAATATTAATGAATAATTAATATACGTAATATAAAAATAATTACATATGTAGATGTTTATAATATAAATATATAGGGACAAATAACACTGTTTGAGCTAGTCCCAAATATATATTTTTTTTAATTTTTGTCACGGGACATGTATGGCATAATTTTTTTTATGATATATATATAATATATAAAGTATGTAAGATAAACAACCAAGACACAGTACAAATTGAAAAAGGCCATGTTCCAGCTTGCCCTAAGCTGGGGATCGAACCCAGAACCTCCAGATTAGCGAACTAGTCGTCAATGGCTTAGGTTATTGTAAATTGTTTGGTGCACTTATTATAAAATTTCCAAATTATGTTACAATGAGATTGGCACTGTTATTAAAAAAAATAATATATATAAGAACAAATCACACTGATTGAGCTAGCCCCAAAGTAAGTTTAAAATAAGAAGGCCAGACACTAGGTAAAAAGATTAGTCAGTTGTTCTGAAAAATGTAATAAGTGAAAGGAAACTCTTAACATAAGCTTATGTAGACAAGAAATAACTATTTGTTAAAAATGTTTTCAAAATGTTCAGTTATAATAGATAACAAATAGAAACAAAAAATAACATATCGACGAAAACTTATGCATGCAAAGATTCTGCCACTGCGAAGTTTCTGTAAAAATTCTCAAGAAACATTTTCAAAAGTCATCCGAGTATTTCATAAAAGCTCTAGCTTTCAACCCAACAATATCGAGAAACATATCACGTACATCAAAAACTCGAGCAATAAGTACTTACAAACGAGAATTCCCAGCGAATGTGAATGCTTTTAAAAGTTGCGAAGTGAAAAATCGCCGACGGCAGCGGCGCGCCGCTAATTTTGCGTCATTGATCATGGTCACCGAGCGACGGGTAAAATGGTCTTCTTGGGGCTGTAAAATGCTGCTTTGAACTCAAATTCAAAGTTAAAAAAATTTAAGATAAATTTATCTCTTATTGAAGGTCATTTTTTATGATTTTTAGTTCAAAAAAAAACCCTACTACTTCTTTTAGTGTTTCGTATTTTTTGTGTTTCGGAACGACCACTGCTTGCCGATAGAAACCCAGTTCAGTTGATGTTGTTTAGGTTCTTGAATTTTTCTTTTCCCCTGTCCTATTGTCACATTTCCCTTGTCATTTTGTCCTACAGTAAGTCACAAATAAGTAAGTGTAGCGGGCCTCTACCTAGAGGGCCGCTACAATACTGCTCCATTTCGTCCTGTTTTGAGCTTTACTTTCTGGCCAAAATAACCCGATTGTTTAGGTTCTAGGGTTGCAAATATCAGCTTTTACGTAGACATAAACACCTTCTGTATCGAAATTTTAAAAAGATACCTAAAATTTTTATTAATCTGCGGTTCTATCTTTCATGCTCTTGCCGGGCCAGGGCCGTACAATGAGATTTTATTTCAATATCTATTGTTCTACTGGCTCTCTGGTCCTGTTTTCTGCTAACTCTCTTTCCAGAAATCAATATCATATTTTATAGGGTTTTAAGGCATTCAAGATGAATTACTAAAGTACTCAAAATATACTTATGTAGGTATATGTGTATGACATTGATATTTTCTTAATGGGGTTAAGTTGAAAAACGCTTAAAAACGTTTGTAAAAATTTTAACGTCATCTATATCTATTGTAATTTACTATTGCTAATAAACATAACTTTAACACATTTATCAAACCAAGTCGTTGTGTAAAATTTCTATGCAATCGCAGAGCTCCACAAAAAATATGGTAGCATGAGGTGTGATACCATTTGTGAATTCGACTTGTTTAATACCATTGAGTTAGTTATTTCTCTGTATGTAGTAATAACGTCAAGAAAATTAATTGTAATTGTTTCAAATAAAAAAAAAAATACGGAGGCACTCCAGGAGTGCTGACAGAAGTGAAAATTTTAACAAGGTGGTGTCGGTTACGGTAACGCTGTCGCGAGTTTAATGGTTTTCCCCATCTAAAAATGCCCAAACAGGTCTAAAGAAGTTTTTATTTTAATTATATAACAAGGTAAAACTTGCAGCATTTTAGTAACATATCCATAAAATTTGAGCATGGACTTTGAAGAAAGATTTGATTTATAGATCTTTTCGACTCGTACCAAAGAATGACTCAAAAGTAAAAATACCTATGTAGTGGAAACTAAGAGTATTGAATTGATACTATGAATTGACCAACAGTCAGCACCTACTTGTATTAATTTTGTACATACAAATGGCAGTATTTTGTCTTATTTACTCGTTTGAGGCTGCAAAATGCAAATTTTAAGAGAGACTTTTCTCTTTTAGCCGGTCTGGGAGAAAAAAAAATAGAATATACTTAAATTACTTCTCTTCCCGCGCAGATCGTAAAAGCCGATCGAGGGAATAAGCGAGAATGCGAGTTAATAGGTGATGCGGCTAGCAATCCATCACTTTTCTTTTTTTTTCCACTTATCGCCCACCATTACGCCAAAAGTGGCCTTTGGGTCTTGTGTCCTGGGCTGTCTGCTTATAGCTGCAAGAACCAAAATGCTCTGCCCCATTAGTGATAAAGACGTGATGGTGTAGTGCTTAGTGTAGCGTAGCATAGTGTAGTGTAGCCTAGCATAGCGTAGCGTAGCGAAATTTAGTTTAGTGTATTAAAGTATAGTAATTACATAAATGAATAAACGGGCAAGTGCGAGTCGGACTCGTACATGAAGGGTTCCGTACCTCCGTACAATGTTTTAAAACACTGAAGAAACACGTTTCTTGTATGACGACCCCCTTTAATTTTTAACTTTTTTTTATTTTTAGTATTTGTTGTTATAGCGGCCATAGTAATACATGATCGGTGAAAATTTCAAGTGTCTAGCTATTACGGTTTAAGAGATAGAGCCCTGTGACAGACGGACAGACGGACAGACAGCGGAGTCTCAGTAATATGGTCCCGTTTGCACCCTTTGGGTACGAACCCTGATAAAATGTTAAGATAATCCTTATACGTATAAATAGAGATTTTTTATTGGAACTTTCTGTTTTGTAAATCACTCAAACCAGCTATGATATGGACTCATCCTCAATAAACCTTTGACAAAGGTTGATTGGGGATGAGTTTACAGGCGGTATTCGGGGCGAACACACACACATTAAAACACATTAAAACGAATGCGTAATGTTAAGAAAATCCATGAAACAAACATTTATTTCAGAAAATCTCAGCTAAACTAGGTTTAAAATAGCCGGTTTTAACCACTAAACCAACATTTAGACTGATTAAATAGGACGCGGTTCAGACGCAATAGAAAGAAAACGTTGCTCCGTTTATTTTGCTGCTATAAAGTTTCTTTATGTGGTTACGGACTTGCAGCCAATGGCTTCAATCGAACGGCTTTGGTCTAGTTTTAACTAGTTATTCGGATAGCTTTTTGCGTTATTCGTTTTTTAATTTATTTATTAAATCTTAATTGACCACAATGGTGCTTAAGGTGGGTCTGATGCTAATGCATTCACTACTAGTCAGCCTTTAGGAAAAGCAGAAATATATTAATAAGCAATAGGCAGTCGCTCTGTGTAACAATTAGTACCTAACCTCGTCAAATCACCTAGGTTAGGGTAGCAGAACCTGGAATACGCTTGGATGATGAAGATGAGGCAATAAGCATGTAATTACACACACTATATTATATATATTGCATGTGTAGGTACGGGATAATTTACGCACAGTTTAAACCTAGATAGCTAAACTATCCTGGGAGTTACACAATAACTAAACATTCGTCTAGCGGACTACGCATTAAAAAATCTTATATTATCAACATAATTTAATGTGAGGAAGAAATTGTTACATGATTCGTATAAAGGGCTCGTTGTGAATAGGGACAAGTCGAAATAATTTTATACTAATGATGCCACATACCTTTTATACACATCTACATTATGGGTGCCACAAATAGCATTTTTACATCTAAGGCATCAACTTTTGGTCTTCCTTAGCAATTTCAACGGGCAAACGTATAATTTTTTTGTAATATTTCATACATAAGGTAATGGAGCAGATTCTTCATATGATTTCACCAAGGATATCTCCTATCATGACCTTGATGGCACGTCTCAAAGTTACCGTCCGAACAAGTTGCCGCAACCAAGGCTCCATGAGGTGGTTCGTCAATTTCAAAACAAAATCTCGCCGTGTTTCTATTTTTTTATTATTTTTGATGTTATTCGCGACGTATCATAATATAAGTAGAAGTAATCTTGGTGCAGATGACCATTTATAATGAGTTTTACTGGATACAAATCGAAGAGTTGCTAAAGCACATGTCGGATGCTACCTGAAGTATGTAGTACGTTTCTTTCCATGTTTGACAATATAAAATCATCCGAATCTTCGGTAGCTATATTGAGTCCAGGGCTAAGACGGCTTCTAAAAAACTGGGCATCCTCTCAAGGTCCAACGGTATTTTACCCTTGACCAACTGTTGAGCCTTTACACAGCTCAAGTCCGCTCATGTATGGAGTATTGCTCCTACGTATGGGATGGATCTGCCCGCTATCAGCTCGAAGCCCTGGAAGCTATCGACAGACGTGCCAGAAGACTCGTTGGTGATGAGTTGCTTACGGCAGGACGGCTCCACAGCCTCGAACATCGCCGACTGGTAGCAAGTCTGTGTGTCTTCTACAGGTTGCACTTCGGGGAGTGTGCGCAGGAATTACATAATTTAATTCCCCCTGCACCATTCCACCATCGGACAACACGACGTGGACAGGGATTCCACCCATTTGTGGTCGATATTCCTCCTCATCGTACCTCTTGATTCGCTTCCTCCTTCATTGTGCGAACCGCTAAGGTGTGGAATTCCCTCCCTGCGTCGATGTTTCCCCATACATATAATTTAGGAATTTTCAAGGCAAGAGTGAACAGGCATTTTTTGAGTCTGCGTGATACACCTTAGACCTCATCTTAGCTTCCCATCAGGCTAGATAGAGGTCAAACGCACTCAAATTTCTAATAAATAAAAAATAAATAAGAATCAATAATTTGGGTTCTGTTGTCTTTTACTTGGTACTAAAATATCACCTTCAGAACCCGAAGATGGGCACGAGACATCAGTATCAATGCTGATATTGTATTGACTTTCAACCTTCCAATTATTTGTCATCACCACAGAAGTTAAATTATCTTGTTACTTTTATCAGAGTTATCAATCTTAATAAACGTGAATTTCTACTTTCAGCCTAGGACATATGTTTCCATTTATAAATCCATCAATAATATTAGGTATATGAGAAAAAGTTGAAAACAATTAGTAGTATGAATGACATCTTACTATTAAACCCTAGTCATTAAAAAATAACCGTTTTTATGAAGTTCATATTATTTCCTAGTATGCTTACGTATATTATCTTATTATAATACAAACATTTATTAGATTTATTTATTTGAAAATACTAATATAAAATAAAATGCAATTTAGATACCTTTGAAAATCTGCACCTGTTATAACTAAACTTTCGTCATCTAGACGACGTGGTGGTAATAAATCACAAATAAAGACAATTGTTTGCGCACACGCCGCATTTGTGCCACTTTTTACTCTAATTATGAAGGTATACAAAGGCGTGCAAGCAGGGGGTACGCGAAAGTTTGTGAACTAGATTTATGCAAGGGGTCGCGGAGTCTGCCAGACGAATGTTTAGTTATCTAGGGTTAATCACTAAGCAATTGGATTACCATTTGCGTCTTCCTTTGCTATGCTGTCTGTATTCATAACAGACTGAGCGGTACCGCGTTCTAAGATAAAGGCCAATTTATTCAACTGGGACAGTAAGTACGTCTTCTTATTGATATATATTATGGGCTATATTATCAATCGATATATTATAATATATCAATTCTCGATTGATAATATAGCTAAAATTATCAATTGATAAGAAGACGTGCAGGTCCTTACTGGGGTCAGATTTTTAGAGCTGCCTAAAGGTATCTGACGTAGCTTAATGACTGTCATTTTAGTGACATTCATTTAGTTAATTAATAGTAATTATTATACACTAGTCTAACCAACTAGCAGGTGGGTATCTTACGTTGCGCCTGCCGGTACGTGGCCGCCATTCAAGAACCTTTCTGCCCCATCGGCCATCGGTTCTAGGTGGTCAGACGACCTGAGCAAAGTTGCAGGAAAACGCTGGATGCAGGCCGCTTCCGATTGGTCGTTTTGGAAATCCCTGGGGGAGGCCTATGTCCAGCAGTGGACTTTCTGTGGCTGATATGATGATAATGATGACACACTAGTAAAGGAAAACATCGTGCAAAAACCTGCACCTAGTGCGCAGGTTGCAATGTCTTCCTTCACAGGAAGCAAGTGGTGGTCATTAAAACGACCGTAAATGAGTACAAACAAAGATCATGCGATCATGAACAGTAAGTGCCTAAACCGCTTGGCCACCAACGCTTCCATGGAGCGAGCGGATACAATGGAGTAGTAGACTGATATCGACTCATTATCAAGGTCTTTTTAAGTCCTCCTATTTTCCGGGAACCACTCGGAAGAAACAAACGAAAACTTAACTATATTAAACTATGCCTAAATGGACTCCTTTTAATTATATATTTTAGTTATTACTTTATATTTTTTAAGGTTTTTAGTTTTAGGTTCTTTCTAGTTTTAGTTAACTTTAGGTATTCATATATAATGAGATTTTCTATGACATAAATTTTAGAATTATTAATATTTAGGTTATATTTTAGTTTGTTTAATTGTTTTAATTTAGTTACTTGTTAGTTTTACGTTGTATTTTTAGTTTGTCACTATTTTAATATGTTTTTACTATATTAACATATTTTATATTATGATTATACATAATTTTAAGTGGTGATCACACCATCAGGTGACCCGCTTGTTCGTTTGCCGCCCATAACATAAAAAAAAAACAAAAAAAGCGACTTTAGTTTCTCGTTTTCTTCATCAGTTCCACTTCACCAGAACACACTTTCTGAATGCAAATGCTTGATTTATTGACAAAAACATTAAAATAACTATATCTATGTAAAGATTATTTGAGGTGTTCCCTCAATTTCTCGAGAATACCATTATCAGATCTTAACCTGGTGACAATAGCACCAACTTGCATATCTACCCTTTAAAAAAAAAAGCAATTTCCACAATCGGTAATAAAACGGAGAAGTTATTGAGGTACCTACTTACATAAAAATAATTACATATACGAATATATATCGCCCATTGTACATTTTAAGGTTTTTTTTTCTGTTTGTTATTTTATTCTTGGTGTACAATAAAGTATTACTTACTTACCTACAATTGAATTGAGAAGCTCTTTCTCCTTTTTTGAAGTCTTAAAAAGAGGCAAAAACGAAACAAACCAAATAGAGCAGCCATATTTGTACCCAGTGAACCGTCAAAAAATAAGTCATAAACATGAGAACCCTCGAGCCGACTAGTAAACAGGCTTTCAAAAAAAGACAATCCAAGTTTGGCAGAAAAAGTTTTTTAATATTCTCACCGCTCGATGTAATCCCGACCCTTGAATCCACCGTAAGGTCTTCCTGGCTGAGGCGTATTTTCAGATTCGGTGCCCCGGTATAGTTAGCTTCTCTGGCCTGACATTACAATTTTAGTATACGCTATTTGACAAATTTAAAAAAATCACAAAGTTCGTGCCTCACACGTTTCCAAAATATCGAGCGCCAACTTCGGGAAATTATATGTTATTCGGAATGTTTTTTTTTCAATATTTGGTCCATAACTTTTTTCGTTTTTGGCCTTCTCGAATTTTTTTTGCACCTTACAGATCTCGTGAATACGCTTCTTTTGAATTTTTTCGAATATCATATCTTCACTACTCTCCGAGGTTTAAGGGGATCGCACTTTTTCGTTAAATCGGAGCCTACACTGGAGCGAACGAAAAGACATTTCCAATGTCAAAATGGTTTTCAATATTTCTTTATTATTTACATAAGAAGCACAATCATTATTTTCAGGATATCTATTATAGTATCATTAAAAATCAGTTTTGAAGTTTAAATTTCCACAACTGCGCCAAAAATTGTATATTTTTGTCATGTTATTTGTCGGTGGTTATTTGTCAGACGATTTGCAGATGACGTCACACAGGTAATTAATACGCGCATACAGAAAGTCAAAACCCCATGTTTATTTGCGTGTGACGTCATTGGAAAAGAAGCCGTTCACTGGGCGTTTCTGACATAAATAAATAAAAAAATAAATATTATAATTTTATTCGCATATTTCGCATAAACTCGTATTATATTAATAATAATTAAGTAAAATATGTTTTTATAAGGTCTAATCTGATATTAAATTATGACAACAAATATATGGTTTATTTTAAATGTTGTCCAACAGCCTATTGGACATCTTGAAGTATTTTCATTGCTTAGGCCTCCAATTAAAATAGAAAAGATGATGATGAAACTTACTTCCAGGTGAAAAGCATTTTATCACACAAAAAATAACTACCGAACGTGATGGTAGTTGGGAAGTCCACAAACAGCTCTTTGAATGGACTACCGTAAATGGATTTATTAATCAAAGCAGTGTAGTAGTATCAGAGCCGTAGAAATGGGTCCACAGATAGAACGGAATATACAAAATGGTAGTGATTATTTTGTCTTTCAATATAGAGACAACTGGTTTTGATAGTCAAAATAATGATGTATTATCTATTGTGAGGTTTTAGTTTTTATACACCACAATTATTTTTGTTACAAAAAAACCGTTAACCTTTTCCTTTTCAAATCGGTAAAAAATGACACAATATGACAAAACGCTTTTTTCTTTTGAGCTTTGACAACAACTGGTGTAGCAGACCGTAAGCCGCCGTTACTATATAGACACTCGGGCCCTAACCTTCAGCCAAATACGCCACTGTCCCCAGGAGTAATTTTGCATGAAAGGAACGACAAAGTTTGTGAGTTGTGGCCTCTGTCTTTCAATCACTGTATTGTTAACTTCGGGCAAATAGAGTGGTAACCGTGGAAATAAGTTTTCAGATAATCTCTAAACAGGATGGGCGAAGCATATCTGTGTATAGGATTTCTAGATTGGTTATACTACCTATACAAATCCCATTTTCATCTTAGCGCGTCCCCGTAGGTGCACTTGTCTGCTTTTTTTTCTCAAAATATAATATGCACAGTAAAAAGATGGAAAATGGAATCAAAATAGTGATGGGTTGCTAACCGCATCACCTACGAGTATTGATATGATTAGCATGTCCGCCCAATTTCCGTTGGTCAGCTTTTCGTGTGTGCGCGGAAGAGAAGCAGCTGGTTCGTTCTACGTTTTTTTTTCTATTTTTCTAGACCATTAAGGATAAATATAAATGAATAAACATATTCATCCGTGTGGTTCCGGGTTAGAATAAGACCACTCCATCTCTTCCTGTGGATGTCGTAACAGGCGAGACTAAAGGACCGAGCACCAATATCTCGTGCTACAATTGCATTCTCAATGAGGGTTAACGTCGGGCGGCGGCCATTTGGAAAACTTTTCGCACAAATACATTCCCAAAGTGAGTCAGACAGGTGGCCGGTCGTAAAACTGTAGCCAAATCATTAAAAATGTTCCGGCTATTTCTTCTCCATTTTGCAAGGTCTTTGGCATCCTTGAGTGACCATTGACATGCATGTTATATTTGGAGAAGAAAAAACAGGAAAGCGCACCCTGTGCTCCGAAGCAGCACAGCTGAGGATGCGACCGGGAACGCGCTTAGACGAAGAAGATAAATTAATATAAAACATACATTTAATCCCATGAGTGAAATTTTAAACACCTTTGAAATTGATATTTTTCATTTATCGCATCCTGCTCGTACACCTATGAGGTTTTATATGTACTCTATGTTAATGACTCCCGGAACTGGCCAACATAATTATCTCGTCTGAAATTCCATTACTTGGAGCCCGCGTGTAAACTACATTCAGAAAGGAAAGCTGAAACATTCACAGCTTCATTATACACCGCCATGTTTAAATTAATTGTGTTAACCTTTATGCATACCCGTTCAAACTTCCGGTGGATGGGGTCTGTTGACCGGATGTGGAGAAGTGGGAGCTTTTATTTCATATATGCGTAAGTACTAATCACGTCATTGTCTCACCGGAACCTCGTCAAATAACCAAGGTTAGGTAGCGGACCCCGGGCTCTGAAGCGTTACCGCTGAGGATGCAAACGGGAATAAGCACAGAATAAATAATACTAGCGTACAGAAGTCTCACTCAGCGAAGAAATTCAAAGAAATATCTACTCAATGTGGCTAGCGATATGGTTTAATTTAGCTCACGTCAGAACTCAGCACCTTTTCGTATAAATACCTAGACATCCATTGCAAGCCAATTTCATTCTTATTACTCTGGTCAAACGATTCCTATAACTGAATTTACCACCCGGAGGGGCCGCCTGCGCGCAAAGTAATAATGTACTCTTAGGTACATTTTCGATACCTAAACGGAGAGTGACACAGGCCTGGAATAAGCTCGGATGATGTACATGAGTACTAATCACGTCATTGTATTTTTTGGGGTAAACAAAAGTAACTTTAAGATACGGGTACATTATCACGTCTTTATTCCTAACGGGGTAGACAAGGCCTAGAGCCGTAAAACCCAAAGGCAGTCAAAAATGATGGATTAATAGCCGCATCGCCTACATACCTGCTCAATCCCTAAATCTTTTACAATCTGCACGGGAAGAGAAGCAGCTGGCATGGCAAGCAGCAGCATTTTTGACTTGCCCGAAGGGATCTGGTGTAGCTCAATGACTTCATCTAGTAATAACAGTCATTAATATACAATCGTGAGCACACTAGTTCACTAGTGACAATAAAGACTGTAGACCTTAGCTGTAGACAGATGCCTTTAGGCAGGGCTGAATTAGTCCTCATTGAGGCACGGCCTTAGCTTAGTGTTAACACACTTCGCTCGCATCGCTTGCTAGTTCAATAAAATATTCATTAATAAAAGATCAAACAGTTCTTCAGGGGATTCCGGTCATGATCAAAAATAGGTATTTCGAGATTTCCGTTTACATATTCAGTTTATTGGTATTCCAAACAGATCTCTGCCGGCGCCCGAACGCGAAGGTGCGAGGTATGTAAAATTGACAACTGTGCAAAGTTTCGGAATTTCTTTTGACAAGAACTCTATTGTGGCTCACAGTATTTTCTTTTGGCCGTTTTTTAAGACTACACGGTGTTACTTATTTCTGTAAATTGTATTTGGCACTCGTTTGAAAGCTTTACATGTTATATTGTGATAGCATTGTATTAAACATAATATCTTGGTAAACTGGCAAAGCCTTTCTGGCGCGTAGGCGACCAATTCCGTGTAAATAAGTTCATTTCGGCGTTTCTTTTCAGCAGTGGTCGGTAGCTACTTTTACATAATAATGATAATGTACACTTTAATAATACTATACTTATATAACAATGATAATGTACACTAAAATTATAGACGTGCAAAAATGCCAGTAAAGGCCTAATTACTGAATAAATATTTAATTCTTGATTTGGCGTTATTTTGATTGATTGATGTTGAGAACAATAACTGTTTTTATATTTTTACATATTTCTACAAGAATGTAGTTTTTATAACGTCTAATAAAAATGCTAAAATCTATTTTAAAGGTAGATTCAGACCACGATACTGAAAACCTTTCTCATCGAACATATATCGAAATGTAAAAAAAAAAATATTTGTTTTTCACAGAAATCAGTTGTTGATATGTGTTCCTTGTGGAAAGTTGTTCAGTATTCAAGTCAATTTTTACCAAGTCAAGTAGACCTCGCGAAAAATAGAAAAGAAGTTTATTTTTTTATTTTCATCCAAATATTGCCGCCATTTTGCAAAATTTCGAAAAACTGAACCGACAGAAAAATCTATATAATTATCGAACCTGCTCACAAAATGACACGAGAATCGGTTGAAGAATGCGATCCCTAGGCGAGAACAGCTGAAAATCTGAACATCTGGAATTCGGACACACGAAAGAATTTTTGCCGAAGCTGAAGCTACGATGCTTCGATCGCTGATCAATATTGTGCAACAAACGACGTTTACCCTTGACAGCTGAAAATCTACTGCATTTCCTCAATGTGCCAGCCACCACATGACTGTTGAAATGTCGTCAAAATATCTGGCATGAACCAAAATCAAGTTCCATATTTAATAAAACATCATGAAATTGGGTTATAAAATGTTATTGGCACCAATGTCAAATGAGCTATCGCCATACAGTCGCCACTGTGTTTGGTAATTGCAGTGTTAATTGGGACATTTGTATACAACCATTACTCGTAGTTATCTTTGTTATTGCACTATAGATCATATTAGATTACTTGTTTATCTACTCTCTATAACTATCGTAGGTTGTATATAAAAATGTGATCAAGGTTATCAATTTAGCAATTTACTGGCTAACATTATTCATGTATTTTACAAGCTTTTATTTAGTTTTACCTGTCTCGTTTTGTGTCCGTTATCAAATCTTGCAAGCTAAATTAGACTCACTTCCCATTATTCTATCGAGTTGAAACTTTACATACTTATGTTAGATGTGACAATGCAATACTATGGTACCAATGACCTGATCTCATGATGAAGCTGGAAGGTGGCCACGGCATCTATATAATAAAACAACAAAACTCAACTGAGTTTGGGCTCAATTGTTTTGTCTTAAAATCACTTTTATCTTCTTAGTTCATTGTTTTAGATAAAAGCTTGTTTTTATAAATATTGTTTTAATAATTACTTGTTCACAAGTGTTTAATATTTATATAATAGTTAGATCCATGGCCAGTTGATGATAATGATTGTTAGGCAAAGTTTCATTTGGTCTTCCATATTAAGTCTTTGATTTTAATATTTGCATTCGAAATCTGTTTTTGTGTAGTGGAACTGAAGAAGAAAACCAGACATTGATGTCGCTTTTTTTGTTTAAAGGAAAAAAATGCTCGTGCCTTTTTAGGGTTCCGTAGTCCACAAGGAACCCTTATAGTTGCGTCATGTCCGTCCGCTCGTCTGTCCGTCCGGGCTCGTACTTCGCCGCTACTGCACCGATTGTCACGAAAATTGGTGGAGAGATAGATATTGAAGTTTCCAAAAGATGGTTTTTAAAATTATGAAAAAATATTTTTTATTTCAGCTCCCATACAATGAAAAGTGAATTTACAAAATTAAATTGGACTAACCCCAACTTGTGGGGTATCGTTGAAAAGGTCTTTTAAAATGCAACAAAAACTGCTTTGAAACTATGTAAATCAAACCCCCCAGTCTTGAGATAATCTAATACAAATTTAAAATTTGAGGTGTCCCCCCACCGTAACTTTTGAAATATTACTAAAATAATTCTGAAAAAAATGTGGTATATACCTCAAATTATGTACTTTCAGTTAAAACTATAGCGGTTTCGGTATCATAGATAGTTATTTTTTAATACGTCTTAAATCGTAAAATGTTACTTCATATCAGCCACAGGAAGTCCACTGCTGGACATAGGCCTCCCCCAAGGATTTCCAAAACGACCGATCGGAAGCGGCCTGCATCCAGCGTTTTCCTGCAACCTTGCTCAGGTCATCTGACCACCTAGCAGGTGGGTGTCCTACGCTGCGCCTGCCGGTACGTGGTCGCCATTCGAGAGTCTTTCTGCCCCATCGGCCATCGGTTCTTCGCGCTATGTGCCCCGCCCACTGCCACTTCAATGAGCTAATCCGCTGGGCTATGTCTGTGACCTTAGTTCTTCTACGAATCTCCTCATTTCTGATTCGATCACGTAAAGAAACACCTAGCATAGCCCTCTCCATAGCCCGCTGAGCGACCTTGAGCTTTCTTATGAGACCCATAGTAAGGGACCACGTTTCAGAGCCATAAGTCATCACTGGTAACACATATTGATTGAGCACTTTCGTCTTGAGGCACTGGGGTATTTTGGACGAAAAGACACTGCGTAACTTCCCGAACGCTGCCCAGCCGAGTCGGATTCGTCGAAAGACCTCTTCCTCGAAGCTGGAACTTCCTGCCTGGATCAATTGACCCAGGTAGATATACTGGTCTACAACTTCGAGGGTGGAGCTCCTAACAGAAACAGGTAAAGGCGTTACGTGCATATTCGACATGACCTTCGTCTTGTCAATGTTCATTTTCAGGCCAACCTGTTGGGAAACTCGATTTAGGTCTTCAAGCATCGTACTTAAGTCCTCCATCGATTCTGCCATGACAACGATATCGTCGGCAAATCGAAGGTGAGTGATATACTCGCCATTGATGTTAATGCCCAGTCCTTTCCATTCTAGAAGCTTGAAGGCATCTTCCAGAGCAGCGGTTAACAGTTTTGGAGATATGACATCTCCCTGTCTCACGCCTCTTTGCAATGGAATAGCCTTCGTACTGAGCTCCTGTACTCGGACCGACATAGTGGCTTTGTTGTATAAACACTTCAACACCTCGATATACCGATAGTCAATACGGCACCGCTGGAGAGACTGAAGCACGGCCCATGTTTCGATCGAATCGAAGGCTTTCTCATAGTCCACGAACCCCAAGCATAACGGCTGGTTATACTCCCTCGTCTTCTCTATAACCTGCCGCAGCGTATGGATGTGATCCATGGTACTATAGCCTTTTCGGAACCCGGCTTGTTCGGGAGGTTGGAAGGCATCAAATCTGTTAGCGAGACGGTTCGTGATGACTCTCGAAAACAACTTATAGACATGACTCAGAAGTGTGATGGGCCTATAGTTCTTCAAGAGAGTGTTATCACCCTTTTTGAAGAACAGAACCACCACACCCCCGTTCCACGCCTCTGGCGTCACTCCCTCGAGTAGAACGGAATTAAAGAGCCTTTGAAGGACTTTCAGTACCGGCGTTCCGCCCGCTTTCAAAAGCTCTGCTGTGATTCCGTCCTCGCCCGGCGCCTTGTTGTTTTTAAGCTGTTTGAGAGCCATCCTAATCTCTTACAGACTGATGTCCGGGATATCTTCGGTATGGTGTCGGGTTAACTTGGCTCTTGGATCTTTTGCCGTATTTATGTTAGGTTTTGCAACGGATGTATATAACTGCCCATAGAACCTCTCGATCTCTCCCAGAACCCCCTCCCCCGTCGACACAACGTTTCCGCCCTCCGTCTTCAGCTTAGTCAATCGGCTCTGCCCAGTAGACATAGCCCTTGCAAACACTTTGGAACCTTTGTTTTGTTCTATCGTCTCCTTAATACATTTAGTATTAAAGGAGCGAATGTCGTGTCGCAAGGACTTTTGAATTTGTCGGTTAAGCTTTCGATATGACTTAGCGTCTTCGGAGGTTTGCAGCGGCATGGATCGTCGCTGTGTCATAAGGTCTAGGGTCTGAGCAGAGATTTTTTGAGGTTTACTTTTAGGGCGGGACTTAAAGAACTTAGATCCCACTGCTTGAACAGTTTCTATAAACCCGTTGCTTATCTCGTCCACTGAAATGCAATCCTGGAGAAGTTCAAAGCGATTGGAGAGTTCAACTTGAAAGCTTTCGGGGTTTTGGATCTGGCTCAGTGATGGTCGGAGCGTAGACTTCATAAGCCTTGACCTTTCAAGTCGGAGGTCGATATTCAAGATGCCTCTTACAATTCGGTGATCGCTGCCGGTTTTAATCATATTGATCACGGAGACATCATTGAATATCTGCCTCTTCGCTGTCAGGAAGAAGTCTATCTCGTTCTTGACTGGGGGCTGGTTATTCTTACTAGGACCCATCCAGGTCCACTTCCTCTGTGGCGGCTTCTTGAAGAAAGAGTTCATCGCAAAGAGTCCCTCTTCCTCCAGAAAATCAGCCAGCCTGTGCCCCCTGTCATTGCGCTTACCATATCCAAATTGCCCCACCCTGATCTCTCCAACGCGTCCCTTCCCCAGTTTTGCGTTAAAGTCCCCCATAATAACCGTGAAATGGGTTTTGGAGGCGTGTATGGCTCTACTAATGTCCTCATACACTACCTCAACCTCCGCATCTGAGTGTGTTCCGGTCGGCATTATTAGGACTCTTTGGTTGAAATAGAAAAAATATATTGACAGTCAAGGTAGATTGTGCTTTTGTGTGGTTTTGAAAAATAAAATTTTGTTCGACATCAAACTTACTTATAACGTATATTTCTATTATTTACTGCGTTCCCAATAGGTTATGGACCCAGGATACGAGTAGAAATACGTTAATTTGAATAAAGTAGAAGTAAATAGTATTCACGGGACTTGGTCATGGAGGTCTCGATGAAAGTGGAAAAAATTGATGGTCATAACTTCAAACAGTGGAAGTTCCAAGTTTTGTGTGCTCTAAGAGCAAAAGGCTTGAGTATAAAGGAAACAAAACCAAAAGATAGTGATGCACAAGTTGAGTGGAATAAGAATGATGGCATGGCGATGTTCATACTAACTTCATCCATGGATTTGAATCAAATTTCTTTAATAGAAAATTGTGAAACTGCAAAACAGGTAATGGACCAATTGGAAGCTATTTACGAGCATAAATCGGAATTCAACAAGATGATGGTGCATGAAAAATTTTATCAATATAAATATATGACTAGTGATACTATGGCTCAATATGTATCAAAGGTAGAAAGTCTCGCAAAACAATTACGGGAGTCAGGAGAAACTATCAGTGACACTGCGATTATCACCAAGATACTAAGCTCGTTACCCGCGTCGTATCGCTCTCTCAGGCAAGCATGGTTGTCACTAGATCCAGCTTACCAGACGATTCAAAACTTAACTTCAAGGTTGATAGATGAAGAGGCAAGCTTAGCGAGTGAAGCAACGAGTGAGACTGCTCTGGTAAGTAGCAATGGAAATCCAAAAATGGGAAAACAAATAGTTAATAAAGATAATGGCAATGTTTCAAGCAGTCACAGATACGTTTGTTATAATTGCAATAAGAGAGGCCATTTTGCTAGAAATTGTAGAGCTTCAGAGAATTTTTTTCATAATAATGAAGAGCAGTCAGACACATTAATGTTCAGTGTCGAGCAATGTTTGCAGACGGATATAAGTGAGGATGTATGGATCCTGGACAGTGGCGCATCTGCACACATGTCATTTAAGAGGCATAGTTTTTATGACTATCATGACTTTGAATGTGTCAATAGAACTGTTAAACTGGGAGATAAAAAAGAGATTGCTGTAAAAGGAAAAGGCAATATATTGGTAGAAAGATTAATTGGTGGAAAATGGAAAAAAGGTATATTGAATGACGTTCTTTATGTACCTGATTTAAGACGAAATCTTCTTTCTGAAGGTATGTTAACACGGAAAAATTATATTGTTATTAAGAAAAATAAAGAGGCTATGATCATAAAAAATAATGAGTTGGTTATGAGTGCACAGCTAAGAGAGAATATCTTTACGAGTTGGGGATAAAGACTCTTCTAGAAGAAAGTTGTAACTTGTTACAGACAGATATTAGAGTGTGGCATGAGAGATTAGGTCACCTGAACGTGAAAGAAATTCAGAAAATGAGTAGAAATGGTGCACTACCAGTATCTTTAACTGGAAGTGATACATTTGTTTGTGAAGCATGTCAGTATGGGAAACAGGCAAGATTGCCATTTGCAAAGTCACATAGAGGTCCCTCACAGCCAGGAGATATCGTTTATAGTGATGTTTGTGGTCCCATGGAAGATACCTCTGTATCTGGAATGAGATATTTTGTTTTGTTTAAAGATGGAGCGACAAGTTATCGCCATATTTATTTTTTGAAGCATAAAGATGAGGTATTTGAATGTTTTAAGAAGTATAATGCTATTGTCAATAATAAGTTTAATCATGATGTGCGTATTTTACATACAGATAATGGTAGTGAGTATGTGGGCCTTGCGTTTAAGCAATTTTTGGAAAGTAAAGGCATTTCTTGTGAATGTACAGCTCCGTACACGCCAGAACAAAATGGCAGGGCAGAACGAGAATTACGTACAATAATGGAATGTGCAAGGTCTATGTTATATGCTAAAAATATTCCTTTAAAGTTGTGGGCAGAAGCGGTAAGATGTGCAATTTATTTGTTAAATAGAAGTTCGTCTAGCCAAACCCCAAATGTGTCACCGTATGAGCTTTGGTGTGGTGATAAACCAAGCTTACAGCATGTAAGAATATTTGGGTCAGTTGGATATGTCCACATTCCCAAACAGAAAAGAAGTAAACTAGATAAAAAAAGTACAAAGATGATTTTAGTTGGATATGAACAAGAGAATTATAGAATGTATAATGAAATTACAAAGAAAGTAAGTATTTCTAGAGATGTGAAATTTGATGAAAATAGTAAACCGGAGATTGAAAAAAATTTTACCCATTTGGAAATAGGTGGAGAAGACGGGGAAGGTGTTGAAATATCTTCTCCACCAGGTGAACATGAGAGTAGCAATGAAGATAATAGTCATGAAATATCATCTGATAGTAGTATGCAGAGTATAGAGGACAGTGACGAATCGTATCATCCACCCCAACGTGTTGTTGTAGATATGGAAGCTCGTAATGCAATGGTATTACGACCGCGCCAAAACTTGAGTTTGGAATTGAATCTTTCTGAAATAGATATTCCGAAAACGTATGAAGAGGCAATAAGTAATGAGAATGGTAAAAATTGGAAGAAAGCCATTGAAGAAGAACTGCAGTCTCATGATGAAAATAATACATGGACGATAACTAACAGAACTGATAAGAAACCTATTACGTGTAAATGGGTATTTTGTGTTAAAATAAATAAAGAAGGAGACATAGAAAGATATAAAGCACGGTTAGTAGCACGTGGATTTACTCAAATAAAAGGTTTAGATTACACAGAAACTTTTTCTCCTACTACCAGGTACGATTCCATAAGATTATTGTTAAGTGTTGCAGCAAAAGAAGAGCTTGAGATCCAGCAGTTTGATGTGAAGACGGCTTTTCTGTATGGAGAGCTTGCTGAGGAGATTTATATGGAGGTGCCCGAGGGTATTGAAGCTCAGCCTTACAAAGTATGTAAGTTAAATAAATCTTTATACGGACTTAAGCAAGCACCTAGGTGCTGGAACAAAAAATTTTGCTTATTCTTAACCTCATATGGGTTCAAACCATGTCAGTCTGATAGTTGTGTATTTATAGGATATTTTAATAATGTTAAAGTATTACTGGTAATTTATGTTGATGACGGATTGCTTTTTTCAAAGAGTAGTGCAATTTTATCCATAATACTAAAGGATTTAAAAAATAATTTCGAGATTAAGATACTTGACTTTAGTTGTTTTGTCGGTATGGAGATAGAAAAGACAAAAGGTCGTATTGCTATTAGCCAAAGGCGGTATGTAGAGAACATAATTAAAAAGTTTAATTTATCTGAAGCAAAAGGTTGTAGCACACCAATTGATGTAAATGTACAACTGTGTAAAGATATGGGAGAAGTACCAACTAATTTTCCGTATAGAGAAGCAGTGGGAGCATTATTATTTTTGTCGTGTGTTTCTAGGCCTGATATAACTTATGCCGTTAATATTGTGAGCAGGTATGTAAGTGCTCCAAGTACTGCACATGTAAATGCTGTACAGCGAATAATACGCTATTTAAAGGAAACCAAGGACATGTCAATCGTGTATGATGACAATGTAGATTTAGTTGGTTATTCCGACTCTGACTTTGCGGGTGACTTAGATACTAGAAAGTCTAATACGGGGTATATATTTTTAATGAATGGTGGACCTGTTATTTGGGCTAGTAGAAAACAAATAACAGTAGCTTTGTCAACGACAGAGTCGGAATACATGGCTGCTAGTGACGCTGTTAGAGAGATACTTTGGGTAAAGCAGTTTTTAAAAGAGATAAATGAACCGCAGGAATCAGTAACTCTGAATGTAGATAATCAGAGTGCAATAAAATTGATTCATAATCCTGTATTTCACAGGAGAAGTAAACACATAGACATCAGGTATCATTTTATTAGAGAAAGTGTTGAGAGGAATTGTGTTGTTGTTAAATATGTGGAAAGTTCTTGTCAACTAGCAGATTTTTTAACTAAAGCTTTACCGAATTGTGAATTTAACTTGATAAGAGATCAAGTTATGAATAAGGTAGGTAATAAATAGGTAGTGTTGCCAGCCAATAAATTTTAGTGGGAGTATTAAGACTCTTTGGTTGAAATAGAAAAAATATATTGACTGTCAAGGTTGTCATTGTGCTTTTGTGTGGTTTTGAAAAATAAAATTTTGTTCGACATCAAACTTACTTATAACGTATATTTCTATTATTTACTGCGTTCCCAATAGGCATGTATACCTGTATGACCTTCAACGAGTATCTTTTGGATACTCTGAGTATCAGGTATATTACCCTGCTGGAAACACTGTCGATGGTCACTACGTTATTTATGAGGGACCTGTAAACGAGAAACCCGACACCATGCTGGGACTTCTTTTCGTCTCCCTCCCGGTGATAGAGTAGGTTACCGGACTCTAATGTTGTCGTGCCCTCGCCCTCTCATGTTACTTGCTGCTACGGAACCCTTCATGGGCGAGTCCGACTCGCACTTGGCCGGTATTTTCTTCAAGAGTCAAGATCTTGTCGGGGTCATTGTATGGAAAGAGGAGCATACAATGATAGCTTTTGGCAAAGATAATGGCGCGGTTTGCCATCTCCCTTGCTTAGAAATAAAAGTACTTAGGTAAAGTACTTTTATTTCTAAGCAAATCTACAAAACCTTGCAAAGGGTTCTATTGGTTCACTACATTTCTAAAGCGACATTCATTAAGAACCAGCAAAATTTCCCTAAAACCTATTCACCGAAGTAATTTAACAAGTAGTATAAACGAATTTTGAAACAATTTGGAACGGCCCTCTAAATCATAATTAATTCATAATTAATAACACAGCGGCTCAGAAAAGCGGAATAATAAATTTTAATTATGATAAATGACGTAAGGAAAGCTATTGAGGACTGTACAAGTAAAGGGTTGTTTGCTGTTGCTGAAATTTTGATAAACACCCCCGACGGGAAACAAACTGGGGTTAATATTGAAACGCCTAAAATTTAATTATATTTTTTAAGCCTTAGTTCAGTTTTAGCAACAAGAACATATCTAACAACCTTGATTTAATAAATAAACTGCTTGCATAAATCAAGAATGGTGATAATGACGACTAAAAATATTTTAAGATTTTTTTTTTATTAAAAATACATTAAGTATGTAAAAATACATTTATCATTTTATCTTTTATCCAAAAAATCACAAAATCAACACATGTAAGGCTCTCTTTTTACTTTTATTCCGCATTTAAGATTGTAAATATATTAACATAATTTGCTTTTATTTATGCATGATATAAATGTTATGTTTACCAAATTATGCGTAACAATATTATGTGTTTACACAGACCCACCCAACGAACTGCTCTGAATTTATTTCACGTTCAATTTAAAATGAACGACCTGAATTGACAAATAGGTCGTCAATGTATTCGTCAATCGATTAGTTGACGCTTGGTTTAGCCCCGTTTTAGTATTTATGCTATGTGAAATGTTGCTATTTGCAGTGGTGCTGAAATTTTTATCTTTCTTGTAGATTATGATAGACTTAGTACTGATTTGGTAGTAGACATACCTACAGAATGTTTTTCACACAATGTTTTTACCTCCATCAGAAGTAAATTCGTGGCAGATGATAAATTCCGTATACTGTGGCGCGATATGATTCAAACCCAAAACTTTGTGGTCCAATATACTATCACATCATACCTTACCGGACAGAGTCCAAAAGAGTCCAAAGGTCATTCTTAGTAAAGATGGAAAAAGGGAGTCGGATATTAAGAGATGATAAAATCAGATCAGATTTTAGAACAATTCCGAAGCTATCACCTAAGGGGGCGTCCACAAATTACGTAACGCAAAATTCTTAAATTTTTTACCCCCCCCTCCCCTCATGTAACAGGATCGTCACGCTTAGCTGGGACCCCCCCCCCCACCCCTTGCGTTACATACAAATTCTTTGTAAAAATCTTTGGGGTAATATTCAGAAAAGAAAGATAGGTAGGTGGTAGTATAGATACTTTCTTATCAAGAATCTGCCTTTTTTTAACAAAACATTAAAGTGTGGTTTCAAGGAATCAAGAAATTTAATCATCTATGAACGGGTTTTGGTTCCATTTCTTAATACATTCTATTAAGGGTAAATCGAAATCAGAATCGCTCTCACAATCGGTATCGGCTTCGGCGGCAATCACATCTTCTGTGGCTATCTCTTTGACATTCTTTGTATGCCTTAAAGGCCTTTTGATAAAATTCACCTATTTTCGAAGTCATCACCTTTAAATATATTAATTTAGTTATATTTAGCGTGACACACGGCACAAATCACAATCAACTGCGGCACTTGCAGCACGGCGCTGACTGTCTAGTATCTGTGTCTGTCTGTCATTGTCGCGGTGCGCGCTCGGTGTTGCCAATATTTTCTCTGAGAAATACCGCAAATTAGGGATGTGAAAAACTAAAAAAAAAAATTATGTGCGTGACGTAACGCAAACCTTGACAACCCCCCTCCCCCAACGTAACAGGACCGTAACGCTTGGCCGGACTCCCCCCCTCCCTCCAATTTGCGTTACGTAATTTGTGCACGATCCCTAATGGAGTAAGTAAGTACATGTCTATCACTGCTTAAATAAAACCATACATGTACAAGTATTAAATTTATAAATTAATTCCATCTCAATGAAATTTCCCGGCACAAAGGAAAATTAATTTCCAGAAAGATGTCGAAATCGCCATAAAACTTGTCGACAATAATCCACGAGGCGAAGGAATTCCCCTAATACTTGAGACCGCTTATGGACGACTGCTTTGCGATATTCGGACACAAAAAATCATAATTCCACTCATTACTGGATCCTCTATTGGGGAGAGAGGGGAATATAATCCGCATAGTAGGGATGGCAATGAATAATTTCCAAGTGAAATTTGTAATTGCGCAATTTTGATAATAAACGTTTTATCTATTATTTGCGTGTTACCAGAAGGTAAATTAAATTGACTGCCTCTGTGGTCCTGGGGTAAAGGCGTTTGCCTTGTGATCCAGAGGTAGTGTATGTTTAAATCCTACTAAGAAGCATACTTTGTGAAAATACGTTTCCAGTCTGGTTAGGATATAGCAGGTTGAATCTCGTGATTATCTGAAAAGAAAGATGATTCCGTGCTTCGAAAGGCACGTAAAGCTATGGGTTCCGAACGCCATTTAGCGTTTGTTTAAACCAATCTTAGGATTGGTTCTGGTCTACCTTTGGGTTGCGGAGGTGAGGCGGTAGTTGCTCAGTAACCTTGTCAAATCACCTAGGTTAGGTAGCGGACCCCGGGCTCTGAAGCGTCACCGCCGAGGGTAGGTTCCTCGTAGATTTCCCCTGGTCTCGGAATTTAGATCAAACCAACGAACTACTGATAGTTCGGTAGGAATATAAAGGTGAACGCACACTTGTCCGAGGCAAACGCATCGAGCCAAACGAAACGAAATTTAGAATTCTTATTTTACCGTTCATGCGAAATATAATCGTTGATTAAATAACTAAAGTAAAAATCGGGTCCAACATCAAAAAATGTTGTTAAGTATTTTCAAACAGTTTATAATTCTATGTTATTTATAGCGCTGTAAAAAATTTTGTTAAGCAGAAATTATTTATCTAATGTAAGTTTCGCTTTGATTTCCGTGTGCAAAAATAAAAACAAATATCTATTTTTTTTTTCTCTTTGAGCCTCTCTAGTTTTGACAACCCTATGGCAGCTCTGCGAGGACAATGCTCGCTAAATGAAGGTAGTCGCTGGAATTAGAGGCATATGCTTCCGTTTTGCGTATACCGTGTCTAATATGCATTCACTGCGGGATGTATATACGTATCGTACCCTGCACATAAATATCTTTGATAGAGGACTTATTTGATTTCTGATCAAAATAATCATAATTCTTCTTTTGTGCCGCTGTTTCTATAATCTAGCTTTGATCAGTATATTAATTACCTCCACATTTTCTTGTCTTGCTTGTCTTGTTTGTTTTTCGTGTGTGTAAGTGGCCAACACTGGTGTCAGATTTTGCAAGGCATCTGACATAGCTTGACAACTGCCGCACAATTGACAGCCGGAATTACGAAAGAGCTTGAAAAAATTATATATCACTTGTGGTCACCCATCTATGTATGGACCTCGCCCGGGGTTGCTTAACTTGCGAAAGGGCTAGCAATGCGTATTCTCACCGGGACACCGAGCTTCTCAACTTGTTATTTGACCATATCAAAATAGTTATAATCATACCAGGCTGTCACACCGGAGGTCTGGAGTTCGATCTCAGGTCAGGTCAACCACTTTAATACAAATGTGATGGAGGTGCTATCACTGACCAGAATTTAATCTTCTTCCGATTGTCCGTATACAGGGTGACTATTTATCCACCAGCCAAATTTTTGGAGCAAGTTCAGTCCATGATACTGAACTACTTTCGATAAAAAAATGTATCGAAAATAGATAAAAAATGTTCGTCCTCCCATACAAAATCCGTTTGGCTGAGCGCTGATTTATATGGGAAGGCGAATTTTTTTTATCGTTTTTCATTAATTGTTATGGAAAGTAGTTCAGTATCATGGACTGAACTTGCTCCAAAAATTTGGCTAGTGAATAAAAAGTCAGCCTGTATATTTATTTATTTATTAGTCCCTTCTAAGACTGAATGTTCTTAGCAGGTTCTGGAAGCTTGATATTTTTCACAAAAAAAATCATTCTTGTTTGCAGTTCACAACATTAATAAACAACAGTTAAATCAGTTTCTCTACCTGTCGGTTGACTGGTAGAGAAAGCCCTAAGCTCTAAGTCCGCCGTTTTAGTTTTTGTAATAAAGTTGAATTAATAATAATCAAGCAAGACGTAAAATTTAGTCTTTCAAAGGTTGTTTATTAAATAATTTAAAAGATTATCTAATAACTACCCTTGTATTCTTAAAACAATTCTGCATTCCCCTCTCACCTCTAAAGCGGCCTGACCGGGCCACTCAAACACAGAAAAATCTCAACATTTTACATAGACATAAACATATTGGTTCCTTGACAGCTTCCATGCTGGTCTGGGAAAACAGAAAAATCTGAGAATGTACCAGCTGCTTCTCTTCTCGTGCAGATCGTAAAAGCCGATTGAGGGACCAGCGAAACTAAGAGTCATGTTAATAGGCGTTGTGGCTAGCAAAGCAATCCATCACTATTTTGTTTCCTTTTTCAACCTTCTCGCCCACCATCACGCTAAAAGTGGCCTCTGGGTCATGCCACCATACCAAAAATGCTCTGTCTGCCCCATTAGGGATAAAGACATGATAGTAAGTTCCTTGACTAAAAAAACTACCTTGGTTGCAGGTTGCTTCCGATGGGACATACATTAATAATTCTGGTGCACATGCTTGATACATGAAGCGAGAGAGGTCCTATCAGGATCCTAGCAAGTGCAGTTCCATAGTCTTTTCCCGACCCTGTGGGAAACGGGCATGATTATATGTATGTTTGTATGTATTAAGCCTTGTAAGAGGCGTATGTCCAGCAGTGGAGTGGCTGTGTGAAATGAATGTGTTATAATTGCAAGATAAAAGGATGAACTGTCTCAATCTCTATTTCGTAACAACTTCGCGTGCGAAAAAAAGACATATGTACTAAGCTGAAAACAAGAAATAGCAAATTTCCCGTATATTCAACCTCCGTGCCTTCCCTACTCGTACATATTTCGTGTTATCTAGTTTAAATCGGGAGCCGCCTGACTGATGGCTCGCAGCGTGCGCGTGTGATATGTGGTAAATCCAGAATTGTTGTAGTCAGGGAGTCCGGGGTGCACTTTATTTATTTATTTATTAAAATCTTTATTGACCACAGTGGTACAAAAGGTGAACTTAACGCTAATGCATTCTCTACCAGTCAACCTTTCCGGCTCTTTGTTCTCCAAAAATATGCATAATCACCCAAGGATGCCGATTACTGAGCGAAGTAGGAATAAACAGCTGAAACTGTAATTATAATTCGGTTCTAGTGTGGTTTTACGATGATGTAATGATTTTATAATGATGTTTTTGCTGATCTTAATGGTTTTTGGCATCCTTGGGTGACCATTGACCAGCGCACCCCCGGGCTCTGAAGCAGCACAGCTGAGCTGAGCAGCAAAAGGCTATATTTAGGTAAATAAAAAGATAGAGAACACTTTGCTTGACAGCTATTTACATATATTAAATTAATGACGTAAAATAAGTTCTTATAAATAGACCGACTATCTTGCGAACCGTGGCCTTTCAGTTTTGCGACCTGCAGGGTCGTCTACCCCGCAGTGAACAAAGACGTGATAGTATGTATGCAACTACGAAAGTTATTTAAATTTTACTCAAATTATAATTAGAACCCGACTCCCAGACTAAAATAGGGAAAGCTAGCTCCGACACCCAAATGCTCATTTATCCGAAAGTGATAAATAGGCTTGCATGAATATCGTGGGGGCGCCACCCCCGGGAGTTTGATAATGAATATATTATGAGCAAATCTTACCTGTTCTAAGTAAAATTCACCCCATTAAATACGTTAGAACGAGTTTTATTAGGGGTTGAGTTACTGAGTTGAAAAGATTGTTCGGTTATTGGGTAAATTAATTTCTATTCAATTGAGGTACTGTTTAAATTACCGAATAGGACTGGTTTTGATGTAAGTATTTTAAACCTATTTACACGATTTTATACATACCTATCTTCTACTTATCGTGATTTTTTGTAAGATCCAGATATTTTATTGATCTTACTGTCGTCTATCACATCTTCGTGGTTACCTTCGTTCATTGTCATCTTCCTTTATGGTCTTCAATCGAGGTAAGCTCTTCTAGGCATCCTTTTATCTTTTTTTCAGACAGTTACACATCAAACTACCCTAGTGCAGTAGCACAGGAGTCTAAAACTCTGGTTTTACAAAACAGTCAATGTATATGTAATTTACGAGTACATCTGAAATTCAGATCAGTTTACTGCTGGCCAATTAGTGAAAATTACAATCTATTATATATTAATTTAGTCATTTTAGTAATTGTGACTGCAAACATGTAAAATTCTACCTACAAAGTTTTTATTTTATAAGAAGATTTTCTTGTGTTTGACAGCTAATTATTTTTATCATCTACAATAATTATTATCGGAAAATTATCTAAAAACATAATAATTGTAACAATTTTCTGTCCGAGTTTCCGCTAAAAACCATTTGTGTTAAGGCCGTACCTGAATTTTCCGGGGTCCAGTGCTGCCCCCATTTAAAATAAATCCAAGTCCTAGATAACCCTTTAAAGTATTTAATTAAATACTTTGAAATAATGTCTCCGTTTTCTTTGAAATTATTTATTTTAAATGGGGGCAGCACTGGACCCCGGAAAATTCAGGTACGGCCTTAACAACAAAATCATAAGTCAATTTTTAAAGTTGAAAAGCGAAAACAAACGGAACCCTGGAACTCCTTGTGCAATTGCATTTATGCAAGCAATCAATTAAATCTAACACAATGAGAGTTCCGTACAAAGAGCTTTTTACACGACTGTCTCAAAAAAGGAGTATATATTTTTTTTGTTTTATTGATGTAAGCCTTACAAAATTTTATTTTAGGTATATCTTATTGAAGATAATTTTTTAGTGCAAAAGCTACAAACTACTATCATTTTAGGATGACGACTGCGGAGAAGATGCACCGAAATGAGCCTAGTTCTGTATAGGTCTCTACCCTGTCTGGTGGGCGTTGTTATTACATATAGGATTTACACTTATGAATAGATTATATTTTGTCTTACACATTTGCATCAAAATTATTTCCAAGAATTTTTACCAAAAAATAAGGTAAGTTTATACTAGTAGGTATCAATTGTTTTTAAATATGAATATTTAACCGCAGGATCTTAAAAAAAACACAACTTCCCGTTACATTTCTGCCGGAAAACAGGGACGATGTCGTGGTGCAACTCTAGCGTTTAATGAGCACAGTTGTTGTCGTTGCTTTGTTTAGGGATGGGAATATAAGGTCTTTTATCGATAAAAATATTGTTATAAGTATATAAGTTATTGATCTAATAAGTTGTGTATTTTCAGAACAATAGTTGTGACATTGCATCTTAGTTATTTTCATTGAACGATTTCTAAGTAATTACCTCGGTTTTTCTGAAAGAGATGCCTACTGTTGCGATAAATTCCAGTTCGGCATCCATTTTCTATAATTTGTTTATTTGTATAATTTATTATCGTAATATAAAAAGTAAATAATCTCATTAGTAGATAAGACTTCAATCAAAAGTACATAAGTAAACCATAGGATTTATTAACTCAGCTAGTAACTATGTATATGAGAATAAATTGGCACCGTTCAAGATATCAACATGATTTTTACCATATACTAAATGAAATGATGCAATAATATGACTTATCTTTAACTAAACGGACGGACAATGCAAGAGGTATATTATCTTACTAAAAATTAGATATTAGTTTGCTGTCCCGAGCTTCCTTTAACTAGTTCTACGTATGCCTTTGTAACCAACGCTGCATCAAAGTAACTCCTTTCTTAGAACGTAAGTATCTATAAACTATAATATATATAAAAAAAAACCGGCCAAGTGCGAGTCGGACTCGCGCACCGAGGGTTCCGTACAAACCTGCAAGGTTTAGTATTTGGTATGAATTTCAATTTAATACCTCTACGCGTTTATGAGGAAATGGGTAGTAAGTTTAAAATTATTAAAAAAAATGGTTGCCTGTAAAGTCGGTTTTACGGGCGAAGATTTTACGTGACAACGTCTTTTCATAGTTGAGTGGGAGAGAGACGCAAGGCATTCGGCGGGCCTCTCTCTCGTTCGGTGACTCATCGTAACGTTACCGAGCGTTACACTTTTTCATAAGTGACTCCCAGCCGCAACCTAATTTAAGACGTTGTCACGTCAAAAAAATATATTATGTGATGTAACTAAAAATTTATGGTTTTCGTAATTTTTCCTTTATCTATGCTATAAGACGTTGCTTCGTACCAAATTTCAAGATTCTGAGTTCACGGGAAGCACCCTGTAGGTTTTGATTCCCTTGCAAGTGTCGAAAATTTGCGGCATAAACGGCTGTATCTTTTGATTGCGTTGGCTTAGAAGTTTGATTTTTTCACAGCTTCAAGGGACAGTAGACCTGAGTAATTGATATAAATTTCAGCTTCATACCTCCACGCGTTCCTGAGAAAAAGGGTCTTGACAGACGGACGGACGGACGGACAGACGGACAACAAAGTGATCCTATAAGGGTTCCGTTTTTTCCTTTTGAGGTACGGAACCCTAAAAACAACCCTTTTTATCGATATACAATCAAGCAATCACTAGTAACAACAGACTTGGTTAATTACCATCGTTATGGAGCTGAAATCGAAGGCATGCTCAGTGCAGCTTGTGGTAGGACATTGATAATATACTCGTAACACCTTTACGAAATCCATTTTCATAGCAACAACGTATTTTGATATTTTTATGTAGATATTAGTCAAAATACTGACTAGATCAATATGATTTTCCAAGATGATATACTATGACATCTTCGGTAACGGGGCAGACAAAACCCAAAGGCTACGTTTAGCTCATTGGTAGATGTGAAAATGGAAAAAAAAATCATTATAATGATGGGTTCCTAGCCGCATCAGATCCTCGCCCATACCCTCAATCAGCACGAGTTGAAACTCAGCTGGTAGGTACATTATATTCTCTTTTATCAGTACAGAAGAAACATTCCCAGAGATTTAATATTACAAGCTTTTCTTTAGTTTAACCTGTTGCGATATCCGTGTGTCCGTAATCAAATCTTGCAAGCTAAATTAGACCCACTTCCCATTACTCGATCGAGTTGAAACTTCAAATACTTATGTAAGTTGGGTGACAATGCAATATTATGGTTCCAATAACCTGATCTCATGATAAAGCCAGAAGGTGGCCACGGCATCTCTGTGATAAATAAAAACATAACTCCACCAAAGTTTGGGCTCAATTGTATCTTGAGGACATTTTAGTACATTGTTTAACATAAAAATATTTTTTAATGAATTACTCGTTTAATACAATGAAAGAGATTGATTTAAAACCAGGATTTCTACCAGTCAACTCACTGGTAATGCCAAAAAAAAGATTTTGGAAGGGGGACAATAATCTAGATTCCGAAGAATCAAAATTTTTATGATGACTCAATAGAACAATGAGAAAACAGCAGGTGCAAACAATTAATCTTATAAGCTTTTACTTAGAGACAAAAGATGTAAATACATATTTCTAATTCTTCTGTATATTCTGCACTAAATTAACACTAAAGCTCAGAATACTGAACATTAATTTTATCTTACTCTGTTATGTATTTTTAGTAATGAAGGGAATTTTTAGTAGCTTGTAGAACATCAAAAGCGTATTCTTATGGTAAAAAGAAATATTTTTGACAAAATGGAATTTTACTGGTATTTGCAGTAATACGACGTTAATAAAAACACCAATTAGCATTTAGCCTTAAAAGTCTTAATTTTGCAAAACTCGTATTTCGCGTGAGCCGGCGCTCAATTACGGTAATGGTGTAGTGAAATAGTTAGCCAATTAACTAATGAACTACTTGATGTACTGTGGCAATGTTTTTTTTAGATTAACATTTCAATTTATGTACATGAATGTAGACAATGTACGCAGAGGGTTTCTTTACTTGGTGGATGTTATAAAGAAATTTTAAAAGGCAGGCACAAAAAACCTCATAAAATTATTGGGGCAGTATCCCATGAATCCCATACGAAGTGCATTAGACCCATATTTATACTTGGATCATGAATGCTTTTTCCTATGGCACGGGAAAAATATTTAATGACCCAGTCATCATCATCATCATATCAGGTGTTTTTTAGTCTCCACTGCAGGAGCACCACCCTCTCTGTACTACCAGAGCCATATATTAGTCAAAACAGTCAGAGGATTTAGACTACACTCTCCACGCTGGCCAGACGGGTTGAAGAGGTTTATGACCCAAATAATATAAAAGACAATACTGAGTGACAAATAACATAAAACTGGGAAAAGTGCGTGTCGGGCCACGCGCAGTGCAGGGTTCCGTAGTTGCGAATGCCAACTTTTAGGGTTTACCCCTCACAACGTCTAAAAACGAGCCCACATAGGACGATGGTAACTGTAGAAAAATTTATAAAATCCCTTTTCCCAATGGAAATTTGAAAAAATATTACATATCTATTCTAGTACACAACTGTCTATTCTATAACTTTTAAACCCTACTTAGCTCTGATAGTTTTCCTTTTAAATACGTTATGTATACTACTGCCATGATTTTTTTCACGTGTCCATATACAACCGTTTAGCTGACAGATGGGACACACACACACTTAACTCAACAAAAATTTGCAACCAAATATTTCACAAACGGATCCACAAAACGAAAAATGGTGTCCACAAACTCATAATAGGTCTTAAGACTGATAGAAAGACTTAGGGTTAGAATAGGACCACTCCATCTCTTCCTGTGGATGTCGTAAGAGGCGACTAAAGGACTAAGCACAAACATCTCGTGCTACAATTGCATTCCCAAGGAGGGTTAACGTTGGTCAGCGACCGGTTGTAAAACTTTTCGCACAAAATCATTCCCAAAGAGGGTTGGCGTCAGGCAGGCGGCTGGTCGTAAAACTATAGCCAAATCATTTTATTTGTTCCGGCTATTTCTTCTACATTTTGCAAGGTCTTTGGCATCCTTGGGTGACCATTGACATGCATGTTATATTTGGAGAAGAAAAAGCGGGAAAGCGCACCCCGGGCTCCGAAGCAGCACAGCTGAGGATGCAACCGGGAACGCGCTTAGACGAAGAAGAAGAAAGACCTATTTAACGACACCTCACACTATGGGTAGTCGCGAAAAATAAATGATTCCCACTTTACATGACATGGGAGCTACCCTAATTTTTTTTAAACGTTTATTAAACCATTATTTTCTAAATTATAGCTTTCTAGAACTAATAGTCTCTGAGTAAAACTGCGGACAGACAGACATGGCGAAGCTATAAGGGTTACTTGTTTACTACTTGCCTGACAGAAAAATTACTGGCTAAAGGCTGGGCTTAATGAACAGTTTTTATTAATAGTCAATTACAGAGTCATAATGTAGTAGGCGTTTTTCATTTGTTAAATCAAGTTAAAACGCTCAAAGATGACAGTGTCATATTTGAATGCCTCTTAAATATCCTAAAGGATGCTTCT
This sequence comes from Acrobasis repandana, assembly GCA_963576875.1. Taxonomy (NCBI): domain Eukaryota; kingdom Metazoa; phylum Arthropoda; class Insecta; order Lepidoptera; family Pyralidae; genus Acrobasis; species Acrobasis repandana. The sequence continues at coordinate 4,363,511 of OY756223.1, read as the reverse complement.
TTGCCGTTCCCGAGGGCTCCGAGTGTCACAAGGACTCTCGGTGCTCTAATGTGCAAATGATGAGCACATGTTTGGTGTCTGAGGGCTCTTGACGCCGACCAGGGTAATTCTGAACGGCAGGGTAATTCTGAAAGACGAGGTAATTAGATTTCAACGTCAAGTAGATTTAGGCGTAATTAAGTTAAGGCTGAACGTTAAGTATTCAAAATATTTGCCAAGTTTCGCTCGATTTGTTTATTGAGTCGAGTTTCCTTTATCTTGTTTAATGTTTCGGTGTTTATTGACTCGAGAAATGGGAGTTTGTCGATGTTATAGCTTATTAGTTCTTTGTAAATATTTTTAAATTTGTGTAAGAACTGTTTTATATAATAGCATTTTACAAAATAAAAATAAAAAGAAAGTTAAAATACGTATACGTGCATTTACTCTCGTTAGCCACTAGGGTAGACAGGGGCTTTGGATCTCTACTTACGACTGTCAGACTTCTCTTGCTTCGTCTAGGACATCAAATTTCTCTAAAACTTAGTCAAACTGTGTGGTCTTTTGAAAACTATCAGAATTTTGTTATTACTAGATACTGATTCACTCCGTCATCATCATCCGAATGTTTTCCCTGTTGCGTCGTCAGCGGTTACGATTCAGAGCCCGGGGTCCGCTACCTAACCTAAGTGATTCAACGAGGTTACTGGTTTTTTACACGGAGCGACTGCCGTCTGACCTCCGCAACCCAAAGGGTAGACCAGAACCAATCCTAGGATAGGTACAAATGCTAGATGGCGTTCGGGACAGCAACAGCTTTAAGTGCCTTCTGAAGCACGGAATCATCTTTCTTTTCGAATAATCAGGTGATTCAAGTCTGCAATATCCTAACCAGACTGGGAACAACTTTTCACAAAGTGTGCTTTCCCAGTGGGATTTGAACCCACGACCTCCGGATCACAAGTCACACGCCTTGACCACTGGACCACGGAGGCAGACAGAGCCTCGGGCGGTCTAAGTCCCAGGCCACTCTTAGCGTGATGACGGCATGAAGGTGGTAAAAGGAAATCAAACATAATCTAATGGAGCACCATTAGACAATAAATGTGACGTTCCACGGGTAAAGGTACCTTATGGACGCTGGCGCTTAAGACGTTTAGAAAAACAATTCGTACAATTACTTTGCTTAAATAAATACAATGTTGTAAGTGCCACCGTCCATAAGGTACCTTTACCCGTGAGACGTCACAAATAAATTCGAGAAGAAAGCAGTGTGGGAGCACCCACACTGCCGTTAGAAATAAAATACGGTTATAGATGTTTATAATTATAATAAGAAAAACGGGAAAAATAATAATACTTTTCATCTCATCAATTCGAAAAACGATGTTTTTATCCCAAACATTTGGGGCTAAAGTCACTGGTAATTCTCTAGATGCTGAAAAGTAAAAAGTAAATTCCCTAGGCGTTAAAACACATTTAAAAACCGAATACGAATGTAAAATCAAAATAATATTTGCAGTCAGCAAAAAAACAGAAGAATTTAGTTTTAAAATTATAAAATATAGGCCACGGCGTCGTAATTTTTTAAATTGGAATACAACACGTTTTACATGGATGACTGTAGGTCAAAACTTTTTGGTTCTCTTGCTTCAAAGTAATGTATAATTAAAAACCAATAAAAACGCGCAATTTTTGTCTTTGATTTAAACAGTAATTTTAGGAAAATTTAAAGGTTATTTTTACTTATCCTATTTTAAATGTGAGTAATTTCTTAATGAGGCCGATAGTAAATAAGTATGAAGTTTACGAATAATATACATATTTAAAGAATTACACAAGGAAAAAGTAAAGAAACGATTCTAATGACTGAAATATGTATAAGATTTGGTGGTCCTAGAAAAATATTTTCAAAGTACTGCTTTAGTGAAAACGCCACTAAATAAAGGTTAGTAACTGACTGTTAAACTCTGATTAGGTTTATGTAGGTACTTTCGTTAAAGGCATACATTTGCTTTTTCTCATTGATGGAGATGAAAAGAAGAATGTGCTACACGGTGTACGGTAATAGTTTAACGTAGTATAATAGTTTACCTCGCTACGTTCGTGATTCTACTGTAGCATCCTTCGTTTCGCTCTGGATTTACGATAAAGTACGCCTTTACGCCTTGTAGCACGTAGCACAATCTACTATATAATCAATATTCTTTTTATTTGATTTTGATCTTAGACTAGTTTTTGGTATACATTTATAAGAAGTAAAATATAAAACATACTACAAAATATAAACATTTACATAAACGTAACCTAGCTGCCCGCTTTCAGCGGGGCTAGGCCTAAGCTACCGGCGGTTAAGGCCGCAGAGAGAGAAACCTCCTGACAATGCGTGCCGTGTCCAGGAGTACTGCCTTCTGAATCTGACCCTTGATCCAGCCATCTAGCGAGAGTCTTAAAATGTTGGTCAAGACTCTTCGCTATGACACCGTTCGCCGATACGACTATCGGGACAATGATCGTCGAATCCACATCGTGGGATGTCAGCCAGCAGCCACCCCGTTATAATTACAATATATGTATATAAGTTTATTTTATTTTAACTTATAAAGATAACTAATATTTGTAAAAACAAAATAACAGCAGTGTGGGAGCAATATTACAAATTTAAATTTTTATTGACTTAGAGTTTAAAGAGAAGAGAAGAGAAGTAAGCAGTGTGGGAGCACCCACACTGCCGTTAAAAATAAAATACGGTTATAAATAATTATAATTAAAATAAGAAGAACGGCGAAAATAATAATACTTATAATTACAATATATGTATAAGTAAATTTTATTTTAATTTTTAAAAGATAACTAATATTTGTAAAAAAAATAACAGCAATGAGGGAGTAACATTACAAATGAGTTAAAAGCATTTTATATTGTACATCTAAGTTAATATACCTCCCAAGAAGCAAACTAAGTAATCTTCACTAAGTGTACACGACTGGAAACAAAGACAAGTTAAGTTCCCTAAACTTTACTAGACAACTTTCAACCGCTGGCCTTAACCAGGTTTAAACACTATCCCAGAACATGGACCCAATTTATATTAAACAAGACCTGCACCCTTGTTGATTTGATTACGAGCATTAATAAAGGAATAGGAAGCCCGAAGACGGCTTACGGTCAGTTTATATAAGTTTATATACCTCTATACATATATATATATATAATATATATTTAGGTTTACCCACTGTATGAAAATTAGGTAAGTATACTGAGTAATTCGCGTGGTTCCTGGCAGAGTAGAATAGGACCACTCCAAGTCTTTCCGTGGATGACTTAGGAAACACAAGTTAAACAAAGCTTATAAACGTCAAGTCAGATCTCTTCAACCCGTCTGGCCAGCTTGGCTATTCTGGCCAAGTATTCTGGTAGTACAGAGAGGGTCATGCAGTAAAGACTAAAAAATACCTGATAATGAAAGTTGGTTGAACACTTTTGTGTGAAAAAGACGAAACATTTTTGGAGATCTCAGGATTGGTTCCATAGGAAAAGTGGTTAATATTCATGACCTTAGTTACCCCTTTAAGTATGTTTTATTTGAAATGAGAATCGAGAACGGCGTGAAAAAATATTTTCCGTATTCTATTTTAAGGCCGTACCTGAATTTTCCAGGGTCCAGTGCTGCCCCCATTTAAAATAAATCATTTCAAAGAAAACGGAGATATTATTTAAAATTTTACTACTACCAAGCCCTAGATAATCCTTCAAAGTATTTTTTTTCAGCACTGGACACTGTTACCGCAACCGACACCACCTTGTTCAAGTTTTCACTTCTGTCGGCACTCCCGCAGTGCCACTTTTTGGAATATGTTACCCGATATTTTCGCTAATTCTGAACAAATTTTGATAATTCTTTTTTTATAAGCCCTACCTAGTTGGTCCCATATTTTGGTGAAGATATGATAAAGAACTTTGCAGATATAGAAGAAACTCCTCAAAGAAAATGAAGTCTTTTTTTTGTTAAAATATTTAATTACAACTTCTACAATCTAGGTGGAAAAAGAATCAATTGTTCCAGTACCAATTAATTCCCTTCATCATCATCCGAGCATATTCCCCGTTATAGTTGTGTATGTTCGCCCGCTCTCGCCCCTCGACAAGGCGAAAACGGGGAAGAGGTGCGGGGATGGGGAACGGGGACGCATATTGCGCGGGACCTTAGGAGATTCCGTTCTGTATACTCTTACTGTCTTCTGTGGCCCAGGGTCCGCTACTTAACCACACCGGGGTGTTTTTAGTGGGTTCAAGCCCCACATACCCACTCTGCTGTACCCGCAGTAGAGTGGTATGCGAAGGCATTTTAACCTCGACAAAAAAAAAGAAGTTGATTTGACAAGATTACTGGTTTTTACACAGAGCGACTGCCGTCTGACCTCCACAACCCAAAGGGTAGACCAAAACTAATTAATTCCCTTCTCACTTCAATATTACTTCTTTGCTTACAATGGGAGATTATGCTAGATAAAGTGTATTATTTATTGAAGCTTATTTAGTTTATCTGTGTCTTCCACGTTGAGGGCAACCCTAATTCGGAATACAGAAAGGGTGCCTTAAATTAATTTTAATTTTGATGGATGCCATTCCGTTTGTTTGTGAAAGGTATCAAACGTGGAAATTGTAACTTGGCATATAATAATTAATTAATTAAACAATGTACGTTCGTAAATGTTTTAATTATTATTACAGCATTACAAACGGATGAGAAGGATTCTGAATTAAAACAATAAACAATTTTAATTGGTACATAATGAATTTTTTATTGGGTATTTTTCGTTTACCTTAAATTTGTAAAGCATATATTCCTTATATGTTCTAATTTATTTGTAAGCTTTGCGTAAAAATTATAATATTTCTTTAAAAATTTTAAATAAATTATTTGAAAGCTTACTTTATAACATATTGTAACAAACTAAACTATGTATCTGGCATACTAGAGATTAGTATGATATATAATAATGAAGGTTTTTATTCAGGAAAACGCTGGATGCTGGCCGCTTCTAATCGCTCGTTTTGAAAATCTTTGGGGGAGGTCTATGTCCAGCAGTGTACTTTCTGTTGCTGATATGATAATAAGATTTTACTAAATTCAAAAAATATACTTTAAATATTTATTTCTGACGTGAACAATTTTACTTAAATTAAGATCTGATAAAGAAGGTTGACTTGTTCCACTAAGTAGGTACTTGAGTTGTTATAACTGAAGAATTTATATCCGTAAAGGCTTTAAAACAAAGCGCACAGACGTTTAGAGGCTTATGAGCAGCCTGAATAGCCGTAGTCCAGACTCAATAGCCAGGTCATAGCTTCTCAAACCTAGGATTTATTGAACTAAAAGTTTACTTTTTTAATCTAAAGCAAAGCAAGTGGAATTTATGGTGAAATCAAATAATAATTTTTTATTGATGGAATTTCGTGGCCTACATTTTTTATAAAAATATAAACAGATTATAAAAACATTTCTTATTATGAATAGACCTATGGCATTCTCGGAGAGTGTGTGTCCTGAAGCAACCTCGCATTTCGGTATAAAACGTATCATTTATGTTAATCCTAGTAATAAGCTATTGACATACTAAATTTCTGTTGCTGTCTGCTGTTTTGACTTGAAAGCTTAACGCCCGCTTAACTATTATAACTACAAACATTTATTCAAACAACCGGCCGTGTGGTTCCCGGCAGAGTAGAATAGGACCAGTCCAAGTCTTCCCGTGGATGTCGTAGAAGGCGACTGAGGAAACACAAGCTAAACAAAGCTTATAAACATCAATGAGACCTCTCTAACCCATCTGGTCAGCATGGAGAGTGTAGGCCAAATCCTCTGACTGCTCTGGCCAAGTATGGCTCTGGTAGTACAGAGAGGGTCGTGCTGACTAAGAAAAAGACCTAATGACGAATGACGAATTCAAACTACGCATTTATAATATTAGTAGGACATCACCCGAATTGAAAATATTTGAGGAACAATGTCCCGAACTAAGCACTGTGACGGCTTAGGTCAGCCGTGCATGACGATTCGCTACTGCATTGAATGTCGCTTACAGGAACATGAGATTTGAGTAAACGTATACCAATAACTGTAAGTAAATACACATACTTAATTTATCTTCAAAATACTGTTGAAACTCTCTGCTTCAAATGGGTGCCTTATAGGACCTTAGGTCAAGTAATCTTTTGGGATTCTTCATTTACATGATTAAATGGATATGATTTTATTGTCGTTTGGTTTGATTTTTTAAATATACGATGATTGATATTATTGAAACATAGGTTAGGGTCGCCCTCGACGAACTTACTGCGACCAAATTGCAGACATTCTTAAAAAATGAGAGGATGAAGAGAGTAGATGAAGCGAGAGAGGTCTGTCAGGATCGTAGCAAGTGTAGTGCCATTGTTTCTGCTTACCCCTGTGGGAAACAATCGTGATAATATGTGTGTATAGGTATAATATTATTGGTACGAAATTCCACACCACGACTGGCGGCAGGAAATTAGAAAATTTTATATAACGATTCGAATAACGTTACGAGTTCTTAGGTTTTTTGAAGAAAAGACGTGAGAATCATCGTTCTTGGATGCGGACCGCATATAGTTTTAATATATATATTTTTTTTTAATAAAACGAATTTACTCTAACCAGATGTCCATTACAACAACTTACATCAACAAAAAAAAACCCTATTGAAAATTTATTTACATATAATTAATTGAGAATGCCAGTTAATTATACCACCGATCTGCATATCAGTGGCCTAAATAAAGCTTGGAATACATTGATATCACGCAAAGCGATTACAATGTGTGTCTGATTCTATAGAGGTATCAAATGAGCTGGAATCACGCCAAACACGCTAACATGGTGTTAATATCGCGATTCGAAATGACATGTAAGTTTAAATCTTAGTTGTAATTTTATTTACTAACAAATATATATTTTAGGGTTCCGTAGTAGTAAATAATAGACGTGCGTAGGTTAACGTGTTTATTGCAAGACTGACGATACAATCATACCCGCATTGTATTATGAACATACCAATACCTCCACCCTTAATTAACAACTAATTACAATCTAACTCATCAAAATATGTGATAGATAACATAAGTACAGCTACAAATTATCTGGACCACCTTTTTGAACAATGCTTATATTATTTCGAAGTCTAAGATAAACCGTATCATAAAAAACTAAGGATTAATTTCTAGCTGTACTCTATGACTAAGCATTAACTACTTACATAACTAACAACACGAAATGATCTTCGAGTAGTATAAAGTATTAACTGTATATACATACAAACAACAATTATGTATAGGCAATAAACAATCATATTATACGTTGTATCAGGTAAAGTCCCACACAGCGTCCGTCTGTCTGTTCTCGATAGACTCCAAACTAATAATAATTACATAAATTTTAATGCTAATAAGTGTGTATCAAAAATACTCGTCTATTCCAAAACGAGTTGGGGGTTTTCGGGCCCTTTTTCCTCCCCCGGCACATCCGCAGATGTAGCATGAGACCTGTTATCTGGCACACTGGGCTGAGTGTCTGTACTCTGTCGTTGCGGTGACATCGCGGTTGAGGGCGACGCCAGCATCATCGCTTTCCCCGGCTGAGGTCGTTCCTCTGGCTCACTCTCCCCGCTCACCGGCACCACCAAAGAACTACGAGAAGTTCGTCGTACTACTGGATTTGGTGGTGCGTTTATACCTGTAGGACTATAAGATACTCTACGCTTCAATTGGTCGATATGTCTGTGTACCTCAGTTCCTTTATCGCATTTCACTTTGTAATCAGTATTTCCTATTTTCTCCGAAATTATACCCGGTACCCACCTGTCCTGCGCGCGGTAGTCGCGGCACCAGACGTCCTCGCCCGGCTCGAGCTGGCGTTGTCTCAGCGCTCTCCTCTCGCCACCGCTGTTACTACTCCTCCGACGTTCTCTTACTCTTTCCTCACGATTTGGTTTTAATTTATCTAGGCGCATGCGTAAACTTCTACCGAGAAGTATTTTCGCTGGACTTTCTCCTGTTGTATCGTGTTCAGTATTTCTATAAGCTAATAAAAACCTATTAAGAGCAGTATCAATGTCTACTTTCTGTTTTAATGCCTTTTTAATAGTTCGTTTACAAATTTTAACAGCATTTTCTGCCGCCCCATTGGAGGCTGGGTGATAGGGCGCCGAAAACAGGTGATCAATTCCATTATTGGTTAAAAATGTGTCAAATTCTGAACTAGAAAAGGGTGGTCCGTTATCACTGACCACTTGTTTTGGCAACCCAAATCTCGCCCACATGTCACGTAGTACCGCAATCACAGAGCTAGCCGTAGTACTCTTCATCTTTATAGCTTCGATCCATTTTGAACATGCGTCTACTACCACCAAGTAAGTAGTACCCACAATCGGTCCCAAAAAATCAAGGTGCAGTCGCGACCATGCTCGATCGGGCCACGGCCACGGGCTCGGAGTGTGGGCGGGCGGCGCGTCTGCTACCGCCGCGCACACCTCACACGCGCGGCAAGCAGTTTCTACAGCCTCGTCCACTCCAGGCCACCATGCGTAACTACGGGCCAACGCTTTGGTTTTTACTATACCCATGTGTGACTCATGTAGTTCTTTTATTACCTTAGCCCTACAGGACGCTGGTATGACTACTCGATGTCCCCACATAATACAACCTAGCTCGATATAAATTTCTTTTTTTCTATTTAAGTAAGGCTTTAGATCTTTTATGTCGACCTCAGGTGGCCACCCATCCTTAATGTAACTAATTACCCTGCTTAATATTGGATCTGATCCAGTTTCTTTCTTTAACGTTTTATAATCTAATAAAAGTGCCTCTGTAGCAAAATGTAAGTAAGTCTGTTCAGGAAGCGCAAGTTCGTCTTCTACTTTTGTTGTCTCTTTGTGAGTTTTGATTAGCCGCGAAAGAGCATCAGCCGTATTTTTCTCCGTACTTACGTATTCAATGTTAAAATCATATGCGGAAAGTTTAATTGCCCATCTCTGAAGGCGACTAGCCGCCGTCGCCGGTATTCCAGCATTCGGGCCAAAAATACTGACCAAAGGTTTGTGATCAGTTCGGAGTGTGAATTTCCTACCATACAAATACTGATGGAATTTATCCATTGCGTATATAATGGCTAAGGCTTCCTTATGTATTTGGCTATAGTTAGTCTCAGCTGGCGTAAGCGCGCGCGAAGCGTAACAGACCGCGCGCTCGGAGCCTTCGGAAGCGCGCTGCGCGAGCACGGCGCCCAGGCCGCGCGCGCTCGCGTCGCACGTTACCACGGTAGGTCGCGATAAGTCGTAGTGTACTAACACCCCCGTACCACACAACAATTGTTTAACCCGTATAAAGGACTCGTTTTGTTCTTTACCCCAAAAGTAATGCTTGCCTTTCTTTAGTAGTGTATATAATGGTACTAAATAAGTACTTAAATTCTTTACAAATTTCCCGTAAAAGTTTACCATTCCCAAAAATGATTTTAATTCAGATGCGTTCTGCGGTGGTGGCATGCTGACTATTGGTTTAATTTTATCCGGATTTGCTCGTATTCCACTTTTATCCACTATAAAACCTAGATATTCTACTTGTCTGGAGAGAAATTTACATTTGCTTTTTTTAATTTTTAAACCATTTTGTTGTAAGATCTGTAATACTCGTTCTAAAATCTCTAAGTGACTATTTATATCTTTACTTTTTATTAAGATATCATCATAAAAAATTACCACCGGAACATCTTTAAACAAGCTTTCCATGAATTTTTGAAATATTCCCGGGCTCGCCGACAACCCGTAAACTAACCGGTTATAAGTAAATAGGCCTCTGTTTGTATTTATCACTGTATAAGCTCTAGAAGAATCGTCGAGTACCAGTTGGTTATACGCTTGTGAAAGATCTAGCTTTGTAAAATATTCGTTTCCACTCAAGGTACTAAATAGGTCATCTACCTTAGGAACCGGGTACCTATCGACCAACAAAACACGATTTAGAGTAACCTTATAGTCGGCGCAGATGCGGAGTCCGCCATCCGCCTTACTTGCGATTACCAGAGGAGTGGCCCAGTCGGAGCGCGCCAACTCCGCGTCGACGCGTGCGCGAAGCGCGTACGATACAGGCCGGGCGCGGCAAAACACGGGCGCCGCGTCCGCCCGCACATGAAGCCGCACCGGAGGGCCCACGTACCGGCCCAGTGTGCCATCAAACAATGACTCATGCCTAGAAATAATAACATCCAATTGTTTAGTTTCGTTCTCCCCTGGCTTAGCATTAACATTATATAAACTTACTTTAGGTACTGAATTACCTAATTCGAAAAGCCACTGCCGTCCCAATAAAGTCGTGGTCCCGTTATCTATAACGTAAAGATCTAATTTTTTTACAATTTGATTATACCTAACCTGAACCTCGATATATCCTAGCGGTTGTATAACGGAACCATCATAAAATTTCAATCTCAAACTACATGACTTTAAAGGTAAGTTACTATACAACTTCCGGTAAGTGTTTCCGTTTATACATGACAAGGCCGAACCGGTGTCTATTTCCATATTTAATAACTTATTTTGTATCAATAGACTAATACATACCGGTTTGTATTTAGTTAAGGACATCTGATACATAGGTTCATCCAAGTCATCGCTCCCGTCATCTTCATACCGCGGCAAAGACGCGTCGCACTCGCCGCCGGTCAGCTGTTGGTCCGGTACAAAGTCCGGAGGCGCCGCACCTTCTCCGTGCACCCAGTAGTTGCCGGCACTCCGGCCCCCACTTCGCCCCGCTCCCGAGCGTCCACGCCAACGCCCGCGTGTGCTTGGTCCACGGCCTCCGCTACCTGCCCCGGCCCGTGGACCCCCGCGTCCCCCTCTGCCGCCGTCATAGCTCCCGCCATCACCGCGAGGCTGATTGACCATTACCGCCAAATCGAGTCTTGCATTTTTATCTGGACACATTCTCCTTAAATGTCCCACCTTCCTGCAACTGCTACACTCAAAGTTTTTGTACCTGCAGGTTTCCGTTCGATGTCCGTTTGTACCGCACGCCATACATTGGTATACACTTTGAACCTTATTGACTTGAACCGAAGGCTTAGTATCGCGATCCACAGCGCAAGCATTTTTTTCAGCCGCTTCTAATGACGTAGCTAATTTGAATGCTTTGCGATATGTGATACTATCATCCTCTGCGAACAACCGTTGTCGCGTCGTTTCACTGATTATACCACAAACCAATTGATCCCGCAAATTCTCTTCCAATGATGCCTTAAAATCGCAATCTTTAGCGAGTTTTTTTAGTTCGGCTACGTAATCGGCGATTGATTCTGCTTCTACCTGCCGTCGTTGTCGAAATTTATAACGCTCTGCTAAGATTGATGGTTTTGGCTGCAAATGGTCTTTCATAAGAGATACAGCTTCATCATAGGTCAACGTCGATGGTTTCTTAGGGCTTGATAACGTCGACAACAGAAGATATGCTTCTTCGCCCATCACCGCTATTAATAAAGGTAACTTTGCACTGTCCTTCACGTCATTTGCGAGAAAATACATGTCCAGTCTTTCACTGTAACTAATCCAGTTCCCAGTTTTAACGTCAAATTCCTGTATTTTCCCTACTCCCATTTTCACTTGTACCAGTTTTCACTTTTTCCGCGTATGATTCGTATCTTAACTCCTCGTCGCCACTAGTAAATAATAGACGTGCGTAGGTTAACGTGTTTATTGCAAGACTGACGATACAATCATACCCGCATTGTATTATGAACATACCACGTAGCAAACAAGGAACCCAATATATGTAGTTTCGCCATATCTGTCTGTATGCCTGTCTGTCTGTTCGTCGTTTTACTGAGAGAGTATTAGTACTAGAAAGCTGTAATTTGGCATGGGTTTGTATCTCAGAGTTTTAGTACAATAAATATTGATTACAGGAGTATAAGTAGATTCTAATGATACGAGTATGTAAGATAGTCAATTATAGCTCTGATCAGGTTATGGATGCTCTCATGTTGAATAACGTTTAATTATTTTTCTCTGTTTTCTTACCTGTGAGATTTTGAGTGGTTTAGAGTTTTTTACTTACGTACAAATTGGGCTAAATAGAAATCAAACCAAAAACATCTCAGATACAAGTTTCAAGCACATGGTTTAGAATTTTTAAAACCTTAGTACTAAGAATACATCGCTATCCGACCGTATTCCCGGTAGCATCCCTAGCGGTAACGCTTCAGAGCCCGGGGTCCGTTACCTAACCAAGGAGATTTGACGAGGTTACTGGTTTTTGCACAGAGCGATTGCCTTTTAACCAGAACCAATCCTAGGATAGGTTTAAACAAACCTAGATGGCGTTCAGGACTCACAGCTTGCGTGCCTTCCGAGGCACGGAATCATCTTTCCTTTCGGGTAATCAGGTAATTCAAGCCTATATCCTAATCGGATTGAAAACTTTTACAAAGTATGCTTCCTAGTAGGACTTGAAATTTTGAACTCATGACTTCCGGGATCACAAGGCAAACGCCTTGACCACTGAACTACGGAGAACGGAGGCAGTCAAAAGTACTCAGAATTTTTAAACATACAAGATAAAATAATTTAAAAAACATGGAAGTCGCTACTTCTAATATTTCCCTACACCATTATCACTGTAAACCCGCGATATGTATGAGAATGTTCGCACAATTACGCTATTCTCGTCGGAAGGGATGATTGCCGACGCATTTTCCTGTATGCGTGGTATTCGAGGAAAAAATTGTGGCGGTATCAATAGATTCTTATGATATTTACAATGCTTATTTGCTTATGAGCTCAAGGATGCTTTTAAAAAAGCTGAACTCAGCATGAGTATAATGGCATTGGCTTCGCTATATGTTATACTTGTTGAGTAGCAGAAAGTATATGCATACCGCATAGAATTAGTATTTCGAAAAAAAATTGTTTTAGGTACAAGCTCAATAAATGAACTATTCAAGACAAATATAATATGCCCAAATTCGATGAAGTTGCGTCGTTTTATTCCAGGATTCCTATAGCCAACTTCCAGCTCCATCATCAGATTAGCTTGTTGTTATAATAATATTGCATTTTTATCTGATTAACATTAGGATAGAAAATCTCATCTCAATCTGAAACCTGGAAGTACTTCAAATTTAACTTGCGAGATTAAATTGCCCCCAAAAAAGACCCCAAGACCCCAAAAAATAAACATATTTTTAGCTTGCACTGTTTCTATATAGAAACAGTGCAAGCTTAATAAAAGGATTGGGTCAAAAGTCTTTCTGGTTATATAAGCAAGATTGTTCGTATATCGAACAATCTTGCTAATATAACCAAAAAAAGACCTTGAAAAAGAAATTTGCATGAAATTGCAATACTTTAATTTTAAGACGATACACGAAGTCCAGTGCTGCCCCTATTTGAAATAAATTATTTGTAAGGAAACGGAGATATAATTTAAAATTTTTAGCTACTAAAACCTAGACAACCCTCCAAACTATTTCATGAACCACTGTTTACAGTTTAAAGTACGAACGTTAAGCTTTAGTTTGCATTTTTGCGAAAAACAGCTACTTTTGGCAAAAACGCAAACTAAAGCTTAACTGTAAACAGTGGTTCATAAAATAGTTTGAAGGGTTATCTTAGTTTTAGTAGCTTAAAATTTTAAATGATATATCCGTTTCCTTACAAATAATTTTACTTTAAATGGGGGCAACACTGGACTCCACGTATCGTCTTAAACCTCTTTTATTTTCAAGTCAGTATATTAACAATAAGTAATAGAGGCAGCCATATCCATAAAGATTGCACCCGAACCCACAAAGTTTTATTTCGTTCCGGGAGTGCTTTTAAACACTATTTAGTGGTTTTGAGGCTTTGATATAGAAATGTGAAGATAAAGCTCCAGTATTTGAAAACGTATCTATATAATTTTTTTTAAATATATATTTTTAAAAAACAAGCCATTATCAAAACATTGAACTAAAAAGTATAAAGTAGTCCTCAAGACGAATAAATTGAGCCCAAACTATGTTGTATGTTGTTTTATCACAGAGATTCCGTAGCCACCTTCCAGCTTTATGAGATTAGGTTATTGGTACCAAAATATTGCACTGCATAATGTTGCAAGTTTCAACTCGATCGAATAATAGGAAGTGGATCTAATTGAGCTTGCAAGATTTGATTACGGACACTAGGCAACGGGTCAGGCTTGTTTAAAAGCTTGTAAAAAGCACTAAATTGATTTTTACAAGCTTTAATGTTTTAGATGTAAGACAATGATCGTAAAATGTGCCTAAACAGGAACCACATTGATTAAGGTTTTATAAAGATAAAAACCTTATTTCTTATCATTCCTCTGTACTATAATTTTTAATGGTCCTGAATACTGGGTAAGTACTTACATTTTTGTTTTTCATTACGCAACTCGCTTTTAGTGTAAGCGTTTGTTTGAATAACACTTTATATCTATCCTAAGCATCAACATTTAGCGTTGGACACTTTAGCTGGAAATTCACATCACATCTTGGGAAAATAAAACGTCATTGTTTTAAACACTAAAATTGTGGAGAAAGCCATCAAAGCAGCTTTAGTTGTTTAAAAGTCTAGAAATACTTTGTAGTATTGGACAACTTTATTAAAACCTGTTTGCTAGGTTTTTATTGGTAGTTAAAACTGATTTATTTTAGTTGTTTGTTTCTAAATACTTTGTCAATTTTTTTTTGGCAATATTTCTGCTTTGCTGGTCTGGCACAAAAAATAAAACTTCGAATGTACCAACTAATTCTTTTCACGCGCAGATAGGAAATGCCTATCGAGAGAATGGGCGAAAATCTGAATGCGGCTAGCAACTTATGAGTCCCGTTACCCGAGACAGAGTCAGAGTTCCCATACAAACGTAGTCTACGTTTTATTTTGAAACGACATGTCAGATTTCGGTAAAAATTTGTAACTTAAAGAAATTGCATATATCTAGGTTTACAATTGGTTTTCACAGTCAAAATATGAACTTGAAAGAGAATATAGTGAATTATATAATTTTTGAGTATCAGTACGGAAAACTTTAACACCCTTATATTTTCTTTCAAGTTCATATTTTGTCTGTGAAAATAAATTATAGATAGATAGATGATAGATAAATGATTTATTTGTTTACGAATACGTTCTGTAACACACAATATACATAATATAAGGTACACAATTACAAATTTAAATAAGTACTTAAAACTAAGCATGCATGCATTTGTGTGGCACAGTGCACAAAAAGGCTACAGCTCAGCTAAATGCTACTCACTAGGAGTAACAGCTGATTTTCAGCTGGCGCCCTTGAGAAATGCGCGAACGAGATGCCAAAAAAAAAAAACAGATTGTATCATAATTATAAATGAAATTTAAAGCAGTAAAATATATGTAACTTGAATTATGAGAACTTAACATTAATAAAAATATTAAGAATTAAATAATTAAATAAACAGAAACAATTGACAAAAAATACAATTATTCAATTTAAAAAAAACATGTTAACTACATTGAATATATAGTGACAATATTGATGTAGCTTAAGTTATAACCCTAGATATATGCAATTTCGTTAAAGTTACAATTTTTTACCGAAATCTGACATGTCGTTTAAAACTAAAACGTAGACTACGTTTGTATGGGAAAGTCTAGGGTAATCACCCACAAAGTAAAAGTGTTTCTTTAAAGCCCGGGTTCTGTCTTCCCGGATAGTTTATATGTAGTTTGTCAAGTTAACGTTAAGACTCAGCATCATATCAGCCACGGGAAGTCCACTGCTGGACATAGGCCTTCCCCAAGGATTTCCAAAAAGACCGATCGGAAGCGGCCTGCATCCAGCATTTTCCTGCAACCTTGCTCAGGTCGTCCGACCACCAAGCAGGAGATTGTCCTACGCTGCGCTTGCCGGTACGCGGACGCCATTCGAGAACCTTTCTGCCCCATCGGCCATCGGTTATTTGCATGACACATACATGAATACTGTAGACCATTAGAGATCTACGGAGATCAGGTTTTAGATAGGTATTGAGGTAAAATCGCAAAATCTTGCTTTTGGTACAAATAAAATGTATTTACATATAAATATGCCTACATATAAAATAACACAAGTCCAATTGCTGAAATATATTTATTGTTTTCCAATTAATGAAAATAAATTGACCACTTTTATTTTTAAAGAATTATGCCACACTTTAAAGAAAATTAGAACGTTAGAGATAATATTTTGAGAAGTTCCGCAGAGCTTTGGGAGTAGGGTTGTCTAAGTCAACTTGTTATAAAAAAAACCTATACTGACCCAACGCCGGGCATTTATGCTATACATTATATAATTTTAATCCTTATTTAACACAAATTTATATGTTTAAACGGACATTATCAGCATCTATTTATAAACATTCTTCCCTATTTAATTTGGCTGTAAAAAATAAGCCAAAATGTTTGTGTAACTTAACATACAGTTTAATGAGTTACAAACTGTGGACGTTTTCAACAAGACAGACTATGTTATTTTATCTATACTAATATTATAAAGCGGAAGAGTTTGTTTGTTTGTTTGTTTAAACGCGCTAATCTCAGGAACTAATGGTCCGATTTGAAAAATTCTTTTTTTGTTGGGTAGTCCATTTATAGAGGAAGGCTTTAGGCTATATAACATTACTTTCCGACAACCACGTGAACGAAGTCGCGGGCACAGCTAGTGTTATATACAGGTAATACAGGGTCTAACATAATATACTGAAACCTTAATAAACAAATCAGAACTGGATTTGATTACATACAACGTGAAATAAATACATTTAAGGTAATTCACACGTTGTCCTAACGAGTTCAAATTTTATAGACGGCGATCCCGACAACAGTATGTGAGATACACAGGTATAATTTTACAACATTAAATCTGTTATCATGCCTATGACTATTAGGTTTTATTATTTTCATGCCAATTATGAAACCATTTACAATACCACGTTCCACAACCCTAACGAAAAATGACACCAGCATATAACTCAGTCAATAAAAATTCTACGTGCCTGCGATCCGGTCACGTGGGGACCCCTTTGGTCTCAATGGGACCAATTAGGGGTACGCGGGCATGAAAAGCCGGACCGTCGTCTGTTTGTTCAGTGCTCAGAGCAGTGATAAATAAAGACAGCGTTTAGTAAACGTTTAGGCTAGGCCTGATGGCCTAGTTATGAATTTACCGTTCAATATTTTGATTTTGCATTTTAGTATTGGCAAAAAATTGCCGTTGACGGGAGACGCGCATTCCACGGACCGGCAAACTTAGTGCGACCAGTTATAGCCCTAGATTAGAGCCTTGTGGTGTTATTCAATGAGACCAATAATTAAAAATATGAACCTCTTTACTTTTATAACCAAATTTTAAAATAGGTATTGAGGCATATGAAAAAATGGAAGTACCAAACTAAAGATGTAAGAAATAAGTACTTAGAGCAAGATGATGGATAAAAGAGAAACATGAAGAGACGTGATATAGACCTATATCGGAAAAGTTAAAAAAAGATAATAAAATTGAAAATATTTATTAAATTTTAGCTATCTTTTTTAACTCTTTATAATACTAAACGAAACTATACCAGTAGTAAAGAATAACCAGACTCAGTGTTCAGAATCGATTACAAAGTTGATTTTTTTTTAAAATTCAACAGAAAATATTTTTATATCACTTTTGACTTACTGTCTGTCTAATTTTGTATTTAAATTATATAAATAAATAAATATATAGGGACAAATCACACAAATTAAGCTGGCCCCAAAGTAAATTTTGAAACATGCGTTATGGGAGACTTACTCAACGGTATAATATTTTTTGATAAATATATAGGTTTAGAGCATAGCTCATATATATAGACAAATATAGGTAAACATCCAAGACCAAGGGAAATTTGAAAAAGGTCATTTTCAAATATGCCTTTGCTAGGGATTGAGTCCAGAACCTCCGGAGTGGCAGCCTAGCATCTTAATCATTACACCACGGAGGTCGTCAAAATAATGTATAATCGTGATGATGTGTCTTAACTTTTTACTTGGCTTGGACCTAAGGAACACTGAAAGGACATGTAATGAGGAGACGAAATACATTATGCACTGGTCTCTTTTGAGAATCTTGAGACGCTTACTGTAACCTGTATTCAGACTTGGAGCTGAACTACTCGTGTTGCTGTTTTGGTTTGTGTGATAATTATATTAATGGAAAATTAATTAGTTTTTAAGTAGTTTTCTGTCAGTAATATTGTTGGAGGACCAGGACCCATACCCTTCAGAGGTTAGGTTATGGGTCCTAGCTGATCCTGTGAAATCGTAAAATTGGTGTTTATTAGGTCAGCCTAATTAATTCCAATTTTACGACTTCACTTTAAATTGACTACTGCAAGTATGATGGTACGTAAAAGCCGTTGGTCCCGGCTGTCATTGTATGGCAGTCGTCAAGCTATGTCAGATGCTTTAAGGCAGCTTGAAAAATTTTTCACCAGTGTTGGCCACTTACACACACGAAAAACAAACAACAACATTGGTATGTGAGGGATTTTTTTCTTAACAATTTGGAGATGTGTCCGATTTCATATAGGTTGTGCGTAGGTTTATTTGTTTGTTTTTTTAAACACTTTATTGCACATTTGAACAAAAACAAGCTAAGTACATATATGCATCATTAAAAAAAAATATAAATGTACAACGGCGGGCTTATCCCAGTGAGGGATTTCTTTCAGCCAACCAAGCAACTGAGAGAACAAAACGAAAGCATTTGGGTAGCATAAACAAATAAAGTGCAACAAAAACCTAACATTAATTAATAAATAAACCAAAATAATCGAACTAAACCTAAACCCTACCTACATAAATACATATAAAATATTATATATAACTATAATACATATACACACATACATAAATACAAATATAATTGCTCAATGGTCTGACCAATCAGAATAAAATTTACGAACTAGGTAGGTACTTATGAAAATAAAAGCTTTTTCGTTAACATCCCTGTTTCGTTTACTGTTTGAACTAAAAGTAAAGTCTTTGCTACAACTTCATATACCCGTTGAAGACGTGCAAACAGTGTAATATGACATATGAAAATCTCTAATTTGTCTTATAAGATTACGTGGATCCTGCGAGAGTATTTTATAAGACATTATGACTAGTACATACGAATGAAAATATATTAAAAAGTATTTAATTAAAAGCTATGTTATTATAATTGTTATCAACTTTAACCTTCAACGACCCTTATGATGAATTAAATCTAAAAAAATAACTTAATTCTTTACCCTGCATATCTACATCGTTGCACCAAAAAAAAAAAACAATTGACACCAAAGAGCTATTTGTAAAACTAGAGGAGACACTACATATCACTGTTATATCCTGTTCATCATCATCATTATTTCAGCCGCATAACATCCACTGCTGGACATAGGACTCTCTCAAGGATTTCCGAAATGACCGATTTAGATCGGCCTGCGTCCAGCGCTCTGTCAATGTCTTTGTCCTGTTCAATTGTAGCTATCTCCATAAACTTCACTTAGTCTACTTGCTAGCTCTTGTACGCATAGTACTTTCGACATTTTATGAGCAAAAACCATAAAACATGGTAAACATAATTAAAATGCCTTGGTGTGTGTTACAATACAGTTAAAATAATTAAAGGAACACGGCAAAGTGTAAAGAAATAACTTTACGTCAGTAAGTAAACAGATTTCATTGTTTAAAGGTACGTGTACATGTATGATAAATTCACACCGCCATATATTCAAAAATAGAACAGGGGCCAATGTTTGACATCAAGGTCTATATATTTTATGTCAATGATCACCCTAATCAGCTATGTAATTCTTTTACGTGTTATGCTATGTATAAACAAGAACATATTCTGCATTTTATCTGTCGTATCAAATAAAGTTAAATCTCAAATCCCTAACATGGAAAGTGGTTTTTAAACTAGGTTAAAGTGCAATAAAAATGTCTAAGTTAAATCCAACAAATTGAAGAGATCAGTTGGAGCGCAGTGTAAGTTTCATTTTTCTGCAAGCTACGGAAGTATTTCTCAAAGCTTGCTTAAGGCCATACATGAATTTTTCGGGTTCCAGTGCTGCCCCCATTTGAAATAAATAATTTTAAAGGAAAATTAGATAACATTTAAAATGATGTCTTTATAAAGCCCTAGATAACACTTCAAACTATTTTATAAACTACTGTTTACAGTTTAAAGTGAAAATGTTAAGCTTTTCTGAGTATTTTTGCCAAAAGTGTCCGTTTTCCGCAAAAATGCGTAGAATACCTTAACGTTCTCACTTTAAACTGTAAACAGTAGTAAAATAGTTTGAAGGGTTATCTAGGGCTTCAAACTATTTTATATCTCCGTTTCTTTTCAAATAATTTATTTCACATTGGACCCCGGAATAGTCATGTATGGCCTAAGAGATTATCCATAAATTTGAAAGCCACGATTATTGTTGAAAAACCTAACATTCTAGTAGGTACATTGCAGGACAAAATAATAATAAGTATCCAAGACTAAATGCTCATGAGTTTTCTAGCTATCGAGTGGGAGCTATAATTTTGAACGACATGACGTCGTACACGATACGGCGAACAGAAAATATATTATTTCCGGCCATGTCTAGTCAATATTGACTCGAGAAAATGTGCTCCCTACCTTACAGGATCGCGATAAATAACAAACTTATAACAAGGTAACTTTACAAGGTGTACTTATGACGTCATCGATTTTTCTTCAATGACTTTGTACGTTCATTGATGTAGAGAATATTTCTTCATTATATACTGTTACAATAGGTACTTGAAAGCGTCTCGATTTGATACTTCTTTAGTAGTTACGTAACATCTTAAGCTAGTTGCCATACGAAAGAAAAGCCAAAAATGTTTGTTATGAAAATGAATTTTTGATCTTCAGTTCTAAGAGTATGTTAAGTACATATAATTTAAAAAAAACAGCTTTGTACCTATATAATGTGTTACAATAATTGATTGCTTCTCTATCGTATTGTTTCACAACTGTTATGATAGATTTAAGCTATGTTAAAATAAATAATTACACTAATAGACACTCTATAGTAGTACTTTCGCTACGAACTGTAACGTTGCGACGACCAATTTGAATAATCACCATCATTTCATTTTCATTTCAGAATAATCATTTCATTTTCATTTCAGAGATCATAATCTTTTTTTTTAAATACAATTTTTTCTATCAGTGAGGACCTGTAATAGACTTTCTGTATATGTTAAGTTTTCTATGTTAATTATAATAGTTGTTGGTCTTCCAAATAAAATAAAATAAATCATCCGAGCGTATTCCCGATTGCATCCTCATCGGTTATGCTTCAAAACCCGGGGTCAGCTACCCAAACCTAGGTGATTTGACGAGGCTACTGGTTTTTACACAGAGCGACTGACGACCTCCACAACCCAAAGGGAGATCAGAACCAACCCTCGGATAGGTGATACAAACGCTAGATGGCGTGCAGGACCCACATCTTTTCGTGCCTTCCGAAGCACGGAATCATCTTTCTTTTCCAGACTTTAACCAGACTAGAAACAACTTTTCAAAAAAGTAGCTTAGCTTCCCCGTGGGATTTGAACCCACGACCTCCGGATCACAAGGCGAACGCCTTAACCACTGAACCACGGAGGCAGTCGGACCAATTTAGATAATATCTAAATTAAAAATTATTGATAATATTTGAATTTTAAAATTCTATTGGTCTCTTCTACTTGCCCACTGCCTTTTCTATCTTAGCGCGTTGTCGGTTACATCCTTAGCTGTGCAGCATCGGAGCCCGGAGTGCGTTTTCCCGGTTTTTATTCTCTAAATAAAATATGTATATCATGGCCACCCAAAGATGCCAAAGACTATGCGACATCGAAAAGAAATAGCTGGATCAGTTTAAACGATTTTGCTATAGTTATAATAACACTATGGACATTAGAAAAGTCTGAAATAAAAATTTTTATTTATTTATTATTTTATACGAAGTCTACCCGCTTTGGGAATGCAGTTTTAGCACGAGATGTTTATACTTAGTTAGTAAGTACTTTAGTCCTAAGACGCAGGAAGAGATAGAGTTGTCCTATTATAAACATTATCACTGCTTGTATATTATATAATAATATCATATTTCAAAAAGATTTGATCAAAGCTAATAAATAAGTTATCGTCAAACATACTTATATATATAAGTAATACATACCTACAACTTATATATACTTAGTTCGTCCAAGTTTTAACTTAGAGAACTTGGCTCTGTCCAATCCACCTGTGTACATGTATAATTAAGATTCACCCTAAGAAAAAAAGGATTTTTAATAACTGCTGTTTTGAACAGTCAAAAGTATATTATCTTACCTATCAATTAACAATTATTTTAGTCTGCCTACATCTTTTATATTAAGACTTCAGACTAAATACGAATGTTTTCCCTCTAAAAATATTATTTTAGACATTTTCTCACTATTTACTAATCGGCTTCGCTGAAAATCCGAAACCTACAAGTTCTAGGATTAAGCAATTCTTAGCAATAAAACGTCGGATTTAATCCTCTTTTTTATGTATACAATAAAGCTAAATTCTTCTTTTATTCGGCCATCAGTACGCAGGGTCTGAATTCAATTATTTATTTTTATTTCTGTAGGCGTACTTACCTGTTTTTATGGGGCTCTTCGCGTAAAAGCGCGTGACTTCTGATTTTCTTTGGCTGTGAGTTGGTAATGCTTTGGAGAAGGTATTGAGCCGATGCTGATTGACAAGAATTAAAAATAATTTACTTGCAAAATATGACAGCTTCGATACCTTTTTTTTCAAGTTACTCTTAACGGCCAGTACTTACTGCAAGACAGAATAGAGTATGGTACAAGGAGGCTATTCACAAAATATATTTTTTATGTGCTGCCAGCATGTGAGAAAAAGACGCGTCTCCTTCATTGCAGCAACTAGCGGGAATTGGAGCTGAGGCAAAATATAGAGTAAAATTAAAAAAAAATTAAAAGTAATGTAGTCACGTTCTCCTAAAAAATTATTCCAACGTTCTTACCCCATTTCCGATGTTACCCCAACGCACGTGTCATATCTTGGTAACAAGTGCATTTGGTAACATCGGAAATGGGGTAATCGGAATTAGGCCTAACTAATGGGATTTTTCATTTATTCGTGAACAGATTTGATTAATTTGCCTATATGTATATTACCAAAATATTTCACAGAACATGTCTATTCCATATCATAAAAAAGCAATAATACGTGTTTTCATTCAGAAATTCGTAGCTTCAAGTAAAGTTCGACGGTCTGAAAGTACGCATTACGGATGCACCCTCCCTAAGCAGGCTTTTATGAAATTAGCCGACATTTGTAAGGAAAACGTAGTTCCTGAATTTTACACCAGCACCCAATCAGCTAAGTGCAAGGAGTTGGAAGTTACTGGGAAGTTGAATAGTTTTGTCAAATGCATAGAGTCTGCATTGTTATTAGGTCATTTAAATTGCTTGCTAGATAAGAACTGTCTTATTATATTACGCAGACTAACTTTAGGACTTGGTTTAAACAATTATTCACCCAAATAAAGTTGAAAATGACAGAAGAGAGTGTGACATACTGCGGGAGGTCTTTTTGTTTTGTGAGGATTTTGGAGAAAGTAGTTCACTCACAGTTCGAAAGCGCGCTCCTATTTTTTTTAAATTTAAACTTGTTGCTATAGAGACTTAAAAAACAAGAAAAAATCGTTTAATCGATGAATAAGTTACTTCTAAAATAATATAGTCGATTTGGAGAAGGTTAGACCCTTTTGGCAATATAAAGAAAACGTATGATGAGAGTTTTTCGTCGAGAGCGAAGGAAGGGTCGGAGCCGTGCTCAGCGATATTTCACTGTGTTTTAGTTATTATTATTTTTTTGTATTATATTTATATATTTTTTGTAGCCAAAACGGATAGATATTTATTTATTACATTTTTTGGTATAATTTTCATATTAAATAGTGATTGTATAAAATAGTAATATGTATTATAAAGGCAAATTTAGGCAAATTTAGAGGTATGTTTGTGATTTTTTACTATCGAGCCAAAAATGCTTAATCGTGTTTTGGCTGTTATGGGGTGTCTGTAGAAAATCCTTAAGATTTTTTTGTAAATTTTTTGAGGAATAAACTGTATTAGTTTAATTACAGTGATTTTTCAAAAACACGCACAGTATTGCAAATTGTGAACCTATGTCCCCTTAAGAAGTTTCATATGGGTAAAGTGACCTACTCGCACTCGCTTATAGTACCAAGTCTCCCCCGTCCTTTGTTCTGAAGTAATACGCGGTATCAGCCATCCTTTGTTTACGACAAATTTACTGTACCGAACTTTGTGATAACCTCAGCTAATTATTTGCTTCTTTATGTGCCTATAGCTTTCCCTAGGGGAGTTAATCTTGTGGAAAAACTATCTTACAGATTGTGTGTTGGTAACCTTTGATGTTGGGAGCAGTTGCGATGAACTTACTGGTAAAATATTGGGGTAGAGGATAAAAGCGGTTTGAAAATTTTGTTTGTTCAATATGAAAGCAATGAAGGGGTGGCTTCTGAAAAAAATTATGTTTTTTTCTGCATCGTAAACCGAATTCGATTCGTACCGAAATTTTGAGAAAACACTTAGGTACATTTTTTGTGCATAACTATGGTTATTTTTCTTTCGTAATAGTTTATAGCTTTTGACTAAAAAAATATTAAAAAAAAATCCTTTATTAAGTGATTTATCCTACATTGGATATTTTTTTTTTTTTACTCTGAGTGATTTTGATTTTCTACACATGGAGCATATATAGAAAATCAATGTGGAAAGTTATTAAGTGTCCTGGTCTGAATTCACCTTTAAAATAAAGTTAAAGTAAATTTTGTTACACCTTTTATTAAACTACTGAAAATTCATAAAACATTTACTTTTTACTTTAACTATAAGTATTTAAAAATGTCATCGCGTTACATTAAATAAAGTGTAACTTTTCCCGTTTGGCTGTCTTTAAGGAAATCAGACAAACGGGAATCTTCTTCAGCTCATTGTCACCAAATGCTGAGGTAGGCCTCAACAATGCACGCCATTTTGTACGATCTTGAGCTTTCCTCATCCAAGTCAAGATGGATCGCCGGTCCATCTTGATGCTATTTAGTCCACCAACGCTTCTACGGTCAGTTCTAGGTCTTCACTCGAGCATTTTTTTCCCTAACCGTCTATGGTTCGGCATATATGGCCCGCCCATCGCCACTTCCTTTGCGCAACCACTTGGCTATGTCGGTTAGTCTTGTGAATATGAATAGTAAAATACCTACTTAGAATCACATTTTGTACTAGTCTCAATAATTCTATCAATAGATGAAACGGAACTAACGCGATCTTAACGGCCGAAGTAGTTCTATGGGAAAATTTCGGATGGTACTGGTGAGAACCGTCAAAACACAACACAGCCACATCTCGAGTGGAGCCTAGGCCTAAATCTTGTTTTGAGGCCATTACACGAGATTTTGTTTGTGTTATTAAATAAACTTTGTAATATTTTCCTCTTTTACGTACATGAGAATAATCTTGTATTACTTAGTCGGTAAGTAACAGGACTGTAAGCGGATTAGCTACGAGGAGATACGAGTACCCTTGAGGCTTCGTTATATTTAATAGAATTGTATCTATAACAGGACTTTTATGTGACCATTTATATTTGATATACTATTTATGAATCCGTCTTATACACACATACATGTCTCGTACAATAAATAAACAAGACCATACATACATACAGACATAATAGGATTTATTAGAACGAAAAAACAATTAGCACATATAGCGAAATACGAATAAAATGTTGGCTTCCAATTCAAGTTGACCGATCAACCTATCCGATTTCCTATCGGAAGCAATATTCATCTATTAGATCTGGAGCTGGCACGAATTTCTGGGTAGGCATTTGAGGCAAGTTGAAAACTTGTCACATACCGCTCCTATTATACCCCAACACGGAACTGCAGACCTGACTGGTGAGTAGCGGGGCTAAACCATTTTGATTTATTTAGATTGACCTGGCAGGTAGAAAGTCGAGAGAGAATGGGTAGTACTATTAGCAGCGCCGCTGCCTACTGCCTACAATTATATAAAAAGTCCCGTATTTCGGAGACACACGGCAAAATATTACAGGTAATTTGGTAACGCAGAGTGTTTACATGTACTGTCTGCTGGAATATTATGTATAAATATTGAAAACTTGTCACATACCGCTCCTATTATACCCCAACACGGAACTGCAGACCTGACTGGTGAGTAGCGGGGCTAAACCATTTTGATTTATTTAGATTGACCTGGCAGGTAGAAAGTCGAGAGAGAATGGGTAGTACTATTAGCAGCGCCGCTGCCTACTGCCTACAATTATATAAAAAGTCCCGTATTTCGGAGACACACGGCAAAATATTACAGGTAATTTGGTAACGCAGAGTGTTTACATGTACTGTCTGCTGAAATATTATGTATAAAATTCCAATCTTAGACAGAAGATTATTCGAGATAGAGTAATTTGTGTAATCATTTTTGAAAATGCTAAATACCAAAATGCATTGTATTACATATATTGCCAAAATGACGATGTTTATAAACTAAAGACCACGTGGTGGAAAGTCGCGGGCTACAACTAGTTTCATTCATACAACAAGTACTTTCGCCACCGCACTGTGGATGTTTAACATCTCCATTATGCATTCCGTCTGCGACGTTTCGTGTGTCTATTTTCCGTCCGTTTAATTTCAGCAAGCAAGCTTTTTGGCCTTTGAGACGTTCCCTCTATTTTGAAAATTAATAAAATTAAAATTCTCATGTCTTTTCTTTTGACGTATTTATAATGAATCATAAAACGCATCATAAGCTTTGTTTAGCTTGTGTTTCCTAAGTCGCCTTTTACGACATCCACGGGAACGGGAACTTTACGTCAGTAAGTAAACAGATTTCATTGTTTAAAGGTACGTGTACATGTATGATAAATTCACACCGCCATATATTCAAAAATAGAACAGGGGCCAATGTTTGACATCAAGGTCTATATATTTTATGTCAATGATCACCCTAATCAGCTATGTAATTCTTTTACGTGTTATGCTATGTATAAACAAGAACATATTCTGCATTTTATCTGTCGTATCAAATAAAGTTAAATCTCAAATCCCTAACATGGAAAGTGGTTTTTAAACTAGGTTAAAGTGCAATAAAAATGTCTAAGTTAAATCCAACAAATTGAAGAGATCAGTTGGAGCGCAGTGTAAGTTTCATTTTTCTGCAAGCTACGGAAGTATTTCTCAAAGCTTGCTTAAGGCCATACATGAATTTTTCGGGTTCCAGTGCTGCCCCCATTTGAAATAAATAATTTTAAAGGAAAATTAGATAACATTTAAAATGATGTCTTTATAAAGCCCTAGATAACACTTCAAACTATTTTATAAACTACTGTTTACAGTTTAAAGTGAAAATGTTAAGCTTTTCTGAGTATTTTTGCCAAAAGTGTCCGTTTTCCGCAAAAATGCGTAGAATACCTTAACGTTCTCACTTTAAACTGTAAACAGTAGTAAAATAGTTTGAAGGGTTATCTAGGGCTTCAAACTATTTTATATCTCCGTTTCTTTTCAAATAATTTATTTCACATTGGACCCCGGAATAGTCATGTATGGCCTAAGAGATTATCCATAAATTTGAAAGCCACGATTATTGTTGCAAAACCTAACATTCTAGTAGGTACATTGCAGGACAAAATAATAATAAGTATCCAAGACTAAATGCTCATGAGTTTTCTAGCTATCGAGTGGGAGCTATAATTTTGAACGACATGACGTCGTACACGATACGGCGAACAGAAAATATATTATTTCCGGCCATGTCTAGTCAATATTGACTCGAGAAAATGTGCTCCCTACCTTACAGGATCGCGATAAATAACAAACTTATAACAAGGTAACTTTACAAGGTGTACTTATGACGTCATCGATTTTTCTTCAATGACTTTGTACGTTCATTGATGTAGAGAATATTTCTTCATTATATACTGTTACAATAGGTACTTGAAAGCGTCTCGATTTGATACTTCTTTAGTAGTTACGTAACATCTTAAGCTAGTTGCCATACGAAAGAAAAGCCAAAAATGTTTGTTATGAAAATGAATTTTTGATCTTCAGTTCTAAGAGTATGTTAAGTACATATAATTTAAAAAAAACAGCTTTGTACCTATATAATGTGTTACAATAATTGATTGCTTCTCTATCGTATTGTTTCACAACTGTTATGATAGATTTAAGCTATGTTAAAATAAATAATTACACTAATAGACACTCTATAGTAGTACTTTCGCTACGAACTGTAACGTTGCGACGACCAATTTGAATAATCACCATCATTTCATTTTCATTTCAGAATAATCATTTCATTTTCATTTCAGAGATCATAATCTTTTTTTTTAAATACAATTTTTTCTATCAGTGAGGACCTGTAATAGACTTTCTGTATATGTTAAGTTTTCTATGTTAATTATAATAGTTGTTGGTCTTCCAAATAAAATAAAATAAATCATCCGAGCGTATTCCCGATTGCATCCTCATCGGTTATGCTTCAAAACCCGGGGTCAGCTACCCAAACCTAGGTGATTTGACGAGGCTACTGGTTTTTACACAGAGCGACTGACGACCTCCACAACCCAAAGGGAGATCAGAACCAACCCTCGGATAGGTGATACAAACGCTAGATGGCGTGCAGGACCCACATCTTTTCGTGCCTTCCGAAGCACGGAATCATCTTTCTTTTCCAGACTGTAACCAGACTAGAAACAACTTTTCAAAAAAGTAGCTTAGCTTCCCCGTGGGATTTGAACCCACGACCTCCGGATCACAAGGCGAACGCCTTAACCACTGAACCACGGAGGCAGTCGGACCAATTTAGATAATATCTAAATTAAAAATTATTGATAATATTTGAATTTTAAAATTCTATTGGTCTCTTCTACTTGCCCACTGCCTTTTCTATCTTAGCGCGTTGTCGGTTACATCCTTAGCTGTGCAGCATCGGAGCCCGGAGTGCGTTTTCCCGGTTTTTATTCTCTAAATAAAATATGTATATCATGGCCACCCAAAGATGCCAAAGACTATGCGACATCGAAAAGAAATAGCTGGATCAGTTTAAACGATTTTGCTATAGTTATAATAACACTATGGACATTAGAAAAGTCTGAAATAAAAATTTTTATTTATTTATTATTTTATACGAAGTCTACCCGCTTTGGGAATGCAGTTTTAGCACGAGATGTTTATACTTAGTTAGTAAGTACTTTAGTCCTAAGACGCAGGAAGAGATAGAGTTGTCCTATTATAAACATTATCACTGCTTGTATATTATATAATAATATCATATTTCAAAAAGATTTGATCAAAGCTAATAAATAAGTTATCGTCAAACATACTTATATATATAAGTAATACATACCTACAACTTATATATACTTAGTTCGTCCAAGTTTTAACTTAGAGAACTTGGCTCTGTCCAATCCACCTGTGTACATGTATAATTAAGATTCACCCTAAGAAAAAAAGGATTTTTAATAACTGCTGTTTTGAACAGTCAAAAGTATATTATCTTACCTATCAATTAACAATTATTTTAGTCTGCCTACATCTTTTATATTAAGACTTCAGACTAAATACGAATGTTTTCCCTCTAAAAATATTATTTTAGACATTTTCTCACTATTTACTAATCGGCTTCGCTGAAAATCCGAAACCTACAAGTTCTAGGATTAAGCAATTCTTAGCAATAAAACGTCGGATTTAATCCTCTTTTTTATGTATACAATAAAGCTAAATTCTTCTTTTATTCGGCCATCAGTACGCAGGGTCTGAATTCAATTATTTATTTTTATTTCTGTAGGCGTACTTACCTGTTTTTATGGGGCTCTTCGCGTAAAAGCGCGTGACTTCTGATTTTCTTTGGCTGTGAGTTGGTAATGCTTTGGAGAAGGTATTGAGCCGATGCTGATTGACAAGAATTAAAAATAATTTACTTGCAAAATATGACAGCTTCGATACCTTTTTTTTCAAGTTACTCTTAACGGCCAGTACTTACTGCAAGACAGAATAGAGTATGGTACAAGGAGGCTATTCACAAAATATATTTTTTATGTGCTGCCAGCATGTGAGAAAAAGACGCGTCTCCTTCATTGCAGCAACTAGCGGGAATTGGAGCTGAGGCAAAATATAGAGTAAAATTAAAAAAAAATTAAAAGTAATGTAGTCACGTTCTCCTAAAAAATTATTCCAACGTTCTTACCCCATTTCCGATGTTACCCCAACGCACGTGTCATATCTTGGTAACAAGTGCATTTGGTAACATCGGAAATGGGGTAATCGGAATTAGGCCTAACTAATGGGATTTTTCATTTATTCGTGAACAGATTTGATTAATTTGCCTATATGTATATTACCAAAATATTTCACAGAACATGTCTATTCCATATCATAAAAAAGCAATAATACGTGTTTTCATTCAGAAATTCGTAGCTTCAAGTAAAGTTCGACGGTCTGAAAGTACGCATTACGGATGCACCCTCCCTAAGCAGGCTTTTATGAAATTAGCCGACATTTGTAAGGAAAACGTAGTTCCTGAATTTTACACCAGCACCCAATCAGCTAAGTGCAAGGAGTTGGAAGTTACTGGGAAGTTGAATAGTTTTGTCAAATGCATAGAGTCTGCATTGTTATTAGGTCATTTAAATTGCTTGCTAGATAAGAACTGTCTTATTATATTACGCAGACTAACTTTAGGACTTGGTTTAAACAATTATTCACCCAAATAAAGTTGAAAATGACAGAAGAGAGTGTGACATACTGCGGGAGGTCTTTTTGTTTTGTGAGGATTTTGGAGAAAGTAGTTCACTCACAGTTCGAAAGCGCGCTCCTATTTTTTTTAAATTTAAACTTGTTGCTATAGAGACTTAAAAAACAAGAAAAAATCGTTTAATCGATGAATAAGTTACTTCTAAAATAATATAGTCGATTTGGAGAAGGTTAGACCCTTTTGGCAATATAAAGAAAACGTATGATGAGAGTTTTTCGTCGAGAGCGAAGGAAGGGTCGGAGCCGTGCTCAGCGATATTTCACTGTGTTTTAGTTATTATTATTTTTTTGTATTATATTTATATATTTTTTGTAGCCAAAACGGATAGATATTTATTTATTACATTTTTTGGTATAATTTTCATATTAAATAGTGATTGTATAAAATAGTAATATGTATTATAAAGGCAAATTTAGGCAAATTTAGAGGTATGTTTGTGATTTTTTACTATCGAGCCAAAAATGCTTAATCGTGTTTTGGCTGTTATGGGGTGTCTGTAGAAAATCCTTAAGATTTTTTTGTAAATTTTTTGAGGAATAAACTGTATTAGTTTAATTACAGTGATTTTTCAAAAACACGCACAGTATTGCAAATTGTGAACCTATGTCCCCTTAAGAAGTTTCATATGGGTAAAGTGACCTACTCGCACTCGCTTATAGTACCAAGTCTCCCCCGTCCTTTGTTCTGAAGTAATACGCGGTATCAGCCATCCTTTGTTTACGACAAATTTACTGTACCGAACTTTGTGATAACCTCAGCTAATTATTTGCTTCTTTATGTGCCTATAGCTTTCCCTAGGGGAGTTAATCTTGTGGAAAAACTATCTTACAGATTGTGTGTTGGTAACCTTTGATGTTGGGAGCAGTTGCGATGAACTTACTGGTAAAATATTGGGGTAGAGGATAAAAGCGGTTTGAAAATTTTGTTTGTTCAATATGAAAGCAATGAAGGGGTGGCTTCTGAAAAAAATTATGTTTTTTTCTGCATCGTAAACCGAATTCGATTCGTACCGAAATTTTGAGAAAACACTTAGGTACATTTTTTGTGCATAACTATGGTTATTTTTCTTTCGTAATAGTTTATAGCTTTTGACTAAAAAAATATTAAAAAAAAATCCTTTATTAAGTGATTTATCCTACATTGGATATTTTTTTTTTTTTACTCTGAGTGATTTTGATTTTCTACACATGGAGCATATATAGAAAATCAATGTGGAAAGTTATTAAGTGTCCTGGTCTGAATTCACCTTTAAAATAAAGTTAAAGTAAATTTTGTTACACCTTTTATTAAACTACTGAAAATTCATAAAACATTTACTTTTTACTTTAACTATAAGTATTTAAAAATGTCATCGCGTTACATTAAATAAAGTGTAACTTTTCCCGTTTGGCTGTCTTTAAGGAAATCAGACAAACGGGAATCTTCTTCAGCTCATTGTCACCAAATGCTGAGGTAGGCCTCAACAATGCACGCCATTTTGTACGATCTTGAGCTTTCCTCATCCAAGTCAAGATGGATCGCCGGTCCATCTTGATGCTATTTAGTCCACCAACGCTTCTACGGTCAGTTCTAGGTCTTCACTCGAGCATTTTTTTCCCTAACCGTCTATGGTTCGGCATATATGGCCCGCCCATCGCCACTTCCTTTGCGCAACCACTTGGCTATGTCGGTTAGTCTTGTGAATATGAATAGTAAAATACCTACTTAGAATCACATTTTGTACTAGTCTCAATAATTCTATCAATAGATGAAACGGAACTAACGCGATCTTAACGGCCGAAGTAGTTCTATGGGAAAATTTCGGATGGTACTGGTGAGAACCGTCAAAACACAACACAGCCACATCTCGAGTGGAGCCTAGGCCTAAATCTTGTTTTGAGGCCATTACACGAGATTTTGTTTGTGTTATTAAATAAACTTTGTAATATTTTCCTCTTTTACGTACATGAGAATAATCTTGTATTACTTAGTCGGTAAGTAACAGGACTGTAAGCGGATTAGCTACGAGGAGATACGAGTACCCTTGAGGCTTCGTTATATTTAATAGAATTGTATCTATAACAGGACTTTTATGTGACCATTTATATTTGATATACTATTTATGAATCCGTCTTATACACACGTACATGTCTCGTACAATAAATAAACAAGACCATACATACATACAGACATAATAGGATTTATTAGAACGAAAAAACAATTAGCACATATAGCGAAATACGAATAAAATGTTGGCTTCCAATTCAAGTTGACCGATCAACCTATCCGATTTCCTATCGGAAGCAATATTCATCTATTAGATCTGGAGCTGGCACGAATTTCTGGGTAGGCATTTGAGGCAAGTTGAAAACTTGTCACATACCGCTCCTATTATACCCCAACACGGAACTGCAGACCTGACTGGTGAGTAGCGGGGCTAAACCATTTTGATTTATTTAGATTGACCTGGCAGGTAGAAAGTCGAGAGAGAATGGGTAGTACTATTAGCAGCGCCGCTGCCTACTGCCTACAATTATATAAAAAGTCCCGTATTTCGGAGACACACGGCAAAATATTACAGGTAATTTGGTAACGCAGAGTGTTTACATGTACTGTCTGCTGGAATATTATGTATAAATATTGAAAACTTGTCACATACCGCTCCTATTATACCCCAACACGGAACTGCAGACCTGACTGGTGAGTAGCGGGGCTAAACCATTTTGATTTATTTAGATTGACCTGGCAGGTAGAAAGTCGAGAGAGAATGGGTAGTACTATTAGCAGCGCCGCTGCCTACTGCCTACAATTATATAAAAAGTCCCGTATTTCGGAGACACACGGCAAAATATTACAGGTAATTTGGTAACGCAGAGTGTTTACATGTACTGTCTGCTGAAATATTATGTATAAAATTCCAATCTTAGACAGAAGATTATTCGAGATAGAGTAATTTGTGTAATCATTTTTGAAAATGCTAAATACCAAAATGCATTGTATTACATATATTGCCAAAATGACGATGTTTATAAACTAAAGACCACGTGGTGGAAAGTCGCGGGCTACAACTAGTTTCATTCATACAACAAGTACTTTCGCCACCGCACTGTGGATGTTTAACATCTCCATTATGCATTCCGTCTGCGACGTTTCGTGTGTCTATTTTCCGTCCGTTTAATTTCAGCAAGCAAGCTTTTTGGCCTTTGAGACGTTCCCTCTATTTTGAAAATTAATAAAATTAAAATTCTCATGTCTTTTCTTTTGACGTATTTATAATGAATCATAAAACGCATCATAAGCTTTGTTTAGCTTGTGTTTCCTAAGTCGCCTTTTACGACATCCACGGGAAGACTTGGAGCTGTCCTATTCTTCTCTGCTGGGAACCACACGTTAATGAGACCTCTCCAACCTGTCTGGCCAGCGTGGAGAGGGTAGGCAAAATCCTCTAGCTACTTTGACTAAGTATGGCTCTGGTAGTACAGAGGGTCGTGTTCTTGCAGTGGAGACTAAAATAGACCTGATGATGACCATAGAACGCATTTCGCTGCAATCCGAAATTCAAATAAGGAATGTAGTGACAAACTGTTGCCGAAAGATGAGGCCTTTGCCCAGCAGTGGGACACTAAAATAGGCTAGACTGCCTCCGTGGTCCAGTGGTCAAGGCGTCTGCCTTATGATCCGGAGGTCATGGGTTCAAATCCTACTAGGAGGCATACTTTGTAAAAAGTTGTTTTCAGTCTGGTTAGGATATTGCAGGCTTAAATCACCTGATTATCCGAAAAGAAACATGATTCCGTGCTTCGGAAGGCACGTAAAGCTGTTGATCCCGAACGCCATCTAGCGTTTGTACCTATCCTAGCATTGGTTCTGGTCTACTCTCTGGGTTGCGGAGGTCAGACTGCAGTCGCTCTGTGTAAAAACCAGTAACCTCGTCAAATCACCTAGGTAAGGTAGCGGACCCCGGGCTCTGAAGCGTTACCGCTGAGGATGCAACCGGGAATACGCTCGGATGATGATGATGGGACACTAAAATAGGCTATTAAAAAATAATGGATAACCTACTAATAAGTACATAAGTATAAAAATTAATAGGTTAAAATTATTCATTAAATGACCGACATAATACATTGAAATATCACTTAATGACTGAGTTATTTATCAAAACTTTTAATAAAAAAATTAATAAAAAGATTACTTTCCTTTATTGGGACAAAATAACACCTTTTTTAGGGAAAAAGAGACACTCATGTAAAAACTGGGCTTTCTTACTTTAACTGTATATTTGAAATAAATAGTTAAATACTTACACTATCAGTTTTTGAACAGTAAGTTTTGTAAAGAAACCGTCCACTCTTGTTACCCAATAAAAATAAAAACAAAGGTTGCATTACTTTCTATCGCATTTTATTAACAGTAATTACGATTAGAAGCGAAAAGTAAAGCCTTATGCATTGTACTTACACATAAGTATAAGTAGCTACCTACAATAAAATTGTAAGTAAGTAGTTATTAAATATACCGCGCACGATTTCCAAACGCAATAAAATACGGAGAGCAAAATAAACACCCCATCCAATATATTTAAAAAGTCAACAAATTAATATTCCACCGATGAATTCTAGTCCCAGCGGATTCGGAATCCAATTTTAAATTCTTATTTAAATAAGGCGTCCCTCCACTGGCGGAAAATTAGACGCGACGTTTGCACATTTCCTTGAGTATGCTTAAACGCGTGGGCAAATGTAATTACTTTTAGATGGGGCAAACTTAGATGGCGCCCTAGTCGCTGATTTAATCAGCCAGATTTCGACGTGTACTTGTATGTATGTAAGGCCTTTAGATTCGGGCAGCAACGACGGATAGGTAAGTAGATTACGGCACAACATATTTTTAAGACCTGATTTTAAAAATAAATAAGGGTACTTTTATATATCCCGCGTCTGAAGTCGAACAAGTCTTACATAAACGCAAATAAGATTATATACTACAACTAATTAGAAGCTTTTTACAAGCTTTTTAGCTTTCCCTGTTTATTGTTGTTTTTTTGGGTCAAATCTTGCAAGTTGTTGAGACACTTCCCGATTTCTGATTAAGATTAAATTTTGTATGTAAATCAGATGACAATGCAATATTATAATGATAATAGGCTGATCTGAAGATAGAGCTGGAAGGTGGCTATAGGAACCCTGTAATAAAACGATGCAACCCCATCGAGTTGGGGCTTATTTCATTTGTGTTGAGTTCTTAGGCCGCACATCTGTTGGTTGACTGGTAAAAAAGGCTCCTGGCCTTAAGTCCGCCATTTACATCTTCTTCTTCGTCTAAGTGCGTTCCCGGTTGCATCCTCAGCTGTGCTGTTTTGTATAAAATAGTAATATGTATTATAAAGGCAAAGTTAGGCAAATTTAGAGGTATGTTTTGTAACAAACAAAAAAATATTTTAATATCAGTAGCGACATCTACACTAACGTCTTCCAAACAAATACGATATCGGCTTGAAATTAACACGAGATGTCGCTAGTCGTCATTCATTCCTTTTAATTAAATAAGCATAAATAAAATATAAACCGACTTAAATAAATGTGAAACTATATATCTAAAGCTATAAATAACAAATTAACAAAATACATAAGTATACATTTTAAACTTAATATGTTTCATAAACTCATCCGATTTTTGTAAGTCAAAAACCTTTCATCTAAGTCCGTAAAGAAAGAGTAGTTAGAAAAATGACAGCAATGACAGCCATTCTTGAAGGACATCGTCTGGAGCGTCTGGATTAAGATAGAGACACTTAAATTTAATTAAAGAAACAAAAGGAGAGGAAAATGGGTCCAGATTGGACTATAAAAATGAAGAAAAAAAGGAAGATGTCATAAATAAATTTAATAGACCGATATAAATCGTAAGTAAAAAACCATGACACGAGTTGTCACATTGTCAATACAATGTAAAATTAAAATCCAAAATAATCAATAAATACATCTTTTGTTTTAGGGTTCTAAGATATAATTTAGATAATTTAATAAAATATTAAAAAGTGAGCGCAGTTAGTTTTCGCAAATATAAAGGAACAGACTGCATATCCCACATCATTGATGGCTGACCCGATGGCATAACATCGAAAGGACCTTGGGAGACAACCTGGAAATCTAAGTACATCATTCGAAGGTCTACCTGTGTAAACTACTTAGGTTTAATGTTACTAAATTAACAAGGACAATTTAAGTAAGTGAATCTTTATTTGCCTATGTAAAGAATTGTATTTTGACGAGTGTTTCTCAAGAAATCTAACGTCAAGCAAGTGGTGAATCTGTCCCATTATGGTTTGCATATATAATTAATAAAACACATCTGTTGCTCACAAATTGTAGTTTAATTGAGCAACCAACACACGCCACCTCACTCCCTCAATTGGTCTCATGTCTTTACTAGGTAGTAAGCCGGTGGTAACTTCTTGTGAATAATAACAAGTAAGAGGCTACAGTTTGTGATTTTTTTCTACCGCGCCAAAAATGTTCCATCGTGTTTTGGCTATTGTGGGTGTCTGTAGAAAGTTCTTAAGGTTTTTATGTAAATTTTTTGAAGAATAAACTGTAGTAGTTTAATAACAGTAATTTTTCAAAAACACGCACAGTATTGCAAATTGTGAACCCACCTCGCCTTAATAGAACATTATCAGGCTTGTGTCACTCCCCGTTTACGAGTAAGTATCGAAAAATTACCTACTTTATTACTATGCGCGCAGGCGGCCCCTCCGGGTGGTAAATTCAGTTATACGAATCGTTTGTCCAGAGTACCTAATAAGAATGAAATTGGCTTGCAATGGATGTCTAGGTATCTATACGAAAAGGTGCTAAGTTCTGACGTAAGCTAAATTAAACCATATCGCTAGCCACATTGATTAGATATTTCTTTGAATTTCTTAGCGGAGTGAGACTTCTGTGTGTTATTATTTATTCTGTGACATTATTAAATCACAAATTTCAGAAATGAGGAAAATATACAATTATGCGTCATTAATGACGCAAAATTTTGTATTCAACTAAATAAATAAACATTAGTCAAATCAATAAATTATATAGGTACCTCGTGAAAATTTCACATTTAATTAGGTTAGTTTAAAATTCATGTTTCGTGTTTATTATTCACAAACTATAAACCCCTACTCGCTCGATGTCAATTAAACAACCCACACGTTTTAGGGAGATCGTTTACAAAACGGCAAGTCACTAATTAGCAAAGGTTTTAATATGCTGAACCCTTATGTATTAGTGCCAAACATAGACTTCTAAGCGTTGGCAAGTTACGTGGGAATCAAATGTATGGCCATGTGGCTTGCCCGGCCCCGGCAGACGTGGTAGACCCAAGAAATGCTGGCTTGACGTAGGTAAATGAACACGCGTGCCAATTTTTTTTTATATTATAGGGCGGCAAACGAACAAGCGGGTCACCTGATGGTAAGTGATCACTACTGTCCATGGACAACTGCAACACCAGGGGTGTAACAAGAGCGTTACCGGCCTTTCAGGAAGATATAGGCTCGTTTTTTAAAGGTTTTAATGTCGTATCGGTTCGGGAAAACCGCTGCAGGAAGTTGATTGTCTTACTACCGATGAGGCTCAAGACAATGTGGAGAAGTTAAATTCGGAAAGTGGTCTCCAGGTCCCCAAACAAGCGATGTTTTCAGATTTCATTCGAAAACTTGTACAAATAAGGATTAATAGCTATGTTATTGTTAAAATCATCCAAAGTAAAATAGGGTAATTTTTACAAGCTTTTAATTAGTTTCACCTGTCTCGTTGTCTGTGTGTCGGTAATCAAATCTTGCAAGCTAAATTAGACCCACTTTCCATTATTTGATTGAGCTGGAACTTTACATACATTATGTAAGTTGGGTGATAATACAATATTCAAAATTCAAAAAAAAAAATTCAAAATATCTTTATTATCATAGGATATTTATAATATCTCTTAATAATAGTCACTTTGTTTTGTTTTGCACA
Organism: Acrobasis repandana; assembly: GCA_963576875.1. NCBI lineage: Eukaryota > Metazoa > Arthropoda > Insecta > Lepidoptera > Pyralidae > Acrobasis > Acrobasis repandana. The sequence goes on along the minus strand of OY756223.1, from coordinate 4,324,564 downwards.
AATGTTGACGTCAAATCGTTACTTAAAGCTAAGTTTACGCCGCTTCCTAGGCGCAAGTGCAGAAGAAGCGGCAACAAACTGCACTGCACGTTTTCTCCAAAGACGTCAACTAACAAACTAAAAACTTAAAATTAGTTATATAGATGGACAGAGATTACATTGTTTATTATGTCATAATTAAATTGAATTATAAGAATTACGAAATTTAAAATAATGTCAATTTGTAAATTTAGTATGTACCAATGTACCTAAATTATGACATGTCTAAGTATACAAACCTTTAAGAGGGACCCGCGCCAAGCTCAAGCCAGACCTTTTAAATATTATGGTACTGATGACTTAATATCATGATGAAGCCGGAAGGTGGCCACGGTATCTCTGTGATACAACAATATAACCACACTGAGTTTGGGCTTAATTTATTCGTCTTTAGAGCACTTGAAACTTTTTAGTTAATTGTTTTAGATTAAAGCTTGTTCTTGGGTTCCGTACCCGAAGGGTGCAAACGGGACCCTATTACTGAGATTCCGCTGTCTGTCCGTCTGTCCGTCTGTCACAGGGCTCTATCTCTTGAACCTTAATAGCTAGACACTTGAAATTTTCACCTATTATGTATGACTATGGCCGCTATAACAACAAATACCAAAAATAAAAAAAAGTTAAAAATTAAAGGGGGTCGTCATACAAAAAACGAGCTTTTTTCAGCGTTTTTACCTAGATCCTAGATCTTTATAATGGCATCAACTAGATACTTGACATTCTCAGAGATTTTGTATTACTATAGCCGCTATAACAACAAATACCAAAAATAAAAAAAAGTTAAAAATTAAAGGGGGTCGTCATACAAAAAACGTGTTTTTTTAGCGTTTTAAAACATTGTACGCTGGTACGGAACGCTTCATGATACGTACGAGTCCAAATCGCTTTTGCCCGGTTATTTTTAAAACCATTTTAGTGTATTTTATATAAACACTACCAATAAGTATTAAGCGACGCCAAGAAATATAATAAAAAAACTTACATGAACTTTTTACTCGCGCACCGCTCATACTTGTAACACATCTCTTGGAGAAACATAACTTAAGGCCGTACCTGAATTTTTCGGGGTCCAGTGCTGCCCCCGTTTAAAATAAATCATTTCAAATAAAACGGAGACATCATTTAAAATTTTGCGAAAAACGGCCACTTTTGGCAAATGTGCGTAGTTAAGCTTAACGTTCTCATTATAAACTGTAAACAGTAGTTCATAAAATACTTTGAAGGGTTATCTAGGACTTGGTAGTAGCAAAATTTTAAATGATGTCTCCGGCAGGCAAATGGGGCAGCACTGGACCCCGGAAAATTCAGGTACGGCCTTAAAGAAATTAACTCCAATTCGGATATTTGTAACCAAAGGTGAAATTTTATCACAGAGAGATAATAACAACTAACATTGAACTCTTTAGTCCTGATAGGGTACAAGTTCAGAGCCGTCTGCACAGTAGCAGACGGCGTGTCGCGGCGACACTACTGGTTTTTATGTATTTCTAGCTTTTGCACGTCCCCCAACTACACGTCACTCGAACGCAGATCAGTACCAAGAGGTATAAGTTCTTAGCTGCTGACAGCAGACGGCAGTAGCAGACGACGTGTCACGAGTACTGATGTGCCGTTCCCGGGAACCTTCCCAAATTCCCAATTTTCCGGGAATTTGGGAACTTTCCCAGGGAACTTTCCCGTATTTCTAGGGAATGTTACACATTATTGGATATATGTATTTGTATTATAACCATATCAAGTGATGCATTTACGTTAGTTAAATATATTTACAGTGATAAAAAATATGTCTGATAAATAAAATTAGAACTTTCCCTGACATTTCCATTTTTTGGAAACATACCCGGGAACGTTCCCGGAAATCTCGGGAACGGGAACGGCACATCACTAGTCACGAGTCGAGGCGACGTGTCTGCTGCTGCCGAACCACGACTTGTCGCCGGGTTCGATTTTATGACTGCAGCGACATGTTGTCGCAGCGACGCGTCGTCTGCTGCTGTATGCAGTCTGCTACGTACTTTTATGTTTTAGCATCAATAGAAGTAGTGAATCTGTTCTATTATTTAAGAAGTCTATGGTCCATAAGGACAATATTTTCATGCCACTAATGACTTTATAACGATGTATACTTGATGGCATAAATTATAATACTAATGTCTCAAAAGCAAGGCACGAACAAAGCAAAATATTTGGTATAAAATGAGTGATAAATATTTAAATTTCTCTAGTACCTAAGTTTCACTGAATTTAAAATGATTGATTGCTGTACAGGCATTGAAAGAGGCTTAGTAAAATGCATATTTTGTCTTTCATCAAAAGAGAATATTTGTTTTTTGATTAAAAGAAAAGATTTGCGTCCTCCATAAACTTAGTATAGCGAATTGTGCCTAGGTTGTCAATTTATTTCGTATGTTTTCCAAATAAATAATTACCTTTTCTATTGTAAAATATATAAAAGACTAAACAGAAAAAAAGACACGCATGACTTAATAAGAGAATAAGTTTTAAATGTTTGTTTTTCGTGTTCTTAAGTGGCCAACACTTGTGTCAGATTTTTCAAGCTGAAGCAAAAGGCATTTAACATAGTTTCTACACAATATTGTTATGACCAAGGGCTTAAAGTACCCTCCGTAGCACGGAAGAGCTCGAGAATTGTGTTTATGCCACTTGTGCTCACCCATCCAAGTGCAGGTCAGGCCCTGTGTCACTGTTATTAAATATTCCTCAACAAACAATTTCGTGTAGTCAAAAGATTCCAATTAAGTACTTGTATCTCAGAAAAAGATCAGTGTATTGTGTAATGAACAAATGTTTTTACAATCAGCGCTCGCTCGCTGGTCATTTTTCATCATAAAAATCAGAGGAGCACCCGGGGGAGTTTTTATTGTGGGGTAGTACGGGTGACAGACAAAGTTTGACTGCTCTTTATATCTTTATATAGATAGGCCTTTGCGAGCTTTGTGTCGAGACTGAAAAACTGGTAAGGGTCATTTTGTTCTTCATCAAATACTTTTTAACTTCTCACAAACAAATTTCTTACTTCGAAATTAGGTGGCAGACTCAAATTGTAAGTACCTACACTCATTAGGTAAAATTGTTGAGAATTATGGACTTAGCTATTCCTAAAATTTTATTCTAAATAGTTATTATTAAACCATTGACAGATTGGACTATTAATGGTATGGTATTAGACGACATCAGAAAGTTTGCGGGTCGAATATGGATGAGAGTAGCTCAGGGCCGTGGTAAATGGCATTCATTGAAAGAGGCCTACTCCCAGCAGTGGGAGGTTCAAGGCTGTGAATAATGATGATGAAACCATAAACACACTTTTGACCATGGACTGCGTTATTAAAGGGCAATGGAACAGAGGGGTAGTTAGCCATGGCCACAGTAAATACTTCACACCCACAATCATGCTTAAAGTGGCTTTTGGCTCTTACGGCCAAGGCCCTTTCTACTCCGTTAGAGATAAAAAAATCATAATGTATCTGTATCCAACACAAGTATCCCCGATTTCCATCTTCTATTTCACAACATCACAACCCTCATCCATTTACCACGTTATAAAGCACGGCAGCCAGACCCCTATCCGACGCATTTTATTTAAAGAAGAAAGTTCGCCGGCGCGGGCGGTCACGCGTAAACATTTACTTGAAAGGTTTATTGATGTTGCGACCGCGGGGTGTACATGAGCCACAATTTACGGAGAGAGCGATTTACAGTGTGGCCAGCTGATTAGATTAAGTGTTATCTATCTTGTTATACCTGAAGCGTCGCACATTTGACCAACGGATATATGACAACTTAGGCAGAATACATTTATATCCGTATTGATTAGATTAAGTGATGTCTATCTTGTTAGACCTAAAGCACCGCAAATTTGACCTAATTGTTCTGCTTAAGCTGTCTTAAATCCATATGACAACTTAGGCAGAAATCAGAATACAAAGGTGAAACTTAGCCACTCAAAAAAAAAAACAAAGATCCGCTCTGAAGGTAGGAGAACAAAGGGTCATGGAAATAGCAGTGCTGCGTGTTTCGCTTCGAGAGCACATACGTAATGCAGAAATAAGAATGAGATTGTGGACGTTAGAGAGAAGGTCGCAAAGCTTAAGTGGCAATGGGCTGGGCACTTGATAAGATGCTCCAACCAATCGAAAGAGTGAGAAAATATGCAATTGGTGACCACGATGGGGATATCGAAACCCAGGAAAAGCTACTTGTTGGAAGAACGCTATCACAAAAAACGCTGGCAAGTGTGGAGAAGGAATACAAATGAAACAGATGGAGAGAAATGGGAGAGGCCAATATTGGTCTAGTAGTGGCTAATTATGATGATGATGATCTTGTTGGAAGCGGTGGTGGTTTAGTGGATTAGGATCGCAACATATAATCGAAGAGTCCTCTGAGCTTGTTAGTATCCTACCGACTGCGCCATGTAATGAGATACAGATAATAAAATACTAGTTTTGGATCAAGACTGATTTACCAACATAGTTATAAACTACCTTCATCTACCATTACTTGCATACGGTGAAGAAAAACATCGTGAGTAAACGTGCGCACTAGTTCACTAGTTCGTAAAAATTACTTGTTGTTAGATGACAGTCATAAAGCTACATAGCCTGAAAATTCTGGCATCAGCTATCGGTGGTACCAAGCAGTTTTGGCACACGGTATGCATCTGTAAGGCACAAGTTCGATCCTCGCTAGATGAGATTTGTACCTCTGAGTTTCTACTTACTAGTGGCTCTGTGAGCTGTAAACCACGCGACTCCCCCCCATCCGTTGAAGTTTATCGGATAAAAAAGTTGTTCAGACAAAAAAGTTGCGTCTTAATAAGGGCAACAAATAAGTTTTATGACATATTTAAACATTTTCCGAAATGGCTGAAATATGATTATTTTAAAGTTTTGAACCCCCATTTCTCCGCTATTTTGAAAAATTTCCAAAAACTGAATCGTTAAGAAAGTTTTATATAATTATGAAACCTGCTTATAAAGTTTCACGAGAATCGGTTGAGAAATGCGACCTGGAGGCGAGAACAAACCGACAAACTGATGGACAAAATGGCTTTTTTGGTCAATCTCAAAACTTAGACGCTTTGCGGCGACCACTAGCGTTTTACGTTGACACTGTACTGCTAGCCATGCCAAAAACTGGCCCAAATGATATAAGAGCGCCACTATCTATGCTGAAACTGATATACGTAACGATATTTTTACGTAAGTGTTGTATAAAAACACTAAAACTTGCACTATTTCTAGACTCAAAGACTGCTGAATCTAATTAAAACTATGTATTCAATTTAAAAAAAAATTTTACAATCTTTCCCATTTACGAAAAATGAAATAGGTAGCTGATTATCATAATAATACTGTTACAATGTTCATGGGCTTTTTATAATCCAGTGGGCGATACTGCTGAATTTCCGTTCATAATAACAATAAAAAAGAATATCATTATTACAGGTGATGAAGCCACAAAAGTTGTCAGCGCTCAACCTGAATCTATTATTTGGGGTCGTAACAGACCTCCTAAAAGAGACACCTGGGGTGTGGTTACACGGCTGATTTTGCTTAAGGTTTATCATTTTATTGATCACATTGGTTGGCGTTTGACATGTCTCCACAAACTTTAACGCACTTACTTCTCTACATCTTAGCGTATTTCCGCGTAGCCTGCCAGTGGTTTTGGATGCAAACAAGAATGCACCCGAGTGCTTTTTTCCACTTTTACTTCATGATTATATGATTTGCATGACAGATCACTCAAGAATGCTGCAAGGATGATTTTGGATTTATATTTTGCTGCACGGTCAAAGACCACAGAAAATATAAATCCAAAACAGTTAAACGTGTTGCAAACTATTAAATTTTTTTAATACTTAATTGTTATTCTTTGACTGAGTGCTTGCCATGTCTTTACCTCTAGTAACTAGTCCTTATCTATTCTGTAAATTTTTCGTTTTAGTTCCAGACTAATTCATATATTTCATTCCTATCATATAATATTAGTTGGAAAACGAGTGACAGAACTCAAATGGAGTTGGACAGGACACCTGGCAAGGCATGGTGACGACAGGTGGATCAAAATATTAACAGAATGGTGGCCCATTAATGTCAAGCGCAGCGTGGGTCGTCCGTTGGCAAGATGGGAAGACGACATCAGAAAATTAACGGGTCGATTGTGGATGACAGTAGCTCAGGACCGTGGTAAATGGCATTCATTGAGAGAGGGCTATTCCCAGCAGTAGGAGTATTCCCAGCAATATTAGTCCACACATTAGCCATCATTCCATCACAAAAACCATTTGACTTGTTTTGCAATAGATAAAAGATAGATAAAGGGGAACACATTCACAATCAATACAATAAAAATAAATAATAAATGAGATTATAAAAAAAATGTACACGCATTATATCTTTAGGTTCTATGGCTCATGTCTGTTTAAAGACATATTCTTCTATTCAGCAGTCTTTCGCTAGATTTTGAATGATGAAATCAAAAAAGATAAATAAAATAATAAAATAAGTTTACACTCGTATGTACGCATCTTTACTTCGGTTCATGTCTTTTATGAGGTACATTAGTCCCCGAAATTAAGCTACAGTGTCTTTCCTCGTCGTGAAAGTCTATGGAGCCTGATTATGTGTACTGTCCATGCAATCACGTCTTTTGATTTTAGTGTTTTAGGTCATTGATCTTTATGATAGTTTTTAGGGTTCCGTACTCAAAGGGTGCAAACGGGACCCTATTACTGAGACTCCACTGTCTGTCCGTCTGTCTGTCCGTCTGTCACAGATCTCTATCTCTTGAACCGTAATAGCTAGACTCTTGAAATTTTCACCGATTATGTATTACTGTGGCCGCTATAACAACAAATACTAAAAATAAGTTAATAATTAAAGGGGGTCGTCATACAAAGAACGTGTTTTTCTGCGTTTTTTATTAGATCTTTATAATGACAAATGTAAAATAGACCATCTGCTTCTCTTCCCATGCAGATCGAAGAAAGTCCCTCATCGTGAAATTTTATGGAGTCTGATTATGTGTACTGTCCATGTGCTTAAGTTCTCTGTTGTTGTTTGTTTAGTGCCTTTGGTTATTGTTTTTTATGCCGGTTTTGTATCTCAATGTTTTGAAAGTAGATTGGTGAAGAGTATGCTGGAATATGTATTGTGAATTTTCTTTTAAAGCACTAAAAACTAGGGCAAAGACTTTCTCGCCTTATACGATGATACAGATATAGATAAGATACATTGTCACGTCTTTATCCCGGGCTAATGTAGAGTATACCAGCTTACAGTAGCACAGAGAGCCATGGAGCAAGTCATGATCGGCATCAAATTGCAAGACCGAGTTCGCAACGTAGAGATCCGACGTCAAACGAAAGTTTGATTGCTCTGGACTGCTCCACTGCCCAGTTCCACTTTAAAATGCGACAATGCGACTCTATAATGGAACTGAGCAGGACACTTGACTTGAAGGAACGAAGCTAAGTGGAGTAAGGCCGTCACCGAGTGAAATCTCAGAAATAGGAAACGTAGTGTAGGACATCCGGCGGTTAAGTGGGTCGACAATGTCAGGCATGTTGCTGAAAATAATTGGATTGCGATGGCCAGGACAAAACAAGATGGCGCAGACACAAGGAGCCTAATGCCCAGTAGCAGCTCCCTGAAATCTGACATTGATGATGATAATACCAGCTGATTCTTCTTCCGTGTTGGCCGTAGAAGTCGACTTGGAAATTCATCGGTAATATTACCTTTATTTATAGGTTAAGTGGTGATAATATAATTATATAGTGGTGATAATATATATATAGTGGTGATAATATATATAGTGGTGATAATAACTTTATTGTACTATATAAAAACATAAAATTTAAGACAGTAAAACATATAGGTAAATTTACAACGGCGGACTTATCTCATAATCGAATCTCTTCCAGTTAACCGACAAATAAGTAGATAGGACAATTACTCACAAGAAGGGTACCTTCACCTGTCATTATTCTAATTAATTACTGTTGTCCCAAATCCAATTTATAAGCCAAACTACAAACCTACCAACTTGCTAACTAAAGACTGAGTCATGCTACCATCGGCTCTGTCTATAACGTAGGAAATTAATTTTGCTCTTGTTAAAAAAGTACCGCATGCAATCCGAGTGTGAATACTGCATCCCCAGTGTCTGCTTAAGCTAAACAGTCGGCATGAATGCAAATGTTGTCTCAAAGGAAATGCTCAGACTCCGTGCAGCCAAATAACGATGTACTGAATGTTGCTGCTTGTTATATTTGAGATGAAATGTAATGAATTTTATTTTGCATTAGTGTCGTACAATAGATTTTATCCTGTTCGTTAAAACTACTGATTTGGAGTTGGTACTGTATTTTTTTAGGGTTCCGTACCTCAAAAGGAAAAAACGGAACCCTTATAGGATCACTTTGTTGTCCGTCTGTCCGTCCGTCCGTCCGTCTGTCAAGACCCTTTTTCTCAGGAACGCGTGGAGGTATGAAGCTGAAATTTATATCAATTACTCAGGTCTACTGTCCCATGAAGCTGTAAAAAATTAAACTTCTAAGCCAACGCAATCAAAAGATACAGCCGTTTATGCCGCAAATTTTCGACACTTGCAAGGGAATCAAAACCTACAGGGTGCTTCCCGTGAACTCGGAATCTTGAAATTTGGTACGAAGCAACGTCTTATAGCATAGATAAAGGAAAAATTACGAAAACCATAAATTTTTAGTTACATCACATAATATATTTTTTTTTAATAATTTTAAACTTACTACCCATTTCCTCATAAACGCGTAGAGGTATTAAATTGAAATTCATACCAAATACTAAACCTTGCAGGTTTGTACGGAACCCTCGGTGCGCGAGTCCGACTCGCACTTGGCCGGTTTTTTTTCTATTAATATAATCAAAAAAGTCGACACTCCCTCATTTAGTAGCATACTCACTCAACTCACTAAATAACAGGAGTGCAGTTTTTTTATAAAAATGGGGGAAGGGTTTTGGTGTAAAGACAAAGAAAGATTGCCCGTTATTATTTCGTTCGTCTCAGGCACCGCAAGCAATAGAGTCAGTTCACACCGAGACATGGTACATTTGAGGAAATATAGAATTTTTAACTTCACAAACAGGTACTAATTTCAGTGAGAGTTGCACAGCGCGGCAACTGCGTAGCTCGCTGAAATTAGTATTTTTAGGGTTCCGTACAAAAAATTAAAAAACGGAACCCTTATAGGATCACTCGTGCGTCTGTCTGTCCGTCCGTCTGTCTCAGCCAATTTGCTCCGAACCTACTGGACTGAATCAGGTGAAATTTGGTAGAATGTTGTAATCCTATGACCCAAACACATATGTGCAGAGTAAATAAATATTTTTTTTAAATAATGGTCATTTTCGGGGGACAAATTAGGAAATAAAAGAAAAGTTTTGCAAACCTTACTGTGTCATATATCAAATGAAAGGGCTCGTTATGAGGATCTCAAATATAATTTTGTTTATTATTGTAAAATAAATAGTTTAGATTTTATTCATGAAAGAAGATGAAAATTGAGCTCCCCCCCCCTTGATATCCGAAACTACTGAGCCAAAAATTTTGACAAAAAAAAATTCAAAATATAGTTCATTGCTTGTAGATTAAAGAAAAACCTATAAGAATTCAATCAATTGTACGGAACCCTCTCCACGCGAGTTTAACTCGCACTTGGCTGGTTTTTTTGGGTAGGAAACAAGAAGTTCTATATTTTATCAAAAGTGCGTGCCATGTCGCGTCGCGTTGCGACGGTGTGAATTGACCCTAAAACAGTATTTCAAAATTCAGTTCTGCAGCTTCTGCATGCAATCCTCGTATGAATACTGCATCTCCGGTGCCTGCTGAAACTAAACAGTCGGCATGAATGCAAATGTTGTCTCAAAGGAAATGCTCAGACTCCGTGCAGCCAAATAACGATGTATTGAATGATGCTGCTAGTTGTAGTTTTATTCTGTTCCTTAAAACACCATGTAAACTCACAATATACGTTATTTATCTGACAATAAGATTGAATTTTTCTAGAATGCTTTGAGTATTTTATTAAAAATTAACGGATATTAATCGTTTTTCGTTTGGACTGATCACCAACAGAACGTTTTGTTTCTAAGAGATTCGCCGGACCTATGGACGAAAACCAGATTCGTTGTTATTGAATATATTGAATATACATAAACAGTTACAATCATTGGAAAATTGAAAACCTTATATGTAAGAGCAATAGCGGACTTATCCCATAATGGAATCTCTTCAGTCAACCAAGCTTTGTTGCTCTGTCGTATCAAATAAGATAAAGATATTTTTCACAACAAAAATAAAACCACCTTCGTTATCGAAATGCTTATACGTTTAGGGATTTCTTTCATATCTCCAAAGTTCTTCATCATATCTTCCCAAATTGTTATTGAATCAAAAGACCAACAAATTAATAAGTTAAGCTTTAAAAAATATCATCAAAATCGGTTCACAACTTCTGAACTGAACTGGGTCCCACACATTTCAGACCTTTGTCAAAGAGTACGTAAATTACTACATATTTTTAGAAAATTAAGAGAGTCCGCAGACCCTTCTCTGTTAACTAGAATTTATTATGCTCTTTGTCAATCGCTTCTTACTTACTGCATCCCGGTTTGGGGTGGAGCTGCTACGACTCATCTCATAGAGTTAGAGAGAGCTCAAAGGGCCGTCATTAAGGGAATGTTTCGTAAACCCTGGAAGTATCCAACTGACAAACTCTACAAAGACTCAGGTTTGCTTACGGTTAGGCAGCTATTTATTGCTAATTCTGTTCTTCGTCATCATAAAAAAATTGACCCATCGCTCCTGCCAAAAAATAAAAGACTAATCCGCACCTTCGTACCTAGATTATTTTCCACCCAGTCACGCCGGCAGTCTTGCTACACTGGACCATACTTATATAGATATTTTAATTACCTATACCTAATTTACAAAATTAATAGAACAACCTTAAAATCTAAAATGAAGAATGCACTTAAAACCTTATCCTACTACGATACGGAAAACATTTTCAGGGTTGTGTCGTAATACATAACATAAACTGATAATTATATAATATATTATATATATATCTTCCCTTTTTTTTGTACTTATATTTCTATGGTTTTGGAATAAATAAGAATTAATATAAATCGATATAATAAATAAAAGAATATCATTAAACATAAATAAACAATCAAAACTATCATTTATATTAAAAAGTAATTTTAATTTTTGTTACATAGTTACAAAATGTATCAAAAACTTGCAATCAAACTAATACCTACAAGTAATAAAATAAAAAAATAAAATTAACAACTTAGCAATGTTGATTGAATACAGTTCACTGAGTATATAAATTAAATAATAATCATTGAGATATAATAATAGTAATTAATCCAATAAACGGCCTATACAATTAATAATATATGAAAGTAGTATCCAAAACATAATAAATAAACGCTCACGCTGCTCACTACGGTACAGGCTTAATAAACACATTGTGCCGCCTGCGGCCACGCAGTAGGTTTTGTTAACTACCCTACTATATTTGCTTTTTTTTCCTCGCAAACTGTGTCACTTGTTGGATTGTATTGTCTGTATTAGAGTAAGTACTAGTGGGCAAATCTTATTATTGCATACGCGTTCAGTTAGGCTCGTTGCATAGTCTTATACCTTTGTAAATAATAGTACAGACACCCTCATCTTGTATATTTGTTTCCATTCACTGGGGTGGAGGGTTGATAACCTAAGATACAGGATATTTCCTAGTTTAGGTATCAGCCACCATAATCCGCTGAATTAAAATTAAATTGTTCTATAGTGTCATAACACTAGAAACTTTTGTAGGTACCTATAGTGTAAATTAGTTTTAAGTTGTACTGGAATGTTTAGATACGACTTGATGTCCGTATCAAGTCGTATCAATAGTTCCAGGTCATATCACTAGATTGCGTTCTTGCCAGTCGGGGTTTTTTTAATTTGCCTAGCAAATAAACTAGTTAACTTTGCACCTATACCTATGCATGAATGAACCACTTTTGCTATGAGACCAAGGTCTGTGCCAAGGTGTAAAACTACTTACACCATACATTTATGTGAAGTAGGTATTCCGTCGATTTCTTTGTCTATTGTTTGAAATAAGTAATTACTAAAAAAAAACAAGCTTTTATCTAAAACAATTAACTAAAAAGTTTAAAGTGCTCAACAAAACGAATCAATTGAGCCCAAATTCGGTGGGGTTATGTTGGTTTATCACAGAGATGCCGTGGCCACCTTCCGGCATCATCATAAGATCAGGACAATGGTACCATAATATTGCATTGTCACCCAATTTCATAAGTATGTGTAGTTTCAACTCAATCGAATAATGGGAAGTGGGTCTAATTTAGCTTGCAAGATTTGATTACGTACACACAGACAACGGGACAGGTGAAACTAAATAAAAACTTGTAAAAACACTTTATTCTTCCATTCCAGATTCTAAAAATATCTCGAATCCAATTCCAACTAAATTAAAAGAGTGTTCCTTTAACATCCGCTATTAAAATAGCCAGGATTCTTTTATGTACATCATTTCAAAGTCCACTCTGCGGTGGATGGTTTAAAGTATATTTTCGTTTGTCAGATTAAATCTCAGGTGTCAGTAACAAGTGAAAAGAAATGATAATGATGTCGTTTCTACGTGGGGATAGATGGCATCTTTGTCGACATGAATAAGCCTGTATTAAAGATGCTTCAATTAGAGGACTTGTTGCCTTTAGCCCATTTTCACTTGTATGGACTTTCCTTACATCGTAGCATACACAATACTATTACCAGGAGAAAAAAACATCATGGTCTGAATTCTTCTTTGATGCATCTTCTTCATCACGAGTCAAAAGGCTTTTTATTTATTAAATCAATCATGCATCAACTTAAAAGTTTTCCACACGACGGGCTAGTATGGTACTGTGGGACCTCGACCTGTCCCGGTGCTCTAGGCGAGTTCCCACATAGAAGGTAGGTAGTAGGAGTGGAGAATAAACTCGATAACAACACACATTATTATAATTTATTATCTGATACAGACTGTTACATAAGAATACGGAGTATAAGAGACTTATAAAAGAATAATATTTAATAAGGTACAACAGATAGAGAGAGGTGAGCGATCAGCTTCAGAGATGATGGTGGAATGAGTGAAAAGGGATCAGTCAATAATTTGAAAATGGAATGAATGGGAATTTGAAATGAAATGAAGAATGAAAAACGGACAGGATGAGATGAAGAAAGGCGGTTTGAAACATGCAGCATGCATATGGAATGCAGCATCGTTGCAGTAATTTATAGTCTCTATAGTAGTCTATGACAGTATTTTTCCATGATGTTACGACATTTTGGATGGTAAAAGCAAGCGGAAGTAGATATAACTCTCTAGGGTCATTGTGACACATTACCTTTATTGGCTTTCCCTAATTGGGGCCTGTCATCCTTTGTTCGCTGATCAATCAATTTGTTCGTTTGTCAAGTGATGTATGAGCATTTGGCTGGCATATTGGCGTTTTAATCTTCTCACAGTATCCGGAGTTGATCGTTCAGTTTAATGAATGAACGTGTTCAGTTGCACGACTGGGTTATGTTTTATTTTCGTTGGAATTTGATATGTCTTGTTCTTATAAAAGTATATTTCGACAACCAGTTGAAAGATTTGGCTCATGTTCTAATTTAAATGTTATAAAATTGATGTCATCTACTTACCTACCAAGTGTCATTAAATTCTGATGAAGAGATGAAAGAAAAAAAATGTCTTAATACCTATAGCTACAAATGAATTTGAACATAATTTTCATTTCTCATAATATCCATCACGGGCTATACTAGATCACTTTAGTTTAATAAAATTAAAATTTAATTTAATTTTATTATGCTACAGTGATCTAATATAGCTATTATATTTTTTTTATTACATATCTACCAATTATCTAACACGCCATAATTTCATTCAAATATAAAAGAATTTTCAGATAAATAAAAATTAATATGTGCTCGGCAAGGGCCACCCTCGTCCCCCTAAGCTTATACAATAGTTTCTGTCATATTATCATGTGTTATAACATTATGAGGCTCAAAATTAGGTCAAAATGCTTTATTAACTACAGAAACATTATGAGAAAAACGCTATTTCAAACTATGGTTATTAGAAAAAAAAATATAGCTAAGTTGTGATGACAAACAATATAATGAATTATGAATTAGGAGAATCAAGGGGATCCCATCCGAGAAGACTTGGCTTGCTAGTTTGTACATACATATATTATCACGTCTTTATCTCTAATGGGGCAGATAGCATTTTGGGTTTTGCAGCTCTGCTACGTTCAAATATTAAAATCAGAGAAATAATGACAAAACAAAAAAATTATAAAGAGATTTTATTTTACACTTAAGGTATGTACCTACAAACATTAAATTATTTTCCTTCTGCTATACCAAGGGCTAAACACGTCCGTCAGTCCTTAAAATGTCAACACGTTTTTCAAACACAAGCTGTAGACATTTCACGAAGCAAACATTATTCTTTTGTATGAGGAAAACATAAACCATCTTGTATTGTTCATGCCCACAAATCAAAAGCGGCTTTACCCACCTTTCATCAAACAAACTTACTATTTTCACTTACAAAAATACTTCCATATACCATAAAGTTTAGAAGATAAGGTTCAAATTTGAACGGAAAGTGCAGTAGTGGGCGGTAAACAGCACCTGTCTATGTGAGCTTATTTATCTGTATTAAGTTTGCACGTCTGTCCGTCATAATGTTGTTTATTGGCTATTGTTTTCGTGTTATTTCGTATTTTGAGAGTGAATTTAATTTTGATTTTCGATACTTATGAAACTCGTACAAAGTGAAGCACTTTGAATTCGAAAGCTTTTTAAAAATATGTACGTTATATTTGGATGTCATAAGGTTTTATAGATTATACTTACATGCTTGCAGGAAGCAAAGTAGCTGTTGATTTTTTAAAATAAAGAAACAGTATATTATGTGTGATAAAATTGAAGATTTAAGTAGGAGCTAAAATATAGGAATACCAAATTTTTAAACACTTTTTTCTTTAAATTAAAATTTTATACCAAACAATATTATATCTTTCCATTTAATTCTTTACTTAGGTGCAACTTATAAGCACTTATTTAAGAAAACTTTTTCCGTACCAAATTTTTTTATATCCTATTAAAATATACACAAACCCACCAGAACAAAAATAAAATAAGTTTTTCGAAAAAGAAAAAACTTTTTATTGCAAGGCCTAAGTACTAATCAAGAGAAATATAATAAGCCTAAACTCGATGGGATTGCGTCAATTTATTACAGGGTTCCTATAGCTACCTTCCGGCTCCATCATCAGATCAGTTTCTTGTTATAATAATATTTCATTGTCATCTGATTAACATTAGCATACAAAACTTCATCTCAATCGGAAACTGGGAGAAGCTCAAAAACTTGCAAGATTTGACCCAGACAATTTATACAACAAGCCGGGAAAGCAAAAATATAAATTTTGTAAAAAAAAGTTTGTAAAACTATAAGTAGAACGCAACATGTTAAATCAAACATAATGAAGTTCAAGGCCACGGGCACGGGCCATGTTTTCCTAAAAAATAATTTGCCAGCTTTGCATCCCGTCGCGGATCTCATCAGCATGCGTCGTGTGACTCTTCATTAGGATATATATTTTCGTTTCCAAAACACATTCATACAAACACGAAGTATATTTTACGCACTGTATTGATATCACCTGGTTGACAATGGCGTTGAATAAACTAGTGGCTCTGTGCTCTCAATGAAGTTTATGGGAAAAAAAAGTTTTTCAGACAAAAAACTTTTATGACATATTTGAATTTTTTTTGAAATGGCTGACATATGAGTTTCTCAAAGTTCCGCAGGAACCTATACGTACATCTACTGATCTGCGGCAAGACGACTAGCTGCAAAGGTATTTCATAGAAATACATAGAAACCAGTAGTGTTGCTACGACTCGTTGTCTGCTGCTGCTGTCTGCAGTCGGTGGTACTACTGATCTGCGGCCGGACGACACGTCATCTGCGGTCAAGCGAAGTGTAGTCGGGCAACGTGTCGCTAGCTACGAAAGCTATTTCATAGAAATACATAGAAACCAGTAGTGTTGCTACGACACGCCGTCTGCTGCTGCTATCTGCAGTCGGTGGCACTACTGATCTGCGGCCGGACGACACGTCATTTGTGGTCGAGCGACGTGTAGTCGGGCGACGTGTCGCTAGCTGCGAAAGCTATTTCATAGAAATACATAGAAACCAGTAGTGTTGCTACGACACGTCGTTTGCTGCTGCTATCTGCAGTCGGTGGCACTACAGATCTGCGGCCGGACGACACGTCATCTGCGGTCAAGCGAAGTGTAGTCGGGCGACGTGTCGCTAGCTACGAAAGCTATTTCATAGAAATACATAGAAACCAGTAGTGTTGCTACGACACGCCGTCTGCTGCTGCTATCTGCAGTCGGTGGCACTACTGATCTGCGGCCGGACGACACGTCATTTGTGGTCGAGCGACGTGTAGTCGGGCGACGTGTCGCTAGCTGCGAAAGCTATTTCATAGAAATACATAGAAACCAGTAGTGTTGCTACGACACGTCGTTTGCTGCTGCTATCTGCAGTCGGTGGCACTACTGATCTGCGGCCGGACGACACGTCATCTGCGGTCAAGCGAAGTGTAGTCGGGCGACGTGTCGCTAGCTGCGAAAGCTATTTCATAGAAATACATAGAAACCAGTAGTGTTGCTACGACTCGTTGTCTGCTGCTGCTGTCTGCAGTCGGTGGTACTACTGATCTGCGGCCGGACGACACGTCATCTGCGGTCAAGCGAAGTGTAGTCGGGCAACGTGTCGCTAGCTACGAAAGCTATTTCATAGAAATACATAGAAACCAGTAGTGTTGCTACGACACGCCGTCTGCTGCTGCTATCTGCAGTCGGTGGCACTACTGATCTGCGGCCGGACGACACGTCATTTGTGGTCGAGCGACGTGTAGTCGGGCGACGTGTCGCTAGCTGCGAAAGCTATTTCATAGAAATACATAGAAACCAGTAGTGTTGCTACGACACGTCGTTTGCTGCTGCTATCTGCAGTCGGTGGCACTACAGATCTGCGGCCGGACGACACGTCATCTGCGGTCAAGCGAAGTGTAGTCGGGCGACGTGTCGCTAGCTACGAAAGCTATTTCATAGAAATACATAGAAACCAGTAGTGTTGCTACGACACGCCGTCTGCTGCTGCTATCTGCAGTCGGTGGCACTACTGATCTGCGGCCGGACGACACGTCATTTGTGGTCGAGCGACGTGTAGTCGGGCGACGTGTCGCTAGCTGCGAAAGCTATTTCATAGAAATACATAGAAACCAGTAGTGTTGCTACGACACGTCGTTTGCTGCTGCTATCTGCAGTCGGTGGCACTACTGATCTGCGGCCGGACGACACGTCATCTGCGGTCAAGCGAAGTGTAGTCGGGCGACGTGTCGCTAGCTGCGAAAGCTATTTCATAGAAATACATAGAAACCAGTAGTGTTGCTACGACTCGTTGTCTGCTGCTGCTGTCTGCAGTCGGTGGTACTACTGATCTGCGGCCGGACGACACGTCATCTGCGGTCAAGCGAAGTGTAGTCGGGCAACGTGTCGCTAGCTACGAAAGCTATTTCATAGAAATACATAGAAACCAGTAGTGTTGCTACGACACGCCGTCTGCTGCTGCTATCTGCAGTCGGTGGCACTACTGATCTGCGGCCGGACGACACGTCATTTGTGGTCGAGCGACGTGTAGTCGGGCGACGTGTCGCTAGCTGCGAAAGCTATTTCATAGAAATACATAGAAACCAGTAGTGTTGCTACGACACGTCGTCTGCTGCTGCTGTCTGTTGTCAGCTCCGTACATTTGTACATTTATACATTTGTACATTTATCCTGAAGTTTCTTTCAAACCGAAGTGAACTAAGCAAAAAAAACTCTATGATTTACATGTACCTTCATTGGAAGGTAAGCAGGAGGTAGGCAGAGTACGCATTACGCACTTTCGCGTGTTAAGCAACTCCGGGCGTGGTCGCCAATTGGGTGGGCTCCCTCTACAAGTATTAGAATATGGTCTCGAGCTCTTCCATGCTTCAGAAGGCACATTAAGCCACTGGTCCCGCCTGTTAATATTAGATGGCACGCGTCAAGCTATGTAAGCTAAGCTTTTGGCAGCTTGCAATATCTGACACAAAATATACCTCTACTGCAACGTTCATTAAAAAAAGTGGCAACACAACTTACTTTTAAAATTATTAGGGCAGAATGTCTTCATAGTAACTTTTTACAATATAACGCGTACATAAGACATGGTAGAGACAAACATGAAAAGACATCGTTTTATAATTTTAATTATGTTAATTTGACGACCTCCGTAGCGTAGTGGTACGGCTAGTATTATAGTATCTGTGGTAGTGGTTAGAACGGCGCCAGTCCGCCAGGGCAAGTTGGAAAATGGCCTTTTTCAAATTGTCCTGTGTGTGTTTATCTATATATGTATGTATTTATTATAAAATATAGTATCGTTGAGTAATGCCATAGTGCAATTTCAAATTTACTTTGGGGCTAGCACAATTAATATGATTTGTCCTTATCTATTTATTATAATTTTAACCACAGATCGCAAGAGTTCTAAGATTGCCTACCAATAAAATAAAGTATGACGCTTGTAATAAAAAAGATTTATGTGCTCGTAAAAAGCTTTATAGCAACAATACAAAAAAGTGTATGAATGAAAAACCGAATCTCAGTTCATTTTATGACGATGCTCTATCTTATGAAACGTATATGAATGAAATTATTAGATACATTTGATTGATGTACGTTTTATTGATATATATATATACTTAGGTATCTTTATCAAATGTATCTTCTAATTAGAATATTATTTTTAAACGTAGATATATAAAAGAAATCAGTAGTCGCTCTGTGTAAAAACCAGTAACCCGGTCAAATCACCTAGGTAAGGGCAGCGGACCCCGGGCTCTGAAGCGTTACCGCTGACGATGCAACCGGGAATACGCTTAGATAATGATAAAAAAATCAGTTCATTTTTGGATCTAATAAGCTATTTATTTTTATGAAATCAAATGTCAAAGTACATCCTAGATTTACAGGTCCGGATATCATCCAGCATAATATCAAACAGGTATTGAAAACATACAAAAAGTATTTATGATTAAGAAAAGTTATCTTGACTGACTTTTATAATCTACGCAAGGAGAAGAGCTAAATTTAATTTAGAAAATGGACTTAGATTAAGCTAATGTGCACAAAACAGCAATAGAAAAAATCGTCAAACGTTGCAAAAACTCAGAAAAACGTCGACAAACCGCGTCGTTTCTTCAACAAGTGCGTTACCTGAGCCAAGATTCAGAAACCCGTGTTCATTATCATTTGTATTCAGAGTTGAAAGTAGGGAGGCACCTGGAGGGCTGTCAGCCAACAAGATTTATGTCCCCGCCGTAAAAGTGAACAAAACTCAATGCTTTTGTATATGCTATAAATGTCCGTTATTCTCTTGACACGCTCTTCAAGATTTTTCCCATTCGGAATTTTAAGCTGAGACCAGCAAGTGCTATTTCTGATGAGTCTGTCGGATTAGTTTTTCGTTCGGTTTGTAAGGATTTTGGTTGTGTTCAATGGAAATTTTATAGGTGTGAAGCGATTTTTTGTTTAGAAACAGCGGGACTATTGTTTCCGACTAAATAATTTTAATTATGTATGTCTTATTGTTTTTATATGCTGTAAGTTATATCTGGTTTAAGGTACAAGTTCGTAGCCGACAGTAGACAGCAGCGACTACCCTTGTGGTTCCGGGTTAGAATATGACCACTCCATCTCTTCCTGTGGATGTCGTAAGAGGCGACTAAAGGACTAGGCACAAACATCTCGTGCTACAATTGCATTCCCAAGGAGGGTTAACGTCGGGCTGCGGCCGGTTGTAAAACTTTCCGCACAAATACATTCCTAAAGAGGGTTGATGTCAGGCAGGCGGCCGGTCGTAAAACTATAGCCGAATCATTTAAACTGTTCCGGCTTTTTCTTCTCCATTTTGCAAGGTATTTGGCATCCTTGGGTGACCATTGACATGGATATTATATTTGGAGAAGAAAAAGCGGGAAAGCGTACCCCAGGCTCCGAAGCAGCAAAGCTGAGGATGCAACCGGGAACGTGCTTAGACGAAGAAGAAGTAGACAGCAGCGACATGTGCCTGCAGTCATGAATTTAAACTCGTCTGCAGCTGCCGTCTGCAGACGGCTATGAACTTAAACCCGTACATTTAAATAAAAGTGTATACACTTTACGACGACTGCAGACGAGTTTAAATACCATATGTATATTTTTTATTGTAAATTCTTCCGATCTGCTACATATTTTATTAAACCGCCCTTCTAATGTACGAGTACTTTTGCGAGTATTACGTTACCATTGACCACAAGTTTCATTACTTACACTAAACCCTAAGCAAACTATCGAGCAATTAGCAATAACAAGCAACTGTCCATTCAACCAATTAGCTTGGTGGTAATTGGACTTCAAGTGGACGTAACTGTTAATAGTGTATTGGGTGTTTAGCCTTGACTCGAGAAAGAGCTTACGAGTTACGACTACTGAGCTATATTGTGACTTTTTCAATTTAATTAATTTTCAGGGAGCAGTCGACTTATTTGGATTTAGCCATTTAATTCACATGTATTGCACGCCTCATAAGCGAAGCGCACGAGGTAGTGCTCTACTCTCGCCTTACAAAAATCAAGTGATTTTTTTTACTAAATGTGTCTCTATTTATTATCTATCGCACTTGTACAATAATATTTACACATAAATGTCAAGGAAAAACAATAGTTTCAACACTTATGACATTTTTAAAAGACATTTTGCCTTTTAAATAAATAAAAACAATGTTTAATAAAATCATTTTGTGGACGTCCGTGTGTCTGTATGTATGGAAACTGGCGTGGTCACGATTAACTCCCGAAAAACTTATCTGATCAAGTCTATTTTTTTTTATACACTTCAGTATTATCCAACACTAAGTCCTTTTGAAGATCACGGTCTAACTCAATTTAGTTTAATCGTTATTTCAATTTAATTGTGAAAAATGAGATTATGAGGCGTGCACTTTTGGATTTTCCAAACTTATTTGTACATATTTTAACCTATGACCAAAAAGGATAGAGATAGATTAGATGGCACTTGATTCCGCAAGGTAACGCCTGAATCCATTCACTATAGATAGATTAGAAGCGTTTATTTGGTGCTGGAGGAGAATAAAAAAAATAAGCTGGCCAGAAAAAGTAACAAACGAAAACATTAGACAACGTGGGATAGAAAAGGCAAACATTACAAATCATAGAAACTAGAAGAGGGAAAATGTTCGATCAATTGCACCGAGTCACAGGTTTCTGATGAAGAACATTACAGTTATATTTTTAATGAGCAAGACACATCTATCAAGTGCCTATTGCGATTTTTTTATTTTAATTCATACTGTTATTTGTGTTGTACATTACCTAACAAAAAAATGAAAAATCTGACAAGAACTTGTGACCTAGTAGCGGATCCCGCGTTCCGAAGCAATACAGCTATGTATGCCGGCAAAATGCTAAGGAGAGCATGAGACAGTCGATATAAAAAATACTTTATACTTACTCATCTTTATCTTAGCGCGTTCCCGGTTGCATCCTCAGCTGTGCTGCTTCAGGGCCCGGGATTCACTAGCCTTTTCTTCTATAATTGACAATTGTCATCTTAGGATGAAGGAAAAAGATATTTTACTGTACATATTTAAATATTCTAACATATTTTAGGGCAGGAAGAAACAAAATTTAGATAGTGTATAACAGTTGAACAAAATAACTGTATTATTAGTTATTTTGTTCAACTGTTAAACACACTATACAAAACATACTTGCACTTATATAAAGTAAAAAAAACATTTATTACATGATCTTCTTAAATGATAGTAAGTAAGTGTGCCACAGACGCCACAGTAGCACAAATACAGCTCAACTCAATGTTGCACAAGAGAGCGGTTGTTTCTCTTGAAACAACCGCTGATTTGTGTCACCTATTTTTTTGACCAACTTGTATATATAATAAAATAAAATAAACCATAGTGAAAATAGAGAAAGAAACGATCATATAATGGCAATTAAGGAAAATAATAATAACTAAAACTATAGGTTAAGGCATTAACGAAAAAAGAAAATGTATATTGAAAAAAGTTAAGTCAGACGGGAAATCGTTTTACGCACTCAGCAAACAAAGATTACGCTTTATTTACATGCGTATGGAAACCCAACCAAAGAGAGGGGAGCTTGTACTATTACATATAGATACTTGTAACCTCTTATATAGGCGGTCCTTCGGCAAAAACGTGACAGTGTTGCTACACTCCAAACTTGCCATAACCCCTAGCCAAGATTTCCCAACTTGGCTTCCCTAAAAACAAAGGTGCCGGACTAATATGTATTCTGTGGTGCCGGGCTCTTTGTTACGCCCATCAAATTTATCTAAACGGGAATAGGATATGCCATCTGAGATATTATGTATTTGTTGAATGTGAAAAAAAGATAGTAGTAGATATTTTTTACGTTTTCAACCCCATTTTACAATGCCATTTAAAAAAATTTCGAAGAACTGGTTGGACAAAAAAACCTACATAATTATCGGACCCTGCTCACAAAATTTCACGAGAATCGGTTGAGAAATGAACAACCGGAAAACTGAAGTTCGAACACACGAAAGAATTTTTGCTGAAGCTGATACGGAGACCTTCGTACACTATGCTCTCTCTGTCAATAATATATTTTTATGACCTACATATAATGAGTAACATAACACTCTAAGTTAAAATGAAGGACTTTTATAGAAATGTAAATAGTACCTACATAGATTATATTATATATATTATTATATTTACATCAGAATTTCGTTAATTATTCATGATGTAGGCAATATGTATTGGTTTACCAGCGTATTGTATCTTAAACTACTATTATTAAGACCTTCACTTTACCCCGGCTTCAAAATTAATCAGCAAAATAGCACATACAATATACTTATCAGCATAACACACGGAATCTAATCTTGTACAGTAATCCAATTGAATATAACCCTTCGACTGAAAATGTCATGAACACTCCGAGCCTGTCTTAAACATTGACGTGTTTGTGTTGCAGTCGGATTATCAGCGGAAAGCGTTTTGTAATTGTTCAAGTAGGTATTTATAGCACCCAATGAAGTTTCTGGTCATGCATGACATATACCTAAAAAAAACTGATGCACGATAAATTAAATTAAAAAAAAACGATCAAGTCCAAGTAGGACTCGTACATTAATGGTTCTGTACCTCCGTAGAATGTTTTAAAACGCTGGAAAAAACATGTTTCTTGTATGATGACGCCCTTTAATTTTTAACTTTGTTTTCATTATTTGTTGTTATAGCGGCCACAATAATACATAATCGGTGAAAATTTCAAGTGTCTAACTATTATTTTTTATTATTAACAATTTGAAAAAGGCTACTTTCCAACTTGCCCTGGCTGATCTGACCCAGAACCTTCGGAGTAGTGGATTGGAGTGTTACCCACTACGCCACGGAAGTCGTCAATTTTCATCAAAGTAGCTCAATAAGTTATTTACTTATAGGAACTTATATAATTTTGATACGCAAGGTTAGTAGTGAGACCACAACTCGCTTTTCAACCTGTTATCATTACCCTACACCAAATTTTCAAAGTTATTCCTTTTGAATCCAATGTTTAATTAATTTAGAGAGGAAAGAGAAATTTTGTAAATGAAACATCAAAATAATTATTGTGATTCACTCGAGTACCTCGACTCGTATTAACTTGAAATCAAGGAGATAAAACCTAATTGAAATTGTCCTTTTACCATAAAACATTCTCAACAGGGTCCAAAACCTTTCATAACATATCTTTCATATCTCTGTCTATTGGGATTAATAATATTCCCATTAGAACTACTGTTAAAAACACAGCCAACTGGTCCAATCCCAGTAGTCTTACTGATAGTAAAACTTGGTACGACTACTGGGACTAGCTCAAAATTACGACATTTATAACGTGGCGGCCAATAAGGCTCTCCACTCGAAAGGTGAGACTCCCTTCGGACAGGAAATACCACACAAGGAGGATACCAACCATACATAAAATGCCAAAAGGTCAAAAGTTAAGGCTCTTATAATTTTAGGATTCATTTAGATCTTAATTATTTTGCCAGTGAAGTCGACAACCACACCATATCATAAAATTTGACATGGCTCCTGTTTTCGCATTTAGTTTTTGGTAGGATTTTAGATTACATATAGACTAATTTTTAGTCAAAAAATACCTAACTATTATATAATTTTGTACAGTACGGTTGACCCTACCCTCATACCAAGAGAAGGCAATTAAGGGGGCAGATTTCTAATCTAGTTACCAATGTTTTGTACGTACCTTCTTCAAATTTTAAGTAGGTACTTACCAGTTCTTTGAAAATTGCAGTTCAAAGAAAGAAGCTTTAATCTTCAAAATACTGTTTGTTAAAATTTTTCCATAAATATATTTCATAATGCATCAGAGCTTTCTCCCCAAATTGGTCCCTTCCGTTTTGCAGTATTAGAGCACCCTCCTATCAAATTGTGCGTAATACTACAAAATAGTGACAATATAGAAGTAATACACCTATCCTATTGCATTATCTCACTTTGGTTACTTTTTTTTTTTAATTGACAAAACACAGTAACAAATATATGTATAGAGTATTTAAGAACATGTGAAAGTGCAAAGTCTTCTCGATGTGAACACAGCAGGCACATATAAAAACTAATATATAAAAGTACATATATATATATATATATATATCTACACTAAACAATTATACTATCACTTACAATATTAATAAATGAGTAAATAGAATTAACTAAATTATCACCAATGATCGGAATCTGGGTGCTATTTGGGACGATATCACGAATATGGATATGTCGATAATCCCGGGAATTCTCGGAAAAAATATTTAATATTATTAAAAATGTGTGAAATAGTGTTTATTTTAAAAATCTGATTATTTATTAATTCAGTGGTTGGATTTACACAGTAGAAACTTAAGTACCGTATGCACAAATCCAAGTGGTCGGATTTGGCTCTGAAATATGCAAAATTTTCCCGCTAGGGGGATAAAAATGTCAGGATGAAGTTGCATAGAGTTAATAATGTGTAAACGGGACAATAGATGCAGGTAATCATAAATTGTAAAGTAGAATTAGTATACAGCTTACTTTTTTCTTTTCGTCAAGACTTCCAGTCCGCGATACTTATTAAAATTTTCAAAGCAATCAAATCAAATAATTATTTTGTTTGAATTATTAGTTCTGAATTAAGGCCTTGGCAGACGTAATTATAATGTACTTAACACTTTAGTAGACAGGCTATCAGTAGAAAAAGTAAAGTCGAAAATACAGTAATGTGTGTGAATGCAAGACGTTTATTTATAAAGCGAGTTTAAATATATGTGAAATTTATATAGCACTTTCTAAAAAATCCAAGTTATAGTTATTCGAATCTTGCGTAAAATTTGTTACTTTTTCAATTTATTAGTCGACCTTGTAAGCAAATATTAAGAATAATGTTTCAAAATAGCCTTTATTTTTATAAAATATATGCAATCCCTTGTTAGAATATTTCTTTACGCAGAAAAATAAGCCAGTTTGTAGCAAGATTTTCTAAAATATTTCTTTCAGTTTTTTTACAATTATCTTACTTTTTCTGAATGAAAATTAAAAAAATACGGTTTTCGTCTACTGGCTAGTCTATTCACCTATAACTAGGTATGTAATTTTCTTAGTGGTCTTTTTTACTTAAGCCATAACTATTGCCCGCGCAAAGTGCGTTTTGCATGTTTTTGGGTAAATTCAATGCTTGTTTTTAGGAAAACTACAAAATATTTAAAAAATCCTTTTTTTCGTCTATTGTCCCAACTCTTCCTCTATCTATGTGTATACATTATTTGACTTAAATCAAACGCTTTCTGTACAAACTTGTTGCCCGCGCAAACCCAGTTTACATGGTGCCGACCCTTAATGATATAAATATAGAGTCATCTTAAAAAGTCCAGCAGAAAATAATGAAAACGCCCCTGATATGAAAGCTATTTACATCCAAAAAGTCTTACTTACCTAATAGAAAAAAAAATGTAATTGAAAAATATTTTTCGTACAATTCAAATACAATATAATTTTTTTTATTGCGTGGAATATCATACAGAGAAAAACGTTGTTATTGAAGGTACCGATTCCGATTCCCGAGAATTCCCGAGAATGTTGGTCATATCCATACTTTTGATAGTAATAGCATCCAAGGTTCGGATCTATGATTATCACGGAAGCATATTTTTTTATAGAATTGGCCGATTGTATAGTCATAAATGAAACTGACAATGCAGACAGAGAATTGAACGTCACGGAATATAAAATCATATCAAAGTAATTTGCAGTAAAACCATCCTAATTGCCTACTGTTACAAATTTAAAGGTAGTTCGTGTGTTAATTACTTAATGTGTGTGTGTAAGCTTTAATGTGTCAAAAATTTATCAAAATTTTGTACACAAAATGTGATCACGTCACCCTAAACATGAGCCAAAAAGTTGTATTTTTTATACGAAAATACCTAAGATTTACTTTGTTATGGTCTTTCTTCTTTTTCGAAACTGATACTCCGCATGGGTCCTCCGCAGTCTGGCGTGGGAACCTGGTGCCTATTTCAGAATTTTATATAAGGTGCATCAGGATTCACTTATCCATTCCTGGTGAGCTTTACATCTATTCCATTTTCATTTTAATGTAATACACCATCCCTGTCATATTTGTAAGCCGATTTACATTTATCAAAATGCATTATTTGCGATTTTACTAAAGTCGTCAGCTCGGTTCTCATTTTTATTGATCCACATTCTGTTTTGTCTCTATTTGCTTTTTTTGGTGGATTTATAAAATCTGTAAAATTACTTGATTTCTTTTTTCCACTTTACAACTTTCTCGAGCTTTTTAGTTCATGCATAATACTTATTAAAATCTTAACGAAACACAGAAAATCTTGGCTAAAAAGCAATTAAAAACTATGAATGACAATCCTATGTTTGAAATTTTTATCAAAAACTTTATTAAAATAACACATTGATAAAGTTTTAACATAGCATTGTTAATTTAATAGTTGATGTGTCACATAATAGATAAATATACCAAAAAAATGTTGAATAAATCCATTTTATTAATGAGACAAAACGAATAAAACTACGAAATTCAAAGAAACAACTTGAAATTCGCAACCGATCAAAGTTCTCAAAAAGATCGCAGCCGCTTGGCCGAGGCCGAACGCTCGCCGGAAGCCGCTTCCATTCGATCGAACAACATTATTCACAGTCGGGGCTCCAATGGAAACTTCCGCCGATACACCAAACTTGGCTTGCTTTAGTTTGTGGTAGGATATTGCGATTTTGCGCTTTTTACATTTGAGCCAGTTATATTGAGAAAGTCTTCCATGCATTCAGATCCCAAAAGCCTATCAAGGCAAATAAATAAATATTTATATACGGACAAATCACCTCGCCCCAAAGTAAGTTCGAGACTTGTTTTATGGGATTGTGTCATGATGGGATGGGATGGGATACCAACTCAACGATATTATATTTTATAACAAATACATATATAGATAAAAATCCAAGACCCTGGGTCATGTTCAATCTGAAAAAGATCATTTGCCATTTTGGCCTGACCGGGGATCGAACCCGGGACTTCCGGGTCCTTCACCATAGAAGACAGAGACAGAGATTTAATATACAGAACGGAATCTTCCAAGGTCCCGCGCAATATGCGTCCCCGTTCCCCGTCCCTGCACCTCTCCCCCGTTCTCGCGAGCAGGCGAACACACACACAGTGACGAGTGCACGGCGGCACATGGCAGCACAAGAATGGGGGTGCGATGCGGGGACGGGGAACGGGGACGCATATTGCGCGTACCTTACGAGATTTCGTTCGGTACCTATGTATACTCTTACTGTCTTCTGTGACTTCACGCCCACCATCACGCTAAGAGTGGCCTTTGGGCCTAGCTCTGACTACCCCGATAGGGATAAAAACAACCGTATGTGTTTAAAATGAACTGAACTTTACCTTCATTGGGAGAAGCCTTTAGTCTGGCAGACGACTGATATAGGTTGTTATGAAAAGGAAGGAGAAGGAATTTAACTTAGAGAAATAAATAAATATATAAGGACAAATCACACTGATTGAGCTAGCGCCAAAGTAAGTTTTTAAACTTTTTTTAAGAAATAGCAGTCTAGCAAACTTCATGGTTCGCTGAATGAAATTTGTAATGAAAGTCAGTATGGCGATCATATTACCTGAAGTCAAATGCAGAATAAATGAGCTCGGACAACTTTTGTTCTATTTCGTTACGAGATACCATCTTTAATTCCCTACTTTGAGCGTCATTCGGTTACAAAAGTGGTTAAAATGACTTTTAAAGGATTTAGAGATGGTTTTCCAAACGTTCTTCTAAGCAGATCCTAGTAGCCGATCGAGGAAATGGCCGAGATTCTAAATCACGTCAAAAGACGAAATGACTAGAAACGCATTCCTATTACGAATCCATTTCCCACCTCCATGATGACGAACGATCAGAGTTCTATGAGTGTCTTTTGAATTTGAAGGCCCTTAGCTCTGTCTACGTAACAGCGTATCGGTATTTGTAAGATGAACCAAAGTGTTTCTTGGGATAAAGCAAATCTCATCGTTCTTTTTTTAAGCTCTTGTCTGTGAAGCAACCATTGCCTTTCATATCTCTCTGGCCAAAGCCAACTCCTTTACACAGTGGCGTAGCGTGGACTTTCGCCGCCCGGGGCCGACCGCCCTTTAACCAGCCGCCCCATTTTAGCCTTGTCGCCGCCCCCCTTATGCCCCCGCCCCCTCGCTACGCCACTGCCTTTACATCTTTGTAGGTTAACATGGATAACAAACATGGATTTGATTTTTTGGTTAAACCTAACGTGATACACAAAGTCAACAACTAGTTGACATGTTTCGACCTCATCCGGAGGCCTCCCTCAGTGTAAATGTAACTCGCGACGCGTACACGAAGACGTCCCGAGCCGCACTCTAAACATATCGGCCAGTACCTGTCTTTTTACGTGAGATACCCGTTTATCGCATATTAATAACAAAGAGCTATTATGTAAAACTAGAGGAGACACCACATATTATTGTTTTGTCCCGTTTAGTTGTAGCTATCTCCATAAACTTCACTTAGTCGCTTGCTAGTTTTTATACGCTTAGTTTTTTCTACAAAATATGAGCGAAAACCCTATACGAAAATATAGTAAACCTAATTAAAAATGCCTGAGTATGTGTTACAATAGAGTAAGAATAACAAGGAAAACGGCAAAATGTAAAGAAACAACTTTCCATCGGTAAGTAACCAGATTTCATTGTTTTAAAAATTAAATACGTGTAATAAAATTCACGCCGCCATATATAAAAAAATAGACCAGGGGCCAATGTTTGAGATAGGTCTATATTCTATTTTAATGATTAATAATGAGGATTGATCTTTCAATTGTTTTATAAAACTGAGCCTAGATCTTCCTTTGCCTCTTGTACCTTTTATTTTTCCCACCAATCAACCTCATGGTTTACCTAGTTTACTTTTTAATCAAAGCCATTCTACTGATCATATTTCCTGAAGCTAAATGCAGAATAAATGAGCTCGGACAACTTTTGTTCTGTTTCACATTACATGGAGTTACGAGATACCATCTTTAATTTCCTTCTTGCCGTCAGTGTCATTCGTTTAGAAAGGTCGTTTTAAATGTCTTTTAAAGGGTTCTGCGAAGGTTTCTGCCAGTCGTTTAATTTAAAAGACATTTATTTGGAGTATAGCTTTATATGGATATGTAACGTGGAAAAGAAGGACAGAGAAAGAATAGAAGCATTCGAGATGTGGTGCCGGAGGAGAATGGAGAAAATAAGCTGGATGGATAAAATAAGCAATGAGAAGGTGCTAGAAAGAGTAAGAGAGAGAAGAAATATTTTAAAATCTATTGAAAATAGAAGAGGGAATATGATTGGACATCTAATAAGACATGACAATCTATTCAGAATAATAGTAGAAGGAAAAATAGACGAAGAAGGGGAGATGAAGAAGGGGAAGAACAAGGATGAAGTTTTTCCAACAAATTAAAGAAGGGTTAGGAGTAAGGTCCTACCAAGACATTAAAAAGATGGCAGAGAGAAGAGAGGAATGGAGGTATCTCCACTTAACTCCACCAACAAGAGCAAGCTCTTAAGTTACAGAAGAAGAAGAAGCTGGATGACGTGTACTAGTTTCAGCGATCACCCATATCAAGCAACGCCTAGTAGTCGTCTGATGGGTTGGTTAACTTATTTTATTGCCCGAGTACCGTAAAGCCAAAAAGAGGATAATGTGTTTTGCCGCTATGTAGGTATGTATGTTCATCTGATCCCTCGTATCTTCAAAGATATCCATGATTGACAAATGAGGTAATGAGGTATGGTCGAAATTTTCTTGGTTATCCACTAGTTACAGGTTTTTTGACGTCACAGTAAATTCACTGGGGCGCCCTCTATAGGCCATAAAGTTTAACTAAAATATAAAATAAATCTAATCATACCGTGTGGGGTATCAAATGAGAGGGCTTAAAAGGCACTTTTTAAAAATATCTACTTACATTATGAGCTGTTGCTCCATTAATTGCTTGCATTAACAGCATAAATGTACATTTCACTATGATTTTTTTCGTAGACGGGTTTTAGTTTTTAAAACGAATATCTTGTAAACTTTGAGCTATTTGGGCTCCGGGAATACATTGGTAATTTTACTCATTGTGAAAAGAGACTACAAATATAACAGGTTTATTTTGTTCAGTGCGGTAAGTTAGTAAATTAAAATTAACCCTGTTTTTAACTGGTCAATGTTATCCGAAGCAACGCGAGTTAATACCCAAATGTAGCAATATTATATTTCAATGGTTTTTAAATTTCAACCAATAAACATAAATGGCTTAGGCAATAAACTAAATTGTGTAACTTATATTCTATATTAATACATTATGAGACAGGTTCAATGCCTATCTATATTTGAGATAATCCCATTTCCATAAATTTATAGCTAAGTTTGATTGACATAGTAATTAGGTTCCACCACAGTAATCTTACTTAGTCGCCCTTTAGTCTTGCGTCAATCCAGTTTAGGACCATGGTCTTTAGCTGTCAAATTAGGGAGCTTAATAGAGTAGGTCTTGAGCCCGTATAATGTTACAGGCTTAAGTATAAGGAATATTTTCTTTCATGCTGGTGTAGGAGAAAAGAAAAACCTTAGAATGTACCAGCTGCTTCTCTTCTCTTTCAGATTTTAGCTGATCGAGGGAATGGACGAAAATGCAAATCATGTTAATAGGCGATGTGGCTAGCAACCCATCACTATTTTGTTTCCTTATTCTACCTTCTCGACCATCATTACGCTAAAATTGGCCTTTGAGTCTTGCGGCCCTGGGCTCTGTCTGTTCAAGAAATACCCAAAATGCTCTGTCTGACCCATTAGGGATAAAGACGTGATGGTGTATGTATGTATATTTTATGAAAATTGTGAAACAACTATGTATAGCAGATCTGCTAATAAATTCTAATTATCTAACATAGTCCTGTTGAGACAAAATCTCAACAGAACTTTGTTTGGGTACATATTTTAATTTCGATAGTTAAAATAAGTACGTGTAAATTGTTTTTGTTGAAAACATCGAAAAATATGTATTCTTAGTTATTTTAAGTATCGATATTTAAATATGTTTTAACCCGTTTGTTTCCATATTCAAAATCGATAATATATAAAATAATTCAAACAATGTTTCAAGGTGGATTAATACACCCTTATTGGTGTATATTTGATGATATCTAACGAAAAAATTTTATATTATAAACAAAATGTGGGCTTCCACGAACAAAATGAAGGCACTCGTACCTAACTCGGATATTTCTATAAATAAAAAATTTGTTTCGGCTTGCTTCAATTTACTCTCATTTTACCCAAATAAGAAAAAAAGCGTAATTTTATTTTTCTCAAAGGTGTATTTCTCTTTAGATACTCGTATTTAGGTAGATGGGTTTTACAAAAATGCGTCGTATAATTACGTCCCCAGATGACTCGCTTCGTAAATGTTTTTTTCAAGAAATTAGGGCATTGTCGTAAAAAGAAAGGAGAATAAATCGCTCTTGTTGGATTTTTCATGTGGGTTAGCCTGATCTGGGACTTTTAATGTGGCACGATTTATCTCGTGGGATGGTTTTTATGTATTTTCACATAAAATGTCTTGTTTTTGTTTAAAATTACGCGTTGCAATTTGTAAGATGTTTACAGTAAAAAACTTGAAATGATCTTTTTCAAGTTTTGTTTTACTGTATACATCTTACACTGTTAATATCTTATGGTAAAATAAATATCGTAAAAAGAAAATTGAGGTTACACTTGAGTGTCGAAATAAAATACTGATTTCGAATTATTAGCGCTTTTGCAAGTGACTTTGAATGTGTGACCACAAATAAGCATTAAAAAATTCTCGAGCTTCTACGTGCTTCAGAAGAGACGTCGTTAGTCCCGGCTGTCATAATATCATTGTACATAGGTAAAATGATATTACGACAGCCGGGACTAAATAAAGGCATACCATAGGGTATGCCTTTTGGCAGCTTGAAAAATCTAAAACCAGAGTTGGCCCATACACAAGAAAAAAAAACAAGTGATTTACATAAATAAACGGTTGGCTGATCAATTTTGAAAATGTAATTTGTTCTTCATATTTTTCAAAAATTTACACGGTGAGACAGAGTCAAAATAATACATGAAGATTTGCACAGCAGAAAAAAATTACGTAATGTGCAAATTAACCTATAGCTAAGCAAACCTACATTCCCAAATCATAGCTAATACGTTAGTACATTTTCTTAGCGCCAGTGTTGAAACTTCGAAAGAAGAGATTTTGAATAGGCAAAGGATTTTTTCAAAAGTGACGTGACGTGAGACATTAATAATATGCGATTAACGGTTCTTTTTCTTTAACTTAAGAGCTTACACTTTTCGGTGGAATTAAGTGGAGATGCCTCCATTCCTCTCTTCTCTCTGCCATCTTTTTTAACGGAATCAACGGTTCACTAATGAAAAAAGTCAGCTAACATCAATGCGGCTCGGGACGTCTTCGGGTACCTTTGTATGCGTCGCAAGTCACATTTGCCCTGAAGAAGGCCTCCGAATGAACTCGAAATATGTCGACCAGTAGCTGACTTTTTAGGTGAGATACCCGTTTATCACATATTAAAACAAAAGGCAAAGGATTAAATGAAAATTAAAGTCAAATAATGTTATTTAAGATGTTTTATTACTGAAATCAGAATAATTTACATTGTAAAAAATACACATACTCCAATCAGTTACTCTAAGGTTAACATTTCGCTTTATTTGCTATTTTACAGTTCCAACTATAGCTTCAATTTTTTAGCCTAATACTTTGACATTTTTTATTTCTAAATAAGTATTAAGATCAGTTCATCCATATGCTTTTTCTGAAATTCTCTTCACCTTTTTAATAAGAGTATACACTGGTTTACAAAACATAAACTTATGACAACTTTTAAGAAAATACTAAACCAAAGACGAAACGTTTTACATCAACTTTGAGTATGGAATCAACTCAAAATGTATAAAGTTTTTTTGCGATTTCACGACTAACAAGAATAGATCCAAAAAAAATTAGTTTTACAAAATTATGCTAGTACAATTTACGTTTGGCAGCAAGTGTATACTATTATAACGATGAAGAACCTTATCCAATATCACTAGTCACATATCTAGATATGTATGAAATGATCTCCAAATTTATGAGTCCATTTTATAAGCTTTTCTTTGGCATAAGCAGATGTGATTGCTATCGCTTAATTTGATCACAACTTATTCTTCAATACCTTAAAGATATGCAGTGTATTGCATTTTTAAACTATAACCATCTCTATAAAAAACACAGGACTAACATTATTAAAGTAAAAAAACAAGTTCAAATGTTTAAAATTGACACTGATAGTTGGGAAAATACCCTAGGAAAAAAACCAGAAACCTCGTCAAATCACCTAGGGTAGGTAGCGAACCCCGGGCTCTGAAGCGTTGCCGCTGAGGATGCTGAGGATTTGATGACGATGAGTTGGGAAAATACCCTAGTAGTAGACAGTTTAAACCAAGTACTAACGTTAGTCCGGTTTTGTAATAAGATAGTAAGGTTTTAAATAAAACCTAGTTACTGTTTGAACATTGTCAATTGACTTAAGTTGCGTAAAAGTAAAAGGCTCAAACACATTGTAGCGATTTAATGTCAGTTGGTAGGATATCGCGTGCGTAATTACGATTATGCGGTGCTTTATGCCGGCTGTACACACTCGCCGAGACAAACCGAGACAGTGCGAAAGCGAGTGTTTACATGGTGTTGTCGTCTCGTCTTGCTCTCTCGTATCGCCTCGGTCGGTCTCGGTCGCTTGTCGGTTTTTGCGCCCGAGTCAATGGGTCTCGTACAAGTCTCGTTGGCTCTTGCAAGTGAGTACATGGTGTTCTCGTCTCGTCTTGCTCTCTCGCGCCTAGCCTCGGCCGGTCTTAGTCACTTGTCAGTTTCTACGTCCGAGTCAAAGGGTCTCGTACAAGTCTCATTGGCTCTCGCAAGTGTGTACATGGAGTTCTT
This sequence comes from Acrobasis repandana, assembly GCA_963576875.1. Lineage (NCBI taxonomy): Eukaryota > Metazoa > Arthropoda > Insecta > Lepidoptera > Pyralidae > Acrobasis > Acrobasis repandana. The sequence continues at coordinate 4,289,601 of OY756223.1, read as the reverse complement.
TTCTCGTCTTGCTCTCTCGCGCCTAGCCTCGGCCGGTCTTAGTCACTTGTCAGTTTCTGCGTCCGAGTCAAAGGGCTCTCGCAAGTGAGAGTGTTCTCGGCCGAGACTCTTGGTGAGGGGCTCTCGGCGAGTGTGTACAGCCGACATTTAATGCATCTTTTTTATCGTCCGTCATTGCCGATAATTTAAATTGAATAACGCATGCGTTTTTTATTTAAAACTAATAAATTATTTGTTATCATTCGCGATATTAACACAGGTGCATGTAAGACAGACCGTCAGTTACTGACAATATCGCTAACATGGTAGGTATTCTTAGATTATAGATTATAAGTAGAGCCTTATTTCTTTACTATATAAAGTTTTGTATACTTTGACACAATTAAGAATAACTTAAGATATTTTATAGTAAATAAGTGCTGGATATTGAATTTTTTATCATTTTGTGACAGACAATATTCAAAACAGTAGATTTTTTTTCAATCGTGGTTATCTTAGGTTTAACTGTTTTAGCCAACAAAATATGCAATTCTGTATTTTTGAGTTCTGAATGATTTCAAAACTAAATAGTTCTATTATAGAAAAAGTACAGAAGGCTATCTAAATTATCTTAAGTATTGACTTAACTAGTTATTAATGTTTTTACACTTAATTATTATGAAAAATAAAAGCTGTTTCTTTGGATTTTACATCGGCTAAACAAACATACTACACTTTTATTGAGTTTGTGTCACTTTCATTCTTAACTAAACGATATGTATGTTTAACTATTATACTTGCGCACGAGCAGTTTAGTTTTAGTGGCTAGGAAAATAAATATAAAAGTTTTTTATTTGTTGTAGGCATAAAAATTACAGAATCATATTATTGATTATTCATGTTAAAGTTCTTAGGGTAACTTAAAACTGAAAAAAAAAGGTATCTGGTATTAAAAATATTTGGTAAGTGACTATATATTTTTACTCAAACAGATTGTAAAGAAGACGTATAAGGTACTCGTATATACAATTTATGAATATGTATGAACTGAGCTAATTTAGTGTTAAATTAATTAGTATTAAGAAATTAATATATGTTGTAGTTTCCATGTAAACTAATTTTAAAATTTAATTTTACAGCATAAGACACCACTTTATTTTGTACTAGAGCAGAAAATGTATAAATGTTTTTTCAAATCTAGACTTTGAAAAAATAACTCTTGATAGCTATAGTTTCTAAGTATAGGATAAAGCGATTATCAGGATAAATGGGATAAACCTATAAAGCATAATTTATAGTATTTCAATTCTTTTGACTTTGTAAATAAATATGCAAGGAAATAAAAAAATATACATTTCAACTCGCTTGATCATTCTTAGACCTAACAATTGACAAAGAAAGAAAAAAATTGAAAGAAGCTTACTTAGGTACAGCGATAAATAATAAAAGTCTATCTAATCCAAACATCGACAGTCATCTCTTACTAAATTTATTTTTACAACAATTTTATTGATTACTTTCTTTACACACCACGAATTTACATCCAAACGATAAGGATCAATGAAATTCAGAATCGAAACGAACCTTTGGACGGACAGACAAAGATGCATAGAGTACCTATTGAAATGAAAAAGAAATTGAAACGTGCGTATAAAGAACCTCTCGAACTGGCCTCTAATAAAACTGTTCTGAGGAAAAATATTAAAAACTTAACCATACCAAATTCAAAAGAGGAATTACGTAAGATTATTCCGCCAGTCTTCGTGCTTCTGTTGTGCTGTGCAGTTGGTTGCGCACCATCGCGATTGCATGGTAGGTGGGCAGGGGGCCCCACCGGGTCGTTGGCGACGGGTGATCCTGCGCGTACGCACTACTGATCCGACACAGCCACCGTCACTGCGGCATGTACTCCACTCACCCCAGTCTGACACGCGGCAGTCTAGCAGCCCTAAAAAAGAGATGTCATTGAAAAAGATCGAAATGGAAAATCAAAAGATCGAAGACCGAAATGTGCAAAACTCTGTAATTGATTGTTTTTTTTCTCTGCTCTTACTAATGCAAGGTATTCAGTTTCAGCAAAAAAAAAGCAATAGCGAAGTATTTTTTTTTCTTTGTCAATCATCTAGGGCTTCGCTTTAACGAGGCTATGCTGCTTGTAGCCATCAAAATCAGGCAAATAAATATGCCTAGAAACGCAACTAGTTATAGTAAATCAAACTCGTGATATCTTTATACAACTAACGTCAAATTAGAGGTTCAAATCTTTAATTATAACTTGTACATGTTTTGATAGCATCAGGACTTTTTTAGTGTCCACTGCAGGAGCATGACCTTCTCTGTACTACCAGAGCCATATATTAGCCAGAGCAGTCAGAGGATTTGGCCTACACTCTCCTAGCTGGCCAGATGGGTTGGAGAGGTCTTATTAAGGTTTAGCTTGTGTTTCCTAAGTCGCCTTTTACGATATCCACGGCAAGACTTGGAGTGGATCTATTTGACAACCTCCGTGGCGTAATGGTTATCACGCTAGACCGCTAATCCGGAGGTTCTGGGTTCGATCCCCAGCCAGGGCAAGTTGGAAAATGGCCTTTTTTTAAATTGTCCTGGGTCTTGGGTGTTTATCTATATATGTATTTATCATAAAATATATTATCGTTGGGTTAATATCAATACAAAACACAAGTTTTAAACTTATTTTGGGGTCAGCTTAATCAGTGTGACTTGTCCCTATATATTTATTTATTTATTTTTAGTTTACTCTGCCGGGAACCACACGGCCAATATCATGCTATATATTTATTTATTTAAGTTTATTGCACACAGTCATATATTTGATTGATAACAATAGGTCAAACATAACGCTAATGCATATATTTTTTATTTTTATTTATTTAACTTTATTACAAAAAATGTAACAGGCGGACTTAAGGCCTAGGGCCTTTTCTACCAGTCAACCTACAGGTGGTGCGGATAAAAGCAAATTTTGGACGATTAGTACATTCAAATTAGCTATTTAACCATTATTAAACATTATTCAACATATAGAGGTGAATCAATTTTTGTCTGAACTAATTATCTAATATATTTTATGATACTTACTAGCTCTTTTCCGCTTCCTCCTCTCCGCAGGATCAGCGTTGTCCGCGCGGAGCTTGCGTCGCCTCCGCGCCCGGTATCGCCTCGCCAGACTTCGCATCGCGGATCTTTCACTGGCCGTGGGCCTTGAAGTAGGTAGCTCGTTGGCAGAACGAGGTTCTTCTGTTGTATTTGCTGTCGTGTTGGTCCTGTGTGATAAAGCAATACGGTAAAGCAATATGCTTTTAGCGTGTGTGTTTAGCAGTCAAAATTATGCAAAAATAACTTTACAGCTGGGAAGATAGCAAACGCGAATTTCACAGCAAGTATTTATTTCATAAAAAGAATCAATAATTCTAATGCTTCAAATTTTCTCAGCAGTGATCGTTGCAAAACACTAGTATCAGTAGCTTTTCTCTAAAATAATTTAATACTTTTAATATAGGTTAATAAATATTATTTACACATAATGTATACAAATCTCATTGATCTGTAAAAGTGTATGTGAATGCCTCGTTACTGAATAAACATTTAAATTTTCAATATTAAGAATTTTGATTTATTATAGCGTTGATCTATTTCTGTAATTTTTTTTATTTTTATTGTTAGCATATCTATGCTTTTCTGCATTTTATCTTTATTATTTTATCCTTAATTTAGAAAAATCTTTAGTTAAAGTGAAAAACCCATTTTGGTAGACTTCTTGTGGCTGGATCTTGATAAATATTGATAAAAGTTGCATAAGTTCTAAAAAGTGTGAAAAAATAACATGCAATAACTGTAAAATACTATATGTCGAGATGTTTTATTATAAATAATAACAGACTTTGGCTTTTAACTCGAGGATTTTGATATCTTTGATTGCTTGAATTACGTAGGTATTTAAAGTTGTAACTGTAAAGAAGAAAGTAGATCACATTAAGTTCTTACCTACAATTAATGGCTATCCCCGGGTCCAAAGCTATCTAGAGAGATCATTGTATTGTATCGTTAAAATAATATTTAAATGTCAAAATAAAATATTATGTATATTATATAAAATATAATATATTGCAAGTGTAGACTATTTAAAATTCATGCAAAGAAAAATAAGATATTATATCATCTTTGACTCATCGCTAAACCGATATTTTAATTTGCTAGCGTTATTTCAATATAAAATGTTGCCGACCCCACAGAACAGTTGATTGCAATACTGTATATGTACTCGTACCTTCTTTCCAAAATGGCGTATTTGACTTGTGCAGTGCATGACAAACATTGACCATGGTTATTATTATATTAAAACTAACGTAACGTACTGAGCGGACAGAGACATCGTCGGGTTGCCGTTCCTGACACTCGCCCTGAAGATGATCGGCTGAATCGATCGAAACCTGGTCGGTATTTTCCAACTATATTGCGTGAGTCAACCAGCTTAAATTAATTAATTTTAGACCATAGTGTGTTATGACAAATTATATCATATTACACGTAAAACAAAATGAAAATCGTAAGTGTTATCGCTAAAGCGCAAATACTTATTATAGTATCGACCAATAAAATGGCATCAGTATGAGGCTTCAAAAATATAATATCAATTGTGAATGGTTTTAATGGCTTAACTTAGATAAGTAAGATAAGCAGCTAGATAGCTGCATGACCTTGTAGCGATGTGTAATGATTTATTTACGACGTGAATTATTTACTTACAATGTGTAATAAGAATAAGCGCTGTCGGGAGTAGTCAACCCCCCTTCAGCGTATATCTTCGGCGCTTCATTCCTCTCGACTTCCTCAGCTATAGACAACGCGCGATTGCCGTCCAGTACATCTATACTGTTGTGGCTGAGTTTGTCCAGTTGGAGCACGTCATAGCGCCGGTCGTCGCTTGCCCGGTGGAATACTTCTGAGAGCTCGTATTCTCGTAGCTAAAACAAATATCTCGATTTACTTTCTGAAAATCCAAAAGTCTCCGATGTCTAGGTTTATCTTGTAGATACGTAATAATACATGAATATACTGTTAATTGCCGTGTGGTATCTGCCAGAGTAGAATAGGACCACTTCTAGTCATCCCGTGGATGTCGTAGGAGGGGACTTAGGAAATACAAGATAAACAAAGCTTATAAACATTAAAGAGACCTCTCCAACAGCCCAGGCCAGCGTGGAGAATGTAGGCCAAGCCCAGGCACTTGGATTGGTAAAAAACGGTGGATGACATTTAATATGATAAACGGTGTATGTCGTGCTCTTTTGTGGCAAGAGCAAGCGTGAGTCGACCAAATCGAAGAGAGGCTGTGCGGACTTAATACTCGTACAACTAATATGATTTCGTTATTGACACATCGTAGCAGTAATAAAGAAATTTTATTGCACTGCATTGACTTACTCTAAACTAATACATTATTAAAATTTTACGTACTCTGTGTCATAACAGCGTATTATACAATCAGAAAAACTATTTCAACACCGAGAGATATGACGACGACAAGTTATAAAATACAGCTTTTATAGCTGCCAGTGAAGTGCTTAATGTTTGTAGAACACTTAAAATGGAATATTGAAGCTAGAAAACATCTCTTATTCGTTTTACTATGTCCCTAAAATAATACTACATTAACTGAAATTTATTTTGCTTTTATCATTCCTTTTATGTGTGTAATGTGTTTACTTACCAACACTAACACGTTAAATATTTTCTTAAAACGTTTACTAATACACCAGGCTTATACTTATGCTATCCGACAGATAAGAGGGTCTCATGTTTTAAATTTCATTTCTAAAGCTTTTTTGGGGATAACAATCTGAGAAATGAGATTTATAAATAATGACGCCGCTACCTAATTTCGAAGTATGTTTCGCAGTTTGTGAGATGTAAATAAGGTATACGATTACGATGTACGTCATTTCAAAAGAACACTGTGTTATTCCGCAGTGAAAAATCGTCCATGATATCTTGTCTTGTGATATAATTTTTCGCATAATTATAAACTTCTTTTTCAATCTCATAAAGCATTATTTTTACCTTTATGAACTGGAACGTGGCTATAGGCGGCAGTCTTCTCAGATGCGGGTAGAAGAACGAGCCGGCCGGGTGGGAGGGATACTTGGACGTAATTCTGTACGCCACTCCCTGCGGTGCAGTGGGCCAGTTTGGTGCTGTGAATGTGAAGCCGTTGTCTGTGCCTGCGTCTAGAGGGTCCACCTGGTGAAAAACAAAACATTAAAAAAAATTGAGCATGCATTCAAATTTAATCTATCCTTATGTCAAATGCCATGTTTTTCTCAATTCCTTAGTTCGCCCTCTCTCACTGTAGTGCATTTTTAGTTGCGTCTCTAGATGTACTGTTTCGGAGACCAGCTCGCGCTTTTTTACTTTATGCTTAATCCTTCGATTAACAATACAACTAGATAACACGTTACCAACAAAATCAAAGCAAAATTCCGTCCGCTTGAATATCAAATAACAATTAATAGAAGTCTACCTTACTACACTACGTATAAAATGTTTTTTCCTTGACTGAACTAAATAAAATAAGAGCTTACCGCCGAGAGTGTGCTCTTATTTGGCGAGTCGTATTTTTTGCGCCGACCCGATATCTAGTTGTATTGTTGATCGAAGGCTTAATCATAAAAATATTGTAAGAATTGTACGAGTATGACACCAAACAAGGATAGCTATAGGAACAAACTAACGTTTTAGAATTATCTACCTATCATACACGAAACGAAGAAATAATAAAAACAAGATGTGTGCAAAGCAAGCACTACCAAACCACTTCGCACAAAACTGTCAAGGAAATAATATGTTTTCATTCCCCTCCACATATCTAATGATGATAATCTTTAGCAATGATAAATTGCTAAGAGGACGCAGGAGTGTATAATGTAGGGTGGCTGCTTTTGCGTTTCAATTAATCATTCAAATTAACGTCGCTAAACCGCCGGTCCTTTAAAAATGAAGCCAGAGTTATTTTGAATCTAAGTCTCGAGACTTAGAGACAAAATAACTTAATTGTCGTTAAGTTAAAATTTATAAAAAATTGAAAAAAAAATAATTACATAGTAAAATATATATTTTTTTAAATTAATACATTCCCGGTAAAAATCCGCATGCCGTTCCATTATTTTATGTTGCAATGGCCTATCAGGGTTTATGTTGTATCTACTATCTTAAGCAATAACTATGTAGTGAAATGTTATACATGTACAATGTGAAAAGCAATAAAGAAATTGAAATTGAAATTGAAGTACATTATCTTTCAAGTTTTGATATTAGTCAAGACTAAAAAAGGATTTATTCCTCCTTCACGCTATAAGTGGTCTTTAGATCTTACGGTATAGGTAGGGTTTTACATACATACATACTACATCACATCTTTATCCCTAATGGGGTAGGCAGAGCATTTTGGATTTTGCGGCTCTAAACAGACAGAGCCCCAGGGTCGCAAGACGCAAAGGCCACTTTTGGCGTGATGGTGACCGAGAAGGTTGAAAAATCAATAGAATAGTGATAGGTTGCTAGCCTTGGTAAGAAGAATTGTCTATTCTATATGTATAATAAAACCGGCCAAGTGTTAGTTAAACTCGCGTGGAGAGGGTTCCGTACAATTGATTGAAATATTATAGGTTTTCCTGTAATCTACAAACAATGAACTATATTTTGTACCTTTTTCAAAATTTTAGGCTCAGTAGTTTCGGAGATCAGGAAGAAGACGAAAATTGACCATTCCCGGGGGGAAAGGTCAATTTTCGTCTTCTTTCATCAAAAAAATCAAAACTATTTATTTAGGAATTATAACAAAAATATATTTGAGACCCTCATAACGAGCCCTTTCATTTGATATATAACACAGTGAGGTTTACAAAACTTTTTTTTTCAAGTTCCTATTCTACAAAAATTATTATTTTTTATTTAAAAATTATAATTTATTTTCTTAAAACCATATTTATTTACTTTGCACCCAAAAACACATTGTTTGGGTTATAGGATTACAACATTCTACCAAATTTTACCTGATTCGGTCCAGTAGATTCGGAGCAAATTGGCTGTGAAAGACGGACGGACAGACAGACGCACGAGTGATCCTATAAGGGCTCCGTTATTTAAATTTTTTGTACGGAACTCTAAAAAAGGAATATCATATTTTGTAAAGATTCAGATCTTTTTTTTTTTTTTTTACGAGGTGAAAATGCCATCGCATACCGTTCCGCTGCGGGGACAGTGGAACAGGTTATGTGGGACTTGGACCCACTAAAAACACCTCGATGCCCCTTCAAGCCAATACCGGGTAGGTGGGAGCGGTGGAGTTGCCACCAATCATCCACTCTTCCCAGCCACGGCAATGACCTTTTTAGGTCACTCTACCCCAGGCTAATTGGCCCTTGAACACAACAGTGAGAGACGAACAGGGAAACATGTCCGTACTCCCAGCCAGGTGGACGACAGACTTAACCCCGTATCTGGCGTCCGTTGGCTATTCTCAGGGTGGTTGGAGTTGAGCATAAATGCGCCTCCTTCTGCCCGGTCTTCGACGTCGCATCTCTACTAGAGCCACTGCCTCTCTTTCGCGTTCTGCTGCCTCCTTGGCTGCCATTACAGTCTCGCTAAAAGTTTGCATGGCTTTCCAGCACCTTCCACTTCCAGCCATTGCTCGAATCACAGCAGGGAGTGAAAGGTCAGCACCCAGAATTGCACTCAGATTGAGGCGTTCTTGCTCCCAGGCTGGGCATTCCTCGAGTGTGTGCTGGGCTGTGTCGTTGACACTCTCACAATGGTGACACTCTGTGGTTGGCTCTCTTATAGCTTTTTTACACAGAAACCTCCCGAAACAACCATGTCCCGAGAGGATCTGTGTCAGCCGAAAGGTTAGGACGCCATGCCGCCGGTCCAACCACTGTGCCAATACTGGTTGAATTGCCTCAACAGTTTTATGTCCCGCACGGGGGTGCCGCAATCTCTCCTCCCATACGTTCACAGCTTGTACGAATAGCCCGGATTTGTGAGCCGCTACTTCTCTCGGAGCTGGTCTTTGTCCTCTGATGCGCTCATCCTCACACCAGTAAAAAGTTGAGGCAAGAATTTTAGCTTCCAAATCCCAGGGCAGAGATCCAGCAAGAGCGCAGGCAGCTTCATTAGAAATTGAAAGATTCAGATCTAACTACTTATTTTAACAGATTCCAACATCCAATAATCCATCGAAACAGCTGCGATAGTTATATAACGTACTCGTATAACAAAATATACTGAAACGATTTTAAGGGCGAATTCAGTTCATGATACAGAACAACTTTCCCCAAAGGAACATATGTCGAAATATGAATTCTTTTATGCTTTCCATAGAAACTTGGATCAGCTGATAGGTCAACTAGTATGGGAGGCCAAAAATTATTTTCATATTTCGATATATGTTTCTTGGGAAAAGTTATTCAGTATCATGGACTGAATACAGCAATAGTTTCAGTACATTTTTAGACCCTGTATATTACAGACAGTCTAGACATTATTTGTTTCTTTTGGGCTAATATTTTAAACCATAAGATCACAAGAAGCTGCTCCTAAGTTATACCATAGATGACGCGAACATTAATATTGCACGCCTCATAAGCGAAGCGCATGAGGTAGTGCTCTACTCTCGCCTTACAAAAATCAAGTAATTTTTTTAACTAAATGTGTCTCTATCGCACTTGTACAATAATATTTACAAATAAATGTCAAGGAAACACACTTGTTTCAACACTTATGACATTTTTAAAAGACATTTTGCCTTTAAATATATAAAAACAATGTTTAATAAAATCATTTTGTGGACGTCCGTGTGTCTGTATGTATGGAAACTGGCGTGGTCACGATAACTCCCGAAAAACTTATCTGATCAAGTCCATTTTTTTTTATACGCTTCATTATTATCCAAAACTAAGTCCTTTTGAAGATCACGGTCTAATTCAATGTAGTTTAATCGTAATTATTATTATAAAAATACAGGTGACATATTAAAAATAATTTTGGATGTGAGGTTTGTTGAAAGAGTTAATACCTATGTATGATGAGTACGAATGTGTAACTGGCAAGTAAGAAAAGAAGTAAAAAGAAATTTGAATAAAGAATGTTGTGATTTTGTTTGTTTTATTAAATATGAAAGACGAATAAATGTAAAAGAAGCGATCAGTTAGTTAATATTTTATTTAATTTGCATTAACTAATTGAGAATGAAAAGAACAATCAGTGGTAACACTTTTCTTGACATTCGTGACGTAGTCTTGTGTCTTTTTTTTGTTTTTGCTTAGTTTTTTTTGAGATTTTTCAAAATCTACCGGTCCGAATCGGTTTAAATTCACAGGAAATCTGAGTTGTATAGAACTCTTTGGAAAGCTACTTGTTTGGTTCCGATCGGTTTAGTTGTTCAAGAGTTATAAGCGGGTCACATACACACCCACACACACATACGGAAGATTCCTGAGACTTTTAAACGTCGAGATCTGATGAAAACTCGACTTTTCAAAAACGGGGTGAAACTACGGTTATTTAAAACGGTAATAAATATATTAAACAATAAAACCAATAAATTTAACTACGGTAAATTTTCAAAATTCGGGACGTTATGTCCCGAATTTTGAAAATTTTCAATTTTCTCAACGGGAAGTTAAAAATAAAAGTTAAAAATAATCTCCAGTCGTGCGTTAAAGCCGACACATACTTTTCTTCGTTTTAAGTTAGCAATAAAACAATCAAAATCAATTTAATTGTGAAAAATGAGATTATGAGGCGTGCACTTTTGGATTTTCCAAACTATTCATTTGAATTATACGAGTATTACCAGATTTTGTATTATAATAATTTTAGAAAGGAGAAATTACAAACTTACCTCTATAGTAATACTATCCAGCCAGTTTCCATCGACGCAGAGATCAAAGCTGTCGATTCCTATGAACCAATCTGGAGACGGAATCATCCTCGCCATCACGGAAACCTGGAACAGTGAAAGAAATTGAAATCATATGGACAATTTGACCTCCGTATTGTATTGGTTACGACGCTAGTCCGCCACTAGGAGATTCTGGGTTCCATCGGCCAGGACAAGATGGGAAAATGGCATTTTCAAATTGTCTTGGATCTTGGGTGTTTATCTATGTATGTATTTATTAAAAACTATAGTATACAAATTTAAAACTTACTTTGGGGCAAGCTAGGTTAAAAATTAAAGTGGGTCTTAAAACATTGTACGGTGGTACGGAACCCTCCATGTACGAGTCCGATTCGCACTTGCCCGTTTATTAGTCTCCACTGCAGGAGCATGACCCTCTCTGTACTACCTAGCCATAATAGCCAGAGGATTTGGCCTACACTCTCCACGCTGGCCAAATGCGTTCGAGAGGATGTTTATAAGCTTTTTTTAGCTTTAGAATTTAGCTGAAGAATTTATTGTATTTACTTAAATCATAAAATCGCAATAACACCTGTAATAAAGCTCTTCTATGATGAGCCTTCAAGCTATTTATACAGCTTCATGCTACCAGCTGACTGATTGTATAAAGGAAATTAGGTCACCTAAGCTGGGCTGGGCTGTCGGAAAATAATTTATATTATACGAACGCTTTGATCGGTATAATTAAAGACATTAAACGCTTGAAGATTTTCATAAAATCCCAAGTTTCATAAAAGATTAGATTACTTTACTTTGCTTTGATGAAAGTTTGTATATTTTTAAGCATTTTATTACCATAAAATGTCTCCTATTTCAATTTATATTTTAAGTTAGCAGCAATTTTACCTTCTCTGAGTGCTTATTATCTAAAATATAGATTAATATAAATTATATTTAGGTACGTCCAAGCCTAAAATGTAAATATTTTGAAAATAACATCAAATAAAAAAAGAACTTTATATGCCTAGTATAATTTATTGATGACCTCCGTGGCGTATTGGTAAACATGCTAGTCCGTCACTCGGTGGTTCTGGGTTTGATCCCCAGCCCGGACAAGTTGGAAAATGGCCTTTTTCAAATTGTCTTGGGTCTTGGGTATTTATCTATATATTCATTTATTATAAAATACAGTATCGTAATTAGTATCCCATAACACAAGTTTAAACTCACTTTGGGACTAGCTCAATCAGTTGATTTGCCCCTATATATCTACGCTGGTACGGTAATGTCCTGCGGTAACCGGCAAGTTACGTGAAACAAATGTATAGCCAATATAGCCACGCCAGCTCCGCCAGGCCCCGGCAGATGTGGTAAACCGAAAAAATGCTGGCTTGACGTCATCAGGGATGATATGCGTGCCGATGGTCTAAGGAGGTCTGGTACAAGGAAAAAGCCGGAAAGAAGACCTCGGGTTTCACAGCATTACAGCTGACGATGCAACTGGAAATCGCTAAGATGAGAGACAGAGACAGAGTAATTATTCAAATCAGCAATGATATTGAGTATTTGATCGTCAAAACACCGGCACGGCACTAAAATTAATAAGAATCTATTTATTGATTTCTAAGAAATGAGCTCACCACGTTTGTTTATACTCGTATATAGCTAATAGCACTTATAATCTAGAGCAATCTAATGAGGAGAATGGATTTTAGATTAAAGACGATTCACACAAAACACCCAAAATAACTTATTCTTTGTAGCGCCATCAGATAATAATAATATTAAAATATCTTTGAGAATTCAATATTTTATTTCGTATTTCAGTTTTGTATTTTGAATTCAGCTGCCGCAAGCGTTTGAAGTGTCGAGTGCACCTGACGGAGTAATTAGGTATAAACCGGGAGCTGCTGACCAGGTCGCGTATAAGCAAAAGGCTTCGAGAGCTCTGAAAGTAGCGGTATGCGTACCCGTGTCAGACAAGTATCCAATATCATAGCACAGAAGGCAGTAAGAGTATTACATACAGATTTCCTATTGTACGCGCAATATACGTCCCCGTTCCCCGCCATTTTTACTGCCTCCGCGGTCCAGGGGTCAAGGCGTTTGCCTTGTGATCCGGAGTTCATGGGTTCAAATCCCACTGGGAAGCATACTTTGTAAAAAGTTATTTTCAGTCTGTTTAGGATATTGCAGGCTTGAATCACCTGATTATCCGAAAAGAAAGATGATTCCGTGCTTCGGAAGGCACGTAAAGCCGTTGGTCCCGAATGCCATCTAGCGTTCGTTCCTATCCTAGGATTGGTTCTGGTCTACCCTTTGGGTTGCGGAGGTCAGACGGCTGTCGCTCTGTGTAAAACCAGTAACCTCGTCGAATCACCTAGGTTAGGTAGCGGACCCCGGGCTCTGAAGCGTAACCGCTGACGATGCAACCGGGAATACGCTCGGATGATGATGATGATCGTTTAACACGATTTACTGCGATTTAATAGTACAGTAAATACATAAGTGTCAATTAAAACACTAAGGTAAAACTAAAATCATTGAATAGTTTATTAAACGTATTGTTTACCGTAAGGTAGCATATTTTATAAAATAATGACATACGTAGAGTTTTCAATGTGTCTAAAGGCATAGGACATAACCAACAAGTACCGGATTAAGTTGGAAGGGGAATTTGTTGATATGCGACTCGGTCTGTTATACCCTAATCGGGTTTCTGAAATACATACAATTGAATTCTAGGCGATGAGATGACGTAATTTCCGCAATATACGATACTAGCTATGGTCCACCGTAGTCATGTACCGCCTTCCTTACTCTCACTGATGGTGGAGTTAAGAAAATTCAACTTACAGATATATTCCATAAATGTAGATTTTATGCAATTTTTAGGAAATAAACGCCCTGTCAAAATCCGCATTTCCCTATACTACAATCCTATAGTGCAAAAGTGCAGCAATACGAGTATATTCATGAAAGGCTGGTAATGCAGTTTTCACGTCAGTTATTTTGACAAGCCGCCACAGAGCATACGAAAAGTTATTTATTTTTGTAATTATTTTATATGTGGCTAGGTATTATTCTTATCAATTGTGATTCCCAGAAATTTTATTTCATTGCATACATTTATCATTTGGCCCTTATTTTTATTATTTCTCTTCTTTTCCTCAATATTTACCCATTAGCTGCCAAAACTCCCATAAAAACGGCAATTTAGAACGGCGCAATACAATAAACAATCAAAATTAAAGTACAAACTGTACGCTACGATGCAGATTCCGATTTCCCTACTGCGGCCCGCTTTGAGCCAGTTTTAGAGATTTTTGGGTGAAATAGATACCTATACAAAGGATATGCAGGATATTAAAATTTATCAATGTAATTGCCTTAATTTTGAACCTAATTATAAAAGTAAAAATTACACGTATGGATACATAATAGTCAAAATTTTACGTTAGTATAAATGATTTTAATTCACAAAAAGTACTATGCATCATAAAAGATTCATAACTTTCATGATATGATCAGTGTCATTTCGTGATTTTTATTAGTAACTACAGATTTTTTCTAAATAACTTATACAACGTGGAAGGGACATACCCGTAATAAATCAAACCACGGTCTATTCTGGACCATTATAGTATAATAAAATTAAAATGACAGCGAAAAAACAAAAATAGTTTTCGACATTTCCATACAAGAGTACGCGGCCGCCCGGGCGATTTGTATGGGAATGAGAATTTTGTTTTTCGTTATTTGACTGTTATTTTAATTTCATTATACTTTAGTCATCTGGTACAGCCTGTGGTTCGATTTATTACGGGTATGTCCCTTCCACTCTGTATAATGATATTAAATAGTGACAACGCAAAAGCCAAGCCAAAATCAAGGACTAGATAGGTAAAAACATAAGTCTGTAGATCCCTGCTTATGTTCATAAGATTTATTCGTTGGCTCTATCATGAGGTTTCAAATAAGACAAATAAGACCCAAAGGTAGGTAAAGAGATAAAGTAACTTTATGTAGATAAAACTTAGAGATAAATTAATGATATCCTACACTGAAACGTAGTTAATTAATCCTTAAAAACTACGGAACCCGTTACTTGAAACGATTCATATTTTTTCATTTTCCGGAAAAGTCTGACGTATCGTAATTGTTGTTTGCTGGAGTTTAATTAACGATGAAACAGTCGACGAAAAAACATCGCCGACTATGTACAGCGGCAGGTAAAATTATTTTTACTTGTCTGTTTAAACTTTCATGTTTTCAGAGGGTCTTCGTTTCGTCTATCATGTTCCGATATCGATAGGGAAACTGTTTCGAACGGTTTATTTTCTGCTATTTACAGTAAAGCCTTAACAAGTGTTCCCATCGTGTTGGGTAATACATAATCGATAAAAATTTCAGGTGACTATAGCTGTTACGGTTCAAGAGATAGAGCCCTGTGACAGACGGACAGACAGACCGACGGACAGCGGAATCTCAGTAATAGGGTCCTGTTGGCACCTTTTGGGTACAAAACCCTAAAATGGCGATAGTATCAACTTCTAATATCATTCGCTTCGATCATATATGTCATTAGTTTATTTTTTTATAACATGGCACGATGGCACTACTGTTTAAATAATACAATGTGACTATTTTTAAAAATCGTGGTACTATTATATTATTACTCTATGCTAGAACGTACAAAATCAGCAAACAGTGTGCGTGGTAGTACCATAGTAAATTGAATACCAGATTTTTCCTGTCTCAAGTTAAAAACATATTAGTCCTATATTCCAAAAATGCACGCGTTTACCGAACGTTAAAAACGCATATGTCACCCATAAATACGAGTATGCCTGTAAAATATGGTTTTATCTTTTATTTCAAAAATGTTTCAATAAGAAACAAGTGTTTTTATTTTACGTGAAGACTAACGATAATGAAGATTGATGTTGACTTTCGCAATTGGAAAAAAATATGAGTGTGGAAATAAAACGCATTGAGGCAAACATATCAGTTTTGTGTCATTTACAACAACGTCATTCTATTTTTTTTTATTAAATAATTTTACGGCTCTGGATAGTCCTTTAGAGCCTATCTTTAATTTTGTTCTTTATTCCTAATCCTAACAAGACAATCAAAGGGTGGTGTAGGCCTTTGACTGCTGCAAGGGAGCTTCTGGCGACAAATCTATACGAGTCCACTGGTAGACATAGACGATTGAGTGGCGGACGACTCCTGAAGACGCCCACACAGTCCGCAAAATAAATATCACTACAGCCGTACTATGCCTCTCCACTTTAACTATTTCACACATTGTTCATGTCATTAGCATTTATAACACCAAACAACACCAATTTCATATTATAAAGTCCACTAAAATCAATTTGTAAAATAATTTAAAGCAAACCCCAACCGAACCCCTTAACTTCCCGCCAAAATCTCCAACGTCATTCTACTAATATTTGCTAATGTTATACAACTTTATATTATTTAAGAACACGACATATGCTCTTAAATTAAAAAAATGACCACTATATATTATCTATAGGTACTCGTAGATAAACAAACAGTCAGCACTTAAAAGATCTAAAAAGAAAATTTTCCATTTTGATCTGCCCGAGGGATTGATCCCAAAATCTTGTGATTTTGAAGCAATGTTACTTAGATTATAAATATATCAAAAACATTATAAATATATCAATTTAATCATTTTAATTGCAGGGCATTGTTCAACAATATCGAAATTATCCGCATGTTGGTCATTACATTCGCAGCATACGTTTATTCACTATCGCCGGATATAATCCGAACAATTTATTTTGTTAATGAAAGTTGATGGTGGTTATAAATAGTAGACGCTTTTTCATTGGTCGGTTTATTGAAATTAAAAATATTGGTTTATTTTTAAAAGCCATTATGTTATTGTTAAATATCTTGTTAGTTGGTTAATAAAGGGCTTATATAAAAAAAAAATACATTTAAGTTACAGTACATACCTATTTGCAAGTCACGCTGATATTTTTATAAGCTTCTATTTAGATTGTCCTTGTTCCCGGTTTCCCGTACCACCCCGGGCGTCACCCGAGTCTCCTATGGAGTTAAATGAGATGCCTCCATTCCTCTCTTCTCATAACCATCTTTTTAATGAACTGGTAGGACTTTAGTCCTCCTAACTACCTTGTGCCATGTGATGATAACCATGGAGAGTTGTCTATCACGGTGCCGTTTATTGCGTGTGATCTTCTAAATTACGCGCCTCACACTAAATTTATTTATAATAAAGGTAATTTTGAATCTATCAATAAGGAAATTAGTAATTTTGATTGGGATAGCAAGCTTGGTAGTTTACCTATGGAAGAAGCTGTAAACTTCTTTTGCTCCATGTATAATAAATTAAGAGACAAATATATTCCATCAAAATTAATTCTTCATGATTCTTATTCCCCATGACCCCTGCACTGAAAAAAGTATTAAAAAAAAACAGAAATACTTACATAAATTCAAAGTGTATGGAAACCGTTCAGACAATGAGACATACAAAATGTTGAAAGAACGAGGTAAAAAGATGGAACTATCTTTTACAGAAACTACGTAGCCTCAATTGAGAAGTCGATCTATAAAAATCCCAAATGTTTTTGGTCATTTGTTAAATCCAAATCTAAGAACAATTCTATCCCTAGCAGTCTATTATACGGCGCATCTACTGTTAACGACGGTAAATCTATTTGTAATACTTTTTCTGAGTATTATAGCTCAAAATTTTTGAGCCTAGATTGGTGATCTTGGTAATAACTTCTCACCTGACTCACTTACATCTCCTACTGTTGCCGATATATCCTCTATTAATATAGATGTCACTGAGATTTCCTTACTTTTATCAAAACTAGATCCTTACAAATTAGCTGGGCCTGATGATTTGCCAGCAGTTTTATTAATTAATTGTGCTATGACCATATCAGTTCCACTATCGATCCTATTTAACAAATCTTTTACGTGAAGGCGTTGTTCCACATATTTGGAAGCGTGCATTTATAACACCAGTACATAAAAAAGGCTCCAAAACAGAAATAATTAACTTTCGACCTATTTCCAAGTTGTGTATAGTATTTAAAGTTTTTTAGGAACTCGTTCGCAATGAAGTATATCCAGCTCTTAAACATTATTTTAGCCCTGCTCAACATGGCTTCTTAAGTGGACGATCTACGGTTTCTAACCTGGTGCTTCTTAACTTGTACCTTACTAAATCAATGGAGGAAGGCCATCAAGTGGATGTTGTTTACACTGACTACAGCAAAGCGTTTGATCGAATTGAACACAAACTGTTATTACAACGACTATATAATGTTGTCATTAGTGGCGACCTACTAAGATGGTTTGCCTCATATTAAGATAACCGTTCGCAAGCTGTTGTTATAAATAATTATATTTCTAGCTGGGTGCCACTGCCGAGTGGTGTCCCACAAGGGTCACTTCTTGGACCTTTGCTATTCGTAATCTTTTTAAATGACATTGATAAACTTCTTAAATTTTCCAAAGTACTATGTTTTGCAGATGATATGAAGATATTTACTGAAATTTCATCTACAGCTGATGCAGAATCTTTACAATCCGATCTTTTTAGACTGCAGGATTTTTGTTCATTAAACTTTTTAGATCTTAATCATTCAAAATGCTGTGTGGTCACCTTTGGTCGTAAACGAAAACTAATAGCCTATGATTACACACTATTAGATGAAAAATTGCAACGTCCACCATGACTCTAAACTTTTATTCGACTGTCATGTGGACACTATTATCAAGAAGGCATATCGTGCGCTTGGATTTGTGAGGCGGATCTCTACTGATTTTGCATCGGTTAAAGCCATTAAAATTCTTTATTGCGCTTTTGTTCGTAGTAATCTGGAATATGCTTCACAGATTTGGAGTCCCCAATATGTTACTTATAAATCTCGAATAGAAAGTATTTAGAGGAAATTTGTTCGTTTCTTATGCTATCGCACCGGTGACCAATATGACAGTAGATTATACAATGATCTTTGTGTCAAGCATCATTTATTACCCTTGGAGAATTGGCGCGAAATCGCTGATATAGTTTATTTTCTTAAAATTATCACAGGATCTATAGATTGTCCTGAACTCTTATTCCTTATTTCCTTCAGAATACCTTATAAAAACTATAGATCCTATAGTCCTATTCATGACCCAACTGTTTCTACCAATTACCATAAAAACATGTATCTCTTGCGTGCGAGCAGCCCCGTCAACAAGCTGGTAAAGGATTCAGATCTGGACCTCTTCAACACCAGCGTTACGTCGATAAGGCGTAGCTTAACTATTTAATTCTTTTCAAATTGATTAAAATATTAATAACTAATATAAGAGTACTCGTGCGATCGTTTAGTGTATGCGGATGTATGATGATACATCGCGGATGCTGATTTTTATATGTGCTCTGTTTAATAATTGTATTTAGTCTATTGCTATCTGTGGGAACCTTTTATTGGCTCTCCGATATCCATTCAAATTTTTGTTTTGTATTGTAAAACTGTTGGCTCTCCTTGAAAATCAATAAATAAAATAAAAAACTGAATTTATATTAGGCTGATATTCAAGCCATCATCATCGTCATCAGTCTTTTTGAGTCTCCACTACAGGAGCACGACCCTCTCTGTACTACCAGAGCCATATATTACCCAGGGCAGTCAGAGGATTTGACCTACACTCTCCACGCTGGCTAGACGAGTTGGAGGGCCGAGGGGTTTCATTGATGTTAAAAGCTTTGTTTAGCTTGTGTTCCCTAAGTCGCCTTCTACGACATCCACGGAAAGTCTTTGACGGGTTGGAGATATTCGAATACAGTATAATTTAATTATGTGCAAGTTTACTCACTCTAGAATGATTTCCATCGACAAAGAACTCTGCTTCAGTCCTGCCAGCACCTTGTGCCACTGGTGGCGCTCCAAACACGTCCATAGTTCCTGGAGCCGAGCCCAAGGAGTCTGATCTACCGGACTCGGCAAACTGTCGAACTGCTGGAGTCACCCGATGTCCCAGTCGGAAGAGCACGTACGATCGGTCATGGGAAACACCTGGGAACATGGGATAGGGAAATTTTAACATCGTTTTTGTCATTCTGGTTTTATTTGGAAGTAAAGAAAAAATAATAATGTAGCAGCTGCTTCTCCTTCAGCGGAGATTGTAGAAATCCATCAAAAGTATGGTTAGCAAATTATCACTATTTTGTTTGTTTGTTTGTAATAATTTTATTTTACCAAAAACATTTAAGTATAAAAATACAACATAATACGAAAGAGCAAATATACAAAGCCGGACTTATCCTATGTAAGGATATCTTCCAGTCCTGCGATAGATTGAGAGGATATTTACTCAGTTATAATATTTTGACCGTTTTCCGATTACGAGTATTATTAATACAAGTATGTCTACTCTTTCTTGATAAAAATGGCCTTTGCACTGTTTGGAAGAAATACACGATAAAAGGAAAAAAAGTTTTGATTTGAGGATGAAGTATATTTTGTCGATGAACTTATTTCACGCTATGAAAATTCATCAAAAATGTAAGCAATCTATTTCATTATTTATGATATGCCGTATGCAAGAAGATAGGTGGGCCAGGATAGCTACTAAGTGGATCCCGACTGGTCGCCGAAAGCGAGGCAGACCTCGAAAAAGATGGCGTGATTACTTGGACAAGTACATAGGCGAATGGCAAACTACTGCCCTCGACAGGACTGATTGGTAACAGAAAGGGGAGGCTAAATAAAAAAAAAAAATTATATGTTTGAAAAAGTAATTGAAGGAGATTGTAAAAATACAGCAAATGAAGCAATTCGTAAACAAGGTTTATAAAATCTGATAAATACAGCAGTAGGTAATATCCCCGAGTACCTATCTGGTTTGCATAATAAAGTTTTATGAATACTCGGATAAACTGATAACTGTAATACGTAAACAGATTTTATTTTATGGGTGTTTTTTTTTTACATAAACTTGGATTATGAAATCTCAACTTCTTTTTAAAAATCATAATTTTTCAGTAGGTACATCAAAGGAATAAACTAGGAATCTTTCAGGTGATGACTTTTGACTTCTTCGTAAGAGAAAATATATTAATGTACAATGTGTTAATGAACTAACGCAAAACCTCTCAGATGGTACCTCAGCCCAGGAAACTGAACAACTTTTGTTCCTCAACTTTCAAGAAACCCAAAAAAAAATTAATTTTCATACAAACTGATCAGCTGATCGAGTCAATTTGTATGAAAACCCGAATTTTATTTTTGACATTTTGGGAATGTTGTAGACCAAATTTGTTTAGTTTTATGAGCTGAGGTACGAGGAGGGGGTTCATTAACACGTTGTATATGTTACAGCTAAAGATGGGTGTGAACATAGACCTACGACTACTAAAGAGTGAACATAAACTTCAGATTAGCCGGCTAAACTTAGATGTAACCTAACCTAACCAAAGTTTAGCCGGCTAATCCTAGGTTTATGTTTTTTAATTTATTTAATCTTTATTGCGCAATTAAAATAAAAGGTACAAATTGGGGACCTAATGCCATATGGAATTCTCTCCCGGTCAACCATTAGATATAAGACCAAGCAGAAAATATCTTTAGCCGTAACATATATCAATTAAAAAATATGCTGAAACTAATTTTAGGGTAGATTCAGTGGATACTGAACAACTTTCTTCATGGAACATACGTATGAAACCTTTTTTTGCTTTCCATACTAACTCGGATCAGATGATCGGACCGACATGAGCCTGGCTATTACATAAAGAGTAGCTCTAAATATTTATTAAAATAATAATATGAATTAAAGTCAAGCACTTAAGACGTCACATGATACATCGTACTCACGTGTAACCCGACCTACGCCTATTTTGGTACCTCTTAATAGCCGTATAATTTCTCGTATCCAAGTCGCATGTTGAAAATATTTCATTCACAAATTGGGTACACGCCAATGAAACCGATTGTAAAGCGGTCTGTTCACAAATATATTTTGTTCGTGTCTATAATGCAAATGAAATTAAAATTATAGTTAGATTGTCAATGATTTTAATACAGATTTCAGATTTTCCTTTTGTTTTTTTCCCAGTAGCTTCCCTAGACTTGCAACGATATTGCTAGAAAGAGACTGTCAAATACAGTACAACGTGAGTGTGAAAGAAACGCTGATATGTTTTTTTGTCTCTATCGGCGTGGCTGCTATAGGCTGGCCTACTGTCAAAATCTGGGCCAAACAAACCACAAAACGATCGGAGAAAGTTATTAAGTTTAGGGATTTTATCATTTAAAAGGTGATTTAGGGTTTTATTTAAGTTAGTAACCATAGTGTGTTCTGTGACGTGTGCTAAATATGGGTGAAGGCAACAATCAAAGATAGAAAGAGATGCACTAAAGTGGCCACGCATTATGCAGGTCTAGTAGTGGTAGGTCTGTGACTAGGAGTGATGATTCTTCGCACTTTGCATGATCTTCGCCACCCTTGGTGACACTTTATTTTATTTTATTTTGGCAACATACATTCATGTACTTATTTATATACTTAAAAATTATCTCATATAATAGACATTGAGTGCCTAATATGGGTACTCGTACATTATATTACCTTAGTAGAAATCAGAAAGAGTGCGAATCAAAAGAAGCGACACTTGTTGGTCCTTGGCGGAAGTTTAAATGTTGACTTAATGAAGGCTTTCCGTTTTACCCGAAATCTCATGGAAATCTTGTTGAAAGTCTAATATTATGAACTTGACACTGGCCAAAAGAACATTAGAATAACTTGACTGCGCTTCAATAAACATATCTGTGATAATTCATATCACTTTTTCCATTTGAGCCTGGAAGAAATTGCTTAGCGATAAGGCAACCTTTTGCTAGTTATAGAGATAATTATGTCCTGTATTTTTCTTGTAAAGGGTATTGTGTTTTTTTTTCTTCTTATAATTTAAGTTGCAAGTCTAAGTGCGCATTGCACATTTTCCAGCTTTAAGATAATTATGTCCTTTATTTTTCTTATAATTTAAGTTTCAATTCTAAGTGCGTCGACTCTGTATCAAATATTTCAAAAACCCCAACAAATATCAAGACACATTGCCACAACTTCACATTTGCCCACAGTGAATGCACCACTTTATCATTGTTTACACTCAATGCAAAACTCCGACTTCTCAGAAGACTAAAGCGTTTTTAATTATCCCGTATTAAAAGGTCCGGCAACCGGCAACTTTAAAAATAAACTGCGCAACTTTCTTAATTGTCTACAGAGAAAATATTTTGAGGGAGTCCGAGCGTGCAGTACTGAAACTTTGCAGCAAACGACCCGCCTGGAAAAGGTACGGGTATTTTGCCTTTGTTGTTGTGTTTTTGCTGGCTCTCTTTAGAAAAGGTTACGTTTGTAGGAAACGGATCTATGCTATGTTTTTTGTAGATTTTTTAAAGACTATGAATATAATGAAAACTTACGTAATTCACTTTTCAGTCACTACATAATGCAATTTCCCGAGTATAGGAAGCACTTTTTAATGAGAAATTAGCAATCTGCCCCATCTTTATAAAGATATGTATTATAAGCTTACTGTAGTTTACATTTAATTGAAACTGTGTAATATAATACATTGTACTTAAGATTCCCCTTACCCCAGACAGAATCAGAGTTTTCCGTACAAACGTAGTCTACGTTTTATTTTAAAACGACATGTCAGATTTACTTTAAATAAATTGCATATACCTATAGAATATAGTGTATTATATCATTTTTGACCATCAGTATGGAAAACTTTTACACCCTTATATTTTCTTTCAAGTTTATATTTTG
Organism: Acrobasis repandana; assembly: GCA_963576875.1. NCBI lineage: Eukaryota > Metazoa > Arthropoda > Insecta > Lepidoptera > Pyralidae > Acrobasis > Acrobasis repandana. Next base: position 4,265,852 of record OY756223.1, on the reverse strand, counting down.
AATGTAAAAACCAATTATAACCCTAGATCTTTAACTTTAAAGTTCCAATTTTTTGCCTAAATCTGACATGTCGTTTCAAAATAAAACGTAGACTACGTTTGTATGGGAAAGTCTAGGGTAAGGGGATTATTAAATATCGGTTAATACCTGAATATAAATTTACTTATTCAGCTTTGCCTGCCAAACTACGGTCCACCAATTGAACTCCGCTATGCCGTACCATTTTTTTTAAAGGATTTAATAAAGGCCTTAAGTACAGTCTTCGTCATTACGGTCATCATATCATCTTTAGAAGAGAAAAGCACAACCCGAGCTCCTTAAACAGCATACGTAATGATGCAACCGAGGACGCGCTTAATTTATACCTACAAATACAGAGACATTATCACGTCTTTATCCCTAACGGGTTAGCCAGAACCTAGGGTCATACGACCTAAACGCCACGTTCAGCGTGATGGTGGGCGTGGAGATTGAAAAATTGAATCAAAATAGTGATGGGTTGCTAGCCGCATCGCCTATTAACATGATTCAGATTCTCGCTCATTCATCTCATTATGGTCATGTACAGCATGTACATTCTAAGCTTTTTCTTTTTGCCCAGACCTACATGTCTGTATGGGGATCCACATAGGTTTGAATTATTGATGCAATGAAAATGAATAAAAATGAAAAATCTTTATATAGAGTCCCCTTACCTAAGACTTTTTCATACAAACGAGTCTATAGCTTTAATTTTGAAAAGGCATATCAGACTTCAGCAGTATTTTGGAATTTCAGAGTATTTGCATACCTACTCCTACATCTAGGCATATAACTTGTTTTCGGCGTCAAAATATAATCTTGAAAGAAAATATAAGGATGTAGATGTGTCAAAGTCAAATATGATTCATACATTTTCTTCTAAAGATATTATACATGCAATTAAGTTAATTAATAATTTAATTTACCTCCTTCTAAAGTTTGTAATAAAGTTAAATAAATTAATTAATTTAGTAAGATATTTGCAATTTCTTTTTTAAATACAAAATTTTGCCAAAATCTGACATGTCGTTTCAAAATAAAAGATGGACTACGTTTGTATGGGAAAGTCTGATTTTGTCTAGGGTGAGGGGATTCTTAAGAACAAGGTTACCGTAGAGACAGTAAACATTGACTTACAAGGACACTTTCAGTACTACAATAAGAATTTTAAGAAGATGTAGGAAAATGAAGCTCCAGATACCGATACATGACACAATAAAATAGTAAATTCTTTTATCTACACCCATGCTTTAAATCCTCTATAAAAGTTTCTGAAACAATTAGCTTATTGCCAACATTATAACAACCAGTGTCATAGTAACCATAATATCATCCAAACGCGTGATATAATGATGTACTAAATTTCATTATGCAACGCAAACTCGATCCCTCTATCTTTATGAATTAAAAAAAAAAACACTGTCGTGTTTTAATACCCCTCATTATAACACAGTTGCATAAATAACTATTAAACTATCGCGTTGCATCATTATTAAATTAATGCAACGTACCTTTTTTTTGGTTTAGCGTTAATTCCCGTATGCATTAATGTAATAATAAAATAGTAGTTTTGTTTACATAACCGTGACTCACGGAGCGGGGTAGTGAACTCGCCGGATGCCAGCTGGCATCGTTACAACTGTAATTTTCTCGTTATGTGACAGGTATTTGGGAGATAATCGATTGCCAGGATTTTGTTGCATTACATTTAAGTAAGTACATATGGGTGATAGCAGGCCTGTGTCACTCCCCGTTTAGGTATCGAAAATGTACCTACATTATTACTATGCGCGCAGGCGGCCCCTCCGGGTGGCAAATTCAGTTATACGAATCGTTTGTCCAGAGTAATAAGAATGAAATTGGCTTGCAATGGATGTCTAGGTATCTATACGAAAAGGTGCTGAGTTCTGACGTGAGCTAAATTAAACCATATATTCTTTGAATTTCTTTGTTGAGTGAGACTTCTGTACGTTAGTATTATTTATTCTGTGATGATAGGCGTTTAGTTCCCGGCAGAGTAGAATAGGATCACTCCAAGTCTTCCAGTGGATAACGTAGAAGGCGACGTAGGAAACACAAGCTAAACAAAGCTTATAAACATCAATGAGACCTCTTCAACCCGCTACTCTGGCTAAGTATGGCTCTGTAGTACAGAGGGGGTCGTGCTTCTGCAGTGGAGACTAAAAAAGACCTGGATGACGATATGGGTGTGAAACGTGGAAAGTGACCAAATTCATCACGCAGCAGATCCAAGTCTGCATCAATCGCTGCCTACGAAAGATATTGGGTATTTTTTGGCCTGAAAAGATATCTAATGAACGTCTGTAATAGGTTTGCGAACACCGATCGATCACCAAATAGCGCGTCTTAAATGGACATGGATCGGTCACACGCTCAGGAATGCTACTCACATGTCGAGGCAGGCATTGCAATGGACTCCTCTTGGAAAGAGGAAGCGGGGTCGATTGGCGGAATAGCATGTTAACCATAACGCCACGGAAGTTGTCTGAATGAAGATGTTCTAGTAAACGAAAGAACATGACATAACTATATGTTAACACGGGTCACTCACATGGAAAATCAGCTACTGGCCGACATGTATGTCAGTGTGGTTCACGCCTATGAAACTTAGAACATTGCATAATTTAATTTAAATAGTATTAAGATTGATAAAAAAAATCAATAAAACGCCATCTAGCCAACGAGTTCTGACCTAACTCCTAATGCGTGTTATAGAATAGAAATTCGCCATGCGATGTAGAACATGTGATAGCTCAGTTGTTCAGAACATGGTCGTATCGTATTTGAACCTAGGTCGCGAGTTCAAGTCCCGCTCATGGAGATTTTTTTTACCATTTTATTCCTTTGGTGTTGCGAAACCTCGCTACCAGATGGCGCTACTGGTTTGATCTAATGTTAAAGCTTCAGTTTCTTGTCTATTTCGTATATACAATATTAATCTATGGTGTGGTTCGGGTCGACGTCGTGCGGCGTCGCGCGTTATATTCGCCCTGATGACCTCCGTATGAGGTCGAAACATGTCGGCCAGTAGCTGATTTTCCACGTGAGTGATCCTTTTAACATATAGTAATGTCTGTGTCTCACGTTAGTATTAACCAAAAAAACATGACATAAGTAAATTTTTACCATTGCTCAACCAAAATATCAACATTATCATCATCATGATCACCATCACGATCACGAAAGAGGTCTGTCAGGATCGTAGCAAGTGGAGGTCAATAGTCTCTGACTGCCCCTGTGGGAAACAGGCGTGATAGTATGTATGTATGTATCACCATCAGGTCTTTTATAGTCCCTACTGCAGGAGCACAACCTTCTCTTTACTACCAAAGCCATATCTAATATATGGCCAGAGCAGTCAGAAGATTTGGCCTACACTCTAAACGCTGGCCAGATGGATAAGAGAGGTCTCATTAATGTTTATAAGCTTTGTTCAGCTTGTATTTCCTAAGTCGCCTATTACGATATCCACGGGAAGACTTGTAGTGGGCATTTTCTACTGCGCCGGGAACCACACGGCTTAAAAAAAATGCAAGTATAAACTTACCTAGTAAATAAAATATGTCTGCCTTAACTGGTACTTTAAATCACAGAAACAATTTCGTCCTACCAATTAATTCTACTTACTTGGACACTCCTCGGACAGCAAAAAAGCACCTTATTTCCGACTCGTATGCTCTGTCAAACGTCTTACATTCAAATATATCCCTTATTCCTTTCAACATTAAGTTTGATATATAGAACACTGTTTCTTAGTTACGTCTAAAAACGTGCAGAATTTTCCGAGACAAGAAAAACTGTCTTAAGCAGGAAGAAATAAGGTTATGGTTTGTATATTTTTAGATGTGATGGTACCTTTCGTATATTCCGGCTAACGATTGCAATTAGGAACAGGCCCACCTTAAACTAATGGTCTTGTTTTTCCAGGGCCGTACCAAGGAGCTCCTTAATTTCCTTTTTACAGGGAAAATAGATTGTGTGTCCAGTATTAATTTTAATCTTGTTATTTATTTACATGGCGACTCGTTAGAATCTTAATGAACTTTGAAGAGAATTGCGTATTTTTTGTCTTATTTTTTCTATTTGGTCTGGTATTCGTTAAGTCAAAGTTTAGTAAGGCTTTTAATGCACCCTACTGTGTAGTTGATTGTTCGGATTCAAACAATTTTCAGCCTCTGTAGCATGGCACTGTTGATATACCCAGATAAAATTTATATCGCGTGACGGACCAGTGCCATCCCGCTTGTTATTATTATGTAGAGTGAGATAGTGAAAGCTAGTGATTGCGCTCGATAAACGCTGTTGCGGGTGCTATGCTACAACGGCTGAGTCGCATTTATAAATTTTTTATAAAATCTCTCGTCAGTACGTAGTAGATAAGAGGATGATGCCTTACGGGGTAGGTATATAAAGCCAGGAATCAAAAGACAAAAGAGCTTCGAGGTAGTCAGTCAAAAGAATCGGAATTAGAAATTATGTCCTATTGTCTATTAAAATAGTGTATTTTTTATAGTTTTTAAATAATTGACAATACTTTTTTTATCCTAATCCTATCCTAATCCTAACTTCCTAATCCTATCCTAATTCTAATCCTAACTTCCTAACCAATATTATAAATGCGAAAGTAAGTTTGTATATTTGTTTGTTTGTTACCTCTTCACGCTTTATCTACTGAACCAATCTTCTTAAAAATTCACATACACATAGTAAGGAGTACTGAGAAGGACATAGGTTACCTTTAATCTCGGAAAAATGTAATGTTCCCGTGGGATACGCGAGTGAAGCCGCGGGCAAAAGCTAGTTATAAATAAATTGACATTTTTTTCTCAAATTGTTTTACAACACAATCAATATTTTAAAACCCGCCCCTTAACGTTTCTGGTGCAAAGGTGCCTAATACACTAGCAGTATTGCCGCTGTATTGCAGTGGTCATCCTTTGCGCCAAAAACGTGCTAGAGCGGGGGTCCCCAGTCTTCTGGGCTATGCGGTGCCCTAATTAACCAATTAAATGCTTGTCGTCTGCACCCCAGCACCCCATACATAATTATTACTTTTATAGCTCCTCTACACGTTGGACCATCATTGCGACAATTCACTGTACATACTGTACATCGCTGTTTAACTCACAAAAGCTTTTGAGAGTTTTCCATCCATCGCAGCAATGGATAAAAAATCCTATAATTTCTTATTATTATTTGTAACTAACTAATATCAGCATGAAACAATAATTGCCAGAAATACAGCGTACAGTCAACAAAATACATAATTCACTCCGTTGGAGCCTATATAGAACCGTACGTTTTGCCAATATACTCACTCCATCAATCACGTTTTATCTAAATCCTATGAAAATAACCGTATTCTGGGTATACTTAGACCGGTTTCGATATTTGTAGTACATATTGAGGATCAGACTGGGTTCAAGGATATTATTGTTAGCATTGAATCCAACGATCATTTGGTCGATCAGGATTACAATTGGTATGAAAGATTCTAGGATGTTTATTTTATAGAGAGGAAACAGATTTCTTGTATGATTGCTTATCTAAAATAACGTAAAAACTGTAAAGAGGTATGTTAATTGTACGTAGTATATTATTACTCTGTGCTACTATCTATAGTACTAGTTTACCGGAGTTAAAAACACGTTTTAAAGCTGATCTAAATTATACTATGTAAATCCTGTTAGAAAAATTTTGATTGTCATCCCGTCATGAATCTGTAAATAAAAATATTGTGATATAAACAATTTCCAACCTACAATTTTATGTCTGTGCCGTGAATGATTAAATTAACCTCATCGAAGTTTTCATCACATATTATTTTTATTTGAGTCATAATTTTTATTAAGACGATATCCTTTATAGGGTATACGAAACTAAATTTTCTTTATAGACAGAGATAAACATAAATTTCAACTGTTAAAATATTTTGACTACAGAGCTTTGAAGGGTAGTTTATGGTTTGACAATCCTACGGGAGCTTAGCATTTTCTGAAACCTATAGTACCTATAAAATTTAATAATTGCTAACTTTTCTTAATTTTTTTATGTAGGTAATAATCATTAAAAACATATGATTTACATAAAATTAGGGTAATAAACATGTAATAAAAAACAAAAAGGAAAAAATAATATTGAAATATTGCCTAATATTTCTATTTACTCCTCACCTCTTTTCTTTTTACACTTTTGCACATTTTACCTTTCAGTTCTTACCCCTACCCAAACATTCATCGGAACAAACTAACAATAGATTTCGTATCTCCAACATAAGCATTAACCTTAATACAACTGTCTGTATATACTATATTATTGACAAAGTTCCGTGACGCCGATCAATAGGCCTTACACACACATACCGACTAGTTTCAGATAAACTATCGCGTATTCCCATCTGATAGACATCTAAGTGATAGACATTAACTCATTTCAAAAAATCTAACTATGTTACCCGTTATTTACGTGAACACTACCTATTTCTAACAGACTGTGGCAAAGCCGAAAAGGATGACGGTATCGAGTGGGGTTTCAAATTAAAGGGTTTTATTCAAGGATTACAAAAATATATACAACTTATATGTATAAATGAAATTTGAAATGAAAAATGCAAAAAAAAACAACATATAATATCGCTTCGCCAAGCGCATTCCCGGTTGCGTCTTACCTAGGTCTTACCTAGGCCACAGAAGACAGTAAGTGCCTAAGCGTAGGTAAGCACTGCTGTTGTATCACGCAGTCGGGTTTGTTGTTTTTTTAATAATTACTTGTTATAGTATACTTATTAAGTATTTTTTTAGGGTTCCGTACAAAAAATGAAAAAACGGAACCCTTATAGGATCACTCGTGCGTCTGTCTGTCCGTCCGTCTGTCACAGCCAATTTGCTCGGAATCTACTGAACCGAATCAAGTGAAATTTGGTAGGATGGTGTAATCCTATGACCCAAACACACATGTGCAAAGTAAATAAATATTTTTTTTTAAATAAGGGTAATTTTTGGGGCACATATTAGGAAATTAAAAAAAAGTTCCCCCCCCCGATCTCCGAAACTACTGAGCCTAAAATTTTGAAAAAAATACAAAATATAGTTCATTGTTTGTAGATTACAGGAAAACCTGTAATAATTCAATCAATTGTACGGAACCCTCTCCACGCGAGTTTTACTCGCACTTGGTCGGTTTTATTTGTAGTACAATTGATTGATATGGACATTGGATCATTTTGCGATCTTTCTAAAGCATTTGATTGCGTTGATCATCCAACACTTTTGCTCAAATTTCGTCAATACGGTTTTGATGATAAGTCAATTAAATTAATAGAATCTTACTTAACAGATAGGCTTCAAACTGTTGATATAAACGGCGTAAAATCACACGGGTCTAATGTGAAAATGGGCGTTCCCCAAGGTTCAATTCTAGGACCGTTCCTTTTCTTAGTTTATGTCAATGACTTGCCTTACATGGTTGAGAAAGAGGCTGACATGGTGCTGTTTGCTGATGATACCTCGCTAATATTTAAAATAGATCGACATAACAGTGATGCTAGCGCGGTGAACAGCACCTTATCTTTAATTTCTGATTGGTTTTCGGCCAATAACCTCATGTTAAATGCGAACAAGACCCAATGCATTCGATACTCTCTTCCTAATGTGAATCAAGCCTGCGTTGACATACTAATTAATGGTCAGAAACGCGATCTGGTTGAAAGTACTACCTTTTTAGGAATCACAATTGATTCGAAACTTCAATGGGGCGCTCATATAACTAAACTTTCTAATAGGCTTAGCTCTGCGGCTTACGCTGTTAGGAGAATAAGACAATTGACAGATGTAGCAACTGCTAGACAAGTGTACTTTAGTTACTTTCACAGTCTAATGTCTTACGGGATACTTCTATGGGGGAGTGCAGCCGACATTCAGACTCTTTTTCTTTTACAAAAAAGAGCAATTCGTGCTATTTACGGTTTAGGATCAAGAGACTCACTGAGGGAATTATTCAAGGAAATAGGTATACTTACTTTTGCATCACAATTCATATTTGAAAATATAATGTATGTAAGGAAAAATATTTCCTTGTTCAATAAAGTAAGTGATTTTACAGATAGAAATTTACGTAATAAGAATGACTTAGTTAGCCCGTATTACAGGCTGAATACAGTCAGTAAGTCTTTTATGGGGAAGTGTATACTTTTTTATAATAAATTGTCAGAATCGGTCCTTGATATGCCAGACAGAAAATTCAAAGCTTATGTAAAGAAAGTACTTTGTGAGAAGGCTTATTATAGGACCGATGACTATCTTAAAGACAAAAAGGTCTGGCTTGAGCTTGGCGCGGGTCCCTCTTAAAGGTTTGTATACTTAGACATGTCATAATTTAGGTACATTGGTACATACTAAATTTACAAATTGACATTATTTTAAATTTCGTAATTCTTATAATTCAATTTAATTATGACATAATAAACAATGTAATCTCTGTCCATCTATATAACTAATTTTAAGTTTTTAGTTTGTTAGTTGACGTCTTTGGAGAAAACGTGCAGTGCAGTTTGTTGCCGCTTCTTCTGCACTTGCGCCTAGGAAGCGGCGTAAACTTAGCTGTAAGTAACGATTTGACGTCAACATTTGTGCAAAACAAAACAAAGTGACTATTATTAAGAGATATTATAAATATCCTATGATAATAAAGATATTTTGAATTTTGATTTTTTTTTTTGAATTGCACCTATCGGTGCCGAGTCCGGTATGTGTGAAAAGAGCCTTCAGATCTTTACTCAGGCAGCTTTCACGAAGCTCCGATATGACTAATGACAAAATATTATTGTTGCTGTCGTATTTTCTTGAGACCTTAGAGTATATTGAGACGGTAAGTATACAGGGTCACGACCGTAAGTTCAGTTCGTTACACTGAACTACTTTCCATAAAAACTTATACTTATCGCAAATCGATAAAAAAATTTCGTCCTTCCATACAAAATCCATTTGGTTGATCGCCGATTTGTATGAAAAGCCGAAATTTTTATTCGTTTTTTCGAATTGTTTTTATGGATAATGGTTCAGTATCACGGACTGAACTTGCTCCAAAAATGTCTATGTCTAATTTGTCTATGTTTTATATAAGACGATCCGTCTTGATATTAAAATGCCACTTTGATTGTTTTTTTTAATTATTTATTTAGAGAAACAAACAGTCCTTAATATGTAACAAAGGCTTACGATTTATAAATTGCACATTGCCAAACGTTTCTACTACTAGCTTATTCCTATATTGATGTTTAGAGTGAGTGGGTCCTACATAATCTATATTGAAAATAACACGGCTCAAAAATTATTTGAGACTATTAGAAGAAAAGTTACTATTTCCTAAAAATCTGTAATCTCATAGTTTCTCTAGTTACACGTTGGTGAAATGCTCTAAGGATTACACAGGCAGAACTGTAATATGTATTTACAATACGAGAAGCTGTAATTCCTTGGTAATCACACAACACCCCCACCAGACACTTGCCAACTACCGCGAATACGACGCTTAATGATATACAAGTGGGTTATTTCCTCATGATGATTAAATTATTTTTACCGAGTTTTCTGTAACGTTCTTTTCATAGTCCTTAAAAACTCTTCAATGCTGGGAGAAACGGAAAACGTATAATTTACCAGCTGCTTCTCTTCCCGCAAAGATCATAAAATCCGATCTGGGGAAAGTATGAGAAGCTGAATAATATCAAAGGCGGTGCTGCAAAAAACGCCTCACTATTTTGATTCCTTTTGGTGACCTTCACGTTCAACAATACCTACGCTTAACTAGATCTTTGGGTTTTGCGGCCTCAGGCTCTGTCTTCTTTAATATCTGTATATTTTCAATTAGTTGCAAATATTTTTATTTTTATACGATTTTATACCTTTTGCCGTTGAAACTGGCGGGCTCTGGTGTGAGGAGGGCAAAAAATTTCCCCCGCTCCGGATCATACCGCACGCAACACATCACCCTGGCCATTCAGCGAGGCAACGTGGCTGGCATTATGGGCACTTTTGAGCCCGGTACGCTCCGAGGGGGCTCTTTGATTAGCCTTATTTATATATATATATTTATTTATTTATTTTTACACTAGATACATATACATATATACATATATATAAATAATTATATGTATATATATATATATAATTATTTCTTCTTCTGTTTTTAGTTTTCCGTTTAAATTTTATTTAATGATAGCTTTATTTTAGGGCAACTACAGACAATAATACTAAAAACATTTGACTATGAAAGTGTAGTTAATACCAGCATACGTAAATTTTATTTTTAGTAGAGTCGTTTCCTGCCAAGGCAAACTCCTTTTCGGTTTCTAGTGTAAAAATAAATAAATAAATTCTTGTCCTCCTTTTTATCAACTGCAGACTAACTTTTGGACTTAGTTTAGATTGTTTCACCCAAATGAAGACTAAAAAGAAAGTGACGAAAATTCTTTCGTATGTCCTAGTTCTAGTTTTCCGGTTGTTCTCGCCGGTCGCCGGTTCAGGTCGCATTTCTTCACCAATTCTCGTGAAATTTTGTGAGAAGGTTTGATAATTTTTGTAGAGCTTGTTTTACGAAAATTTTCAAAACGGCGAAAATATGGGGTTGAAAACGTAAAAAATATTATATTTCAGCCATTTCGAAAAAGATTCAAAAATATTATAAAATTCTATTGTTACCCTTATTAAGACGCAACTTTTTGGTCCGAACAACTTTTTCACATTCGATAAACTTCAAGGGGTCAGTATGTGAGGGTCTATCTATACAAAGACAGACTCGCGAGGCCTAAAGCTCACTGGGCGACTAGTATTTCATGTTTTTACTATAAAATTGATTTTAGCTTTGACACTTGTTTTTCCTGACATCGTATCTTTCCAATGAATTCAACTGCTTCACAACCAACTATTCTACGTACAATCAGATCGTAAATTCATTTTATTGTTCTCGAGAAACGAGTGGAGCACAAAATATATTTCTGCACATCTGTAAGTATGTCACCCTTTATTTTTATTTAAGTACTAATATGAATAAGGCTAATCTTCATCGTCCAAGCACTTTCCCGTTTTATGCGGGGTCGGCTCTTTTAGTTACTTGGCGCCAGGACAATCTGTCCTAGATTGTCGGGTCGAACAGGTTTTCCACTTTTAACCAGAGCTGGAAACTATTTGGCTCAAAAAATCAGCATTGCCATACTACGTGTCAATGCTGCTAGCCTTTTGGCCACGCTTTCGAGGAGTAATATTTTAGTGGAACTACACAATTTGTATTTTTTTTTAGTTTAAGTTCTTAAATAGTTTTAATTTCTTTTTTTTTTTAAGATTATGAGCAGCGATCTTGAGAAGCTCATTGGCCCGGTGGAAGTACGCCGTCTGCACTTGGATGGGTGACCAAATGTGGCATAAAACCTTCTGGAGCTCCTCCGTGCAATGGAAGGCACGTTAAGCCGTTGGTCCAGTCATCAAAAACTTGAAAATCTGACATCAGTGCAGTGTTCGTACATACGCGAAAAACAAAAAAATAAAACAAGCAGCAACCGTGATTCGTCTGCAATCGGTCGTTTCAATATCAAACATATATACAAACTTACAGTGACATTCGCCAGGAACAGTGATTCAGTTTTATTTTCGAACAATCGTATTGTATTAGTTAGCTATTGTTTCGTTACAAACAAATAAAATACGGTACAGATAGATCGTTTTATACAACACATCAAATTAATACTCAAAATACAGCATGAATATTTAAGTATATAAAATTATATGGCAAACTCATCATCATCCTAAACAAATTAAAAAAATCCGCCGGCGTACATCTGCGTGTCTTTTTACACTATCACCTCTTTATCCCTAACGGGACAGATAGAACCTAGGGAACCTTTTAGCATGATGGAGGGCATGAAGGAGGAAAAAGTAAACAATTTAGAGATGGGTTGCTAACCGCGTCGTCTATTGATATGAATCAAATTATCGCCCATTCCCTTGATCGGCTTTTACGATCTGAGCGGGAAGAGAAGCAGTTTATTCTTTTCTCCCAGACTAGCATGGAAGAGTGCGTGTTTTTTGTACAGAATAAACTCTCTTTCGTATTTTTTTACTATTCCTCCGATTTATGGATGTCTGTTCCACCAAAAAAGCCAAAAAGGCTGAACGATTTGGAATATTTGTCATGTAGGTAGATAATTTATTACCTGGATTAACACATAGAATGCTTTTTATACTGGGGAAACGGGAGGATCCCGTAGGATTTTCAAAAATTCAACCACGCGGCCAACGCTGTTGACATCAGTCAGTTAAGGCCATACCTGAATTTTCTTTGAAATGGAAAACAAAGTGGAAGGGACATACCCGTATTAAATCAAACTATGGTCTATACTAGAGTCTAGAGTATAATGCATTTAAAATAACAGCCAAAAAAAAAATTGGCATTTGTACATACAAAAGTGTGCAGCCGCACGGGCGATTTGTATAGGAATGGCAAATTTTTTTTTTGTTTTTGGCTGTTATTTTAATTTCATAATACTTAAGTAATCAAGTTTAGCCCGTGGTTTGATTTATTACGGGTATGCCTGTTTCACGTTGTTTAAGGGACAATAAAAGTCGATTTTAAATAACTCTACTTTTGTTTTTTTTTCCTTTATGCTTCCGCCTACTCGTAAATTGACCGCGTTTTTCAAGGATCGGAGCACAATTGGATCGGGACAATCGTCAGTTCATTGATAAAATCTTGGTGATCGTTTGATTCATTCAAACTTTGTTTGTTCTTAAAAGTTACTGAACTACTTCTTATCGTATATGTTGAAATAGTTATAGAATATTTCGTGTATGTCAGATTTTTACAAAGGCATCTGACCACATCTGACGTAGCTCAATGACTATCATTTTGTTACATATGTGAACTAGTATGTAATCAGACACAGTAGAAATAATAATTGTTAGTTCTTTTTTCAGGCAAATATCATCATCATCATCAGGTCTTATTTGTCTCCACTGCAGGAGCACGACCCCTTCTGAACTACCAGAGCCAATATTAGCTAGAGCAGTCAGGGGATTTAACCTACACTCTCCACGCTGGCCAGACGGGTTGGAGGGTCTCATTGATGTTTATAATAATAATAATAAAATGCTTTATTTGAGAAACACACAAAAAACAAAAATATATATAACAGATATTATTATCAGAACCTATTAGAGGTGCTCTCAAAAAGAATCCAACTCAGCATATGCTGGCTGTGTAAGGACTGCCAGCGCTGGTCTTCCGTTGGAGCCTAGTTGACGTCACGGAAATATGCACTAACGCAAATGCAAAAAAAAAACACAAAGTAAATCGCAAGACACCTATCTATATGCCATGACAATACAATATCGTAATATACAATTTTACCGACATAATAGGTATGTAATAACAAAAAGAAAAAAAAAAAAAATGCCATTAACTGTCATTAAGAAAAACAACATTGACAGCTGACAATAACATTTAACATTGAAGGGCAACCAAAATATCTCACAATCTTTATAGAAAAAGAGAGAAAAATATATATATATATATTGACACAAATTTATACAATAATAATAGATTTCAAAAAAGCATATCCAATGAAGCATATTTATAAGCTTTGTTTGCTTGTATTTTCTCTACGACATTAACGGGAAGACTTAGAGTAGTCCTATTCTATAGATATATTGCTAGGAACCACACGGCTGTCAAATAAGCTAATTTTATTGTTGTTAAAATAATTTGTATAAAACTAGCTGTTACCCGCGACGTTGCCCAGGGACAGTTATATTTTGACAAACAAATTCTTTCGGAACAAACAGTATCAAATATATTAATCCAGTGGTACACATACCAATTTCATTGTAATCCGTTCCACCGTTTTCGCGTATTTGAGTAACATATATCTACACCTTAATTTACTTTTTTAACCCCTGACGAAAAGAGGGGTGTATATGTTTGTCGTGTATGTGTAGCTCCTAAAGGAATACACTGATTTCGATGCGGTTTTAATTAAATCTAAAGCCTGTGTCGAGATGATTCTTAGCTATGTTTGATGATAATTGATTTATTTATGTAACTATTTATCTCATTTTCTCGTTTTCTTTGCGCCACCGTTTCTTTTTCACGTGCCTACATTTCTCTCCATCCACTGGTTGTCTGGAAGAGATAGCTGTCAGCGATAAGACCGCCCATTGTACCTATGTATATATATTTACAATTTGTATTTTGTTAATTTTTTATTTATTTTTTAGGTGCAATAAAGAGTTATTCATTCATTCATTCAGTCGTTCGAAAGTTATTGGAGGTAAACGCTTGAAAGTTGGAGATTTTGTAATTTGTCTGACAAATAAACTTGTCATAATATTAGAAAGATAAATAGTAGTATCTAAATTAATTTTACTTAAACATTTAGTAGGTACTCGTATAATAAGGGTCATCATCATTATCCGAGCGAATTCCCGATTGCATTCTCAGTAATTATGCTTCAGAGCCCGGGGTACGCTACCTAACCCTAGGTGATTGGACGAGGTTACTGGTTTTTACACAGAGCGAATCTAAATTAATATTACTTAAACATTTAGTAGGTACTCGTATATTAAGAGTCATCATCATTATCCGAGCGAATTCCCGATTGCATCCTCAGTAATTATGCTTCAGAGCCCGGGGTACGCTACCTAAACCTAGGTGATTGGACGAGGTAACTGGTTTTTACACGGAGCGACTGCCGTCTGACCTCCGCAACCCAAAGGGTAGACCAGAAACATTCCTAGGATAGGTACAAACGCTATATGGCCATCTGGACCAACTTTACGTGCCTTCCGAAGCATGGAATCATCTTTCTTTTTGGAAAATCAGGTGATTCAAGCCTGCAATATCCTAACCAGACTGCAAACAACTTTTCACAAAGTATGCTTCCCAGTGGGATTTGAACCCACGACCTCCAGATCACAAGGCAGACGCCTTGACCACTGGACCATGGAGGCAGCCAATACTCGTGTAAAAGTAATCTCATATAATCCTGACCTCATCTGCAAATAGTGGGCTTCCAAAAACGGAGCAGACCCTTGTTAAACATTTATGGCCTCTAGGCCTTTCTGGATTACACTAATTACGGTAATTTACGAAAAGAAAACTAAATAATAGTATTTGAGTAGATCTTTTCGCCTCAAACAATGATGCCTATTTATTATTACTTTACTATTCATCCTTGGGATCACTTAAAAAGTCTGAAGTCCAGTAATGCACTTCATCTGGCTGTCATGATTGATGATTACGCTACTGTTACGACAGTATCTGCGTCAAAACTGCACGATATTATTTAATTGGTAAATCAAACGAGAGAGGAATAGTCATTTATCGAAGAGTCTCAAAAAGTCTACAAAATCGTCGAAAATAGTCCCTACTTGTCATCGCCCCCCCCCCCCCCCCCCCCCCTCGTCACATCGTCTATAGACTTCTATTTCCATATTTTGATTTTGGTCCTATGAAAAAATGTCTAAATCCGGCACTCTCTCTCTCTCTCTCTCTCTCTCATCTCAGCGTATTCCCAGTTGCATCCACAGCTGTAATGCTGTGAAGCTCGGGGTCAGTTATCAGATTTATTTGTTTACAACAATCGCGACGGTTGTTTAACGATTAGAAATAAAAAATCACACCAGCCTTTGGGCTCTTACATGACAGTTCGCGACAGCAGTGACAGTCGGCGACCAACGCGAGACATTTGACCGTCGCTGACCGTAACCGACCTCGCGAGCTATCGCTGCGCTGTCACGCTAGCTCGTCAAAGCCCTTTCGGACGGTGCGGCTAGTCAACCGAATTTTTTTATGAAAGAAATATTTTTTGAAAAAACTTCCATTACAGCAAAGAACCTTGTGACTGGAGAGTCACTGGTACTGACTAGCTCGTCAACCTGAGTCCTCCCGGTCGGTGCGGCGTGTCAATCGGATTTGTTTTTTCCAGAAATATTTTTTGAACAAATTTTGCTTTCCTTGATAGCAAAGATCTTTAGACTTTGTCTACCTTATTAAAGATAACGACTTAATTGTATATCTGTACCTGTACAATTAGAACACAATACAATCTGATGCGTTTATAGCAAAATTATTGCTTTGAGCAGCACAGCTTACGGAATACGCTAAGATGAGCGTAAGCTTTCAGTTTATGCTACTCTCGCTCTATACCTATAGATATAGCGAGAGTAGCGGTAGCGGTAGCTTTGAGGGGTAGACCCATCAATGAATAGAGACGTGACTATACGATGGTGTACATGCAATTATTATGTTTCATTATGTCTAAACTTCATTAAATGTAAATCAGAAATCTTTGTCAAAGTTTTGTGTTGTAAGCACACGGTTGGTTAACTTCTAAAACCTCATTTTGTGTGCTTTAAGCTTCAAAACAGGCCACGATCTGAACGCAGTTATTAAATAAAACAAAATAATAATCTAAAGGCAACCGGAAAATTCGTTGGCGTAATCAAAGAGATTTTGGTTGAAAGTTCAAAGCTTTCATTACATTTTATGAGATTTTCGGGCACGAGATCTTTGCTAATTTATCTTTCGTATAATTGTATTAAAGACTATTTGTACAAATTTCGAATAGCCATTATAAAATTTGTAATTAGATAAAAGTAAATAATTTTAGCAGGTTTATCTATGTAATGATGAATCTGTTAACAGTTTTAATTAATATTAAGAGGTTCCAAGATTTATTAAATGTGATAATTATGCTCGTCATCTCGTTTCATTAAGAAAACTTAATGAATATTTAAAATTAAAACAAATTGCAATATTTAGTTATCTTTGATGAATTCGGGCACAGATTCGGGATTCATTTTGAAGTTGTCTTTCAGAAATCAAAATAAATTATTCCATCTACTTAATTCAAATTGTATTTAAATTATGTTAGTTACATAAATCACCTATTTAAAAAAGGGTTGATTTTATATGTAGTTCATATTTTCTTATATTTGCAAAATATAACAGACCCTGGTGACCCGTAATTACAGGTTCTTCGGAAACCTAGCATGGGCACCAGTCCTCCCCTAAACATAAATACCTATGTAATATATATTTAGTCAATAAGTGTTCTCATTGTACTTATTTATTGTATAAAAGTGTAATTTATTGGAGGCAAATAAATATATTTTATTATTTTTATTATCTCTGTATTTAATTTCAAACTTAGGCTAGGTTTTGGTATACATTTATAAAAAGTAAAATATAAAACATACTACAAAATATAAACATTTACAAAGACCTAACCTAGCTGCCCGCTGGCAACGGGGCAAGGCCCAAGCTACCGGCGGTTAGGGCCGCAGAGAGAGAAACCTCCTGACAATACGTGCCGTGTCCAGGAGTACTGCCTTCTGAATCTGACCCTTGATCCAGCCATCTAGCGAGAGAGTCTTAAAATGTTGGTCAAGACTCTTCGCTATAAGACCGTTCGCCGATACGACTATCGGGACAATGATCGTCGAATCCACATCCCACATAGCAGTCACCTCGTGGGCCAAGTCAAGGTACTTGCTAAGCTTGTCCTTCTCGGCCTTCACGAGGTTCTCGTCATGTGGGACGGTGATGTCGACGAGCACTGCCTGGTGCATCAATCGATCTGTCAGCACGATATCAGGCTTATTGGCGATTATAGTCCTGTCCGTGATGACAGATCGATCCCAATAGAGCGTGGCACGACCATTATCGAGAACTGACGCCGGTAAGTACTTATAGTCCGGTACCTCCGATTCTACAAGCCCGTATCGAAGGGCAAGCTGCTGGTGAATAATTCTGGCTACTAGGTTATGTCTGTGCAAGTACTCGCCGTTAGCCAGATGAGAACAACCGGAGATTATATGCCTGATCGATTCTCCGGGACGTCGACAGGCTCGACAGACATCAACCGTACCGTCTTTCAGGATATATCTCCGATAGTTGTTTGTCATCATGACTTCGTCTGCAATTGCACAGGCAAAACCTTCGGTTTCCCCAAAGAGGTCGCCGAAACGTAACCAGTTCACCGATGCGAGATGATCCACATCAGGCCCTGTTAAGGCCCGATAGACCGCCCGTGGAGCTCCTTGCTCTTCCATACGTTCTTGCGATCCTCGGTACTTATCATTTTTTATCATTTTTTTCTATATAAACGAGGTTGCCTGGAAGAAATTGCTTAGCGATAAGGTCGCCTTTTGCGCATTTCCTAATTTTTAAGATAATTGTGTTCTGTTTTTTACTTTTGTGCAATAATGGGTATTGTATTGTATTGTACTTAGCACCGTTGGTTTGCGCCAGTTCTCTTTTGCCGAGGAGAGCGGCGTGAGGCCTTTGTCTACTGCTACAACATCACGATGCAACTCACACTCATTGTTAAGGAAATATTCCCTAAGGCTGCACACCTGACGGTTGTGAAGATTCTTGGCGTTCAAAAAGCCACGACCTCCACATTTCCGTGGGATGTACAGTCTCATAACAGATGAGCGTGGGTGTAGCATACGATGTATTGTGAGCAGTAGGCGGACCTTCCTATCTAGGGCATCCAGTTCAGTCCACCTTAGTATGCCAAAGGAGTAAATGAGTAGGGGCATCACCCAAGCGTTGAAGGCACGGGTCTTATTGCCACCTGACAAAAGACTTTTAAGTACTTTTGTCAGTCGGCCAAAGAAGCGTTCCCTCACCGCCTGTTTTATGTCCCCATCTATAATACCCAATGACTGTGACATACCAAGGTATTTGTAGATTTCAGACTCCGAAAGAGACTTGATAGTCATTGTCTCAGAAAGTTGTAAATTTGTTGAATTTACAACCTTTCCCCGCTGCACATGCATAACCGCACACTTATCTACACCAAACTCCATCTTGATGCCACTATTAAAAACTTCTGTAATTTTTAGTAGTTTCAACAAGTCAGTGCGTTTTTGTGTAAATAGCTTGAGATCATCCATGTACAGTAGGTGAGAAATAACTTCACCATCTCTTCGGCGTCGGTAGCCCAATCCTGAGTCCTTCAGCAAAGTTCTAAGAGGATTCAGGGCTAGGCAAAACCATAATGGACTCAAACTGTCACCCTGGAAGATGCCTCGCTCAATCCTTATATAGTCTGACGGATCTGAGGTACTATCTCTACCACCTGGTTGACAACAACAACTTACTTTGGGGCTAGCTTAATTAGTGTGATTTGTCCCTTTATAAAAATAAAATAAAATAAAAATAAAAGGACTGTGATCCACTGTCTCATACAAGTGCTCAGAAAGGATCTTAAAGTTGTGTTAACTTTGTACAACTCCAATATCCTCTCCAGCCATGAATGAGGCACTGAATTATAGGCCTTTTTATAATCAATCCAAGCAGTAGAGAGAGCCACTTTGTTCCGTCGGACTTGTTGGCTAATGGTCATGTCAATGAGGAGAAGCTCTTTAGTACCACGGGACCCAACCCTACATCCATTTTGAGATGGAGCCAAAATTTTGTTCGCAACAATGTGCGTATTAATTTTTGTTCCCAAAATGGATGTAAGGAGCTTGTATAATGTAGGCAAGCACGTGATGGGTCTGTAGTTCTTCGGATCCGTGGTACTACCAGACTTATAGAGTAGGAAGGTGATACCAGTTGTCAAGAACGTTGGGAGTTTTTTTTTTTTTTATGTTATAGGGCGGCAAACGAACAAGCGGGTCACCTGATGGTAAGTGATCACCACTGTCCATGGACAACTGCAACACCAGGGGTGTAACAAGAGCGTTACCGGCCTTTCAGGAAGATATAGACTCGTTTTTTGAAGGTTTCAATGTCGTATCGGGAGTGAACCAAGCTCTAGGGCACTTTGGAATTGCTCCGCCAGACGTTCGTGTGAGCTTCGAAACCATTTTATCCAAAAGTTGTGCAATCCATCCGACCCAGGACTTTCCAGTTCTGTGCCGTACGAATTGCAAAACTTACGTCATCGGGGCTGATAGTGACAGCCCCCATAGTGTCGATGTTCTAACACTCACGTCCGACGACTCTCATCCAATCTCCCTCCGTGTGTTCGACCGGTGCCGACCAGATGCAACGCCAGAAATTAATCATAGCAGAGGCATCCGGTGACTGCCCGTCGGTCACACGTTGGTCGGTTCCCTCCCATTTCCGATATACCTTCCTTTGATCACTTTGAAAGAAGCGATTCTGCTGAAATCTATCCACACGCTCCCTCCTGTACCGACGAATACGACCCGCCCACGCATAGACCTCCTGCTTCAGGAAGTCAATACGCTCCGTGACACAAGCCATATAATCACAGGGACTAATTCCAGTCCCTGTGAATGCTTGGTTCACGAATCGCATGACTCGGGGGCGATTATTGCCCCCTCTGAAGCAGATAAGCTTTGCAGTGAGAGTCCTGAACGTGCTGATACGCCGTTCAATTCGCGTTTGCCATGCAGGGACACCACCGGCGGTCCGAGATGCACGGTCAACTTCAGGGAACTTGACACGAGCTACCCGACACGCAGTACAAAATTGAATGCGTATTATATTATTATAACAAGTGTTATATAACATTTTATATGTACCTATATACTAGAGTTGCCCCTTCCTTTAACCCACAAAACTATTTCCTCAATATAACCTTATAAACTTGCCCTAAAACAACGTCAAAACGAATAAAATTCTTTCAACGTCAAAGACATTGATTGCTTTGTCCCTATATAGGAATTCCCGAAACATAATAGTGTTGTTATTCGTCGTTTCCTGTCACTATCGATAAGTGTCTATTTTGGAGCGCATCTTTGGCAGTAAGCCAAGGAACGTGTAGGGCGCACGGCGCTTGA